>CM069539.1:64401667-65691310 GCA_035773235.1 Eospalax fontanierii | reverse complement strand
ACTGTCTCCAAAAATATAAAAGGCTGAATGTTGCTCCATGATAGAGTGTTTGTCTAGCATGCAAAAGGTCTTAAGTTTGATCCTCAGCACTACAAAAATATTTTAAAAAGGAGTGTCTTTAATTCTGCTATATGCCAAACCACAATACCAAGTACTTAATTAGCAAGGTTCTTAATAGAGACATTCCTGCTATATTATTAGGGTATGCTAACTGACAAAACACAACCTCAAACATGTCATGAAACACTCAAGACAGAAGTTAGTTTCTTGTTCATATCAAAATGGATTTACCTTGTTGGTAGTTGGCTCTCTCCTCATCAGGAACCCAGGCTCTTTCTGTGTGTGACTCTGTCATCTTTAACATGTGCCTTCAAAGGGTTGCTTCAAGCGAGGATTGATTGCACACTCATGACTCTTTCAGGCCTGGAAATGGTAAATATCACTTTCATTCCTACGGTCCTATGAGAAATAGAAGTCTAATTGTGTAAGTGCAGGCCATGAAGGAATGTCCTCTACACAGATTGGTCGTGTAAGGATACAGATGGATTGAAAGAAGCATGGTTCTGATCTGGAAATGACCTAGGAAGCCGGTGGGTTACATTTAAGGGGAAATAGCTACACTAGAAACTGTAGCAGTATCTTTTAACTGTCTAAAATATACTGAAAGGAACACATTATTCAGTAAGATGAAGCTGGCAAACTGACATTGAAATGTGGGCAGTAACCGTGGGAAGTAGCTAGGCATGAAGCCCAGCCTGGGGAAGCAGAGCCCCAGCAAAGCTCCAAGCATGCCCAGGAAATACCCACACGAGATCAGAGATGTGTGCGGAAGTCAAGAAGCCCCTGGGACCTTGAAGTGAAGGAAACCAGACACAAAACTTGATCGGAGCTCTGGCCGGCCTTCGCGTCTGCTTATTGACAGACCGGCCACCGCGCTCCTTTGAGTCTGCGCTGTGTTTTTCAGTTTGCTGTAATAATATCTACTCCACAATAACTGACCAGAAATCGAGTGAAATGATAAATGTGAAGACTCTGGTAGCCTGGAAAATGAGAAACAGGTTAATTTTGAATCTTTTTGTTTTCTTGAGCTTAGAGTGAAGGAGGGAAGATTGCTGTGAGGCAGGGGAGAATTTGGAATCTGTTTTATGACAGAAATGTTCTCGGTCCTTAATCGGAAAAGGATGTTGTCAAGAACTACTTTGAATAAACTCTAGCATTTGGACAGAGAGAACTGCAGATTCAGTTGTAAAACTCCATCCTCCCTCCCTCCCTCCCTCCCTCCCTCCCTTCCTCCCTCCCTTCCTTCCTTCCTCCCACACCTCTTAATTTTTCTACGTTCCATATTTTCTCTGACTATTGTCTTTATTAGAGTCCCGGTATGTGAGGAAGGTATGTCTGACCTATTGCATTTATAAGAATTCTACACAGGATTGTGATGGTTAATACTGTCAGCTTGGTGGGACCTAGAATCACCTAGGAGACAAACCTCTCATCGTTCCTGTGAGTTTCTAGACTGGGTTAAATGAGGCGGGAGAACTCCCTCTCAGTGTGGGTGGTGTCATTCCATGAACAAGCATTCTGGATTGCATAAAAAGGAGAAAGAGAGCTGAATACCAGCATTCATCTCTCTCTCTCTGCTTCCAGACTGCAGAGGCAATGTGACCGACTGCCTCAAGCTCCTGTCACCAAGCCTTCTGCACTATGATGGATTGTGTACCCTTGAATTGTGAGTTAAAATAAGCTCTTCTTTTCTTAAGCTTTGTGGAGTTATTTTCTCACAGTAGTGAGGATTATAACTAATAGAGTGCTGAACCACCCTGTGTAGACATATAAGGGGTGTATTGCTCACCTTTGTGTTCTTTGATGTAGCTTTTTGACTAAAAATAGGGTAGTATATATTCTTAATAGTGATAACTGCCTTTGACTTCATTAATTTTTCATGGTATCCACCCTAAGGAAATAACTATATTGAAAAAGTCTTATCAACAAAAATATTCGTCTCAGTTTTACTTATAGTAGTAAAAAATTTAAAACAGATCCACTGCTCAAAGTTAAAGAAAGGGGCAATTCAACTCTTATAGCAACACAATAAAACATGTCATCATTAGAAATTGTGTTTATGAAGTGTTTTAGCAAAATGGAGTTTATAGGATTAAGTTATGATGGCAACCTTGTCACAATTGCAGGGAAGAGAAGTCAAGAAAGAAGGGCTTCACAGTGCAGTGGGTGCTGTCCGTGAGCAGGTGAGTCAGACCTTATTTAATGATTCAAAAATATTTTATGTATTTTTATAAATCACCCATATTCTTGTATTTGAAAATAAGAAGTTAGCTTTAGTTTCTGGAAAAGGTATTGATATTAACTCTTAGTTTTATGCTGTCACACAAAAAATGTGATATACTTAATAGCAAAGCAAGTTCACACTGTGTGTCATGATGCAAATTATGCTTTGGAGAAGGGAATAGAAATAGGTATATAAACCTGTAGGTGTTCCATACATATGTGATATGTGATTTATCATTAGTAATCTCACACTAATGTGTTATAGTTTATAAGATTTAATGAGGAAGGATGAAATATACATTGTTGATGCAAAATTTTCAGTCCCTACCAGTATGACAGAACAAATTCAGGGACCTGACTTGAGGTTTTGTCTGGATCACAGAGACTTTGTTGGAATGAACTTTTCTTTGTAATGATTTGAAAATTCTTAACTCTGGTCATCGTTGCCCATGAATGTTTGCTTTTGTTGTGGTGATGGGATTCTGGTTAATTAAAACACTTTGGTAATTATTTGTAGCCCACAAATACCACAAACACCATTTTGCCCAAGTGTGCCTAGATTCATTCCAACTCAGAGTGGAAGGTGGAAGAGACTGAAAATAACCTGTTCAAAAGTCCATTTGACTAGAAAAATGCTGATGTGGGTAAATGTTCTCAGAAACTTCAGGGATGACATCGATGCATTGAGTAGTCATCGATAATGAGAAGGAGATGAATGGATTATCCAGTAAATAAATCTTACGTTGTTCCAGGAGGTTAAAAAGGGCCTTTGAAAGTGACTTAGAAGAATCATCCGGAATTAAAGATAATGCCAAGGGGATAAAGATGGTAGAGCCCAGTATTGTTTTATTATTCAGCCAAGAATAAAAATTTAAAACAAAATGGACATGGAGAATTCTGCTTCATTTACAGCCTTATTTGGAATCATTAAAAAGTACACCACCAAAATGAAGATTTTTGGAGTCATGCTTGCTTAAGTACTGTCCCCAAGGTTATAAGCTTGGGGCTTGTTTTGAATGAACTTGTGTATCAGGTATGAGGCACAAGTAAAAAAACAATAGACAGAGTCTCCTGCAATTCAGTAAAATTGCATTCAATATTAAAATGGCAGTATAATAAATTATAAAGTTTATCAATGAGGATAAAAATAACAGATTTAGGATTTGTAAGGAAAACATACCACCTGACAGGGCAAAAAAATGACTTGAATGTGATTTTTTATTTTGCCCATGCAAATGAAGGTACACTGTGAGTTCAGGGTGCATGACGGTTTGTTTATAACGGGGATTCCTATGTGTCTGGCTTCAGACATTCACCATCCATATTTGTCCAAACCCAAAACTGCATTTTATTTTCCAGCACAGGTCTCACAGTGAATTCAAAGTGTTGCTTTGGGATCATCACACTGTAGATGTATTCCATGTGATTATTTAGAGGACTTAAATCAAAGATTTCTATTTCTTATGTTTAGAACTTCAGATTAGTGCTTATCTCCCTTCAGTGTACTAAAGGATTCCTTGGAATCCTTATTTCTTTTCAACGAAAATTCAGGAAGAAACAAAGCTAATCTTTTACGAAGGCATTCGAATAGCAGCTATCTTTGTAGGGATAATGACTGGGATGGGTGTCGAAGAACTTACCAGAATGTGTTAAATGTAATGCATCTATAAAATGTATTGCACATCACACTTAGAGTTGTATGTCTTATTAAATGTATATTATGACACAGTTGCAAATTAAAATGCAGATTTTGGCGTCATGCTTGCAAAACAAACACAAAAACAAAACCCCTGTAGTTCTTTAAGTACTGTCCCCAAGGTCCCAAGCTTGGGGCCTGTTGACTGGAATGAACTCATGAAGAACAGACTGAGTAAGCTTTGCCTCTGGTGATTTAGAGAACCCGTACCCTGTGCCTATTTTTACAGCAAGCACAGGCTCTGCTAGTTCTTCTTCGGTCTTCTCAGAAACTAGTCTCCAGAAGGTACCCACATCAGTGAACGAGCTGAGTGATAATTCTTAGAATTGCGTAGTTCCCCTTAGGGGTACCTTTCCTCCTACCGCTTTGAAAGCCTACTGCAGAACTGGACCTGCTCTGAACTCCTCAGTCAGGTTCAGATTGAAAAATTCCTACTTAGCTTTAGCAGAATAGGAGTGTTTTCATACCAACTCTTCCTTTGCCTAATCCCCTCATGTGGTTCACAGGACTCTTCAGCAGGCTCAGTCACCCCAGGATTTGATTTCTTGCAGACATGAGCTTATGTTCAGTCCCAAAGGATGTGGTGTAGGTAATTCTCTTTGGCAACACTGTCCTTAAGTCTATCACGCATCTCATTATACCATCTGCAGAATAGTCTCAAAGAGGAAAGCCACCAAAAGAACTGCAAATGACAAATGGAAACTTCTTCTAAGCTAAATGGAAAAATTATCAATCATACCCCACTGTTGTCGGGTTGTACACAGTGGAAATCGTGTTTGGTGTCAGATCTAGCTTGATAAATTCCACTTGTTAACCAGCAAGAGCACCTCCAGCAATCAGCGGGAGAGGTAAAGAAGAAGGGACCCTGGACTCATTTAAAATACATTTTTCCCGGTTATGAAGTCTTTTACTTTCAGATGTTAAATGGTTGCTAATTTCTTCTAGTCTCTAACATAGTTTGGCTCCAAGTCCTAAAATAAAAATAGGAGATGCAATTTGAGGTTTTATGGCTGTAGATAAAAATCCCTCTGTACACAGTGAACACACACATTTTTGAGCAAACTACAACCAGCTTCAGCTGCCTGAGAAACAGCCTGGGCTGAACTGAGTCAGGGGGGTGTAGCTGATTTCACTTGTCCAGCCAAGCCTGCATTTGCTTGGTGGTTTGCTTGCTCCCTGCCAATGTAGAAACATCAAAGTCACAAGATACTAGGGAACAACACTGCCTTAAAAGAAGACACTGTCACTGATTTGCTCATTTGTGTTTACCAAATGTCTACCATATGGCAGACCTTGTTCCAGGCCAGCAAGAAAACAACAAAAAAGGGAACTGTTCCCATCCTGTGTGAAATGTTTTATGATTTGTTATATGACATTAATAGTGGAATAAATATACTTTAATGGAAGAGAGGTTATGACTAGAAAAACTTCCCTCAAGTTTTAACAGAGACCTTGCCTTCTAAGCCAAATGAAAGAAACTTTAAGTGTGTCAAGATTTGTTTTTACCCAATTTTGAATGACGCTAAATATGTGTGATATGAACTTTGCTATCCGAGCTTCAGAGATATTAAATGCACTCACAACGCTGCACAGCCGTCACCTCTATCCAGCTACAGAGCTCTCTTCATCTTAAAAAATGGATACTTTACTTATGAAACAATTCCTTGTTTCCGCTTCCTTGCAATGTCTGGAACCCACTATTCTATTGTCTGTACCTAGTGATTTTGACCACTTTACGATCTCATATAAGTGGATTTGTGTTTGTCTTTGTGTGATTGTCTTGTCTCACTCAACACATCCTCAAGGCTCACCCGTTTTCAGTACATGTCAGCGCTCCTTTACAGCTGGGCAGCATTCTGTTGGATGCATCCTGTACCTTGTGCTTATCTATCTGGGCATCCGTGGACACGGGACCTCTTCCACACATTAGTTATTATGAACAAGGCTACTGTGAAAATATGTGTAGAAACATCTTTCTGAAGCTCTATTTTCAATTCCTTTTGTGAATACCCAGAATTTACATTGCTGGATCGTATGGTGACATTGTTTTTAAATGTCTGAAGATTCAACCCACTGGATCCACAGTGGCTGTACATTTTAGCCATCAGTGCAAAAAGTTCCAATTTTTCTACATTGTCACAATACTTGTTATTTATCTATTTGATAGCATTCATCCTAATGAGTGTGCAATAATATCTCATTGTAACGTGAACTGAAGTTCTCCTAAGAGACCACATCTATATTCAAGAGTCCAGAGACTTGGCCTTCCATAACTGGAGTCTTGAGATGATAAGAGAGATGGAATGTTGCAGATCATGGAGTCAAAGTTATCTTGGGTTATCTTTAGTTTCTTTTAATAGTCGTGTTCTACCAACTTCTCTATCTAGCCTTTTTTCTTTTGTGATTACTGGTTAAAACTCTTGGAATACATACTAGTCTTGATAGATCTCTGGTCTCTACCAACTCTAAAGCTGATAACGTGTGGACATCTAAATCCTGTGAAAGGTTTTACCTTATAAATGACATCATCTGAATCCCATAAAGGAAGGAGATCCCCTACTGCTTTGTCGTTCATCTACGTTGTGGGCCATCTATTCTCTTGTGTGACCAAAGTAAGATTATGTAATCTTTTAAAAGAGGAACCATGATGCTCTGGGTAACTTGGATTTGTGTTCCTAGGGTACAGTCACTCATAGTTGGCTGCGAATAGACTACTTTCTTATTTGAGAGTTGTTTTAAACACAGAAGTCAAACTGTGTTTTTATTATTATAGCTATTGTACAGAGGAAAATAGAAATGACTTCAAAGTACAGGAGGATAAATAAGTGCGGGTGCAGATGAAAGAAAAGGTAAGGTGCAGTCTTTCAGACCTGTGGTACGTTCAGACCTGTTGGATAAACTCTCTGGGTTAACATTAACTGTCAGCTTGGCACAATCTCTTGAAAGGAGAACAACTGAGCAATAGTCTTGATGAGGTTGGTCTCTGACTTGTCTGCAGGGGGATTGTCTTGATTGCTAATTGATGTAGGAGAGCCCGGCCCACTGTGGGTGGCACTCTTCCCTGGGCAGATGGTCTTGGACTGTATAAGGAAACTAGTTAACCATGAGTCAGTGACAGAACCAGTCCTCAAGCAGTAAGCCGTGTAATTCCTGCTATGCATCCTCTGGCTGTGAGCGAGTTCCCTGGTTCAGAGCGGCATTGCATTGAATAGCAAACAGTCCTGCCTTCAGGTTGGTGCCTTGAGTCCCTGCCCTGACTTCCCTCAGGGATGGACTGTGATCTAGACCTTCCTCCCCTATGTTGTTTTTGGTCAGAGTGTTTTATCACAGCAACAGAAAGGAAACTAGAACAATAAACCAACAAACATTTAGAACACTGTCCTTTTCCCTCAACACTGCCCTGGCTTCCAGCTCAGAGAGCCTGCAGTTAGGCAGAATTTCACGCTTTCCCATCAGTGCCAACTGACAATATAACACACTTTACCATTGAGAGCACAATATTCTCAACAAGCAGGTCTAATATGAAAGTGAGAGACAGGACAGCAAACTGTAGAATAGGAATTCCAGATCTAACTAGTTGTCTCACTACTTAGTTCCCAGGGTCTGGGTAAGTAGCTGAATAGCTATTTGTAGTTTCCAAATGTCTACAAAATAAAAAATGTTTTTGTTATGGAAACAAAATTTTATTTCAAACTGACCAATTATAACATTCAATGCAGTTCCTTTCTTTAAAAAAAAAATGATCTATTTATTTGTTTATGTGTGTTTTGCCTGCATGTATGTGTACTATGTGTATAATGCTTGTGGAGGCCAGAAGAGGGCATCAGACTCCATAAAACTGGAGTTATGGGTGGTTGCTAGCTGCCATGTGGATCCTGGGAACTGAACCCAGGTCCTTGGCAAGAACAGTCAGTGCTCCTAACTACTGAGCCATCTCTCCAGTCCCAGCAGTATTTTTCATTTGCCTATAGGAAATGACTCAAGTAATACATTATGAATTATATCTGATGGCTTTCAGGAGATTTCTAATTATACAAATGTCAGTATGATACCACCCTCAAATCCAGCCTATTTATAGTCTAAATCCCTTTCCCTTAGAACAATTATCTGTTTACAGTATTTATTGTCTAATTATACACATGCACAATGAATTTGTGGGGCTTTTAACCTAATTTTACTAATTGAAATTTAAATTAAATTTCTGAGTCACACTATATTTAAAGCACTCAATATACAAACATGGCTGGTAGCTTCCAGGCATATAGAATGTGTATGTCATCACAGAAATTTCTACTTAATGGCACTGCTTTGAGAAGGTAGATTCTATATTATGCTGATTTTTAGAAATAAAGATTGTAAATATCTTCTCAATTACATATTTTCAGGTCAGCTTGATGGTATTCAGCAGGACAACAAGATATTCAAAGGCAGTATTTGAAGAATTTGCAGTGCCCATAGAAGGAAGGAGTATGAAGACCTCCCTAACTTGTGATATTACCTGTCAGTGTTACCCTGAACATGTAATGATTAAACAACTTAGAAGAGAACCTGACTCGTCTACTTGAGACTGTTTCTTAGTCTTTTGGTAGCTAAGGCAAAGACATAGAGGGATTTAGATGTTGTCACTCACAAGATGAAATCTTTCACAGGGTTAGAGGTTAACATATTATTAGCTTTAGGGTTGGTAGAGGCCAGAGGTCTATTAAGAGTAGTTCGTATTCCCAGAGTTTTAACCAATATCTATCAAAGAAAAACTGCTAAGTCAGATACAGAAGTTGATAGTACATGACTATTAAAAGAGACTAAAGATCATCCGAGATAACATTGACTCCATGATCTGCACCACAGCCTCTTCATGAACATTGCTGAATGGAGAGTGAAGCCATGTCAAGCTTAATGGAACTGGTGGAATACTTTAATACTAACAGAGTCCACTGAAGAACACCTTTGGACCCAAACCAGACTGCAGAGGAAAATGCCAACCGCAGTGTACGTACCTCAAAGCCTAATGCTTCAGCACTCCAGTGCCTTATAGTAAGAACCCACAGTTCCCACTGATTCAGTAGAGACTAAGAGTTAGAACAGTTTTTGGCATAGAAAGTAGTCTTTATCTCTGGGGCCAGTCCATATGTTTCTGAGGATAAAATAATTTGCAAACAGAGGAAGCACGTTTGTGAATTGCTTTGATTTTACTAATGAAAATATAAGGCCAACATAGCAATTCAATGGCTTGTTCCTCTTTCACTCCTTTAAATCCTGTATCACATTGCCTCAGAATAAACAGTAGTCATGTTTCTTCAGTTTTCTTCCTCCATACCTTTCTTCTTCGGGTATGAGTTTGTTCATATAGCAGTACTCATAGAAACATCACCAGCTTGTATTCTGCATTATTAAAATATGTACAATAGGCTTGCAACTCATGGGTGTTAAAAACTGAATCTCACCCTAAGATTACTGTAACTGGACAGGACCTTGGGAGTAATCTAGTACAAATCTTATATTAAAGATGAAAGAATGAAATAATTAAAAGAGAACTCATACAGAACAATATCTGAATTGAGATTAGGATGTCTTGTTACTGATCTTTAAATCTATTGAAAAATGTTAGCTATAATCCATTGAACATTCACTCGGCTGTGGTCATTTTACTAAGAGTATTCATTTTCTATGAAGTAAGTGTATATAATATACTAAAGTAGTTTGTATTATCTCTTTAACAACTATTTAGGTGGATGCTATAATTAGCTCAATTTTGAAGAGAGGAACCTGAAACTTATAGATAGGTAAATAACCATTGAGATTCATATGTTGGTATGTTCCCGGGCCAAGACAAACCTAAGTTTGGTTCCAGAACCTGCGTTGTCAAGCCTGGAATTGTGCACTATCTGAGGACGCATTTCTTGAATGAAAGAAAGGGTCACATACCTAGTAAGATGAAAACACCGCGTCGTCATTACTGAAAATACTCTTCAAGACAGAACTAACGGCCAAAGCTGTGTATCACAGTGATGTTGTACTTTGGTGATGTTAGTAGGACAAACAACAAACAATTCTTACTTGAATTCATATCAAACAATTGTGTGTTTTATTCTATTTTCATCAAAACCAGAATACAATCTTTCTGTCAAAGAGAAACGACAGAACTAAAGCTCTCATATTGCTCTTAGTTCAGGAGCTTTTACTCTACACTTTATTTTTCTTCTGTGTAAACAAAATACTGGATTGAAGGGTGAACTCACATAGCAATGCTGAGCTCAAGGCTCAGCGGTAATGTGCTTATCTAACATGCACAGAGCCCTGGTGTTCGTGGGGGTGCATGCCTGTAAGGCAAGCACTTGTGTGGTGAAGAGAGGGGTTTCAGAAGTTCAAGGTCATCTTCAGAAATTTAGCAAATTCAAGGCCATCCTGGGCTAGAGACAGCCCTTTCCATCTACAGATTTGTCACATTTATATGAACAAATTCACATAAAATAAATGGGACAGAATGAATTCCAATTTTTCTGAGTATTTATGCCCAGAATATTCATTTATATAGTTTTCAAATTGAACAGGACTACTTATTTTGTAAAATAGTCCTCAATATATTCACATACAGTTAGGTACATCTTATTTTTTTGTATGTGGCACATATAATCACCCAATACAAAATTCCTTTTTATCTGTATTTAAATCAAATAGATAAAAGAGCTCCTTGGTCCTATAAGAATAGGATAGTGGACAAAGAGTTAAAGTTTCTTTTAAAAATATTCTATTATTTCTATTTTATGCATATGAGTGTATTACCTGCAGGTGTGTGAGTACACCCACATTGTTCCGTGCCGGAGGTGGTCGGAAGAGAACATTGGATTTTCTGGAACTGGGTGGGCTTACAGACAGTTGTTAACCACCATGTGAGTGCTGGGAATTGACCCCAGGTCCTCTGGAAGAGCAGACAGTGTCATCTCTCATCCCCTAAAGTTTCTTTATTCATTTATTATTTACTTATTTTTATTTTATGTGTATGAGTGTTTTGCCTGCATGTGTCTATACACCATGTCATTCAATGCCTGCAGAGGCAGAAGACACCACTGGATCCCTCAGAACTAGAGTTACTGACTGTTAGCCATCATGTGGATGCTGGGAAACAAACCTGGATCCTCTGTGAGAGCATCCAGTGCTCTTAACCACTGAGCCATCACTTCAGCCCCAGGTTAAAGTTCCCTGTTGATGATGTATTCTTGGCATTGGTTCTCACTCTAAATTTGAGGCCCAGAGACATTTCATAAACATAAAGAGATGTTGATTTCTTAACAAATGATCTGGCATGTAATATTTTTCCTCTTATGAATTTTTCAAAAAATGAAATGTTTATACTGACAAAATAATTTTAGGTCCCTCTCCTGCCCTCCTTACTGTCTACGCAATCTTCCTGGAGGAAACCACTTACAAATCTTTTATTTGTTTCTCCTGGCAGTTACTCCCAAGTCTCCAAATAATATACTGCTGGGTTGTTCTTGCTGCCTCCACTTTAGGCAGTGTCCATCACCTTTCTTATTGTCTAAGGTGGTTGTGCTTTGCGGAGGAGGGTGTGTCCCGCCCCTCATCCCTTTTCACACACACACTGTCAGTCCTTATTTATTTTTGAAATCATAATTTTTGTAATTTTTAAAATTTGAATTAAAAAAATAATTTCCTTTGTTAATAGAGAATTTCATGGAATGCATTTTGATCACATTCGCACCCTCCTCCCGAGGGCCCCTCTTCCTCACCCCCCCCAGTTTTGTGTCCCCACCCTTCTTTCTTTTTAAACTCATGGAGTCTAGTCCATACTGCCTGTGTTTTCTTGGGTGTGTGTACACCCACTGGTGTATGGTTGACTTACCAGAAGGAGCACTCTTAAAGAAAACTGGAGGATTCTACAAGGAGAGAGAGGGAAGAGATAAATAATACTTAGGTAGCGTGAGGAGCAACAGAGGTGAATGGACACTGAGGAATGGAGAACGAGTCCTTCTCCAGGGACTAGCTCCCTAGGAGGTTATCGAACTCTAAGTGGTCTGCCGTAAACACGTGCATACTAAGTGAACTCTGCATTTGACATACATCTCTATATAAATGTACATATGGATTTGTGACAATAATAAAGAAGAGAACAAGAAATCATGAGGGGGTGGAGGGGACATGCGCAGACTTGGAGGGGGACTGGGAGGGGTGGAAGTATAATAATGTAAACATAATACTCGTGTAAGAAATTCTCAAAAAATTATATTAGTAACAACAAAAAGGAAATGCACTGATTCTCTCCCAGCAGCTATCAATTACCAATAGCTCCTCAGCTGGGGGAGGGGTGCCACGCCCACCTCCCCCCTCCATGCCAGAATTTTGTCTGTGCATGCTGTCATAACCACTGTGAGTTCACTGGTGCACCTGCCCTGTCACGTCAGGGAAAACACTGCTTCTCTGCAGTCACCAGTCACTTCTGGTTCTTCTCATCTTTCTTCTGCAATGATCCCTGAGCCTTGGGATGAGAGAGTGTGATACAGTGTCCCATTTAGGCCCTGAACATTCTTATGTCTCTTATTCTCTTCCTCTTGACCAGTTGTGGGTCTCTGTGTGTTAATTACCATCTCCTGAAAATAGAAAGTCTCTGGTGAGGGTTGAGAGATACACTACTCTGTGACTATAAGGATACGTCATTAGGAGTCAGTTTGATATGAACAGATTAATGCCAGTAAGCTCTCCCCTGCAGCCTATTACTTACCTAGTCACAGCTCCTTAGTCCCGATAACGATGCATCCCACAATCTTACACATAATAGACAAGAATTCTACCATTGAGCTACAGCCAGGTCCTCTTTCCTTCTATGACTGTTTTCTCCTGTCTCTTCTCACCTCCAACCACCACTTTCTTCCTCTGTGGCCATGTTTTGCTCATGTTGGAGTCTTCCTCAACATTTTTTTTAGTTCTTTGTTTCTTCTATTGAAAAGTGATCAGTGAAACCTGATTTGACTTGTGGACAGTTGAGCATAGCACTAGGGAGAGCAAAGAACCAGCCCTTTAAGTTAGGGGTGCTAGAGTGTATCACCTCTGCAGCCTCTCATCTCCTCCAAGGAAAAAGACATCCAGCCTTCTCTGGGGGAGTTCCGTCTCCAAACAGTGATGCTTCCAGCCCTGGCCTTGAGCTTTACGCCCCTTCTCTGTCTTTTCCATTCCTCTCTTGAGCCTCTTGAAGACCTGGGAGGCAAACCTGTTCTTCATTATCCACTCTGCACTCTGTGAAGCTTCGGTTTCCTGCTTCACCAGCGACCCTTATTTCCCGTGTTGTCTAGAAGTCTGTAAAAATCCATGAGGTATAGATGATGGTGATGCCGTTATCTTGGTTGGTTGGTTGGTTTTGTTGGTGTGATTTTGTGAGACAGGTTCTCAGCTCTCTTTGTAATCTCAGGCAGCACTGAAATGACAATCTTCCCATTTCCGTTTTCCCAAATACTAGGAGTGCAGGCATCTACGACCACATAGTTTCTATTCTTTTTGTCTACACAGGTTTCTAGTGACAGTTCTCCCCTTAATATTTTTACTATAGTCTCTGGAGAAAGAGGTCACACTTGTTTGTGGCCTGCCCACCATCTTTAACAGTAAGTCAGTGTAATCGTTTCCAAAGATAACTATTAGTATATTTAGCATCTTTCTATATTTTAGCTTATAGTTTTTTTTAAATATAACTAAGCATATTGGAAATATAAATTTTAAAATGAAACAAATCATAATCTTGGGTTGCTCTTTAACTATATAACATTGGATTACTCAATCTCTCTAAGCTTAATCTTTATAAAAAAAGAAAAATACTATTGTTTTAAAGATATCTCTGAAGCAAACTGGAATGAAGTATATAAAGCACATAAAATAGTGTTGGGCACATAGAAGTAACTCACTATATTTTGGTTATGTGTGACTTTTTGTTTGGTGGGGGGGGTGCTGGTATATGTGTTTGTGCATGCACACATGGAGCTCAGTGGATATTAGGTGATGTCTATCGTCTCTCTCTGAGCCCAAAGCTTACTGTTTCAGTTAGGCTGGCTGGCCAGGGTGCTGCCAGTGATCCACCATCTCGCCTTACATTGTTGAGGTTGCAGCCATCTCTATTTTTATATGAGTGCTGAGGTTCAAATTCAAGTCTTCAGGCTTGCAGAACAAGTACTTTTACCCACTGAAACATCTTCACATCATCCCATGATAATTCTTAACTTGGACAATCATGTTCCTCAGCTTAGTTATCAGTTCTTAGGAAAGTCTTGACTTAAGGTTGGGAAAGAGAACGTTGTGTTCCTGCAGCACTCTTAATTTCTTAACACTTGTCATACAGTAGTATAATTGCTTGTTTAATTGTCTTATTAGAATAGAAAAGTCTAGGAGAGCAGAGAGCTTGTCTCGTGCCTAGCACTGTATTTAGCACGGAATTAGTGCTCAATAAACACTTGTTAAATGAACAAGTAATACATTCCACATTTAGAAAGCTGGTTATACCACAAGTTTTTAAAAATATACAAATTGCACCCTTGTTTTAATTTTTTCCTGTGAAAATGTGAGACTCCTTGTCTTGTACTCTTTAGAAATTAAAACAATAATTAAGCAAGTAATATGCACAGACTTAGATGAATATAAGTATTTGGTAGCAAATAGTTCCCTGTATGAAAATCATATCCAGCTAAATAAATCAGCAATCTCTTTTTTCTCCTCCCCTGTATGGTTGAGCACTGAGGTTTTATAGCTAAAGGAAATGCACCAAATCATTAAGAAATTGGAATTGGCATTGATTTTGTTACTTTTTCAAAGTCAAGTTTTCACCTAATTGCTCTGCAATAATTCTCCAGTTAACAAAATGATGTTTGTGGATGACTTTAATTTGGTAGCCATCTGCGAGACTACAAATAGACCCAACCAACGTGTTTGCATTTCTCCCTTTGGAATGCTTTCTTCCTTCACTCCACTACTTGGACAGAGCTATCATCATCACCCAGAAAACAGTGGCATTACCCAGAGCAATCAATCAAGAATGGAGCCTGCTTGCTTAATTTATCTAGTGGTTTGTCCTTTTGTCCCAGGAAAAATAAGAAGAAACTCTAGCATTCCTTGGTGAGACTTATCCCTAAAGAAGAAGGTAAGATTCTTCTGGTCCTGAACTAACTCTGAAAATACTCAGAGTATATAAAATCTTAGAGGACCAATTGATTTAAAGTCATTCATTACCACACAGCTGCTGAATGTAATCATAGCAACAACTAACACTAGTCTTTATACGTTCCACTACTGTGTTTAATAGAATCACTGAGATTTAGGACTTTGTGGATGATATCTTTATAGTTACCATGTAATCTTTAAGTAAAAATGAGCTTAATTATTAATGTCCTAAACATTTTACTTTATCAAGAAACAGCAGACCCCTTAAGCTTAAGACTTATCCTAGGTCAATCTCAAATCCATAAAATAATAAGGATCTTCAAAAACTTCACTGAACAGAAATTCCGACTTCCTAAAATAGATGAAACTTAATTATATTTGAGAATGTTACCTTCACATATATATTATGTATGTATATGTATTTGTAAATTAATGCATTAAGTTAGACTGTGGTTGAAATTTATTGTTACCTTGGGTTTGGGGTTTTTTTTTTTTTTTTTTTTTTGGTTGACTAGCTGTTTTTGAGACTGCTCACCCTGTATTCAAAACTGGCTTGAAACTTTACGTATGCCATGATGGCCTAGAATCCATGGAAATCCATCTGTCTCCTGAGCGCTAGGATCACACAGAAATCATTCTGCCTCCTGAATGCTGGGATTACAGGTATGAGCACCGTGTCCAGTTCATTGGTTCATACATTCTGAAGGGAATCATTGATTGCTCATGTTTGCATTCTAAGATGTTTTTCATTTAGAGAGATTATCAAGAATAAAGATGTGAGAAACATGTATTGTGAAGGATATCTCTTCTCTTACAACTCTGTGATTCAAGATACAGGAGCAGCAGCAGACCGAAGGAAAGCCAGCTTCCGGTTTGACAGAGTAGTGAGCAAAGGACATGCTGTGCTTATGTTTACTCACATTTGCATCGTTCATTGCCCATGGAGGAAGTTTAGATAGACAGTGACTAAGCCTCTCAATCAGTCATCACAAAACACTGCCATATTTTCACGGATAGGGTCACTGTTTACACTTTCATTAAGAAGACAAAAATAGATTTGGATTAATTCTTCTGTGTTAGAATCATTTCTACTTTTGCAATAGATTAAGCTTCAGATATTGCTTGTATGATTTGTAAATTTCTTGAATTTTTAATCAAGGGATTCCCCTGATCAACATTTTTTACACATTCATGAAAAACAGTGATTCCTACTTAATATAATGAATGACTGGTATTATAAGAAAGCTAGACATTGTGTGTGAGAGCATTAGTTTATGCATAGCTATTGGAGAACATTATCTCAAAGGTGGAGGAAATCAATTACTTTGTAAATACTCCAATTTGTAGAGTGATAAGGCTACTGAGCTGGACCTACAGATTCACTTCTCAGCAAGATTAATGTACTAACACAGAGCAGGAAAGTCTCCTACTGGGTAAAATCTCGTTACCATAGATGTGATCTTCTTTTTAGTTTTGAAGGAAACTGAACCTTGTTAAAACACCATTGAATTTTTCATTTTTGAAATATATATAATTTCTATATCTTCTTTATTTGTTCTTTAAAACATACAGGCAGATTTTTATCTTGTCCTTCTTGAGTTAAAATTTGTAGAACATATTCATCTCTGACATTTTTTAGCCCTAACTATATATTCAAAATGGAACATTTCAAGTTGCAAATAACAAAACCCAATAATAGAGGTTTAAATAATGGAGGCTAAATAGGTTGATTTATTGATATTGAAGCAAAAATATCCACATGAAGGGTGAATTTCGGACAGAATTCAGCACAGCTCCTGGGTCTCATTTTCTGCAGTTTATTCAGGCTGCCCTGCTACGTGTTGGCATTATTCAGGGGCTGGTTAGCCTTGTGCTTCCGTGATGACTTCTAACACCCACGTCCTTTATGCTCCTGGATTCATATCAGTGCTGAGTTAGAATGGTGAAGAGGAGGAAACTGAAAACATGAGAGCATTTTCTTCACAAGCAACCAAGCACAAGTCTCGGTCTTCGGTTTAGGTGAACCACTCTTCATTGATCACACTGGCCCAGGGCATGTTACTCACTGATTCAATACAGATATAAGAAACTGCCCTTGGAGGGATGGAGAAATCAAGGCCGCCTAAATTTACCATGGCTACAAAGTGGGGAAACTGATTTCACTGAGACAACCTCGAGTTTCCGTACATTACTAATGGGCACTACACATTTCATCTCTCTCGCATTCCTAAACTGCGGGTTGTTGGGGTGAATTGTCCAATGATAGGAGGTTCTCAGCCCTGGCTTTGCCACACTGCATTGTGAGAAGACACACTCTCTCTCACATGCCTGCTGTAGGTGTGTGTGCTTTGGCTACAATTCCATCTCTTTTTTTTCATTATGGATTTTTAAAATAATGAGCCATGTAGAAAATCTAGAATCAATTCCATTTTATTATCACTACACTTTTTTTGTAACAGAAGCCATGGCATATGGCTGGGAACCTCTGTATTTTAGATAAAGTGGCACCTGTTCACTATGTATGCCATACATACATGGTTGCTCCATTAGACACGGAATAGACCAAAAGAGGAATATAAAGCCTTGCTTTTCTAAAAAACAGTATTTACTCAATATGACACAAAACTGTGCAAAGAGCACAAGGTTTGAAGCAGCATGCTCTGGAGAACCAGGACAGGCAAAGGCAACTCATTTCACTTTGCTGAGTTAAGAAGCATAAAGACGTTTAATCTGGGGCTGGGGAGACAGTTCTTTGGTTAAAGTGCTTGCTACAAGCAAGAAGACAGGAGTTCAGATCCCCAGAACCCATGTAAACGCCAAGAGGGCATGACACCCCTTCTGCAATTCCAGCTTCAAAAGGTGGAGACAGGGAGTCCCGGGAGAAAGCTGACCAGCGAGACTGGCTGTAAGGTAAGCTCTGGGCTTGACAGAGACTGCCTCAAAAATAAGGTGGAACAACCAAGAAAGATTTTCAGTGTCAACTTGGAGCTTCCACATACAGGCACCTACCCCTGTAGAAGTAATTGTGGAAAGTGTCAAGGAAATAGTTTATATGGATATGTTTCATACCATGAAGCTCTGCGCAGATTTCAGTGTTAACTGGGAGTTAAGCCCTGTGCCTGTTGCTGTGATAAACACCAAGACCAAAATCAACTTGAGCTAACTGAAAGCTCACGAAGGGCGGGGTACTGCTTCTTTGTTCACATTGCTCCACTGCCCAGAGGTAGCTGGTCCATGTCTGTGTATCAGTAACTTTACATCAAATAAAATCACGGGAAAACGATAACAACAACGTTAATGGCAATATTTAAGAGAAACGTCTACAATACTTAATAAAGGCATTAAATATAAGGAAGTGGGGCTGGTAAGATGGTTCAGCAGGTAAAGGCACTTGCCACCAAATGTAAAGACCTGAATTTGACCCCTGGAACCCACATGGTGAAAGGAGAGAACCAACTCCCACAAGTTGTCCTCAACATGTGCAACATGTGTGCCTTCACATGTGCGCGCACACACACACACAATATATATGCATCAAATAAATGATAAGAAAATGAAATACATTATATTGGGTTAAAAGTTTAAAAAATATTCAGGGAAAAATTGGTTGTCTGAATCTGAGCTAATAACTGACCAGCACGATATTGATGTATCCCAAATTCCATCACATCGTTGGCTAGCCATTGTTTCACTAGAACTTTGGAGTTTAGATTCTTTGAAGGCTTTGTCCCTTTGGGAAATCATCCTGAACTTTTAAAGGACATCAAAGGGAAAAGGGATAAGCTTTAAAGCTGAATTTGCTGGAAGGCATCTATACCATTTAGCAAAAATAAACCTCTGTTTCCACATTCTGGATGTGACTGGGGGGTCTACACTATTGATGCAATTCTTATAACCCTCCAAAAAAGAAATAAAAATCTTTGCTGCTTCAAATACGCTCTGTAGTCCTATAAAACTCAATGACACTCGTCATTGGACACTCGTCAGAGGAAACATGGCGCCTGAGGCACATGTGTGTTTTACTCTAAAGCTTCTTTCTGTAACTAAATGCAATTAGTTGTCACATGCCCCTGATTTATGGTCATTTCCCAACACTAAAAATTGTGCTGGATGTGCATATGATGCACTTTGATATGATTCCTGCTGAGTTGGGTGGAAGGAAGTTTTGTCCACCAAACTCTCAGTAATGTATCTTCTGAGAACTGTCACTGACAACCTGGAAATTCCAGCTACAAATCCTGCAAATTGTACCGCTGGGAAGCAGCACTTTAACTGATGGTCTGGTATTTCCAAAAGATAATGTCACCATTTCAGTCTTTAATATCTTTTTTATTGAGTCCCCGTGGTATCATCTAGAGCTGGAGCCCCTTGAGCTGGAGGAGCTCCACGCACCGTGCTGCCACGCTGCACTTTGGTGCCTAGCGGGCGTGGCCTTCCGACATAAACCCCAGGTTCTCAGAGGGAGACTCTTTCCTCCTCTGCCTCTAGAACTGAGGTGCAGCTTGTGATCTAAGGAATGCTCTCTCAGTCATGAGGTCTACGACAAAGGGATGCTTGTATTTATAGTTCTCAGTTGACCTATCAAGCTCCTCTCGAGTCACCCTAGATGAATAGAAGGGTGCATTGTCCCCATGTCTGCTTCTCCCCTGTAGAAGCAGATAGTGATAGTGTGTCTATCTAAAAATACATACATAAGGATCCTTGTTAATCATGTAGAGACTGTGTTCAACATTGACAGTCACCCACGTTGAGGAAAGAACATTCTATCAAATGGTATACATTACAATTTCATCACAGCAGTTATTAACGGGGTAGCGATTTGTATCTTAGCCTCATGGTCATGGCTCTCTGAATTTCTTGGCTTTGTTTTAATATTATATTAGGGTTCTCCAAAGAAATAGAACCAAGAGGGTGTGTGTGTGTGTGTGTGTGTGTGTGTGTGTGCGCGCGCGTGTGCACTTGTATGTGTGATAAAAAAGATTTACCATAAGGAATTATCATAAGGAACTGTTTACAGTGGTTCATAAGTACACTCTTCACAGTGAACAGACATGCTGGAGATTCAGAACCAGTGTTGCAGATGAAGTCCAACACTGTCTTGTGGAGAATTCTCTCTTTTTCAGGGAAGGTGATCTTTTGGTTCTGTTTAAGGTTTTTGGCTGATTGGATGTGCTAAGCAAGGCCATCTGCCTTGCTCAAAAGTTGACCAATCTAGGGCTAAACCATATCCAAACAGTCACTAAGCTGACATAAAATTAACCCTAATGACTGTAGAGAGACATCTAACTATATGCTTGAGTATATAGGCAGATCTTGTGAACTCTTTCATTGTTCTTGCCAAACAGACCTGATTCCAAATTTCTGCCCAATGACTGAGTATGATTTGTGGCATGTTATAGGACCTCCACCAGAGTGACCCTCCTCCTTTATACCACAGAGAGACATGTCTATGCTTTAAACTGAGTTTACGGGTAAATTAAGTACTACATGTTACCATGTCTAGTGGATGGTAAACTCCACACATGAACACTATAATCTATTTATTCACTTACTTACCTTGATCCTTCTTCCTCTGTTCTACTCTGAGGCATCTACCCTAGTCAGCTTACCCTGATCCACTTACCAGTACGCGTTCACAAGCTTTCTAAATTATTTTCTGACTTAGCCCTGGGACTAGTGAAGGAGATTCTGCCTAATAAATTGATTATTCAGTTAGGTAGGGATACACCTGCAAGAAGTATTTTGGTGAGAGATGGAAAGGCCAAAAAGATAAAATATCAAACAGCATGGCTTTTGGGAAGAAAATACAGTTCTTTGAATTTGAAAAAAAAGGTAATTTTTCCATTCTCAACAATGTGAAAAGGTTCTTGATAGGAATTCTTGACATGGTGACCATGAAGTGTATTCTTTTTTCTTGTTTGACACCTGCCAAAGACAAATGTGTGGATGGACCTGCAAAAGGAATGAAAGCCAGCTGCAAGCAGAGCATTCTGAATTCTGCGCTGTTCCACTCCCAAATCACATGTTGACTTTTGAAAAACGAAGATGAGTGGTACTTTTGAATGGATTTTAAGGCAAGGAGCATACCAGGATGAGGCCTCTTCTATTCAGCACTAACACTTCATACTTCTAAATAGACCTTGATACTTTCTGAAGAATTTTTATATTGCTTAGCGAATTAAATAGGCGTACCAAGCCTATTTAAGTGATCCCAACTCTGGCATTTTGACATGTTGGTGTGGAAAAATAACAGGGATAAGTCAAATAGAGACCTTTATGTCTGTTCCATCTTCTGTTGCTGTGATAAACACCAAGACCAAAATCAACTTGGGGAAGAAAGGGTCTATTTCATCTCACACTTCCAAGGCACAGTCCATCTTTGAGAAAAGCCAAATTCAGGGCAAGACCTGGAAGGAAGCAGGACCTGAAGCACAGACTACGGAGGAACGCTGTTTACTGGCTTGCTCCTCTGGCCTGTGCTCAGCCTGATTTCTTATATAACCCAAGACCACGTGCCTAGAGGTAGCACCATCCACAGTTGGGCTGGGCCCTGTCATAGCACCCAACAATCAAGAAAATGCCTCACAGACAGGCCCACAGGCCAGTGATACTCTCTTCCTGGTATTGCAAGTCAACAAAGGATGCTGGGCATGACAAGCTCCAATCCACAAAATCAAGTAAGCCGCCACAGCCCGCTAGCCTCTGTGGGAGTTGCAAAGAGAGAAGCTGAACCCTTAAAGTTTGCTGCACAGAGCCAAGTAAGTATGTTTGTGTAAAATCTATTATTTTCCCTTCCCCAAATATTGTATTATTGTAATATATGAGTCTTCCATAAGCTTAACCTCTGGAAAAACACACACGAAATTAAATTTCTGCTACTTTTTCACGATATTCACAGGCTGCTTTAATATGATCATTAGCTGTTTTTTCTTTTTTTTTTCCCCTTTCCCAACTGCTTTTGAAGCATTTAAAGTTTAAGCTGGTTTTGCCCTCCACAATAAAGAACTGGCTTCTGAGTGATGAAAGAGATGGCTTGATGGGAAAAAGATTTTTTAGGCAGAGGTCTTAAAAGAGAAAGAATTTGTATCTATAAAAAATGTTATTTTAAAAGCAGACAGGAAAGAGGGAGGCGTCTCCCTGGGTGTGGGGTCAGGAGGGAAATATTCCTTTGGGCTGGGGTTAAGAACAGGAGAAAGGGGAGGCCTATGATGCCCAGACAACAAAGGACTCTGTTGGTCTGACTGCCACCCCCCTCACACCTACTAGGCCTCAGGCACCAAAGCCAAAGAGCACACACCTGGGAACAGTGTTCAAATGCCTCCAAGGGAGGGAGCTGAGCATCATCTTCAGACCGGCCAAGGCTTCACAGGGCAGTCCTGGAGGGCAGGACCCTCACACATCTCAGGAAATCCATTCAACAATTTAAAAAGCGTTTGGGTGGAGCAACTTCAAGTCCTTTGTGCTAGGATGCTGATTAATGGTGTCTTCTTCCTGCAACTTATTTGGGAACCTTCTTTGGATTCTTTGTAAATGACCATAACTTGCTTAACAAATTAGACTGAGCAGCACTCTGCAAAAACAGAGAGCCTTGTTACTGTACATTTGTCAAAGGAAAATTTTCAATAATGATTCTTACAAACCTCTATATTACAATATCTAATGTCCAGAATTTTGAAAAGAGAGAATTACATATTTAACCTTGAGAAATATTTTTGTTACAGAAAGCACAGATTGGATCTTTGATAATCCCATACAAGGTTCCTATTTTTGAGCCATCTGTGTTGGAAAGATGCCTCAGCAGTTAAGAGTGCCGTTCCTGCAGAAAACCTGAGTTCAGTTCCCAGTACTTACAAGGTGACTCACGACCACCTGTAACTCCAGCTCCTGGGAGCCTAACACCTTCCTCTGGTCTATGTGACATACACACATAGACGACACATACACATATTAAAAATAATAACCTTAAAAGAAGAAGCTCAAGTGTGGGAGAATATTCTAATCTGTTAAAGATAATGAATTAGTGTCACTATTTTGATGATTTTTCAAGGAAACTGACTGAGGGAAACTACATAAGGATTTAAGAAGCAAAGATCTCCTGGCTCTGCATGAATGTGTTTCAGATGCAAACAGGTTCCTTCCCAGCTCCAAAGGCACCCGTGGGGCCAGTTCCTAATGGACAGGCAACACTAGCTTCTGTTCATGAACCAGAGACAGACATATCCACTGGCCTACAGGTGTTTTCAGGAAACGAATCACATTCTGTTTTACTTCAATCTTTCTTGCTTCCTTGGGAATGACATTTTATTAGAACTCTCAGTAGATTCAAAAGACACATGAAGCCCCGTGTTCAATCCTCAGAACTGAAGAAAAGACCTGCCAGACCTTTATATTTACCCTGTGTCTCGTGCCCTTAGTCTTTTATACAAGCTATAAAAAGGCTAGGATCATCTCCTTCCTCATGAAGGACAAATTTAAAATATAGAGTTCAGTGAAGTGGGTATAGTGACAAATCCTCACCATCTGAGCAACACTGGGAGGCAGAGACAGGAGGATCACAGTCTGAGTCTCAACTGGATCCTGAGACTCCGTATCAAGCAAATAAGTAAACACAGAAAAGTCTCTTGCAAACAGGGGAAAAAGATCACTGCATATGCAGGTTTTCTAATATGAAACAGCAATAGGAGCAATATAAACTTCCTTCATTTCTTGAGGGGATCTTTGCCAATTATCCTGCCACTATTAGTTTCTGTTTTCTGAAACAGTTATGAAGCAGCTTTCCTGGTCTTACCACTATGACTGGCTGGCACATAAAGCACACAGATAACAACAGGCACATGACTATACGACGCAGTGTAACCATCGTCTCCCCCCGGCAACCACCTCACATTACTGCAACCCGGCTGTACGGGCGCTGAATGGAGCTCTGAAGCATCAAGTGGTGGACGCACTCCTGCCCCTCACTCTGCTCTGCACCTCTTTTATGGCTTGCTCTCATAGGCATCCTTAGTCATTGGTTGGCTTCAAATTTCACTAACAGGCTTGTGTTTCCTCAATCATAATTCCAGCTCTAAGGGCCCCCTAAATATATCCAATTTCGTGTCCTACAAGAATCTCCAGTTCAAGATGGCTTACCCATGTTTAGATATCTCCATAAACCTGCTCTTCTTGAATTTCCAAGCTTGGTACTGTTCGCACATTCCTTCCCTGGTGGGGCTGATACGACCCAAACCTAAAAGATGAATAGAAGTCAACATAGACACTGAAACCAGGGGCATGTGCTCAGTTAATAGCCAAGGGGTAATGAATGTTGTGGCCCGGAAGGTTAGCCACCAGAAGCAAGCAGATTCCCAGCCAAGAATCTGAGTGTCTTGAGACAGAGCGCAAGACAGGAAGTCGAGGAAATCTGTTTGGAAAGATGCAGCAAGTGAAGTCAGAGCTCTGGGAACCATAACGAAGTTCAGGCAGGGAAGGGATAGCAGAGTTTTAGGAAAGGCTTTCTCACGTTCATTTCTGCCTTAGGGGTGGGAAATCAAGCAACATACCCCACATTGCAGAGTCGGACACCTGGGAGCAAGGCCTCAGGCTCAGGCCACTGAACTTAGGCCCCAAGGCCTCTCTGCCTGTGGACTTCAGCCACATTTAAGACAGTCCAAATAAGGGTCCCTTGTAGCCTCCAAGATGACGGAGATTGTCTAAAGCACTGCACCTCCTGTTGCTCTCTCCCGCCTCAGCCTTTAAGATTAGGACTAAGATGATCTTACCTCAGAAGTCCCTTTTTATTTCCCAATAAGACTTGTTTGCATGCAAAGTAAGCAAAATGGAACAGAAAGGAAAGGCCGACCTGTCATTACCCTAGGGGTAAAGCTGACCTGTAGTTACTCATAGGGTAAGACTAATTCTTTCTGCCCTGGACTCACTGCTTTTAAGATAAAGTTTAAAACCCAGCATTCCTAATCAGAACCCTAAAGTGTTCAGCACCAACTCCAGTTGTCACAAGAGAAGAGACAAAATGTTCTTCTGTCTTCTGACATGAGTCTAAAACTGCTTCATTTTATGGTGCTTTGGTCTGTCTCTCCACATGCCTGTCTCCATGCCCCCATGTACACTCCCATGGTATGAGAAGGTGGGTTGTTGGGCAGTGATTAGGTCATGTGGGCACTGCCCTTACCACAGGATTAGAGCCCTGTGCAAGGCTTCAGAGGGCTGCCTTGCCCCCTCCACCGTGTGAAGACAGGGAAATGAAGCAGGAAATAGGCCTTCAGTGGACTCTGAGCCTGCTGGCATCTTAATCTTGAACTTCTCAAACTCTAGAACTGCAAACACTAAATCTCTGTGATTTATCCTGAACCCACTGTAAGGTACTTCATTACTGCAGCCCACAGGGACTGAAACGTGAGATATATCTCATGGCAATTCAATTTGTTTTAGAACATGATGGGCTGTGACTCTCAAAAATATCTGCAAACTGGTAGTTTATGAAACAGAACAAAAAATGTTTTCATGGCGCACCACTTAAAAAAACTTACAAATTGAATACAACTAGCTACCGATATTTTCTTCTGTGGATGCTTAGAAAAGCAAATGCAATATTACTCTTCTACTAAGTTACAAAAATTTATGTCTTATAATATGCTTATGAAAGAGGTGATCTTTAGAGAAACTTGTCTAGATTGTTAAAAACTGCAGCGTGGAATGAGTCTGTGTAATGAACAATTCTGATTGGATTTTTTTCTTGTTTGTAAAGGAAAATTGGACTGCTAAATAAATGCTTAAAGTTAAATTATATTTCTCTACTACAGAAAATTCATGTTAATTTATTTTTATTTTACTTTTAAAAATTATAAACATGAGAGTAACATAATAGAACAGAAAACATAAACAACAAAATAAGCCATATAGTCTAATATAACAGCTATTATCACATCGTGTGTGTGTGTGTGTGTGTGTGTGTGTGTGTGTGTATTCCCTTCCAGCCCATTTTCATATACATATATTTTATTTGGTGATACCATACAACTCCATTCGGTTAGATATATCATAGCTTAAATTATTCTGTATTTTGCATTCAAATCCTCTATTTCTATAATAAACACAGGCTATTAAAATGCATGATGTCGCTGTCTTCCCTAGGGGGAAAAGGCGTCACTCTTATAAATCTTGTATAAACATAAACCCAAGTCACTTATAGATGATTCTTTTGGAGGCACACACTGATCTCCGTCCTCAATGGGGACACTTTTCTCCCACTTACTGTCATGGAGCCTTGAAATGGCTCTTCTCCAAGAGACTTGGGATCTTTTGTATTAAGTGTGACACACAAAAAATGGTAAACACCTGCAGCTGTAATATAACACATACCCACTTATCCCTCTAATCACTTGATGAAAGGACAGATCATATTTCTAAACACAGATGTTTATCTCAGTGTAGCTTAACGGTAGTGTACCTGGGCCTCGAGGTCAAGCAGAACCCAAGCTTAGCTCAGATCCCACTCCTAGCTCCTGTGGACAGGACAGCTGCCTTGTTTAACTCGCAGAGCACATTCACTTTAGAGTCTCTATGAACGGCACCTCCTGGATTTTAGTCCACCATCACTTTACATAAACGGAGAAGCTACGCGCTTACCTCCGGGTGCTGAGCAAAACATCTTCCCAAGCTGTGCGCAGTCATTTAATCGCCAATCTTTGACTTCCAATTTTGTAAAGCTGGAGAGAGGTAATAGTATGTAACTTGCTAGTGCGTTGTGTGAATTACAGAGGAGAATATTGTAGTAAAGTACTTAGCATGGAGCTCTAACACAGTAAACCTTCAGTGTACATTAACTCCTGTTATAACTTCTCCTAAATGTATACTTTTCAAAAGGACTTAAAAAGATTAAGTTCATGTGCATTCTTTCCCATCATATGGCTGGTTTCTATTCTGGGTTACTACATTCATCTAATCAATTCAGAATGGAAGAACATCAGAGAAACGAATAGAGTAGCATAACCACATGCTTATGTTCTGTAACCCCGAGCCTGAAGGCTGATCTAATTTTATCTTAAACCAAAGTCACTAATTATTGCTGAACTAAGCCTGTTATAATACAAAGACATTTGAAAAACGAGCTGTGGAGATCATTTTTATCATAGAAGGGATACAGAGAAGGCACAAGTACAGTTGAAAGAGGAATCAGGACTATGGACTCTGCAGTTAGAAGCCAAGCAGGGCTGGTCACCTTTAGAGTGCTGGGAATAGAATCTTCAAGATGACTGGGTTCAAGAATGTCAGAGAAGCACCAGGCACATTGGTACATTCAAGTTATAACAGCGTGCATGAGACTAAGGGCAAGAAGGATCATGGAGTTGAAGCCAGCCTGGGGCTACACAGTGTGTCCAAGGTCAGCCTGGACTGTAGCAGGAAGGTCTCAGAGAAAGGAAGGAAGGAAGGAATGGAGGGAGGAAGGGAGGGAGGGAGGGAGGGAGGAAAGGAGGAAGGGAGGGAGGGAGAGAAGGAGGGAGGGAGATCAGAGTAGAAAGTGAGTATAGTCACAGGAGTCTATATAAATAATCCATGTAAATAACACTACTGAGTGTCTTCTATGCACTAATTCTTCCAAAGAAGGAAGATAATGAATATCACCAGATGTATTATTACTTATTCTCATGAAGTTTCTCTATTTTATTAGAATCTTGGACACCGTCCAATTTCAGGTCTTGGAGCCAACTCAGATGCTTCCTAAAGCAGTTATGGCAGTGGGCTTCATAAGGAGGGAGGAAGATCCACCATAGGGTCAGCCAATATGTCTTCTTTTCTTGCGTCTTACACCAGCCCCACAGGGACTGGGGACACTTCCAACTACCTGAGGACTGGCTGAAGGAAGCAAGGTGACACGGGAGGCTGAGAGAGCCGTCCAGTTGGATATGGTCTAACCTGTGTTGGCTTCCCCCAAGGACCCACTTTGTGATGAAGGGGTCTTCAGTTCTTCAAAACCAGAGCAGGGCATTTAAGATGAGAAAAGGAAGCCGAGAACAGGCGATATGCTATAAATTAGGAGATATTTTGAATTTGAACCGTTCTGCACAGGATGACACTTTAATCACACCGATGTCTCGGCATAAAATGCAGTTCTGCCAGATAGACTTTACCTGTAATTCATTTTCACCACTGTGCTTCAGGTTTCAGGCAGAAGACAACCAGTTCTACCAGTTCCAACTCAATTTATCCTTTACGCTAGCAAAATGCTCTTGTCTTAAGTGAGAAACCTCAATAGCCATGCGTGAATTTCTTTATAAATTGCTTCTCTCAGATGCTATATATTTGTCTCTTCCTTGTATTCACCCCCAGAAACTGAAGACTGTAGGAAATGACTCATGTCTTTTTCTAGAAGGCCAAAGCTAAGTGAATATGTTTCAATTCAAGGTAGCAATTAATCTTGCAAGCTTCATTTGAGTAAAGTATAAACTAGCCTGATAATTTACTCTAAAATCATGACTTTGGGTCTTTAAAAGTTGCTTTTTCTTTTAACAATAAGCAGGGTTATTTTCTGGAAAGAAATTCATCGACATAAATGACACCTGTAATACCAATATAATGTGTTCAATCCTCTAAATGAGTCCTTTATCCACCTGGAAAGCTTGCATTTTCATTCTGTTAGATTCCTTTTCCAAGTGGATTGGTTTTTTCACACGGTCATGGAAATGGGCTCTGGCATGAGAAGGAAGCTTGACAGGCAGCCCCTGAGGTGGGTCAGAAGGACAGGCACGAAGGAGAAGAACTAGAGGTCAGCTAAAGTTGTTAGGATCTTCAGACTCATTCTGAGTCAGGTGTAGGCACAGGGAGACGGTGCAATGCTGAGCAGTGTCAGTAAGGACTGTCTGGTTGGAGCAGAACTTGCTTGGTGAGATTAAGATAAATCGAGCAGGGAGGATCTAAAGACTCAAAGGAAGAAGTTTGAGGACTCACAATAAAAGAGAAATACCTCCAGAGGCAGAAGATGACGGCTTCTCTAGATCACATGGCTTTCTGTCCTTGTTCTTCTCAAGCTTCTCTCCTCGTTTTTCTTTCCACAGACTGGCTTTACATATGTGGAAATGAACACACAGACCAAACATGCCTGCCAGCCTTGGCCTTGTTTCTTTCCCAGTTTCATAGCTGTCACCCCAACCCCCCAGAGCCCCTAAGTCCCAAATCCACATTCTTCTCTAAGATTCTCAATGGTGGAGCCTGAGTTACACACCCATTGGGCTGATCCCTTAGCAAGGGTTTGGGGGGCAGATTCTTTAAGGAGTGTTGGGATGGGAGAAATGATTGGCAGAGGAAATATACAAGAAACACAATAGAAATTCTTCGGCAAAACTTTTCTTGCCATCTTTTATTTAATTACCAAGACACTTTTAGTTTGATGAAACAGTCTGCTGTTAAAAGAGATGTGCATAGCTTCCCAGGGACAAATACATTGGTCTAGCTGTGCCGATTTTCAGATCCTATCATAAAAGAAGCAGGTTAGGGGCTGGAGAGATGGCAGAGGAGCCAGGTTCAAATCTCAGCACCCACATAGCAGCTAACAATCACCACCAGTAACTCCAGTTTCAGGGGATCTGATGCTCTCTTCTGAC
Organism: Eospalax fontanierii; assembly: GCA_035773235.1. Lineage (NCBI taxonomy): Eukaryota > Metazoa > Chordata > Mammalia > Rodentia > Spalacidae > Eospalax > Eospalax fontanierii. Next base: position 65,661,580 of record CM069539.1, on the reverse strand, counting down.
CTCAGGCACTAGATGTACATACAGGCAATACAGTCATACACATAAAATAAAAAAAATTTAAAAAAAACATTGAAAAGAAGCAGATTAACCAGTAAATGACTTCCACGGAAAATAACCAACAACAGCCTACAAATTCCCTGAAATGAAAATGCTAAGAAGAAAACATGGTCAAATTTAAGGAGGAAAAAATGAGACAGGGGATTTGAAAGGTGGAAGTTCCCAGAAGCCTGCCCTGTTTTCTGCTTCACTACTGACTCAAACTTGACCTCTTCCTCTGTCACTGCCCATGGATATTTTGATCCTCACCTTTTTCTTGTTCACGCCCAGGTCTCTCCACAGCACTCTTAGTGCTGAGTTGCATCTCCACATAAGGGGTGTTGAAGTCTTACCCCCAGGTGCCTGCGAGTAAAACCCTGTTTGACACTAGGATATTTCTAGACATGATGAAGTCAAGATGAAGTCATACTGGATTTAAATGGGTCATAAATTCAGTGAGTGGAGTCCTTTCAAGGTCAGGAAGACTCGGGGACAGACACAGAGAAGTCAACGTGACAACTGAAGCAGAGATTAGAGCGAAACAACTACAATCAAAGGGACCAAGGATTGCCATTAACCACCAGAGGTGAGGAGGTAGCAAGGAAGAGTTTCTCCCCAGAGTGGCCCAGGGGCGCTGCCCCTGCCAATGTCCTGCCTTTCAATTTCTAACCTCAGAACTGTGAGAGAACACGCTTTTGTTATTTTAAGTGGCATTTTTTCTGGTAGCCACCAGAAGTTAACGCGGCTGGCACGCTCAGGTGTCATCACCTCCTTATTTCTTCCCAACCAACATCAAATACTGCGCTGGGCAGGTTTTCTGCGCCACCACACCGCTTCCCATCACCACAGCTACCATCTTATCATGACGGTAAAGGGGATGCCGTTCTTTACGACGTGCTTTTCTCTCTCTAGACTGTACAGATTTTTAGGGTCGAGAAACTGTCCTTGTCTTTATGTTTCCAGTGCCTAGCCTATTCAGGAAATTCAATAAATGCTTATTAAAATGAGATGAAGATTACTTCCATCTGTACAGAATCTACAATGTTCTTCTGTAAATATATTCACATCTCAAGAATTTAAACTGTGCAAGTGTGGAACATATTAAACCCATGTTGTTGAACTTCAGCGCATACATTAAAATATACTACTGGAAGAAATTTGGGCACCAGATAATGAAATAACTGGTGAATCAACTTCTAGTTGGATAGTCCCTGACAAAATAAGGAAAGCGTTTGTTTGTTTGTTTGTTTTTAATATAAAAAATGAGGATAAATAAAGAAGCCTTGGCTTGGTTTTTATGAATTTAACATTATATAAAATCCCTTCGAAGTCAAATAAAGTCATTGTGATTCATGAATTCAGAAATGTGGTACAAATGCAGTGAAGATAAATAGCACATGAGCCATTGAAGGCAGGCAGATTCATGTGGGAAATTAGGAATTGCCATCAGGAGAGTTTGTGGAAAGTCCACTAATCCTAACTTTCAGCCAGGATAAATGGAGTCAATGCCTCCTGTCCAATTCACTCTCACATTAGGTCTGCCTCTCTGGGGAGACAGTGAGGATGGGGGTTTAATTTGCTTCTCTCTCCTCCCCTGTTAGCTTCTGCTGTGCCATTTTGAGATGCCTGTTATAAACTGGGGGCATGTTTCTATTTTCCAAAATAAAAAAATAGTTAACAGATCCTTTGTATTCTGTAGAACTATTAGCTCTCTTTACTGTGACTACTTGATGCTAGATGGTTCTTTGGATAAGTGGCAGAAATTGTCTCCTGGGTTGAAGGGCTGCTAGGCAGACAGTCACATCAACACATTAAATGGCATAATTACGTAGTCTACAATGCATGTCACTATGGTTCTTGGGCAGGCAGTCTCTCCCTCACCTATATACAAGCATATTTATATATATTATATACTTCAATTTCAAGGACAAGATGACAAGAATAGTTTGAGAATCATTCTTCCATTGTGTTGCTTAGCTCTGTTAACCGAGCTTCCAAAGCCTGTTCACGTCTAATGCACATATTGTACACAGAAGCATGCTAAACACTGGGCTGCTTTCCAACTGTCATTCATTTGCGATGACAATCCTAAACCAGATCAAGGATGGGCTTAGGGGTGTGTAATCCACTCCTGGCAGTGAGGTGTGAGAGGAATCTTGTAAGAAGCATGGCCTACCCTCTAACAGAAGCCACGGGAAGTTGGACTCTCTTTTGCTTCTGAACATTGGTCTGATTGTGAGGTGTGACCTGCCATAGCTATGCAGCCACTTAAGAAAGAAAGCCTCACCAAGACAGAAGAAGAGAGAAATGGAACGCACAGGACCTTCATGATGCCTTGAAATCAACACATCACACAAATCTGCAGCCTGTTCTTGGGAACTTGCTACACTGGGAAATACATGCCCGTACTATTCAGGCCAGATTTAACGTTCATTTTATCTGAAGGCTTTTGGTTGCTAAGTTTTGCTTAACTTCCATTGTAGAAATGGCAGACCAAGGTCAACAAAAGCCCGCAGGTCCCTTTGTCCAGGGATTCTTGGTTTCTGTACTTGCAAACAAATGAATCCGAGATACAGAACAACACCAACAGTTACCATTTTTTTGAATACATTGCATTTGGTTATAATATTTATTGTCTCTAGGTTCACCATGACTCTGGAATTAATTTTTTAATTACTTTAAAGATGGAAAAGCTGAAACTGATGGTTTGAATGCTGTGCCAAGATACACACCATTGACAAGAAGAATAGAGAAACAGTCCCTGTCTCTCAGGTTTCCAATCAGTGTGCCCTCCCTTTTCCTGTCCCTCACTGGTGACATTTGGAGCAGCCACTTCATTGCAGGAAGCCTGTACTTCTTTTTGAAATGTATTTTTCAAATAGTAATGTATCATTTTAGCCAAGGAGAGTAAAGTCTCAGCACTGTCTTACAAGTCCTTCCCGGTGTTTTTGTAGTAGCTGCTTAATGCGGCCACTTAACACAGTCACTGTGGTGGTCCCACTTTGCTCTCACTGGTTTCTTCTCCTGGAACTTCACTGTGCTTCTACAAAACCCTTGATGCTCCAGCTCAAACGCCACTCTCCTAACAGTGTTCTCCAATACCTCTAGATGAAAACTCACCATTCCTTGGCAGTTTTCCTTTATTGTATCTGCGTCTTTCCAAGGACACTTACTTTTTACCCTGTAAAAAAGTTACTTCGGGGTTCTTTATCCCATAGCAGAATGTAAGCACAGTCAGTAGTGTCTGACCAACTGTGCCTTCTTGTATTACTTAGCATGCAGGGATCTAGACTTGCTGAATGAGGAGTGAATTAATGAAGACCATACATGAGAGTCTCTGAGTCTCAATTCACAAGTAATTCACAAGTACTCACCCAGAGACAATCATTTTGCATATCCTTAGACTCGTAAAAAAGTGGAAACAAATACTATTCTGAGCAATGCTCAATACAATGTTTTGCATTAGTGGCACATATTGGTTGAGTCATATCAACCTCTGCATTCATATTTTTCCCCATTTACTTATATCAAATGGCTACTACAGCACTGGGGACTCCAACTGTGACTCTGAGTTCTTGTATCACGTATGGTGAACCTGTATCCTGAATCCTCAGTTGACTTTATCAGTCCACTGTTTCCCTCCTGGAAACCCACATCCTATGAGAATATACTTTCTACTAATCTAAGATGCTCTAAGAAAAATAAGTTCTAGTCTATGGCATACCTGAACTTTGTGTAAAAGGGATGATTTACTGTTATTTCTCTAACAACTCTTCTCTGTGATTATATAATTCAAATTCCTATAATTATGTCTGTCCAATTATAATAGATTCTTATTGATTAGTTCATTCACCTGCTTTTAGAAATTTATGAAAAGAAATGCCTCTACCAGCTAGATTCCAAAAGTGGGGTCCGGAGAGGTTTAATATGTTTACATATAATCTTTGGAAGACAATTCCATATTGTCTGTCATGTGAGATCTGTAGAGCATATTAAGGAGGACAGTGAGATGGCTCAGCAGACAGCTATGCTTGCTGTACAAGCCTGGTGACTTGAGTTCCAACCCTAGAACTCATGTAAATATGGAAGGAGAAAACCAAGTCTCAGAAGTTTTCCTCTGATCTCCACACACATGTTGAGGCATAATACAGACAGACAAAAAGAAGAGAAAAAAGAAAGAAAGAAAGAAAGAAAGAAAGAAAGAAAGAAAGAAAGAAGAAGTTTTTTACTCCGGGGCTGTAAAAATAGCTCAGTTCATAAAAGTTTGCTGCACAAGCATAAAGACCTGAGTTTGGATCTTAGCACCCACATTAAAAGCTGGGTGAACTCTAAGGTGCCTAACCCCAGTGATAAGGGGGCGGACTCAGGAGGATCACCAGGGCTTGCTTACCAGCCTAGCTCCAGATTCCTTTCTCAAGGGAATAAGGCAAAAAGTGACAGAGCAGGACACCCAATATTCTCCTCTGGCCTCATGTGCACATGGGCATGCACACCCACAGTCACATGTGTGCATCCATCTCTCTCTCTCTCTCTCTCTCTCTCTCTCTCATACACACAGAGAACCCTTAGACTCAGTAACTACACATACATTATGGCTGAGTTTTTTAGATAACAATATTTGATTCACCTTTTCTAAAATGTTTATATATCTGAGCTAATTTACAAAATGTGTAAAATGGACAGAATAATTGGCTGGAAACATATTAATCAAGAAAAAAAAGAATATCCAAAGCTAATATCATACCTGGATTAATGTAGTTAATAGCAAGAGATTAACTTTTTCCTTGACACATAGATTAACATAACTGGTGCAGGGTTTCAAAACCTCCCACCTTCCTGTCCTTGGAAACAGCATTGTGAAGAATGACTCGTGACCACCGCTAACAGGTCAGCTTGCAGTGAGTTTCTTTGCCTCGGTCATTTCATTCCTTCTTAGTTTGAAGTCTAAAATTATGAGCGGGATCTGCCAGACCTGCTGGAAGTCTCATGCTATGTGAGGAGCTCCTGACATTGCCCCCCACCCCACCCCCAGAACCCTGCCACCTGTGAAGGCCTCACCTACAAAGGCAATCAAAGTGTGAGTTTTAGAGAGGAAAAACTATCTTCAAGTTATAGTAACCAAGGCTTCCTTCCAAGCCGAAGGGCTTTCAAATACCCTAAATGTTATAACCAAGAACTTGCCATTATTTTTATTACCACAGAACCCTGTACTCATCTTTATTTTAAGACTGTATATTTTACTTTTGTGGTTTTCGGTCTCTTTATTAGACAAGCAACATCTCACAGGCAGTAAAGTCTCTATTGATTTTGATTCCTGTAAATTATCTGGTGGCAGTAGACAGAGGATAAGTAGATATTTTGATCGATGATATATAATTAACTCCGTCTTACAGTTTAACTCACCTGAAATCAAATGTATAATAATCAAGTTTGATGGTTTGCTAACCACAATTAAATCATGATGGAGAAAGAAGAAAAAACAGAAATTGGATGATACCTATGGAAAAGAAAGACAAAATTCTTGAAATATTAAACTCCTTCAGAGTTGATTCAGATTCATGGATTTGTTTATGGCGGTGTTTACTGAGCTGCTAAGGAGAGATAACGTGGGAAAGGATGCTGGTAGTCACTGTACCAGGACAGTCAAGCTTAGATAATAACTAACTGCTTCCCGGGTCACCCACTTCTACTGAGCACTGTTAGCCAAGTTGACAGAACTGTCAGAACTGCTCAGAAAAGTCAACTTCCTAAGTAGACATTACTTGGGATAACTATGAGTTATGGAATGGCAGATTGGTGCTTAACATCGTGCTGGGGAGGTGGGGCTCCGACCATATTGGGGGCCTATGACCCTGAGAACTCTGTCATTTGCATACAGTGGAAGAAGAAAGGTCAGCATTGGGTGCTCCCAGCCATGGAGGCCCAGACACAGCTGAAGAACCCCAGCACATGTAACTTCTACTGTCTACCTAGGTTATTGCTCTGGAAGATAGTTTTCTTCTTTGATATGAGCCTTGTTATAGAAGCAGAATAGCGAAATTCTATCACAAACCTGAAATGAACGCCAAAGAATTTTCTACAGAAAGAAACTTGGTATTTAAATTATTTCATTAATTGTTTTCGGTGACTTTTCCACTCTAAAAGTCAATGATGCTACTATTAAGAATGGAAATGTACATTAATAAGGGAGTTGAGGCAATGGATTGATTTTACAACAAGGATTAGAATGCCAATGTAGTGGTTGTTTTGAGTATCATCAAAGCACTGTGTTAGGACTCCACAGATGCATCCACCAGCACGTTCTGTGGCAAGTGCAGTGATGTAAAATCCACATGGAGTGTGAATCCCTGCGTTGTAGGCTAGCCATCTTACTTTTCTGTATGCTTTATTATTTTTTTTATTTTATGTGTATGAGTGTATTGCCTGCACGTATACAAGTGCACCCACATTGTGCAATGCCTTCAGAGGTCAGAAGACGGTGTTGAATCCCCTGGAACTGGAGTTAGAGATGTGGTTGCTGGGAACCAAACTTTGGTCCTCTGTAAGAGTAGCCAGTGCTCTTAACCACTGAGCTATCTCTCCAGCTCCCTTTTCTGTAAGCTTTACACTTCATTTCCCTGTTTAATTCTTTAAGAGTCCTATAATCTTGGTTTTTCCTTTTTAAACTTAAATATAAACAAACAACACAGCAAGGCAGTTTTAGAGGATTTTGCAAGGTGCAGAGCTGGGGGTACAGTTGCGGGCAGCTGTTCTCTCATCCTAACCTGGGCTATTTCTCTAAGCATCTCACTAAACTTTCTTCATAATGACATGTAGAGTTCCCAGCTTGAAACCTAAACCCTTATTAGCAGTCAGTCATTTCAAACTGGAATGCTTTGTTCCTAAAAACTGCAGCAGGGTGTGTTAGTAGGGGAGCCCACCAAGCAGCTGTTCAACCCCAGGAATGTCTCTAAGCAGAGTCACCACAGTGTTGGCCTGAGTTCTCCAAGTCTCAAGAATAGGAGGCAACTGGAACTAGAGGCAGGGAGAAAGGCAGCTCTGGCTTGCTCTGACTAAGCTCTGGCCCTGAGAGACTGTGGAAACAGGCCATGTTTGGGTCGTTTCCTTGCATATTCCAGGAACCCTCTGCCTAGCCCTCCGCTACCTGTGCTCATGTGGGCTTACTATCACCATGAGGTCTCCTTCATCCTTGGGATGGCTAATGTTCTGTGTCAGATTGACTGGATCAGAATATTCAGATATTTGGCTCGACTTTTTTTTTTAATGTTTCTGTGAAGTGTTTTTTGTTTTTGTTTTTTTAGATAAGCAGACTTTAGTAAACAGATTAATAGGAAAGACTGGTCTCCTCCAAAGCAATGGCATCTTGCCTGGGTGCCCAGACTGCCAGCATAGCGGCAGCTTTTGAACTGGTTGCACAGCTATGAACCAAGCTCTTAAAATGAATCTCCCCTCACCTGCACCCTTTGCTCGGTCTGCAGTGCCCCTTCTTGATTCCTGGGAGAACTCTGCTAAAAGACTCACTCACTCAAAGGCTTGTTGCAACCAGCAGGTGTGGGAAAGCTGAGCCCAGCCAAAGGCAAAACGGGACAAGAAGACATCTCCTGCTTGAAAGTCTCTGTTATATGAGTGCAAGAATAATCCAGGCTGGTGAGACTTCTGCCGGTTGTAAGTGAACAGTGATGAAGAGGGGCCAGTGAAGGCTGCGGGCGCCTCGAGCCAGCGCCAGGAGGGCGGCAGCAACGTACAGACGCGGGGAGGGCGGAATCAGTCAGAGGTGCTGTGTTGACAGCTCCTTCCTGCCTGCCATGGGCCATTGCTTGTATGCTAGTCTGTGCAGAGAAGGTGTTCTCTCTTGTGGAGATCTGCTTCATCCTGTTTCTTTGTACCTTGCCCCTTTTCTCCACACACACATGACCTGCACATGTCTACCTTAGTACTGGATTCAATCTGTCTTCCTAGCCTGTAAATTGCACCCCTTCCTTTTCGGCTGTCAAAGTCATCCCAATTCACCTGGCCTAGATAACGCTTCTCAGTGCGGCTTCCTGGTCTACCCCGGCCCACGGGGGCCACTGCTGATGAAACATGGGCCAATATTGCTCGGATTCCCGGCTAACCTTTCACAGATGTCTCCTGTTCCTCAGTTTGCCAGTGGGTTCCTAGACTACCAGGAGCATATTTAATTTAATTTTTATATATCACAGTTCACACAAATAAATTCATCTGTCACTGTTAAATATTTGTGGAGTGGCCATTTAAACAGATTAAGGACAATACCGTTAGAGATAAAATCATAATGCAATCTGAATTCAGATATAAAATGGTTATTTCTGCTTCTGGAATTAAAAGTTGTATGTTAATACTGTGTGTCTGGTGTATGTATGACAGAGAAAGGCCAAATTAAGCAATTTAAGTAGTATAGCATAGATCGCAGGAAATAAGAAGTCACTTCAGATGTTTCTACCAAAATAGCTTTGTTAGTTTTTAGTGGGTGACTTTTCCAAGATTTTAATATTTAAATAGCTTTGTTTTCATCAGTAATTACTGAGGTGGAAAAGGATTAACTAATAAGCGATAGACATGGCTTGGGTGATAAACAAGTCTCACTTCATGCTGCACCAGAAAATACTGTTCAATTGGTAAAAGTTTTGTACTTATAAAAAAGAAACGAATATTTAACAAAAGTCTGAAAAGGTGCCCCAGCCCGCGGGGATCAACGGTGAGCAAGGACCCTAAAGACACCTGAAATGAAAGGGACAAACAGACAAAACACACAAGACAGACGAACACACGAAATGACGACTTGAGAGGATATCTCATCAAGCTGCAAGGTTTATTGTTGTTTCTGGCTTTAAATACACAAGCTTGGGGAGGTGGGGGCAAAAATCCAGGCACTTACACAGAAATGTGGTAACTAACAAAGCCAGCACTGTTGCTTAGGAGACAATATCTCTGACTTCAGAGCCCACTATGAATAACTATATGTTTGCCAGGAGAGGATGAATAGCTATGTGTTTGTTAGGAGAGATGGGACTAAGAAGAGAAACAAGGGCTCTGTGCTGTGACAAAGGTGTCTCCTCTCTCAGGCTTTCCTAGTTCATCTTGGGTGAGATTAGGAGGTGGGTGTAAGACTTTTCAGTGCAACTAGTCCCTGCCACCAAGGCTGAATGTGCTTATCATACATGCTGGTGCTACAGGGAGGATTTTTCCGAGGGCTGTTTTTCTCTAGGATGGAGTCAGGCTATAAGCTGGCTATTCTCTAACCCATGGCCTCCAACAAAAAGGTACTTTCTAAATTTAAAACTCAAAAATTAAGGAGGAAATTCTCTCACATGAGTTCCAAAATAATTAAAATTTCACATGTAAACTTAAGAATTAACCAAATTTTGAAAAGTAATATAAACTTGAACAATGTTTTTACTGACTGTAACAGACAAACAATATCTCTTAAAAATAGACGTTGTGACCCAGCATGGTGGCTCACTCCTTTAATCCCAGCACTCAAGAGGCAGAGGCAGGCATATCCCTGTGAGTTTAAAGCTGGCCTGGTCTACATTGTGAGTTCCAGGCTAGCCCTTTCTCAAAAAGACAAAAAAAAAAAAAAAAAAAAAAACACCCAAAATAGACATTGCACACTGTAAAGGGTCTGAACTTTACTCAGAGTTACAGACTGACGTGGGAGCATGTGTCTGGCTGTGTATCTTTGGACTACTTAAGTGCTCTGTATCTGCTTTCTCCTCATCTGTAAATAAGAAATGTGACTATTACGTGTTTGACACAATGCCAAGTTCATGGTAACCATGTAATAAAAGACAGTTTTAAGTTTCTTACATGAGAATCATTTTATAAAAAATAAAATATGGGGGCTGGAGAGATGGTTCAGTGGTTAAGAGTACTGGCAGAGGACCCAGAGGACCCAGGATCCGTTCGCAGCACCCTCATGGCAGCTAGCAGTTGCAATTCCAGGGCATCTGACACCCTCTTCTGGCCTCTATGGGCATTGCATGACATGGGTGCACTTACATAGATGGAGGCAAAAAACACTCATGGCACATAAAATAAAGATAAATAAATAAATAAATAAATTGTGGCCCCAAAGTGCAAACTTTCTGAGGCAGGAGATTTGTCTTCTTTCTTAAATCAAATAAATTAATAGCATCACAAGATACTTCTGTCTTCTCAATGGCCTTCCACAGCAGTAATTAGCTGTGCGAAATAACTATATAGTAGAATGAATATTTCACAGATTGGCTGGGACAGTTTGATTCTGTGTAAGCCATTTGAAAAGCAACACATGAAACAAAACCAAGAATCTTGGGGCTGGAGAGAGGGTTCAGCAGTTAAGAGCACTTGCTGCTTTTGCAGAGGATCTGAATTTGGTTCTCAACATCAATACTGAATGGATTGCAAATGCCTATAATTCCAGTTCCAGGGGATCTGATACCCTCTCTGGGCACACATGTAGTTTATATACCTACACACATACATACATAAATAAAAATGATTATTGAAAGCCCAGCATGGTGCCTTTAATTCCGTTGGGACACAGAAGGAGGTGAATCTCTGTGAGATCAAGGCCAGCCTGGTTTACATAGCCAGTTCCAGGCCAGCTGAGGTTACAATGAGACCCTCTCAAAAAGACAGAAAAAACATTCTTTAAAAAAATCCTTGTAGGATCTCATCCTATGGAACTCCTAATTTTTATTATGATATACAGATAATAAAAAAATAATCCTAAATATCAAAATGATTGCTATTTAAAGGTACATGCTGTCACATTTTTTATTGAATATTTTAATTGAATTTTTGTATATTTCATACATAACACCTCAACCGATCTTAATCACTTTTATACCCCCTTCCTCATTGGCACCCTAACACAGCCCTCCCCTCTAGAATTCATATACTCTGTCATTTGTGTTAAGGCCTATTGTATCAGGTTAGTGTTCCGGGATAATCCTTAGTGCAAGTTCACCCACTGTGGTCCAGTCAACCTATCCAGAGCCCCTCACTTTAAGAAGAAGACAAGCTCTTCCTCACCCAAAAGGAATCAACTGCCAATATTTCTTCAGCTGAGATTGGGGTCTGCTGCCCATTTCCCCAGTGCCATGCTGGGCTTCTGTCTGCTTGAGCTTGCATGGGTCTTGAGCATGCCAAACCATTGCTGTTGGTTCAGATGAGCAGCATTCCAGGAGCTGGTAGGATTCTATTTCCATGTGGCCATGCACCTTCTCACTGGCTCTTACAATATTTCTGCCCCCTCTTCCAGACCCTGAGTCCTGGGTAAGTGAAACTTAATGTAGGAGTCCTGTCCAGAGACCCATACTTTGCAGACTCCTAGTCTCCACTCTTTGGCCATTTGTGACCTTTTGTGTTCCTGGTCCTCTGTTGCATGAGGGAGCTTCATTCATGAGAGCTGAGAGACTCATTAATGTCCTCTTCACCTCTTGTTTTATGTTGGGTGAGGCTTAGGTATATAGACGTTGCACTGTAGATGTGTTGCTTAGGCTTGGGCAATTTACAGACCATATCTGTGTGTGACCAGCTGTGGTGCTCTGTAGTAGTTTCTGTATGGTGTAAAAGAAGCTTCTCTGATGAGTGATGACTGGGATACTTGACTGTAAATATAAGGATACATATTTTACACTTAGTAAGAAGTCATATTAGTCTAGGGATGTGACAGCCTTGGAGATTTCTCTAAGATCTATGACCTCTCCAACCATGTGTATTTGGCTATGATTATAGTACCACACAGGAGTTTCCTCCCACAGAGTGGGCTTTAAGTCCAATTAGGTAGCCCTTGAATGCCCCCAAGATAAAAGTGCCACTACTGTACCAGTGCCGAATGCTGTGCCAGTCATTAATGTGGTTATTTGGTCATGAAGCTGGTGCTGGACCATCTATTGATATGCTCTTTTAGCTGCTTGCATAGTGCTCTCAGAGCTTTGAGAGCTAGCCTTCAGGGGAAATGGCTTCCAGGTCAGTTCCAGCTCCACTGCTCCAGATCCTGGTCTGAAGTGTGTGAAGTATGTCCTGTCTTCAGAAATAAGCTGTTACCTTCAATTTCTGGGAGGCAATCAAGGGATGTGGCAATAGCCTGTATAATTTTGGGAGTCTCTTGGACCATCCTGGTCAACAACTCAAAGGAAGGTTTCTCCTGTCCGGCACTGTTTCCTGTTATGTAGCCTTCAGCTATGCACCTAGACTCAAGTAGAGATACTGTATGTGCAATTTGTCATTAGGTTGTTAAACTAATATGATTCCCTCTGGTGTTTTACACTGGCTAGGCATTATTTATCTCTCCTCTCTCTCTGTTCCCTGTCTAACCCACTCACCCATGACTTTACCATTTAAATTGTCCCCATTTTCCCCATTTCTCCTTTGACAATACCAGTCTCCTCTGGCTCCATCTCTCTTGAGCTCCTTCTTTCCCTTCATACCCATAGTTCCTTGCACAACCCTCCCTCTCCCTCCCCTTGAAATAGCCCCACTTTATCTGCTTCTCCCTTAGTAACACCTGTCTCCTACTTTTCCTCTCTCTCAGGTTCCTTCTTTCCTTTGATGTCACATTATTTCTAATAGAGAAAAAGCAAGAACTACCTACATTCAGGAATGTGGTCATGGACTATGGACCAAATGTTTTGCAACCATTAGTTTCTGTTTCTGAAAAGATATGACACCATAGAAAAGAATATAAATTTACATGCATACAACTGTGTAATTTATGTGTATTTATATTTATCATTTTGTGGTTACAGCCATGTTTACAGTAGCTTTATAAAGAATAAGATGAATAAAAGGATATACTCTGTGAGTGGAGAAAAGTCTGAGAGGGTAAAGCACTTGCCTCAAATGAAGAGTGGAGTTTGATCCCCTCCATCCACATAAATGCCAGGTGAGTGCAGCAGCCTGCTTGTAATCCCAGCCCTCAGGAGACACCGGGAGGAGAGTGAGCAGCTTAGGTAGTACTCACTCGCCAAGTTGGCGAGTCCCAGGCTTAGGGAGACTCAGTATGTCAGGTGGAAGGAAGGAAATGTAGAAAGACAGGTGACATCAACGCGCATGAGCGTGGATGGGTATGTGCGTGCGTGCGTGCGTGCGTGCGTGTGTGTGTGTGTGTGTGTGTGTGTGTTCTATTGTGGAGCGGGAGGCACGGAGGCAGAGGTTGCCAGCCAGCAGGCCACATTGTATCTGTAGTCAGGAAGCAGAGAGTAAACAGGAAATGAGACCAGGCCAGGCCTCAAGGTGCACAAGGCCGGTCCCCAGTGAGCCACTTTCTTCAGTAAGGCTGCGCCGCTGGAGGGTTGCACAACCTTCTCAAACAGCACTACCAGCTTGGGGCCAAGCGTTCAAACATACGAGTCTGTGGGGGACGTTTCACATACAAACCACAATACACAAGATTTTGTCTTGAGTTTTATACCAAAATATGATAAGTAGGCCATCTAAAAGATTGTGGAATGTCTTAATATTAGTTTTTAAAAAGATTGTTTTAAAATCTCCTTGTAAACCCCATTACATGTATGAAGCAATTTTTATAACTTCTGAACTTTATATATTGCTTAATCTTCCTATTTCTTTTTAAAATAATTTTTGTTATATTTGCTTACTTATTGAGGGACGTATATGGAAGTCAGAAAATAACGTACAGGAATCAGTTCTCTCCTACCAAATGGGACCCAGGGATCAAACTCAGGTTGTCAGGCTTGGCAACAGGCAATTTTAGCTATTGATCCATCTCCTCAGCCCCATCTTCCTATTTTCTTACTGTACATATAAAAATGTTCCTCCCAAACATAAGCTATAAAGAGATTTCTGTTGCTGTCATTTACTTTTAACTGCATATGTCATCAAGTTGAAGTTTTCAAAAAATATGCAAATGAATGCTCTGTGCGTCAGATTTGACTTCAGAGTTCCACATTGTGTTAAACACAGTAATATATATATATATATATATATATATATATAAATGTATATATATATATATATATACACATTTACTATATATCTCTAAATGTTAAAAGCTAAAAGCATATCAGGAGAGGGAGATGAGTTTAACATGGGCATCAATTACACAACTTGATCATGAAACATCTTTAATGTCATAAAAAGAAAGGAAGACAGGAGCATGTCAGTGTCCAAGCTTTAACTACTCAGTTACAGCCCAGGCTTCTATTTATTCCTGTGTGCTTATGATCAACTTTTCTAGGGTATGTTTTCAAAAGGTACTCATTACTTTTCAACCACCTTTCATCCACAGTTTCACATAATTCCTTTAAAATACAGGTAGATCATCTGTTTCTCTTTCCAGTGCATTTAGGCTCATCTTTTCCATACTTTTGATATGCATGTGGGGTTTTTCTTGAATACAAGCTATTAGTATGGCTGTTCGTGTCAGATGCACATGAAAAGCTGTTTCCAAAGAATCGTCTTTCATTCATTTTCCTCACTCCCCAGCCCTGCCTCCCTGTATCATTTTATTCTCCTCTTTTGTTACATAAAATAGCACTTCCTCGTCTTTTGTACTTTGATTCCTTCTCGACAATATATTCTAGAAATCACCCCCAACCATTGCAGAGATCTCTCTTTTCCATTTTGTGAATCTAATAAGGTTTTTTTTTTCTAGTCATCCTTCTACGTATGAGCATTTTATTTGTTTTGAATATTGGAAATTATAAACAAAATAGTGTTTTCTGTCTTGTACAAGGCATGTCTTGAGAGTAATTTCCTAGAAACGGGACGACTGAGTTAAAACATAAATTTTTGTGCAGGTTCATTATATATTTACACACTTCCTTCCAAAATGATTGCTCCAGTTTGTATTCCCACCAAAACATATGACTTACCTAGCTTTTAAATATTTATTAATTTAGTTAGGTATGTGTGTGTGGGGGTGTGTGTGTGTGTGTGTCTCATGGAAGTCGGAAAGAGGGTGTCTGATTGGAGTTAAAAGTCACTGTGAGCTGCCCAGCATCGGTGCTGGGATGCCAACAGAATGCATTATTAGTCTGATAGCTCATAAATGATGTCTTTTTGTGACTTTTTAATTTGCTTTTTAGCACTATGTGCAAAGTTGAATATTTTCATACATCTATATGGTGCATGACTGTCTATGTATTTTACCCACATTTTTCCTACCTTAATTTTGAAAAGCTGTGTATATTTTCACCATCAGTTCCCTGAGTTACATTTAAAGTGCTTGTTTCTTTCTTCTTAGATCTTTTGACTTTGCAGGTTTTTCTTTCCTTTTTCCTGCCATGTGATTTGGGGGTGGGGTGGTCTTTTTGAGATAGGGTCTCCATGTAGGCCTAGTTGGCCTGGAACTTGTTACGTAGAACAGGATGCCTTCATCTTGCAGAGATCCAGCTGCCTCTGTCCCCTGAGTGCTGGGACTAAAGGCATGTCCCACCACCCCGGCTTTTGCCACATAATTTTTAAATTTTATTTTATTTATTACTTTTTATTCTATGTGTATGAGTGTATTGCCTACATGTGTAAGTTCAACTGTGTCATGCAATGCCCACAGAGATCAGAGGAGGGCATTGGATTACCCTGGAACTGGAGTTAGCAGATGGTTGTTAGTTACCACATGGGTACTGGGAATCAAACCCAGGTCTCTGGGAGAACAGCCAGTGCCCTTAACCACTGAGCCATCTCTCCAGCCCCTGCCATGTGATTTTTACAAAAAAAACATTTAAGTGAAATTTATCACTGTTGGGTCTTTAAGTGGCAGGACTTTTTCCCACTCTGTGATTATAAAGGGATTTGCCTGTTTTCCTAGTAGTGTTGCAGTTTCTTGTTTTATGTTTAGCCTTATGGCATATTTGGAGTTTGTTCTTGTATGTGATATGATTTGAAATACTTCAGTCTTATTTCTCCCCAGGATTCCTCACTGCACGTTCATTTTCACCCCTGTCATTTGAAACACTCTCTTTTTTCCACACTTGATTTCCATATATTCTTGAGTTGATGACCTGACTGAATTCTAGTCTCCGTCGTTGGTGTCTGTATGTTCTTGTGCCAATACCACGATGTCCTAATTGCAAAGGTTAATGACATATTTTAATCATTTTTTTCTATTATTAAAATCTGTCCTTGGATTAACTTACCACCAGGTTTTCTAAATTATCCAAGAACTCAGCAACAGGGGGGTGAGTGCAGGTTTGGTTTAATCAAACAGAACTAGTCGTACTTCTAAACAGTAGGTGAAGAGCAGCGTAACTGTCTGGATTGTTGCAGGATTTAAGGTGAAGGTCAGAGCATGCTTCTCCTCAGCAGTGGCCTCCTCTGTTCAGGGGCTTGGTGCCAGGCTGCTGTGGTCTGCTGGTGGTCATATGCCACTGGTCTACATAAGCTTTCCTTCAAACAGTGCAAGTCTGTGTCACTCAGTGCATCTCATCAGGTGAGATGCGCAGAACTGAGGCTGCGAAGAAGTCCCTTTTCCACTCCTGGCCTCAGGATCCCACCTGTTCTCTCTTCAGATAAGAAGCAGGGAGTTCTCTTTTTTCTCTGCTGGGATGGCACCTCCTTTTGCTTCCCCAGCCCCACTCAGCCCTCTTCAGGTCTCTGATAGCTCAATGAGATCATGGTGTTCCACTTTCCAAAGATGTGGAGGGGTCAGAAAAGCACATTTGTATAGAAACAGATATTCCCAGAATGGATTTCGCTACCTGGAACTGGAGTATTTCCCCAGAGTATGTCTTGCAGATAAAAGAGTGGCAGGGGGCCAGGAAAGAAGGATGGGATTATAGATCGTGGTAACTTACGTATGCCTTTTGAATCTGCTGGCAGCCAGGCACAGTGACAGTGTACCTGGTCTATTTCAGTTCTGATCAGTTCTCTATTGCTTAGTAAGTTATAAGTTATAAGTTAGTAAGTTACCTAGTTAACAGAACAGCTGAGATTCGTAAACCACACAAATTCTTAGCACATGTCCAGTTTTTGTAGTCCAGGAAAAATTAATGAATAATTAAAACTAATGGCAAAATTGAGAAATGTATTTATATATTTCAGTCACTCTTATGTGTACACTCAACTTTAATGGCTGTGTATAGTATATATGAAATGGTTGCTCAGATTTAAAGCCCCAAACCAGTTACTTCATTTTGCAAAGTTTGAATGCTACAGATTAACAGCCAATTTCTCAAATAATGCAAAATCAACACATATTAGCTAAATGTTCTGCACATAGTAAGCACTCAAATGGATTTGAGGGAGCTGGAATCTCATGAAAATTATATGCATAATTCCACATGTGGGATTTCCCACATTGTGGGAAAATAAACCATGTTTTTATTGTTTGAGACTTCCATAGGTGCATCTGTATTTTGATCAAATGAATCCCCTCTCTGTCCCTCACAACTTCATGTGTTCTTTTGTTCTTTAGACCAACTGAATCCATCAGTGTGTACAAAGGACATCTACTAGAGCATAGGTGACCTCTTAGGGTCCCCCATCTCTGAAGGAAACTTCCTGTCCTCCTGCCGATAGCCATCAACTGCGGATAGCTCCTCAGCTAGGGATGGAACTTCATGAATTCCCATATCCATGCTCGAATTTTGGCCACCTTGATCTTGTTCAGGTCTTATGTAAGCAGTCCTAGCCACTGTGAGTTTCTATGTGCAAAATAGTTGTCATGTCTGCAAAACACTGTTTCTCTGCAGATGTTCACTACCTCTGACTACATCATCATTTTTAATGAATGACTTCCCTAACAATGTTCAAAACAATGAGCGAGTACGGCATCATTTCTAATCCGTACTGAATGTTACATCCATGTTCAGGTGGCAGCCCATGATGCACCCCAGATACCTCCTAAGTGAATGGGTCTTCACCATCAGTGACTGTGTAAAACAATGAAAGAGAGACAGAAAACCATTAACAACATCTTTGAGCACTACCATCTTTTTTGCTGGAAAATGATTCCCATCCAATTTTCTTAGGTAGTTTTATTTTCTCAATAGTGTTTCCTTCTAAGGATATTTACTTTAAGAAAAATATGACTCTTCAAAAATATGAGCCAAAAGAGATGTGGAACTTTCTAAAAGTTTCAATCAATCATCATATTTTTGGAAAGTACTAAGCCTATTGCCAGAAAATTCAGATCTTCTTATATATAAAGTGCTTATTTATTTGAAAAATAGGCCATTAAAATGACAGATGTGTGTTGAGATGAATTATGAGTTACCTATGGCACGGTTTTTGAGGAATTATGGTGGCAGGCAGGATCAAGAGAAAAAACATGATAAAAATCTAAATAATGAGAGAATGTTTCACATTGACACGGCTCAAGGCCATATAAAGTATTCCCATCCAAAAATTTTAATTTACATTCTAGGTCCTCCAGCACAATGTCATAGTAAGAGATGGCATGAAATGCCTCTCTGGACTCAATTTGATCCACAAAAGAGGGTTTGGTGACAGCATGGGAATGACAGAAATAGAAAAAAAGTGACCATGTCATCTTGGCATTCACAAAGAAAGAAAATGAAGTACTGAACACTTGTGGACATACATTCCAGGAGGACTTCAAAAGCTCCAGGAAGAATAACCACATGCCAGCGGCCAGACACAAAGGAGAAATGATTCATGAAGATCAAAGACGTTTGCAATAAAGCTCTGACTCTACCTTCCAGCAATTCAAGTAAGAGACCGGCTGAGGTGAGCGGTGGATGTCAGGAGAAACCAACACGCCGTGTAGGGGCTCTGGACAAGCCCAGGCTTCTAAAAGGCCAAGATCAAATAAGGTGAGAAGTGGAAGCAAAGGCAAGTATGGTGAGCTGTTGAGAGTTAAGGCGGGGAAGTCAGAGACTGAGGAGAGCAGAGCTGAGGACGACAAAATCAAGGATGGTACATGTGCTTAGAAATTAGGAAACTGAACAAAATAGTTGCTGTTTAATACTAAGACCGCATAGGTCAAATATTATAAACCATGAAGCATATGATGCTTTATCTTCTGTTTTACAGAGGGAAAACAAGGTGACATAGAACTGGTAAAAGGTAGAGCAGAGGCTTTTAACTAGTTAAGGCATGTCTTTCCTACTTACGTCTCCGTGTGATCACCCTTCAATGCTGGCCTTCTCCATCCATCTCACCTCTCTACTGTGCTGGTGGAGGGGGAGAAACCTGATGGGTGCATCTGAAAGATGTCTTGCTGGGCAGCTCCTTTCCCTCTGGAAAGAGCTATTTCCACAAGCACACATTCTCAGATAACTTGCTTTGTTGGAGAAGAGCGACAGTGTACCAGAGAGGTTTCTGACTCTCTGGGGAAGGTTGTTAAGTTCTGGGGTACTGCACCAACTCACTAGCCGCCCACAGTCTCCGGTTCTCCAATTTCAGTTCTTTCATTCATGCACTTGACATATTCATTTCCCATCCGCCTCATCTTTTTTGTTCCCACTTCTTTCTTGCCTCAGAGTACAAGCTTCTCTGAGATAAGCACAGGGTCTGGTCATTACGCTGTTTCTTATGCATATAATGAAATAAGGCTTTGAAGTGATAGAGAAAACTGAGAGACTGTGTTGTGACTTTCAGAAAGAGTTTTTTTTTTTTTCTAAATTTCTAAAATGGCAAAGCATAACTAAGAGAAATTAGAAATCAAGATAAGGGGGATTAAAACCATCATAAATCCTTTGAGAAAAATCAAGTCTTCCAGCCCAGAAAATGCTTTTATAGCCTGCTCTAGTTTACTTCTCTGTTGTTGTGATAGAACACTCTGAGCAAAAAAAGCAGCTTGGGGAGGAAGGGGTTATTGTATCCCGTTCTTCCAGGTGACAGACCCTCCTTGAGGAAAGTCAGGCAGGAGCCCACAGCAGGAACCTGGAAGCAGGAGCTGAAGCAGAGACCATGTTGGAAGGCTGCTTACTGGAGTGTTTCGCTGGCTCACCCAGCTAGCTTTCTTATTTCAGAGCAGACCCACCTGCCTAGGGTTGGCACCACCCACAGTGTTCTGGACCTTCCTCCATCAATTAGCAATTAAAGGAAAAGTTCCCACATCCAGGGCCACATGCCAATTCATTGGAGGAAATTCCTTAATTGATCTTCCCTCTTCCTAGGTGACTCTAGTTTGTATCAAGCTGACGAACACTAGCCAGCATGTGGCCTAATTAAACCACCTGTCATAGTTGAGAAATCACGGTGTGGAAAATGTATCCAGAAGGTAAGAAATAAATGTCCTCACACTTCAAAAGGCCAAAGGACAGTCAAATCTCAGAAACTGCAACCAGTGGGGAACTTGATTAACAGGTCTACAAAACAGAAATATGTAAAAAATCTATAGTCAAAAACGAGGCCATTAAAAATGTAAGTTGCTGGGCCTGGAGAGATGACTAAGTTAAGAGTGCTTACTGCTCCTGTAGAGGACCCAGGTTTAGTTTCAAGCACCATCATGGTGGTCCACAACCACCCATAACTCTAGTTTCGGGGAATCTAATACCCTCTTCTAGCCTCTGTAGGCTCCTGCATGCACATGGTACACATAAACTTATGGAAACGTGAGCGCACCCCCCCAATTTCTTTTTTTTTTAATTGCCTTCAATTCATTTATTAGAGTTTTACACAAGCTCATTCATGTGTTTATCAAGAAAGGCCCCAAGACATAGCTTCTTTTTATTTCATAGAGAACCGCAGTCTGGGACTTTGACAGTATACTTCATGTGATCGTGGGGAAATGCATAGCTGCACTATGAGAGTAGCTGGAAGACCAGTTGTAGTAAACATGAACGAGCTCTGTGAGGTGAACGGGACATTGGTCACCTTCTAAGATGCAAACACAATCTTTAAATAGCATTAAAATAAGAAAAGTCCTCTAATCATGGAGAAAATATTTCCCTGCTATTTTTAATGCTTTTATTATTTTGTGTGAGATTATGTCTATCTCATGTCAAAAGAGTATTAATACTCAGAAGCATGTTCAGAAAGAACAAATCTGGCATCAGACCAATTCAGTAAAGGTTGAGAGAGCTTGGGATTTTAATTTGGACAAGGTCAGGACAAACATCTAAATTGGCTTTTGACTTATTCAGTTGTTTGCAGAACTTGGATTTTTCTCTAGCAAATGAAGGGGCTTGAAGTTAGCCACGTCTCTGATCCCTATCTCAAATGATACGGCGTTTCCATCTGAGCATTTGCAAGGGCAATGTTCGGGATTAGATTATTGCTCTTCTTACTACAAGGGAGAATCGGAGCCAAAGAGCAATTACTATGGAGAGGCAAATTTATATCTAAACATGAAAGAACTTAAAAATGTTTAATGACTTTAAAATTTTATTTATTTTGTGGGTAGGTGTGTTTGAACAAACATTACTGCATGCGAGTAGAGGTCAGAGAACTCTCCAGAGAACAGCCTGGGGAATTTGTTTTCTCTTATCTCAGTGCTGGGACCTCAGGATGGAATTTTGGTATCGGGCTTGGTGGCAAGTGCCTTTCCCTGCTGAACCATCTCTCTAGCCCCATAAAAAAACTTTCTAGTAATCAGATGTACCTTGAAACACAGGATGCTGATAGCTAGTAAGTTGGCTGACAAGAGAAATTTTTACGAGCAGTGACTGGGTAATGAAAATAATGGTGGCTTTTATTATGTTTTGTTGTTGATGATGTGATTAGCCTTGCTATATATTAAGGTCTATATAATGATAGGCTCCAACAACAGGCATGGTGGCGCAGGTCTTTAATCTCAGTCCTGGGGAAGCAGAGGCAGGTGGATCTCTGTGAGATCAAGGCTGGTCTGGTCCACATGGTCACACAGAGACTTCCAGGAAGACTGGGACTAGGGAGACCCTGTCAAAAACAACAAACAAACAAACAGAAACTGTGACAGGTTCCAAGTAGGGACGATATGTGTGTTCTTGTATGCGGGAGGAATTTCTGTCAGAAGGAATGCTTCAGGGGTTGATGAGAGGGTCTTGCCCAGTGATGATAAAAGTTTAGTAAGCATGCACTGCTCTTGCACATGTTAAAATGAGACCCCAGTTCCTCCTACAGGTTCTAATTTGGGAGGTCTGGAGGTGATCCCAGGAACTTGCATTTTTAACAGTGTCTCTAGTGAGAATACCTGTCTATGGTCCAGAGACCACATCCTGAGAACCACTGGTCTCAAAGGTTCTTTGAAAGTCTAAGGATTCTTTTTAACTTTCATTCTAATGCTAAGATCCTAAGTTTCAGTAATTATTCCACTCTCCTGGAGCAAGATCTCTAAGCAGGAAAGTCTTTTCTAAAAAAGCGTCACTGAGAGATATCAATTAATTTTAATCACTGAAGCCACCTTGCCCTGCAAAGGGTGGCTTTCTCTGTCATTTGTAAACAGAGAAAAAAGAAAGTTTTCTTATCTTGGCCTCTCATCATGCCTTTTCAGACATGTATTGCTATTTCCCATGATCTGAAGACAGAAGAAATTACACTGGGAAAAATTACATAATCCTATAAAATAAGTGATGACTTGTACTATGTAATTACTTATCTAAAACATTAGAAAGGTAATTTTTTTGGTTGAACATAGCAAAGTGGGTGTTTGAAGATGATGATGATGAGGTTTGAAGATGATGATGATGATAATAATGATGAATGTGTACATATATTCCATTGAGGGAAAAAAGTTTTACCCCCAGTTGCTTCAGGTGACTTTTCCCTGCTATTTTTAATGCTTTTATTATTTGAATTTTACAGCACCCCAGGGGTCCTTAGCTATTTCAAGAGATGTCATACAATTCTGAAAAGTTCCTCAAAATAACGTTTTATGTCATTTCAATTGAAAAAATATATATTTGCAGTACAGAAATTTTCCAGAGTGGTGAAGGACAGTGTTTAGAATTGAAATAAACAAAATAACTGGAAATTGCTGGGGAGGTACTTAAGCTTCCATTTCGTGCTGGTTCCCAAATGAATTGCAGAGTGGTTGGTGTTTTGTGCCTCAGGGTCCTGGCATCTAAATCAAACATAAAACACCCCACATGTTTTGAATGAAAACAAAACAGAACTAAACAAAACCTTTCTCTGGCAATTCTCAATTAGCTCATTAACAAATTATCTCAAAAGGATAAAAGCCCCCTGATTTTATCTCTTTAATTTGAGCTGTACCTTTTTTGTACTCAAGGTAAAAAACTGTTTCTCCATGTCCTAAGAATTCCACTCAATTAATGTCAAAGGTGCCACCAAAGGGAGCTGAAAGTGGATCCATGGTGCTTTTACAAAAGACAGTTTTCTTCTCAAATCAATTCAAAATGCTTTTTCTCTTAAAGCTAGTCCTATACTTGAGGAGAGGAGGCAGTGTGCGGAGCTGAAAGTACTTCTGGAGCTCTAGATGAAAGAAAGAATAGAGGTAGGAGCATAACAATTACATCAATTAGGAGCTAACCAAAAATTACTTGATTTTCAAAAATAATAGTCCCCTGTTAATTGTGTGCACGTGAGAAGCCCCTACCCTGCATCTTCTAAGGAGGGCATGCTGAGTGCTCCTCCTTGTAAAAGAAGCTGAGGACAGCTCACAGCTCAGACCTGAGGACTGAGTGCTGATTAGTAAAGCCTGAGGCAAGGCCTGAATTCATAGGCTGCACCCAACTGCCCCTCCCTGAGTTGCTCCCTGCAACCCCACGGCCTCAGCTCGCCCCAGCCATCCATGTCTACCCACTCTTCTCAATATTAACCAATACCAGCTTTCCATGAGCACAAACATCTCCTTTGCCCATTCCCTCAGGATTAGGACCAAACAGGGATTCTGTGTTTTCTTTGTAACCCGGAGACAAAAACGACTGTAACTTTGTTTTCTACATTGGCATTATAAAAATATTAATTTTGTTATATTTGCGTAAAAAAAAAAAAGGTAAATTATAAAATTGAAATGTCTTCTCATACCATCTCTCCCTCCTCCCCGCCGCACTTGGCTTACCTGGAGATTATATTTCCCTTAGAGTCCTCCTCCAGGACGATTGCTCCACATCTCTATTTTGACGGAGATTGCATCATCATTTGTGAATTCCAATGCAAGGTAGAAATGTACAGCACCTCCCTCAAATATTGCTAAGCTCTCGACAGAGCTCTCAAACACGGGCATGGCCTTGCTAAGCCTGGAGCCGTGTTAACCAGGATCCGGAATCAAGATGGAAAGAGATGGGTCTGCAGGGCATGTTCACAGATGGACATCGGACAGGGCAGTTTTCTTTAGGAGAACATGGGTTCTTCAGAAGGCAACCACCAAAGTTGTTAATATGAAACATTAGCATATTAGCATTTACAATTTCATTCTGTTTGTGCAAGTAAAATGAAGCAGTAATGTTGCAGAGAACAGATGAAATAGTGGCCGAAATAGATATTATACAAAGCCCCAACAAATGATGTGGTTACCTTGGCAATGGAAGAAGCACAAACAAGCTGGACTCTGATCTAAGCACTCAAATAACCCAACACTCAACATGTAGGTAGTATATTGATGGAGGGTGCTGCTTTGGACATGCATGTTTGGGATGACTGTTACTGCAAAGTTCAGAGTACGAATCCCAAACTCTGAGTTCGCACAGACACTAGGGAGTGTAAGTGTTCAGATATTCAGAGGGAATTAGTACTAGAAGTGGATGAAAGCCAAAGGACAGTCTGATAAGTTTTGGCTTTTGGTCTCTTTATGCTGAGGACAGAGCATGCTTCCCTCTGAAAACCACTGATATTCCGGTGTTCTGAACAAGCTGCTCTGGGCTCCCTCAGTGACTAGGAGTGACGCCCGCCCCAGGCTCCTAGCACTGCCTGGGCGAACCGCCTCTGGGTTTAAATGGCATTTTAGCATATTCCATATTTTCTCTCTCTCCCTCTCTCTCTCCTCTCTCTCTCCTCTCTCCTCTCTCTCTCCTCTCTCTCCTCTCTCCTGTCTCTCTCCTCTCTTTCTCCTCTCTCTCCTCTCTCTCCCCCTCCCTCCCTCTCTCTCCTTTCTCTCTCTCCCTCTCTCTCTCCTCTCTCTCTCTTCTCTCTCCTCTCCTCTCTTCTCTCTCCTCTTCTCTCCTCTTCTCTCTCCCTTCAGCATTTCTTTTCTGATCAGTGATCTTCCTTCAATATAATTACTGAATTTAATTTTGGATTTTGAAACCCAACTTCTACTTTTTTGCTCTTTTTTATGCTCTCCTTCTCTTTGTCTCATTTAGATGAAATTTAATAATTTGACTAATAGTTTAAGTGGGGTCTATTAAGGATTTTAAAATATTGAGGATTTTTAATTTTAATAATGAAGTCAACAGGTTTCAGTGTTTAGTATTTCCCCTGTGTGTATATGAGTTACTTGAGTCTAAGTATGCATGAGTGTGTGTATAAAAGACACTTAGATTTACAACAGGATAAAAAAAAAAAACCTTTAAATTGCAAATGCCTGGGCTGGCACTCTACCCCATAGTAGAGTCTGGGCTGGCACTTTCTGTGGTTGAGTCTTGGTTGACACTCATCTATCTCCATGGTAGAGGCTGGACTTGCACTCTCTCCATGGTAGAGTGCTCTCCTAGCAAACATAAAACCCAAGGTAGCATCCCCAGCACCGAAAAAGTGCAAATAACAAGAGTTTGAGCAAATAGAAACTTCTAAGAGAGAACCTTTTACATTATTCATTTCTTAAAAAGAGAATAAAAAAACTCAAGGTCTGAAAAATAGTGGTTTGAAGAAAAATAAGAAACCTGTCATGCCCTTTTCAGGGATGGGGACCTTTGGTTAGGCCAGGGAGGCCTGATTTCTTTGCTTTTAAGGTCCAATCAGAGGGATGTGCCTGCCTCTTCCTCCTGCACATAGGGTGCTGCCCTCCGTCCACCTCAACACTTATATTTGCCAGACACACATTCAGACATGTACTAAGTGGGCAGTTACAACAGAGTTCCAAAGACTGGTGTCAGCTCTCCAGTGAAAAAGATTGTCCTGGACTGGAGAGATTGTTCAGTGGTCAAGGGCACTGGTTACTCTTGCAGAGGACCCAAGTTCACTCCCAGCACCCACATGGTGATTAACAACCATATATAGGTCCAGTTCCAAGGGATCTAATGCCCTATTCTGACCTCCAGGGTCATTGCACAGAACGAGTGACTTACATACATGAATGCAATACACTCATACACACAAAATAATAAATAAAATATTTTTAAAATGAAAAAAATTGTCAGAACTACTCTCTGTAAACACTCACATGAACCAGGTTTGTAACCCCGAAACTCACCTAGCAGGTGAGGCAGGAGGAGCCTGACTTCAAGAGCTAGCCTGGGCTTCATAGCAAGTCCTTACCTCAAAAAACAAAACAAAACAAAAATAATAAAATAAAATCTAACTAATTAGCAGAATGAAATAAATAAAATAATCATTTCAAGTGTGTGTTTATGTGTATGGTACTGTGTACGTGTGTCCTTGGCCAACCTGATATACGGAAGTGTTTCTTAGCAGTTATTTTTAAGCAGAAGCAATTTAAAAACTCCTCCATCTTTTATAATGTCAGCTACTGCACAGATACATCACAGACGTCGAGGAAATGGAATAATAAACACCCTTAGGAAGTTACTCTTTCCTTTTCATTCTTCAAAACTCAATTGTGGTCTTTAACTTTCCATTGTGGAACAAACAGCACTCCAGGACAAGGCACGGATGCATCAGGAAAGCAAAATTTCAGAAGCATGGTACAGAGTGCAGCTCACGGCTGCAGCAGAGCTCCGCCTGGAGCCGCAAGGCGTTTGGCTCACAGATGTTCCCGCGCTTGAAGAGGCTCACTGGGAGAGGATAGCAGTATACATTTTAAAAGCCATTAATCTCATGAAGAACGTATTCTAAATGTATTTGCTTTTGGGAGAACTGATACTATGCTTTATTCTTCTTCAATGCTGGCCATTCAAATGGGCCTTGGGCATATGCTGTGCAGGTATCATATACCAAGCTACATCTCCAGTCCTGATATTTAACTCTTTTTCCATGGAGGTGAAAGTTCACAGAGCCGTATTTTATTTGTTAGTTTGTCAAGAAATAGTAAGACAAAACAATCTTCTGGGATTTTGAGCACATTCAAGAACTTATCATTTGAATTTTGTATAGAATTGGTAGAACTGGATGAGTATGGTGGCATGCCTTTAATTCTAGCACTGTGGGGAACAGAGGCAGGGGGACCTCTGTGAGACTGAGGCCAGCCTGGTCTACATAGTGAGTTCCAGATGGGCTGGGGCTTCAGGAGACTCTGTCATAAACAAACACAGCAACGACAAAAAGCCAGAATTGATAGGACTCTCATTTCTATTAGCATATAATCATTATACAAAATAATGGGTTTCTTTATGCTGTTAACATGGAGACTCCTGAATCCTGGGTTTTATTTTGTTGATTTGTATGTTTGGTTTTGAGACGGGCCTTTACTATGCAGCTAAGGCTAGCTTTGAATTTACGATCCTCATCCTCGGTACATCAGCCTCCTAAGTGCTAGGATTAGAGGCTTATACCACTACATCTAGCTTGGAACCTCAATTCTTAATGATGAGAGATTCTCTTTGTGGTGATACAGGAGCTAGGTCTCTGTAGGTAGTCGGGTGAAAACTGCAAGTAATCAAAATGAATTTTAGGAATAACTGGGATTACCGCTCCAAGGACAGGAACCCGAGGGTCAGGAAGCAAAGTCCAAAGCACACAGCTGGGTGTGAGACAGCCAAGTCAACCTGTTGAGGGACAGATAGGCTCTGAAAAACAAGGCCAGTGTTGGTGGGCTAGCTATTTTACATCCATGAGACACCCAACCGCCACCCTCCAGAAAGCATGTACAGGACACTTGCACTCTTTTATATATTGTTGTGTCTAAGGCCACTAATTGTAACAGACTAAATAAGGATAGTCTCTAAAAAATCCTTCACCTGTTTTTGGAAATAGGCCCCAGACCACGCTGTAGACAAGGAATTAACTAAGAACAACTGAAGTTACTTTCTGGTAGCCATGAGTAACTAGGAGGGCTCAGTATAATTAACAGCAACTAAGACACCTGCAAGGCTGGAGGGTAGTGAGGCCAGCCAGGACTAACAGCTGGCAGACGATCAAGGTCAACAGCTGACAAAACAGGAGTCAGAGCAGCTTCAGCCACTCCTACCAGTTGGGCAATGCATGGACAGCAATGCTCACCTTCCTGTTGGGCCAGAGGGATGCATAGAGCTGTGGGCCATCCCTTAATTCAACTCAGGATAGCCCAGAGTAACCAACTCATAGCAATGGTCTCAAAAAAAAACAAACAAACAAACAAACAAACAAACAAAAAAAAAACTCTAGACAAGGAAATTCAGAGCTCTTTACTCTCTTAGGAGCCCCTTCCACTCTTGATAGTTTTTCTTTTCTTTAATTTCTCACTTCTCTTTAATTTCTCCATTTCCCTTAATATCTCTTTATAAAGTGTGATTCCACTATGCTTACTCCCATGAGCTTCTGTATCTTTAATCATCATTGGAGGGAGACAAAGGACGCGGGAGCCATTGTCCCGGATCGGATCAATCTTCGGTCACCATATCTGGCACCCTGAGTCACTGGGTCAAGTACAACTGGGATGAGAAAGATTCTGTCACACTAAAATCTCCTGGAACCCTACTCTGGCTAATGCGCCCTGCTGTTCTATTTTCCTGACAATTGACTTTGACTTAACATCAGTAAAGATTGCTTTTAAAAAGTCTAATAATGCATTATTACTAGTTATATTAAAATACGCCAGGAGGACTCTAACAAACCCTCTGATAATTCCAAATTCTAATAGTCTCATTTAGCATGGAAAATACAATATAAAACTCTGTGTGGTATCAGGGTTTGCACTGAGCATGTGGATAAAGTTGAAGGATAAGAAATGATAGCTCAGCTTGCCTGCTGACTATTTCCCGGTGAAATATAATCAGCGCCTCCAGATCAGCTGTCTATTGCTGTTTATTAAACCAACCCAAACTGAGTTCCTCAAGTAGCAGTTATTTCTGACAATTCTGTGGACTGACTGGGTGCTTCCTCTACTAATCTTATCAAGAATTACTCATTCGGATACCCTTGGCTTGCTGGAAAGGAAGATCTATGATAACTCCATTCATAAGTGCTGGCTTTTAGCTGGCTTGTCTCTACCTGCTCAGGGGCCTCTGATCTGGGATTCCTCATGGCTTGACAGTGTTAGTATCCCAAGGTGGATGCTGCAATGCCTCCTCTTCTCTTTTTGAAGCATTTGGTACTGTTAGCCCTAGAGGTCTTGCTGTACTAATTGTCAAGCCTTGGTATTCGAGAAAGCTGAGCACACACAGCCTCCAGTCCTTATCTTACAGAGTTGCAATGATAAATATATATCTTGGAAATACATTCTACTGGGCAATAAGGAATCACTTATTTATTGACTGGCATGAAATATCTGCTGAAAATAGAGACTGAGCAGTATCTTTAAGATCCTGACAATGAGTTTTCTCTTTTAGGATGGTTTAATATGCAACTATAGATAGCCATTTCAGAGGTGTTAATTGTACTTCAACTCAAAAGAGTCAAAGGAACATAACTCATCATTGGTCATCTTTCAATTTAACCAAGTGCTAAGTATGAACTCCACTTCTTCACGCGTATTTCACATGTTACCAGATGAGACCAGATACTTGAAGTACAAGATGGAGATTTATTAAACTCACATGGCTTTTATATATCTAGACTTTTTCATTTTCATTTAATGTAACTTTCTTTTCTATTTTGCAATTATTTAAGACACGCTGACCATTTTAAAAGTTCATGACTTTTGTACAAGGTTCTCATTCATATTTACTACCCATTGTTAGGGCCACAGTGACATTATCAATTATCTAGAAACTGGATGATAAACAGGAAATGAAGCATTTTACCTAAAAAGTTGTAATACTTTAGAAATACTGAACTCAAAATGATTTAACACATGAAGGTACACTTAGTAAGTTTACATCAATAACCTGAATAAAATTTCAGTTTTTAAATAAAATCACTTTGAACTAATTAACTCACAAATAAAACCATCACACAGTTGGTTTGAGGCAGCCAAACCATTGCCCAGCCCCAAACTCTGTGCATCACAGTGAACTGCTGTATAGTTAAAATGGCCAATCGGAAACACTGGAACTTCACTCTGGGTTTTATATTTTCAGTAGCAATTACATTTTTATTCATTTAGCCACCACACAAAAATGAAAAACAAAACCTACTGGGGAGTTGAGACTAGAAAATAATTACCTTTATCTCCTTTCTAAATGTTTTGTGATACCTACGTTTAAACATATTTACACATATACATGTATGTATCCTAGGCTATGATCTGCATATGAGGAAGGTCATGCAGTCTTTATCTTTCTGAGTTTGCAACACCTCTATTAATATTATACGTTCCAAGTCCTTCCATTTTCCTGCCCATCTAATGGTTTCGTTTTCCTTTACGGCTGAATAACTCCACTTGTATGTGTGATGTTTTTATTGCCACTCATCTGCTGAAGTCCATCGCTGGTTCTGCTTCCTCCCTATCCGAAACAAGTGATGGCAGACTTGGATGTGCAAATGTAATTACAACTATGATGTTTCAGTACCTACATCTGGCAAAACACTCAAAGGAGTGATAAGAAGAAGCAACCGATTGATGAGTTTTTTCTTGTAAAGTATTTGTTAGAAAATTACACATTAAGAAAGAAAAAAACAACTTGTGGAAATACTTAGACATTTAGCATAAAAATCAGGATTAACTTTATCCTCCACTTGACAGAATTTTGCTCTGAACTTAACAGGTACATCAACACCTGAAAAAGAATATTTTCCCTATTAAAAAAGTGTGATCTGTAGAAAAAAATCAACTGAAGACAGAATTAACCACAAACAGAAGATTTGTAGAATTTTTAAGAAAAAAATACTATGCTAAAAAAAATCAGGAAATATTACTAATAAATGGAATCAGAAATTACATAAAAATCTGACAAACATTATTATCTGTTTTTATACTTTAATGTTTGACTAATTGATGTAAAGAAAAATTTTAATGTTGAAGTTTAATGCATATACTAATATTTTATTTGATTTATAAATTAAGCCATAAACTTATATGGGCCCTCAGTGAGGAGCATTTGGTGCCACAGATTGGACTCTATAGGCCATATTACATGTATAGAAGAGTACATCAAATTAAGAGGCGAGGGGCCAGAGGGAGGGTGATGCGGGGAGGTGCAAAGAGAGGGTCTAAGTACCTTCAAACTATATTGTCTAAAAATCGCCACAAATCAATTAAAATACAAAAAGGATGCAACTGTAATAATTTGTCTGAATTCTTTTAGTGTAAAACACATTCTTTACTTGGATAAGGAATTGGTCCCATTATCTGTGTTCTTTTCATTGGTCTGGGCCATTTTAGAGTTCACCTCTCTTCTTCACCTTCCAAAAACTAATCCTTCTTCATAAAGCCATTAATCGACTGGTTCCTCTGGAACTTCATTAGTCTTCTTACTTACAATCTGACAAATCCAAATTTCTGCTTCAAAGGCAAGGTAGGAAATTCAAGCACTGAAATTTCCTTTAAGGTCAAAATGATATGCGCCTTCAGAGTTTCAAGGCAATAATGAAAAAGAGCAATAACCATAATTTTAATTCTATGCATTACTGAATTTTCTTAATTTTCTGAAACAAAGGAAATTATATTTTTGAGACACAGGCATCAGTACATTCTGTCCCAACTCTGGCAAACTACAGATATGCCTCATCAGTGTTTAAAATGGTTTTGATATACACAGTGGATTCCAAGGGACTTAAAGTGACTTCACAAACATTAAGTTGTTTATTCCATTATTATCATAATGAAGTAGATTTTAAAGCTCAGTGTACCTCTTTCACTGAAATTAAGTCTCATGCTTCTTGTACTTTCCCAAAAAGCATGTCTAATGACTTAAAATACTTTTATATATTTTGATCAATTACCCTGAAATAAACATTAATTTCAGTTCTGAGACTATCCAGATAGATCCGTCTACAAAATGTCAGAGATAGCCTTTACTTTCACATCTCTGGCTAACAGCCTGCATACCCCACCAAACTGCCTGGATTACATATCTATTTCTGACATCTGGGACTAAGTAGCTCATTGAATTTTGTCCAGGTTATTCAAGAATTAAAATTCTCAGAACTTCCATTATATACGTAATAATCTTTGTACTGCAAAGAGTACAATACAAATCCAAACCAATTCTAATCTGGAAGGAATTGCATTCTGATGGGAGGAAAAAATCTCCTTTGTAGTTTTACTGCAGATTAAAAAATGGAGACTCGACAGACTGGCAGGTCAGGTTCAGAGCTACGGAGGTTCAGGGGACCAAGCCTATACTTGAGCTTGAGGGAGAATCAGAGTCAAAGTGTGGTTTCTTCTCTCCAACTCGAGTCTTGCATTCCTATATCATTTTGGAGAATCTGGGGGTATCCAAGTAATAGAAGACATGATTCAGAATCTTCAGATCTGTGGCACACGGGCCTTATGCTTCCCAGAATAGCTGTGAACCTGGCCCAGAACGTTTGTAGATGACACCACCATGTCACAGCATCAAAACGTTGGACATCCCGATACTGAAGGGAATTTGTTTCATCATAGATTCAGTTCTGACGCAGAAGAACTCCAGAAGTAATGAATTGATGCCCTAGGATCATTGGCATTTCTTTTTCCTGTTACTCTGCCTTTCTTGATGTCATTTGGTAAATTTTCAAGGTCTCAAAATGATTCGAGAAATGTCAATCATGCTACATTTTTTCATACCCATGTTTGTGTCAGGAACAGAGACCCTTGTTCCTTATGTTTCATTTATTTATTTATTTATATTTTTTATTTTATGTGTATGTTATACCTGCATGTATGTAAGTGCTTCTGTGTCATGCAGTGCCTGCAGAGGTCAGAAGGTGTCAGATTCCCTAGAATTGGAGTTATAGATGGTTGTTAGCTGCCATGTGGGTGCTGAGATTTGAACCTGGGTCTTCTACAAGAGCAGCCAGAGCTCTTAACCACTGAGCCATCTCTCTAGCCCCCCTTATGTTTCTTCATAAGAACTAATAGTTACTCATGTCTAAAGGAAGGCACTCGTTCTGAAAACTGTGTCATTAGGTGATTTTTGTTGTTGTTTAACATCTGTCCTAGTTTGATTTCTTTTGCTGTGATAAAACATTCTTACCAAAAACAACTTGGGGAGGGAAGGATTTATTTCATCCTACAGTTCCCAGGTTATGTCCATCAGAGGAAAGTCGAGTCAGATGCCACAGCAGGAACCTGAAGGCAGGAACTAAAGCCAGGCCATGAAAGAGGGATGTTTACTGGCTTGCTCCTCTGGCCTGTGCTCAAGCTGCTTTTTTATATAACCCAGGACCACCTGCCCATAGGTTGCACTACCCACAGTAGGTTGGACCCTCCCACATCACTCAACAATCAAGAAAATGCCTCATAGTCTGCCAGTCAGATAGAGGAAATTCTCCAATTTAGGTTCTATCTTCCCAAGTGTATCCACTTGACAACCAAAGCTAAGGAAGGTAGCCATGACAACATCATACAGTGTGCTTACACAGACTAAAATAGCTATTAATACAGTATTAGGCAGTGTAAATGTCTGGAGCCCCTACTGTATAGTGTCTGTAGTTGATCCAAATACCATTATCTGGGCATAACTGTAAACCTTTCTCAGACATCTTCCCTCCTATTTGACAATGTTCTCATCAAACTAGCTGGAACTAGATCACACACATCCTTCTCCAGCCAATCATGGGCAATTAGTAAAGCATTACTGTGCTCATTTAGATTAATATTGACTCTTTCTCCCCTAAAAATAGAGTTTTGCAGAAAGAAGTCTATAACTAAATAAATTTGTATCTCTCCCACAAAGAAAGAAGTGGAGATGATGGAAACGTGGAATAGATCATTGTCCTAGCTTAGTTTCCTGTTTGGGGGGGGGTGGTAAAATACCAAGGCAAAAAGCAACTTAGAGGAGAAAGGGTTTATTTCATCTCTCAATTCACAGTCCATCGCAGCAGGGAGTCAGGGCAGGAACTTGACACAGCTGATCGCATTACGTCCACAGTCAGAGGCAGGCAGAAGTGAACGCATGCGCTTCCTGCTTACCCAGCTTTCTCTACTCTCACAGCGTTCTGGACCCAACCCCAGGGATGGTACGGTCAGCGGTAGGCTGGGGCACCTGTGTCAATTCATGTAATCAAGACAGTCTTGAACAGACCTGACCAAAGTCTAGCCGGATCTAGACAGTCCCTTGCCAAGACTCTCTTCCTAGGTGATTGTGTCAAGATGGTAATCAAAGCTAACTATCACAGCCATCGGCAGTGTTTCTCATAATGCCTCTAAATTTGCTCATTTTCTCAATTTGCCTGTTTAATTTTCAGGTATCACCATCTCCTCTCACTTTAATGGGCTCAAAATGCTAAAATGGTTCTTTGAGAAGACTCTGTTCTGCGGCTCCCACATCTACTTACCAATCATCACATATTCTTGCAAATGCCGTGTTCCTGCTGTAAAGCTCACATGCCTGGAACGCCTCCCTAGGCCTCCTACTACAGGCAGCACATCGTCCAAAGTAGGGTACTTTTGAGACTGGAATGGTGTATTGTTAATAGCTACATAAGAAAAATAGTTAGAAACTCTAACAACATGAAAACTGGAATGTGTGTTTATCCATCCCAACTCCTCCTCTTCTTTGTCCGGTTTTGACTTTAAGTCACTCTTTTTGGAGCCTAGTCCTGGTCATGTCACCTATGCAAAAGCTTCCAATAGTTCTTCTACATTGAACTCAAATAACAAACTGTCTGCACCAAAATATGGTGTCTTCCCACAGTATGTTTTCAAATTTAATGTTCGTGGTTTATCTCTCAATATGTCCCCAAATGTAAATAGTATCTAAGCTATATGCTGCCTTTCAGCCCAAATACAGGCTCTGTATTCACGTGTTTGCCAGTGTGATTTTGTCCATTCAGAATGCCTTTCCCTTCAATAGTAGCATCACACACATTTCCTTTCCTTTTCAAGAATTTTATTTTATGTGTGTGAATGTTTACTTACATGTATATATGTGCACCATGTGTGTGGCTGGTCCCTCTGGAGGCCAGAAGGGAATTAGATACCCTGGAACTGGAGTTACAGGTGGCTGTGGGTCATCACATGGCTGCTGGGAACAGAATTTGAGTCTTGTGTGGGTGCAGCAAGATCTCTGAACTGCTGAACCATCTCTCCAGACCCATCCCAGAGTTCACTTACTTCCAAATAAAAAAAATCTCCGTAGCCTTCACATTTTCTTAGCTAGACCATCGCAAATTACACCTTTTGAACTGTTTGATCGGTTTATCCTTATGTGTAGTGTTTTGCCTACATGCATGAGGTGGCCAGAAAAGGGTGTCAAATCTCCTGGAACTGGAGTTAAGGATGGTTGCTATCTGCCATATAGGTGCTGGGAACTGAACTAGGGTCCTCTGGAAGAGCAGCCAGAGATCCTAACTGCTGAGCCATTTCTCCAGTCCCATGTCCCTTTTTTTTTTTTTAAATAAAACTCTCATCATTACAGTTATGGTGACTTCACCTTCAGAACCAAACTTGGTATCTGACATGAATTTGACAATGGGATGGACCAAAATCTGGTGATACTGGAGCTTCTATTATGGCTAGATTTGCTAAGTTTCTATACTGGATGACAAATTTAGCAGAGGAAGCACAAGGCTCTTACCTGTCTTGAAATGCATATTGCTTTACAATTTCCAACTTACCATAAATACAAAATATCCTAATAAATAAATTATTATGGTCACATAGCTGCTACACATCAATTGATTAAGAAACCTATTACTCCATGACAGTCATTATAGCACCTAATGAGGAAGTGATCACAAAGGAAAAGGAAGGTGATGAGGCAAGGTCTTTCTGTGTACCTGTTTGGACTTTGATGCTTGGATTGTTTATGTGGATCGTTTATTAACAATTAATTCAAACACAAAATAGAATTAGAAACTAAGCCTTTTTTACATTTTATTTATTTATTTTTATATGTATGAGTGTTTTGCCTTCATGTATATAAATGCAGCCAGGTTGCGCAAAGTCCACGGAGGCTGGAAGAAGGTGAGGGATCCCCTGGAACTGAAGCTACAGAAGGTTGTCAGCCACTATGTGGATACTGCAAATTGAACCTGGTTCTCTGGAAGAGTAGCCAGTGCACTTAACTGCTGAGCCATCTCTCTAACCTCAAAAATATGCCTTTTAAAAGATTGATTTTAATTATTTTGTTTATTTGTTTGTGTGAATATATAGTACTTGTGTGCATGCCTATAGAGGCCAGAAGAAGATGTTGGATCCTCTGGAGCTGGAGTTTACAGATGGTTGTGAGTCATTCTCCATGAGTCCTGGAACTTAACTCAGGTCCTCTGGAAGGGCAGGAGATGCTCTTAACTGCTAAGCAATCTCTCCAGCACTGAAAACATACCTTTTATTTTTTTTGTCTTTTTGAGACAGGGTCTCCCTATAGTCCCAGCTGACCTGGAACTTGCTGTGTAGACCAGGCTGGCCTTGAACTCACAGAGATCCACCTGCCTCTACCCCCTGAATGCTGGGATTAAAGGTGTACACCAAGACACCCAGTGAAAACATACCTTTTAATAACTGGTTTATTTTTAATTTTTCTTCTTATACACACAAAAGTCTATAAGCCATACCATATCTTCTTGGGAATTAAGCACACAGAATTGATGATAGCTGACTGCAAACACAACAGGATGGGAAAGAAAAGCCAATTGCTACACTAAGTATCTGACATGATTTATTTCACCATAACTGTATATTCTATGACCTCACAGATCAAAACCTTCAGGGATGCAGATTTTCCTGAGGAATCTCATTTTGTTTTGATCAGAACTGTGCAGCCGCAATCAAAGCTGACTTCTGGTAGTACCAGTGAGCACCAGCAACTGCCGACTCTTTCTCTTTTTCTACGTGTTTCTCTTGAAATTTACTAACTCTTAAAGATCCAGCTAATTTACTTGACCTTAGGATTTCCCATTTAGGCAAGGGCATGATGGCACATCTCAGATTTTAAAAGGCTTTAAGTCAAGAGAATGATGGCCTAGGTAGCAACACTGAAATAATTTTCATTTTAGAAACAGAATCTCCAATATTTACTTTGAACAAAAAGAAGTAAATCATTACACATTGCTGATTTTTAAAACCAGTGAGATGATTTCTTTAAATTTTATTACTTTTCTTAAGTCACACTCGATTACAGCAAATAGACCATTGCTAGATGTGATTTCCAAAATATTCAAATATCAACGTGTATGATATATGAAATTTTCCATTAATATTATTCTTTTCAAGACTAGAGCATAGCTTTAGACATATCGAGACCAATCTCCTTTTCTCTAGAAGTTGAGTAACTGGTAATAAACATTTTGAGGAAACTAGCTTAGCAGGCCAGCTAGGTATGAAAAGGATCCTTCCAGGAACAGAACACTAGCAAAGGAGGTCTAGAACCCAAGAAATTGTTTGAGGACACAGTACAGACTGAGGTATTACAAATGGAGGTATTGTTCAGGTGATGGAGGGCAGTGTGTTGAGGTTTGGGTCCATGTGAAGGACATGAAGATGCAGACTATAAGTTGGAAAAATGACTCTAAGGACACTCATTCATTTTCCCAAAGGACTGTGGACTACCTTCTAATTCTACTGTATTTCTGAAAATAAGAGTCTGGAAGCCCTACGGAAGGTCTTATAGCCCAAACACCAAGGCACCTGAGTTAGACAGTCCTTCCTTTGAGGTAAGAATTTTTAAAAGATAGGAAGACCAGTCAGGGGTGGTGATACATGTCTTTAATCTCAGCATTCTGAAGGTGGAAGCAGACGGATCTCTATAACATAGAGGCCAGCCTCATCTAGGGTGTTCAGGCCAGTGGGGGAGACCTGTCTCAAACAAGAAAGATAAGATGGTGGTCCAGTGATGTGGCGATTCCATCTTCAAATCTATGAATTCTGAGACCGCCAATACCCTGGATAAGAGGAGAGCAGAGAGCAGAAGCCCCAGAACAACACCGACCACCACCTTGGCTTCATCGTTTTTGTCCCAAGCCTCAACCCTTCATACAATTGGTATGGTAATCACAAATTTCGCTATATATGGTGGCCAGGACAAGAACTGGTCTTGATGTACTCTGAGATTATTAAGCCAAAATGTTCTGTATTTGAGAAATAGATATAAAGAAAGGCATACTTCCCACATTCAATCCCTGGAAATTTTCTGATCTAGATTTCTAAAATAAATTGTTTAAATCATATTCTGAGCTTTTAATGACCTAGGAATGGTGACTGTCTTCTAGTCTATGTCTTTCCCTATCTTTAGTAAACATTGATATTCCCTAAAATATTAACTCTAAACCTTCTGTTATTATAAGCCCAATTCTGACTGCTCAATGTTATAACCCTAATCCTGATTCTGTGTGTTATAATTCTAAGACAACCCTAAGCCATAAACCAGCGTTCCTTGTTCATATGCTATGTTAACAGCTAAATATTGTGCAAAGGATTGTGGATGACCCTCCTAAGACTGAAGATCACATGCTGGCTTCATTCTTCAACTTCTGAGTTCAACTGTAGTTTATAGTATAGTTGATCTTTGATTTTGGGGCACATTTTTGAACATGTATGGCTTCAAGGATCACAAAAGACATGAAAGGTCTTTGAAATGGACTAACATCATTTCACTAGCTCCAGTGGATAGCTCCACACCCATGCCCTCTAGGCGACCTTGGTAAACTCAGTAGGTTAAAAAGCAAAACCCCAAACAAAACAAAAGACATGAGACTTGGAGGGGGATTTTTTGAAAGTGGGGAGGTTGTAAGAGGAGATAAGAGGGGTTGGGTGATGAGTGTGAGCCAGATCTGATATATACACATAGAAAACTGCCAAAGAATAGAGTCACTTAAAAATCATAAATGTGTCTAAAGAAGAGTTTAATTTCCCCCAAAGACAATATATAGTTTTTCATGCATTTTATTGAACACATTACTTAATGAAACATAAAATTGCTGTCATGGTCTTCATTCACATGACCATGAATTACTTTTGTTGAAGAGAAAATTAAAAGGGAAATACATTTAAGGTTCACAAAATATTCTTCCTGGAGACTTACAAAAAATAAGATGGCCTTCAAAACTAAACTTTAAAGTATGAGTCTCATCATTCACCTATGGAAGGTCACTCAAGATCCCCGCCCCACTCCCTTCTCTGGCTAATTGCGTGTATACAGTTTATATCACCACACAGAAGAGAAAAACACAGCTCAGTTCTGAAGCACAGGAGCATAGGTTTTGACCTAGAGTGAATTTTAGAGAACTTTGGCTTGCCTTGTTTTATAGGGGTAAGAACTGAGACTGTTTCCAGACTATGTCAAAGGGCGCAAGGATTTCTTAACTCACCTGTTCTTTCATCATGTATGACCTCATTCAGATATTAGCCTCAAACAGGTCATTGTCTTCATTTTAACTAATCTGTGCATATATCCACATTTAATAAACTCATAGAGGAACTGGAGAAAGAGTTCAACTGTTAAGAGCACTGGATGCTCTTGCAGAAGACCTAGATTAATTTCCAACATCCACATGTCGGGTAACAACCCAAGCATCTGTAACTCCATTTCCAGGGGATCCAATGCCCTATTCTGAACTTTGTGAACACTTACATATGTGCCGGTAATACATTTATACACATAAAAATAATAAACAAAATATTAAAAAATAGACTGATAAAGTGGTTAAAAATAAACAACCAAAACCCCCCAATATGTTACGACTGGGATCTGTCCTGATCCAAAGCCTATTTTCTTCATCTTCCAAATGTCTTTTGTGTGTCAGCCAGTGGTCTCTGTATTTAGCTCCACACAGGACATTTCATTTGGGCAAGGACAGCGGAAATGTTAAATGGAAAGGATAATCCACAGGGGTGGAGTGTTAAGTTCACTTCCCCAGGTTGTAGGAGTTACTATGTTATGACACACAGTAATATAAACAATGAGTTATTACGTAGCCCTAAGGGCCCTGTGAAATGTGAATGTCTGTTAGAATAAATGGCTATTTTTTTTGCTGAGTGAAAGTATTATTTCTGTGTGTAGTTTCCCAACAGTATGTGCATCATACTATTCTAAGGAACTTTTAACAATACAGAATCCATATCTCAGTCAGTATCTCATGCTCTGAGTCTTGGACCCAGAAACGGTTTCTTTACAACATGTACCAGAATTCTGTAAATTAGCCACTGCAGAGAACCATCCTGTAACTTGAATCCTGCTTCTGTTGGTTTTATGTTTTGTTTCAGTTCTCAGCCTTACCTTTCTTCTTTCTTCTGTTTGCTTTGACTTTATTAGGGTGTTCTTGTCCTCTTTTTGGTACATGCAGTTCTTTCTGTGACTTCTTCATTGAGTGCTTGCCTTATCAATTTTCAGTCTTTTACTTTAAAAGATAGATTTTTAAGACTGTAAACTTCTCTTTAAGATTGATCTTAGTCATAGTCTATTAGTTTTCAAGTGTATAATTTTCCATATGATTCAGTTAAGATACTTTCTAATTTCTGACATATTTTCTATTCCGTTTTCTTTTAAAAAATGTTCCATTTGTTACTGTTATTTTATGTGCATGAGTGTATTGCTTGCATGTAGATAGGTGCACCCATGTCATGCAGTGCCTGCAGAGGTCAGAAGAGGGGGTTGGATCCCCCGGAACTGGAGTTACTGACAGTTGTTAGCTGCCATGTGGGTGCTGGGAACCGAACCTGTGTCATTTGCAACTGCTGAGCCATCTCTCCAGTGCTAGTCAATTTCTAAATAAATGTGTTTCTTAGTTGTGAAATATAATACTTGGAGATTATGGTCTTTTTAATTTTCACTGCAAGCCGATTGCAACATGGTCTGTGAAGATGCACTATATGTGTGTGCATCATCTATAGACCATAAATAAATCTTTCAAAATTTGCTCTCTAATGTTTACAAAGCAGCGTTTTATTTGTCTCACTTTGATGAATATCACAAGCAGGAGTCCTGGTCTACTAATTCTGACGTCTGAGGTCTCTCTGGTTTGCTCCCTTCTGCCTGGTGTTCTGTAGATATTGCTTTTTCTCCTCTGTGTGATTCTTTTTTTATTATTATTATGGGCTTTTTCCTTTCTGGAAAATTATTTGTGGGAGGTCCATAGAGCCTATAATAATGTATTTCTTTAGTCAAGATTTTCTTTTTTTTGCTTTACCATTTTAAATTTGGGCTTGAGTTATTTTGAAATATTTATGTGACATGAATTGGAGCTGCAACCCCACAACTAATCAGAAAAGCTAGCTTTAGTTACCAGGTCCCAGGAGCACCCGTTCCTGTTGCACACTGGTCAAGCACACTATTCTCAGCCATCTTTTGTATAATAACTATGCTGAGATGGTGGGACAGGCTTACTTCAGGTTACTCTTAAGCTAACGGTGTTGTTACAGGGCCTTAGCTTGACATTCTTGTCACCAGAGATCATTGAATCAGGGGCAGAATCTGCCACCAGAAGATGGAAAGAAAGGGCTGGGGACATGGGAGCAAAAAAAATCACTGTCTATGCAAGCCTTGCCAAACTGATCCTTATACTAGCACCGAGAGATAGGAATTCT
Source organism: Eospalax fontanierii (assembly GCA_035773235.1). Lineage (NCBI taxonomy): Eukaryota > Metazoa > Chordata > Mammalia > Rodentia > Spalacidae > Eospalax > Eospalax fontanierii. The sequence continues at coordinate 65,619,927 of CM069539.1, read as the reverse complement.
CCCTCGCCTCAAAAAGAAACCAAACAGAACATCAAAACCCAACAGCTAATTGAGACCTTTTGTTTATACATTTTTCTATGACTAGGAAGGGCCAGAAATCAAAGCTGGGCCTGGTGAAGTCCCTCCTCCTGATTCTTAACTTTGCCAATCACTCATTCTTTGATTGGCCACTTAGAGTATCTCATAGAATACCACTCAGGATCTGTTTATCTGCAGTAAAACAGACGGAAAGATGTGAAGATGTGGACTGATCTATTGTGTGTCACAGTTCCTCAGATGTGAACAAAGGTCTACTCAGCCAGATAGAGAGACCAAAGCAAGGATGCCAAAAAAGTCCAGCTTGCTGCATCAATGAGTTTTACTGGGGTTGCTCACAGGAGAGTGGGTGAGGTACCTACAGGAGCAGAAACGACTCAGAGACAGCTGCATCACCAAAAGCCCACCCCAGCATGAGTGAGAACTCACGAAGGCTGAAACCCAGAGCACACTGCACAGACTCCAGGCTGCTCAACAGGGTCGAGGGCATCTCGTTAGGCAGCTTGGATGCTCCTTGCTCTTCCAGTCAACCTAGCTGAAAACCAGGAGCTCCGGGTTCAGCAAGAGACCCCATCTCGTCTTAAGGGAATAAGATGAAGCGGGACAGAGGAGGTCACCCTGCATCCACCAGGGGCGAGCACAAAAGATACCTCCCCAGACTTTGAAGAAATGTTTGGTTTCCTTGCAGCTTCAGTAAGGCTAGCAAGGGCCTAGCCTTCCAAGCACAGAGGCCAGAGGGAGCTTGGGCGGAAGGAGAGAACTGTGCCCACTCTTCACTGTGCGCTTCTTGCCATTCTCTCGCGGTTTGGGTACCTGTAATACTTGCAGGAATGGTGGTAATATTAAGTGACTTTCTTGCACATGACCTGATATACTTAGGAAAAACATTTTATATTCTCTGAAGACAGTAGAAACATTTAATGGACGGGAATCTAGTGTGCTACCTGGGGTGGAATTGCTTTGTCCTTCAGAGTCTTTGTGCCCATGGATAACGTCTCTGCAAAGCATTCCTGCTAATATAATATTGCATGAGCTTGAAACGCTGCATCCTTTATGACCTGATGACCTGGGAAGTGATGCACTGTGGAGAGCGATCTCAGGAGAAGGCCGGCTCTGGACAGCGGCTCGGCTCGCAGACATGCAGAGTGAAGTCAACTGCCTCTCAGCCATAACTCAAACTCTCTGATAACTGACCTGGCGGTTTTTCATCTTGGATTTCCATTTTATTCACCAGAAATATCCTTTGGGGGAATGCTTTAAATGTTTTTGGCATGAAAGCAAAGCAAATTGCACCTTTTGTGAAAGATAAAACCAGATTTTATTTGTTTAAAAATAAATTGGTTCGATTAATTTGAAAGTTATTTGTCTTGCTCTTTTTTATTTTTTATTTTTATCATCCCAGTTTATCCCTTAAGAAGCAAACATCCTTCAATGGCTACAAAATGAACTTCAGAAAAACACAAAATGAGAAAGACTCATTTAAATGAAACCAGTTTTGCCCTGCCCTCCGGCACACAGGCACTCAGACTCCGTGGCTTCCTCCTTTCTTAATACACTCCATGACTCATGTTAGTGTGACTCCAGGACTGTCCCTCTGTCTCTGCCTCTGTGTTTCACTTTCTATCTCTCTGTCTCGTTCTGTGTCTCTCTTTCTGTTTTGCTGTCTCTCTGTCTCTCTCTGAGTCTCTGTCTCTCTGTGTGTCTCCCTCTTACACACACACACACACATACACACACACACACACACACACGATTGCCCCCTTACCAGTTAGCCTACATCATACATATGTCAGCTTGGCAAACAGAGCAGATGAGGCAAGGTCTGCTATCCTGTTTCTTAATTCTGAGATCCAAATATATTTTGTATTTTGCTAATTCTTTAGAAAGAAGCCTTTCTCAATAAACAGCGTGCTGCATTTTAGAAGGCATAATTTTCACTTTTGTTTCTATTCTTTGACAGTTTCATACATGCTTATAAAGAATTTCAGTTGTCTTCCCTGCCCTCCCTTATACTATTCCACACACACCCCACTGAGACTCTCCTTCCCAGCAAATCCCCCTCTTACTTTCCTGTCCATTTCATGTATGCTGCCCATAGAGTTTAATGACAGCTGTTTGCATGGGGCTGTCTTTACTGAGACATGGGCAACTTATCTGTGGTTAAACTGCTAAGAAAGTGGCGTCACCTTCCCCAGTCACCGTTAACTGTAGATAGCAGCAATTTTCTCATTAGCATACAAAATAACCATGCAGTTTATAACTGATAGTGTCATAGTCCATGAAATACGGTACTGACTGTACCTACTGAGAGAAAATTACACAGGGTGTGATGAACTCTATTAACGTATTTTAGTTACAAATAGTGATCAAATAATAACAATTCGAACCGTGGAGAAAATATCCTGAAAACTAAAAAACCAGTTATAATTCAAATGGTAACTATTTATTGAACATTTATTATTTTCAAGGCACTACTGTCAATGTTGTAGATATGATAGGGAACAAAATAGCCTTTAGCAAGCGAATATCATGCTGAGAGAAAGAGAGAACAAAATACAGCCAGCCTGCTGGTCAGAAGTGTCGCACAGTGAAATAGCTCCAGAAGTGGGGAGGTCTTTATTTATTAGTTGCTTATTTGTTGTGCTTTCTAAATTGGGTCTTGCTGTGTACCCTAGGCTGGCCTGGAACTTCCTATGCAGCTTGGGCTGGCTTCAATTCACAATCCTCCTGCCTCCTGCTTAGATTATAGGTATGTGGCACCACATCCTTATTTAAATGAGATGGTCCAAAGTGCTCTAGAGGAGGTGATTTCTCCATAGAGAAGGAAGGATGTGAGTTTTGTGTCTCCTAGGAATAGAACATTCTAGAAAATGACCCCAGCTGGAAGTATTCAAGAAGAGAAAGAAGACCAGTGAGGTACAGCCAGGGAACATCCTGAGAGTTCAAAAAGCAGACAAGGCTCTGTGTGGCAGATCTGAGAGGTCACTGTAAGGATCTGACTCTTAGGCTGAGCCATGTGGGAGGCTTGCAAGACTTTCGAGTACAGGAGAGATACGGCTTGCTTGCATGTGAGTGGGTTGTATACTGCTCAGGGTGAGGTGGGGACAAGAGGGGTGTGGGGTTTGCAACAGAACAGAAAGAGCAATAAGCAGGACAGTGTAAGACTGCAGGTGAGAGGTGATGGTAACCAGGGTGGGAGCTGGAGGCAGTGGAACTCTCAGAAAAGTTCAAAGGTAGAGCCGTCAAGGTTAGCATAAGTACGTGTAGTAGAAAGGATGGTGGGAGAGCCTCAGTCACGACGAGAAGAAAGGACGGTGGGAGATCCTCCCTCACGTCGAGAACTGATGTGTACTTCAGGAAAGGCAAAAGGCGTATATGATGAGCTCTAACTGGGGAATTATTTACACGTATAAGGAACATCAAGATTTACGGAACGACTAGAACAGGAGGAGGGAGAGAGAGAGAGAGAGCGTGAGAGAGAGAGAGAGCGAGAGAGAGAAAGAGAGAGAGAGAGAGAGAAAGAGAGAGCCTTATGAGTAACTAGGGAGAAGTGAAAGAAGTAGAAAGGGACCCAAAAAGGAGCAGCTTGGGGGTTGGGAGAGGACCAAGGTCGGGGAGCATCCCATATGCCGAGTGAAGAAAATGTCTCAAAGACTGTGCAAGATGAACAACAGCAAACTCTGCTGCTGAGCTGAGCCAGCTGTTGATGGACACACAGCCACTGCATTTCTGTGTTTGGAGGCCAGGAGATCACTGATGACCTTTTTTGGTTCTTTTTCTGGTTTTTTTTTTGTTGTTGTTTTTGGAAACACGGTCTCACTGTGTAACCCAGGCTGGTCTGGAACTGGCCATATAGATGAGGCTGGTCTTCAACTCACAGAAATCCACCTGCCTCTGCGTGCAGGGATTAAAGCTGTGTGCCGCCATGCCTGGCCATTGATGATAACCTTTATAACAGATGTGAAGGTAAACATCTAGTTCCTGAGGGTTAAAGTAGGAAGACAGGAAGAAATTAACATGAAAAACAACATTTATAAACCACTTTTCCTAAAGAATCACAGTTCTGGGATTTCACATGGAAAGGATGTACCTTTTAAGTAGATATAGCATGTTTTTAATCATTACAGAAGGTCTTTCTTAGACCCCTGTTCTAAGTTAATCACTTGGGAGAGAAATATGCAGCTGATAGCCACATTTGATGTCCTTTGTAAATTACAACCTGGAACTAATATTATTTACACTTGTATTAATGATTATCTCAAAGAGACATAGAGAACCAACCTTTAAAAAACATTCTTATCTGGTTGTTAGTAAAAAATGGTTTGGGAAAATGGCATTTTCACACACTTAATTAGAAATAAAGTATAATAGTGTCTTACAGAGAAAAATGTATTCATTTCAATATTAATCATTAATGACAGGAAAATAAGATCTTATTTCTGAAGAGAAACAATTCCATTACTGACTCCCTTTCTTCAGTATCAGAGCTGACATAAGCAAGTCTTATTAGGAACGGGTAGATTCTCCAGCATCTGTTACAGCAGAGGGCTGACAGTCATTCTGAGCACATTGACTCTATTTATAATAGAAGATGGCATTAATGAGGAGACTAGTCCCATGGGCACCGCTCTGGCTGCAGAGGTGATTTACCAGTGCCTGAGACACACTCTTGAGATTCCTATGCATTTGGTGTACACTGGGAAAAGGAGACAGATGTGTCTGAAAACCTTCTCCCGTGATTTTAAACATGTAGCTGAAGTGGGGAACCACTGCCTAAAGTGTAAGTTTTCATCTCAGACTGAAGAGCTCAGCAATGATGAAAGACTTGAAATTTGATCTTACCTCAAAACCACAACACAGAAGCAGCCTCCTCTGTGGAATCACCTCTCACCTCCATGTGCACAGAAAGCTCACACGCAGGGAAGGTGGGAGGGCGGTGAGCACCCTTCTGTTGGTAATCCCAGTGCTTTCTCTTCTCTGTGGGTCAAAAATGGCTACTGCACGTTGCAGCGACGTCGAGACCAAATTCGTCCTTCTTTACTTCCTTTTCTGTTTTTGACAGCAGGGTATGTGGAAAAGGTAATTTGTAACAGAACTTATTTTAAGTGTTGGAAGGAGAGTCTGAATGAAGAGAAAACAGCTTCACACAAGAATTCCAATAAAGAAGACAAAACTCAGCCAAAAGTTAGCTGTCTAGAGGTGAAATCACTTTTGGTTTCAATTGCCCACAGCTGAGGTGGTGACAGGGTATCTTCCAATACATACAATCTACCTTTAGTTATGCAGGCATTGATCACAGATACACAGATACACTGCTTATTATAAAGGTACTTCAAATGTATATGAATGGGATTCAGTTATGGGTTGAATCCAGTTTTTAAAATTCATTCAAGATGCTACGTTGAAATATTCTTCATGGTATGTGTGTTTTGCTTCTTAAATTTTTCAACTTATTTTTTGTCTTTTTCAAAATATTTTATTTTTTAATGTGTATGAGTGTATTGCCTTCATGTGTGTAAATGTACCCATGTCATGCAATGCCTGAAGCGGTCCAAAGAAGGCATCAAATTCTCTAGAACTGGATTACAGTTAACTGCCATGCGGGTGCTGGGAATTGAACCCCGGGCCTCTTGCAAGAGCTCTGAACTGCTGAACCATTTATCCAACCCCATGTGCTTTGTTTTCAATTTGACTTCTTGATAGTGTTCCACAGTTAGCTCACATTCTTCCAAAGTATGCCTTATTCAGCAGTCATAATTTGCATTGAATGCTCAAAATACTGATAGCTCTATTTAAATTCAAGTATTGTCTTACTTGATCATCTTAGACCATTTTTGGTCTCTAGTTACTCTAAACACCCACATACATGGAGCTAATATAACAAAATACAACCAATTGGGTAGCTTAAGCAATATGAAAGTATTTCCTCACAGTTATGGAGGCTGTCATTGGAAGATCAAATGGACTTGATCCCTCTGAGGCCTGTCTTTCTGGCTTATCAATGACTACCTTCTCCCTCTTTTCTTTCCTGATCTTTCCTCTTTCTGTATGTGTGCTCAGATTTCTGTATGACTATGGTCATGTTGAATTAGAGCCATAAATTCTGTTTTAACTTAATTTCCTCCTTAAACACTCCCTCTCCCTGTGTGGTGCCTGCATTGGACAGGTCTCTAGGAGAACAGAACTGATAGATGAATACACCACCGAGGAGGTTTAGCAGACTGGCTTGCATGCTAGGGGCCGTGTAGTTGTCCTAGTTTGCTTCTCTGTGGCTGTGACAAAATACTGACCAAAATAACTAGGGAAGGAAAGGGTTTATTTCATCTTAGACTTCCAGATAACAGTTCATCACTGAGGACAGTCAGGGCAGGAACTCAGGGCAGGAAGCGAGGATCTGAAGTAGAGACCACAGCAGAACGCTGCTTACCGGGTTGCTCTCTCTGCCTTGTTCAGCTACCTTTCTTGCACAGCAAGGCTCGGCTGCCTAGTTGTGGCACAACACAAAGTGAACTGGGCTCGCCTACATCAATCAGCAATCAAGAAAATGCCCCACAGATGTGCCCCCTGCCCGATCTGATGGAAGAAATTCCACAGTTCCTTCTTCCCAGATGTCTCTAGTTTGTGTCAAGGTGACAAAAACTAACCAGCAGAGTAGCCAAATAATGGTTGTCTTCATATTAGAGAAGCCAAAAACCTTGTAGCTAGCTGCTCAGCCCAGGAGGCTGGGTGTCTCAGTAGTACCAATCTGGTGCTGACAGCTTGGAAGGTTCTTGGAGTCTTCAGTTCACGTTGGAAGCCTGAAGATGCTCTGTTCTGATATTAGTGAGAGGACTCAGCAGCAGCAGTGGCGACAACAGAGTAGATGAACTTGCCAGCGAGAGTGAAGGCAAGCAGGTCAAAGGAAAGCATTTTTTTTCAAACTCCTGTAATCTGAGCTGCTACCCCAAGGTGCTCCCACCTTAAATGTTAGTCTTCCCACTTCACAAAGCCTTATCAAGAAAATCCTCCCAGTGTGTGCACAGTGGCTTTTAGCTGATTCGTGATTCAGTCAGGTTGACAACCCACTTTAGCCATCGGAGTTCCATAGCATTGGCTTTTGGAGGACACAAATTCAGTTCAGTGCACATATATATGAAACATAAATTCATACACATAACACATACTACATATTTGCTACATCATACAGTTCCATACATATCATGCAGCTAAAATAAATCCAAAATATCCCTAGAAGAATAGAAAACTGTCACATAAGTACATGAAGATACATATATATATTTATATAAGTGCGTGCATATCTACAAATATATAGACATAGACATGAATATAGATATAAAAGGAACATTCTCTAACTCTATAAAAATCCTTCAATGCAAATAACTAGGAATGGGAGTATTGAGTCAAAGGTATGAATATCTGTGTAGATCTGGAATTCATGCTCAAAAGCTTTTCAGATATACTGTACCTACATGCATTGCCAAATATTCTAGGTATCTATCAGTTTTACTAAGTATTGATACCATTGAGGACAGAGTTTAAATTAACTTTTCCTTTTCAACAAGTGTAAAACTAGCACACCTTTTACAAGATGTCTTTTAAAGTAGTAACTTCTTTTTTCACAATATATCATATATTTAAATATTAATTTCATGTCAGACTTTAAACATTTCTAAATTGATTTTGTGATAGTCATACAATATAATTTGGTGGTATTTAGATCCCCACCATCCTCACCTCCCCTTTCTACCCTTCACCCAATTTAATGTACTCCGTCATATATACTATGGCCTATAGAGTCTGATTTGTGTGTCCAAATGTCTTTCAGTGTGGGTTCATCCACGGGAGCCTGGTTAACCGACCAAGAGTCCCGTCCATTTAAGAGACTGTTTTAGTTTGCTTCAATTGCTATGACAAAAAACACTCTGACCAATACCAACTTGGGGAGGAAAGGGTTTATTTGACTTACATCTTCTGGGTCACAGTTCATCACTGAGGAAGCACAGGACAGGAGCCTGGAGGTAGGAGCTGGAAGAAGCACAGGCCATGGAGGAAGGCTGCTCACTGGCTTGCTACTCTGGCCCATTCCTAACCTGCCTTCTTATACAATACAGAACAACCTGCCCAGGGCTGGCACTGCCCACAGTGGGCTGGGCACCTCCCACATCACTCAACAATCAAGAAAATACCCCACAGATATGACCACAGTCCAGTCCAATGGAGTTAGTTCTTCAGCTGGGGCTCCCTCAACCCAGGTATGTCAAGTTGACAATTAAAGTTATCCAGCACAGAGACTGTCTCTCTCTCTTCCAGCAGCCATCAGTTGCCAAATGTTCCTTTGATTGGATTAGGATTTCTTACCCATTTCCCTTTGTCTACGCTGGGACTTTGTCTGGTTTGAGCTTGCATGAGACTTGTGCATACTGTCACCATTGCTGTGAGCTCATATGAGTAACTGACCAGCTGTCTGGAAAAGTCTATTTCCTGGTGGTGTTCCACTACCTCTGGCTCTTACAGTCTTTCTGCTCCCTGTTCCACAGTGACCCCTGAATCTTGGGAGACAAAAGTTTTAAATAAGTGTCCTATTCAGAAATAAGTCCTGCATCCTCACTAGCATTTGCTAGTTATTTTCTTTGTGAGAGACATTCTGATTAGAGTGCGTTGGAATTGTACTGTAGTCTTGATCTGCATTTCCCTGATGGCTAAGAATCTTGAACATTTTTTTTCATATATTCAACTTAACAGTCATTTGTTCTTCTTTTGAAAATTTTTTTGTTCAATGCATTTACCAATTTATTGATTGATTGGACAATTTGGGGTTTCAGTGGTTAATTTTCCGAGTTCTTTATATATTCTAAATATCAGTCCCTTCAGACTTGTATAGGTTAGCAGCAGTGACTTCCAATCCTTATAAGAATTTGAGGTATCAGAGACAGTGCCGTACTTAGACACCAAGAGCAGAGTAGATTCTTTGCAAAATAGAAATGAGGACAGTACTGCTCTGGTTATACAGGGAGCTCATTATAAAGCTTTCAGTGCTTGATGGTTCTTGGTTGTATTAGTCAACGTTCTTTAGAGAAACAGCATGTGGGTGTGGGTGAAGCAGAAGGCTTAGCTAGTCTATACAGTAAAATAGAACACATAGTTAATGGACTAAATGAACTCCCTCTCCACATAGAGGACTTAGAAATAATCTTTGCCTTTTTGAATTTTATTTTCTTGAGATTCAAAATGTTTCATAACATAAAATGTGTGCCTTAAACTGAAGCACGATTTTGAAAGTCCCTCTGTTCGAAGGTGGAAGAAAGGAGTTAATAACTACAGCATTAGGAAATTTTACCTTGGGCTTCCATTTTCTGCTCAGTCTGCTTTAGTTTACAGAGCATGCTCAAGTACTAGCCCTGGGCAGGAGAGAATCAGGCAGCATCATGACACCCCATTTTTCTCTAGTGGGCTCAGAGAACCTGCTTTCAGTTGAAAGTCCAACTTTTAAACCAGGTTTGTTTCAAATATTCTTCCACTCCCTCAGGATAACAGAGTAGAGAATGAAGACTGACGGGAAATATTCAATTCAGAGACAGGTCATAAACTTCAGCTCCCTGCAAACAGAGGGGAAAGTCCTCTGGGAGCTTGTTGGCAGCAGGTATTTCTTATGAGAAAGAGAACCCCTCAGCTATGTGCTTGAGCATTTGTACTTAAATATGGAATTGGCAAAGGTATTCAAGAAGAGAGAGTAGTAGAGTTCTAAATATGAAATTGTAGTTCTCAAAGTGGCTCTGTGTGAACACCCTGAAGAAGACCAGCTGGTCCTGTCACAGCTTGAGGGACTATACAATTAAGGCCCCACTAGGGCAGAAGCAACTCACTACTCTGACCAAGTCTCAATGCGAAGGAAATGAGAAGTTTGTGACAAATGCCCATTCTACTCATTCCAGACTCATTGTTAGGGGAAGAATTCAGTGACATATGCATCACTTTTCATAAAATGAGTAGGTTCAGTCATTCTCAATGAATTATCTATGAATCCTGGAGGAGTCTTGTGGATGGATTTGAAAGGGATCTTGGAGCATGACTAAGGTCCTATGAAAAGCCTCAAGCTTACAAGATCATTTGCCTAAGTAAAGAATGTACCTAGTCCTTAAAAAGACACTAATCCTAAAAATGTAAAGAACTAATATTTTAGATACATATAATTATAGATGTCCTACCCTACCATTCTAGTTGAGATTCTGGTGATAAGAGCAAGAACATGGAATGAACCCCCCACCCATAAATGTCTGCAGTCACAGATCTGAGCAGCCTATTTATAACACTATATCCCCCCCCCAGGAGGGACCCTCAAGAGTGCAACAGTTAAAACATTTCCTTCCAAATGCATTAGACTCCACAGTGCTCATCCGTTATGAATATCCTCCTTGAAAACATTTCCATTCCTTTCTTTTTCAAGTATGAAATCAGCTTGCAGTTTTAGACTGACCTGGTAATCGCTTGCCCAAAGGGGAGGAAGCAGTAGAGACACGAGGTCTGTCAGTGTCTCCATCTAGTGCATGTTTTACTTAGGTTCTAGGCACCTAGTATTTTCATATCTCTGCATGTGACATGACTATGGCAACCCTGAGGTGATACTGAAGCCTATGACTTTGAAAAAGGTGGAGCTGTGCTGTGTGGAAACTAAGAGGCAAAAAGAAAAACCAATACTTCTCACCAAAGACAAGACAAGACAACCTCACAAAAAGAGTCTTAGCATCAAGGTGGCTCGCATACATAGACAGGGGACATATTAAAAATGGGAGAAGTTTGACAGTGAGAGAGAGAAGCAGACAGATAAATAGAGAGAGAGGGGGAGAGAGAGAGAGAATAGGAGGATATGCATGGCTGTATACAGAACAAGAATCAAGGAGAGGAGAAAAGGGAAGCCAGGTGCTTCGGGCCTTCAGTGTGCTCTGGGAAGCAGGAATCACTTTGCAAATATGACCCCTGCCTGCTACAACAACATAGAGTAATGATGTTCTATCAGCATCATGATTAGAATCCAGCAGGAACTGAAAGCTCAGAGACCGGAAGCTTCAGACACAAACACCAAGCAGAGAGTGAACAGGAAGTGGGGTGAGGCTATGAACACTCAAAGTCCGACCCCAGTGACACAGTTCCTCCAGCAAGGCCACACCTCCTAAAAATTCCATGACCTCTTCAAACAGAATCACCAACTAGGGACCAAGTGTTCAAATACTTGAGCCTGTTAGGGACATTTCTCATTCAAGCCACCACAAGGCTCATTCATCTCCAGTGTATGTCCCTGTAGCTTTTGGAAATTTAAGGCACCAGATGTGTATAGTAGGAAGTATACAAAGAAGCATCAGGACAGCTATCAAACCAAATGTGACCTGAAATGCCACTGGAAGTAAAAGACAAGAAAAAGGATGCCCACCAATATCTGCATACATTCACTTGTTCCTTTATGGAACTGGGTATCATGGGTACAGCGATCAGCATGTTGCAGAGGGTTCTTGCCTCTGTGGGGATCAAGTTCCCACTGAGCCAAGACAGTGTGAAGGTAAACTATGGTTAAAATAAATTATAAGACCATTGTGATCCTATATTTTTCATTTCCAATCTTAATACTTTTTAAGAAAATTTGATATCTTTATTGAGTTTCTTTATCCAAGAACAAAGATCTAAATTAATACAAATCTTCCTTTGGATGCTTTGACATTCTTTGACAATATCATGCATGTGTATTAATGCATTCTGGTTAGTCTCTCCCCATACTCTTTCTATGTCTCTCAAGGTCCTACCAACTCTCCTTCCTCTCTATCTGTCCTTTTTCTGTATTCATGACTTCTGGTTTTGTTTTGTGACCCATTTAGCTTAATTGGGACTATCTATCTATTGAACTGGGCTATCCATTGGAACCTGGTGGAGTCACCATGGGGTCACAACTGAAGGCAATGATCCTCTCTTTCCCTGAATTTATCAGTAGGAAATAGTTTATCAGTGAGGGGTGGGATCTTCTAAACCCTCCCTCCATTCTTTCCTGGCTGTTGATGGCCCACTTCATGAAAGCCCAGTGCGCAGTGCAGGCACCCATAATTATTGAGAGTTCATGATTTCATTAGCTGTGCATTGCCTAGAAGATGGTATTACCCAACCCTTCTTCCTGTCTTCCAGCTCTTACAGTCTGTATCATGAATTCTGTCATGTTGAGGCCTGGTGTGCAACCCCACCCCTCCACCCCTAGGTTTGAACTGATTGGGTGGACAGAGAATGCTCTTTTAGAGAAATTAATTTATTCTGGGTTATTTACAAAGGATTCATCCCCAGGGAGAGAGATGGAGATTTCATATGGCAGAGCCTGCATTTTGATCATAAGTCCCCTGGACCTCTGGAACACACACCCAAGATGGAGCCCTGGCACCATGCCCACCTCTCTCCTTCCCATCCTTCCATGCGTTTTCGCTAGACTTCCACCCTTAAGTCGTTGGTTAGTTGTCTGTCAATCACATTTGGAAGCCTGTCCCTCACAGCAGAGAGGAAACTTATATCTATACAACACCCCACCCCTTTTTCTCTCTGGCTCCTATACACTTTCTGCCATCCTCTTCTGCGATACTCCTTGAGCCACAAGAGCAAGGGGTTTGGGGAAGAAATAGCAGGTATAGGATGGTGTTCTTTCCACTGTGGCATGAATTATCATCTTACTTCAGTGATACTCTTTGTACTGTAAAAACATAACAATTGTAAAACAACAACAACAACAGCAAAAGTAACATCCACACAAATACTGAATGACCTAACCTATGGGTGTAAACACAAGTGCTTAGGCAACACCTAAGTAGGCATATCATATTCATCTTGCAAACAATTACTATAGCTTTGTTATGGGGGCTTATAACTCTCCCCCTCACCACTGGGGATCGACATTCTTTTCCTAATATCAGATGTGTGTGCCCTCCCTGAAGAGCGGGCCCTGAATCCAATTATAAATATGCAGGGGGTGCACATACCAGACGAGTCTCTATTACACCTGTAGAGACATCTGACAGTGAAGCACGCAAGATCTGTTCTTAAACAGAGATTTTCAGGACCATTCTCCCATAGCGGCCTACATAGTGCCCTCTAGCACTCTGAAAGCCAGCAGTCCATTTGTGGGGAGTTTTCAGCTTGGTCTCAGCTAGATCTCTCTTTCCATGCTCAAACCATGTCACATCTTCAGTAATATGGCCTTATCATCCACTTCCAGTGTGCAACCAGCATTATAATGTGGCAATTGCCTTTTGTTTTGGTACAAGGGGGTTTCCAAGGCTCCCTTGGCCAACAGCTCACAGGGGGAGCAACCCACACCTGGTACCAGATTTGCTAGTTAACAATTATATAAAGTATCCTTTTATTCTTTGGCATCTGAAGACCTAGGCCCATAGAGCTCCCAGAATTTCACAGCTATACTTCACCCTTGTACCCTGTATGAGTTACATTCCATTCTTGTTTTTTCAGGTGTATTTGACGTCTCTCAGCTGGGTTTCATATCTGTAAAACACTCAGAAGTTAACATTATATGCACATACAAGGTCTAGCATACCAACGAAAATTCAGAATCAGTTGTTTTTTCAACAGATCCAGGTTGGGTACAATGGCATGTAAATTAGTCAGTCCTTTACTGTCTTTAGTTATTGTGGGGAATCCATTTAGCATCCTGGAGTTCTCACATGGAGCCTCCATGCATCCCTTCATCCTTGCTAACCTCATTGGTGCTGGCCCAAACTTCTTGGTCCTACATAGAGCTAAAGAGGAATAAGGCTTCTCTTGCCCCGTGCCACCTGTTGTTTCCTAGGGCCCAGGGAGACTCTGGTCTGATTCCTGACTCTTAGCCACACCTGTGGTCTCTCCATTGACCACACACCATTGACCACACATGGCTGTTTGGAGAGGCCCTGGCCAGGCAAACTGTCTCCACACCTCTAATAGCCAGTCACAGGGGAAAAATGTACCCTATTTACACTGGGGGGGTTAGTATCCATCCCTGGGATAATCTTCATCCTCTGTGTATCTTTTGTGAACCATTTCTCAGGGCTTAAAACCTCCCAGAGGTGCTTTAGCACAGAATTTGGCTTTTTATCAATCCTTTCTTTAGGAACTTGGGCTAAACGCAAGTTTCGCCACATTTGCCTACGAGTAACCAACCCAAGCAGACCTCCTCTTCTGTTTTGCTTTCCTTACACATCTTTTAGGCTGTTCTGTTCTTCTACAGACATACTTTACATGCTGGTCTAGGATGCTTAAATCTATCAAAGCCTCTCCTGCCTTGTAAAGATCTTGTCCCACTAGGGGATCTAGCAAGGACACTAAACCTCCATACCAATGTCAAGGTCCTTGTTCAATGAAGTCCTTCATTAAATCTCTGGTGAACACAGTCCTCTCTGGTCCTGTAAAAGGGGCACCATATGCTGCTTTCCTCACACCAAGTTCTCTCAGCAGTGTCTGTCCCCCTTTCATTGTTCTCCAGCTCCTGACATTCATGGGAACCTCCTCTGGTGATAATCAGGTTTCTTTAATGGCTCCCACAAGCCAGTCCATCAGAGACTGCTTCCCTTTGTACTGCCTTAGGCTCCGCAGCCTAAATCTCAAGGAGGGTGAGCTGTTATGTTGCTCAGCTGTCCTGCTTCTGCAGCACTGAAAATAATCTCATCTGCTCCCATGTCCCACAGCCTTACAAGCCAGGTATCTAGGGGTTCCTTCATGGTTCGTTTGAACGTCTTTCCTAGCTCCAGCAGCTCTAGGGCCGAGAACCCTTTATTCAACAAATTCTTATGCTTGTTAAGGCCTTTAGCAGTGTGCAGATATTTGGATTAATCTGAGGGGCACTTTCAGCTCCTTCTGGGTTGCTTGCTTCTTCCCAGGGGTTCCAGGTTCTAGGGTCCCAGGATGGGTCCTGCATTATTAACCTGACCTGGGTTTTCATCCCTTTTTGGCTTCCTAGCTGTAAAAAGTGGCAGGCTAAAAGCTCCATCTCCTTCTCTCTTTTATCCAATTTGCTAGCAAGCTCAGAGGCTAGTATTGAAGAAGCAAGCCTCATATTTTCCTTCGATCTAATTCATCTCTCACACTTTGAATCTCTCTCTGTGCTAAGACTTCAGCCTGGGACTGCCATCTCGAACTGGACCGTGCACCGCGGCCTCCTCCATGGCGTCTCCACCAGTGTGCGCCACCATTCGTGTTTGTCCCACCGACCTCATCTGCTTAGGCAAGTTCTTCATTACATATTTCACTGTAAACCGCCGCAATCCCGCAATGGCCACATACACACCAGTCCTATGGGGATAATCCACCGTATCAAAATTTCTTCTGCCCATACTTTTCCCTTAGCTAGTCCCCATATTAGCAGTGGCTTCATAATTCCTTTTCCTGGGAGCATTCTCTTTTTGTCAGTTGGTCCTGCTCGACTATGCCAACTGTATCATGAATTCTCTCATGCTGAGGCCTGGCATGCAACCCCACCCCCTCTACCCTAGGTTTGAACCAATTGAGTGGACAGAGAATGCTCTTTTAGAGAAATCAGTTTATTCTGGTTTACTTACAAAGGATTCATCCCCAGTGACAGAGACAGAGATTGTGTATGGCAGAGCCTGCATTTTGATCATAAGTCCCCGGACCTCTGGAACACACACCCAAGATGGAGCCCTGGCACCGTGCCCACCTCTCTCCTTCCCATCCTTCCATGCATTTTCTCTAGACTTCCCCCCTTAAGTCATTGGTTAGTTGGCTGTCAGTCACATTTGTAAGCCTGTCCCTCGCAGCAGAGAGGAAACTATACCTATACAACAAGTCTTTCCATCCCCTCTTTGACATTGTTCCCTGAGACCTGAAGGGGATGGTATAAATGTCTCATTTCGGGTTCAGCATTCATCCGTACACTTGTTCTCAGCCATAAATCCCTGTATTCATCACAATTCATAGGAAAGAAAGGCATGTCTGATAAAAACTGCTCAGTAACTGTCTACAGGTATAAACATTTATATTCAGAAGGTATTTTGTTGCTATGCCAATTTAGCTAAGCAACAAAATTAAGTTCCCCCATAGGACCTCTGACCTTCCCTGCCATGGATTTCCGATTGGATCAAGTATATATTCCTTCCTATTGCATGGGACTTAAATCGAATCATAAAATGATTGGTTACTCCCATTAGAGTCACGCCACTATTGTACAAATGGACACATCCTGCCCAGCAGGTTGGTATTGTAGTTCATAGGGTACACAGCTGGTTCACAGACCATTGATGCCTTTTCTCGTCTCGCAGTCTGCACAGCACCTTCCAGCACTATGAAAGCGAGCCAGCACAGGGAAGACCTCCAGCTCAGTTTCATTCTCAGTCAGAGACTCTGATTTCTCTGTATGCAACCAAAGTCATGTCTTCATCAATACGGTCTTGTCGTCTAGTTCTAGAGAGCAAACGAGAGCAATGGTAAGAGCCTGTATTGTTTCCTGGGCCTCTAGGGTCTTCCTGCCCAACAACTCATAAGGAGGTATCCCACATTTGACACTGGGGTCTTTGTTTAAAAACCCATAGCTTCAGAGGGAGCTTTGTCCAGCAACGCAGAGAAACTCTTCCAACTTTTTTTCAGTTTCAAGATTGCAGGTTTCCAAATAGCTTTTGCTTATTCTCTTCAATTGACTTGACCTGCTCCTGATCTCCCCAACTCCCTTTACCTATGACTTTCTTCCATAGTTCCCCATTTCTATCTTGTAATACCTAAAATCTTTGGTAAGTCTTCTAAACAAATAAAATCCCACTTATTGGCTCTTGTTTATTGATATTCAAAGACCACTGTTTGGATGTAAATAAAAATAACAACAATAACAGTTGGCATTGTCTTTTATTTTGGAAAAATGTTATAAAAATTAATGTTAAAGATCTCTAATACTTATTCTTAGTCAAAGTAACTGGAGTAATTTCTCTCAAAACTATGCTCGTAGACTGATTTGATGGTAACTACATTAAAATTTTACTATTGGCAATTAAATTGAGTCTGTTTTGAAGACCGTATCTACAGTCTCTAACTAAATAGAAATTTATCACTCTCTCATGGGGTTGTAGGATGGATGGCTCAGCAGTTAAGAGGACTGGCTATTCTTGCAGAGGATCTGGGTTCAATTCTCAGCCTTTACATAGCAGCTAACAACTGTCTGTAACTCCAGTTCCAGGAGAACCTGACACTCTCCTCTAATCTCTAAGGGCACTGCATGCATAAGTACATTTACACAGGTGCAGGCAATCCACTCATACACTCAAAAATAAAAATAATACATAAAATATTTTAAAAGAAATTTATTACTCTCTTGATCATTCAGTGATCCAGATATAAAATCAAAGGTTATCAAAACTCATAAACTTTATCAGTTGATCTATTCCTCAAACACAAACATTACATTTTTGCAGTTTGTGAAACTTAAAATAATTCACCACAGTTGAAGAATGACAGGCAAATACAGCGGAAGGAGGTAGGTCGGCAGTTGTCAAGGCCTGGAGATCTGGCTAAGATGACTGCCAGTGTGTGTGGGGTTTTGGGGAGAAGATGATGAACATGTTCTAGAAGTTCTGGTGAGGATTACAGCCTTGTGAATTGTGAAACCCATTGAGTTGTACACTATAAATGGGGAATTATATGCTAGAAGAATTATATCTCTAGTTTTAAAAATCTTGTTAACAAACAGAAAAAGCAAGACTAATTTAGTTAGCAATTTGACTTCTGGATAGTGTCAAAGTAACATGATTTTTAAAGTAAACACTTTTAAACATATCCTCATTTTGTGTGGGGGGGGCGTGTGTGTGTGTGTGTGTGTGTGTGTGTGTGTGTGTGTGCATGTGGAAGCAAAGGACAATCTCGGATATCATTCTTCAGGTGCTGTCCACCTTTTATTTTTTTGAAACAAGGTCTCTCACTGGCTTGGAACTCTCAAGTAGCCTAGCCTGACTGGCTGAAAAGCCCTAAGAATAGCCTGTTTCTGCCTCCCCAGTGCGGGGATTACAAGTGTGTGCCATCACATCTGTCTTTTTTCATGGGTTCTGTGGATTAAGCTCAGGTGTTTGGAATTGCATGGCAAGTACTTTACCGACTGAGCTCTCTCTCCAGGTCCATTTCCTCATTGAACACTTTTTTCACTGTGTATAGTCAGTGTACACGGTACTGTATTACATAAGGATATTTGATACACATCTATGTGTGCATTGAGCATATCCCACCCCTTCCCCTCCTCCCATTTCTCTCCCTTCTTCCTCCCATTAGTCCCCTGTTCTCCTAGACAGTTGTACTTCAACTTACATATCACATATGCAACGGTAAATTGTATAGTTCAGCTCAGCTGGTCCACATTGCCCAAATATTTGGTCAAATGTTATTCTGAATTTGTGCGTTTTGTATGAGATTTACATTTAAATTGGAGGACTTTGAAGGGAGTAGATGGCCCTCCAAAATATGGTTGGGTTTCATTGGGTCCACTGAGGGAATGACTAGAACAACAACAGAAATCCCTGAGTCTTCCTGAGCAAGAGAAACTTAAGGTGTAACCGGCCTTCAGACTTCAACTGCAACTTTGATTCTTTCCTGAATGTCCAGCCTATGGGTTCACCCACCAGGTTTTGGACTTCACAGCCTCTGCAAACATATGAGACATGTCTTAGAAATAAATCTCATTACAAAAATATGCCCATGTGTCCATACGGATGTGTATGCATGTGCACATGGACAACACACACACACACACACACACACACACACACACACACACACACACCATTGCTTTTTTCCCCCTTTGGGGAATCTTGACTACTCTAATAAACTAAACTATATGAAACTGAAGTAGATGTAAGATTATTCTTCTGCTGTTATGCAGGAGAGCTTATAAATTATATTTTTATTGAACTCTTCAGTAGGAATCAGACTGTTCTGCAGTTATCACCCTTAGGACCCAACAGGTGGCTTTCCAGATGATGCTGGGGTGGCCATGCTGAACCCCTCACCAGCCATGGACCAAATGAGCTGGTTGTGGAGGTGAGGATGTTTTCTTCCAGGTAAATGAGTTCTGGTCTAGCTAACAAGGGACTTGACCACAACAGACTGTTTATTGTTCTTTTTAAAGGTCATTATACATTTAGAGAGAGAACAGGATGTTTCTAGATTTAGAGATTTGGAGACCCCACAATTCTCTAACCAAAATTTCTCATGAGAAATAGGACTTTAGCCAAAAATTCAAGGAATTGTTATGCTCTGGTATTTTGTCTACAAATGAGGGTCAACTCTAGGGCAGACACTGTACAAAGGGCTGAGGAAAAGAGAAAGATGCAGGGTTCAATGAGCATAAAACCTCAGAGAAGAAAGTGTGAGATATTCTAATGCGAAAATACAATTCAAGAGTTCTAAAATAATACAGGACAGCAGTGTAAGCCAATACACTTAGCAACATGTCATTCTCAGGTGAGCCATTTAGAGAGAAGGTCAATAGGTGGTTGGGAAAGCTTCAGTGCTCATGGAGAAAATGGGACTTGACTAGAGCCATAAACAGAATCTGTGGTATTATGGGTTGACCTTTATGCAGAGATGGATACATGGGATAACCTTTCCATTTAATAGAATTTGAAAGAGAGAAAAAGGAAGGGACAAAAAGTAAACAAATGAAATAAAACATGGGTCAAGATAGTCTTCTAACAAAATTTGCACACTAATGTATTCTGTTAGCAAACCACAAAATGTCTCTAAGAAGCTTAGAGATGGTTAGAGACAGCAACCCTAATTATAGTTAAATTACCCTTCCAAAGCGTCTCTATTGAGTACTAGAAGAATTTATTCTGTTTTTAAAAGCTCTTCTAAGAAGTAAACCAATATTTCCTGCGAGCTGTAAGAGAGTAAAAAGGAGGCTACCATATGTTTAATGTGTGATATTTCCACAGATTCTAAAGAAGGCTTTGACCATATTCAACAAACAAACTATTGAAAGACTGTCATTTTTCTTCTCACAGTTAACTTTACCAGTCGTAGAGCAGGCTATTGTGTCTACCACCTTTGCCTTTTCTCTCTCTCAAAGCGCCCACATCTCTCAGCTGCTCTGTGCTCTCTTTTCTCTGAGCTTAGTGGGGCGTATGCTGTTGCTCCATTGTTTTCTCCATCCCTTCATCATTTTTGGTTGAATTATTTAAGTTCTTTGGAACGATGAAATTTCCTGTAGAAACAATCATTGGTCTCTTCACAGAACATGAAGGTGATTCTCTAGCACCTTTTTCTAAAATTTTTAGAAAGACATAAAAGAAAGCAACGCCCTAAGCCCCAACCTAAAGTAGAAACCAAACAAACAGTGGACTCTGCCCTAACAAGAATCACTGGAGACTTTCTGACTGTGAAAGTGTTGCTCAAATATAGTTAAATCTGATTTTAATTTTTCCATGCTCAAAGTATTCACTTTTCTGGTACTCTAGCCAGAATTGAAGGTTTGTGGTTTATTCTTTAAAATATTTTATTTTTATTTTATGTGTATGAGTGCACTGCCTGTATGTATGTAAGTATACCCATGTTGTGCAATGCTTGCAGAGGTCAGAGAGGGTGTTGGATCTCTTAGAACTGGAGATAAGGACAGTTGTTAGTCACCACATGGGAGCTGGGAATCGAACCCAGGTCCTCTGCAAGAACAGTCAGTACTCTTTACCACTGAGCCATCTCTCCAAGCCCTTGTGGTTTATTCTTAACTATCACGTTATTTTTCCTCTGATGGCCTGTGTAGATGTGGAAGGATTCAAACATATTCCAACAGGCCCTTTGCTCATTAGCCTTTCACAGGCTCTGATACACTGGCCTGACCTCTGTTCTTTTTAAAAACATTTTCATTGAGCTTGTACACATTTCATACAGCAGATCTTAATCTACTCTAGACTTCCTCCATCCCACACCTCATGCATCACACCCATGTTAAGTCCTAACCTGTCAAGCATTTGTGCCCAGATGGCCTTCAGTGAAAGTTCACTCACTGGAGTCTAGTCAGCCGATCTAGAGATCCTAAAGAAATCTACTCTCTCTCACCCAGCAGTAATCAGTTTCTAACAGTTCCTAGACTAGGGCCAGCCCACCATTGGTTTCTCTCGCTTTACTCTGGGCCTTTCTCTGACTGTCAGCACAGGCCTTGTGCTCAAGATCACCATTGCTGCAAGTCCACTTGAGCAAGCTTCCAGTGCCCTGAAAGCCTCGGTTTCCCTCTGTGCATGGACCAAATCTGGCTGTTACGATCTTTGTGCTCCCTCTTCCACCGTGGACCGTAAGCTGTGGGTGGGTGAGGTTTAAAGCAGGAGTCCTGTCCAGGGACACACAGTCTGCAGTCTCTTATTCTCTGAAAGTCAACCAGTATGGCCCTCGGCGTGCATCACACTCCGTTGTATAAGGAAGTTTGCAGGTGGGAGTTGAGGCATGTACTGGTATTCTCTTCCTCCCCTGCTCCACTGTGTTCCCTGAGCCTTAAGTGTAGAGGTTCCACTGTAGATATGTTACCTAGGGCTGGAGATCTCTCAGACATATATTCTCTGTGTATCTGACCAGTTGTGCAAATCTGTGGTAGCCTCCATCTATTGCAAAAAGAAGCTTCTTGGATGAGTGGTGCACTCACTGTCTGTGAGTATAAGGATTCATATTTAGCACATGGTAAGGAAATTCATTTGTTTAGAGATATGACAGCAATGGGGTTTTCTTTAGGGTCTATGACCTCTCCAGCCATGTATATTTGACTATGATTACAGTGTCATCCATGAGTTCCCTCCTACTGAGAGGGTCTTAAGTCCAATAAGACAGCTGTTGATGACCCCCTAAATGATAATGCCACTACTGCACCAACAGAGGTAGTTTGCTGGGCAGGCATTATGATTATTACACTTTAGGGCTGTGTTGGACCATTGATTGATTTTTCTCCTTTAGCAGTCACTGGTTACTTCAGCTCATATTTGAATAATAGCCACCAGCTTCTAAAGCCACATTCCAGCACTTTCTCCTTGGACTCTTAAACTCCCTAAAGAAATGGACTTTGCCTTTTCAAAGGCTACAAGAAACAAGTCACCTTTTGCTTTCAAGTTGAGGAAAGAAAGAATCTAAAAGAAAAGGATTCCATTCCTTCTGTTCCAACCCCTTCTCTCGTGTTGGCAGTCACCGCGTCTAGTCTGGACCACCATCAGCATGTTGTCATTCCCTTAGCTCCTTTCTGAAACTTGGAATGTTTTGCTAGCCAGAGAATTTAAGACTGGAGGCTGTACTCGCTATTAGGCTAGTAAATCGCCAGAAAGTAGATTATTTCCTTTCCCGGGGATAATGACAGTCCTGAAAGTGTTAGTATCTCGCTGAATTACACTCTATTAGAGATCCTGATGGACTTTAAAAGGTCAAAATAAGATATGAATTAAGCTTGAATGAGTCAACAGCAGTTATATTCTATGAAAAGCATATAGCTACAATATTCAACATTACCATCATACAGAGAGAGAGAGAGAGAGAGAACAAGTCACATATTAAACTGCAAAAAATGATAGAAAAAATTGGGAGGCATAATGAAGGTCCTTACAGATTTTCTTCTTTCTAGTTGAGTTATTAATGGCCGCAGGAAAGGAAGGCGATTTGGGAAGAGAAGCATGCTGGGTACCAGCTGCTGCTGAATTCAACTAATTACAGCATCCTGTTTGAAACCGCTGCAGATTCACGTGCACGGACACTGAGGACTTCAACAGTTTGCAATCAAACTTTAAGTTATCTTCTGTGAGACTGTCATGGGCACAATTTTTGCATGTATAAATAGCACCCATACACACATTTCCACCTAGGTTTCATACAACCAAATCCACATTTCTCTCGATGTCTCACCAACATGGAATCTTGTTCTCTTCCTCAGTGAAAAGACTGAGTTGTTCTTAAGAGAGAATAACTGTTAATGTCAATTTAACAACCCCTAACTAGACCGTGAGCATCTCCTGGGAAGGGCAAGGTGTGTCTCTTCTGTATCCTTGGAACCTAGCAAAGCCTACCCTCTGGTAGATAAATAAATACTCAGTAAATATTAATTGAATGGCTATCAAGAAGGATGCAATCATGAGCAAGTGTTTGAAAGTGGTGCCCTGTGAGACCTAAGGGTCAGGAGCTCTCGTTATTAATCTCTTCTTTTAATTAATATGTTAAGGACACTCTCCGTAAAGCCACAGAATAGATGGGAACAGTTAGAAGTACCTAAGTAGGATGACTCAACTGTATAAAGTGTGCTCTCTAAGTTAACGTAGAAATTTACAGAAATCACAATAAAACGTCAGCATTGCTTTTTTCATAGAGTTACTAGGTAATAAAGTTCATACATACATGAATACTTAAGAAAACACTGAAATAAAAACTGAGAGGAAAGTAGCCCTACTTAAACATCATGGTCCTGCCCCATGAGTGGACAGAAACCAAAGGAAAAGAGCACGAATCAGCCTGTTATCAAACAGTGTGTGATAAAAGTGCCTTTCAGATTACTGGAGCCACAATCAACTTTTTAATAACTAGCCATTTGTCAAAAGTAAAATTTAACCAATCATCTAATCTGGACACAGGAATAAATGTTGAATAAAACGAGTAGTGTAATGTAAAAAAAATCATACAAACACTACAAAATGGAAAATTTCTCAAATCTTAGTATAGGAAATTTCTCCCTAATATTACTCAAAATCTAGAGGCAAGAAAAAGAAATAATCATAAATTTGACAACATTAAAAGTTACATAGAATCCTGTGGCTCATGCCTGTAATCCCAGCACATGGGAAACAGAGGCAGGAGGATCTCTGTGAGTTTGAAGCCAGTCTGGTCTTCATGAACAGAGTAAATTCTAAGCCAGCTGGGACTCTATGGAGATCCTGTCTCAAAACAAAATTTACACAGATGCCATCATAAAATTAAGAGACAACTAATAAACAGGGAAAAAGTATTTGTGACACATATCCCAAGTAAAGGGTTAAAGTCCTACTACATAAAAACTCTTGAAACCTGAAAGACGGAGTATAAAACTCAAGAAAAATGGTAAAGAGATACAAATACATAATTTACCAAATATGTACCAGTAGCCCTTAAAACATATATGAAATATCTAAATTTACTCATAATTAAAGAAATTCAAAGCAACCATTAGAATAGATAAATATTAAAAGGTTGATAATACACATTATTTGCCAGACTGGAAAGAAATATGTCTCTATTCTATTGTAGCAGATGGCAGGAAACCTATGGATGCGGAATTTGTCGACATTTAACAAAGCCGTCTCTGCGTTCACCCTCCACCCGCAGAAGAGTCACTGTGGTGCATCCACACGATGGGGCGAGCACAGTGCAACTACATGGAGAAGTATCAGGAAGATAACCATGAACCGAGCTAGGGTAATTTCCAGGATATGTTGCTAAGCACCAACAGCAAAAAACAAAAAGATTATCTACAGTGCACTACTTCCTTACTAAATAAGAGAAAATTAAGTATCATGCAAAAGGAAATGTAGAAAGAACCAGGAACCGTGGGAATGGTTATCTACAGTGAGTAGGTTAGCATGGAGTGTTAAGAATGAGGGTTGTAACTTTGTTGTGTCTTTCTGATTATACTACCATGGTCACCAAAAATAAACAATAAAATCAACCAGACATGCATGATCCATATATAATTCAGAGTGACCTTAACTATAGTGCTGATAATAACATATTCCATGCAGTTGATGAAGAAATGAACTAAGTAACTGGAAAGTAGTACTTTGTATATAACACTTTTACAAAGTGCATACACAGTATTATCCTTAGATTTTGTTTGCAGAGTAATTTTAGTAGTTATAAAGTTATATTTATGCCTCCCAGAATTGGAGCAAAGTATAAATATATCTTCGATAATAAAATCCAAATTTGTCTTGGAGACAAGAGTTATAAATAAGAATAAGGAAGGTCCCAAGTTATTAGATATAAATAAGTAGTATAAAAGTGTTTTTCACAATAGGTAGACACACATACATGACTGCATATATACATTTGATTTCTCCTTTGAGGGGAGCATTCAAAAATACTAGCACCCAAATCTCACTTCTAAATACTATTCTCCAACAAAAAGGTCCAGGGCTCCATAGAAACATTTTTTTAAGTAATTAATTTTTATTTTAAGCAACCAATTGAGTCATCAGAGGAAAAAATATAGTACTTAGACTACCTGGATACCTTGCTCAGTAAGTCTCCTCCTGATTTAAAACTTGTGCCAGGCCCACAGCTTTCGCCCACCCCCCAGCTGGGCAGCAGCCTCCGAACTGCATCTGCTGTGTGTTCTTAGAGGAGAGAATGAACAGCAGCTGCAGAGCTCTTCCGAGTGGCACGGAGGCACCTGGAGGGCTCCCGAAGAGACTCCCCAGTGGCCGCGCTCCGCACGGAGCCACTTAAGATAGAGCACGTGGCTTCTGTGCTTCTCAAACCATTCAGACTGCAGTTCGGAGAAACCCAAACTATGAGACTGTGTGGCTAATTCCGTGCCGCGCATATAGGATGATGCCCAGCTGATCTCTGCAGGTTTGACAAGGTCGGGATCTGGAAAATGGACTTTTTTTTAACTTAAGATTTTCTCAAGGCTGTAGACTTAACTATGGGGAGAAATTTTAGGTTGTTGAAGCTGACTCAGGCTCAGAGCAGAGTCTTTAATGAAGTGGAACTTGCTGGCAGCACCCCAACTTTCTAAGTTTATGGTATACTTTGAAGTTTCAGATGATACCATTAGAAAATTAGCAGTGTTACACGCATTGTGTCCTGCCTTAATGCAAAACGCATCTGAGGTGGATTATGACATTACATGTAACACATGAGATGATTCAATTTTCCTGTAAAAAAAAAAGAAATCACAGCAAATGAAAGGTGGAAAGAAGAAAGCTCAGGAGAGTTGGTTCACAGAGATGCAGCCCCAGGGCTCTGCCCAGAATAAAGGAAGTTTCTGAAATGAACACCTGGGCACCTGACTGGCAAGTCTAGAGCCATTGGTAGGGATCTAGTTCACCATGGACTTCAAGTTGTCTGAAACCAGGAATAAGCTAGAAGTACTTAGCAACTGGTGTAGCAGAGTCCCAGTCAACCAAACAAGTCACCTTAAAGATGCAGGATTCTCAGTGTGAGAATTTTGGTTCAGGAGATGCAATCTTAAGTTTGTCACTCTAAGTGACTATTATCCCAGATCCATGTTTGGAGAGAGAGGAAGAGAGAGAGAGAGAGAGAGAGGGAGGGAGAGAGAGAGAGAGGTCTTAAAAGCATGGGACAGTTTTCTTACACTTTCAAATACAAACTGCATCAAGACTTCAAATCAAATTTTAAGTCACTGATTTTTGAAGGGAGTTGTTTTTAAGTTAAAAGTGGGGGGAAATCTTTCAAATATGTTTCATAATATTATTATTGTTTATATCTTTTATACACAAATTCTCAAGTTTCCAGAAGGCTTGTTTAATGTCAAGGTTTTCTTTAATCCAAACCCCAGTGAGGACATCTTTAGTTTGGAAAGACTAGAATGATACAAAACCCAGAGAAAGGAGTTCCAGAAACAGAACTGAGGAACAGGTGTGCGAGCTCCCCTTGATTCCTGGGAATACCCTGCAAGGCAGCTCCTCAAAGAGCAACCAGCAAGATGAAAGTGCTTCACATATACAAAAGGAAATTCCTCAAAGCAACCGAGGCAAGAATACTGATTCCTCACAACGTCCACCTTCCTCCAGAGAAGATTTGGGGTGAAGTGGGGAGCACCCTCATCTGCCTCACTCCTTGCAGAAACCCGTTTTAAGGAAAACTGATATCAATCATGCAGAAATGTGAGAAAGTTTACTTTCGATGAACATCTCTAACCTCAACCAAAAGAGGAGGCTCTCTAGGTGTTTCTAAGTGAATAATCTTATAAGCACAGTCATCCTCTGTAGACACTACAGCCTATGCTTCCAACCTTATTCTTCAGAAAGGATTACAAAGTGTAATTATGTAGACTCGACTAAGGCAAATGGGCTTGAGTGAGTTCTGTTTAAAGTGTATGTTAATTTTCATCATATTCTGAGTTTGGAATACACAGCCTTTCAAATTGCTGCCTTATTTATGTCTAGGGGTTCTAATAAGCCCTCCCTAAAAGGGAGGAACAAAAAGGGGCCAGGAAAGGTGTGGGAATCCAGGAACAGAAGGGATAAAAACAGATGACAATGGAAAAAGATGGTTCTGCATGCCTGTGGTCTCAAGGACACCCACAACGAAGAGAAGATTCCAGAAACACTGTTCTGTAAACATAAAAGTAGGACGGATCATTTTCCATGGTAAGAATACATTTCTTCAAAGTAAAAGATTTTTCCCCAGTGATTTTTTTTCTATTGAACTTTTGTGCATTTTATACATCTTAATCATATTCAGACCCTGCCCCATATGCTCTCCCCATGACACCCTTTCCCCCGGCACCAGATTTCACACATTCTGTCATACATGTTAAGGGCTGGGTGAAGGAGATTTGGTCTTCCTTGAGGGAGTGACACTGGCTAGGTTGACCAAGCTCCAATGGATGAATTCACACTGAGGAACATCTAGGGACACAAAGTTGAGTGCTTGTTTTGTTTTATGAGCTTGGTTTCCTGACCATTAAAGGTCTTGATTGGTATATAAATAGTGAGGAGTGCCTGAATCTTTGAAATGGTTGCAAAATGCAGTGTGCATGTGCGGCTGCCCATGGTTATATCAGTCTCTTATGAAAAAGAAGCTAAACCAGAGCACAGACAGGAATTCTAGCATGGATCATCACCTCAAGTTCTTGGGGCACTTAACTCTGGAAGGATTCATCACCCAGTTCATGGAGAAAGCTAATCCATGAATCTCAGACCGAGGGGTGGTGCAGTGAATGCTGCACGGCCCATTTCCTCCCCTTCACAAAGAATGAACGCCCCAAATAAATGAAAATACCTTCATTTTTCAAATTCTGTGGAGCAGATTTTCTAGTTTTCTCCTGACCTATTTATCTTTCACATTTATGACCAAAAGGAGGCTCTTCTTTATGTCAATCCTAACACCTCCAAACTATGAAACTGTTTGATTTCCTGTATTTAAGAACAATTATTAAATATCTCTCCACTTTTCTCTCTCCTGGTACTTTCGATCTTCCAACATAAGCCCTTCTCAGATCCATAAATCATCATTATAGCTGTCCTCTGAATCCTTCCAATTCTTCCTGTAAATCAGAATGCACTGGGACACTGGAAAGATATGTATAGAACCTCAGCTGACTGGGGGACTTTCTCACACTCCTGGACACTCCACACCTCATATGTTGTAAAATAATGACCTGCCAAAAATAAGGGGTGAAATTATAAAATCAATACAAAATGGCCCAGTTTAGAGAGTTTTGATGGGGTGGGATCCAGAATCTTGAAGACGGATGACTAGAGACTACATACTAAAGTAAAGATGACTCCACTCAGCAGGTTTGTTGGTCATCTGTGAAAACTTAATGAAAGAGACTTGCAAAGTCACACCAGGGCAGAGCCAACGTCCCCTAGAGAGGATGTGGTAGGCCAGGTTATTTTGATCACACTGGTGTCTTGCTGGGAGAAGGCCGCAGAGCTCTGAGATCCTGCTGTCGCTGTGTATCTGAGTCACTCGCTACAGGCCTCACTGTCCATGCCTCCTGCTTACAGGAAGCAAATGTTCTATTCACATGAATGCAACTTCTGGTCTTTGGCAATTCTATTTCTCATTGGAAGTTATAAATTGGCATTCATTTAATATCAAGTATATGTCACTGTCTTTAGATTTGCCCAGCTCTATCTTTACAGACCAATTTCGGAGTCAACAAACAGAGTCACACTCTGGATAGAGGTGAAGACCCTGCCAAGAACCCTGTTCTGGAATCGTTTATTCAGGTGTCAGCTCTTCCTATAACCAAGACACTTCTTTAGGTACAGTGAGCTTGGATGACCCCAGGGCATCTGGAAGGTGTAAGATCCCTTTTTTTTTTTTTTCCCTTTCAACACATTTAGTTTTTGAAAACGTATTTTCCTAGTACATTGCCATTTTTGTTCATGCAATTGTTCATGACACCCATATGACTGTACTTAATGAAAACCCATTTTATGGAAGCTTGTTTTCCACTCCATCTTCCCAACTTTTCAGCTCGACAGTCTTCCCTACTTGGGCATTCATTAAACCCCTTTATTCTCATCATACTTATCAAACTTTACCCATTTTATATGTCAAGTAATGATGTCCCCACATCTTTTAGTTTCCTGAAGAAGTCATATGTGGCATAGCCAAACATCTCTCAGTCAAGATAGTCGGTATCTAATGATTTTCATTTTAACCAGGTCAATCATGTTGCTGCAGAAGGTTAAATTAATTTGAAGATGTTGCTCTTTGGAAATCAAAACTGGTAAATCTTTGCACTTCCATCTCCTTCAGAGTGCTGTGGAGCCATCTTTGAAATGATTTTTGGACATTCTCTGAATCGTATTTTGTATCGAAATTTTCATTAGCTTTTCTCTATTCCACAATCGAATATGAGAAATTTTACCTGGAAGTTTAAATACTGAAGGGAAGGAAAGCATCGGGCTTATTGGTCACCGTGTTGTGTTTATCGGAGTGAAGAAAAATGATTCTTTCTAATTCATTTTGTTTTTCTTCTTACTTAGCATGGAGAAATGGAGACAGTTAACAAGTGTAAGATTAGTGCCTGACAGGCATCTATCTTACTACCAAATTTTCATTATTGGTGCATCCACAGTAGTGTCATTAATTCACTGGCTCTGAGGGATAAAAATGAATAGACCACTGGCAGGCATCATGTCTATCTGAACAAGGTCACCCTAAGTTAAATGCCACAAATCATGTGTGAAATGTAGAGGAATTCACTAAGTGTCTTTAGTGAGTCGAGCATTGGAATTTTCATGAGGCATGTAGCTAGGCTAGAGCTACTCCTCTTCCTCCTCTGTAAGGGCTCAGGAACAAGCGCAGGCAGTGGGCATGCAGACAGTGTTCACCTCACTCAGGGGCTCCTGTTGCAATAGTATTTTAGAAAGACATGTCAAGCACTCATAGCCATCGGTATCTTCCACCCAGTGACACCCTAAATCTATTTGAAACCCAGTTTTTCAGCACTCCCTCCTCCCTAGGAAAAAATGATTTCCAGTAAGAACTATGGTATGAGATGAAAATAATGGTAGAAAAAAATTCAATGAAAGATTTTCTTCGCTAAGCTTCACAAACACAATTGTGTCTGATGTGGATATTCTAGTATTAAAAGGGAAAATGTTATGGACTGCTTTCTCAGTGCTCTTCATTTACTCGGGATACACTTCCAAAGAAAAGGAAAGCAAATCAATATGTGAGGTACAAAAGGAAATAGCTTCTGTAGTTTCTGTTTGGACCCTTGGCTTTGACAGAGTTTTAAATCTGTAAACTGAAATTACAGAATTGAAGTAACCAGAGTCCTCTTTAACTATGTTGATAGTCCTTCTTCAAAGTCTACAGTTTACACACAGGAATGTGTAAAGACACAAACTCTGCCTGAAGGGAAACACGGAGATTCCTACGTACTGCAAATTCACTCTTGAAACAAATTCTTGTGACTGAGCTCCACCTGACAGGGTCCAGCATCATATCCTGTGGTCTTCTCAATTATCTTTCTTGAGGAACTATGTCTATGGAAGACTATGCTTTTAAAAAAGAGTTATTTGAATCATACAAATACTGAAATATAACAGTAATCATTCTACTCATTTAGATATTAATCTAACAAAAGAGTTTTCCCAAGTGAGAGTATTTTCTCATTGACACTTTTTAGATTTATAGGCCATAGTGATAATAAAATTCAGACCAACTTTTAAATGGTTTTTATTATTGCCTTGCTGTCTCTATAAGTGATATGTCCATTATTGACTCTACCTGAGGTAGGCGTATCCCACTGACTCATATCTGCTACCTACCTCCCCAGCTCTATGAAATTGGATCACAGTTTTGTTGGAGTCACATCCTTCCTGCAGCAATCGTAAGTATTCTCCTGCTTTCAGTCATAGACCACAGAAAGCTATTCACTCGCTCCATAAGTATCTCCTGTGTAAACTTTGCTCACTCTGGACACATCTGTGTCCTTTGATTCGTGATATCCTCAGAATGGAGCTGCAACTGTTTGAAATGGCCAGTTTAGCAAAACTTTGCATTTTTAACTTGATTTTTTTTACATTACGTTTAGAGGGTCTCAACTCTATGCTGCCTGTCACTCTCACTTAAGGTGGTGCTAATTTCTCTATCCCTAAAGGTCAAAGATAACATGTTTTTCTTCTATGATATTGCTAGCCTTAATATGCAAGGCTGGCCTGAATCCTCTTCTGCACAATATTGTATACTTTCTTTCCAATCAAATATGTGAGGGTTATAATTACTCTTTTTTGCCTTTGCCCTAAAATCCTATAATTAATAAATATTTATTTTGGTATTATTTTATCTCTTTATTTGGTTTATATACAAATTACAAAGAAGATTTCAAATACCAAGAAATAAAAGTAGGAAATCACTGTATGAATATGATTTTGGGGATCTTGGGCCATATTTCTGCTTTATAAAGGCAAAGGTATAAAAGAAAAGTTTGCTTTCTTGAGTTTAGATTGTATGGTGCTTTCTGACTGGGGAAAATAAGTTGAAGCTTTCTTTGTTATCTAGATCTCTTTCTAACTGGAAGCATGTAACAATTAAGAGATTTCTGTGCATAGAATGTTAATCTCACCCAAGTCTGGGCAGTCTTTGATTCATATGCATTATTTGTTGTATATTATTTCAACATCTACTATGTAAACAGTTATCATGTGGAAACACAGATGGAAAACCTTATAAAAGAGTGGCTCAACCAAGAACTTCAGTGTCAAAAGGTATATTCAGATAGAACACGGAGCTGGGCATGGGACTATATACCTATAATACCAGCACTCAGGCTGAGCAGGGAGGATCACAAGTTCAAGATCTGCCTGGGCTATACAGGGAGCTAAGAATTATCCCAGCAATTTACCAAAGCCCTATCGCAAAATAAAAAATAAGAACTAGGGCCCGGGATGTAGCTCTGCGGTAGAGTGCTAACCTGGCATACAGAAGACATTGAGTTCAGTCCTCAGAACAGAAACAAAGCCAAAACAAAGCGCAGCACATCCGGCCAAGTCCACAATGGCTAAGAGCTCCTGTGGTCCTAGATCTAATCCCAGCTCTCCCAGTGGGTGGATCTTGATAATCTAATAGATTCTCTGTGTCTTAATTTCCTCACAATCAAGTAGAGTAAAGGCAATATATCTCTCAGAATTACTGTGAGGATTAAATCAGATATAAGGGCTGGGAATAGTTCCCAACACCCAGAAAATGAAGAAAGAACAAGGCAGAGATGAGCAGCTTGGAGCTGAGACGCAATAGGTCAGTAGCACAGAAAACACGCACGTCAGTTGCATCTCCAAGTGGAGCTGGAGCGTCCTCAAGGTAACTGAATTTGACTTCAAGTTGAAAATAAAATGCAAATGTTCTTTCGTGCCTGTTTTTATTGCTTCAAGAGTTGATTTTGATTCAGGCATGTTTCATCTTTATCCTGGCACAAATTCTGCTCCGGACTTGTTTTATTAAGTATTTTTAAATTTTTATTTTATGTGTATGCGTGTTATGCCTTCATGAATATAAGTGCACCCATGTTGTGCAGTGCCCACAGAAGCCAGAAGAGGGGGGTCAGAGCCCTCAGAACTGGAGTTACAGATGGTTGTTAGCTGCCATGTGGGTGCTGGGATTTGAACCCCACCTTCTGCCAGCACAGCCAGTGCTCCTAAGTGCTGAGCTATCTCTCTAGCCCAGAAGTGTTTTCTTTTGTTTGTTTGCTTTTCAGAGTTTTCTATAGCATGAGCTTTTTTAAAAAAACATGCCTTAAAAGCGCTCTAAAATGAAAGGATTCTGACATGTGGAGGTTTGGAGTGCTCCCTGCCCCTCCTGATGACCAAGGCTGATGTTCCGGTACTGTGTGCGGCATGGATGCTGGAGTTCTCTGACCCATTTGGGTCACCCAATGAGGTTTGGGAGCTTCTGAGTAGCAGCCTCAGCAAATAAAACCCATGCCAAGAAAATGATAATGACTAGTGACTAGTGCCCACATGACAGAACCCAACATTTGAGGAGCATGACCAGCGGCCGGGGAGTACGGCCTCATTACAGAGTCCAGAAAGGGGTCACTGCTTCTACCTAGTTCTTCAAAAATGTTCTGTACTCTGAAGGAACTGAGAAATCTTTTAAGGAGACATTTCTTTCAGATGTTTAACAGATGTTGCATATACATTCTCAAGACTCTTTCCTGTCACAAGATCTAAAGGGATTGGGTGGGCTACTTAGAACCTGTGTCAGAACCAGGAGCAGCGCAAATCCTCCTGTGGGCGAGTTCTGCACAGACAGCCAGGATTCAGTGCAGGTGCAGACCACAAGATTCAACAGGGACGTGGGCTATCCTATGGAAGTGGCATATAAGCACAAGTTGATGTTTGTATGATTTGCGGGGCTTCATACTGGGAACCTATGACACCTCCCCAACTCTTTTTTCATTTGCAATTTGACTAAGCTTGATGTCTCTAATAAAATCCGTACCTGATTCCTTCTTCCTCAACCACTACAGGGTGGGTGATATGATAACACATCTGTTTGCAAGACTCGCAAACTGACTAGCGGAGAGATAAAGAAGCCAAAGTGTGTGCACATTAGGGACCCTAAGACTGAGGATGGGGAGGACAGGAGAGATGGAACTTACTAATTGCAAATTATCCTTAAAGGGTAGCTCCTCAAATATATGTTTTATTTTGAGGCAACACAATGTTCTGGAAAGAGTGTAGGCAGCAGTGACTTCTTTCAGAAGGACACATAAATGTTTCTCTCTTTCTCTGAACCGTGGGGTAATGCACGTAAAGTCACCCCGCTCGGACTACATCTTCTACAAAAAGCAGCACTTATGGCTTGGCTCTGTACACACAAATAGCGAGAGCATAATTGGTCTTTATGAGGCAAGAGTTGACTTTGTGAACATGAAATATGCAGATATACCAGTGGGGCATAAAGTTTCTCCTCTGCGTTAAGCAGGTATTTACATGTGTTTGTACAGCTGGCTTCTGCTGTCATTGGAGTGGGGAGTCAGGAGAGTAGGTCTGGCCTCGGCTCCCAGGAATAGCCAGCCACAGAGGACACAACCCTGGAATCACAGAAGGGAATTCTGCCCTTCATGAGACTGGAACTTTATCATCCCAATCAAGCCGATAATCGGAAAGATGTAGCTGAGGTTTTTGCACTTTAAGTAAAATATATTTGGAGATAGAAAAAAAACACAAAATAATAGGGACAGAAAGAATTCTTCTTGTGAGGGTCAACTCAATCACCAGCTCTCTGACATCCTCGCCATGTAAGAAGCCACTTAGGTCAGAAACTAGCAGGGGATCGTGGGGCGGGGTCTTTCATGGGAGGGGAGATAGAACACAGTGATATAAATGGAGAAAGATGGATCATGGACTAGGAAAAGTTACGTGGGGTGGGGACTGGGAGGGCAGGGCAGAGGCGGGAGTCGGGGGAGGGATCGCTGACACTGAAGACCAGGGCAGAGGCAGAGCACTAACACTAAAGGCCTTGTGAAAAAGTCATATGGAAACCTACCACTGTAGAAGCTTTAAAAATATATTTCTATACACTATAAAATAATTTAAATGGAGTTGCCCTATAATGGGAAACAACACCCCTACCAAGCACTGTAAGTTAGCAAATAAAAAGCCCTGTCCCAGGAATACACTCCTTCCTTTGGAGTTGTTGACCAGGGAGGTTCCATACACCCTCAAACAATACTGCCTATGGACATTGCTCTTGGCTACCCACCAAAATTCGATGGTAATACCCTCCTTCTTAAGACACTACATATTTGAGTTATTGAACAAACAAGGTGAAATCAAGCTTGTACTGATCTGGAATCTTCTTCTCTATTAGCTAGCTTTTCTAGTGCTGGAAGGGGCTATGTGTGCTACCAGAAAAGAAAAGGCAACCATCAGTCTTACTCAATGTGAACACTGTGAGCTATGATAACGGCTGGCCTGGCAAGATTTGCCAAAAAGTGACACAAATGCTATAGGAGTAGCCAACCATCTTCTGATTGAATTTAAGGCTGGCTTAAGATGGAGTCCATTCCTGATACTGTTATCAGGGCCAAGACCACACAGGTCACAAGCCACAGGGGAGAACCTACTACTGTTATTCTGCTAAATGGACATAGCATTAAACCAACTCTTAATTGTTGTTTTACTCATAGATTAATACGTCTCTCAACTCTCACCAGAAAAACATCTTGGAGGAGATAGGGATTAACATGAGACCCACAGCTAGTCAACACGCAGAGAATTAGAGACTGTGGACTTCTCAGCCCTAAATGGGGCATCTACATCATACCTCTTCCTCTCAAGGCTGAGGGATCATTGTGGAAGAGAAGATGGAAAGATCGTAAGAGCCAGAGGTGGCGGACGACTACAAGGAAACAGTGTTTTCCAGACAGCAGGGCAGTTGCACAAATGAATTCACAGTTGTGACAGCATGCATGAGACCTGTGCAAGCTCAAGCCAGACAAAATCCCAGCGTGGAGCTGGGGAGGGTAGGCGGTATCATAGCTGAGGACCTACTGGCAACTGATAGTTGCTAGGAGAGGAAGAGTCAGGGTTTTTAGGGGTGTGACACCAGGTGGGTCGACCAGGCTCCAGGGGCTGACCCACAATTCAGAGCATTTGAGGAACACAACTTAGACTTGGTAGGCCTTTAAAAAAATAACAATTGAAGACATGAGGCCAACGGAGTTAGTAATATGTAGGGCATAGAGATGGGAGAGGTTGTCTGAATATGATCAAAATATACTGCAGGGAATTCTTAAAGAACCAAGAAAACATTAATAAATAAATAAAATTAGAAGACTGCTACCCAGTATGAAATGCTGTCTTCTGGATGTGACATGGCTGCTGTTATGAACTCACAGCAGCTGAAGTTATCTGCATGAGATCTATTCCAGACTGAGCTAACGAAAATTCTAACTCGAATGTGGGAGGAACTCATGAGGTGCACCACCAACCGAGGAGCCATTGACAGTTGGTAACTATTAGTGGAGAGAATCCTTCTTCTCTGGGGGGCAGCCACTGTTAGGCTGCCCACAAGCTATTGGGTGGCTCCACACCCGCGCACATATAGGCTGCGCTAACTGGACCTAATAGGCTGTTTTTAAGGGGTTCATGAACTAGGGAGGGGGACATGCTGAAGAGGGGATGGGGATGGAGGGGAGTCAAGAGGGAAAATGAAGACAAGATGTGATCATATCTCAATGTACACATGTGTGAAATTATCAGAATAATTAAAAAATAAATAAAACATTTAAAAAAGAAGTCACTGACAGCGTATTCAAGGAAGGATTCTCAGCAGATGTGAGGTCTGAGCTGAGACTTGAAAGATGAAGAGTCAGGTATGTCTGGTCTGACAGGAGTTTGGTAGAGAGAAAAGGGACACCACAAAGGCCCTGAGGCAGAACTCAGAATGTCCAAGCAAGAAAGAGCGCTGGTATGGCCAGGACAGAGTGAGCACACAGAGGATGACTGGAGCCGAGGTAAAATGGCAGTAGAGGCTGGATTGCAGAGGGCAGAGGGTTTATTCCAGAACCAGCGGCTAACTAGCAGTACATGCAGACCATGATCTGAATGACTGCTCACGAGACTGAGCTGGAGAACCTCACGGGGACGGGAGGGGAGGTGGTTGGGGCTTGAAGGCTACTGTCGTAGTTTAGTGTAGAGACATGGTGGCTTGGACTTGAGTGATGGCAGTGTAGAGTCAGGATGGGGCAAATTCTATATACCGGAGACAGGTCAACAGAATTAGTTGTATGGGGTGATGAGCGGGGAAGGGACTGATCAAATCTGTGTGCAGAAGGCTGGAAGGCCCAGGTCTGCCATTTCCCCAAGTGAGCACAGCTTAGGGTGGCGCTCTTGAGTCACAAGAAAGGAGGATGAAGAGAGCAAGTGAAAGTCTGTTCCAGTCACTGAGGAGAACATGCTAGAATAATTGCCAGCTGAATTACCTTTGGCAATTTAGTCAACAAGATTTTCTGTTTGTTTGTTTGTTTGTTTGTTTGTTTGTTTGACAGGGTCTCTTGTATAGTCCTGGCTGTCCTGGAACTTGTTATATAGAACAGGCTGGCCTCAACACACAGGGATCTATCTGCCTAGAAATGGGATTAAAGGCATGTGCCACCACACAGTTCAATAAGCTTTGCACACGTCAACTTCATCTGGAAAGTGAGAGTTGCAACCCCTATACTAGAGAGCCACGGCCAGCAAGCCATGAGCCCGATGCATCGCCCTCTAACTGAAATGCCTTGCATAGGCACAGTGCTGTGCTCAGGAAATGAAAGTTGCCATTATGATCACCCCTAGCTCCTTCCAATCTCCCCAAGCCTCGGCAAGAAGACTGAACTGTTAGGTCATTCCCAACTCTAATTCTTCATGCATATCACTCGCTGTATATAACTGCAACATCTATGAAAAATAGAATGTGAATGTGGTCTTGAGTCCATTCACCCTGCCCGGGGCTTCAGTGAAGGTCAAGAATTTCAGCAAACAAAATTAGTATCACATTTTAGTGTCCAGGACACATTTGTTCCCAATAGGCCCCATCTAACAAAGTTCCATGTGTTAAGAGGACCTTGAAGATCCTTTAGACATCTTTTTCTTTTAAGAAATAAGCAACTCCTGTACTTAAATTCCCAAAGGCATCATTTACCAGAAGAGTCAGGGGCAGCTCAAAACATTATGCTGTGCTCTGCTGACTGGTTTCTCCAAGGCAATACTGCATTTTGGCCTTGGAGAACCTCGTTCTCCCATGACAGGCCTTCGGGAGTAGCCTTGCCATTTCCAGAGGCTGTGTTAACCTTCAGGCACCATTTAGTGAATTAATGTTTTGACACACTAAATGGAACCTTAGCGGTCCACTCAAAAGGATACGGTCCTCTGGAGAAATGGGAAGCAAACAACAGCAAAAGTCTTTCTAAGGAAAATAAAGCTTAGTAATATTTGCATTTGTCTTTACAACCTTTCTCCAAGAAATACACAATGTAGTAAAATCCCATTATGATTCCATGATTCAGAGACAAAAATAAAACAGGTAAAGTTGTTTAAAGAGATATTTAGAAGATGTGATGTGTTGCATAGCTAGCAGGATAATTTACAGCAATGCTTTTCTTAATACAGGAAGAACAAGCCATATTTCACAAATGCAAATATGAAAACACAGGCATGTTATAGCACGGAAAGATGCAACTCCTTCAAGTAACCACTGAGGTATTCCAATAGCTCGTTCTGACGTGAGCCGTTTCTATGTACCAGACACGTTCTAATTGCTCTATGTGGTTTAATTATTTAGTCCTTCCAGCACTCAGTTATGATTCAGCCATTGTCATTCCTGTGTTATAGATATGAAAACGGATGAGTGAGGAGGCTCAGGGCTAGCATGTAGTTAGTTATCAGGTAGAAAATCATGAGTAAAGTCCAGGTGGTCTCACTCCACAGCTTGGGTTCTCAGCTATCCTGAATGATAGCTATAGTTTTTGACCTTTTATGGTCAATAGGAAATCACTTTGCAGGGCACACAAGCAGAAAGAGTTTTAGAAAGCGATAGCTATCCTAACAGTGTGGAAGACTGTTCCATTGCTTCCTTTTTATCCTCCCATTCCACTGTTAATAACTCTGGGTGAGACACACTGAAGTCATTTTATGATCCTCCCTAACCGAGGATGTGCCCTTCAGCTTCCAAGCACCGCCTCACTGCACTGCACTCTATGCTGTGTGATTCTCCTCTCCCGCCATGGTGAGGGGACTTATGAAGACCCTACCCTAGAAGAGGACAGGGTCTCAAAATGACTTCTCCCCCATTTACTGTCTTTTTTACAATCCTACCTGTGCCCAATTAGACAACCAGCCTGCAAGAGGAGGTCAGGGAGAAGAAAGGGAATTGATTTGCTAAAATGTCCTCTTTCTTCTTCCTCGGTTGCTATCTTTCTTTGGTTATATCATCCAAATTATGGGCCATTTTAATGGAGAATAAAATAATCACTCAAAAACCCAATTCTCCTGAGCCTGAGAATAATGGCAGTTTTTACTAATGAAACATGCAAACTACTGTCGGGTCCATTAATAGTCTCAGTTTTTAATCTCTGAGCTGATGGAACATTATGGTTTCCATAGCAGCAGCTTCCAGCTGTTGGGGGATTCCAGGCTTCCAGTCTGTGGCAATTAGGGTGAAGCATTGCTGAGACTTTCCAGCATTTCTGTATCTTCATTATGCAGCATTCAGTGTTTATAAAAGCACTTATTATCATGATGTATTAGTCTAAAGGGCTTGACATGTTGATACCCATCCTGGGAAAAGAGAGTCATTTCTTGAAGCCTATCACCAGGAGCTGCCTGGCATACCTGGATGATGGACACATGATCGTTATTTTCAGTGTTTGCCTTATGAATTAATAAAAGTCTAGGTGAGTCCAATTGCACACAGTGCATGTTTCAGGACTCTCCAGATTTCTGAGGACAAAATCCATGGATCTAAGAACAAAATGTGGAAGATTTTCTTCATCTTCACTGTCCGTATATCAGAAAGTTGCAATGTATGTGTGGAGTCTCATTAGTTTGATGGAAATTAACAGGATTTTTGGAAAAACTATGACTAAGGTATGAAAGAAAATTGCAGAGGGACAAAAACAAAATATGACCATTGAGTTATAATCAGCTACCAGGTAATGTCACTGACCATATGATGCACAATAAAAGACCATCAAATGCATCAAATGTACGTACGTGAAGGGCACAGCTACAAAGAAAGTAGGTGTGGGGGAGAAGGAAGGGTTGAAAATAATATGAAAAAACATACCAGGAGTTCAGGTTGTGTCTACCTAAATTATAGTATACATGGAACTGGAGAGACAGCTCAGTGGTTAAGAGCACTGGCTGCTCTTGCAGAGGACCTGGTTCTATTCCCAGCATCCATTGTCCATAACTCCAGTTCCAGGGAATCTGACACCCTTTTGTGACTTCCAAGGGCATTGCATGACATGGGTGAACTTACACACATGTGGACAATGCACTTATGCACATTAAATAAAAATAACAAATAAAATAGTAATACATAAATAAATTATAGCATTCACAAATAATATCCTGTAAGGAAGATTATCAACAAGATTACTGCTGAGAGAACAATAACTTAAGAGGATTATGGGAAAATGAGTGTTCTCTATTAACCAAATCTATTTCTTTTTCATCTGGATATATATGCCCAGGGATAGACCATACGTTTTATCCCATCTTTCAACTGAGTAGAACCACATGATTGAGTTTGGGTCAACAGACTGCAGGCAGGACCAATGGGATCTCCTCTCCCTTCTGTTTCTGGACAAATACTATTGACTCAGGGTGCTGTTGTGACGTAAAATTAAATGTGTGACATTTTAACAAGGACATCACCAATCAATGGCAGAAGAAAGATAATCAATGTTTTACTGTGGCAAATTATAGGAAACTGCAGTGACATGGAAAACAGGCCATGTGCTTACTAAAGAGGCCATTCTGAGGGACCTGGCTAGATAGAAATAATGGATTGCTGTGTGATTGGTGACTTTGGCTATATTTGGAATGGTAGTACAAGAAAAAGTTGTATTGAGCAAACAATTACCCAGTTTCTAGAGATTTGGTTAGGGTTGGAAAGTCAACTGTTTCTATATCCTAATTTAAGATTTAAAGATTTTAAGATTGATATATAGGCTTTAAGCCAAATAAAGTTAAAACCCAACCTTGCAGCAAAATCAAACGAAGACTGTGCCTTTCCCTTTCAAGAGCAATAGCTTCAAAATATTTTCCATTTAGTTAGGAATTAATAAGGACTGGCAAAGGCTATAAAAGAAGCCAGGAAATAAAACTGAGAATCATATGTACTAAAGAGTTCGTAGTGAGGACATGGGCATGTGAAATGCTGGAAGAAACGGGGCCAGATGCCTATTAAACCTTTAAAGGAATTGCATTTATCTATTACAAAAGAAACAAGGAACATGAACTCCTCAGGTCTCTGACTTTGGAAACTTGATCCCGCAACCTCGTCTTCTACATCAAGGGAGCTATAGTTACCAAGAAGGGCATACCAAATGCCTACTTCAAATGTGGCCCATGAGGAGGGCAAAAGAGACGGAACCTGTTAGAGAAGGAGCCTGGAGTCAATGCAGTTTCTTCCAGAAAGCAGAAGCTAGCCTCACCAGGCATCTCTCCCATGACCAGAGAAACATCTCGGCACTGAGCCTACAGCGTCTGCCCCAGTGACAGCTGTGCCCAATTTGTCACTTCTCCAAGTGGGAATGTTTCTTCCACCCAACTCCCCTAACCCTGTCACTGTCTGTAGGATGTCTTTAGAGTTCAAAAGTCACCACACTGTGATGTGCTACATCTTGACATCAAGTCTCTGAGCCCAGACATCGAACTGGATGTAGATGCTATTTGGGACGTGGGATTTTCTTGCTTTGGGAGGACATAAGTGTGCTCTACACATGAGAGGAAAACAAATGTTTGTGATCACACGGGCATTATGGCAGAGATAATGTTATGTGTTTTCAATACTTATTTTTTGTTGTTGTTGTTTCTGGGCACACATCCAGCCTCCCTGACTGTTAAGAGGGTCATTCAACTGAATTCTGATCAAAGGAATGTGAATAAAAGTGATATACGCACCAACTCCAGGCCTTACTCATAACATTCATGGCACAGCATTTTTTTTTACTTCTCTATTTCCTCATTCACAATTATTGTAAGCAACCAGGGAACACTCTACATTGAAGATGGCAGGTGTTTACTGATCTGGATCCTTGGATGATTGTACAAAGCAGAATTTCTCCCACTACTAACCTCTACTCAACCCACACAGAACTACTCAAGAATGTTGATGGTACTTAGTCTCTTCCTACACAGGAAGTGGCCATTGTTCTACAATAAGTGAAGGAATCAATAACCTGTAGTATGTCCATATAAGGGAATATTAAGCAAAAGGAATGTGCTATCAGACCATGTAAAGTCATCTTAAATGTGTCTTAAATCTCAAATACTGGCAAGAAGCCAGTCTGAAAAGATCATTCGGAATCATTCGAATTCTATGACATTCTGAAGAAGGCAAAACTATAGAGATGGTAGCAGACTTTGGTTGCCAAGGATTTAAGAAAAAATAGTTGTGTTGAATAAGTGAAAATATCTGATATTTCTGGTCAGTGAAATTATTCTATATGGGATTATAATGTGAATAAATGGAATGATATATTGGTAAAATTCCATAGAATTTTATGGTATAAAAGGGAACCTTAGTATACACAATTTTTAAAAATTATAGGAGGTTTTAGTATCCTGGAATAGAATGCAGACTACAAACAGTAACTGTATTACTACTATATGAAGTGACCTCACTGACAGGGTGAATGTTACTCTATAGTTTTTGAAAGTTTTAGTCTGTAAGACTAAAAGAAAAAAAAAACTGCATGTAAGTACTGTAAGTACTGTTCTGCTGTTGGTAAGGTTTTCCCCACAAGGATACAGGTCAAGAATTCTAAAATCTGTGTACATGGATCAAGTGAATGGATGGTTGGCAGCCAGTAGAAAATGCATTTCTCACTGTTAGAATGAGGCCACAGATAAGCAATGAGAGAAACCCAAAACTATCCAGGATATAGAGGACAGGAGTTGGAGTCATCAGTAGGAACTCACACTTAGCTAACTGTGTATGTGTGTGTATGTATGTATGTGTGTGTCCATCTGTATAATCAGTCACCTATAGACATATTTACAGATCTAATTATATATAGATATTTATAGTATATACATGTGTTTCCTTGCTCTGTCAGCTGAATGATTAGAAATAAAGTCACTTTGGTACAAAAAAAAGTGGGTGTAGTACCCAGATACTGGTTTCTAATACCATTTTTCTATAAAAGGAATCAGAACCACTTGAGAAATGACTGATTATAGGACTAGGGTTGGGAATATACATGATGAGACTACAACGTCTTGCAGCGCCAGAAAACTAGGAAATCCTTAAAACCTCAACCTCCACAACAATGGGTTACATCAGAAGGACACACAGGCTAACTGAAAGAGCGGACAGGGGTCAACACTGGAAAT
The DNA here is from genome assembly GCA_035773235.1 of Eospalax fontanierii. Lineage (NCBI taxonomy): Eukaryota > Metazoa > Chordata > Mammalia > Rodentia > Spalacidae > Eospalax > Eospalax fontanierii. The sequence goes on along the minus strand of CM069539.1, from coordinate 65,576,635 downwards.
ACTTAACCCACAAAGTCAATGAAGCAGTATTAAACCCTATGGCTAAGTAGTAAAATGCCCATATACTTCCACTGATAGAAAGCAACAGATTAGCAAGTGAGGGAGAATAGACAAATCTCCCAGTAGAAGAATAATCTAGGGAAAATTGTCTACACAGGGGCTGTGCATAGTGACGTCCTTCCCAAGAGTATACTACAGAAATGTGTAAAAAGAGTAACTGTGGTGAAGAAACATGCAAGAAGCACCCCAGTGAGGCAATCAGGCTCACCATTAACTGAGCCGAGTCATTTTGAGAGAGTGTGTGAGAAAATGTAAATGTATCTCTGTCTTCCCCAAAAGTCCTAATCAGGGTCAGTCATGAAAAAAGAAAGAAAAAGAAAAAAAAAATGAGCAGAATTCTCCAAAATACCTGAGCAACACCTCAGTTCGGTCAAGGTCAAGAAAACAAAGTGCAGTCTGAGAAACTGGCACAGCCAGAAAGAGCCTGAGAGACAGATGGAGTGCAACATCACAGCTAAAAGACATTCGTTAAGAACCAAGGAAACCCAAACAAAGTATTGAATTTAGTACTTGGTAGTGGTGGGGAGCACCTTGCAAGCACACCTCCATCTCAGGCAGCAGCGGAAAGCTGGGTGGGACCAAGCCTCTGGCTTCAGGGGACCTAGATAGCACCCTGCACCCAGGCCCGGCACCTGCAGGACCGCAGCTCAGCGGGTCCAGGGAGCATCTGGGGACTGGACCCTCACTGCTCAGAGGTCAGTGGGCTCAGAGGTCACTGCAGGGCCCCACACGTTGGCTCTCATGCCCAGGGTCCCCTGAGAGACTGGAGTTTGCCTCCAGCAGTTTCTTCAGGGTAGAGCAGGGGCTGGGTTTAAGCTTCTGGAATTCGGGTGGTCACTGCAAGACTGCCACTCTATATTACTGTGGTCCCAGGGGTTGTTTCAGGCCTATTTGTTGATTGCAGCCCTATGCTGGTACATAGAAGTCAGTAGGTCTGACATTAGGAGTCCTGTTCTTAGTCAGTTTTCAGACTCTGTGGGTGACTGCACAGTGGTTCTGTCTGAGTGCCTTGGGGCTTCGTGTGTGACTCCACCCAGGGTCCTGTTGGACAGAGCCTAGGAGAAATTGTCTTAGCTGTTTCATTGGGTAATAAATACCAAATTCTAATAGTCCCAAGGAGCCTAAGCATCATGCAGATAATCAGAGAGACATCTGAATTAAAACATGCCATACATCAAATGGATCTAACAGACATCTACTGAATATTCCACCCAAGCACCAAAGAATACACATTTTATTCATCACTCCATGGAACTTTCTCCAAAATTGACCACATACTGGGGCACAAAACAAACCTCAACAAATACAACAAAATTGAAATAATTCCGTATATTCCATCAGACCACAATGCAACAAAGCTTAAAATCAACAGTAGAGGAAGCCAAAGTAACATCATGAACTCTTGGAAACTAAACAACATACTCCTGAATGATCAATGAGTCAAAGGAGAACTTAAAAAAGAAATTAAAATATTGATGGAAATAAACAGAAAGGACTATACAACCCAACAAAACCTCTGGGACATGTTAAAAGCAGTCTAAAGAGGGAAGTGTATAGCTATAAGTGCCTACATTAGAAAATCAGAATGAGCACAAATAAGTGATTTAACATTGCAACTCAAGAATCTTGAAAGGCAACAGCAAATGAGACCCCAAACCAGCAGACAAGAAGAAATAATAAAAATCAGAGCAGAAATTAATGAAATAGAAACAAAGAAAACAATACAAAGAATCAATATGTCCAATAGCTGGTTCTTTGAAAATATAAACAAAATAGACATACCCTTAGCCCAGTGAACCAAAAGAAAGAAAGAGCAACTCCAAATAAAAAAAACTCACAGATGAAAGGGGAAACATCACAAGAGACAACAAAAAGATCCAGAACATTATAAGGGAATACTTTAAAAAATATATGCCACTAAATTTGAAAACCTAAAAGGAATGGATGAATTTCTAAAATCATGGGAATCATCAAAGCTAAACCAAGAAGAGATCAACAGCTTAAACAGACCCATAACATATAAGGAAATTGAAAGAGCAATACAAAACCTCCTGACCAAAAGAAGCTCAGGCACAGATGGGTTCACAGCACAATTCTACCAGACATACAAAGAAGATGTATATTCAATACTACTTAATTATTCAAAAAGACAGAAATAGAGGGAAAACCCCAAATTCCTTCTATGAAGCCAAATCACTCTAATACCAAAACCAGGTAAAGATACAACTAAAAAAGAAAACTATATACCTATATCTTTAATGAATATAGATGCAACAATTTTCAACAAAAATATTTGCAAACTACATATAGACATATATCAAAAAGATCATCCACCATGATCAAGTCAGCTTTACTCCAGAGATGCAGGGATGGTTCAATATACATAAGTCAATAAATGTTATAAAGCATATAAATGGACTCAAAGACAAAAATCACATGATCATCTCAATAGCTGCAGAAAGGGCCTTTGACAAAATTCAACATGCATTTATGTTAAAAGTCCTGGAGGGAATTGGACTGGAGGGAACATACCTCAACATAATTAAAGCTATATATAAAAAACCCACAGTCAACATCATTCTAAATGGAGAAAAACTGGAAGCATTCCCATTAAAATCAGGAACCAGACAAGGCTGTCCACTGTCTCCACTCCTTTTTAATATAGTGCTTGAAACTCTTGCTGGAGCAATAAGACAAGAAAGAAAGCTAAAAGTTTACTCACTGGAAAAGAAGAAGTTAAATCATCCCCTTTTGCAGGTGACATGATATTATGCTAAGAGATGCCAGAAATTCCACCAGAGAACTCCTAGAAATGATTAACACTTTCAGTAAAGTGGCAGGTTACAAAATTAATCTACAAAAACCAGTCACCTTTCTATACCCCAATAACAAGCAATTGGAGAAAAAATACAAGGAAATCCTCCCGTGCACAATAGCCTCAAAAAAAAAAAAATCTTGGAATAAACCTGACCAAAGACACCGAAAATCTCTACAGAGAAAAGTTTAGGTCTTTAAAGAAAGAGATTAATGAGGATATCAGAAGATGGAAGGACCTCCCATGCTAATTGATTGGAAGAATTAATATTGTGAAAATGACCATCCTACAAAAAACAATATATAGATTCAATGCACACCCAATCAAAATCTCCATGGTATTCTTTACAGCATTAGAAAAAAACATTCTAAAATTCATATGGAGGCAGAAAAGACTACAGATAGTCAAAACAACCCAAGCACAAAGAGCAATGCAGGTGAGATTACTATAGCAGATTTCAAACCTCATTACAGAGCTATTGCCAAAAAAAGCAGCATGGTCCTGGCACAAACATAGACACGTAGACCAATGGAATACAACTGAATACTCACATGAGTATGTGAGATTTCAGCCACCTCATATTTGACAAAGGGGCCAAGAACACTCACTTGAGGAAAAACAGCATCTTCAGCAAATGGTGCTGTCAAAACTGGATCTCTGCCTGTAGAAGAATGAAACTAGACCCTTATCTTTCATCTTGTACAAAAGCCAACTCCAAATGGATCAAAGACCTCAATGTAAAACCTATAACTCTAAAACGGTTAGGAAAAAAACATTGGCAGTAACCTCCAAAATGGAGGTGTAGGAAAGGACTTTCTAAATCAGACAGCAGTTCCTCAGGAACTAAGATCAGAAATCATCAAGAGGGAACTCATTAAACTAAAATGCTTCTGCACAGCAAAAGAAACAAGGAAGTGAAGAAAAAAATCTACAGAATGGGAGAAAATCTTCACCAGTGACACATCTGATAGAGGTTTAACATCTAGAATATATAAAGAACTCAAAAAACAAAGAACAAAAGCCCAATTAACAATCTGAGCAGAGAGTTCTCAAAAGAAGAAATAAAGATGGCTGAGAAACATCTTAAAAAGTGCTCAGTATCATTAATAATTAGGGAAATGCTAATTCAAATCACTTTAAGATTTTGTCTTACCCCAATCAGACTGGCTAAGATCAAAGAACAAATGATATCAAATTCTTGAGAGATGTGGGGAAACTGGAATGCTAATTCACTACTGGTGGGATTGTAAACTCATGTAATCCCTATGGAAAGCAGTATGGAGCACTCTTAGAAAACTGAAATGAACCTACCATTTGACCTGTTTATGCCACTCCTTGGCAAATACCCAAAGGACTCATCCTACTGCAGAGATACTTGTGCATCCATGTTTGTTGTTGCTCTTTACAATAGCTAAGGAATGGAAGCAACCTAAGTGTCCTCAGCTGACAAGTGAATAATGAAAATGTGGTACATTTATACATAGAGTTCTACTCAGCAGTAAAGAAAGGTGAAATCATGACGTTTGAAGGTAAATGGATGGAACTAGAAACTATTAGGCTAAGTGAAGTAACACAGAACCCGAAAAATAAACGATGTATATTCTCTCTCATTTGTGGATCCTAGTACCAAACCCTTATATGTGAGTGTGAATCCTGATGTAACTGCAGGAACCAGGAAAATGGAAAGGAACCAGGGAGGGAAAGGGAAAGAAGGCGCTCCAAAGAGGTGGCCTTAAAAGACTGATATTATCAAGGGAGAAATGGAGAAAACTGGGGACACTTTAAATGGGGAAGGCATGGAGGGAAGGTAAGACAGGAAAAGAGAGAGAGAGAGCAAGAAGATACTTAGCTAGTGTAAAACACCAGAGGGAATCATATTAATCTAACAATCTAAGGACAAATTCCATATACAATATCTCTACATGAGTCCATGTACATAGCTGAAGGCTACATAACAAGAAACAGTGCCGGACAGGAGAAACCTTCCTTTGAGTTGTTGGTCAGGGTGGCCCAAGAGACTCCCAAAATTACTCTGGCTATTGCCACATCCCTTGATTGCCTCCCAGAACTTGAAAGTAAGATCCTATTGCTGAAGACAGGACATACTTTAGAGGCAAGATTTGAAACAATGGAACTAGAACTGACTTGGAAACGACTTCTCCTGAAGGCTAATACTCATAGGTGTGGAGAGCACTACGCAAGCAGCCAAGGGAGAATATTAATCAATGACCCAACACCAGCTTCATGACTAAATAACCTGGAGGCAGGAGCTGAAGCACAGACCATGGGGGAATGCTTACTGGCTTGCTCCCTGGCCCATGCTCAGCCTGCTTTCTTACACAACACAGGACCATCTGCCCAGGGTTGGCATCATTCATAATCAAGAAAATGCCTCACAGACATGGCCACAGATCAACACAATGGATGCAATGCCTCAACTGAGATTCCCTTTACTCAGGTGTGTCACGTTCACAAAGGAAGCTGTCCAGTACAACGCTCAAGTGGGTTTCCTTTCAGAAAGCCAAGGTTGGTTCGGCATATGAAAGTCAATAAATATAATACACTGGATAAAAATACCAAAGGATGGAAACTGCATAATCTTCTTGATTGATGCCCAAAAGATATTTGACAAAATTCAAAATGCCTTCATGGTGAAAGTTGTGTAAAGTTAGAAATATATGGAGTACATCTCAAATAATAAATACACCAAACCTAGAGCCAACATAGTATCAATAGAGACACACTGAAAGCATTTCCTCTAAAATCAGGAATGAGACAAGGATGCCCACTCTCCCCTTTCTTACTTAATACAGTGCTTGGAGTCTTAGCTGAAGCAAAAGCCCAGAGAAAGACATGAAGGGAAAAATAGAGAACTCACGCTCTGCATGTTTTCAGATGGCATGATTCTGTACTTAAAGGACTGTAAAGAATCTACTAGAAAACTCCTCGATTTAATAAACACAGCAATGTTGCAGGATAAAAAATAACAGTTAAAAAAAAAAAAACAGTAGCTTTCTATAACAACGATATGTTCTCAGAGAAAGAAATTAGGAAAAATGCCCAGTTCAAGATACCATCAAAAATTATGTTCCTAGAAATATACCTAACTGGGGGCTGGAGGGATAGCTCAGAGGTTAAGAGCACGAACTACTCTTGTAGAGGACCCAGGTTTAGTTCCCAGCACCCACATGGCAGCTAACAACCATCCCTAACTCCGGTTCCAGGGATTCGGACACCCCCTTCTGACTTCTTTGTGCATTGTACAGCACAGATGGCATTTCCACACATGCAAGCAGTACACTCATACACAAAAAAATAAAAATAAAAAAATTTAAAAAAAGAAATACACTGAACTAAAGAAGACAAAGACCTCTACAATGAAAACTTAAAGAAACTGAAAAAGGAAATCAAAGAATTGACCAGACAGTAGAAAGACCTTCCATATTTCTGGATTGGCAGAATTAATATTGGGAAAATGGCTATACTACCAAAATTAATCTACAGATTTAATGCCTATCAAAAGTCCAATGGCATATCTCACAGAACTACAAAAAAAATACAAGAACTCATATGGAACTACAAAAGACTGTGAATCACCAAAGTCATCCTAAGGCGTAAGAACACAGTTTGTAGCACAATGCCCAACCTTAAATTATGCTACAGAGCTAGAGTGAAAAAGGCAGCTTGATCCTCGCATAAAAACAGACAGGCAGATCAATGGAATGGATACAGGACCCAGAAAGAAATTGACAAAGTTACATCCACCTACTTATTGATAATGGAGGTAAACATATTGGAAAAAAAGATAGCCTATTCAATAACTGCTGTAGGCAAAACTAGATTTCACCTTACAGAAGAAATAAATTTGATTCACAACTTTCACCTTGCATAAAAATCATTTCAAAACAGAACAAACACCTTAAATTAAAAACCAGAAACACCAAAATTCCTAATAAAAATAAAAGAAGTACTATTCTTCAGTACCAGAATTGACACCCAAGTAAGCAAGAACTTCATGAATAGAACATCAGGAGCACAGGAACTAGCTTCAAGTATCAACAGCTGGGATTGTATGAAGTTTAAAACCATCTGCACAACAAAGGAAACTATCAGCAGAGCTGGCAGGCAGCCTACAGACTGGAAGAAAATCTTTACTAGCTATCAATCAAGGGGCTAATTCCACAATATACAAAGAACTGTAAAAATTAAATACCAAAGAAATAAGATTATCAGTCAACAAATGGGTCAACAAATTGAATAGACATTTATCAGAAATGAAAAACAACTGCTTAAAAAGCATTCAACATGCCTAATCATCAGGGAAATGCTAACTAAAACCACTTTGGGATATCTCTTTACCCCTGACAGAAAGGTTATCATCTTGAACTCTGACAACAAATGTTGAAAGGCTGTGGACAAAGAGCAGCAGTTATCTACACTATTGGTGTGAGTGGCAATTATTACAACCATTATGGAAATCAGATCAGACGCTCCTCAAAAAGTTACAAATAGAGCTACCATATGACCCAACTATCTCACTCCTAAGCCAAAGAACTTCATATCATGCTATAGAGATATTTTTACCCCATGTTTATGGGAAATGGAACTAACCAAGTGGTCCATCAATAGACGAATGAATAATGAAAATTGTTAGGTCTGTGTATGTATGTATATATAATGGAATATTATTCAGCTCTAAAGAAAACAACATAAAGAGATTTACAGCAAAATGGCTGGACCTAGAATATATAATATTAAGTGAAATCACTTCAAAAAGAAAAAAAGCACATATTTTCACTCATAGGTGGAGACTTACCTATATTGTATACTTGCACATATGATACAAGTGTGTGGGTATACTTAATATAATGTGGAAATTTATAATTGAGATCAAAAAAGGGTAATTGGGCTAGAGAGATGGCTCAGTGGTTAAGAGCATTAGCTATTCTTACAGAAGACCAGGGTTAGAATCCCACCATCCATATGGTAGCTAACAATCACCTGTAACTCCAGTTCTAAGGGATCTGACATCCCTTTCTGATCTCTGTGGGCATTGCATGACATGGATATGAGTGCATTTACACACATGCTGGCAATATACTCATACACATAAAATAATGATAAATAAGATAGTTTTTAAAAAAGAAAGGGTAATTTGAAAAATGTGGGGATCTGGGTATTGAGCAAGGCAAGCAACTCTGGATACCCTAAAGGGATGGCAGGTGTCTGACCTGCTCTGCCTGTGTGATAACCTGTCCTCAGGAAGCTACTGTAGATAGGAATCTTCCTTTCCCCGACCCCAGACCAGAACCAGGTTTTTGGGTTTCATTTCCTTGTTCATGAACTTCCACATCAGCCCTACAACCTACCTGCCTTTACCCCAAAACCCCACCTTTTCCACCTTCTGTAACGATCAGGAAGGCTTCCCTATATAAACCCCTGCATTGGCTCTAATAACTGAACTACCACGGACGTAGTCTCCCGGGAGGGAACTCCTCCTGCCGCATTCTGAGCCATCTGAGGTCCCGTTCAATCATCCTCTATTCTCTGGCATGGCTGGAGCACAACAGCCGTGCTGGAGTTGGATACCCACCCACAGAAAAGAAACAGTTTTGGCTCCTTTTTCATGGTGCATGTGTGCATTCAACTTCCTGCATATTGAACTAGCAGGAACCATTTCTATATTCCATAAGAGTTAGATTAGTGTTATCCCTTTGCAGCAGTGATTATGAGAGCTGGGTTTCCTCTGTGATTCTCTGACTAATAGTGCAGTGGGAACTGGACATGAGCTTGGACACTGATTTGTTGGATATGATGAATGAGATAGTACAACTATTGTTCTTAGTAGCCACCTTTTATTTTATAATTTTCTAACAACATCTTAAAAAATAACTTGCAAACTTTTGATGAGGACAAATGCATCATGTTACTTTAAGGTCTTAATAACAGAGGATGTATACTCACAGATAAGGGATTGGTGCTACAGTCCACAGATGAGGGGGAGCACAAGTCGCTTGTTTTTCTGTTTGTGTTACTTCACATACTATGACACTCTCTTGTTCCATCCATTTACCTGAAAATGTCATTATTTCATCTTTTCTTAGTGTTGCATTGAACTCCATTGTGTAAATCTGCCACATTTTCATTTTCCTTTTCTTCAGTTGGGGATATTAAGGTTGTTTCCTTTTCTTCACTTTGTGAAGAAAGCAATAATAAACATGGATGTACAGGTGTCTCTACAATAGGATGAGTCCTTTCGGTATATTCCAAGGAGCAGTATAACCGGATCATGTGGTAGATCCATTTTCAGTTCTTTTTAGTGTTCTCCACACTGTTCTCCATTCCCACCAGCAGAGAATGAGCATTTCCCTTTCTCCACATCCTCTCCAGCATTTGATGTCTTTCATTCTCTGGATCATAGCCAGTCTAACTGGGGGTGAGATGGAATCTTAAAATGGTTTTTGTCTGCATTTCTGTTATTGCTAAGGATGTTAAGCACTTCTAAAGGTCTTTCTTGGACATTTTTATTTCTTCATTTGAGAACTCTCTGTTCAGGTCCATAGCCCATCTTTTTATTGGGTCATTCGTTTTCTTGTTTCTTTGTGTTTTGAGTTCTTTGTATATTCTGGATATTAATACTCTGTTGGATGTGTAGCTGGTGAACATCTTCTCCTATTCACTGTGTTTCCTCTTCAATTCCCTGGTTGTTTCTTTTGCTGTTCAGAAGCTTTGTAGCTTAATAATGTCCCACTTACTGATGACCTTAATGCCTGCGGAATTGATGTCTTATTTAGAAAGTCCTTTCCTACACCTAGATATACCTGGAGGGTACCACCTATGTTTTCTTCTATCAGCTTCAGAGTCTCAGTTTTTATATTGAGGTCTTCGATCCATTTGGAGTTGACTTTTGTACAGGGAGAAAAATAAGGTTCCAATTTCATTCTTCTACAGGCAAAAATCAAGTTTTGCCAACACCATCCTTGAAGATGCTGTATTTCCTCCATTATGGGTTCTTGGAACTTTTGTCAAATATTAGGTGACTGAAACTGCCTGTATTCATCTTGGGTATTCTATTATGTTCCATTGATCTACATGTCTATCTTCGTGCCAGTACCATGCTGTTTTTATGACTATATTTCTGTAACCTAATCTGAGACATGATATGATGATTTCCCCAACACTGTTCTTTTTGCCCAAGATTGCTTTGGTTATCTGGGATCCTGTGATTCCAATATTAATCTTAGGATGATTTTTTTCTGGCTCTGTGAAGAATGTCATGGGTATATTGATTAGTATTGCATTGAATCTATAGGTTATTTTTAGTAAGATGGTCATTTTCACAATATTGATTCTATCAATCCAGGAGCATGGTAGGACCTTCCATCTCTTAGTGTCCTCCTTGATCTCTTTAAAGATTTGAAATTTTCATTGCAGAGATCTTTAATATCTTTAGTTAGGTTTGTTTCTAAATATTTTTTGAGGTTATTGTGAATGAGAGGGTTTCCTTGGATGCTTTTTCTGATTGCTTGTTATTGCTATATAGAAAGGCTACTGGTTTTCGTAAGTTGATTTTGTGACCTGCCACTTTACTGAAAGTGTTAATAATTTCTAATAGTTTTCTGGTGGAATTTTTGGGATCTCTTATGTATAATAGTGTATCATCTGCAAATAGAGATAACTTGATCTCTTCTTTTTCTATTAGTGCTCTTTTAATTTCCTTCTCTTGTCTTTTTGCTCTTGCAAGAGTTTTAAGCACTATATTGAAAAGAAGTGAAGACAGCAGACACCCTGTCTGGTTCCTGATTTTAATGGGAATGCTTCCAGTTTTTCTTCATTTAGAATGATGTTGGATATGGGTTTGTTGCACATAGTTTTAATTATGTTGAGGTATGTTCCCTCCAATCCAGTTCCCTCTAGGAGTTTTAACGTGTGGATTTTGTCAAAGTCCTTTTCTGCATCTATTGAGATGACCATATTATTTTTGTCTTTAAGTCCATTTATATGTTTGATTACATTTACTGAATTACATATATTGAACCATCCCTGCATCTGTGGAATAAAACCTATCTGATGATGGAGGAGATTTTTGATTATTTTGTAAATTCTAAAATAGGGATATAGAGTAGAGGATTTATAAAGCCACTTCTATTTCTACGATTCTTTGATTCTGTGGCGTAAAGTTACTGAGAAATTAATGTCAAACAACAAACCGTAAGGATATTGGCTTTTAAAATGGTTTAGTTTCTCGATAAATAGTCAATCAACAGTTTATTAAATGAAATACCTTCCCAATAATTTGCCTGGAAACTGAACTAATGGTTAATTTTCATTTTTTCTCAATAATAATTAACATGCAAAGTTTCCCAGATCTTTTGTCACACAGTCTCATAAAAGCAAAAACCATTTTCCAATCTAAGCAGTTACTGACAACGAACCTGCACAGCATGGAAAAGGATGGCTATTTTTAAACAGGCCCACTGTATCCCTCTTGAGAGCCGTGGTGTGCATTTTCAAATGCAATCATCAGGACCCGGGGCTGATGATGGAAGAACACAGTAAAGGCACTGCTGTGTTTTCCATTACTAAAGGTGGTGAGCAGAGCTGGGCCAGCCTCTCGGGAGCATCAAGTTTGAGGAAAAGATGAGAAAAACTGATTTCTTCCTAAGATGAGAGGCTGCTCACTATTCCTGCACAGTGGTGTAGTGTGCAGAGGCAAAGGGTGATAATTGTAAAGATTTTGCTGGTGTTGAAGTAGGGGGAGATGACGGATGTATGGCAAGAACTTACAGTGGGTGGCAGGCCACTAAGTAGCTGTATCTGACACCAAAGATGGCACATATTTTGTCAGCTGAACAGTGATACAACCCAGCCCATGACCAGCTCATTAACAAGGACCTACTGACCTACTGAGCATTGAAGGAGAAAGAATTCAGTGAGTAAATGTTCATTCTTCCTTCAAGAAAAAAATAAAAGAAGACTGATTTTTTTTTTTAAAGGAAAAACATTGTTGTGCCAGGCATGGTGGTGCATACCTTTAATCCCAGAATTTAGACGGCAGAGGCAGGTGGGTATTTGTGAGATGGAGCTCAGCCTGGTCTGCATATTGAGGACAGCTGGGCTTACAGGGAGACTTTGTCTCAAAAAAAGAAGGAAAAAAAAAAGACATTAGAACCTCAGCAGTTAACGTTTTTCTTAAAATTTTTGAGAACAGACTTGACAAGCTGAATAACTGAGCTGAAATTCAGAAGATCTGAGTGGGAAAGTTTGCTATCAGATTGTTTTAAATTCCAAGAAAGCTATACATCTTGATTGAGACTTCCATGTTCCTGTTTTATACTCTGCTCTTTGGAGAATATAAAAAAGAAGGAAAGCAATGTCCTTCTGCTGTGATGTTCTGCTGCTGTGAAGTAGTAACTTGGCTCTGCTCCAATAGTGGACCCACAGCAGGTGAGCTGGAAAGGAGAAACATAAACGAGGTTGGTGCAGTGGACAAGGCTGTCGAAGAGGAAAATAAGAAGCTGTAAGAGACGCGTTTTCATTGTGTAAGTGCCGTGGGGGAAGTGTGCGGTAGAGGATACTTTGTGTGACAACCCGGGAAAATCCTGTCAAAGTGAGCCACTTCCCTCGATGGGCACACCAGTAAACCCATGATCAGGAAGAACGCAACCATACAAACATTCCAGTGCACATGCTCCACGTGTAAAGAATAAGTCTATCACCCCTTTCCTGGGCCCTTTGGGCCCCTGTCTGGTTGTTCAGTCTTATCTAGGGGTAAGAGCTATCAAAGAACAAAATTGTAATGAAATAAACCTAAAGAGCGAATTGACTTTTATTAGCGTTCCTCTGTCGAGCGCATGCTATCTACAGAAGAAAAGGCTGCTCAGGGTTTGCGGAGCCCTGAGTTTCTGCATGTAGTTTGATGCCTTTGTTTCTTTTTTCCGTTGCTGTGATAAAATATTCTGACAAAAGCAACTCAAGAGAGAAAGAGCTTATTTTTCCCACGGTTCCAGGAGCAGTCTGTCGTGGAAGGGAAATCAGGCAGCGGGAATGTGAAGCAGACCGCAGCAGTGCGTCCAAACTCAAAAGCAGAGCGCAATGAGTGCAGTCTTCCTGCTGCTCGCCAGCCTTTCTTCGCCTCTACAGTTCTGGATCCCTGTCAGGGACTGGTGCCACAGACAACAGGTCTTCCCTCTTCAAAGAACACAGTCAAGAGAACCCCACAGGCATGCCCAGGGGCCCATCTCCCAGGTAGTTCTAGATCTCATTAAGGTGATATTTGAGATTAACAAGGACACTTGAGCATAAGGCAAACGTCAGCAGACTAACATTAGGCCACTGCTATCCCCAAAGCAGGGAGACCCGCCGCATCACGCCAGCTCAGGCTGACTGGCCATTATGATTAATTGTGGAGAATCTTCTGAATTGGGGAAAACCCTCTTCTAAGTTCAGTTTTGTTATGGGCTCCACCACAAGTGATTCCATTCTGATTGGACGATGTCTATGACATTTATATCAGAGGCTTAGTCCCAAACAATGACTTCCCACGTTAACAGCACTCAAAAGTCTATTTCCACTTTGGTTTTCCATTAGAATATCAACACTTTCAAGCTATTGCTTGTTGTTGTAAAACCAAGGAAAGCTAGTCCTGTGTCAGTTCTGGGAGACTATGCAGGCTGGTTATCTAAATGACAAAACTTTCTCTGGCCAAAGTGTGTTATCTCTCAGCCCACTTCTGATGCACCTTTTAACTAAGCAAATAACAACCTCACCAGTAATAATGAAGAAAAGAATGAACGTGGTAAGGGACAGTACACTATACCCACCCATCATTTACAGGTTTGTGATGTTAGTCTTGAAAATGGCAACCAAAATAGATGCTCACAGGAGATGTTGTGGTGCCTGCCTTTAATCCCAGCACTCAGGAAGCAGAAGCAGGTGTATCTCTGTAATATGGAAGTCATTCTGGTCTACATAGCAAGTTCCAAGGCAGCTGGGGCTACAAGGAGACACTGTCTCAAAAAAACAAATAAAAAAACAGATTGTCATCATATAGCTTTCATTTATTCTTTCTGAATCCATACACTCTTAATAAGAAGTTTATTCTTCTGCAGTAGCACGTAGATTATTTTCAACTTCAAGACTATCAGATATATTGAAATTTCTTTTTAAGAGCACCACGATTCATAGTCACCTGGCTGCGTATTTGAACTTATCCATACATCTGTTTTCACTTGGTGGTTCTTAAGTTTCACAGACACACAGAGTTTGTCTTCTTTCACTCTTACACATTAACATGAATAATCCAGTGAATTTAGTCAAGATAGAAGTTAGGAAGTAGCTCATCTCAAAACTAAAGACATTTCACAATAAATTAATCATTCATATAAACATATTTATGTCAGATAATATTTAAAGAAACAAATGATAAAGTCTAGTAATTGACCCACCTCTCCAGAAATTTAGTGCCTGGCAAACTAAAAGATGAATATGCAAACATTCCCTATGACACAATGTGAAGGGTGCCATCCACAGATACGAGCAAATCTCCTGTGGTTAATTTGACAGGTACCCTACCTGCCTATTTCTGCTGTCACAATGAACTATCACAGACATAACTGGTGGAAATTTATTTCTCAATGCTCTGGAAGCTGGGAGGCCCATGGTCAAGGGTTAGCAGATTCAGTGTCTGGAGAAGGCTGCTATCTGCTTCCAAGAGGGTTCCTTGTTGATGCACCCACCCTCACATGGTGGAAGGTAGAGGGACAATGCTGTGTGAAACCTCTTTTATGACACTGATCCCATTCATGAGTGTGGCTCCATTCATAGTCCAACAGCCTCCTAAAGAGTCAGCACTTAACACTGTACATTCAAAATTAAAATTGAGCATATGATATGACTGCCATTCAAACCATTGCACACAGAAAATGCTCAACAAAATAGTAGCTGAACTGGACTGATGACAAATTGGTTCTTTGTATGCAGAAGCTCAACAAACATTGGTCAACGGATGGAGAGAGAGACTGATATCTCTATTAGGGAGCACTGGTTCCTACACTGATATATGCTGAGCTGCAGAGCTGGATAACATGAAACGTATGCTTATAAATATGCCTGAACTCCAGAGTTAAACTGTTTTAATGTCCTTTCATTTTTCCGATGAAACAGTTAAAGTTAGAAGGAAAGAATTATTGCATTAGATTATAAAGAACATGACACTCCTTGCCCTGGAAGGTTATGACTCCAGAGTAGCAAGTGCCGAGAGAATGCTGTTCTTAAAGGAAGACAGGATGCAGTCACAGAGGGAGACGCATGTGCATGCCCAGACAGCATCCCGTAAGGAGGCAAGAGGACGGCCATCGGCAAGGAAACAGCCCTCTGGAGAAACCCAGTCTCCTGACATCCTGAGCTTGAGCTTCCAGATCTGTGAGGAAAATGTTCACTTAGGCTATCTAATCTATGGTATTTGGAGATGCTAGGCCTTGCAAACTATGATCAATTTTCCACATACTTCCCATTCCCCAACCAACGAAGGAGTCTTATTTATCCGAGCTTGAGCAGACAGTTTTTTACCAAGTGTGCAAATAAATTTGTTGGTAGCACTCCCAGGCTCACATCTTGAAAATCACAGAGAGCTAATGTGCTTTACCAGTGCGATCCCTTCCTGTCACACCCCTCTCTTATCCTCTGCATGTGACCCCCAAAAAGGCTGCTGCCATAATTTCCATAGGGCTGGGAAATTATGTATGATTATATATGATCCCAGCACTATACACACAGCACTCAGAGTGAGTCAACATAGAGTCCTACCTGGTTTCCCATTCTCTGCGTGGGCATCCTGGTGGTGTGGGAGTCATCGAGATGCTACGCTAAAATTACCTCCATGCAGCTGAGATCCTGGGGCACCTGGAAGGGCTCTAACTCTGAATTGTAGTCAAGTTTATCAGTCCCTGCTGGAGAAAAATCATTTCCATTACCAGAGAATTTCCTGTGGAAAAAGTTATTTTATAGATCAGGGTTTTCAAAATATATTACAGATATAAATCTGACACTAATGATATAAACTGGTCCTAAGCAAGAGAGTGAGCCCTCAGGCAAAACTGTTGATTTGGATGAGTTAGTCTTCTAGGTTTTGGCCACTTCTGCTGCCCAGTATCTCACGAGGTTACCAAGACACATGGGTGCCTCTTTTGCATTTTATTGGCACCAATCTACAAGACACTAATATTAGTTCATTTATTGGGTCATTCACTTAGGAAACGCTGTGGTTCCTTTGTGCAGCTACTCCACACAGGACATAGGGAAGCAGAAACAATATTTTCTGCTTTTATTGAAAGCAGAAAAAAAAAGTTTTAAATTCTGTTCTATAATCTGGGAGCAGAGATAGATAAAATTAAGATGATACTCCTGCCTAGTTCCCATTTCTAGACTCAAACATCCTGAACTCCCCCATAGGAGTTACATGTACACACACACACACACACACACACACTCACACACAAAGGATGTGGGGGTGGGTAGAAACAGGAATCCAAAGGACCAGTGTGCAGGAAAGGAAGAAAGGTCCCCATCTAGGATTATTCTGGTAGACACGCCTGGTTCAAGAAGCTTCAGTTGGTAGGGACCGGCAGCATGGGCAGCAGGCAGAACGGTGGAAGATGAGCCCTGGATGAGAGATGGGAGCAGACAGTCTAGGGGATTGTTCATGGAGTTGAGATGAGGTCACTCCTTTTACACTGCCTCGTCTGGTTAATTTGGGGGAAGAGAAACAGGAAGGAAAACCGACCTACTGGACTCCAATGTGATAACCAGTGGCCATCACGAATTCCCCAGCCAAGTAAATGTCTAGTTCCTATTGTGATGCCGCCACTGGTTAGAGCAAAAGCAGGTTTGAAATGAGCCCCAACACATGCCAGTCTTTCCCTTCTTAAATTAGCTCTCCCCATGAAACTATTTTCCTTACATCAAATGTCACAAGATGGTGTCCTTTTACTCGCCATCCAAACAGAATATCGCTTTTCCCACCAAATTAGCAACTGGGAAATTTTCATATAAGGTATTTGGTATTGCGACTTATATGAACTAGCACTACTGAAAGCGGCTACGTTCGAGTCAGCTTTTGTAGCAGACTTGTCTGTGCATGCCTGGCTTATCTCCCCTAGAAGATGAAAATAATTTAATCCTGGAATAGGAACTGTTTGGAGGCTGACTGTATGCCACTCCCAACCCTTTTCTCTTGGAAAGCAGAACCGCACAGTTCAATACAAACAACAGCCAGTTAGCGGGCACAAACGCTAAGTGGGAAATTAACTGAGAGTGGGCGAGACAGACTACTAAAATTTTGAATATCCTGCTAAATTTAGTCAAAAAAATTCGTCTATGCCAGTTCAAAACGTTTCCAGGTTCCAGGGGCTGCCTGAGCTCACATTTCAGAAAAGGCAGGACTAAAATAGAAAAAGGAAACTGAGTTATTCCTTGAATGAGATACACTCCTAATTAAAGTCTACCCACACCCTGTTTCACAGAGGAAATAAGTAGCTCTTTTCTGATGGACAAGAGTTACTGTGCTCTGTGATGGCATCACTGACTGCATCTCTCCCTCTCTGGTGGACCCACAAAGACTCAGAGTGGTTGAAACTTCAGAAAGGGAAGGAAATTTGGCACCATTCTTCCTCTCAGCAGAGACCCTACCAGGAATTTTTTTCATTAACTTCAGTTGAACATTAAAATGCATAGGGTATAAATTTTATATATATTAAATCAGTTCTTCCCTGTGTAATAACCTCACCCTCAACTTTTTCCAAAGGCTGCTTTATCAATACAATCAGTAATTTCTTTTCTCCTTTCCTGCTTCAACTACTATCAGTATAATAAAGTTATAAGTAAGCAATTGCACAGGTGTGACATTGGAGATTTTCAAACTATATTTGCATTATTCTATTTTAAAGGCATCTACCACAGAAAAAATGTTTTTTCAGTTATTTTGCACATTGCCAGAATCATACAACCCAAGGCCTTGAAATCAATACTCGGAAATAAGTGTGGAGTTCTGCCCTGACTTTCTATATAACCTTGACAAAGACATTTACCACGTCTTGGCTCAGTTCCTCTATCTGTAGAAAACAGAGAAAAATATTGACTTTACTAATAGGACCCGGGTCAGATTAGTTATCCCAGCTTCACAAACTGCTTTCAAAAATCGTCAGGCTATAGACAGCACAACTGGGCAAAGCGTGTATTTATTCTGTCCATCCATCCAAACACAGCCCTTTCCCACTCAAATCACTCATCCTGTGCTCCCATGTACTGGCTTTTCACAGTGTGGAAACAACGGGTAGCCAGCATCAGGTAACCCTGCTGAAGTGGTCTTGGGAAGGGGAGGCCACATGCAAACCGATGCACAGAAGACTGAAGGTAGAATTCAGTTCTGATCCTGACTGTCTGTTTCTATGAGGAGCATACTAGGTTTCTGAGACCCTTGGCTTCCATTATGTTGATGTTGTTGGCATGCTCATTCCAATCATGCTTGTGCACACTTAACCCTACACTAATTGCTGTGCTAAGCTTTCAGCATTATCACCTCCACTCCAACAATGGTTCTCTGAGGAAGTGTCTTAGTCTGTTTTGGACAGGTGTATACACATGGGGCGCCACCACACATGGGTAATGATGTTTAAACATATCTGGGGTACCACACAATGGGTAATGCACAAGGAAAAATAAATTTAGTTCCTAGAGTTCTGGAAGCTGGGAAGTCCAACGTCAAGGTGTTCATGTTTGGCAAGCACCCTTTAAGACAGGTGTTCAAACCATAGTAGGGAAGCGCTGTGACCACTTCCCCACTGTACACAGAGAAGGAATAAGGTGAAGCCACATGGCTTGTGTGGCAGCACTAAGCGAGCTGCTCTACCCAAGAGCAGAAGTTCGGGGTAGCTACTCTGCTACAGTCTTATCATAACCAAATTACTCAGCAACCAAAAGTGGCATGAAAATCCAGGGGAATTACAGAAAGGAAGAGGGCATGACGAAACTGACATTGCTGTGGGTGTAGAGAACACTCCAAACCAAAGACTGGCTTTTAATTAAAAAGAGACCCATAAAACTACACTTGGATTAAGAAGTAAGTCAGTGCCAGGAGAGACTCCAACTGATTCTTCAAACAGAATGGAAACAGAATATACAAAATACTTTAGATCCAATATATTCCCCTATTAATTTTTTACATGCGCCTGACTTATCTTAAAAATATTCTTAATGCTTTTAAAATAAAGATTACGTCTTAAAGGGGTGTTTAAAAAACTATTATATTGAATTGAACATTAAAGTAAATTCTAGTTTTTCTTCTAAGTTAAAAGTTCAATGAATCTGTAAATGGATTGAACAGCAATTGAACCTGTTCAAGGAGGATCAAGGGCACAGTGCTGATGTTAGCTCAGCTTTGTTAACAGTCAGCATCACAATGATCAGAGCACATGTGAGAGGAGAGACTTCAGGACCGGGCAGGCCGGCGCAGAGTGGAGAGTAGCCAGTACCGTCTCTCAGCAGGCCCCAATTCTTAACTGTCCTATAGCCTCCTGTATCTCTACACTGGGGACCACATTCCAACATGAATCATTGCAGGGGCAGATCGCATTCAAACCCTAGCATGAGAATATTTGCCTGTATTTTCTGAACACACAGTGAGTTGCTCTGTAGTAGAGCGACTCTGACTTTGAGGAACCTGAAACATAATAGGGAAGAATTATGTCTGAACATTACCTCACAGGGAGACAACTGTCTTCATCCTCTAAGACTTGCCTTTTGCTTAGAATGGAGACATTCTCTGTGCCTTTCAAGGCTGATTTCTGTATGTATATCTATGAAAATATAGTCTAGAACAAAGGACAAGCACTAGTCACTCTAAAGATGGTCAACAATGTGGCCAGCCTCCGGTTTCACATAGTCACAGGAGTGAATGCTGCATCTGGCTATTGCTATTATAATAGGTAATAAAATGTCCTTAATCTTGTATACCTTCTATAAAACGTTGGGATGCCTACACACTACCTTGAAAGCAAATTAAAAGCCTTTGCTTTGTCATAGCTCGGGTCGACTCTTGTGATGAGGACGGCACACTAGCAAATCTGAAGTTTAGAAAAGATGGTAGGAACTTAAAGGATTTTTAAAAATTTGTTTTAGAACTTCATACATGCATATGTTTTTAACCAAATCTTCCCTCCTCCATCCCCTGTAGTTCTTTCCCTTTCCCCTACTCCATATTTCCTTCCAATTTTCATGTGCTCTTTCTCTAAACCCACTGAGTCCATTTAGTGATGACTGTACGTACATGGTCATGGGACCTTCCACAGGATGGGTAGCCTCTCAGGGGCCAAAATGACTTTCCCTCCCCCAGCAGTCATCAATTATCAATGGTTCCTCGGCTTGTGGGACCTCACAAGCCCTCCCCCAATCCATCTTGGAACTTTGGGGGGCTTGATCTTATTTGGGTCTTGTACATGTGTCACAACTGCTGTGAGTCCATGTGTGCAATGACCCTGGCATGTGTAACTGTGGATTTCCTCCACTTCTGGCTTCACAGTCTTTCTGCCCCTTCTTACTGTATGATCCCTGAGCCTTGCAGGGAGGAAGTCTTATTTATTGTCCCATTTCTTAATAATTTAAAATTTAATTTTTAATAATTTTAAATTTATTGACATTTATTGTCCCACTTATAGCTGAGCACACTGTAGTCTATCATATGCTGCACATTGACCAATTGTGAGTCTCTTTATTTATAATTTTTTAATTGACAAATTATTTTGAAGAAATGTCTATAACATTGGTAGTAAATGCATTGAGCAAATAGATTTGGTTGATGATAAATGGTTCTTCCCTTAAATGCCTGTTAATGAAAACTTAAGGAGCTTTTTATAGACAAGTTCTGAGAAATTGACTCAAAAGCAGCTGTTCCAAACCATGCTTAGTGTTAACTCTCTCTAGTGAATGGATTTAGTTGCTACTGGGCCACTACTCCACCACTTTTGTGTTCTCAACATTATAACAACTAATGCTAAGATTCATTCTAAATAGAATCCACACCAGTCAGAAGAGCATTCCAGAAATGCTCATCTATTTGAAATATGAAATAGGGTGAGTTTGCAGTCACTGCGGAAGAAATCAAGCTAATTTCTGTGATCCAAGTGGGCAGAGTCTAGCGTGAAAGGTCTGGGGTGACTCGAGTTTGCCATGGAAGACTGGCTACACCTCAGCTCGTCCCACCAGCCTTCCAGCCAGCATTATATCCATTCAAATTTCAAACAAAAAAGACTTGTTTTTTTCCTTGTGTCCTTCCTGCTCTGAGAAACCTTCAACTTTCTTGGGGGGAGTAACTCTAGGGGGAAGATTTTTAAAAACCTGGCCAAAAACTTGAAGAGGTTCTATGATTAAATGAAGCAGTAATTGTCCCAGCTTTGGGGACTTCTTTATTGGAAGTCACTGTGTATGAGTTAAGCACAAGGCTAACCGACCCAACAGTGTGGCTCTAATTGTAAAGCTGAAGACTTAGAACCAAAACAGAAATAGGCAACACTGCTGATAATGACAGTGTTCTCCAGAGCACAGGGCTCTGGAAAGTACAGTGTGAACGCTGGAAGCCTATTGGTTTAGCAGCTGCTGCCATCTTTGAAACGCAAAACCACAATTTATGTCACAGAACTACCCTTGACCTCTTCTGATACCTCCTCCCTGGACCCATTCGTTAGTTGTCTTAAGTGGAAAGATGACTTGAAGAGCAGTCAGATTTCCCCCATCTCCAAAGGCAAACTGAAAGCTAATTCAAGGCCATACACATCCATTTGAATGTACTGGGGGGAGGGATAGGTTAAAGGGCTTCACACTTGTGTTATTAACTTACTACATATGACCAGGTCACTATCCTACTGAGACCTGTGGAATTCAGTGAATGGGGCTTGGACTGGATGCACAGAAGAAAAGACTATGGCACATTAGGGAAACCTTGGCCCACTTGAAAGTCGTTATTTCTATCAAACTCCCGAAGGTACTATAAGAGCTTCCCTATCCTGTTAGTGCGGGAAGGAGAATTCCAAGTGAGGGGTACATGCAGCGAGGTAATCCAGGAAACTGTGAATTGCTCCTCAAACCAATGAAAGACAGCAAGCCCTATGTTAGCAGAAGAGCCTTCCATCGCCATTGGACGGAGCTAATGATGGCTTGAGAATTGCTGAGTTCAGCTGTTTCCCCAGATTACAGACCTTGTAACAGTCCCTGAATCTGCCGTGTGCACTGAAGACACTTGGTGTGATCTCATGGATGTTGCCAGCACCTTCTCTTCCAGCTCACCAGCATCCTAGGACCAAAACTGATGGACATTCTTGTAGCAAGTCTTCCAGTAGCAGTTTACAGTAATCTCTGAGTCATAGACTAACATTCCTTACCCACTGAAATGAGCCAGTGAGTCAAGATGGGTACAAATGCCTCTCTCCTGAATGTCCTAAGCTTTTATTAGGTGCTAATCTGCAGGTGACAAGTGAGAAGACCCAGAGGCTGTTTGTTTCCTTCACAGTTTCCTTCACATGCTCTGTCACTGAGCCACACGGCTAACTCCTAATTATAGCCACTTGTTGTGTGACATCTTAGGGGAGAGAAATAGATAAATGTCTGTTCACAAGAGATAGAGCACCAACAACAGACAAGGAAAAGATACCACCCAAGTCTAGGTTAGTGGGTCAATGAGGTTTTTTTATTTTCATCTTTATTTTATATATATGAATGGTTTGCTTGCATGTATGTAAGTGTAGTCATACATGCAGTGCCCACAGAGGCCAGAAGAGGGTGTTGGGTCTCTGGAACTGGAGTTAGGGTTAGCTCTTGGCTGCCATGAAGGTCCTGGGAAACAAACCTGGGTCCTCTGAAAAAGCAGCCAGTGTTCCATAGCACTATAACTTATAGTCTAGATTATATGTATTTCTAGTCTAGATCAGTGGACCAATGAATTTATTGGCTTTACTTACAGGATGGACTTATTGACAAATCATAGGTAACTCAAGAGCAGGTACATCATGGACAGGACCATCCAGGCCAGCAAGATGGCTCAGTTGCTAAAGATAAGCCTGATGACCTGACGGGTCTGATTCTGGAAACCTACATGATGAAAGGAGAAAATCAACTCCTAAAAGTTGTCCTTTGACCTTCACAGGTGAAAATGAAAAAAAAAAAAAAAGCCCACCCAGCATGAGCTACCTGCCCAACTCACAGGGCAGTTCCGGCTGGGGGGCCTTGTGAGTCTGGTAACTCAGCTTCCTGCTTCTTGTAAACTTCCAAAGCCTTAGGAGCCTCCTCTCCAGGGAACGTTTCATTTGGAAGGAAACGACCATGCACCTGCATTCTAACTACTGTGTTAGCATTCTTTGCACTAACTTGGGTAGTCTGTAAACCTTGGCTAAATTCAGGAATCAGTTTGCTGAATAAAGTTTCTTGGGAATATGAGGACAAAATCCATGTGAAAGTCCTTTTCCAATTAAGGAAAAACTATTCTTTGGTTTCTGACCACCAACTATCTCTAGCACCTTCTTGGTCTCTTGTACTGGACATGGTATATGATTCACTAAAGTGGAATTATATTGGCATCTTTGGAATGGGGGCCCAAACCACCAGGTCATGTTGGACACTGTCCAGCAAACTCTGGCAGACTCTTAGTCTTTGGTCCTACAACCTTAAAAATGCTCTTAGATGCAAATCTCTGTGGTTGGTTGTTTTCTAATAGAAGCCTCCAGCAAAGAGAGACAGTCACATCCAATAGGGTCTCTTGGGGTTTTCCAATGTATTGCCTCCTGTTACGGGTACCAGCAACACCCCAGCTTGCTGCCAATCCTTGGATTACAACGTGTTGAATCCCTAGTCAGGAAATCCCCCCTTACTCGTCATCAATTTCATATTTCTCTGGCAATCTCAAGCATTTTATTTTTTTATCTACGATTTAAGATAATTTTCACCCAATGTCCCCAAAGTCTTGTTACTAGAATTTTATTAATATATATTATTAATTTGGGGGACTTGAGATGTTAAATAGTCACCCTTTCCTCTTGGAGTTCTTTCCCGTCCAATGTCCTAATTTCCTGACCAATCCACAATATATCTGAGTAATTAAAGTCAGACTTTCGCTGTACTGTTATTCTTCCCATGTAAGGACGTCCTGACAGGCGAGTATCATTC
This sequence comes from Eospalax fontanierii, assembly GCA_035773235.1. Classification (NCBI taxonomy): domain Eukaryota; kingdom Metazoa; phylum Chordata; class Mammalia; order Rodentia; family Spalacidae; genus Eospalax; species Eospalax fontanierii. The sequence goes on along the minus strand of CM069539.1, from coordinate 65,552,553 downwards.
GATTTCCTTTTCTTCCCATATAGCTGGATGCAGCATAGTTGAATCTGGCACATGAGTCCAATACAGCTCTCTGTGTAGCATCAGGAACTGATTCCATCTCAGACAGGTACGGCAGCGTCACTCTTCCTGGGTTCAGTCCCTGTGAACCAGACCAGCCTTTCTGGCAGCCACCTGGCACTCTCAGAATTCTGTGAAAATAAAGAACATGCCCTCTTCCCCATATTAGTACCAAGTCTTGGCCATGCCATTTCCCATCAATTGGATCCTTCCACCTCACTTGTGCATAGGTATCCAGTGTCTTGGGATGCCACAACCTATCTGCAGCAAAAAGACCAAGAACATCCACATTTAAAAAATTTAAAATAAAAAGAGCATGATTCAAAAAGTTCTGTGGAGATCTGGGGTATACTTCCCCATTTTTATTTTTTGTAATTGATTTTTTAAAGCTCCATGGGCACATTCAACAATCCTTTTCCCCTGGGGATTGTTTCAGATGCCTGTTTTATGTACAGTGGCTAACTGAGCACAGAAACATTGGAAGGTTTGATTAGTGTAGGTTGTGCCATTGTCTGTTTTTATGAAAGATGGTAAGCCAGCTACAGCAAAACACTTTAAACAATGTGCTATAACATGCTTAGTGGCCTCTCCAGTTTGAGCCCAGTTTTATTTAAAATCTCCATGTTAACAGATTGGAGATGCTGATATTATCAGTCACGTAGTGCTTTGAGAAAACTAATGCATGTAAAGTACTTATAGCAATTTTGCATCTGGCTAGCAGTAAGAGCTATTATTTTCATTCTCTTTATTTGGAAAGTTTTGATAGTTGAGTATCACTTGATGCTTAGTACTTCTTAGAATTGCATGGTAAACTGTATCGACACTTAGTGGGTTTTGTTTTTACAGTTTTACTGATTTTTATAGGAAAACTGCTTTATTTTATTAAATGCCTTTCAAAATGTGTTTATAAGACTAGAATTTTCCTTAAAGTTTGTAATGTTATAATGGATCACACTGATTTTTGACCTTTGAATTACTCAGGTTCTTGTTAGTGGTAGCATATTATTCTTTTTCATTTACTCTGCTTTTGTATTTTTAGCATGTTACACATATAAATACCTGAGTTTTGTTTTGTTTCAGAACTATGTTGAGACTTGATAAAAATTTTTATTTAGTTTTGATATTTCTAAAATAAATGAGGAAGAATTCTAGGTTCTTCCAAGACTTGAAATAGTTGAAAGAACCTGGAACAAACTTTTCTTTAACGGTTATATAAAACTTGGCTGGGAATCCATCTGGCTCTGTCTGTTTGAATGGTACATCTTTATTCACCTTTTCAATCTTGTCTTTGGTAATTGGTCTGTTCAAGGATTCTACATCTTCTTAGGTCAAATGTGGTATTTTATCTTGTGCCAGAAAAGTCATCCATCTCCTGTAAGTGTCCAGATTTGTTGTCAAAATATATGTGCTCTCTGTAATTCTTTTAAACTGCTTCGATGTCTAGCCGAATGTTTACTTTCCCATTTCTAATCTTATGCTTCTTTTTATGGCTCTTGTTTGTAATGTTACATGTTTTGTTGAAATGGTTTAAAAATCTTTTGCATTTTTTCTCTTACTATAAATGTCTTTCATCTCATTAAGTTCAGTTTATATTTCTGTGATCTCTTCTTGCTGGTTTCATTTTGTTTCTTTAGTATTCATTTTATAATTGCTCAGGGAGAGTTATTAGTTCCTTTATCTTTTTATTTTTCTTCTTCAATATGGGAAAAAATTTAGATCATTGTTCTACTTTTTTCTTCAGTACAATTTTTTTCCCTCTTGCCTAGATTTGAGGATAAAATACTCTAATTCTCAGTGCTTCCTAAACAGTATGTAATACTCTTTTCGTTTTCTTATTAGTCAAAAATAGTATTTTAATACGTACAAGTTAACATTTCTAGAACTATGTTTTTAAGTGGTCATAATTAATTCACCATCCACTTTTTTCAAATTTGACAGGATTATGACAATAGAATGTAACTTAAAGAGCTATCAATGTGACCAAAAATTTTATCTCATACCCCAGAGTACAATGCACACAGAAGGTCACAAGCGGTTAAGTTTTAGAGACTAAGAAACTGCAGAGAGCATGTTCTAGATGGGACTCTGATATTAAACCTCACTCACCCATGGCTTAAGGACAATTGTGGAAGAGGGAGCAGAAAGATTTTAAAAGCCAGGGTTATTGCATAAGGAAATAGAAGCTTTCAGGCCACTGGAAACTTCCTCATATGAACTTGCAGCAATGATGACTTTGAGCACAAGACTCATGCTACCCCAATCAGAAACCCAGACTAGAACGAGGGGAATGGGCAGCAGACCCCAACCTAGGGGTCTAGCCTAGGAACTATTGGCAACTGATTACTGCTGAGTGAGGGAGAATAGATCTTCTTTAAGGGAGTGACTCCAGATAGACTGACTAGACTCCAGTGGATGAACTTACACCTAAGGACATTTGGGTACAAATGCTTGACCAGAAAGGACTTAACATATATGACAAAATATGTGAAACCCAGTGGGGGGAGCTATGATTAGAGTTACAGAAGAGGAGAGGTCTAAATTTAATTAAGATATATTGTATGAAATACATAAAAATTCAATAAGATATTTCAAAAAACATTTTATCATTTGGGGATCAATGAGATAGCTAAGCAAGTAAAGGCGTTTCAACCTTGTGACCTGAGTTAGATTCCAGGAACCCATCTAAAGGAGAGAACTGACTCCATAGACTTCCTCGGACCTGCACACACACATCATGTACACATACACAATAATAATTTTAAAAAACGTTGTCATTTTTATTGTGACAGGAATCTCCCAGAACAAAGAAAAAGTACAATACAGTCTGTGCCTAAGTGCATGTGCACAGTTCTGCCTGCCATGATTTTGTAGCACAAAGCACGCAGCTGGGATATGTGCATTACCATATATGGGAGACAAAGAAATTAAACTATACATGGGGTAGCAAAGACTGAATCTTCCTTTGTTCAGGGTCCTGCTTTAGAGAAAGATCTCTCTCTGGGTAACTGTACTAGCATAATAATAAGCTGATTTCTGCTTAGTTTGGGATCCCAGTTTTTCTTACTACATTATGACTAAATTTATGGTCAACTTGTATAAAACTTCTAAGATATACTAAAATGGTTTCTTCTTAATTTATCCATGTTAAATCAAATCAATTATGTTGTTACTATTGAATCTCAGTATATCAGAATTGGTATTTTTAAAATGCATACAAAAAGTGTTTATTCATATGAATGAATGATAACGACTGCATTCAGATACATGAATTAGTATCATTTGTGCAAAGCTGCTAATTATGATTATATTCAGAACCAAGTAAAAGAAACCAGTAGTAGAACATTTCTATATCAGCACTCCAGAGGCTAAGACAGGAGGATTGATCTGAGTCCAAGGTCAGCCTGGGTTACCTAGAACAAAAATCAAATGAATAAGGAAAATAGGTAAATGCATCACATTTATTATCCAGTCATCAGTAGATGAGCATCTGGGTTGTTTCATTTCCAGGATACTGTGAATAGAACAGCAATAAACATGGATGAACAAGTATCTCTGTAGTAGGCATAGAATCCATTGGGTATATGCCCAAGACTGACATATCTGGATCATACGAGAGATCCATGGAGAGTTTCTTTCTGGACCTATTTGTTGTTCTGTGTGTCTCTTGCACCTCGATATGTTTCTCTTTCCTTAGATCTAGGATGTTTTCATCTACGATTTGATTGAAAATCTTTTCTCTGCCTTGAACCTTGGTTTCTTCTCCTTCTTCTACCTGTGATTCAGAGTTTGGTCTTTTTATAGTGTCCAGAAGTCCTGTACTTTCTGCTCCTGGGTTGTTTTTTTTTTTTTTTTTTTTAGGTTTAACATTTATTTTGACTGAGTGATCCATTTCCTCTACCTTGTCTTCCAGACTTGGTATTCTGTCTTCTACACGACCCATTCTATTGGTGAGGCTTTCCATGGAATCTTTTTATTTCGTTGACTTTTTCAAGATTGTTTTTCCTCCAGAAACATTTTTATTAAACTCCATTTTTATATCTTGGCTTGCTTTCTTTGACTCAGCTATTTTTCTGTGTGCATATTTTCAGTCTTCATTCTGGACTCTATGGATGTCCTATTTGAGTTCCTTGAACATACTTATGATGGCTATTTTGAAACTATTGTCTTGTGCATCAACAAAATTGCTCTTCTCAGGGGACAGTACAACAGGTGTACAGATTTCTAATGGAGATGTATTATCTTTGATATTCTTGCTGGTTTTTGTTTGTTGTTTGTTTGTTTTGCAATGGGACCTGTGTATCTGGAGTTAGGTCCTTGGTGGTGTTTCTTGGAATATGTATTTGCTATCACCATTGTTGAGCAGGTATTTAGATCTTTGTTTGCTGTTACCTCAACTTGACAAGTTGTGGACAAGTTGAATGGTGCTTGATGTTTGATCTTGGTGTGAACTCTGTGTTGATTTGTGAGGGGTCAGATGTGTTTCTCCTAGGCTTAAACTCCTGGGGATATGTGCATTTTTTAGCCCAGGACCAAACCTTTTATAGAGTTAGTAGATGGCTCACTAGCAATTTTCAGAAGTCTGTGGAAGGCTCACCTGATTCTACAAGTGGGTTTTAGGTGGTAGGGGTTGGGATCACAGTGGGAGTGAGCAGTGTTCCCTGGGCTTTAAGGGAAGCATGGTAAGCTGGGGTTGGTGAGATGGAAGTGGGGTTCGAGGTCTCAGGATCCCTCCTGGTCTCTGGACTGGGTGGTGAGTGGGTAGTTGGTGGTGAAGGGAAACCAGCTCTGGGAGTTGCTACCTGCAGGGAGTTCCGGATGCATGGCAGGGAGACAGACGGAGGGATCACAGTCTGGCCTTGCAGCAGGGCTCTGGAACTGAGTTTCTGCCTGTGGGTCAGGGTTCAGGTGGAGTTATACATATGATCCTGGCAGCAGTAGCTCAGACGGAGGGTCACTGTCTGGGCATGGGGTGCGGCCCTGGGGGCCTATCTTTCTGTGGTTTGGAGTTTTTGAGGAGCCACACACATATTCAATTGTTCTTTTTGATCTTGACCATTCTGACTGGGGTAGGATGAAACCTCAAAGTCGTTTTAATTTGCATTTCCTTGATAGCTAAGGGTACTGAACATCTTTAAAAAAAATCTTTCTCACCTCTGTGCTTCTTCTTTTGAGAATTCTGTTTAGTTCCAGGCCCCACTTTCTAATTATTTTTTCCCTTGATGTTTTTAGTTCTTTATATATTTTAGATAGTAACCCTCTGTCAGATGGATAGACAATAAAGATTTTTTCCCATTCTGTAGGCTGCCTCTTCACTCAAATTATATTATTCAGCTGTCAAGAAAAAAATCTAATCTAATTTTCAGGTGAACTAATAGAACCGGAAATAATCTGAGTGAGGTGACTTGGACCTAAAAAGACAAATGCCATGTTCTTTCTCTTATGTGGAAGCTACCTCTAAATCTTCAGATATTTGTGTTTAAATTGGAATACCTATAGAAGTCGGGAAACTACTCAGGAGTCGAGAGGAAAGGTTGTCAAGGGAGGGGAGACAGAATACAGGTAGTAAAAAGGGACAAATGGGGAATAACAAATCCAGAAGAATTAAGTGAGGTGGAGGATGCAAGGTCAGGGAGAGGAGAGCATATGGAATGACAAACTCTGTGGACCAATGGGAATGGTGGATGGAAACAGATACTATAGAAGCCTTCTAAATGTCTACGTGTTATCTATATAAGGAGTTTACATTGAGTTACTCTGTATTACGGGGGGACAATAGCCCTCCTAGACACAAGGCTATCAGTGAAGAAGTCCAGTGCCAGGAATGGCTCACCTCTGGTGGAGCTGTTGGTCAGTGGGCTGTTTTGCCATTTTTCTTGATTACCTTCCAGAACTCGACGGTAAGACCTTCTTGCTGAAAACATTACATATTTGAGTCATAGAATTATCTGGAAGCTTCATCCCTGTTGGCTAGCTTTCAAAGCACTACCAGGGGAGAAAAATAACCATGAGTCTTACCCAGATGTCTACACTATAAACTACAACAATGATTGGCCTGGCAAGATATGCCCACTGGTTAATAGTGGCACTAATATTAGGAGAGTAAACAACCTCTTTTTTAAAAATGGCTTTTTCAAAGCCATTTCCATAAGACAGAATCCGTTATCGTACCATTATCAGGGCTGAAAACCCTGGGGGCATTAGTCGTAGGGGGACCCAATTACTATTATTATGATAAGTAGAAATAATATTAAACCAACTCCTAATGACATCATACACCCATAGAGCAGTACATCTCTCGATCCATTCATCCAAGAAGGTTCTTTCCTCAATAGGTGGACACAGAGACCTAAAACTGCTCAACATCAGAGAATTAGAGACTGTGGAATGCCCAGGCCTGTATTTATATCACACCCCCTCTTTACAAGGCTCAAGGATATTGTAGAGGAGACAAGTGGAAAGACTGTAAGAGCCAGAAGTGGTAGATGACAAGGAGACTGTTTTCCAGACACAACAGAGCAGTTGTACGTATGAACTCACAGTGATTGTGACAGCACGCACAAGACCTGAGCAAGCTCAATCCAAACAAAATCCCAGAGTGGAGACAGAGGTTGTCACAGGGTCCCACCCCTAGCTGAGGAGCTGCTGGCAACTGATGTCTTGTTGAGGAGAGAATCAGTTTTTCTTAAGGATGTAGCATGCGAAATGCTCCCTGTGTTCCAGTAGAGGGCCCTGCACCAAGGAACATATAAACAGCACTTCCGTGAGTTTTAAAAGTGCAAAGAATCGAGATGAGATAGGGGAGGAACTGGAAGGGAAGAATGGCGGTGGATTTGAACAAAACACACATTTTAGGCATGTATGAAATTCTCAAACAATAAAAAAATGATGATGAGTAGGAAAAACTCAAATAAATGGTATCAGGAGAATCAGGTTTGTTTCACTTATGTGGGAAAAGGCTGTAAGTCGGCCAGTAGGCATGCGTCTGGGCATGTGTAGGGGCTGAACAAGATCATCAAGAAAGCGGTTCCTTCTGCTCTGTCAGCCACGGTGGCTACTATAAATAACTCTGGGATCACTTTCATGCTTTCAATGAGCAAAAATGATGGAGAAGAGTTGTTTGAAAGGAAAGCACTTTATAGACTGAATTATCCCCAGCTCACTCAATTCTTTTGCTCAGTGCTGGGGATCAACCCAGGATCTTATGAATGCTAAGCAGATGGTTTACCACTGCTGAACCACACCCTTAGCCCAGTTGAATATTTTTCCAATATTATGGCAACAAGCGATTTCACAGAAACACTTTACAGGAAAGAAAGATCAAAATTGTGATATCATATACGTCAAGAAGTTCTACAGTCAATAATAAGAAATGAAAACTAGGCCAAAGACTGATTAGTCACTTCACAGAAAGTGTTGTGCAAGCTACCTAGTATCCAGTGGTGTGAAAGAAGAATGCGACGATTCCTGTTCATTCATTAGGTAGGCAAAACAGAAAAGCTGACAGTGCCAAGAATTACAGGCTGCAGATCAATGGATTCTCACACAGGGCTCAGGGAATGTAAATTGACATAGTCACTTTGGAAAACAATTTGGATTATCTTATACATTTGAATATTTGCATAGCCAATAAACCAGCATTTCTACTTTTGGGTATTTGTCCAAGAGAAGTTCAGCAAATATTACCAGAAAATTCCTAGTAACACTGTTCATGATAGCATAAGTCAGAAAACACCTAAGAGTCCACTGATAGGAGTTTGAAGAAACAGTAGCCTAATCACAGAAATATTAAATACCCGTGAAAGTTCATAAACCAAGATACAGTAACACAAGAATGAATCTTATGAAAATGATAAGTCTAAACAGAAAATACAAGAAGACCCATAATTTTTATATAATTTTTAAAAATTCAAAAGAAAGGGCTAGAGAGATGGCTCAGCAGTTAAGAGCACTGGCTGCTCTCACAGAGGACCCAGGTTTGGTTTTCAGCACCCACATAACAGCAAACAACTGTCTGTAACTCCAGTTCCAGGAGATCCAATACCTTCCTTTGGCCTCCATGGACATTGTGTGCATAGTACACTTACATGCAGGCAAAACACTCATACACACAAAAAATAAATGATTCAAAAAATTGTTTAATTCTAAATTAAACTGAAAAAATATTTGGGGACTATATATCCATATTTTATATATATATATATATATATATATATATATATATATATATATATACACACACACATATATATAATACTTTTTAAAAGCAGGATAAGTATAAAATAGCATTCAAAATAATGACAACACAAAAGAGAAAAAAAGAAATAGGGAGTGACACATACAGGTGTTCTGGTTATTGGTAAGATTCTAGCTCTTGAATCAGGAAGTAGAGTCCCATAATTTCATTGTTTTGTCAATATATTCATAAAATTAAATAAATGAAATAATAGCAGGTCATGAATAAGCAATGATGGCTATATGTAATAAACCAAAGACTCAGTGGTCCTGTTGGCACCATAAGAACGACAATAAATGATGAGGGGCCGGGCTGTCACTCAGCAATGAATCACTTGCTGGGCACACAGGACACCCTGAATAAAACCCTCAGTTCCTAAAACTACAAATAGATGATGAAAATGGTTATTGCAGTCATAATTAGTGTTGAATAGAATGGTGGGAAAGTTACTCCCAGGACTCTGGACCCTCACCTCCCTGCCCGAGTCCTGCACACATCCTTAGGAGAAGGCCTTGCTGCAGCAGAGTTGAAGCAATGACACCAGGAATGTCTGAGAAACAGGGACCGCACTCAGGCTGCAGGCTGGTCCAGAGGGCCCAGGTCTCAAAGTCTGAGCCAGCAGTGGCTGGAGCTCCTTTGTTTTATGCCTAGGGCAGTCGATTACAGCCAAAATGCAACTTGCATATTGATTGACTAACAACAAAAGTTCCAAAACCAAGCACTTTCTCAAAAATGGACTGTTCTTGGATAAGGTTGGAAAAAGTTTTAAAAGTCCCTGTCTGCGACAAACAAAGAGATGAGTTTCTAAGAAGGGGGCCCAAAGCACAAACCGACTGGCTCTAGTGAGTGATGCCATCATTCTTGCTGATAAAGACACTGAAAGAGACTAAAATCCCAGTTTTTCTTGATTTTTCCTCTCGGGTACGACAGTGTTAGGAAGCCCTTCAGATTCAAACTGTTCCTGCTGTCTGAGCTCTGTGTGGTTTTTCAGTCTCCATGTCATGTTTTCTAGTCTCTATGATTTTTTTCTTTCTCCTGTAGCATGATACAGGACAAATACAAACGCCTTGTTAGTTTCCAGAAACTAAACAAGAGGGAAAAAAATTACAGAGAAGAAAAATAGCAAATTAAATGTCTCAGAACTTAGCCTGAGTGTGGTGATGCATGCCTGTAATCAGCCCAGGGGACGTGGAAAGGAAAAGATCAGGAGGAAGTCAAGACCAGCCTTGGATACGGAGCAGACAGGAGGCCAGCCTGGGCTGCATGAGACAAAATTAACTTTCTGTTTTATCTATTCATCTCAGAAGCATGCTTCGGCAAAGCTGTATTCCTCCCATTTCAGATTTTCCAGATCAGGTTTATTACATTCTTGGGAATAAGTTAAGAAGATTCCCACTTCGGTAACTCTAAAATATTTGCTTTGTCTCTAAGCCCAACTCTTTGGTGACTGAACTTGAAGAACTTAATTACAATTTTACAAGTACCCTTGTTTACTTCCCAAAGCAGAAAATCATGCGATAGATGGGAACATGAGTGAAGGCAGAGAAAACAAATTAAGAAAGCTCTCATATCAGTAGGGAAGGCCCGATGGCAAGTTGTTTTCATTGCTTTTTCTTCTATTTTCTTCTATTCTGAGCATAGAGGTTATTAACATTATATTGCCAAATGAAGCAGCTGAATCTAGTTCATGTCTATTACTAATATTATCATGCATTAATAATTAATGTGTAAGTCAAACAAGTATTTCATAATATTTGCATGATCCAAACTGTGAACTACATCACAGCTGTTTAATGAAGGACGATCCCGGGTCAGCTGGCAGAGAATCAACGCCACGCTCGCCCCTACAACAGAACTTCACTCTCTCGCTCTGGCATGTTTTTCTTACATCGATTAATGAGCTTTTCTATTTTCATCTTTTCCATGTTTAACTTGCAGAGAGAAAAATACACCTCAGTTGATGCATCTCAGTGTCAGGTGCAGGGTAGCTGGTGAACAGAGAGAGAAGAGTTTTAAGCAGGTAGGAAGATGAGCGGAATCCCAGGAGACAGGAAGTAGTCTAAGCTTCAGAATGAGAGAGGGAATGAGGAAGAAATAATAGAGAAGAGGGAGGTCCTATAGTTTTCCAGCCCAGAATACAACACTGACAGTAAGTACAGATTTCTTCTGACTTTATGATTACATGCATTTCCCTGTTTATTATTGTGCCTCTTAATTTAACAAAGGGAAATAAAAAATCAATCAAAATGTAAGAAAATATTTTTAAACATTTGAATAAATAGATTATAAAAATTTAAATAAACAAGCATATAGGGTATTTTAACCTTTATGGGTGTGTGTAATTTTAAAAATTTTATCCCAGCACTTGGGAGACAGAGACAGGTAGCTCCCTGTGAGTTCAAAGCCAGCCTGGTCTACATACCAAGTCTAGGCCAACCATAGCTACATAGTAAAATCCTGCCTCAAAAAATAAAGAAATAAAAAAAATCTATGAGCACAATCTGATGACTTCAGGATTTTAATTTCTTTTTCTGATGTTCACTGAGGTGTGAGTCCATGTGATTTTGCTTCATTTATCACACATTCATAAGAGAGACCTACAGAGCCCCATGAGCTCCTTATTAAACCTCTTCCAACCTCAACATTGCTTTATTTAATACCACAAATGGCAGAAAGTACTAATCCCGAGAAAGGACACATGATTAGAACTGATCCAGCCTTCCCCTAAGAGGCCATCTTAGGTCACACTCCTCATGGGTTTCATCTTTCTTTATCCCAATGCTACAAGGCCAATCTTTTAAAAATACTATTTTTACTTTTTATGTGTATGAATGTATTGCCTTCATGTGTGTAAGTGCACCCGTGTCGTGCAATATTTGCAAAGGTTAGAAGAGGGCATCAGACTCTCTGGAACTGAGGTTATGGCCATTGTTAACCACCGTGTGAGTGCTGGGAACTGAGCCAGGGTCCTCCATAAGAGCAGCCAGTGCTCTTAATCACTGAGCCACCTCTCCAGCCCCAAGGCCAGTCTTCTAGGCCGTTCTTTGTCACCCACCTTCATCCCTTCACAGTATTCCATGCTTCCATCTAAAATCTTTGACCTCTTAAATCTTGCATTATATTCTCCAAAATTCATTCCTCAACTCTTCTTTAGATCTTCTCTACATAGTAATTTGAATATCTTTATCCTACAGAAATGCCGCTATCTGTCATGATGATGCTTCACCTGTGGTCACTAACGACTTGGAGGTAGAACAGTTGTCCACCCTCATTGCTGCTTCAGAACAGTTCTCTTTTAACCTCTTCTTCCTGAACAGCTCCCTCCCCTACCTTTAAGTACACCCATCACAACATGCTCTTAGGCACCATTCTAGTCAGCTCTAACTTGTGACTCCCTTTCTGGTCACCACTTCCAACATTACTTTTGTTTTCATTCTTAGTGAGTTCAATATCCATATCATTCAGCATTCTGTCTTCTCTTTCCTTGACTTCACATCCAGCAAGTTACTTTTCCCTCCTGACTTTAGCAATCCAAACCCAAGGTTTGTGTTAGAACGTTCATTCCAAGAACTCACTGTATCCCTCTCAAAAATCTTCACACACTCTCCTCCCTATTGATGTCTAATCTTTGCAGGTCAACTCTTTTAGTACAACTCCAAAGATTAATATAATTTATACATTTCCCATTCTTCCTATAGATCACTTGTCCCACCTCAGGTCCACAGACAGGACTCAGACACTTCTCACTTATCCTATTTACCCATGATCTTTCTCTCACATCTGTTTCTGTCACTCGTGCTAGGAAAGAGAGAAAAGAAGTTAGTGGTACTTACACTCAACCTCACACCAGCTTGACATCTGCACACCAACTGGTTAACTTGGCAGAAGTAAAAAATAGAATCATTAATACTTTTGAATTCAAGATCGGCTTTGCAAAGATCACTCCCAAGTGCCCAAACCATACTACCAAATTCCTCTGTACGATCACTCCCCTTTCAAAAGAACTATTTTACACTTTCTTCTCTCCAACATCTGTCTCACTCAGACTCAGATGGTTATCTCAATTTTTGTTCCTTGAAAAACTGAAGGATGAAAAAAACTATAGGATAAAAGTAGCTCAAAATCTCACTGAAAATCTCCTTGCAACATTCCTTGCTGTTGTTGAAACACACCGCCCTTACTTCTGCTCCTTGCCCTTCTGCCTAGGAAGTCTTCCTCTCAGTCATTGTGACTTTATCCTTCACCTTAAGCCTCTGTCCACGTGTTCTGCTTTCAGAGAAGCAGTCTCATTATGAGTACACCCTTCTTTTTCTGTCAGAGCACTGCTTCCTTCATAGGCTTTATTACTACAAAAGCTATGTCACACGTTTGCTTGCCTTTTTGTTTCTTTCATTTTAGATTGAAAGCAGATTTGCCAATAGGTCTTCTGTCTAAAGCACCTGAAATAGTGCATGATGCATATAAATAATATTTCATTACAATTGAAAGCTAGAGGCCTCTGGCTCCGGCTGCAGCAAGGAACTCAGCACAAGCAGGCTTCATCTCTGACAGCATCACTAAGTTCAGTGTGAGCAGGCCTTTGGCTCCAGTGGTCTTAGCACCCTGAAATTAGGCCTCCCATGCCTGCAAGATCACACTATATAACCTGAGCAGGCTCTGCTCCAGGGGGTCCAGGCAGCTTCTGAAGACTAGATCCTCTCCTCCAGCAGGGCCGGGGTGCACTGTGGGATTGGGCCTCCAGCCCTGTGATGGGCTCAGAGGTCAATGTGGGACATAAGCTCTGGCTCCAGTGTGTCCAAGGGCTTCTGGGGTTTCAGTGGACACTATAGGACTGTCTGTCTATACTGTTGTGGTTCCAGGAATTGCTTCAGGCCTGTGGCATTAACTGCAGCCCCATGTTAGTACACAAATTTGGTGGGTCTGATGTTGGGTATCCTGCCCCCAAGGCAGGAGAGCTTGAGGGTGTGTTGTGGTCTGTCTGCTTACCTTGGGGCTCGATGTGTGGCCCCACCCTCAGTCCTGTTGGCATATAGCCAATAGTTTCATTAGATACTCAACACCAAGATCCACCAGTTCCCTTGGCTAAACCTACTACTATCATTGTGCTAAATGGACATGGCATTACAACTCCTAATGACTTCTTCTTAGACCTTTAGATTAATGCATGTCTCAGCTCTTACCAGAGAAGCATCTTTTTGCCACATGGTGATCAACACAGAGACACACAAGTGGTCAACAGACAGACAATAAGAGAGTGTGGACTGCTCAGCCCTAAATGAGACACCTTTATCACACCCTTTCCGCCTGAGGCTCGGAGATCTTTGTGGACTGGGCGTGGAAGACAGTGAGACACAGAGGCGGCGCACAGCACCGGGAAGCAGTGTGTTCCAGACGCAGGCCAGTGACACAGAGGAGCTCACAGCAACTGTGATGCGTGTAAGACAAGCGCAGCTCAAGCCAGACAAAATCCCAGAATAAAAGTGAGGGGTAGACAAGAAGCCCCAACCCTTGCTGAACAAATATTGGCAATTGATCAATTGATAGCAGGAGAGTAGGTTTTCTTTGAGAGTGTGATTCTGGGTAGCCTGATCAGGCTCCAGGCGATGCACCCACACACAAACGCATTTGCCGACAAAAATTAGACTTGATAGGTCTTTAAAAAAACAGAAGACATGAAGTCAGGAATCGGGACGGGAGTGGGAGAGGATCATGAATAGGATCAAAATACATTGTATGAAATTCTCAGAGTCAATGAAAATATTTTTAAAAAGAAAACTTGTAACTACATACACTATGGATCAACTTGAATTACTGATACATATAGAATGTTGCACCCAACAGATGGGAAAATGAAAAATGGAGATAATCCCTTGCATCTTATTAAATCATAAGGAAGTAAAAGTACAAATTAACAAGAGAATCCACAGAAACCACAAAAATACTTGAAGACTAAATAATACATTTTTGAATGAGCAATAGGTCATCCAACAATCAGATATGAAACATAAAAATTCCTAGGAGTGACTGATAATAGGAAGCAGCGAGAGCAGGCCAAGAGGAAGGTTCATAGTGATAAGTACTCACATTAAAAAGCTGAACGGCGAGCAGGCGTGATGGCTAAAACCTTCACTCCCAGCACTTGGGAATCAGAGGCAGGCAGGTCTCTGGGGATGCAAGCCAGACTCGTCTACATAATGAGTATTTTGTTGAGTATTTTTGCATCTATGTTCATCAAAGAAATTTGTCTGTAGTTTTCTTCTGTTGTTATTGTGTCTTTATCTAGTTTTGGTATCAGAATAATAAGTGGCTTCATAAAATGAATTTGGTAGTGTTCCTTCACTTTCTATCATCGTTCTATCATCTACTATCATCGTGCTAAATGGACCTGGCAAACAAATTACATAGAATTGGTGTGACATCTTCCTTGAAAGTTTGATGGAATTCAGTGGTGAAGCTGGGATTTTTTTCACAAACAGCCCACAGAATGGAAGAAAAATTTTACCAACTGTACCTCAGATAAGAGACTAATTTCTGGGACATAAAAAGAACTACGAAAATTAAATACCAATGAAATAAAATTACCAGTCAACAAATGGGCCAACAAATTAAATAGACAGTTTTCAGAAGAAGAAATAGAAACAGCAAACAACTATTTAAGAAGTGTTTGACATCTCTAATTATCATGGAAATGCAAATTAAAACTTCTTTGATGGTTCATCAGTTAAGAGCACTTGCTGTTTTTCCAGACAACCTGGATTTGGTTCCTAGCACCCATGTGGCAGCCAACAACTGTCCATAACTCCAGTTCCAGGGGATCTAACACCCTCTTCTCCTCTCCATAGGCATTGTACACACAGTGCACTTGAATGGAGGCAAATGCTCATAAAATAAAGGTAACAAAAAATCTAAAAATAAAAACAAAATAAAAAATTTACATCAAAATGGATGGTTATAGAACTTATAATATTGAGGTCACCCAATTTCAAAAAAGCAGAAAATCACATTTTCCTTCATATGTGAATCCAAGTACAAATGTACGTATGGATATACTATAATATTTAGACAGGAGAATTAAAAAACGTAATTTATACTGAAAAGCACATTTTGTTTTTTCCGATGGTGGATATGTGAATTAAACTTTCTGAGTATCGAAGTAGAAGAACTATTTCTGCATTCCAACATGTATTGATAAGTGACTGTGAAAGTTGGGCTTTCTAGTTCATTCCATTGACCATTGGTGCAAGAGGAATTAGACGGGACTGGCCACTGAATGCATTTTTTGCATTAACCAACTTAGAAGAAGTTATTTTCTGTTGTTGTTGTTGTTGCTGTTAAATTTGTTTTGAAACCTAAAACTTTCCCCTTTCAATTCTTTTAAAACTATACCAAGTATAGTCCTATTTAATATGTGGATTGTATTGCTGTACATAGGATAAAATATGGTCTTTATAACAAAAAAGGAAAAAAATTGAAAACTAAGAACATAATGAAAGCATCTAAAAATCTTGCAGAAAGCAGCTTTTATAAGATAAAATTCAAATTAATGGAGACATATTATGTTCATAGATAAGAAAACTGTACATTTTAAGTGATTTATTCATCACCAATTAAGCTATAGATTCAATACAAATCCACTGAAAATCCAAGAAGTTGATAAATTAATTCCAAGTTCTATAAACAGATAAGCTAAATTTTAGAACTACCAAACCTAAATTAATTGTAAGATTAACTAATGACAGAGGATCATGTTCAAACAATGTATTAAGAGAAGAATTTAAAAATCAGTCTACTGTGGTGCCAGAGCAATGCGGAGAGACTTTGACAGCTTAGGTCAGCACAGTACCTGTAGTTGTCACTCAGCTACCCTATAATGCATAAAATATATATATGTATGTATACTATGTTTATATATATATATATATATATATATATATCAGGCTTTTCCTATGATATCTTCAAAGCTTTATTTTGTTGGGTAAGAACTGTTTTACTTCTCTGTTACCAAGAATTGTTATATTAAAAAATTGCATGATTTTGGTCTCTTAGTATAAACTTGAGTATATATCCAGAATAAATATAGTTTAGTAATCTCTGGAAAATAAGAAACCAAGAGGATTCAGCTTATTACCATAAACATAAAAAAACAGATGTTTCAGTTGTGTTATTTTTTTTTCTAGCTCTACAATATACAGTTAAATAGTTTCTGTGCTATAATTATCAGCCTCATGCTAATGTATTTTTCCTTTATCCTGGGAATAAAAATATTCTAAGAAAAAAGATGTAATTACATATTATGAATGACTAAATAAAATAATTACATATTTCACAACTAAAAAAATACAAACAAAACCTAGATGTTGACTCAAATGAAGAAGAAATGAAACTTTTAGACTCTATTGATGAAAAAAATAATTTTTTTGCTAAAAGTGATGGTTGAAATGTATCTATGAAATACACATTTCGACTCTGAGAAGTTAGTAAAGTTTATTGAAGAATTTCCTGTTTCCAAGATGTTTGCAGCTTTTACAGTCTGTTCAATTGCTCTCATGGAAGAATGGAAAGATAAAAGAAATTATGTAAGGCTTGCTCCCCAGTGGTGTAGCATGTGACTTACTTTACCAGTTCCAGCAAGCTCACCATTCCTGGCTGCACCTTCACACAAACCTCTTTCTGTACAAACTTAAATCTCTAATCTTTCCGCTCTGCTTCTTGGCTACTAATCCTTATTATAAATTTGCAGTTCATAATAATCCATTGCATGAATACTTTGCTATCTTGAAAAGTGATAAAGCAGTCTACCACTTTTAAGCTAGGCCTCCCACAAGATATCTTACAAAGTGTCAGGGCACAGAATAAATGGTTTAAATTAAAACCATTTATTAATTAACTTGCCATTATACAATAAGGATGGCCTCCCACATAATTTGCCAAAAATGTATTCAACATTCTTAACCATCAAGGAAATGTAGATTAAAACTACTTCAAGATTCCATCTCCTCTCAGAATGGCTATCATCAGGAATACAAATGATGACAAATATTGCCATGAGTGTGAGGAAAGGCCAACTCTTATACATTGTTGGTGGGAGTGAAAACTAATGCAGCCATTTTGGAAATCAGTCTGAAGGTTTCAAAAAACTAGAGATAAAACTACCACATGACCCAGGTATACCACTCATGACCCAGGTATACCACTCCTGGGCATATTATCCAAAAGACTCTATCATTCCACAGAGATATTTGCACATCCAAGTTAGTTGTTGCTCTATTCACAACAGGTAGGACACGGAATGGGTCTAAAGGCCCATCACTTAATAGATAATGAAAATGTGGTACTGAGCTGTAAAGAAAAGTGGGAAATTTTCAGGTAGATAGATGGAACTGGAGAAATATACTCAGGGAAGTAACAGGTACAGAAGAGCGCTCACTGCCTGTTCTCACTCATAAGTGCCTACATGCAACTCCTTAGTTTTGTTTAATCTGGAAAATCTGCAGAAGCAGGAAAGAGAAAATGGGGGAGGGATGCTTTAAGGTGGTGGAGGATCATTGACTTTTACATAGGTAAAGTAGAGGAAAGAATCACGGGGAAGGTGTTCGGGCAAGGAAAGGGAAGGTCATGCAAAATGAAGAATGCACAAAAAGGCACAGCAGACTTAATACTTACAATTCAGTTTAAAAGTACAGAACAGAGAGTGAAGGGTGACATCTGCATGGATGAGATTCTGAAAATGCAAAAGATGTACAACACTAGACCAATCTGGTAAGAAAGCTTAATGTTGGTTTCAGGGCTTACTGTAAATTGCATTAATCAAGAGCATATGATATGGGTATGAAGTTAGAAAAGTAGATTAATGAAATAAATTACAGAGTTTGTTAAGAGATGTGCATACAAACAATTGCCAACTCCTATTTAGCAATAAAAGGAATAAAATATCAAAATATCAAAACATGCAGTGCTATGGGTATCTTTAAAAGCTGATGTGCCACGGAAGTCAGAGTATTAGTCAGGGTTCTCCAGACAGTGAGAAAATAAAACTCAATGAGATACACATATACATGACTGTGCATCTATGAATCTATTTGAGAGAGAGACATGCAGAGAGAGAAGGGGAGAGAGAGATAGAGAAATGAAGTGAGAAAAAGACAGAGAGAGAGAGAGAGACATACAGATGGAAGGAGGGAGAGAGAGAGAGAGAGAGAGATCTTTGTTGTTATGGGGAATAGGCTACTGTGGTCACACAGACTGAAAAGTTACACAATCTACAAAACCAATGGTATAACGCAGTATTAGTCTCAAAGTTGAGAATCCAGTTGAGCCAATGCTGTAAATCCCAGTCCAATTTCAGGAGAACATTAATACGGGATACCCAGCTCAAACTGTTAGACAGGAGAAAAAGAGTGTGAACCTCTCCTTCCTCCTTTCATTTTATTTAGGTACTTGGTGGGTTAGATGCTACACATCCACATCAGAGACAGAGATTGCCTTTACTGAATCTACTGATTCAAATATTCATCTCATCTGAAATATCTCCATAGACAATCCGGATATAATATCTATTCTGGGTACCTCATGGTCTAGACAAGATACTATATAAAATTAAGCATCACAGATAAAACAATATTAGAATTTTATGTACATAAATGTCTTATTTATCTATTGCTGTATTATAGGCTATTTCAAAGCGTACATATTTGTAAAACAAAAATACTTCTGTGAAGCAGTGCAGGCTGGTAGCCCTGGCACTCAGGAGACCAGCCCAGGAGGATTACCGTGAGCTCAGAGCCTGGGTGGGCTATTTTGAATAGGGGACTAATGAACATTGACCTTGTATAACTTTGTTCTGTGTGGTGGATGAGTAAGTACTACAACTGTACTTGAAAAGAACCTTATGAACTCCTTGTAATAAGCATGCTTGTTGATATACGTACAAGTAACAGGACTTCAAAAACTTCTATGTATACTTAAATCATAAAGGCCACTCTGAGCTCAGTCTCAGGCTAAGATAAGCTAAGGCAGGCAACCACAAAAACTAGTCCATGATCACCTTGGAAAATGCGGCCTCTTGCAGTGGTCTTTCAGGAAGCACCTGCTGCCATGTGTCTTATTTGTTAAAATGGCCAGTTGTATTGGCATCAGCATATTGCTGAGAAGTGTCACTATCCCACACTTGCCTGAATATCTGCTTCTTTGTAAACTTCTGACTGTTTAAATTTCTTACAATAACCTAAGGGACATGTATACTTCCATGCTGGAAATCTCAAACCCACCTATGTGATTACTGCCACTGACGATATAAAAAAATCCTATAAAAAAATCTGTTTGTATTTCTGATTGGGGCCTCAGTTTCTCTGGAGCAGGTTAGCCCAGTCTGGGACCCATGTATAATAAAGAATAACCTCCCCTGCATCCTGAGGTTTGAGTCTTGGGTTAGTTCTCATGACAATACGATGAGTGTCAGGACAGCCAGGGTTTCGCAGCGAGACCCTGTCCCACAGCCCCTCTCCTGAACAATAGTGTATTTTCCTATAAAATCTGCAAGTGGACAAAGATTCCTAGGGGTGGTCCATGTCTGCTACAGTGTCAGCTAATCTGCTAGGTCTGACAGATACTACAAGATGTCTCACATGGGAAACAAGTAGGTGTTGGATGCTGGGTGGAAACTAAGGCAGGACTATTCACTCAGGAGCGCAGCTTCTCTGTGCATAGCTCTGTCTGTGAACTAGGCAGACTTCCACATTGTATGCCAGCTGGGCTTTCAGAGAAAATGTTTCAAGGTTCAGGAAGTAGAACTGTCTCTTACAGCACAGGCTTGTTTAATGGGACAGCATAACTTTTATATGATATTAGTTAGTTCTTGCACAGCCCTCTTATATCAAAGTTAGGAGACACGGAGACCACCTCTTGATATAAGGAGCATCACAGAAGCTGTAGCCATCTTTAATGCAGTAGCACTCTTCTGTAGCAATTTCCTCTGACATAAATCTATCAGTCTCAGAGGAAAACTCCTTAAACCCAACACGCTCTAACGTAGCATTTAAGGGAGGTAAAACATTCCATCCTGCAAGGAAGCTCATTAAGTTCAGAAAATAAATAACTCAAAAGCTTCAGGAGTTCCTAAAACTGGCAAGATGCCCTAGGTCCCTCCCATGCTTATATAAGCAGTAAGGACTGCTAGAGACTCTCAGACAAGCACTGATGACTAGAAGAGGCCTAGGCCAGCTGAGCTGCCTGAAAGACACACCCTCTAACATGCTCAGCTGCCTGTAGGTTGTGTAGTGTGCTACAACATTCCTGCTTTCATGAGATGTCACCATGCTAGGGTAGACTTTGGGGCGCCTCTGTCTTTGTGCTATTTCTGCTCTGGTAAGTAACCCCTCAACTGCACTCCTATGAGTAACCCCAGTAAAACTCATTCTTCACCAAGTTGGATTTTTGTGATATCCTTATTTCAGTCTGTTATCAGTTCCCCATCTGGGGTGAACAGGCATGTGTTCATGTCTCCTCAGGAATAGTGTAAGCACACATGCAGCAACAGAGGGAAGTACTGTGTATTGACAGAAACGGTTCAGTTTTGCCTTATGGTAGAGAAGGTGGTAGAGACGTACTGACAAAGCACATAAGCAAAGTGTCTCAGGTACAAAAAGGTTCCATATCTTGATTAAGTGGATACAGAAGTGTATAAATAGGCCCAAAGTCATTATACTGTGTACATTTTACAGTATGAAAGTTATATTCAATAAAAATAGCTTTATTAAATTATGCTACTTTATTAGTAGTAGTTGTGTGTGTTTATGATGTGTATGTATGTGGGCATGTGCATGCTACAGTATACATGTGGAAGTCAGAGGACAACCCCCAGGATTCTGTTTTCTCCTTCTACCACATGGGCTCCAGGTATCGAACTCAGGTTGCCCAAGTGCCTTCGATCTCTGAGTCATCTCACCAGCCCTTAAAATCATTTGGAAGCAGACTTACTCCAGGCACAAATATTTATACCAAACGGAAGTTTAGGACTCAGAATATAGTGTGTTCTTCCAAGGAAATTTTAGTTATTTCATTGCTATTGTTTAATTTAGTAAAATAAATTGGAAAATAATGTCTTAAATCAGGTTTAAGTCATTGTTAGGTCTAACAAGTTCACATACAGCCAAAAATTGGGGCTAAAATATAATTGACATCTTTCTTAACTATAAATGATAAACTGCATACACTCATGTATAAATGCATATAACTTGATGATAGTATGCAGTATTCACATGTTAGTTTGGGGAAAGCTAAAATACTAGCTAAATCCACTTAAAAATCCTGAAGTATATTCTCAGGATGACATCAAGGTTAAAGGCACACTTCACAGCCTGGACTTGGTATCCTTGAAAAGCAGCAAGCAATATGAGTCCCTTGAGGGCTTCTTAAATCACAAAAGAATTATTGGACTATTCAGGTGGGCTGGGTTTGAGCTATAGCACATCAACAAATAAACCTCATCATAGCAGACAAGGGCTTTCTCACTAGCTTCCTGGCATATGAACATTATATTTCAACTGCAAAATTAAACTCGAATCTATGGTTTCTGAAGTTTTGTGCCTGAGCTATTTTGAAATTATCTCTTACTAAATGAGGGTTCTTCAGGCAGGTTTGTCCTCAAAGTAGACCATCTCAAAGTATAATATCTTGTGTCTTAATAGTACAATACAGCAATCCATATTGAGGAGTTAGCTATTGACTATCTTCCAAAATATTCCCTTCTGAAACAGTACGTAAATCTTTTCAACTTCTTTCTTACCAGTCTTCCTGTCCTTCAAGTGACCTTACGGAAAAGCTGAGTTCTCAACCATTGAATGTCATAAGTTACGGAGCTGGAGAGATGGCTCCAAGGTTAAGATCACTGGGAGTTCTTGCAGAGGACCTGGGTTCGGTTCCCAGCACCATGTGGTGGCTGACAACTATCTATAACTCCAGTTCTAGGGGATCCACCACTCTCTTCGGACCCTCATGGGCATTACCCAACATGGGTGCACTTACATACACGCAGGCAATGCACTCGTACACATGAAAAATAATAAATAAAATTTTTTAAATGTCGTAAGTGAGTTCAATAGTCTATTCCCAGAGAGAAAAATCAACTTTAGAAACCTCCCGGCTTCGTTCTTTCTTCTGTGTTTGTGGAGACAGCTCAGCTGTGAGTTTCGCAGGAATTCCTATGTGCACTGGACCAATCTTCTACTCACTCTGAGCCTATGGTAGCATTTGATACCACACACAGCCAAAGAATAGGACAGGTGGACAGATCTTTAAGATCTTTAAGGCAGATCTTAAAGTTTTTTATTTCTTGAAATCCTTCTCCCGTGACCTCTAGGCAGTCAGCAACTTTAGGAATGTCCAAATGTCTTAACATAGAGTCCCATCATGTCTGCCTTCTTCTAAAATAAATAACCACTCAAGGTCTACAAATCCTTTGCATGATTAACTAAATAAATCCCAATGATAAGGAATGGTGGATAGGTCCAAGCTTCATAGAACTACTTAAGGAAATCTGTTTGTAACTGGTGGAAAAGTGTCAAGAGCAGGATGCGTAATTTTTAACATGAGCCACCTGATCTATCTATGAGAGGCCTTCATCTAAGAGGTCTGCCTCCATTCTATTAACTTAACAAAAGAAAATGTTCAGTGAGTTGAAAACCCATTCAGAAACTTGTCAGTCAATACAACAGCCGGACAAGAGTTATTGTTTTAGAAGGAAAGAGATGGGGTCGGGTGGTTTTGTTTGTTTGCATTAGGTTGTTGTGGAGAGATTGAGAATGCAGTGGGTTGAGAGGTCCTTTTCGAGCACTATTCTAGATGTCCATTCCGCCTGGCTTCCTTTCCCAGTAAGACTGGCAGCTACTGAGAACTCAAGAGATAGCATAGTTACTTCTTCCTCTGAACCATTTGTACATGAGGTGTCTATCTGAATTGGCTGAGTTAATGGCTAGTTGATTTAAACATAGCAAATCACAGAAAATGCATTTTACTCTGGAATACATTGTGTGATCTTCAGGAAGTTCAAATCTTAACTATGATTTTAGGCTAGTATTAAAGGTCAATAATACAAAGTAAGTTGCTATTGTTTCCCAATATTCAGGACAACCAGCCCCAGGGAAAGGTACTGGGCGTGCTTTTAATACCTGGCTCAGCCATCTCCTTAAATTCTTATGAAACCCATCTAATCACTACTAGTCCCGTCTTTCAGGTGACGCTGCTCAAAGGCATATGTAATATCACACGGCTCCCGAAGCACAAGCACAAAAACGATCTATTTTGCACCTCTACAAAAATAACTGTGAGAAAATATAAACGTGCTCATTTTACCAGGATTCAAGGAGGTGACTTGGCTTGCTTTAGACTTTCATTTCAGACTCCCACTTCCTGGGAATGTGAACTTTTCAGTATCAAAATAGCCTTATTGGAAACATATGTTCTGTTCTTCCCAACATGAAGGTACCTGTGCAGTTTCTCCTACCCTTCCTCATCTCATCTTGAAATCTTTGTGAGATCTTATCAGAGTCTTACACACAGACACACACACACACAACACAGACACACACACACACACACACACACATACACACACAGTTCCCCTCGCCTCACTTCAGCAGGACTGTAATTGGTTTGGCTTTTGGAAGATTTCAGAAGTTTTCTTCCAAGGCTCGGTACTGCTTTCTTTTGGGGCCCATACCCCTCCGGGGTGACAGAAGAGGTCAGTGATTACAGTCTTGCTGGGAAAGGAAGTCTGTTCTTACCCAGATGCAAACTCTGATTTCTCTCAGGTCTGGGTAAACAAATTAATCTAATCAGGAAAAGTCAAGACCCAGAGAGAAAAAAGGAGGGAGAGGAGGGGACAGGAGCAGGGAAGGGCCAAAGAAAAAGCAACTTTGAAGAGGCTGGAAAAGCCAGGACACAGACAGATTGCCATGAGAAAGAAAGAACGGTTTCCATTGTAAAGCGCTCCTCTTTCAGAATAACAGAACCTCTGGATGCAAATGAAGCCTCCTACTGTTAAATGACTTGACTCTGTGCGGTCTCCATCGGTCTCATCTGAATTAATGTCCCTTCTTTGTCAGGGTCCTCTTCTTTTTAGTTCCTGCGCTCCATCTGTCTTCTCTGAAGAATTGCTGGGCTCTCTAGATTCATACCTTTCTTCCTGGTTGCCTAGAACTCCCAAGATCAGTCTTTTACTCAAGAGCAGCTTGTTCGAGGACATAAGAAGCAAGAGTTAGTTGGCAAGAGCCATCTTCAGAAGAGAAACCCCCAAACAAACGGAAAACACCAAGCTTCTTTTAAATGGACAGTTATTCCCATAACTGCTAATTCCACGATTACCAGACCACTTAGCTCTAGCGAAGAATCACATCCTCAGCTTTTAAGGAAACAGTTACATGTGTCAAATAATTTAATACATAATCATATGAAATGCAAACCAGCTATTTAGCTAGCTTTCCCTAAACAACAGACCCATGCACAGAGAGTTAACGCAGGAGGACTGAGTAAGATCACTGGTCTTTCTCCTCATTTTTAAGGGACAAAAGAACTCAACAAGTTTCCCTGCTGTGCCATAGTCAATTACTGGGGACACTAAGCATAGCATGCAGGTCTGAGCTCTGGTCCAGTGAGTTGCTCTCTCTCCGTGTAAAGTCTGAAGGGTGAAAAAGCCAGAAAGGATTTACACTTAGAACAATGTGAGGCAGTCATGTTTATAATAAGCCCTCAGCTATAAACATGTGACTACTTTTCAAATTCCGGATCTCAGTCCCTTCCACTGCTCAGGTTTTGTATTAAGAAAGAAAAGCTATTCTTTAAGTAAATTTATCATTCATTGAAAGGAAAATGTGCTGCCTGAGAAAGCACACACAATATGCTTTACAGTCAATGTTAACGTGTTTGGAACTGTCCATTTTCCGACTAATGCCCAGTGCTGTTCTGTCCTGTTTCTACAGATACTGTGGGGCGGCTAATTTATTTTAAACCAATAGCTTTTTAAAACACTACAATGATTTTTTTCCATGACTCTCACAACATATCCATTTTTTACAATTTGAATTTGAAACACCTCTAACACACTCACATTTTTTGAACAGTTGTTTCCCAGCAGGTGGCATTAGTCTGGGAGGCCGTGGAACTTTGCAGATGGGGCTGACCTGGCAGATGTCGATCATCGGAGCTTTTGAAGGTAGACCCAGACTGGCCCTGCTTCTTATCCTACCCTCTGCTTCAAGGTTCACTTGACAGGAGGAGCCTCCCCCAAACCCTCCCACTGCTGTGAAGGTGGTCCTACCACACCCTCACCAGCTAACACCTCTGAAAGTGAGACCCTGAGCCTACGTAAATCTTTTCTTCCTCCTGTCAATCCTGTGGAGTATTGTGTCACAGAGTTGCAAATAACGCATATGCCACTGGGAATTAAGGATGGCCTTGTGAATATCCCCATTTCCTTTTCTTCAGTAGTCTTGCTTTGCCCACTCTGTTTACACTGCACTTCTGTTTCTCCTTTATTGATTTTTCTTCTTCTGCCAAATAAGTCTGAGTGTTCCCAGGTCTCTCTTCATAAGCCAACCTTCATGCTTTAGCCTACAAGCATTTTATCTTCTGTCTTAACCTCGCCTCTTCAGAAAGAAATCACCTGTATGCAATCTCCTCCCCAAATTCAGTACCTCATCCTTCCCACAGCTTCTCCTTTGTTGGCATATTGAGTCAGTTACACAATCTGAACACTCTGCCTTTTGTTTAATTTTTACTTAAGGCAGTAACATATTTTTTGCTCCTTACCCTGTGAACAGCACTGTATTAGGCTCCCTGTAAAATCAAAAACACAAGCATATCTAATTCTGTCATCTCAGGGTAGCACTTACCAACCAGGAATATCCAACCATGAAAGGCAAGATGGAGTGGATGGAGTTCCAACTTTACAGAAGCATCCGTGAGGACAGAAGCTATGAGCCAAGGAAGGCAGGAAGTATCTAAGAGCTAGAAAAGACAAGAGAACAGAGTTCCTTTTCAAGCTTCCAGAAAGAAGATAGGCCTACCAACATAGCAATTTAAGACTTTGGCTTTCAGAGTTGAAAGAGAAGAAACTTGTGTTCTAGGTTATTAAGTTATATATATGTTTTATACGTAATACCATATTAATGTGTGTGTGTGTGTGTGGTACACAGCACATGAGTGCTGGTACCTGCAGATGCCAGAAGAAGGTGGGAGCTAGAGTAGAAGATGGTTGTGAACTGCCTGACATAGGTGTTGGGAACTGAACACAGGTCCTCTGAAACAGCAGTATGTCCTCTTAACCACCACTGAGCCATCCCTCCAGCTCCATAGATATTTTTCATACCAGTAATAAGAGCCTAATGGAATTCCTGCTCCCTGTTTTTAAGCCCAACTCAGTTCCACTCCCATCTAGACTGCTGTTCCAGTCGCCTACCTGTGTCCTCTGCTACTGTCCGTCTGGCTCTCCTGCAAAATGCCTGTCATTCTTCTCGAGCCTTGACCCTAAACCAAAGCCAGAAGACATTCCACATTTATTCTCTTCTTTAGGAATCTGCATTTTGGTCCCAAATGTGCATTTCCAGCTTTGTCTGGAGCATTTTTTCATCTGGGAAATTTGATTCAGTCAGGGTCTCAAGGGCGCTCTTTCTATATTTCAGAATGCTGGCT
The DNA here is from genome assembly GCA_035773235.1 of Eospalax fontanierii. Classification (NCBI taxonomy): domain Eukaryota; kingdom Metazoa; phylum Chordata; class Mammalia; order Rodentia; family Spalacidae; genus Eospalax; species Eospalax fontanierii. The sequence goes on along the minus strand of CM069539.1, from coordinate 65,525,579 downwards.
TTGGAGGACCAGGTAATGTTACCACTCTTTGTGTCTCAGCACACAATGACTATTCTCTTCATTGAACTCCAAGAACCTTTCATGACTGTAATGTGAAAGCCTCAAGACATTGATCCTTAATGTCCACAACTGGAGGAAAGGTTCCCAGAACTTGATCAAAGCCTTAACACCTCAGAATGCAAACACAGGAAAACCAGCCACTACCAGATGGGATCACCACCTGAAGATGTGGTTCCAAATGATGAAAAAACAGTGAGACCCAGCAGCAGATTTAGGAGATGCTCAAGTGAATGAAGGTGTACGAATCAGAATTCTAGAAACGAGCCTAACACTAGTAAGGAGGCATGTCCAAACAATGTGATTAATCATCAGGAGGCTCGCTGGTCATGTTTTCTAGGTTCAGATTCTGGGTCTATCACTAAGTAGTTGCATTCCCATAGTTGAGATGACTATTGAATAATTATTGTTGCTCAGGATAATGGAACTCTTCTGACGATGGTGCTTGATTTCACGTGTAGATTTTCCTACCAAAAAAGAATCAACCTCCTGGCATGAACTGTGGTTCCCACTGTCAATAGGCATTTGGGTTTATACTTCAGTCTCTTGTGAATTTTTTTAGTGAGTCAATCAGTAAAGCTAAATCTGAAATTATGCAGATAAAATGAAGGAACTAAAGCAATTTGCTGTGTTTTTCTGGCCAATCACACAACTTGACACTAGCTTGCATCTGAATTATTTAGACCGGCTGTCTGCAGTGATCAGATCTACCCGATTATTGCTGTACTTTCCACTCTAATTTGCATAGACAGCCTCCATGTGCACCTGGCATGGTCCCGGAAAGTGCTGGGCAGCTGCTCCACTGAAAACAGTAACAGCTGTGAAGCTTAAATCATTTCATGTTTTAGTAAGATGACAACATGGCAAGCAGACAGCACACTGGAAATTCCTTTTGGACAATGCTTGTTGGAAGCACAGAACAGCAAAGTATGCTGCTACGATGTAACTGTGTTCTTCAGACTCCACAAGTAGAGAAAGCTGTGGATCCATGGTGGTAACTTGATTTTAAGTTTCCTGGCCCAGAACAAGTTTCCTCAGGTCAGAAACCCTCTGATTACCAGACCTAGAACAAGGTTCCTCAGTTCAGAAACCCTCAGATTACCAGAATACAAGAAATGTAAAAGCAATGGAAGATGATCGATTCAACTAACTCTCAAGCCAACCTTTACATGATCTTTGATAAAGAAAAGGCAGCCTACCAGAGTCAGAGAAAAAAGTGGTCCCCTACATCAAAATACTTGGCAGGTACTGGACTAGGTCCTGTGTGCAAATGAACTAGGAAACATTTGTCTGCGGACTTGGCCTTCTGGTCTTTTCAGATTTGAAAGTACATGATCTCAGAAAACAGCTAGGGCAGTAGTTCTCTGTGCACGTACTTTCAGGACCATTTCTAAAAACCTAACCAAATGTGAGTTATTTTCCTGCTTAAAAAATCACCAGTAGATTTCTAGTGTCTTGAAGATGGAATCCTATCCTTTATTAGAATTTCTTAAATGGACCTTCAAAGTTTGGCCTCTGAAATAAACATGTCTTTTATTTCTCCATAACTTTAAAACTTTAATGAAAATTTTCCAGTTGTAAAAGTGATATGGTTATTATAGACAAGTTAAAATATACAATGTATAAACATTAAAATAAAAGTTAACACCAAGAAATAACTGCCATTATTCATATTTAATTTATTTCCTGAGAAATGGCTTCCTTCAACAGACACACATTTTCCCTACATCCATTTTCTTCTTCTTTTTGTCTTTTTCTGTATCAAGCTCATGCTTTAAGCACGTTTTCATGAGTATTTTCTACCTCACTACTTAGAGAGTCATTAGAATAGGATAGTCATGAGATCATTTGCATCTATAAGCTATTGAAAATAACTACAGAAGGGTAACACCTTTTATGTCAGACATTTATATTTTCTTATCTTCTTTCTTCCCACGTTTATTCAGGGCATTGCTGTCTCAGGATGTGGTTGTCATAGCAAAACCCAGCTGAAAAAAAGTCACATTTTTGATGTTGAGCCTCAAAAGTCCTAATGAGGATTTAGTGGCATAAAACTTATACCAGAAATCATACGTCTACAAAAAATTCCATTACCAATTTCTCCAGGTCTGTCTTGGTTTAAAATATAAACATCTCATGTCCCCAGGAGACCCTGAGAGCCAGGTAAAGGCCAATTCTTCATGATCCCCGTTAACTGTGTACTCCATGGCTTTGGTAGGGAAAAAGCCTCAGAAAGCAGCCAGTGGGTCAAGAAACAGGGAGGAAAATCTCTGATTTACCTACACTTATGACTTCTGAGAAATCGGAGACGAGACAGAAAATATGAGGAAAACTGTGGAGAAAAAAATAGGCAAGAAAAGTAAAAAAATGAACTGAGCAGGGGCCAGGCCCTTCTGAGGGCAAGAGACCAGGCCGGTCAACACAAGTGTACCACTGTCCCATCACAACCATCACAGCTGCAGTCACGGCTGATGGAGAACCCCGAGGGTGACTGGCACTGCTTCCCAGGGCAGAGTAGAAACCCCTCATTCTATATAGATGGAGAAACAGGAGCCCAGAGAAAAGCTACACTCAAGACCATTCACTTAGCAGTCTAATCACACTAAGATTCTATTGTAGGCATGGTACAAAATAATATGAACAGTCATGGCAGGACCTATTTTTATACATACAAATTGTTGGGAATTCTGTAAAGCCTGAGAGATTTTACTTTTTTCAAACTAAGACATAGGCATATTAAAATTTCTTGGATGCTGACAAAAGCACCAGGACCAGAGACAGAAATGAAAGACGACTGCCAAAGCAGCTTCCACTGGAATGTTACAGTCATCCACTTCTGGCCCCCAAAGTTCTTCGACTTCACAGAGAAAACACCAAGGGGCTCGTGATGATGGATACCTACAACTAAATGACTTGCATATACTGGAAAGGAACACAACGCTGGGGACTCACTGTTTTGACAGTAAACAGAAGCAAGTCTCCCTTTGGCCTGGAGGGAAGTATTACCTCATCTCTCAAGTTGTCTACTACAGACACAACTCTGAGAAAATTGCCTGATAAAGAGCAGTCAGGGCCTGGTGTTCTTGCTTGGCACACCCAGCCAGAACATGTAGGGACACTGAGGGCCCAAGACTGAGTTTCTCTCCCCCACGACTATCATTTAAACTAAGCAGACAAACAATGCTAAGTGGTTATATGGCATAACATCACCCCATTCATTTCCCATTCACTCCAAAGACTGAGATCTGACTCACCATATCACAGGAAATACAGTGTTCTCCAAACACTGTGGTACTGTGCAAACATTTTATGTTTGCCTATAACTGTTTATTCTACACACTGGTATTAAGGTCTGGCTGTTAAACAAAAGCAGTATTCCAGATATCTGATATGGGGAGCCATCAAACAAAAGAAATTAGCTGTAAACCATGTTGTAACTGTTAGCTGCCAAGTTCTACCAAGACAGCTCATATTTAACTTGAGACACAGAATGGTGAACACCAAGCATTTGCAGGAGTACATACATAAGAAATGCCCAGTACTTGCCTGGCCAGGCAGCTCCTGAACGCACATCAATGACCACAACAGTGGTCTCTTTCATATAATGCAACGGGAAGTCAATCCCGAAAATAACTTTATAGCTCAAGCAACAACAACAACAAAATCTCTGTTATTATTTTCTATGCTTTCAAATAAACATGAAGAAATCTGTGTGCACAAAAATTAGCTTCTTTGGAAAGCCTGGATAAAGTATGGCTTTCAACTACAAGAAATTTTCTAGGGAGCAGCTGTTACAGAAAGGTCAAAGAATTCTCCAATTAAAAAAGAAGATGAAATAATTTGGGGGATGTTTTTATAGTCTTAAGGAATATTATAAGTGACTCTAGGGACAAATCAGTGGCGCTTAAGATGCTTCTTTTACATACTGTCAGTGGAGTGTGTCTGGCTAATCTCTGCAGGAGGTAAGATATAATTGACAGTGGAATTTTTTCCAAAGAAATGATGTTCTTTTCACTCTCATTTGGAAGCAATGTTAAGGTACACAAACGGCTCAAAGCCTCTCAATCAGCCACTTCCAAACCTAGAAACATCTCAAGGAGAAGCCTCCTGCTTCCTTTCTCTCATCTTCTCTAGGAAAATAATTGTAGGATTTGTTTCCTGAGAGTCATACCCAGAGATATCTTGATTCTAATACAGACTATTTTATCCGGGAATTAGAAGATGGTCATGGTGCAAATGTGAAGATCTGTGAGACAAGGTAAAGACCCATTTGAAGGCAGATGATGTCTGGGTGGTAGTCATTTGGTTGGGCTAATTCAAGTTATCTACACAATCGTTTCATGTTTCTGTCTCACAGATTTGGAACCCCCAAGTCCTAGACAGGACCAGGAAACACATCAATGTCTCCTGTCTTCATTCTGGCCTTGTCACCAGCCCATCACAAGTCCCCAAAATAAAGTGTTTCTTTGCAGAGTACAATCCCAGCCAGAGGTGGTGGTAGTCCACTGTGGAAGGAGCTATGGGGAATAAGAAAGCATTAGGCTCCCAGTCATGATGGGAGCCAGAGCCAGGGCAATGCTAAATAGAGCAACTTTAGGCCTATAAACTCACATGGAATCCACGATTTTGAATGGGGAAGTAAAGCAGGAGTGAAAAACAGTCTGTGATGTTGTGGACATACACCTTCCAGAAATTACCATGCACAGATCCATAGGATGAGGAATAAGTTAATTTCTGACCTGACTTGCCCAAAACTTAAGTTGGGATGACTCGATGGGGTTGAATCATCAGATGGTCTTCCATGTCAGCAGCCAGGCTGAATCAGGAATGAACTGTCACAGACAAAAACATAAGAGGTACATTCCAGAAAGAGAGAAGAGAGTACACACAATAAAATACACAAAAGCAAAGCTTACTTGAAAACTGATAGTTAATGTCCAGTCCTTTGAAACAAAGCTGTGAAGTTCAGTAGGGTTCCAACTGTAAACAGGAAAATTTGGACATTCATTTTATCTCACTTAGATGTATGAGAATATATCAGGACTATGTCAAACATGAGACACTAAAGCCTCACCAGATAGGTTTAATCAGAGAAGTAGTAAGATACTAATCCAGGGCATCTAACTTTAAATATTCTCTTTCTCTGGAATGCAAGACCAGATCTGTGTTTTCCCATTCAAAAATGAAAGAGATGGATCTAGGGAGATGACTCAGGGGGTTACAGTGCTCACCGTGCATAAAATTCCCATTGTGGTGGCTTTATAAGCTCAGCCATAGGGGTTAGGAGTGGGGTGTCACTGGGACAAGCAGATCCCCAGACCTTGCTAGTCAGTCTACCTAAATTGATGAGATCCAGGTTTGGTGAAAAACCACCGTCTCAGAAGCTAAGGTGGAGGACTGGTGAGATGGTTCAGTGATTACAGGTGCTTGTCTGTTGGCCTGACTACCTGAATTCAATCCCTGGCTCCTATAGTGTGACAGGATCCTGAGAACTGTCCTCTGATCTCCATGCACACCATGGTACAAGTGTGCACACACATACACACAGACACACTTAATTAAAAATATTTTAAAAAATAAATAATAAATAATTTATTAATAATAAGTAATAAAAAATAATAAGTTAGAGGGCAATAGAGAAAGACACCCAGTGCTGACCTCTGGCCTCCACCCAAGCAAACACACACACACACACACATGATATCCATACATTTGTCATACACAAGAACATGCCTGCACATAATCACAAACACACAAATATGCATACAAAAAAATGAAACAATAAGCATGGGAATATTTTAAAATATCAAAAAATTCAGCATTTAACCTCAGATTTCATAAGGATCATTTATTAATCACCCAATTGATTTGGTGATTTATGAATGGCATAGAGATAGCAAAGTTCTCAAGTAAAAGGTGCATTCATTGAATACACGCTGTTTCACTAATTGCAATAAAGTGTAGCAGTAGGGTACTTTTCAATTAAGAAGTGCATATTGTCGGGGCTGGAGAGAGGGCTTAGTGGTTTTAAGAGTGCTGGAAGGTCACCTGAGCTCAGTTTCCAGCACCCATGTCAGGTGGATCACAATCACCTGTAACTTCAGCTTCAAGAAAGCTGAGACTTTTGGCCTTCACAGGCTTCTGTAGTCACAGGCACATGCCTCCACACAAACACACACATATAGTTAACTTTTTTTTCATTTAAGAAAAAGAAATATACATTGTCATTTAAGAATTCAAACCTGTTTTTAGGTTTTTGTTTTGTTGTGAATGAGGCAGGCCCAGAAAAGAACAGCTAGTTAGCAACCAATAGATCAATCATTTCCATTTTTTGAATCACACACACAAATGCCAGACAGTACTGGAGAGCTGGCTCAGAAGTTGAGAGCGCTGGCTGCTCTTTCAGAGAACCCAGGTTCTCTCCCAGCGCCCACATGGCAGCTAACAACTGTCTGAAACTCCAGATACCCTGTGACTCCCTCTCTTCTGTCCTCGGTGAGCACTGACACAACTGATGTGCTTCCATTCCTGCAGGCAGAACATTCATACACACAAAATTTCTGACTTCAGAGACAGCCTCCACTAGTGGAACACACACCTGGGCTCACCTGAAAAGTGAAAAGCCCACCAGAAAGGCTGACTGTGAGCAGAGTTCTGGAGTCAGGCTGCCCTGAGTTTGAGTCTAGACTCTTTAGCAGTATACTTTCAGTGAATCCTCTAAGTCTTATATCCCCTCATCTGTAAAAAGCACAATCATCTCCATAGCATGGCATTACTGTAAGAATTAAATTCTATAACAGGCAGAGTACTTTGCAACCTAAGCTCATTTTAGGAGATTAATAATGAGAGCTGTTGTGGTTAACAAGACTTCTCTGTTCCATGCTGCCTGTCATTGGAGATACAGGATACTGGGGCATCAGTTTCTCATCAGTTTGATATCTGTATCCTGTCCACGTACCTTGTATCTATGGCTAATCTGTATCTCCACATGATGAACTAGGTGGCCATTTGGATGTACTGGTCAGAAGAAGAAGGAGGAAGCGAGAATGGAAATGCCCAAGAGCAGTAGATGCCTGAGTTTTCTTCTTGATTTCAGTCTTCAGATCATCAAGAGAAAATTTCACCTGTCAGGGAATCAGGCAGCAGAAGCAGAATCTGGTTTCTCCCCATCCCAGCTGATCCACCGTAGGTAAATGACCAGCAACTATGGAAAACACATGTCTTGTAAGAGCCAAGAGGACCCTCTAAACCCCTGGTCACTGATGAGTCTTGACCAGTGTTGCAATACAAATGCTAGGGTGCAGTTTCCTCACTCAAAGATAAGAAAACAGAAAGAACAGACTGAGGCTCATGAAAGAATCTCCAAGACAAGAAAAAATAAATACAGAAATACTGCCCAAATTTTAAAAGGAGGAAAATATCCAAGTAGACATTTCACCAAAGCCACACAGATGACAGATAGGTAGATAGAAAGATGTTCAAACAACATGTCACTAGGAAAATGTCCCTGCATAGCTCTGAGAACAGCTGAAATTCCCCAACAGACCTGCTAAACCAATTCCAGTAAGGATCAGATCAACAGGAGTTCATTCACTGTTGATAGAAATTTGAATGTCAAGGCAGCTTGGCAATTCCTTATAAAGGTGAACACAGCCCAACCATACAATCCAGCAATTACATTCCTAGATATCTTAGGTGACCATGTACCCAATGGAAAACTCACAGCCTCACAAAAATCTATGTGTAAATAGTATCTAAAATTATCTCCAAATTGGAAGCAACCAAACTACCTTGCAGTAGGTGACCAGATGAAAGAGCTATGGTGAAACTATTCAGTGATAAAATAGGGAAATGATTAAAAGCCATACGAAGACATGTGTACATCTTAAATGATATGTTGTTAGTAACAGAAACCACTATAGAAAGGCTACATATTATATTATTCCCTTTTTGTCACATCTAACTGTAGAAACAGTAAACAGATCAGTGTTGCCAAAGACTCAGGGGTTTCCAGTAGGTGACTCAAGCAGGATTAACTGACTAAAGGGAATGAGGATAATCTGACCTAAGTCGCTTTGGAAGCTAGTGTCACTAACAACTAAAGGGAAATTAATGTCACACAAAGTTGGTTCTTCTTGTGGGCTCTCCAGTGAGCCACTGTATAATCACTATTCACGTATGTTGAAACTGAACAATTAAGTGAAGTCAGCAAAAGTACAGCATATCTCACCACTGGGTGGGAAGTTTCCGATAAGCAAACAGGCAGGAAGAAGTGTGTTAGAGTTGAAGCCATCAGTTGAGCTCATGGCTATTTTAATATATTTATAGAAATCTACATATAGAAATACTTAGAGTATGTGCATAGGTTAGCATAGGGACATTCCTTTGCTTTGTCATCTAAGAGAGCCTAGAAATTATAACAAGTCAGTAACTGTGAGTACCATGTCTCAGATCCATTCTCAAGAAGTGGCTGACCCTGGAACCAGGGCAAGAGAGATCAGAGAGAGCCGGGAGCACCTTGCTGTGCCAGGAAGTAAAGAAGTACGAAGAACGAAGACAGCAAACCTTTAGTGACAGGGGTACACCAAAATAACATAGACAGGAATCGTCCTAAATGACACCCAAAGAAAAGGCAACTTGATCAACCAAATAAAGTAGTATTGAATTATAATTCAAAGTACAAAATATTCATGAGCTTGTAGTGGCATTTAATGATTAAACAAATAAATGAGAAATAAATAAGAAAATGGGCAAATCTGTCATGCAGAGGAATTCTAAATAATCTACATAGATACTCTACCCTGGAGGAAAAGTGATGTAACTCCCACTGTTTAAAGAGGGCTGGGCATAGAGCATGGAGGAGGACACACGGCAAGGCTGCCATCAGTAATGTGAGCTGTGTCCATCAGTGCACCTTTGATTTTGTATAATCAGAAGAGCAGTTTGGCTCTGGCATTCTTCCCCAAGCCGCACCTTAACTATGACAATTGTCAGACAAATTCCGGCCAAAGGGCATTCTACATGGCAGGGTCATCAAAAACAAAGAAAACTTCCAAAATGGATGCAGCCAACAGGAGTCCAAGGAGACATGAGAAGGCATGATGCTTAAATCTGGTCTGGGATTACTGACCTGAGGGAATATCCATGGTTTATATCACACCTCAAACCTGGACTCAGAGGCTATGTAGGCTACTCGCTTTAACTAGCCCTCTACACTCTGCATGCGGTTTCTGCCTGAGATCCCGAGACAGAGCAAGAAAGCTTCTCTCTTGGCATTTCTCTTTTACACAGCAGAGCCCTCATCTTCACACCATCCCGCCCCACAGGCACCTGGCAGCTTTTATTTTTCTGTCATGGTGAGTAGCATTTCCTAATTCCATCAAAGACGGGGCTTAGGGCAGCTCACTCTTCTTGTAAAGGGTTTTTTACAGTGAGCTCCAGGAAGATCTTTATTCCAACATCCTTTCCAAGAAGTACAATATTATTTTATTTCAAAGACAAGGAAGGCTGAAAACTTAACTGCAACTTCAGCACTGTTTGCCTCTTTCCGGTGTCTTCTATTAGTTTGATCTTTTATGACAAACTAGATTGCTGTGGTATTTTGTGGCGCCTTTTGAACTCTAAGGCAGTCAGAACAGTAATATCCTATATACATTTCAGTACAAGAAGTACAGTTTAACTGCTGAAACAAAAATAAAATCAATCTATGTTGCCTGGAAGATTTTGCTAAGCTTCAGGAAAATGGGAAAGAATCCCTGCACAGACTGACCTTGTGACTCCTTAGTGTCTTCCTAGGCTTTGCAGTAAAATTTCCCATATTTAAGCATTTGCATTGCCCCAAATACAATTTTTGCATGAAGTTATTCATACCTACAACAGTGAGATTTTTCACCTTGACTCTTTTAATTTTATTGAAAATTGTGCATAAGATTTGATATTACCATAAAATGTTTTTCTCAAATTATTTTCATGGTGTCATACCTTTTTTTTCCCCCAAGTATGTACCTGGTGTATGTTAAAAATAGCAGTAATCCATAAACACATTGCAGTATGTTTGTGGTTCATATTTATAGCATTTCTATGAAAAAGGCATTTTGCAAAATAAAAGCAAATAAAAACAAAAATCAAAAACCACATTTTAGAAGGGCACAGACTTCAGACTCAAATATCTCAACCCTCTTTAAGGAAAACTTAGCTGACAAAAATAATAAGTAAATAGCAACTGTTCTCATAACTTCCTGTTTCCAAACTCCTTCAGTTCAGGAAGTAAGGGCTGTTCTCTCAACCTTCTGAACAGTATTTAAGCAGCTTACTGACACTCTGTCAGAGCAGCAGGCAACGAGTCTCCAGGGACTGCCCCGTGAGTGAGTGTTCTTCATAGATTACACAAGTCTGGATATAAGGAGTGTGCAGAATGGGACCCAGGTCTCCACTCTTAACTCAGCATCTATGTCAAGACCCAGAGATATTTCCACCCAGCCGAGCAGCTCTGAACGCCATCAGCTCAGGCTTCGTCTGCTATCTTCTGCTTTTTCATTAGAATTGCATTTGTCTTTAATAATAAATTCTGCTCTGCAGAGTTATGATTCCCATCTATGCTAGTATGTAGTGTATACGTTCAAGGCCCCAGAATCTGAAGACAGGTGACTCTTGTCGCAGTTCCGACTACCCCCGCCTCCCTCCCTCCCTCCACACACACTGACAGCAGGAGATAGCCTCACCAACATGCTTGACTTTGCCTCAAAGGAGGATGAAGACAGAGCACTGGCCACAGAGTGCTGGAAGTGAGGCAGACCAGCATAGTGATGGTTTGGCAACCTAGGACCCTGTTTGGCTTGAGTTACACACAAACTCCTTTTCTAAGGATGCACTTAGCAACCCCACCTGCATGGAGCAGCTTGCACTCCTCTCTCCAAACAAAGGCAACTGGGTCATGACCTACAATTCCCTAGAAGGGGTTAGTAACTCCTCATTTTTGACCAAATACACCCTAACACTGAAGGAAATGGATCAATCCAGACTGAACTGGTTTGTGGGTCAAACAGTGTAAAAGCAAAGTGTCCCCTTCACTGAGCTTTTAGCGGGGGAAACCCCTATTAATCATTTTATCCCTATGCATGATCAGATATGCATATGATTAAAATGAGCAGTGAACAAAGGTTGACCTGAACCAAACTTATCACTCAAAGCCAAAAGACCACTACACCCCCCCTTCCCCCACCCTGCCCTCGCAACCCAAATCACTCCTCCTCTTCCTGGACCCACAAAAGGACGCCCCCCAGGAGTAGGGGCTCCTCTAGCTCAAATAGCAGACTGACCCCGCAGCATCTGACCTGTACTTTTGCTTTGCTTTGCCTAAAAATCCCTTACTATTTTGCTCTTCGTGTGCACTTGTTTAAGAAATTTAAGAAATTCTTTAAAGATGCCAAAAACATGGAAACACCTGGCCGGGCAGCTACCACTTGTAACCAAAGGATCAAGTAAAGCCCCTGGAATCTAGTAAGCTCCTAACAAAGGGTGCAGTATGATATGGATCTATTCCTTGTTGTTGCTATGTCTGAATGTGTTCCCCAAGCTCTTGCGTTGGAAGCTGAATCCCCAAAGGAGCAGTGCCGAGAGACAAGGCCTGAGAGCCACTTAGCTCTTGGATGAGCTAAATCTCCTACCGGAAGAGCACACTCTTCTGTTCTGTCGGGTGAGGAGTTCTCTCCTCTCAGCCTCTCCTGTCCGCCTACCCTGTGAAAACACGATTCAAGCCTACTACGTGGCACCTTGCCCCTCGATTTCCCAGTGCTGCCGGCGTGACATAAACTGCGGATTTTCATAAATTACCTGTGTATGGTACTCGTGACAGCCGCTCAAAGCACAGTGAGACAATTTTCCCGTCAACAGCTTTTTAAAAATGTTTCTTGGTTTTTATCATGTTATCTTTTCAGCTGAGTTTCCATTTTTTTCTTATTATTTTATGCCCTCGTATCTCTTGCTCTGTTCCTCCCAAGCTGAGATTTTGGGGTTCCTTTCATTGTATTCCGTACGTTTCATCCGTGTAACTTTATCTTTTTCACAGGTGCATTTGTTTGATTTCTGAAACTCAATTTTTCCTTCTGATTTTTTCCTGAGCCCTTTCTGTGTTGAAGGTTCTTTTCTATCTGTTGCTGTTTTATCTGTTTTCATTCATCTATTTCTGTCTCAAACTTTACATATTCTTTCATTTTATTTCTTTGATTCACTGTGTCCCTTGCATGTCTTAATTTCTGCTCTTTTTAACTTTTTTTTCCTCTGTGACTTGCCTCCCGTAATGCCCTGAGCTTCCAACTAGTTAATTGACTTGTTTCATTGCTTATTTCAAGAGTCCTGCAGAGTGGGGACAGAGGCAGTTTGGAGCAGGCACCCAAGAGCAGGAGTGATCAGTACTTACTTGCTCAGTTGCCTACAAGCTGTCCCAGTGACTCCCACTATGGAAGCTGAGTTCCCTTGAACTCAGAAAACAAATATTGACTGGGTACTTGGGACGCCCACAGGCTACAGACCTTCCTGAGAAATAGTATCCTTACATTGTAGGAATAATGATGTTTCTTTTTATTTAAAAATTCCTTCCCTGATTATAAATATATTCAGAGGAAAATTAAATAATGTATTCTCATAAACCTAAAAATTATATACAGTTCAAATGGAGAGATTGCTGATTTTTAGAAATATGTTTGTTGATTTGAGAATGGCATCCGATGTATTCTGACTGTATTCAGGAGTCTTCCTCCCTCTTCACCCCGTGTTACTACGTCCTGACCTCATGTCCTCCATTATTATTGTTTATCTTTTTCATTTTTGATGCCTGTCAGCCTAATTTGTGTTTTCCAAGTGCTCTTGGGTGTAGGTCTATCTCTTGGCATCTAGGTAACCTACCAGGTATCAGACCAGTAAAGAAATCTCTCTCTCTCTCTCTCTCTCTCTCTCTCTCTCTCTCTCTCTCTCTTTTTCTCTCTCTCTCCTTCCTACCACCTATTGCCAATACATTCTCAGCTGGGCCTGGGGTTTCCTGTCCCTGTCCCGAGTCCATGCTTAGCCTCTATCTGGCTTGTATTTGTGGAAGATTGCTGTTTTACAGGTTAATATAGTTCCTTTCCCTCAGACTTTGTCAATGCACTTATAGGCATATATATATATATATATATATATATATATATATATATATATATACATAAAAACATACACACATAGTTTCTTTAAAATTAGGGCTATGAGCTTAACTAAAGTTCAGCTTGTAGAGTGCTTGCCTAGCATGCAGGAAGTCCTAAGTTTGATTCCTGCCATTGCATAAACTGAGCATAGTGGTACACACCTTTAATCCCACTTGGGAGATGAAGATAGGAGGATCAGATTTAAAGTCATCCTCAGATAGATGGAGGGTTTAAGGCCAGCGTGGGCTAAAGACCCTGTCCCAGACAGATGACAGATAGATAATAGCTAGATTAGATAGATAATAAATAGATAAATTTGAAAATAGGATCATACCACATGAAGTCACATAGTCTTCACTGTTCACTTATCCACATATGTATTTATTTTCCTTTCCTTAAATAAATCTTAGAAAATTCCACTCAATGGAATTTCATATTCATCAGGTAGAGGGTTCTGTCTCTATGTTTGATGCTCTCTCTCTTCGTCATAATCTTGCCTCTCTGTTGAAAGTTACATGCTCATATCCTATGGTCTGTGACAAAGTCCCATAGGTGGGAAGAAGACTAGATCTACTATTCAGATTCATAGCAGCATCATACACAAGCTGATCCTGGAAGCTGGAACTGCATAAAGGTGGAATATTGTCTGGGCTGGTGATCATGAACTCAAGTGGCCCTGAGGGCGCAACAGGTAGCATTCGCGCATGGCCTAGGCTGGGCCAACAGCAGCAACAGGGAGTGATGAGCGGAATAGAGAAGCAGAGGGTCCAGGCCCTGTGACGAGGACAGCATCACTGAGACCAAAACAGTTATTTATATATTGGAACGTATGATTTGGTTTTGGAAAACTGACAACTAATGGAAAGTTTTAAGAAGTACTGTTCAGGCATATGTAAATCAAACCATATGTACAGTTAAGTTTAGCTGATGGGCCCTGAGTCTGATGCTTCTATGCTAACTATCTCATGTGAGGAGCTGAACTGATGTTCCAAAGTTGATTCTCTTCAATGTCTGATTGTAGTCATTGTATTTGTGTAATTTTTAGTTCCAGCTACTCATCTCTTTCAACCAGAAATGTACAAAGACTGACTTCTACTGTTCTAGAATAAACCCCAAAATGGTCCTATGCACGTATGACCAGAGGCCCTTGTGAAACTGTGATCCCTTTCTTCCCCGACAGAAGAAGGTTGTGAAGGACAGTTTGGAGGGCAGGAGCCACCTTTCCCTGGTTCCACTGTCAACTTGACCCAGAGGAGGGGTGGGAGAAGAGAGGGTTTTGGAGAAACCTCAGTCTTCATCAATGTGTGACTGCACACTCTTTATAAGGAGTGGGGCGGGTATAGGACTCAGACAACAGGAGAAGAGCACTGAGGTAGTTTCCCACATGCCTCCTCCAGTCCTGGTCTGCAGAGTTTCAGGATCCTGCAAAAATTCCAGCATTTCAGACTGGCAAAAGGAACATTCTGGTCTAGCTTAAACAAAGTGATGCAGAAATTAAAGTGATTACAGAGCCGAGTTCTTCAAGGCTAGCTGGATATTCAGTAGCAGGAGCATGCCAGATACAAATTTGATTAATAGTAGAAAGTAAATATTTGTTCTTCCAACAAATTTTCAACAAGTGCTAATCACATGACAGGGGTCCTTTGCTAGGCATGGGAACACAACCGTAATTAAAATAAACATGCTGTCTTATAACCTGGGAGGGAAGTGGGTGTAAAGGATCAATAGCAGGCAATTATAATGTGACATAACAATGTTGCATCAGGGAAAATGCAAGATGTGATGGAAATATCTGACCCAATTTAAGGTACCCTGGAAGAATGAGCTGAATGAACTATATGGCTAGAGTTACATGTGTCCAGGGGCAGCTACAGAAAAGTGTTCAATGAAAATCCCCATCAAAAAGATTAGAAAAGCTGAGAGAAGCTTGGTATAGATGGAGAGTCTTATTCAAGGGATGAAGCATTAAAATGTAAAAAAATCCAGGAGCTCTAACGCGTTAGTTGGGGCACTTGAAGAAAAGCCCCAGGAGTGGTTCTGGATTTGAGTGTTCGGTCACAGCTATTTCCTGGCTAGTGAACTAAGTTGGTCCTGGAAGCAAAGCTCTACCCTAAAGAAAGGACAGGACTAGAGCTTTGCTGATCAAAGAGCCACCCAGTTGTTTCTGAGTGAAGAACTGGGTGCTATTCGAGGATCAATGTAAAAGCTTTGTTGCACAAATTGGTTATCTGGCCCACTGCAGGTACAGTTGTGTGGGAATATGACTAACTCCCAGACCCACTGGGAGTGGATCTGACTATATAATTAAGATTGGCTCCTGGCTAGAATCTCTTAGGAAAGATGGAGCCTTGGACATTAGCTAGTGATTGAGAGAAAGGGGGAGAGAGAGAGAGGGGGGCAGGAGTAAGTTGCTGTCCTGGGTTCATCCTCCCCTCTAAGTCCTTGCTTGAACTTGTTTAAGAATATTTTCCATAAAAATTAAGCAGAGATTCATATTCTGGAAGAAGAATCTTTTGAAATCAGTTACACGTCTAAAACTTCATGTAAGTGATAACTCAGAAATTCCATTATGGAAAAGTATTAGTTCTACTGATGCACTACAGGGAATTACATCTCCTTTTGGCAATAAACCTTAAATAACCACACAAAAGGGCACATAAAAAAAATTTTCAGGCCTCACTTCTCCATGAGGAGAAAGAAGATTTTTCAATGCTTTCATTATACAGTCATTAATTGGAAACACATTAGAGTCTGAGACTTGAAGCGAGCTTATATCAGACAGACAGTGTAAGCCCACAAGCATGCACTCATGCTACAAAAATTTAAAAATGAATTTTTGTAAACACCCATAGAGAATTAATCTCAAGTCCTACAAACTTGTAACATAATGTGGAGCTGTTTTTGCAAGCCAAGCAAACAGAGAAATCAGGATTCACCTCTTCTCTAAACAAAAAATGGCAAAGTAAACTGTGCACAGAGCTGGTCCTCTTTTGTATACACATGCTCAAACAGTCTTTTTCAAACCATTATCTGTGAAGGAAAATTTGATGTCATCTTGCTCTCACTCCTAATGAGGATTTAATGGAAATATTTAGTCCCAGGTGTAGAGCGCCATGTCACACTGCTTTCCCAGCACCACGCCATGAGGTAAGTACTATTTAAAGCTTACAGAGGATATGCAAATTGTCCGGCATGATGGATATAGATCTCATATCTAAATTTCATAGCTCTAAATACAGTATTGATTTTTGTATAGGACAATGATTTTCCCCGCCTTTGGTGAATAGAGGGAACTGTTTTCTTTTTTTTTTGATTCTTTCTTTCTGAATCCTTTATTTTGGTGTCTACTTTTTCAAACTTAAACATTAAGACATAAAATCTTCTTTCAGCTGTACACTAACGTGCTCATGCAACCACTCAACAAATATGTATTAAGTATTAACAATGCCCTGGAGTTATGTGGGGACCAATAAGTAGACAAGATACCTGCCTCACACTCATTGTGTTAATATTAGAACAGCAGCATGTATTTCCATAAGGTATATCTCTGAAAGGTTGGCAAGCAGGAGAAATTAATTCAAATAATGTAGTTAGTTCCTAACAGATAGAACTGGGAGGAACTGCATCGAGAAAAAAAAAACCATGCTATACCAGTATTATAAATAAACAAAAAATCACTGCAGTCCTACTGAAAATAATAGCATTTTTTTAACGGAAAAGACATGCTCTCAAAGTTTATAACCTAAAAATAGACTTTTGAAATTCTTTTAAAAATACCATTTGCACAAGAAGTGGTCCATCTGAATAGTCCCATATCTATTAAAATACAACTAATAATCTTCTACAACAGAAAGTGTCCTGCCAACATATGTTCACCAGTGAATTCCACCAAATATTTAAGAAAAAATGATACCAATTTTTCCATAATATCTTTCAAATAATAATGATAGCACATGTATGCTCCTTGATGCATTTTATGAAGCCAACATTACCCTAACACCAAATCAGACAAAGATATTATTGCAACATCTCTTCTGAGCATAAATGAAAAACCTTTGACAAAGCACAAGCAAATGAAATTCAACCATACATAAAATGAGCTATCCACCATAATCAAATGGGATTTACTCCAAATACATGAGTCTGGTTTATCATCAGAAATGGATTAATGTGATTTACTATAAAATGGCTAATGATGAAAAAATGCCATGATAATATCAGAAGATACGGGAAAGTATTTGGCAGAGGCAACATCCATTTATAATAAAAATTCTTAGCAAATTAAGAATGGAATGGAACTTCCTCAACTTGATAATATCTACATGCCAGGCGTGCAAGCACATGCCTTTAATCCCAGAACTGAGGAGGCAGAGATGGGTAGATCTTTGTAAGACTGAGACCAGCCTGCTCTACATAGTGATTTCCAGGCAGTCGGGGTTACAAGGAGACTGTCCCAACAAACAGACAAAAAAAACAAACAAAAAGAATATCTACATAAAGACTGTAACTGGCATTATTTTGATGGTCAGAAACTAGGAGCTCTTCCACTAAGCTCAGGAATGAGACAGAGATGTCCCCTCTCATCACTCTTTTAACACCACAGGAACAGGCCAAACTGAAAAGAAAACATAAAAGAGACGAAGAGGCATACCAATTTAAAGAAGAAGAAATAAGACTGTTCACAGACAACATGATTTTCTAAGTGAAAATCTGAAAAAATAGACAAAAAAATATTGGAATCAATTATAACAAGGTTGCCTTACAACCTGATTCCTGTAAGCAATTGCTCCCCCTTACCCTTTGGAGATGCCCTAATTAACGGGGCACCTGAGCTTGGACCAGAACCTTCAAATGTATTTGATAAATAAATATTTTCCTTTTTATAACTTGTTTCAATTATTTCCTCATAAAACTGTGAAACTGATCAGTATGAATACTGACAAATTTGAATGTGTATGAGTGTTTTGTCTGCACTCATGTCATACAGTGCCCATGGAGGCCAGAAGAGAGCATCAGATCCCCTAGAACTGGAGCTGTAGATAGTTGTTAGCCACCACATGGGTGCTGAGAACAAAACCCGGGTCCTCTGCAAGAGCAGCCAGTGCTCTTAACCACTGAACCATCTCTACAGCACCCTTGACAAACCAATTTTAAAGATTATATGAAGATGAAAAAGATCTCAGAAATGCCAACACAATATCAACAGAGAAGAACAAAAATGAAAGACTGTCACAATTCAACTTTAAATCCTACTACGATGGTAAGTAATCAGGACAGTGTGTTATTGACAAAATAAAAGACACATTGATAAATAGAAAAAACAGCCAAGGGGGGAAAAAAAAAAGCAGACCCATGTTAATATAATCAGCAGAACCATGGTAAAGAATCAAAGGCAACTCAATGGAGAAAGGACTGCCTTTTCAACAAGTTGTTCTGCAGTACTGAGTTATGCAAAAATAAATGAAAAACCACACTCTGGTGCACCCAGTTTCATAAAAAGAGTACTACAGAACTCAAGATGCAGATTAACCCAACTCAGTGATAGTTGGTCACTTAAATACTCCACTATCTCCAACAGACAGGTCAACTGAACAAACAATAAACAGAGAGACATCTGAATTAAGTGGATCTAACAGACACCTACTGAGTATTTGCATAAGGACCACAGAATGCACATTCTACTACTCAGCAGCTAACAGAAGTTTCTCTAAAACTGATCACCTATTGTGGAGCAAAACAAACCTCAGCAAATACAAAATATTGAAATAATTCCATGCATTCTTCCAGACCACAACACAATAAAGCTTAAAATCAACAGCAAAAGAAGCTCCAATAACTAATGAATTCATGGAGATTAAAGAACAGAGTCCTGAATAACAAATAAGTCAAAGAAGAAATCAAGAAAGAGATAAAAGTATTCCTGAAACTAAATTAAAATGACAGCACAGCAGAACCTCTGGGACACCTTAAAAGTAGTCCTAAGAGGGAAGTTTATCAGAAAGAGCACAAAAAATGACTTAAGGGCACAACTCAAGAATCTGGAAAGGTAAGAACAAACCAAACACAAACAGCACATGAGAAGAAATAGCAAAAATCAGAGAAGAAATCAATGAAATAGAAACAAAGAAAACAATTCAAAGAATCAATGAATCAAAGAATTGGTTCTTTAAAAAGATAGACGTACCCTTAATCCAGTTAGCCAAAAGTAGAAAGAGCAACTGTGAATGAACAAAATCAGTGACAAAAGGGAAGATATCACAAAAGACACTGAAAAAGAAATCCAGAACATTTTAAGGGGATGCTTTGAAAATCTATACACTATTAAATTAGAAGATCTAAAATAAATGGACAGATTTCTAAATTCATGGAAACAATTAAACCAAGAAGAGATCAGCAGTTTAAGTAGACCCATAACAAATAAGAAAATGTAAACAATAATATAAACCTTCCAACCAAAAGAAACCCAGGCCCAGATGGATTCACAGCAGAATTTTGCCAGACTTTCAAAGTTCTATAACCAATACTACCTAAATTATTCAAAAAGTAAAAACTGATGGAGACCCCCCAAACTCTTTCTATGATACCAGTATTACTCTAATAGCAAAAACCAAGAAAAGACACAACAAAAAAGAGAAAATTATAAGCCCGTATCCCTAATGAACATAGATGCAAAAAATCTCAACAAAATACTCATAAATCACATACAGACACACATCAAAAAGATCATCCACCATGAGCAAATAGGCATTATTCCAGAGACACAGGACTGGTTCAATATACATTAAGCCAATAAACATACTAAATCATATAAATGGTCTTAAAGACAAAAAAAAAAAAAATCACATGATCATCTCAACAGATGTGCAGAAAAGGCCTTTGACAAAATCCAACATGCATTTATGGTAAAAATCCTAACGGGAATTGAAGCGGATGGAACATACCACACATAATTAAGGCTATAAACAACAAACCTACAACCATCATTCTGAATGGAAAAAACTTGAAGCATTCCAACTGAAATCAGGAAGTAGACAAGGCTGTCCACTACTCCCACTCCTCTTCTATATAGTGCTTGAAACTCTAGCTAGAGCAATAAGACAGGAGAAGCAAACTGAGGAGGTCAAATGATCACCCTTTGCAGATGGTAGGATAGTATACATGAGATCCCAAAATTCCACCAAAAAACTCCTAGAAGTGATCAACACTCTCAGCAAAGTGGCAGGTTACAAAGTCAATCTACAAAAAGTAGCAGCATTTGTAGATGCAAATAACAAGCAACAAGAGAAAGAGTTCAGGGAAACACTTCCATTCACAATAGCCCTCCAAAGATCTAGGGATTAAACCTAGCCAAAGACATTAAAGACCTATTCAATGAAAACTTCAAATCTTTGAAGAAAGAGTTTGAGAAAGACACAAGGAGATGTGTCTCACAGATGGTAGAATTAATATAGTGAAAATGACCATCCTATCGAAAGCAATCTACAGATTCAATACAATCCCAATCCAAATTCCTGTGACATTCTTCATAGAAACAGAAAAAAATCATCCTAAAATTTATATGGAAACACAAAAATTCTGGACAGTCAAAGAAATCCTGAGCAAAAAAGAGCAAAGACATCAAACTATATTACAGAGCTGTGGTCATAGAAACAGCATGGTATTGTCACAAAAACAGATTTATAGAGCAATGGAACAAAACAGAAGGTCCAAACATGAGTGCATGCAATTTTAGCCACCTGAGAGTTGACAAAGGGGTAAAAACACACTCTGGAAGAAAGACAGCATCTTCAGCAAATGATGCTGGCAAAACTGGATCTCCACATGTGGGAGAATGAAATTAGACCCTTACCTAGATAGAACCCAGCACAAAAGTCACAAGACATCAATGTGAAGCCTGAAATGCTGAAACTCTTAGAAGGATACATAGTGAGTACCCTAAAAGATATAGGCATAGGAAAAGGACTTTCTAAATTGGACATCAGCCGCTCAGGAATTAAAGTCAACAACCAACAAATAGGACTTCAATAAACTAAAAATCTTCTTTACAGAAAAGAAAACAACCAACCCAACCAGTTAAGTGAAGAGGAAGCCCACAGAGTCAGAAAAAATCTTCACCAGCTATCCATCCGAGAGAGGATTAATATCCAGAGCACACAAAGAACTCAGAAAACAAGGAATCAAGAAGACAAATGGACTAATTAAGACATGGGCTATGGATCTGAAAAGTGAGCTCTCAAAATAAGAACTCACAATGGTTATGAAACACCTTAAACAGTGTTCAACATCCTTAGTAGTTAGGGAAATGCAAATCAAAGCTACTTTAAGATTTCATCTAATCCCAGTCAGAATAGCTGAGGTTTAAGAGAACAAATGACACCAAATGTTTTTGAGGAATTAGGTTAAGGGGACGCTCATCCACTGCTGGTGGAAATGCTCACTGGGACAACCATGTGGAAACCAGTATGGAGAACTTGGAAAAAATCTAAAACTGAATCCACATGATCCAGTCACACCACTGCTTGGCATATACCCAACCGACTCATCCTACTACAGAAACACTTGCACAGCCATGTTTGTTGCTGCTGTTTTGTCAAAAGCTAAGAACTGGAAACAACCTAAATATCCCTCAACCAATGAATGGATAATGAAAATGTGGTACATTTACACAATGGAGTTCTTGCAGGTAAATGGTTGGAACTAGAAACCGCTATACCAAGGGAAGTAACACAGACTCAGAAAAACAAGCAACATTGTTCTCTCTCATTTGTGGATCTTGTATCTAAATCTTTGACATGGAGATGACAACAGAGTTCCAGAATTGGTCAAAATATAGAGAATAAGTGTCTATGAGGTGCTTAGCCCTCAGAGGCACGTCTTCAGTGCAACCTCTACAGGTAGCAAGAATACATCTTCCAACTCTCACCAGGCAAGTTTCCTTATGTAGAGGATGGTGATTAACACAGAGAACCACAATTGACCAATGTGCAGAGAACAGTGCAAAAGGCTGCAGAGTCTTTATGCCTGAGTAGCACACCTGTCTCAAACCTCTGCCTCCCAAGGCTCAAGGATCACTGTGGAAGAGGGGAAGGAAAAATTGTAAGAGCCAGAAGAGACAGATAACTACAAGGAAACAAAATCTTCCAGACTCATATGAATTCACAGCAATGGTGACAGCATGCACAAGTCCTATGCAAGCTCAAACCAGACAAAATTCCAGCATAGACATGGGGAAGTGGGTAAGAAATCCCAACCCGACCTGAGAAACTTTTGGCAACTGATGGCTTCTGGGAGGGAGAGAGAGTGTTTTACAGGAATGGGACTCTTGGTGGGACTAGTGTTTGGATCCACACTGAAGGACATGTGGGGGCAGAAATCAAACTCTATACGTCATATATATATGAGTACATTAAACTGAGTGGGGGAGGTGCTGATAAGGGAGGATCTCTAAATATCATCAAACAATATCGTATGAAAAGTGCAAAAATTCAATAGGAAAAACAAAGTAGAAGTCTAAGCACAAACCTCCAAATTAATTCAAAATGGATCATAGACTTGAGTGAAAACGCAAACTATAAAGTGTCTGGGAGATAGAATAAAAGAAATCTAAATGACCTAGTATGCGATGCTAACTTTTATTATCACATTTGTTTACTTCTTGGTTTTGTGTGGGCTGGGAAGTACAGTGTACATGTGAATATCAAAGACTAACCTGTGCGAGTCAGCGCTTACCTCCCACCATACAGGTCCCAGGGATTGAACATCTGATAGACAGCTGTTATCCAGAATGCACAAAGAACTCTTAAAAACTCAAGTTAATAAAACAAACAGCCATATTTTTTAGATGGGCAAAAATATCTGAACAGATACTTCATAAATAAAATGAATATGTTAAGTAAGCATGGAAAGATACTCAATGGCCCAAATTAGGAGGGAACTGAAAATTATAACTAAGCTGGGTGTGGTGGCACACACCTTCAATCCCAGCACTTGGAGGGCAGCAATAGGTAATCTCTGTGAGATCCAGACCAGCTGGGATGGTCTACAGAGCAAATTCCAGGCCAGCTGTGAGACCCTGCCTCAAAAATGAAACAGACAAAACAAACTCCCAGAAAACAAATGAACAACAGCAAGGCTTTAGGACATCACTGTGCACCTGTGAGAAAGGCCAAAATCCAAAACACTGACAGTACTAAATGCTGAGAAGGATGTGGATCTCATGCATTTGGTGAGACACAAACTACGGGAGCCATTTTGAAAAAAGATGCTTGGAAACAAATTCCTGCCAGTAATCCAGCAACTGAATTCCCTTATATTTACTCAACTTAGACGTAAATTTATGTGCACACAAAATCCTACGCACGTTCATTTTCAGCAGCCCTGTTTGTGTTTGCCTAAACTTGGAAGAAACCAAAATGCCCTTCAACAGGTGAACAAATTAAGAAGTTATGGTATGTCCAGGTCATGGAATATATTGGATGCCAAAAAGCAAATAGCTGTGAAGTCACAAAAAGCACTGAGGAAGCTTCAATGTATTGCTACATGAAAGAGGCCAAGACACCATGTGACTCCAACTACAGAGGTCCCCAACTTGTGATGCTGTGACACATGACATACATATGTATATATTTTACTTTACAGTGGTGCTAAAAGGATTGTATTCAGTAAGCGCTTTGCTTTGAATTCCAAATTCTGATCTTTTCCCAGACTAGTGATACATAGTGCAACATTCTTTTGCAGGATCTAACTGTAAGCTAATATAGGCATTCTGAGCACACTAAAGACAGGCTGGGCTAATCCGTGGTGCCCAGTAGGTTAAACACATTGAATGCATTTACAACTTATGGGCTATTGTCAGCTTACAATGGGTCTATCAGGATGCAATCCATCATAACTCAAGAAACACCTATAGCAACATTCTGACAAGTAAAATATTGAAAAAGTATTTTGCCAGGTGTAGAGACAGAAGGAGAGATTTTTGTTAAGAGAGCACAGAAAGGTTTATTTACGTGGTGAAACCACTTTGGATGGCACTGTGATAATCTACATAGGTCACACAGCTGTCAGAACTCACAGAATAAATGCTCCCAAGATTGGGCTTTAATGCAAGCGGCAATCTTCAGGTGATTATAGCATCTAGTTTCATCAACTCTAACAAGTGTGACTGTAACTCTTGTGCTGGGTGCTAAGGGCTGAGGAGGCTGCTGGAGAAGCAGCTGGTGGGGGTTCCCAGCACCGTCCTGCAAGGCATCGAGCCATTTCCTCCGAACTGAAACATTGTCATGTACAGAATGGAGGCTTGTAAGACACAAAAAGCTAATGAGAGTAACTCATAAAACTTCAGAATGTCACAAAATTACAAAGCTCTTAAGATCCCCCCTGGAGGTCCAGGAGCAGCTAACCACTTCTGGAGAGGACACTCTCCTTGACAGGACTTCCTCCTGAAAGTCGGGGGGGGGGGGGGGGGGGACGGGGGGGGGGACGACCTTGAGGGAGACAGCATCTGGGAAGTGTCTTCTGTGCTTGGGTGGGCCTGTTGGCGTCACCCACGCATGGTGGGCCTGTTGCTGATGCACCTGCCTTTCAGGCACTCAAGTTCTGGTAACCCCTAACCCCCTAATGACTTTATTAAGAAAGTAACCCCAGTAAACTCTGGTTCCCCAAACTGTACTAGAATAGAATCATTTCTTTGGTTTGCCTTCAGTGCCCTATCTGGAGACAACAGACGTTTCAATTTAAAATACATAATAGACACTAAGAAGAGAGACTTTCCTCAGGAAAAAAATACAAGTCACTTAACACCGCCACCCAATTTTTCAAGAACTACTTTTTTTTTTAATTAGAGAGAAAGAGGAAAAGGGAGTGGGCAGGCCTTGGTGAATTTCCTGAAACTCAAGGCGTGGTCCATGTCAGCTTCTAGTCTATCTCTTATTAGTACCTGGAAGGCAGGAAGGTCTAGGGTCTTCACTCTAGACTTCTAAATTCTCATGTCAGGAAAGGAGACTCCTCTGGTCAAAAAGACCTGGAAATTAGGAGTCAGGGGACCTACTCTACCTCTTCAGAGCCGGGGTCTTCTTCAGTCACTTACTGAATTTCAATTTCTTTGTCTTGATAAGAATTAGAAGGATCAAGTGAGTTAGCCGGTCTGAATGTATTCAGTAACACAAAACTCGGCTTTCATGAAAGGTTGAGGCCACAAGGAGGACAGTGTAGAGATGAATGAAATAATCCTAAGCTGGGGAAAATGGCTCTGAAATACCCAAAGGACACTACAAGAAAAATACATTTTTTAGTGAGTAATTATTATGGGGAAATTGAGGACAAGGACTTCAGTATTTCCTGTTGGTGTTACAGGAAGAACGTGGAGAACATCTTCCAGAAGCCATGAGATAAGCAAGCACTGGTTCAATGGAAAGTGGTCAAGTGGGTTTTATTCAGGATACACTTTAGTTTTCAAGTAGAAGCATCCAGTATATCATTTAAAATGTGTGATAGACAGAAGAGAGATGGTCAGAGATACAGAGCTGAAAGCCATCTGCTTCAAGTTGGTAGGTGAAGACCAATGCAATCCAGAGGCAGAGAGAAAATCACAGACTGAAACTAAACCCTCAGTCGGCCAAGTCCCTTTCTGAGAAGTTAAAACCCCCGAGGTGTCAGGTGACTGGTGAGGTGAAGCCATTGCACATCCATCCCTACAAGCACTGCCTTTTAAGTCCTCTTCCTCCAGTTCAAACCCAGGGTAATTAATCAAATGAGACAAAATTCCCAAAGACCTACTGCTCATTGCCCCAGTCATTCATCCTCTCAAGTGAGCTTGAAGCTTTAACCAGCAGTCCTTTTCAGTCAATACCTGCCAAGAAGTCTTCAAGCATGTGTTATCTAGTAAGCTGGACATTTAAAGCAGTTATTAAAATAGGGCCTGTAGACATGACAGCTTGCGATAACAGCCTAGGACGTTATGGATGAGCATTTCAGGGTCCTTTCCAAAACTTGTGTTTCTTTTTCATTCTTGGCGAGTTGCCCTCATTAGTTCTAAGGCGCTTGCTATTATGCAGGCTCAATCCTCTGCTAACCATAGTCAGTCAACAATAGCCCTGTTTCTCTGCTCCATTGTGTCTTGGGTTTCTGCTGTGGCTACATTTGTCTATGTGATCCTTGACATTTCAAGGAAAAGGAGTGCCCAAATTCTGACCAGTAGGAAAAGTTTGGATTTTCTTTCATTGTTCTTGTTCCTCGTAATTTTAGTAATTTATAGTCATTCCTGCAACTAAGAAGACCTTTGAGTTTAGTTTTGGTTTGATGTTTTTGAACTTTGCCCTGAGCAAAAGTACAAAGCAAGCTATTTTCCCCACATTCTTTGTTCCCTACAGTCAGGCCTGCATCTAGTCTAACTGCACGTCTACTTGGAGAAGAGGACCTGGGAAAACAGCACTGAGGAAAGGTGTCAAGCCACACTTCCCTTACTCTCAGTAAGAGATCCACACGGGTGCCTCAGTGCAGTGTAGGTTCACATTTGTGAACTTGGGAAACTTACTCACATGCATAATAGATGCCAATTTCCCACATACTCAAGCAACACTCTTCTCTCTGAGCCTTCCTGTCAATGAAAACATTCTAAAGGGAGGCTGAGAAGGATCACATGAATGGGACCCTCAAGTGATCCAGAGCCAAGCTCCTTTCTATTTTTCAAACACTGACTCATTATTCAAGCACATCTAGTAAGTGCTCCTGGATAGAATTCTGCTCGGTGGTTTACAAAGCTAACTAAACAGGTACAAAGCCTGAGCTCTGGGTACTCATGATCTAGAAAAGGCAGCTCAAATGGAGTATAGGCACAAATTCAGAAACAGCAGAAACTGAATGAGCTCCACACAACTACGTGGATGGATGAAGGAGAAAAGGTGTCAGGTGTCTGCGGGCAGCAAAAGGCCAAGCATCCTGCTTTGGGATTTCATTTTGATGGGATTTTTCTGTTTTGTTTTGTTATATTTGTCTTTTGTTGGTTTGTTTTCTGGCAGTCTTAGCATTCAATAAAGAAGTAGGTAATGTTCCTTCCTTCCATGATGCAGAGAGCTCCCCAGGAAAAGGCATCCTCACTAGCTTTTCTCAGCCCCTGCCATAGGTTTCTGCTTGCTCATATTGAGGCTGTCCTGATGATTCTAACTTTTGTCTTCCAGATTTCCTTCCCAGGATTATCTGCCTATTCTCTAAGAACAAAGCCCAGGTTTTTCAGCGCCAATCCAAATAAGGTATTTAACTGCAGGCAGGCAGACTCGTGCACTGAAATGAAGGTCACTGAAAGGACTGCAGTCACCAGAGTCACCAGTTAATAATAGGGATGCCACTGTTCCTAGAAAATCAAGAACTGTATCAGGTTTGAATAATTCTGCCAAGTAAACCCCGGCGAAACTGTACTGGCAGTGTTTTAAAGCCGACAGGAAAGTTCTAGTCACTGCTTTGTAGGAAAGCAGGGTGCATTTTCTATTAATGGCAGTCAGTTCTGATGTGGAGGGATTGGCCAAACTGTTAACACAGAAGACTGAAACCACGCGGGGGTGACCCGGCAGTGCCAAACGAAGACCTGGATCCCTCGGGAAGCTCCTGCAGCCTGGAGTCCGCAGTCTGCACAGCTGACTAATTGGCCTGGTCTGTGCCCTCCCTTCAGAGTCGATATGGCCCTGCACCGCTGTCTGTGGGGAATGAGCATCTTTGGTGAGGTTGGGAAGCCCACAGTAAGGGTGACCTTCAGCCCTGCCCTGGGAATCACGACACTTACTCAGCAGCTGCCTGAAAGTAGAAAAGTGATCTCTACGCTTTGCGGGAGTGCAACCTTCATCTCTAGAGTCTGCAAACTCTCCCATCCTCTTTGTCTTTTCTTTTTTTTTTCCCCTTCGGTTTCTCAAAAACACAGTCCTCTCTATATGCCTGGTCTCTATTCAGGGGACCTGAGTCTTTCCAAAACCAATAAGGTGCATGTCTTGTAGAAGACCTTGGCTTTTGGCCCATAAATATAAACCAGTTCTGTAGTAGGACAAATGCTCTGGCTCCTTGCTCAAAAACAAGAAAGTGAAAAATACAAGAAGTATAATATTCTAAGAGGTAGGCAGGGAACACAGAGAACAAGGGTCTTATTCTGCTTAAGACAAAGGAGAGGCCCAGAGATGGCTTGAATGCTTTGATGAGTCTCCAGATATGCAAAGTGTATAATATGTTTGACCTTTTGACCTTCCAGAATATATATACATATATATATATATGTATATATATACATATATATATATATATATTAATTAAGGAACATATGAATGAACCTGTTTTACCACCTAGTTCAGAAACTGTACTGCAGATAGTCTAGAAATGTAGCAAAATGTCATGGTTTTCTAATGATGATAATAGTAGCACTGACAATTACAATAAAAATCCAGAATGGTCTGAACTGCTAAAACACAGTCTGACGTTATATGTATATAGTTTTCAGATTTGCCTGGAGGAACTCTGGAGATCAAATTAGTCCATTTTT
Source organism: Eospalax fontanierii (assembly GCA_035773235.1). Lineage (NCBI taxonomy): Eukaryota > Metazoa > Chordata > Mammalia > Rodentia > Spalacidae > Eospalax > Eospalax fontanierii. The sequence goes on along the minus strand of CM069539.1, from coordinate 65,496,827 downwards.
TACCAGCCTTACTTCCCAGGCCTAATTTTAACATGCATAGAGACTGACAGGAATTTGAGCGATTGAGTAAAATCAGACACATCGAACGTCCAGGGTCCAGTAATTAATACCTTGTCAAATAAGAAGACAGTGGTGCTCTCAAGAGGAACACCCAGGAGTAATTATATAGTGGGCAGGTTAGGGCTTAGTTAGTGACACTGACTTATTGGTCCTCAGCTTCTGACATTGCCTGTCAAGATAGATTTATAACAGAAATGACTCATCAGCCCCCCTTATTGTAAGATCAAGTAGATGTCCTCTGCTCAGGGAAGTCTAACTTTCTTTGGCAGACTGATGGAATCAACGTCTAATTAACATGATGATAAATCACATGGCAGCCATTACCTATTACCCGAGCCTCAGATAACCCATTCCACAATCTGTCTTTTCCCTAGTTTCTTTCTTTATAGAAGATCAATCAATATAAAGACTATGCTGAAATAAATTAGTGGGGTTCTTTTGGGAGAGAGGGAATGACAAAATCCTGTATTGTTTGTAAAATAAATAGAAAAGACTAAAAAAGAGAAAAAAGAGGAAGACGAAAGAGATGTATATGTTGAAAATCTTTAAGACATAAGCAGGCTCCTCTTACAGAGCTGGGTGTACTTGTCACAGTACACATGATCCAATGAAAGAGTCACAGACAGTCTGCTCAGGACAGGTGATACAAGCTGGCTTCCCCAGGGCTGCACTGAAAAGAAATTCATTCAAGAGGGTCGAAGGAGGCTATAGAGACTCATGCCAGTGACAGACAAGAAGCTGAAATTCAGTAAATGCTGCAAAATTGAAAAGAAAAAGTTTGTGTGACCTCTCTGTGTATCCACAATCCACTGTGTCCAAACCAGCAGACCTGAGACCAGTGGCTAACCCTGTTTTGAGTCTCGGTTTTCTGATGTCTAAGGTTGAGAAATGAATGGCATAATTAATAAAAAGTCTTCACGACAGTCCCTCAAATGGAGGCCTTTGGCAGAAGAAAAGAGGTAAGAAACAGATCACACCTCAGGGTCAAGACTTACAGTCAGAGATCTGCCAGGGAAGAACAGCGGCTTACTGTATTTTATAGGGCCAATGAGATCCTAGAAAGTCTTTTATAACAACGTCTTTTATAATATTAGGATTAATTTCATTTTTTAGAAATTTAATCATTCATTTTAAGCCTTTATGAATTTTATTAACAAGGTGTTTGTAATACCTTTAAGGTAAAGTCATATTTCATGTCTTGGTATCTTAAATGTTGTGACTTATTTTACTGTACTTTCTATGTGATGCTATTATTTTTTATTATGAATAAACAGCCAATACTTATGTTAAAAAGTTTCATTTATATAAAGTAGTTCAATATTCATGTGCAAGATAAGAGAAAGAATGTCAGTCATAACCAAGTAGATTCTAGTTAGTACATATTGCCAGGAACAAAATGTAGAAGTAATAATAACATAGCTCAGTCTTTCATGTGGGTGTTTGAAACAGAAACTGAATTAAGTTAGTATCTCAGCATCATTCTGAAATTAGAACAGTAATTTCCATGGCTATGCTACTATTGAGGTATCAACATATTTGCTCAGTCTGAAGGGTGGTTAATGTGAATTTTATAGGGCCTAGACAGGAATCACTTAGAAGACAAGCCTACAGGCACATCTGTAAGAGATTATTTAGATTAGGTTGTTTCTGGGCATACCTGTGTAGGATTATGTAGATTAGGTTAATTAGGTAGAAAGATCACCCTGACAGTGGGTGGTATCACTCCTTAGGCTAGAGTCCTGAACTGCATAAAAAGGAAAAGCTAGATGAGCATGAGTATGTGATAGTCTTCAGTACGACCTGCCATGACAAACTACAACGGAACAGTGAGCTAAAATAAATCCTTTCTTCCTTACAATGCTTTTGTCTGAGTATTTTACCACAGTAACAGGAAAGCAGCTAAGACAGACAGGAAATAGGTATCAGAATTAAAGAACCTATACCAGCTTTAGTCACTGAAGATAGTTAACTAATAGTGACATCAATAAATCTTATATACCTTCCTCATTTCTCATCCTCTTTCAGAAACTTGAAATCTGGAGTAGGAGAAGCATTGAGTAGATGAGGCTTGACTTTTGCTCTAATAAAAACCATAATTTAAAAAAATCTCTACTCTGAGAAGTTTCTACTAGACGCATAACCAACAAAGAACATTCATATGCCAAACAACAGTGCAGAAACACAAATAATATGAAAAGCCATGAGAATGTGTTCCCAACAAAACCCATTTATTCTACAGAGTGCACCACAATGAGAACCACCCTGATGAACACAGGATGCAGAATTTAAAAGAACAATCATAGATATGATCAAAGACTTAAAGAAAACACAAAGAACTCAAAGAAAAAATGCATTAGGGTGTGATAAAAGTCTAAGAATATACAAATATGAAGCTTCATGAAATATCAAAAATAATTCATGGCTTGCAAAGTGAATTCACAAAAGAAATCAAAATAGTGAAGAAAATCCAAATGGAAATGAACCTGATACTGGAAGACTCAATAAGCCAACTGGAAACAACAGCAGAAAGCCTCACAGGCAAAGCGAATGAAATGGAAAACAGAATGTCAAGACTGGACAACAAGGTTGAAGATTTGGACTCCTTAAGCAAAGACTATGTAAATTTTTTTTAAAACAGAGGGATGGAATACTCAGGACATGTGGGACAACATGAAAAGACCAAATCTTTGAATTATAGGCATACAGGGAGAAAAATCTCAGGCTAATGGCATTGAACAGATCTTCAACAGAATTATAGAAGAAAACTTCACTAAATTAAGACTTACCTATAGACATTCAAGAAGCACACAGAACACCAATTAGACATAACCAGAACAGAAACTCCTCATAGCATATTATAGTAAAAACATTAAATGCACAGAATAAAGAGAGGGTATTCAAAGCTACTAGAGAAAAACAACAAGTTATATATAAAGAAAAGCCCAGCAGAATTTCAGCAGACTTTTCCATGCAAACTACGAAAGCCAAAAGAATCTAGAAAAAAGTTTTCCCAGCTCTAAACAAACATGTATGCCGACCCTGGATACTTATCCAGAAAAAACAAAGGGAAATGGAAAAGTTTTAATGACACAAATAGGCGGAAAGAATTCATGTCCCTGAAACTAGCCCTACAGAGGATACTCACACAGTATAAAGGACCAAAGAAAGGAATGCACGCACCCAAAAGGCCACAGAAAAAACAAAGAAAGGTATAATAATGGAAACACAAAATAGGGCCAAAAACACAAAGAAATTAAAATGACAGTACCCGACACACATCTTTCAATAATAACACTAAATATCAATGGCCTCAACTCCTCTGTCAAAAGACACAAGCTAGCTGAAAGAATCAAGAAAGAAAATACAACTTTCTGTTGTCTTCAAGAAAGTCCTCTCACCCACAAAGACAGACACTACCTCAGGGTGAAAAGATGGAAAAAAATATTGCAAGCAAATGACTCTAACAAGCAAGCAGGTGTTACAATTCTAATATCTGACAAAATAGATTTCAAATTAAAACTAATCGAAGAGATAAAAAGGGTGACTTCATTCCAACCAAAGGAGCAATTTATCAAGAATATATTATAATCATAAACATATATGCACCAAACTCTGGAGGACCCAATTTCCAGGAATATAAAACATAGATTAACCCCAACTTGGTAATAGGAGGTGACTTCAATACTTTGCTATCTACAACAGACAGGCCAACAGGACAAAGAATAAACACAGAGACATCTGAATTAAATGACATGTTCTCAAAATGGACCTAACAGATACCTACTGAATATTCCACCCAGGCACCAAAGAATACACTTTCTACTCAGCGAGCCATGCATGTTTTTCTAAAATTGATACATTCTGAGACACAAAGCAAATCTCAACAAAAACAAAATATTGAAATAATTCCATGCATTCTATCAGATCACAGTGCAACAAACTGCAAAAGAAGCTAAAGTAACCACACAAACTATGGAGATTAAACAGCACACTCCTGAACTATCAGTGGGTCACAGAAGAAATTAAGAAAGAAATAAAAGTATTCCTGGAACTAAATGAGAATGAGAATACAACACAACAAAACCTCTGGGACACCTTAAAAGCAGTCCTAAGAGTGAAGTTTATAGCTTTTAATGCCTACTTTTAAAAATCAAAAGAGCACACATAAGCAATTTAACAGTACAACTCAAGACTCTGGAAAGGCAAGAACAAACCAACCCCAAACCTAGTAGACAAGAAGAAATAACAGAAATAATAGGAGAAATTAATGAACTATAAAAACAAAGAAAATAATACAAAAAATTCAATCTAAGAGCTGATTCTTTGAAAGGTTAAACAAAATACACAGATGCTTAGTGCAGTTAATAAAAGAATAGAAAGAGCAAATCCAAATCAACAAAATTAGAGATTAAAAAGGAAACATCATAACAGATATCAAAAACATCCAGAACACTGTAAGCAAATACTTTAAAATCTATACTCCATTAAATTAAAAAATCTAAAAGGAATGGGTAAATTTCTAAAATCATGAATACTGCCAAAGTTAAACAAAGAAAAGATCAACAGCTTAAACAGACCCTAACAAATAAGGAAATTGAAACAGTAATACGAAACATCCTAACTGAAAAAAGCCCAAGCCCAGATGGATTCACATCACAATTCTACCAAATACTCAAAGAAGATCAACAGCCACTACTGCTTAAATTGTTTAAAAGGATAGAAACAGATGGAGATCTCCTAAACTCCTTCTATGAAGCCAGTATCACTCTAATACCAAAACCAGGTAAAAGTACAACAAAAAGAAGAAAACTATAGGCCCACATCCCTAATGAATATAGATGCAAAAATACTAACAAAATACTCCCAAACCACACACAGACACACATCAAAAAGATCATCCACCATGATCAAGTAGGCTTTATTCTACCAATGCAGGGATAGTTCAATATATGTAAGTCAATAAATGTAATCAAACATATAAATGGACTTAAAGACAAAACACACATAGTCATCTTAATAGATGCAGAAAAGGACATTGAGAAAATCTAACATGCATTCATGATAAAAGTTCTAAAAGGAATTGATCTGGAGGGAACATAACTCAACATGTTTAAAGCTATATAAAACAAACCCATAGACAACATCATTCTAAATGGAGAAAAAAAAACTAGAAGCATTCCCATTAAAATCAGGAACCAGACAGGGCATCCACTATCTCCACTTCTTTTCAATATAGAGCTTAAAACTTTTGCAAGAGCAATAAGACAAGAGAAGGAAATTTAAAAAGTACTAATAGAAAAAGAAGAGGTCAAGTTATCTCTAAGTGCAGACAATATGCTATTATACATAAGAGATCCCAAAAATTCCACCAGAAAACTATTAGAAATTATTAACACTTTCAATAACGTTACAAAATCAACTTACAAAAAAATCAATAGCCTTTCTATATACAAGCAATCAGAAAAAGCATTCAAGAAAACCTCCCATTTAAAATAACTTAAAAAAAAAATTTAGGAATAAACCTAACTAAAGACATTAATAATCTCTACAATTAAATTTTCAAATCTTTAAGGAAAGAGCGAGAGAAAGCCACTAGGAGATAGAAGTCCTACCATGTTCACTGTATGGTAGATTCAATACAGTGCAAATGACCATCTTACCAAAAGCAATCTATAGATTCAATGCAACACCAATCAAAATACCCATGACATTCTTCACAGAGCCAGAAAAAAATCACCCTAAAATTCATATGGAATCACAAAAGACCTCAGATAGCCAAAGCAAAAAGAACAATGCTGGGGGATCATAATACCAAACTTCAGACTATATTTCAGAGCTGCAGTCATAAAACAGCATGGCACTGGCACAAAAATAGACACGTAGATCAATGGAAATAGAAGATGCAAATATGAGTACATGCAATTTTAGCCACCTGATAGTTGACACAGGTGCCAAGAACCCACAGTGGAGGAAAGACAGCATCTTCAACAAATGGTGCTGGCAAAACTGGATTTCCACCTGTAGAAGAATGAAACTGAACCCTTATCTTTCTCCCTGCACAAAAGTCAATTCCAAATGGATCAAAGATCTCAATACAAAGCCTGAAATTCCAAAACTGCTAGAAGAAAACATAAACACTACCCTCCAAGACATAGAAAGAACTTTCTAAATAGGGCATCAGATGCTCAGGCATTAAGGTCAACGATCAGTAAGTGGGACCTTATTAAGCTACAAAGCTGAACAGCGTGTAGAGGCCTAAGGTTGACATTAGGTGTTTTCCTCTACCAGTCTCCACCTTACTATTACTTTTTTTGATACCTGGTCTCTCACTGAACCTTCAACTGGCCATTTCAGCTAGATTGGCTAGCCAGCGGTCCCCAGGATCCACCTGGCTCCACCCCTATGTGCTGAGTTACAGGTGTATGCCAGCACGCTCGTTTGCTTTTTAAAGACAGCTCTTAATTGTCCCTAGTGAACTTGGATTCCCTGCTGCCCAAACCCAGTGGTCACCTCCCCAGATCTCCCCCTGTAAAATAGGTATAAAGTTTACCATCTCAGTGCTTGCTATGCATACAGTGTGGTATTGTTGTCATACACATGTGCATTTTTGTGCAAGCAACAACTAGAATGCCTCATGCTACAAAACTGGGACTCTAGACCTTTTCAACAATTTCTGCTTTGTCCTTCCTCACAACTAGCTTTCTAGAATTTGACTGCTCTATGCTATTCGTCATATCAGTGGGACCACACGTTATCTGTCCTTTTGTAGCTGATTTGTTTCACTTAGCATAATGTCCTCAAGTCTTATTTATAAAATATATTAGAATTTTCTTTTTATTATGACTGAAAAAAATAATTCCCTCAGATGGTTTAGCATGTTTTGTTCATCCATTCATGTATTAATGAACACTTAAATCATTTCTACCTTTTGGATAGGTAGCTCATATTTCTATGGACATGGTTTTGCAAATATTCCTTTATGAGTCTGTTTTCAATTCTTTGGGATATATACCTAGAAGTGGAATTGACAAGTCATATGTAATTTGTGTATGTGTGTTCATGTTTACGTGTGTACATGTGTTTGGAGGTGAGAAGACAACCTCAGACACTAACACCTTTTTTAAAACAAGGTCTCTGAATGACCTTGAACTCACCAAGTGAGCTATGCTGGCTGACCAATGAGCACCTCAGATCTACCTGTGTCTCTCTAGTTCTGAAATAAGAACTGTGCATCACCATGCCAAGATTTTTTTCTTCTTTGTTAATGTAGTTTCTGGGGCTTGAACTCAAGTACTCATGAGTATAAGGCAAGCACTTTACCAACTAAACTCTCTCCAGTCATATAATTCTATTTAAATTTCCTTGACCACTGTGAGTCTGTTCTCTATGGTCTACAACGTCCTTTGCCTTTCCTTAGCACAGTCCCACTGTCAGCTTAACTCTGTTCATTACCTTTGTCCTGCACAACTGCGAAACTCTCCAAACTCTGCCTGTTCCAACCCACCGAGCACATTAATGCCAGATTAATTTTCCTTTAACTGCAGTTCTAATGTAATTTCTCTGCTTAAAGGAAAAAAGAAAAGAAAACCCTTGGGTAGTTTCTTTACCTGCCCCTGAAGCACTAACACTCAAGGGCAGGCTAACAGGACTTCAATCAGTGCTCCAACAAGACATTCCTCCAACATTTCCTTCCTTCTCTTTCCTCTGCCGTGACCTCTGCCTTCCTGTCCACATTAGCTTCACCAACTGAAACAGCCTCACTCCTTAACAACTGATTTCACATGACACATTCACCAAAGAGCCAAAATACCCCTACAAAATCTGAGTATCTATCAACCAATGATATGTCTGTAGCTCTCCTAAGCCCAGCAACCTGTCCTCGGAAACATTCACCATCTTCCCCATAAGCAGATGTTAGCTTTTTTCTACCCTATTATATTGAAAAGTCTAAGGAGAGCAAAGAGTTCCATTTTATTTGTTGTTAAAACTCAAACACTCCATGTCTCTGGGCATACAAACAGGAAACTCTGCTTCTAAATGCAAATATTTTCCTAACTATGATGACTTTTAAAACTCGAAACCCTTAGAAGTGAGTCAAGATCATAAATGGACTCTTTGGAAATGTTCTGAGAGCTCTTCATTAGGGGCCTAAATTATGGAGTTTGACTGTATTGATCAGACCAAAGAGACAATGGCTAAAGTCTGTCTCCTTTGGAACAGTCTAGAATCAGTCACCACTGGATTTCATATTGAACCTTCTTCAATTAACTTTCTTTCCTTTAGCTACGATTATTAACTTCCAGATGCTCCATGCTAAGAAATAAATTATGGTTATCTAAGAAAGTAAGAGTCCCATGGAAGCAGACTGAGGAATATTCTTCAGTAGAAAGAGAGTTATCTATCAGTGAGAAGTTTATAACTTATCTTCTTTTTAATTGTGTTGTTTTATTATTGCTTCCTGTTCTATTGGACAGAATAAAATAAAAAGAATCACTACTTTTGCCAGAGAGAAACAACATAAAAATAAGTTAAAATAGGAGAGAGCTCTACATGCATGGTGTAATTTAAGATAAAATTACAACACATAATAAAACTCAAAATGAGTTGCAGCTGTGGTTTGAAAATCTTAAATATATCACCGAAGAGAAAATTGACTACTAAACAATCTCCCACTCACTAACAAATCAGTGTACATATGCAAATAAAATTAATTCATGCTATAAAAGGCTAAAAAGAAATCTATAAAACATGCAGTAAGGTGCCATTTTCCAATCTCATTGCGGGAGAGAGGCAGAGGGAGGTCCAACTCTACCCAGTACGGGCTGGGAACAGGAGAGGGAGATAAAACCATTAAGGCTGGGATCTGGGGAGGCTGGTAGAGTCAAACCTGGGGGGAAAAAAGCAAGCTAAGCAACCGGGAGGCACAGGGCCACAGAGACCAGACAGGAAGCCAGAACAAGGAGGCCAACTAAACACCACAAGGAGCCGGGCTCAGGTGGTCTAGCCAGGGAATCCCCGATTTCTCCAGCTGTGTTTTAACCAGGCCAGAGCAGTGTGATAAAGCAATCGAACAAGCTGTACAAACTTGTCTTTACTTCCAATTTGATTGGTTTTTAAGGTCAGAAACTAAATCTGACTCACACTTGCACATACTAACAGTGTCAAGAGCTTGCATATCTTAAAGTACTTAGAACATGTTTAAGAAATTGAGAAATGGCTGGGCTTGGTGACACACGCCTTTAATCCCAGCACTCAGGAGGCAGGAGGCAGGGGAATCTCTGTGAGTTCCCTGGTCTGCATAGCAAGTTTAAAACCAGCTGGGACTACAGGCTACAGGGAGACCCTGTCTCCAAAAGACAAAATAAATAAAATAGAAAGAAAGAAATTAAGAAATGGGGCTAGACTTTTGCGACAGACGGAAACTCTTACTGAGTTCCATTAAACTGGTCACCCACAGAGTAGGTGCCTGTGAAATGCCCAACTCTGCGTGACACGTCTACAATGTAACCTCTACACCTAAGGCTCATGAAACTAGTGGAACAAGGGGCAGAGAGGATACTAATACAACTCTCGGTTCTCATCAACAGGCAACAGAAGGCAATGAGCACAAAAAGCCACAGTGGCTAAGGCATGGAGAAGAAGAGTCTGCAGAGTGTGGGTCCTTGGACAGGACTCCTGTATTAAACTCCACCCACCAGGGCTCAGGAACCACTGTAGAAGAGGTGACAGAAAGATTGTAAGAGTCAAGGGAGGAGGTGCATGACCGTATGGAAACAGTCTTACGGGTTCCTAGGACCTTGCTCATATGAATCTACAGCAATGGTGTCAGCATGCACAAGACCTGTGCAAACTCAAGCACACAAAAACTCATCACAGACCTGGGGAAATGGGCAGCAGGCTCCAAACTTGCTGAAGAAACATTGGGCAGCTGATTACTGGTAGGTGAGAAAGAGCTGATCTTCTTTAAGGGAATGACTCTATATAGGTGACTAGACTCCAGTGGGTAAACCTGCACTGAGGGACATCAGAGGACACCAACTTGACTCAATAGGTCTTAACATCAATGGCAGAATGCATGAAATCCAGTGGTGGGGGGGGTAGGAGGGAGAGAGGATAAAAAAGACGATTAAGATGTTTTGTATGAAATAAACAAAAATTCAATTAAATTACACAAAAACAAAAAAGAAATGGGGCTGGAGAGGCGGGTCAGCAGTGAGGAGAGTGAGTGGCTCTCCCAGAGGACCCGAGGTGGCTCTCAGCACCATGTCCGTCAGCTCACAGCTGCCTATATAACTCCTGCTCGAAGGGAATCCAGTGCTTTTGGCCTCTGCAAACACCTTCATAAGACACGCACACACACGTGCGCACACACACAAAATTTAAAATAATAAAAAGAAATCATTTTAAAAGAAATTAGTGAGATACATACTAGATTTTCCCATTGAATAATTTGTGACCTTTAATTACTGATTAGTGTATGATCTTTAACGAGGATCTTCATACATGTTCATTTGCCTAAGACAGTCCCAGTTAACACCTGCAGGCTGAGGATAGCCTTCCCCTTTTACTCTCAAAAGTGCCCAGATTTAGAAGATAAGTTTTATGATTAATCTATGTGGTCATCTAGTTTATAATCATCTGAAAGTCGATTTTTAGACTACCATAATGTCAACTTGGCCCTTGTACTTTCACCAAAAAGAATATTATCTATGTAAATTAAATCTGCAAATATTGTAGCTCTGGATTCAGTTAAACATGCTTATTATTTTAACATTAGTAATATTTTATAGAAACTATCTCCTAAACTTAATGATTGTGCATTACTACAAAATTAGTTTTCCAGTATGAATGTTATCTAAAATGCTACTATAATCAATCTTCTGAAATACTGAAATAAAAATATAATAAATTATTGCAAATAGCAGCTATATTAAGAACAACTCTGTGTGTGTGTGTGTGTGTGTGTGTGTGTGTGTATGTAAACATTTGATGTTCCCAGAAATGTAAGAGAATGTATGTTATGGTTGTCTTTGTATAAAAAGATAAATAATAGTCATCTTTGTTTTCAAGGTAAATTTTTACAATAATTTTTAGCATATTTTATTTAGAACTATTGCTGATCATGTACTTTGTAGGAACTGGACAAAACTGCTTGTATGGATGAACAAGTCATAGATGAGCTGGGAGTTGGACCTACACAAACTCCCCCTCCCCTTGCTCACAACTGCGATGGTACAACCTATTTCTCTTCATAAGTTACATATTTTGAGCTGGACTTCAGCTGGTATGACAGGCACATGGACTTGGAAAGCAGAGGCAAGTGACCCTCAAGGTCATCCTTGGTTACTTTTTAAGTTCCAGGCCAGCCTGAGCAATAGAGACCCTGTCTCAAACAAAACAAAAATAAGCCAGCAAAATACATACTTCACATAAAGACTGTCTAAAGTAAGTCTCAAAAGTTTACAGTTTTTTTTCATTAAAACTTTTCAAAATATTGATGCTTATGCTCGTAGACTAGGCCGCTCTCAGCCTTGGCCAGAGAAGCTTCTTTTTGCAGTGGGCTGCAATCAATGCAAAAGTACATAACTGATCAAAGTGCTAACAATAAGAGACCTCTAATGTTCAGCAATAAATGGGACTTTTTAAATCTTTTTGGCTTGTTGAGACAGGTTCTCCCTGTAGCCCCTGTTGGCCTGGAACTCACTATGTAGACCAACCAGGCTGACCTCAGTCTCATAGATATCTTCCCAAGTGCCATCACGCACAGTAAACGGGACATCTTTATCAACCCAACTCCCCTCACCAAGGCTCAGGAAATATCCTGGAAGAAGAGACGGGAAGAATGTAAGAGAAACAGGATGGGAAGACATGCTGTCTTCCGGACATGATACAGCTGATGTACTCATGACCTCACAGCAACTGTGGTTACCTACACAAGACCTGCATAAGATCAAGTCAGCCAACATTCTGGATGGATGGTAGAGATGCTCTCCAGGGCCCACCATTTTCTGAGGAACTATTGGCAGTTGACAGCTACCAGAGACAGAAGAATCATTCTTCTATCAAGGTGTGGCCAATGCTATGTTTCCCAACCTCAAATGGGTAGTCCCACACCCAGGTACCTATGGGCAACACTAATTGGACTTAGTAGGCTATTCAGGAGGAGGAAAAGGAGAAGGAGGAGAGGACATGAAATAGGGAAGGGGGTGTGCAGGGATCTGGAAAGAGCTGGAGAGGAAATGGGGTGTACATGATAATAGTTCATTGTATACACGTATGAAATTCTCAAGAACAAAGAAAAAACATCTTAAAACTTTTTCAAGCTGTCTGTCTGAGAAAGAAAAAGTAATCTCTCCATGACGCACATTTGTGTGTAGAAGATGTGGGGGAATTCCATTTCACAGTGTCAGAAAGCCTTTGAAATCTCTAAGTTTGAAGAAACATAACAAAATTTTGATAAAACCTTGAATTTGCAATTCAAATAAGTGAGAAATCTATAAATTAAAAATAGCTACAATCCTTTTAGTTTCAAGATGTTATGCCAAAGACCAAGAGATTAAAAATCAGACCATACTGCTCTCAGAAATCTGTTTTTAAATTAAATCTATAAAATACCAGAGCATGAAAACATGATGTTCTCAAATGAATCTTAGATCACACTCTCAGCAGGTATTAGAGAAAGGTAGTTAAAATGATGGTGCAGTTGCTAAGTACCAGGTGGTCAGGTCACAGATCTAAAGAGAAAACAAACACAACTGCATGTGAGGGTATGATTCCAAATGTGGGTAGGATCGATAAGAAAAGAGCATATTAATACTCTCACAGCATATTAGCTAAAATCCACACAGCCACCACGGCAGACGAGAAGTTGCACATTCATTAAAAATGTGGCTGAGAAGGCCTCCAAATTCTAAAAGCAAGCCTTGGTAAAAGGCATCACAAATCATCTCCCTGATTTATATGACCAGCATGGGAGTCTGTGTCTGTGCATCTAACACCTGAGTCGGGAGACGCACTGGTAGCTTTAAATCTTATCTCCTGCTATCGTCGCACTATAAAAGTAAATCCACCAGACTGGCTTCAGCATAGATCTGGTGACTGGAATGGTGCCATGCAAAGAGTATTTTTATATATTCTGGATGGATGCAGATGTTCTTTATTTCCATTAGCACCATAATGCCCTCCCAAATCTATAAATGTAGACATTTAAACTGCTATTGTTTTTAAAACAGGTCATCTGCAGTTTCCTAGAATATAAGAAAATTGTTCCAGATTTTGATGCAACATCTTGACGGACCGACCAAACAACATCCATTGCATTTATCTGTGAATCTCAAAGGTACAAGTCTGGAAGAAGCATTACTGGTTGAACCATAAGAAAATCACATCATTAATTATTTGTTCTTATCCCAGTTTTTGCTTTTGATATCTGACTTCTGTGTACAACCAGAGTGGATATGCGAAGAGAACATAAAATGGTAGGTTTTCTACCCTTGCGTTTTACTATTCCTTTGTATTAAAGATTTCTATGCATCTTAGCGCACATCACAGTTGACATTCACAGCTTGAGTGTCGATTAGAGTCTTTCTCATTCTGGAACCTTCTCACTTTTGAATGTGTTTAAATGTGACTCCCCCTTTAGCTTCCAGGCCTGCCACTGTGTGGCCCTGTGCCAGAATTTATTATTATTTTCTATTCACCAAATCCACTCAGTTTGTGAGTCTTCATATTTAAAATAAGCCTCCATGCCCTCAGCCCTATTTTCACCAATCTTGTTTGCTGGTCCCAGTTCGTGCAGTGTTAGAGACACAGTGAGTGACATGAACACATTACCTGTGACACAGTTTCCCATGAGTGAACAGAGCACATTCCCAGACACACTGGTATCAATACCAGAAGTGAGGATGCTTTTCAGTAGGCCGGCAGAGAGAAGTCACAGAACAAAAGCACTAATAATGAAATTTGCACAAAATTATTATCTCCTTGAGTAATCTTGCACAGAGAATGGGTGGATGTGTTAAAATTAAAGGAGTGAAGGGCTGGAGAGACGGCTCAAAAGTCAAAACCATTGGCTCTGAGGACCCAGGTTTGCCTCTCAGCACCTACATGGCAACTAACAAACATTTGTAACTCCAGTTCCAGGGGATCTGACTCCTTCTGGCCTCTTTGGGTATTGCACACACATGGTGTACTTACATACATGCAGGCAAAACATCCATACACAGAAGATGAAAATAAATAAATAAAATTTTAAAAAGAGAGACTAAAGCATGCTCAAAGCCTTGCACTGGGCTTGTAAACTTCAAGTGTAGCCTGTTAGGTGCCACAGTTCTGTGGGCTCAGAGTTCAGAAGTGTACCTGACACCCCTCTTTTCTCAAACCAACAGTGGAGGCACATTCTGTGTTCAGAACTTCACAGTAACTCTTCAACAGATCCTTTGAAGTAAAACGCCTTAACAAAAGAGACTGTTAGGAGAAGAAGAAGGAGAAGGAGAAGGAGAAGGAGGAGGAGGAGGAGGAGGAGGAGGAGGAGGAGGAGGAGGAGGAGGAGGAAGAGGAGGAAGAGGAGGAGGAGGAGGGGGAGGAGGAGGAGGAAGAAACATAATCTTTTGGCCCAGGAGTCTCACCTTAACATGTATGAGAGAGTAAAACTAAACTATTAGTAACGGAGCATGGGATTAATCTTTGACTCTTAATGGTCACTGAAAAGAAAATGCTTGCATTTTGTTGATGATGAAAGCAAAAGTTCCTGGGGGAGTGCTTACGATGCTGCTGTGTATGCCAATGAATGAATGGAGCCGAGAAGGACCCACTCTGAAATCTGGAGTGATCGCTTGACCGTTGCCGAAAGTGATGTAACAGCACCAGTCACGGGTAGATTTCCTAGTCCACTGCTAAGCTACAGTGTCAACTTCAGAGTTCATGTCAACTCACAAGGGCCTCACGAGGGCCGCAGTGAGCAGCCCTAGTGAGATCACTGAGGCTCACAGCAGTTCCTTTGACTTTATCATATAGCCAGGGAAGTCTGAACTATGATCACATGAAATTCACTTGAAAACTCTGGAAGTCTGCATGGCATTCCTCTTCACTCATTCATTGTTTACATTGTGTTTTCCAAAGAGAAGCAAGACAAGTTCGTGAGCATAGGGAGACACATACATGTTCCCATGTAGACATCCAGGAAACCATGTCTGTCAGCCCCTGTATGAGGAAGCAAAGCAGATGAGAGCAGAACACCACTGTAGAGTGCTCATGGCCTCCAGTCATGGTAAAGGACATGTGGCTTCCTGAGTCTGTCTCCTGCTCCTGTCTCTATCTGCTGAAGGGTAAAGTCATTAAAAGCCCAGCTGGGAGCCATTCTGACTCAGTTCATATTCTGAGCAATTTTATACCAATATGGCAGTTTCATCCAGTCTCATTTTCTCTTCTTTGAAAAGGAAATGGTACTATCCACAGTACTTTCCTCAAAGAGCTGTCAGGGAGAGGCTCCTCCAAGTTCCTTGCATAGTCCTAGCGCACAGAAGAGTTGTGACAGGAGGAAACACTATGCACAAAACCATTGAGAAAGGAAGATTCCTTTCAACCCCCACACAGTGCTCCTGTGCTCAGTCCTTCAAAACCAAACCCTGAGACCAACAGCTCCATCCAGGGAATCCTCTGAGGTGTCAAAATATTTCACTAGAGCTCTCCAAGAGCCTGTTCAAGCTACAGATCAGAATGGCAAGGACACAATGAAGGGGCTCAGGAACTATGCTGGTGGAAAAGTAAGGCGTTTATTAGGGGTTCCTCTGGAAAAAGTGAGGAAAGATTACTAAGGGAACAGCAAAAAATGACCAGATTCATTAGCTGCCTGTGAGTGACAGCCCAAGGAAGTTGCTGTGCATGTTATAAACTCCACTATAGTGAAGCTAATGGAGAGTCAGCATGTATCTAGAAGCCAGTCAATAGACAGTAACATACATGTATACAGTAGGCTTATCATCATGCTCTGAGGTTTCTGGGTGAATGTGTTTTATTGGGAAGAGGATGGATAATCTTTAATGAAGCCAAAGTCTATTGACAAGATGTACTGAAGCCACAGAGGCATCCCCAAGAGAAAGGCTCGTGTCCTGTTTCATTGGTTTCATTTATTTATTCTCTAACTAGAAATGCTATTTTAATGAATAGTGTGTCACATGTTATCTCTAAAAGTCATGTGCTTTACAAGTAGTCTGTGATCTTCTGTCTTTCCTTTATTGGTCTCTTAATCGTATTCTCTTGCTGTGGAAACTTTAGCATTGAACTATATTGGAAACCATTAAGTTTGTCTAAACACCACAGGCAATTAGGTTAATTCCACTTCTAAAAGATTGCTTTGGACAGCCAGAGACATGAAACAGAGCTGGAAGCATATTTGATGCTGCTAACCTTAGAGACAGAGGATCTAGTACAATTCATTAAGCCTAATTGAACTAGAAATCCTACAATGAAAATGTAACAAGGAACATTGTGTAAATTGACTTTTTGAAGTATATCTTTCTCTCAGTGGAGGGTCAGCTCCCATTAATTTTAATGGACATAACTTGCTCATATATCAGCTGAAGGATTTCACTGGCTTCCACGTAATACTGGCTGCACAGAGAAAAGTGTACAAAAAGAAAACTGGAGGAAACCACTAAAGACTGCGTAGACAGGGGCTGGAGAGGTGGCTCACTGATTAAGAGCTGCTCTTACAGAAAACCCAGGTTTGGTTCCCAGCACCCACATGGTGGCTAACAGTTTCAGGGGATCCAACACCCTCTTCTGACCTCTGCAGGCATTTCACAACACAGGTGCACTCCTACCTACATGCAGGCAATACACTCATACACACAAAAAACAAGACTACCTACATAATGAAATTCAAAGGCACCGTAGTTAATCAAATGTAATTTATTGCATAACATGTTAAATGAAGAATTGTTCTCCAATTAAGAAACTTGTTTTTGAGTCAGGCATGGTGGTGTACTTTATTTTATTACATATTTAATACAGTGTGTTACTCCTGTACAAATGGAAAAACATTAAGTCTAAGGTTTCTGGATCAACACAGCTGTACATTTCTGTACAATGCCAACTCAACACAGTAAACTGGGATGCCTTTTCCCAAAGTTCACAGTGCAGGTAAAATTTTCAAAATATTTAAATTATATATGTATATATATTATAAAAAGACCAATAATAGCCATGTGCTATACATTAGTAGCAGCAACAGATTTTCCAGGTTCTGCAGTCATTTGAACAAAATTGTAGAGACATCCAGCACACACCATTAAGAAAAACATTAATAAACAAAATCCCAGAAAACACCACAGTTCTGTTCTGTATCTTGGAGGGTACTGCAAATGTCGTCTTCTCTTTCAGAGTTTCAGGTTTCACACTGAGATCTTTGATCATGTGGAGTGACTTTTGTACAAGATGAAAGAAGAGGGTCTAGTTTCATTCTTCTACAGGTGAAGACCCAGTTTTGCCAGCACAGTGTGTTAAAAGATGCTGTCTTTCCTCCAATGTGTGTTCTTGACCGCTCTGTCAAATACCAGGTGGTTGAAACTGCATGTGCTTATGTCTGAGTCTTCAATTATGTTCCATCAATCGATGTGCCTATTTACTGCAAATATCATGCTGTTTTTATGACTATGGCTCTGTAAATAGTTTAAAATCTGGTATAGTCATCTCACCAGCATTGCTCTTTATGCTCAGGGTTGCTTTGGCTATCCAGGGTCTTTTGTGTTTCCATATCAATTTTAGGATACTTTTTTCTAATTTTGTGAAGAATGTCATGGGGATTTTGATTGGGATTGCACTGAATCTAAATGATAATTTTGGTAGGATGGTCTTTTTGTCAATATATTAATTCTTCCAATCCATGAGCATGGGAGGTCCCTCTGTCTTCTGATGTCTTCCTTAATTTCTTTCTTTAAAGATTTAAAATTTTCATTGTAGAGATTTTTGATGGTCTTTGGGAAAGTTTATTCTGACTTTTTTTTTTTTTTGAGGCTATTGTGAATAAAAGGATTCCGTGTACTCTTTCTCTGATTGTTTGTTATTGGTATATACAAAGGCTACTGATTTTTGTAGATTAATTTTGTAACCTTTCTCTTTACTAAAAGCATTAGTACTAGGAGTTTTCTGGTGGAATTTTGGGGATCTCTTAGATATACTGTCATAGTAGCTACAAAAAGAGATAATTTGGCTCCTTCTTTTCCAGTCAGTACTCTTTAACTTTCTTCTCTTGTCTTACCACTCTAACAAAAGTTTCAAGCACTATACTAAAAAGTAGTGGAGATACTGAACAGCCTCGTCTGATTCCTGATTTTAATGGGAATACTTCCAGTTTTTTTCCATTTCGAATACTGTTGCTGTGGGTTTGTTGTATGTAGCTTTAATTACGTTGAGGTATGTTCCCTCCAGTTCAGTTCCCTTTAAGACTTATCTCATGAATGCATGCTGAATTTTGTCAAAGGCCTTTTCTGCATTTATTGAGATGACCATGTGATTTTTGTCTTTGAGTTCATTTATATGGTTTATGACATTTATTGACTTACATATATTGAACCATACCTGCATCTCTGGAATAAAGTCAACTTGATCATGGTGGATGATAGTTTTGATGAGTGTCTAAACGATTTGCAAGGATTTTGTTGAGAATTTTTGCACCTATATTCATTAAGGATATGGGTCTATAGTTTTCTTTTCTGGTTGTATCTTTACCTGGTTTTGGTATTAGAGTGATGCTGGTTTCATAGAAGGAATTTGTGAATTCTCCCTCTATCTTTTTGAATACTTTAAGTAGTATTGGTTGTAGATCTTTTTTGAATGTCTGGTAGAATTCTGCTGTAAATCCATCTGGACCTGTACTGTTTTTAGTCTGGAGATTTAGTATTGCTGTTTTATTTTCCTTATCTGTTATGGGTCTGTTTAAGTTGTTGATCTCTTCCTGGTTTAGCTTTGGTGAGTCCCATGATTTTTAGATATCTTTTCATTTCTTTAAGGTTTTCAAATTCATAATAGGCTTTTAAAGTATTTTCTAATATGTCCTGGATCTTTTGGGTGTTTGTTATGATGTTTCTCCTTTCATTTCTGATTTTCATTTCTGATTTTGTTGATTTGAATTTGCTCTTTCTTCCTTTTAGTTAACTGAACTAAGGGTCTGTCTCTCTTGTTTATCTTTTCAAAGAACCATCTCTTAGATTCATTGATTCTTTGTATTGCTTTCTTTATTTCTATTTCATTAAATTCTGTTCTGATTTTTTTTTTTTTTTTTTCGTCTCCTGGGTTTGGGTCTAATTTCCTCTTGCCTCTTGCCTTTCCAAGTCTTGAGTTGCAATGTTAAATCATTTATTTGTGCTCTTTCTGATCTTTTAATGTAGGCATTAAGAGCTATAAACTTCCCTCTTATGACTACTTTTAAATTGTCCCAGAGGTTTTGTTGGGTTGTATTATCCTTTTCATTTAGGAATACTTTTATTTCTTTCTTACTTCCTTTTTGACCTGTAGGGTAAATTGATTCTCAGAGGGAATCAAGCCTGATGAGCTGTGGACAAACACTCCTCCCAGGCAGAGTGGTATTTACCCAGGACTGTCTTATATGGAAAGACAAGAAGGTGGGAAAGTCCTATGCCCCTCCCGACCAGTCCACTGACCTTGGATGTGAGAAGAGGAAGGGCTAAAAGTATTTAAATTAAGGGCGTCAGGACACAAGCCCTTTTGCCTCCCCTTTGGCCCTTTAGATCCAACCTCTGGGAAGTCACAAGATCCAAGCCTCGGTGTGGATTTATTAATGTAACTTACAGAGGGGAGGGAGGCGCCCATGTTCTGTAAGTAACCCCCTTCCCACTGCTCTGTTAGTAAGCCCAAGAAAACTAGCTAGAATTTGCCTGTGAGTTGAATTTGTGTGTTTCTTGTAGGACTTGGGGAGGGAGAGACTAAGCTTAGTCTGCCTCTCCCAAGAGGAATTTTATTTTAGCAACAGATCCATTCATCATTCAGTAGTGTGTTGTTTAATCTCTATGAGTTCTTATAGTTACTAGGGCTTCTTTCAGTGTTGATTTTATGCTTTATTGCATTATGGTCTCACAGAATGCGTGGAATTATTTCTCTCTTTTTTTGTATTAATTGAGGTTTTTGGTGTATCTGTATGTGATCAATCTTAAAGAAAGTTCCATGGAGTACTGAATAGAAAGTGTATTCTTTGTCTTTGGTGGTCGAGTGGAATATTCAGTAGATGTCTGTTAGGTTCATTTGATGTGTGGTATCATTTAATTCAGATGTTTCTCTGTTTACTTTTTGTCCATTTGACCAGTCTAATGGAGACAGTGAGGTATCAAGTCCCCTACTGTTACTGAGTTGGGCTTAATTTATGTCTTAAAGTCTTACAGTACTGTTTTCATGAAATTGGGTGCACCAGAGTTTAGTGTGTATATGTTCACAATTATAATATCTTCTTGGTCAATTGCTCCTTTGATCAGAATGATGTGACCCTCTTTAAGTCCTCTGATTAGTCTTAGTTTGAAGTCTATTTCGCCAGATATTATAATGGCAACTCCTGCCTTCTTCTTAGTGCCATTTGCTTGGAATAGTCTTTTCCGTCTTTTCACCTTATGGCAGTGCCTGTTCTGAAAGGTGAGATGGGTTCCTTGCAGAAAACAAAAGGATGGATTTTGTTTATTAATCCATTCAACTAGTTTGGGTCTTTTGACAGAGGTGTTCAGTCCATTGATATTTAAAGTTATTATTGAAAGATATGTATCAGTTGCCATTATTTTAATTTGTGATTGTTTTCTTGGTAAGGTATAACATTGTGTTTTCACAATTACAACTTCATCAGTTTCTTTCTGTTGTCCTTGGGTATAGTTGCTCCTTTTTTCCATCCTTTGTATTGCTTCAAGTATTCTCTGAAGGGCTGGTTTTCTGAACATGAATTCTTTCAACCTATTCATGTCATAGAAGAATTTTCTTTTCTCCTTCAACTATAATAGACATTTTTGCTGAGTAGTGTCATGGATTGGCAACGATGGTCATTTGGACCTAGGAATACTTTGGTTCAGGCTCTTCTGGCTTTCGTAGTTTGCATTGATAAGTCAGCTGTAATTGTGATGGGTTTTCCTTTATATGGACTTGCTATTTTCCTTTGCAGCTTTCTGTATTCTTAGTTTATGTTCTGTAAACTTAGTGGTTTTACTGTGATATGCTGTAGGGAGTTCCTTTTCTGGTTCTGTCTATTTGGTGTTCTGTGTGCTTCTTTTATTTGTATGGGAGAAATTTTCTTCTATAATCCTCTTTAAGATCTGGTTGATACCACTAACCTGGAATTCTTCTCCTTCCTGTATGCCTATAATCCTGGTCTTTTCATGGTGTTCCACATTTCCTGCATATTCCATTCATGAGGGTTTTTTTAAATTTTTCATAATCTTTGCTTGAGTGCTCCAGTTCTTCAACTTTATCATCCAGTCTTGATATTCTGTTTTCCATTTCATTCATTCTATCAATGAGGCTTTCTCCTTTTGTTTCAAATTGGCTTACTGAGTTTTCCACTTCCTTCTTCATTTCAGCTTGAGTTTTCTTCAATGTTTCTGTTTCTTTGGTGAATTTAGTCAGACATTTATCCCTGTCTTGTAGTTCTTTGATTTGTTTGTGTGTTCTTTAAATTTGTTGAATTATTTGATCATGTTTGTAATTGTTCTTTTAAATTCTGTGTCCTAGGCTATCTCTAGGGGGTTCTCCTTGTAGAACTCTACTATAGGACTATGGTGTTTGGTGGGAACATATTTTTTGGTTTTCTGTATTATTATTTTTCTGTTGTGATTTGGGCATGTGAATTGCCTTTCTTGTGTGTGATTCTGGTGTGAAACTCAAGCCTTCCTTTGTTGATTTGAAATCTGCTTTTATTTGTATTATTGCTGTGCCTTGGCTGTTTTCTTATTGCATATGTGAAGCTAGTTGGTCTAGGCTTCAGTTTCTCTCGTTTGATTTTTATTGAAGAAACCAGATGGCTTCAGTCCAGCTACTCAGGAGCTCCCGCAGAGGCCCAAGTCCAGCGCCAGTCAGATACTCTCAGGCTTCTTCCTAAGGTTTAGGCCCCTACTAGCCAGCAGCCACAGCACAATTTGGGAAGCTCGATAAGGGGAGGCCTGATTTAGGCAATCTCAGGCAGTCTGCAAAAGTCTGGACCCCTACTGAAGGGCAGAGAAGTCTAGCCCCAGAGCAGTGGGAGGGACCACGTATGGCAGGGGGATGTGCACAGCATCATTTGAGAAGCTCACCACCAGGCTGAGGTCAGATCTAGGCACTTGGGGGCAATCTGCAAAGGTCTCAGTGGTGCACATCTTTAATCTTAGCACTCAGGAGGCAGAGGCAGGCAGATCTCTGTGAAATTAAAACCAGACTGGTCTACATAGTGAATTCCAGGTCAGCTGGGGCTATAGTGAGACTCTATTTTAAAAAAGAAAGTATTTTTTTAATAAAAAAAAATTTGTTTTTAAATAAGAGAGCATCTACAAAAATAATGTTGAAGTCAACCCAGATATGTCCTTGACTGCTTTCACGGTCACAATCCAGTTCTCCCACATGTGTGAAGATACGATTGAGGATGTAGATGCCTTGGTCTCCACACTACATGCACTACATATATGGGCATGAGCCCAGAGCACAAAGGGAACTGTACA
This sequence comes from Eospalax fontanierii, assembly GCA_035773235.1. Lineage (NCBI taxonomy): Eukaryota > Metazoa > Chordata > Mammalia > Rodentia > Spalacidae > Eospalax > Eospalax fontanierii. The sequence goes on along the minus strand of CM069539.1, from coordinate 65,474,085 downwards.
GACCCCTGCTCAACTGAAATGGGTCATTCACTGTTTCCAAACCTGTCCCCAAATTTTCTCACCGCTGTGCCTCAGAGCACATGACTCTCTCTACCTGAAGCATTCTCTCAAACACCCAAACCCAACTTTCATGTGTTACTCCCCATCCAAACTACAAGAGCCTTGTGTCTCATTTCCCCAAGGGGGTAGGACAGCTCAGCACATTGGATCAAATAGCACATTCTTATTTTAAAAACTATATATTCTCCCCAGGAGTGAAGATTTAGGTTTTGTTAAACATTTTGCAAACTTCTTGAACGTCAGATTTAACAGACAGGTGGATTCCAACATCCATGTCTATACTCAGTATATTGCAATATACCGTTTGGTTGAAATGTCTGAGGAAAGACTGTCCTCACATGGAAAGTACTGGAAAAGAAGTATTTGAAGCTTTTCTGACAGTTACAAGGGCTTTTCTTTGATATTATACAAATAAAAATAAAATAATAAACAATAAAAAATAACATATTAAGATTCTCTAAAGGAACAGAACTGATAGAATATATGTACATATATATGGGGATTTATTAGACTGGCTTATATACTATGGTCATGGAAGTCCAACAGCATCTGTCTCACACTGGAGAGGCTGAGAGTCCCATACTTGCTCAGTCCACAATGAGGATATCTCAGCAGTCCCAATACAGCCCTGAAAGCCTGGAGGATTTCTGGAGAGCTGCCAGTCTTTATCTACATTGAAAGCCAGAAGAAGTCGGGTCTAATAACAGCCACAGGATGGATAAATCCGCAAGGAAGAGTGAAGGCAGGCAGACGGAAAGCCAAAGCTCCCTTCTGCCCTGTCTTTCTACGTGGGCTGCCCCCAAAGCTGCTGCTCCGTTTAGGGTGGGTCTTCCCTCTTCCAGTATTCTGATGAAGAAAGTCCCTCACAGAGGTGCCCGGGGCTTGTGTTTTAGTTTCCTCTGGATCCAGTCAAGCTGACAATGAAGATTAGCTATCACAAGATTGTTACGAAATGTCTATTGTTACCACATAGAATCTGAAAAGGAATATCAATGAACTTTAAAAACTTTAAAAACTATTATTCTATTTTCTTTTTCAATAACTATTTTACCTGTACATACTTTTATAATATTATGTATCAATTTTTTTAACTCCTCTGATTATCCCAGTGTATAACTACCTTTGGAAACTATTGCTCTAGAATTGATGGCTAGAGACATATAGAATTAAAACATTTCTCCTGTATCCTTTTCTACATCCTGATCATAATGTTAGCATACTTTCTCTGTGCTTTGCTGGATGTAAAACAGAAAGCTAGGAGTTAGAGATGAGGAGGAAGAAAACGCAGAGGAAATTAGGAGACAGTGTGTAGACCATTACCATTATCTGTTACTTTATGAGTGCCTAGTGTCACACACACACACACACATCTTTTATGAAATGTGAGATACTACATTGCTAAGCCTCTTTGTATTGGGTCTAAGAACTTCAGTGTATATGTCCTTACAAGGCTATAGATCTACTGGAGTGGCTAAAATCCAAAGCACTGACAACACCAAATGCTGGCAAAGACGTAGAACAACAGGAACTCTCATTAATTGCTGCTGGGAATGCAAAATGGAAAAGCCACTCTGGAAGACAGCTTAACAGTTTATAAAAAAAACTGAACATATTCTTATCATTTACTCTAATGATTACACTCCTTATTGTCTACCTGAGTTGAAAACCTATACCCACAAAACTAGAAATGAATGCCCACAGCAACTTTTTCAATTAAATGCCATGGCCTTCAACCAAGATGTCCCTTCATAGGTAGATGGATGAATAAACAGTCCAGACAGGCAATAAAAGATTATTTAACCCAAGAAGTAAATGGCTTATGAAACTTCAAGAAGATAAGAAGAAACTACCATAATCCCATATGAATGAGCCCAGTCTGAAAAGGCTGATTCCACCTATGTGACTTTCTGAGCAAGACAAAACTATGGAGATGGTAAAAATGCCATGGTTGTCAGGGTTTATGGGAGAAAGAAGGCTAAAAAGACAGAGCTCAGTATATTAGGACAATGAAATTATTCTGCATGATATAATGGGAGACATACATCAATGCCCTTTTCTCAGAACTCGTAGATAAAGCCACACGAAGGGTGAACCTGAGTGTAAACCATGAGCCTCAGGGTTATAACGACATGTCAACACAGGCTCATCCATCATAAGAAGCACATCACTGCGGTGGAGGATGTCGATGGGGGAAGGGTGTGGAAATGACAGAAAAGGCATATATGGGAATCCTCGGTATTTCCTGCTAAGTTGTACTTTCAAACTGAAATTAAATAAGACAAGGATAAGAGCATTTTTTCACTGAAGTTCAATTGATAAAACAAAAATTCTGCCATTTGTCCAGCAATATTATCCAGGCTACAGAATTCAACTGTTTCACGAATCGTTCTGCTAATGTCCTTGGTACCAAAAGAGATTATTTTTCTTGGGCACTGGATCATACATTGCATTTAGTTGTGTCTCATTATTGCCTCACTGTTTCTCAATCTTTGGCTTTCATGGCCTTGACTTTCAGAAAGCCACAGATCCTAATTTTGGTCATCTGGTTGTCCTCATGAACTGATTCAGATTACAGAGGTTTAAGGACTAGCACAGAAGTGAGGTGCTCCAGCCTTTTCAGTGGGTGAAGCCAAGTGATATCCGTATGTCTCATTCTTTACTTTGATAACCTACTTAAGTGATTTTTCCCATATTTCCCCAGTAGAAATCTAGTTTTTGCCCTTCACAATTAATTAAAACCTGTCAGGGACCTACGCTGTGAAAATATAAAGATGTCATTCCTCTTGCCATTTTTACCAAGTAGGCTCTTTCTTAGTTACTGGATGAACTGATCATTATAAGCAGATAACGAAGAGTGACATGCCATGGACCTCTCACCACTTTCTAAGTTCTCCCTTTTCTTTAAGCAACATTAAACATTCCTATTATATAACACTATGCAGCTTGTTGCTAGAACTGATCAGATCGGAACCCATCTAATTAGTTGGTGAGCTTCCCCAACAGGACTGCCAACAGACACCTGCAAAATCCCTCCAAGGCGTGGCTCTTCTGGCTCCAAGAAAACTGCTGTTTGACCTTGCTAAGAAGCCTGAATATTGCTTGAATTTTCCTGAGTTTAAAATCCTCAGAAAAATAGTCACTTGTTAAGTTCCAAGAAGGGTTTATAGTGATCTCAGGAAATGATGATACATTACCTTTAAAGTAAATGGGCTCTTCATATGCATCCCACTTTTAAGGCTAACCCAAGGACTTTCTTAACTTCAGGTTATATACATTTCAATTCTAAAAGTTCCAGTTGCTTCTTTTTTATGTAATTCTATTCTTTGATGTTGTTAAATTCATTATATGAACATATTTTGTTGCATGTGCTTGAATACAGGCATAATTGCTTCTTTAAAACCTGTATCTGGTAATTTTAACAGTGGATTATTGCAGCATCAATTTCGGTTTCCTTTTAGGAAGCAGGGAGAAAGGCTGTCTGGGATGGAGGGGTTGTCAAGTTTTCTTGTGTGTCAAGTACCTTTAGGTCGTAACTTGAGCACCATGAACAGTGTGTTATATGTACTCTGTATCTGTTCTATTCCTTAAAAAAAAAAAAAAACAGGGCAGAAAAATTGTAAGAGCCAGGAAAGGAGGTGCATGACCATGGAAATAAGGTCCCACAGACTTCTGAGACCCCGCTTGTATGAACCTACAGCAATGGTGTCAGCATGCACAAGACCCACACGAACTCGAGCAGACAAAAACAGACAGAACTGGGAAAGCAGCAGCAGGTCCCAATCTTAGCTGAAGAACTATTGGCAGCTGATTCCTACTGGATGAGCAAGAGTTGGTCTTCTTTAAGGGAGTCACTCTAGATAGGCTGAGCAGATCCCAGTTGATGAACTTGCACGGAGGGACATCGGGGGACACTAACTTGACATAAATGACAGAATACATGAAATCCAGTGGCATGGGGCTATGAGAGAGTGCTAATGTAGAAGTCGGTATAAAGGTCATTAAGATGTTGTGTATGAAATACACAAAAATTCAACAAAAATATTTTTTAACCCAGTTAAACAAATGGAAAAAAAAACACTGATTTTGTTGCTAACGCAGTTGGTTACATTGGTTGAACACAAACTGAGAATTCTGCGTCTTCACTGGAGAACATGAGCTCCACTCCCAGGAGACTGCCTCAAGCTGCTGCGTGGCTACCCAGAATCTGCTCCACATCCATGATGTGGGAACACCCAAAGGTTTTGGCAGAGTTTATGCAAAGAATTTGGGGCTCCCTCTTCCTTTCTTTATCCCCAAATTTCTTACTTTCCCACATAACTCCTATGAACATTAAAGTTTGAAAATCACTGTTCTGGTTCATGTCAGTTTTCAACTTGGCACACCTGCGAAGAGGGACTCTCAACCAGAGAATTTTACTGTATCAGATTGGCGTGTGGGGATGTCTGTGAGGCATCTTCTTTATTGTTGAGTGATGTGGGCGGGCCCAGCCAGCTGTGGGTGATTCTACCCGTGGGCAGGTGGTCCTGGGTTGTATAAGAAAACAGACTGAGCTCATGGCAGAGGAGAAAACGAGCAAGCAGTGTTCCTTGACGGCCTACACTTCAGCTCCTGCCTCCAGGTTCTTGCCCTACTTAAGTTTCTGCCTTCGCTTCCCTCAGCGATACACTATAAGCTGTAAGCCAAATAAATCCTGCCCTCCCTAAGTTGGTTTTGATCAGTGTTTTATTACAGCAATAGAAACCAAACTAGAGCAGAAATTCATACCAGAAAGTGGGCTACTGCAGTGAAGGACCTGACCTTGTTGTTTGGGGAAGATTGTATAAGCGTTTAGAACTTTGAGCTGGAAAAGCCATTGAGTGCTCCGAGCTTAATGAGCTGTTGCCGTGGAGCTTGGAACAATGATGCCGAGTGAAATGTTGATGAATACCTGGCTTCTGATGTTTCAGAAGGAAACAAAGACGTTCAGGGCAGTTTGTCTCATATATTTTGGATTAAGAATCTGTAGAAGTGGGCTGCAGATGTGGCACAGCCATTCACGACTCAGGCAAGAATCTGAGGTAGTGAAACCTTTGGTGCTTTATTGGAACAATCAATAATGATTAGTTGAAGCTGAGGAATTGTCTGTGATTACTAAGAGCACCACTAAGGTGAAATCTTCTGGGAAGTATTTCCTCAAAACCAGCACACAAAACCTGTGGTCCAAATGGGCGAAGGCTCTATCTCAGTCTGGCAGCCAAATTTGGTAATGTGTGCCTCCCACATGATATTCATTTCTAAAGAGTGAAGGGTCACAGAGGGTGGCTGAGGCTTTGCACCCCGAGCGGCTGGGAAGAGCCATTATTGAAGGTGCAGCCACCTTTAATAGTTGCGATGGAGACCCCAAGATACTGGAGATGCCAGGACGGCAGGATGACCACCAAGGACAATGGCAGGTGTGGAGTGGAACTGGCCTGAATTTACTTGATTAGCCCTTATGCTGTGGACAGGAGAGCCAGAGAAGTGGAGCTCCCCAAGCCTTTTGCAACCCAGATCATGAGTGAATCCTGGACATTGAACACTGAACTGTTTATACTGATTTTGTTTGTTTTCTTAAGTGTGCCTGGTTCTCTTTTGAAATAAGAAACTAAGTATTTAACTTGTCTTTTATTTCACAGGTACCTACAGTTGACAGACTTAGGATTTTTTTCCTTTGTTTGAGTCAGAGTCTTCCTGTAGCCCCAGCTAACCTAGAACTTGCTGTATAAAAGAGGTTGGCCTGGATCTCAGAGAGATCTGTCTGCCTCTGCCTCTCAAATTGTGGGGTTAAAGGTGTATACCACCATGTCTGGCAACACTTTGGAATTTTAAAGAGATATTGATCTTTGAAAGTGTTTGAATTTTTAAGAACTATGGAAGTTTTAAAGGTGTACTATGTTTTATATTTTCATATTAATATTAAAATGAGATCCTGAGGACAAGAAATGGAAATTTTATGGTTTAATAGTGATGTCTATGTCAAGTTGACAAGGGATCATTTGTGCTGGATGGCTTCAGTTGTCAACTTGATATACCTGAGAATAGGGACCCTCAACTGGGGAGTTTGCTCTGTCAGATTGGCCTGGAGTATGTCTGTGAGGCATTTACTTGATGGTTGAGTGATGTTGGAGGGACCAGTCTATTGTGGCTGATGCCACCCCTGGGCAGATGGTCCTGGGTTGTATAAGAAAGCAGGCTGAGGGGCTGGAGAGATGGTTCGTCAGTTAAGATCACTACTTGCTCTTACAGAGGACCTGGGTTCAGTTCCTGGCACCAACATGGCAGCTAATAACCTTCTCTAACACCAGTTCCAGATCTGATGCCCTTTTCTGACCTCTGCAGGGTACTGCACGACACATGCATGCAATACACTCATACACATAAAATAAAAAATAATAATAAAATATGAAAGAAAGCAGGCTGAGCATGGGCAAGAGAAGCAAACTAGTAAGGAGTGTTCCTCCATGGTCTGTGCCTCAGTGTCTGACTCCAGGCTCCTTGCCCTGCTAAAGTGCCAGCCTTGACTTACCTCAGTGATGGACTGTCGCTTAGAAGAGTAGGATGAAATCAACTTCCCCCAGTTGGTTTTGGTCAGGGTTTTATCACAGCAATAGGAAACAGAGTAATTCAAGCACTTATTAAGAAGCTAGAGAAAGGACTAGCTATAGGAAGTTTACTGAAAATTTTATCAGAATATGAGATTTTAGGATCTGGGTAGTCAGTAAAGACAGGGAAGAGCATTTTTTATAAAGATCAAAGACTAAATTTGGAATAAGAGAGTGGTTAAATATAACCCTGAAAGTAGTAACATTTGCACCAAGTAGAGTGTTTTAATTTGCAAAGTAGAGAAATCTTAGCCCTAAAAGTTCATAATGTTAGGCATTGTCATCTCATATAACTATGAGTCTGGAGGCAGGTACTTTTAGGGATGAGGGATCCAATAGTTTAATGATGTCATAAAAAAATAGCGATTTCTAATTTTGCTTTTACTCAGATCCCCGCTATACTGACTCAGGCTGAATTCCCTTCTTGGCTCCAAGATATTTACTTAGTTGAAAGGATTCCTTGGCACTTTAAGCATGTCTACCCTGTTTTGTGTCTTTTTTAGTGATCAAACAGCATTCCTTGACATCTTCTGTAGATTTCCTTTCATGGATCATTGACCAGAACTTTGAAAATTGTACACAGTTCAACCAATTGCTTGGGAAAATGAATGATGGATGGGTAGGAACTCTTAATTATTGGCGAGAGACAGTTTGGTGGTTTCTTACAAAGCAACATACTCTTATTATGTGATCCAGAAGTTGTACTTCTTCACATCAAGTAATCATGAGTAACCTCCTTTCTGGAGAAGAGCCCTGTTACCTTTGAAAGAGATGTGTCTAAGAAGAGGGTGAACTAAAAATCAGGGTTCTACTGTTAAAGAAAAAGGATGTCTGTTAATCAAACTGAAATCTGACACCTTTCAGCCTTGTCTTTTTTAATCTAACTGTGTAATTGGCCTCCTTTACTGGAAAAAATGCCACCCAAGGAACAAATTATAGCTAAGAAAGCAATCGATAAGTATAGAGAAAGATGGAGATTGTAATTATCTAGTTCTTCATTGATGGTGCTGCTCATCTGACCCAAAAGAAACCCCAGTAACTCACATTCTGAATAACACTCTTGGTTTTACTTTAAGAGCATCAGTTGTCTTAATAACTCTAAACTACATCACATTAATCATGTTAAATCCAGGCCCCCTTTTCACTGGCTTGCATTTGCTCTTCTGATACAGACACTAACACTTAAGATTTATTGAGTGACATCTGGTTAATTAAATGTCTATTTCCTCCTGCCTGTTAAAGAGATCATAACACAGAAAGACAACACTGGGAGAATAATTAAAGTGCAGCCAAAGAGCAAGAATAACCTTGAAACTCACTTTAATTAAAACTAAAATAGGAACAACATGCTGAAAGAATTGCTACCTTTATCTGGACCTGGCTATACATTTGAAATCTTACTTTGGTCATCTCCATTTTGCTTTTCGAAATGAGTGTGACTGAAAGTTTGTTTTCTGTGATATGTCTTTTGCAATGATTTCTATATTTGGTCTTCCAGAAAACTCACTCTCCAAATAATTTTAAGATACCTCCCATTTATTGCTAGTTAAGTCTGTGGGTGTCACAGGGATAAGTGGAGAAAGGGCACCCTGTCTGACAAGAATTAAGGTTTTACTCATCCGTTTGAAGATGAGTACTCTGAAGTCCCTTATTCTCTCCACGCTGACCAGTTGTGGGTCTCTATGTTAATCACCATGGACTGCAAATAGAAAGCTCTCTGATGAGGACTGTGAGATGCATTCATCTATGGGTATAACAAGTCCTTAAGGGTCAGTTTAATACTATGTCCACTGAGCAGAATAACAGCTGTAGATTCTCCCCTAAGGCCTATGACCTACCCAGTCATGGTTCTTGGCCTCATTAACAGAACTAGGCATGAGTTCCATCTTGTGCAATGGGCCTTAAATCCTATCAGAAAGCGGTTGGTCACTCCCATAGCATCCGTGCCACTATTGCACCTGTGAGCCAGGCCGCTCACGGCTGGAGTTCACAGGGTTCACAACTGGGGAAGACTTCAGATTACCTTCTTTTTCCAGTACCATGCATAGAAACTTCCAGGCCTATGAAAGCAATCCAGTAGGGATGAAATTACAGGTCAGTACCAGCTTAATTACTCCATGTTCTATGACTCAAGTGTGTGGTGTCTTCAGCCACAGGGTATAATTTCCAGAGCATAACCAAGAGTAATGTCAATAACCTATGATATTGAGAAGGTCTATGGGACCCCGTTAGCCACCAACTGGAAAACAAATAATCCATTCCTAGACTTGGTTTTTTATATGATAGTCTATGGTTTCTGGGAGAGGCATTGTGCCCCTATTTCAGGGTAACTATTTAAACTCTATATAGTATATGTATATATTTTAAGAAGATTCTACAGTAGTCAGTGTCAATATGGCTTTTTCAAAGGTATCTAATGTCAGTTCATCCCTCTCTGTATGCCTCCTCTGAGCGCCCTCACATCCCCCACCCCACCTAACGCTTCTTGCTTCATATCCTCATTCCCCTTAATGCTGCTGCTCTCCAGCAGCATTAAACTGGGGACCCCAGTTTAAGTAGGGATATCTAAAGATTGAAAGCTAGCATCTACATATGGGAGACAACATGCGATGTTTGACTTTCTGTGTCTGAGTTACCTTATTCAGGCGAATTATTTCCAACTCTATTGGTTTACCTGAAAAGTATATAATTTTGTTTTTCTGAACAGCTGGATAATATTCCATTGTTCAAATGTAACACACAATTTAATTATCCATTCATCAGTTGATGGACATCTAGGCTGTTTCCATTTCTAGGCTATCGTGATGAGAACAGCAATGAACATGGTTGAGCAAGTATCTCCAGACGAGGAAATAGAGTCCTATATGCCTCGAGTGGTATGTCTAGACTGATTTCTGTAGTGACAACACAAGTTTGCATTCCCACTGCCAGTGGATGAGAGCTCCCCTCCCTCAAAACCCATGCTAGCATGTGTTGTCATTTGGCTTTTTGTTTGTTTTGTTTTGTTGATGTTTGTTTGTTTGTTTTATCTTAGGCATCCTCACTAGGATAACATGAAATCTTAAAGTAGTTTTAATTTGCATTCCCTAACAGCTAAGGATGAAGAACACTTTTAAAAAATATTTCTCAGATATTTGTATTTCTTTTGTGAACACTCTGTTTAGTTCCATGCCCCAGCTTTTAATTGGGTTGTTAGTTTCCTTGGTGTTTAATTTATTTAGTTCTTTGTGTATTGTAGACACTAACCCTCTGTCAGATATATAGCTTGTAACGTTTTTTTTCCCATTCTATAGGTAGCCATTTACTGTTAGGAACGGCTAATAAAACTACTCCTTGCCATTATTATAACTGCCTATTTATGTTTGCCTTATTTCTAAGGGAAGAAATGATTGTCTTGCTTCTCCCCGAGGCCTACAGACTACATGTTAGAGGAAGCCTCATCTCGATAACTGATGTGTCTTTAAACACTCTGCCTACCTTGGAGAAAGGGAAAGAGTAGTTTAAAGGGGATTAGAAGGACCTTACATGTTCATCTAATCAGGAGTTCTTGTAACTATTCCAAATGGGCAGTGTATGTCTAAATCTCAGCACCCCATTTTGTTTTGACAGGACAATTTCTGAGGTGCAAAATACCAAGTACATTCTTTATTCACTGTCCTTTTCCTTACCATGACAATGGCAAGTATGGTAACCAGGCCTACCTGTGCAGTTTGAACATTAAGAAAGAAAAATTCATTTAATATCTGCCTCCTAGTGTGGACTCTAGCAGCCATCACCACCCACCTCCAAAAAAGACAGAGAGCTTGCGGTTTTTCATTATATTGATATCTTAAGTAATGAAGAAACACTTTTAAGCATCACTGACATTTGCGACCTTTTTTGAAAGGAAGTAAACCGATTTAAGCACTGACCTAAACAGAAAGGTAGACTGCCTGCAAACCCAACCTCTAAAAATCCTGCTACGCCATGAATAGGCATTTAATTTATCTAGGCTAGTATTTGCAAACAAAATTGAGTGAGCAAACCCAGATTGTAAGACTTACAACAAGGAAATTATGTCATTCGTTGACAAAATGATGCACAGATCGTTTTGTCAGAAAACAAAGTACATTCATTAAGATATCTTTATCAAGGAATAGTGGATTTTCCTGTAATCCTAATTCTCAGGAGGGAGTGGCAAGAATATTTCAAGTTCAAGGTCAGCCTGTGCTACATAGTGAGACTTTGTTTTTAAAATCATCAGTCATCATCAGTCATCATCACCAGTCATCATCACCATCATCATCATCATCATCATTAGCAAACTTCAGCTTAAGTACTCTTGACTCTGACCTTGACTACACATAAACCTCTTTTCTCTAAATTCTGTTTATTCTTCATATTCTCCTTATTAGCTCCATGAAGACTACCAATCTGCCAAGTCAGTGTCTGTCTTCACACATACTCCTGAAACAGTCTTTCATCATCTAGAATCATCATGCTCTGCTGTCTTAACTCTCCCACAGCAGAGTGATAAGCTCTGAGTGTCATCCATTTCATGCATGATTACTGCTCCTTGAGTGTAAGAAGTGAACCCATACAAATAATGACTGAGTTAAACTGGTTAAATTAAAATGAATTTTATTTACTGAAATATTTTTATAATGAGACTTCATTGTTTCTGTTCATTAAAATTTCATCTTACTGTAGGGAAAAAACCTATAGTAGTGCAATAATATTTAATAATAATTGGGGTTGAGAGATTAAATATCTGAGTAGATTATTGATAAAACATCTAAAAGAATCATCTTTATTCTAGAAGTCTTAAGAAAATGTGCTTTAGATGTTAGAGTTCTCCTGTTTGGTGATTCAAGACAAAATAATGGCTGTGCAAATATTTGTAATAGGGAAATCATTATACAAACATATTTTGGAAGTATTTAGTTGCCAAATACAGAATGTCAGATTTTTGGCTTGTACCATAAAAGAGAGAAATTGTACCACTGAGAATAGGGAGATAAAATACTTATTCAATTGGACAGATTCATGGCACATCAATAAGGATATTTTATGGCCATTTTTATAATAAAGATGAACTGTGCCCTTTAAAAGATTCAGTTCTTAATATCTGAAAAGGGCATATTAGTATTTTTTACTTTTGCAAGTATTTTTCTTCCAAGGTGATAACTGGGTCATTACTAATCACCCAGGATGCACAACCACCCAGCCTAAGATTTGTATGAACTCAAACAATTGCACAAATGTCACCTGGTATCAGTCAGTTCTTAGTTGTTCACATTAACATAATAAGGCTACTTCATAAATTGTATATAATAAACCATGGACTAGGCGTGTTGGTATTATACAAATGTTCCAGGAATATGACACAAACAGAACAGGCTTTCTAAACTTCCCTGTATGAGCTCAGAGCTTCTCCCTTTCTTCCATTTCGTGAACACCTATTTGATTTCAGTAAACCTAAGCCAGAGTTTCCTTCTCAAAGCCTCTCTCCATGGTGATATTTGACTTTCTCATTGGGTTTCCATTCACAAATCCTAAATGTTGTGAGATAACAAAAACCTAGCAATCAGAAACCAATGTTGACAACCTAACAGAAGATGGGAGTGACAGAAGATGGAGAGCCCTCAAGAGCCCTTCCTAGTCTCCATGATCGTTTACCTACCTGAGAATAACTAGCTATTGATTCTGATGACATGATGAGAGCCAAGTTCATAGGATCTGTTCATATGTCATAGTCCTGCTTCACACTGCACACTAGTATTATATATTTCCTTCATGTTTTTTTCTGTTAATTAACATTAGTCCTCTATCTCTGTGCCAAAATTGTCTACACACATCTATCTCTAGTGGTTACAGGACCCAGAACAAAGCTCACACTGGTAAACATGATCAGTTCTTCCAAAGGCACCCTGTGCCTCCTGGAAGCTCGTACTTAGTTTACTCTCTTCCTTCTAATGATAAGGGAGATTTTTATAATACATTTGCTTAACCATTGTTAGAAAAAGATGAAATTTATTTTACTCCAGAAAGACATTAAGTTGTTTCTGCATTCAAACAACTTTTTAAAGCTATAGTTCAATATACCCCAAACGTATGCTATCTCATTTTATAATTTCACTTCCTAAATATCACTTAGCATAGTTTTCATATATCCAGGGTATAAAATCTCATTTGTGCAACTTCACAAACTATCCTCTCATGAAAAATTTTTTTGATAACTAACTAATGACTAGAACTAATGATTCCCATGGGTTTGTTATTTTATACAAAAACAAAATTTGTAGTCCTGAAATGTTGAATGACTAAAAGTCTGTATTTATCTGCTTAATGATTTGCTTCATAAATCCTGTAGACCTGATACCCCTAATTAACATTCATAGTATCCCAGGTGTGCACAGATGTGCTATCTGCTAACACATACTTATCTATTTCAATGCATTAAGAAAACACGCTGTGAGATTTATTTTGCAGTGTGGCCAAATTATATTTTATTGTCCACATTTTTATTTAGAAGGAACTACAAACTTTTATCCCAACTGAGATTAAGTCCTGTATCTTTCTTGAACCTGTAATACAGATTAGAGAGATAAGAAAACTTATACAGGTATTGACAATTGAGTAAATTGTCAGTAAATATTCCAGCAAATATTCCAAATACTCCCTGGAAAAGATTACAGATGGGAAAATTGACACTGCATGGTACTAGATTATAATCATAATCATTCTGACCATTGCATGCTCAACTTAAAGTACGTGCAGATAGATGGCCACAGAAATGATCTTGTATATGTGGGTTGGCACACCTACGTGTTTTCTAGCTCTCCCCACTAAGAACACCTGGAAGCTACAACCATCCAGGTGCAATGAGCACACTCCATGCCTGATCTGGGTATTTAATGACATTCTCCAATCCAAGTAATGAGGGTTCTTTAGAGAAATGGATGGTTCTAGGACTAAGGTCAGAATTGTGCAAGATGAACTTGAAGCATCCTCTGGTACCAGAAGGTAAGGAAATAATAAATAAGACAATAAGATGACAGGGATGTGTCAAAGGAGCTTATGAATCAACCTGAAATCCTTCCCAAAGGCTAGAGCTGAAATCATTTAAACAAAAAAATAAATAATATATTTATTAGTTACTTTACTGTGGCTGTGATAAAACACCATGATCAAGGCAACTTACAGAAGAAAGTATGTTTGGTTTTTGGTTCCAGGGGGATAAGAGTTCAAGGGATGGGGGTGGGGCCAGGAGGCAGCCAGAGCAGAAATCAGTGCTGAGAGCTCAGATTGTCCCACAGGCACAGGAAGCAGGCAGAGAAACTGGAAATGGGATGTGGAAGTGGCTATAAACACTCAAAGCACACTCCCACTGATGTGCTTCCTGGAGCAAGATCACACCTCCTGAAGGTTCTATGACCTTCCCAAAACAGTGCTACCAAGTGATCAAGTGTTCAAATTCTTGGAGCCTATAGGGGACATTTATTCAAACCACCACAATATAGTAGGCTGCAACCCAAAATATATGATACACATCCATGAGCCCATCATTATGTAAATAAATGATTGACTAGGCAAGAGGGAGAAGAGATGACCCAGTCTCCTCTGCAAAACAATTGCAAATACTTAATGTACATGCTGTCCCCTCCAGAAGGCAGTTTTAACCTCTTACCTCTTAAATGTGACCTTTACTAACTGACTTGCTTTCCTAATGGGAGTGAGAGTAGATTTCCAGTGAAAGAAAACCTGACAAGATTAAGAATGCCATTCACAGATCACGCGGAAAAGTGCTTGCTGTGCAGAGAGGGGCATTTTCCTTCTGTAATTCTACTTGTAAAATCTCATGAACTCCAAACTGATCATGATTGGAAAACAGCAGGCAAACCCAAACTGAAGGCCATCTACAAACTATACAACCAGCACCCTTTGAAACAACTGATGTCATTATAAACCAGAAAATTCATGAGAAATCAATATGGACGCTGAAGAACACACAGTGAAGAAAAGCATAAGGAGGCGTGGTACTAAATGCAGCGTGCTCTTGATCCGAGGGGTCTCGCAAAACGAAATCACGTGGGAGGAGAGGAATTAATCCTAGTAAAGTGTGGAGTTCAGTTTGTTGTAGAATACCACTGCTGGCTCTATAGTTGTGGCAAATGTACTACTGTAAATGCAGGAAGTGGCAACAGTTCAGTGTCTACACGCAGATATGCCAACAGGGAAAGTTGCAATCCGATGTCTTTTATGACAGCTGACATTCAAGTGAGTTTCTTTCTGGTCTCTGAAATATGACTAGGGCAAACTGAGATGTGTTGTCAGTGTGCTACAACACCAGAACAAAAGTCATAGAAAAACAAATCAAAAGACTGTAAAATAGCTCAATGCTTACATTTTGCTATGATGTTTTAGGTAAAATATTAAAGTTTTAAATATAGGAGAACCTAGTGCATGGGAACTTGGTACCATCTTTGTAAACTCTCTATATATCTAAAATTATTCCCAAAAAAAATTTATCTAAAAATTTTAATTGTGAATCAAGCTTCAATGTATTTTCTAAAACAAAGAAATACGAATTAAAGTTGTTTTGCTCTGGGATAACCAATATAACAGACTTTTTAATTATCTAAGTATAATGGCAATATGTACTTATTTATTCTTGAGGAAGACCTAATTGCAATAAACTAGCTCAAATACAGATTTTTTTTCAGAAGGAAAAGTTAAGTGATTTCTTGGCTTTGTCGTAAGAATGACCAACTTCTGATGATTTGAACTTTTTCATTTTAGAAGGATCATGTCTGAATGATTTAGATTCGGGATGTCCTGATACAGACAAGAAGTGGGTCTAGGGAAGACCTCAGGAATCACACACAGCAACCTTTGCAGATCACCCGTGGGTACCATGAAGTGACACTTTGTCATAGAAAAAGCTGGGCCTCATCTAGTAAGAATTCAGTTTAGAAAATCAGAGCGTACTTTGAGAATATTCAACTTACCCCACCCGCATTCTTAGGCTAGGCCTGTCTCCTATATCATCCTTCCAAACAAGAGAAAATGGACCTTGTTATTAAACAGGGGTGCTAAAAAGAAAATAAGAAAAATATGTCACTCAAAGCTAAATCTCCTAGGGCTCTTTTGAGGAGTAAACAGTTGACACTCTGTTTGAAGGAAACAGTTTGAGCAAATGGGAGTAATAATAAGAATGAAATCTCCAAACTTAAAATCAGCAGTCACAAGTCCAAACAGCACCCACATTCGTGTCGCTACGGTCAAAGAGCCATGGCCACCACTCAGCTTCAGTTGATCGCTACCTATGGGAATGTGAACCAAATGTCAGTGCACATTTTTAGGGAAAAGGAGAAATCTTCGATTTTCATGTGAAGTTTCTAAACATTGGCAGCCAATGAACAATCTTTAACAAGCTGTAGGAGTTCAATGCGTCTGTGGTAGGACTGGACTTCTGCCTAATTATATCATTCTAACTCTGTGTTTTTGGTTACAATAGTTGTCAGGCTGTTAGGGGGACATTCAGATATACAATTAAAATATGTGTCGTCAGTGTCTTGTGCTGGATAAATCAAACCGAGAGAAGGTTTTTGTAGAACGCTGATCTTGCAAGGAAAAAAAAATCTCAGGATGGAGGTGGGACAAAATCCCTTCTTCAAATCTAGCAATATTTGAGAGCTGGGAGATATGTCAGAAAGGGCTTTCCTAGCAATCACAAGGAACAAGGACCTAAGTTTGATCCCCAGCACTGGCATAAAAAGCTTGGCATGGTGACTTGCACTTGCAATCCCATCGTGGGATAGGTGAAGAGAGGAGGATCCCTGGAGCTCACTAGCAGCAGCACAGTCTAGACGGGTTGCTTAGCTCTCTTGTCTCAGATGAGGTGGGTTATGAACCTGAGGATGACACTGGAGATTGTCCTTTGGCTTCCTCATGCACACACACAAATGCACCCACATATCTGCACACTTCACAACCCAGAGGAAAAAATGATAGGTTTTGAAGGATGTTGACTATGAGGGAATCTTAGCATTTCTTTCAGCAAGTTGTTAGAATAACTGGCTATATTTTGTAGACTATCAAGTCTAACTGAGGTTGTATAGACAGTAGAGAGTCAGAAGGTCAGTGATAAGCTAAAGGCCAATCAATGTACTTCACAGGTCAATGCAATGATGATCCCAGAGCTTTGGGAGAAATTTTAAGAGACAGAGGTCACCTCAGATAGGGACGATGCTCAGTCATCATTACAGAGATGTTACCTAAACTAAGCTAGTTCCCATCACAGCTGCCGTAGCTCATGTGTAAATCTAAACCACCCTGATTCTTCCCCATCATTCTTCCCTACCATGTCTTCTCGAGACACCTCTAGCTGCCCTCCAACAGCAGAACCACGGGAGAGGTCCAACTGAGAACAAGGCCCATAGTAGGCAAATTAATACAGAATTTAAAACAATACTAAAACTGACTAAAAGTCTTCTTTCTCATATACCTATGAATCGCTAAGTCTTAACAAGGACAGCAATAAACTACTTTTCCTCTAAAAGCATATTTTCTTGGTATAAACTCTAAACAATTGCTGTGATTACTGTTGAGGTTTAATGTTATATACATGAGCTTTAAATTAGCAGAACTTGAATTGCTTATCCTTTAATAAACATTTTTATATGAAAATTAATTCTGAGAATTCCCAGCCACACAGTCAACATCCTTAATAAGTTTATCTCGAGAGTGAGTTGGTAATGATTCCAGTACTGTTCTAACTCACGTCAAGAGCAGTTTCATCACCTCCCTCTGGGGTCATTCCTTCCTGCAAACACAAGTTTGCAGATCACTGTGGAACTGTAAAAATGGCTGTGCAAGCAGAAACCTTGCAAGAAGATCTTCACACTGGGTGTAGAGAAGTAAGGGTCCTTCTGTGACTTTCAAACTTCTCTCTTGATACATGAAAAACTCTACTGTCAATTACAAGTGACTGCAAAAGCTGAAAATACAATAGCAGAGTTGCTATTGTTCAGTGTACTGTGTTTATCCTATTAGAAACATTGTGAATTAAAGTAAATGTGTTCTATGGCAGTTTGTTGGGTTTTTTGTTTGTTTTGAGACATGGTCTCACTACATGGCCCAGGATGGACTTGACCTTACAATCTTCCTGCCTCAGCCTCCAGAGTCTTGGCTTACAGGTGGCACAACAGTCAAACTGTTGCATGTCTTTGGTTTTTGAAAAAAAAAAATCTATCAAGAGTGCTTCCGACACTGTTTGCCATCCTCTTGTCCTAGAACTCAAGTCCTGAGCTTCGTTCTGTGACTGAACATCCTTCTCTTGAAGTTTGAGTCATTGTCCAGCTCTTATCCTGGGCATTTTATCCCTGACAGCACAAGCTTAAATAAATATTTTGAAATTTGTCCACAGGTTCCTTCATGTAGAGTTTCTTCTGGGGTCACCTTTTCAGGGACATCATATTCTTATCACAGCCACGTTCTCACTGTGACAGTGAGCTCATCCTTCCTACCTCTGGAGCTTCATGTCAAAGACTCTCAAAGCCAGCTGCCTGGTCAGCTAGTTCTTGCCTTACTGTTGGTGTTGGACTTGAATTTCATTCCTAGCATCACTCGTGTTCTTGTTTTGCATGCATCTTTGCTGGCTAGTTTCCTCTTTTGGTAATCCATGTCACGTGAGTTGTCACTGGGTAACAGGGACACAATTCTAAGTGCTTTGTTATCTGTCTGAGCTGAGGAACAGGTGCAGAGATCAATCACTACCAGACATTGAAATAAAGGATGATGCCATGCACTAGTTACTTACATACAGACTAGGAGCTTAAATGGCTGTCTATAAAGTCTGCTCCATGTAATTGCAGTTAATAAAGTGAGCTGGCAATAAAAGGCAGATCCTGTCAGAAGGCTAGTGCTCTGACTGAAGTGGAATCAGGGAGCTGAGCTGCCAAAGTTCCTGCCACAGACACTCCAAACTATGTCATCACGGGGCCTGGGGAGCCGAGAACACAGAACCTGTGGCACTTCTACTGTGTCATTCCATGTGACCACTCAAGACTTTAGGTTTATTATTTCAAACAGGGAAGAGAGTGCATACTATGGTGTTGTTTGGGAACTGTAAGTTTTCATTCTTGTAATATTGGCTTGAATTTGAAGAATGTCTTTAGAATTGAGGACACTAATTATTGCCCAACTGTTGAGTTTTACAAAAAAAAAACATTTTTACTTTGATATTGAAAATAATTTTGTCATACAGAAAAATGCGAAAATTATGTGTTCTGTTTATCACCCACCTCTTCATAGTAAACAAGATATAAATCAGACGAGGGTGACCACTGACTGATGAGTGAACCAGAAAAAGGTGGTACATATACACAATGGAATATTACTCAGCCATGAAAAGAATGAAACTCTGTCATTTGCAGCAACATGGATAGCACTGGATGAAGTAAGTCAGGCACAGAAAGACAAGCAGGACATTTTAACTTCTACGCAGAAGCTTAAAAGCAGAACTTTTAGAAATGGTGAGGATCAAAGAATCAGGGTTATTGGAGGCTGGGAAGGGTATAGAGAAGAGGAGATGAGACGGGATAGCTAATAAGGGTAGAGGAGGAGCACGTAGAATAGATAGTACTTAGCAACCTCATAGAATAACTTTGGTCAACAATGACAGACTTTCCGTTTTGAAATAGCTAGTAGAAAGATTTGCAGATTTCCGCAGTGTAAATGGAAGGACTCCAAGGTGGAGGACACGCCAGTGACTCCAATCTGATGACATACATGTGTTGAGAAGTTACACTGCAGCCCATCCCATGAGCATATACAGTAACTGTGTTAGTTAAAAGTACTATTTTCAAATGATGCACTCTGCGTAAAATAGAATTGGTATGCTGTGTCCTCCTCAGGAACAGATGATCTGATCTTGTCATTTCTCCGATCAAAATCTTTTGTGTTATTGTCTAATTTTGTTTTTGAGATGGAGTCTCACTACAAAGCCCACACTGGCTTGGAACACACAGTCCTGTCGCCTCCACTTTCCAAGCCCTGGGATTATAAACATGCACCACCATACCCAATTTCATCTGAATAATCTTTAAATTATGTCACCTGTGAAACAGTCTAAAACCAGATTCCCGGGATTTAACAAGGACATTCCAGTGCTACAGTTCTAAGGCTGGGCCTGGGACAGTGTTAGAAAAGACCAGAGGTGATTCTTAAGATGCAGGGCTATTGACCTGCAAGACTGTCCAAATTTCTTAGTACAGAGAGGAAGGCTTCTTAAGAGCTAGCCTTTGTCAACCTTCAGGATCATCTCCTGCTACTGGTCCCCCTACGTTTTACAACCGACAGATGTTTAGAGCTTGGGTCTGTCCATGTTGTCAACTTATTTGGACTGTTTCTTTTCCCCCATCTCTTTCCACTTGTAAAATCATCATTCTTTTTATTTATTTTTCTCTTTTTGTGTATGAGTGTACTGCCTGCAGGTCTGTAAAGGCACCCATGTCATGCAGTGCCTGCAGAGGACAGAAGAGGGCGTCAGATTCTCTGGAACTGGAGGTACAGATGGTTGCTAGCTGCCATGTGGAGGCTGGGATTTGAACCCAGGTCTTCTGCAAGATCAGCCAGTGCTCTTAATCACTGAGCAATCTCTCCAGCCCTGTAAAAATCTTCATTCTTGTTTCAGAGTCAGTTCAGAGCTCCTGTCTTTCAGGAAACCTTTCTTTTGTTATGATTCAAATGTGACAGCTCCCCCATAGCCTTATGTGTTTGAACATATAGTCCCTAGCAAGTGGTGCTACTCTGGGAGGTCACGGAACCTTTGTCATATTGCCTAGCTTACATAGGGAGAGAGGGAGCGAGGGAGGGAGGGAGGGACGGACAGAGGAAGGGAGGGAGGAAGGGAGAAAGGGTCAGTCTAGGGCTCAATAGTAAGAGAAAAGGACCCAATTGCAACTTGCTCACATACTTTGCAGTGTGAACAGGAAGATTAAGAGCTGAAAGGCAGGGTCTAGAGCACTGAAGAAGATAAAGAAGAGAGTCTTTAGTTGAATAGAAGATAAATAAGCTAAACAGGTAAGAAAAAGGACACAGCTTGGAGCCAGGAATGGTGAGCCAGCTGGACTCATGAAGCCTGGGAGAACATATATAAGACACTATCATCCTTGAATATATTCTTTCTTCTAAAGCAACTAACTGTAACAAATTAAATGGTGAGTAAATGTGGCATCTCACAAGAAGCTTCACATAGGAAACCATTTAGACTACCATATAGACAAGGAGCTAATTAATGAGCTAACCAAGAAAGACTATAGCATGCTGTCAGTGGAGACAGACTGCTGAATGGTTTTAGTTGTCAACTTGGCACACCTGGGTAGAGGGAACTTTAGTTGAATTATCTCCGTTGGACTGGCCTGTGGTCATGTCTGTGGGGCATTTTCTTGATTGTTGAGAGGTGTGGGAGGGCCCAGCCCACCTGGGCGGATGATCCTGTCCTATATAAGAAAGAAGGCTAAGCAGACCAGAGGAGCAAGCCAGTAGCTGTGCCTCCATGGTCTGCACTCCAGGTTCCTGGCCTGAGTTCGTACCTTGGCTTCCCTCGGTGATGGACTGTGCCAAATAACCCCCTTCCTCCCCAGATTGGTTTTGGTCAGTGTTTTTATGACATCAGTTGAAACAAACAAGAGTAAAAGTTGGTATCAGAAGTGGGATATTTCTATGACATACTTGACCATGTTGTTTGGGGGAAGATTGTGGAAACATTTGGAATTTGGAGCTAGAAGAGGCACCCAGTGATTAGAGCTTAATAAACTGTTGCTGTAGAGCTTGGAACAGTTATTCTGAAAGAGGTGTAGACAATGGAGGCCTGGCTTATAAATCTTTAAAGTGAAACAAAGATTCTATCAGTGTTGTTTGTATCAAATTAAGAATTTTTGAGAGGGAAACATCTTGTGCTTTATTGGGACAACTGACGCTGCTCAGCTGGGGCTATAACAAGAGAGCAGCATCGCTGATGTGAAATCCTCTGGGAAGTATTTCCTCAGAGTCAGCACACAGAAGCTGTGGTCCAGAGGGAGCCCAAGGTTCCATCTCAAACTGGAAGCAGGATTTGGTTCTGTGTAAGAGTCTCCTCTTACTCGGTACTGGTTTTGAAAGTACGAAGGTTTCCTGGAGAGCAGCTGAGGCTTGGCACTGTGAGAGGCCTGGGGGGTAGACTGGTGAAGATGCAGCTGCAGTTGCAGTGAAGAACCCCCAGGATTGAAGGATCTTGGAGATAATCTGAGACTTTGCACCCTGAGAGGCCAGAAGAATCCATTGGTGAAAGTGGAACCTCCGTTTCAGTAGAGACCTCAGCGAACCAGAGGTACCAGAATCATGGGACAGCCACCAAGCACAGTGGCAGATGTGAAGCTGGCCTGAGCCTCCAGACAGACTGTGCGTGCTGTGGACAGCAGAGCCCTCTGAAGCCCAAAAGATCACGAGTGAACCCCAGATGTTTAGTCTAGAGCTACTTTTCCAGACTTGGTTTTAAGTGGGCCCAACACTTCCCTTTTGAACTAATACAGCACTTAACTTGTCTTGAATTTTGCAGGAACCCACAGTTAAAAGACTTTTAAAAGAG
Organism: Eospalax fontanierii; assembly: GCA_035773235.1. Classification (NCBI taxonomy): domain Eukaryota; kingdom Metazoa; phylum Chordata; class Mammalia; order Rodentia; family Spalacidae; genus Eospalax; species Eospalax fontanierii. Next base: position 65,451,792 of record CM069539.1, on the reverse strand, counting down.
ACTGAATTTTGAAACTATTTGGATTTTTAAAGGACTGTGGTACTTTTAAAGTTGTACAGTTTTATGTTGTGATACTAATATTAACATTATGTCTTGGAGACAAAAAAAGGAAAGGTTGTGGTTTAATAGCAATGTGTTTTTCTGTCAAGTTGACAAGGGGTCAATTGTGCTGGATTACTTTAGTTCTCAACTTGACCCACCTGGTTGGAGGGAGCATCAAATGAGGAATTCTCTCATTGAATTGGCCTATGGCCATGTCTGTGGGGCATTTTCTTGATTGTTGAGAGATGTGGGAAGGGCCCACCTCACTATGGGTGGTGCCATCCCTGGGCAGATGGTCCTATATTATATAAGAAAGCAGGCTGACCACAGGCTAGAGAACCAAGCCAGTGAGTCACATTTCTCCATGATCTGTGCTCCAAGTTCCTGCCCTAAGTTTCTGCCTTGGCTTCCCTTGATGATGGACAGTACTGTAAGCCATAAAACAAACAAAAAACAAAAAAACCTTTCTCCTCAGGCTGGTTTTAGTCAGTGTTTTTTATCACAGCAATCGAAAAGAAGCTAGAATACAGACTTAACTCTCTGTAACAGCAAAGCTACAAGCTGATCGTGTAAATGTAAGAACAGGAAAGGTTAGTGTCTTTGGCAGTGGCTGGAACACCTGCAAGATTGTGGGGCAGGAACACTGCAAAGTGACTAACAGCTCAGAGATAGTCAAGGTCAAAGCTGGAGTCAGAAATGGCCAGAGGAGGATTCCAACCACCCCTAACTCTCAGTGGGACTTGCATGATGAGCTCGTGATCATCTCCCTGGTTGGGCCAGAAGCAAAGGCATAGAGTGTGGGGGCTCTTCTTTGTTTTGGCCCATGATAGCCTAGTAAGTTAACCAATCCCAACAGAGACTACTTCTTCATTTGTTCAGTTTCGGCCACTACCCCACAATAAGGCTGGACAAAGGAAATTCAGGGCTTTTTCCTCTCTTGTAAATAGCTCCCAATTCTTGGACATTTTCTCACTTTTCCTCAATTTCTCACTTTTCTGTAATAGTTCTTAATAAAGCCTGCTTCTACTTTGCATACTGCTACAAGAGTCTGCCTCCTTAATTTTCACCAGTGGGAAACAATGAACTGGAGCCACAGTCCCAAGCTGGTTTTTGAGGGCTAAGGATCCAGTATCTTAGGTCTTTGCATCATGTACAACTAGGTCATGAAAACTCCCATTGCTCTTAAACTCTGCATTGGTGGAAGGAAAGAAGGGAGGGAAGAAGGGAGGGAGGGAGGGAGGAAGGGAGGGAGGGAGGGAGGGAGGGAGGGAGGGAGGGAGGGAGGAAAGGAAAGGAAGGGTGGGTGGGTTAGCTCTCTGCATCACAACCCACGTGTGCCAGAGGTGACACGTTATAGAAAGCAGATTCTCAGAGTCTGTGATTCACACCAGGGGCAAGACAAAAATGTCTTCATCAGATACAAAAATAATTACAACTTTTAAATGGGAATGTGTTTTAGAAGATATTATGATAAGCACTTTATACACCTTAAATTTCTAAAATTGAATAACAGTTTATAGATATATGAAAGGTAATTTTTTGAAAATACAAGATGCTTGGTGACCAACACAGCTGTAAAAATATTTTCTTAAGTTCCACTGCTTGGTAAAAAATTTGATGGAGGCAATGTGATATTGATAAAAGACTGATATCTTTTAGCAAATTCTATTTAATAGAATTTTTGCAAACATCCCGCCCAAGGTCAGAAAGGAATTTGCTATCTTCACTTTTTAAAAAATCCTAATTTCAGATTTCAATCCAAGGATAGAACTCATTTTTGTCACCAGATTCTCCAAGAAGCTCTATCAAAGGAGAAATATTGATTAAATAAGTAAATCTCAGCTATTTACAGCCAAGGGGAGGGGTGTTGCCAAAAACAGAAGAAAATGACAACTGGTTCCTTTAAGAAATGAGCAAGAGAGAAGAAGGGCTCCCAGCCAGAGGCAGCAGACTGCAGGAAACGGCTGGTTTCAGAATGCTAAACCATCGCTGCAATTTAGTTTTAATATAAGTAATTAATCAACTTTTGTCACTTTCTGCAATACACGCTGAACATTCTGTATGAGTCCCGTCCTTCACTGTGCTCTTTCAAGTTTAAAAGCCCCGAGGCTTCAGAACTTGCCTTGTGACACTGGCGAGGCCCTTTTTATAGACTAATTAACATGCCAAGGATTTCAAACCAACAAGAGATACAACGGTATTTTTTTTTTCCCCACTATTCAAGAAGTTTTCCTGCCTGCTTCAAACGCTTTCTGCTTGGTACCACTCAGTTGGCTGCAGAGACCAACTTCAAATTTAATTCAAAATACCCCATGCTGTCACTGAGGTAGAAGGGAGGCAATCTATCACATTAGGCCAATTTCTCTCATGCAATCTCTCTTTGTAGACGCTTTTTGGTGGGATCATCAGAAAGCAATTTTGACAGATTAAGTTACATACTCTAAGCCAAGGGCCACACAAGATTGGAACAAATGTTGACACATATACGAGCAGACACACACAGCCAGTCACACTGTGCACATAAACCTTGGAGGATCTGGAACATTCAGTCCTGGCTTCAGTTATGACTACTGCTCACTGCCTCTGTCTTTTAAGGCTTAAATTGTCAATGTACCAATACAGAAGAACCTACATTGGTAACCGCTGCAACTTCTACCTAAAGAGATATCTACAAAGAATGGAATTTCTTGGTGACTGAAACGTGCTGCCCATCAAGACAGAGTCTCACCAAAAGGTAGAAATTTTAAATACAGTTTATCAGGATTGGCATCATGCATATAAATGTGCTCGTTGTGGATAATGGAAAAGAAAACCAGAAAGGAATGGGGAAACTGGTCCCCCAAGACAGCGTACTGGGAACATTTTGGGTGGTTCGTTTCTATCTTTATCTTTCTGGCTTGTGCTTTCCTATGACACTTCCGTGGAAAATGGAAATAGTTTAAGATTCAAAATGAATTTTGGCCGAGTATGTTTCCTAAACCACAAACATAAAGCTCTATGGCAACCTCTGAAAGCTGTGGTGGCCGCATTCAAAGAGCAGAGTCCAACTACAAAGACACAAGGGGCCTCCCAGCCTGCTCAGAGTCAAGGGGGGCAGGCAGGAGGGTAGGGTTACTCTCAGAGATAGCAGAGACAAATTACCGGCCCCCTCCCCTTCCCCGGCGCGCGTGCGCTCTCTCTCTCTCTCTCTCTCTCTCTCTCTCTCTCTCTCTCTCTCTCTCTCTCTCTAGAGCAGCCCTGCTCTCCCATGGCGCTTTCCTCCCTCGTCAGGCCCCCCACCCACAAAGAACATGCCCAGGGTTTCCCTATGCTGCCGAGCTCCTGCTGCCGCTCCAAAGCCAAGCCTTTGCCCTTGAGTTTTGCCCAAATGAGCCTTCCAATGGCATTTCTGTCAAATTGGAAGCTCCGGGAGCCAGGATAAAACTGAACTCTAAAATCCCCCTTCCCTCGTAGCAATCTCACAGTGACTTATCTTGTCATAGAAGAGACTATAAACCCTTGTGCTGTTCCTGAGGTATCCAGGTGTGACCGCCTCTTCTGCACTTCTCGGAGAGTAAACCTCATGAAAATGAAAGTTCGGTCAACACCTGCTTGAATGTGAAATGAGGTGAAAGAGTCAAACATTCTGTGTGAGCATGAGCCGGGACTACCTGAGAGGAGAAACCTTAAGAAACTTGAAATGGGCTCCACCTCGGTAACAATCAGAGGTTTGCCAAGCAAAATGGAAACCTTTCTTCTCTAACTAGAGAGCATGTAATAATCACAGTCGGCCTCCGTGAGGGCCGGGAGAAGCCCTGTTTTATACTGCTGCTGAGAAAACACATTTGGGCAGCTTTTTTTTTCAATTAGCAGTGGAAACGTTGCATAATCTTGGGCCCAGTGATACTAACTGTGACGCTAAGGGTGTAATCTGTGGCTCATATTCATATTTTCATATTTTCACAGTTGATAATAGCAAAACCTGAGGAACTCTTCAGTAAGGTTGCCTCACTTGAGAAATTGACGGAGGAAAAGCTTAGCAGACGTGGAGAAAAGCTGACTGAGAATCAGTAGGTAAAAATACAATCCTTCCTACAAGATGATGATGGGATGTTCATGCTATATCTGGAGGGAAAAGCCGTGCTACAACATAGAGCATGAATATTTGAGTAGACAGCGAAACATACGAAAACATAAGCTGCAAATCTTATCATATACAGCCAACATTGTGATGTTGGTTCTAGTATTTTTTTCTACACATATTTTACATATTCTTTGTGGCCTCCCTCCCCCACCCCCTGCAAGTGATCTTGGATATACTAGCATATTTAAGAAGTGGAAGATTAAGTTAAAGGGAGACTACATGCTACAGATTCCATGATCCTGTGGGACTTTGCACTAATGTAGATGTTTCGGTCTTCCCCACATTTCTGTAAGGAACCTCTCACCTATGCTCCTGTAAGAAAACCAATAAATGTGTTGCTTCACCAGGCACATATATTAGTATATTAATATTATATATTATTAACAATTAGTATTTTTATATATGTCCCCTTTTATGGAAATATGCATTTTTGGAACTACATGGACCCTGAAAAGACCCTGAGGAGGAGTCGATGTTGAGCATCCTGAGAAGAGTGAGGTATAAACGCAGCTAGGGGCAGACACAGTTCAGGCTACGTGTGTGAGACACCTGCATGCCTACCCTGCCAAAGTGAGAACAGATGATTTATGTATAGATTCCTCATCTGTGAAATGTAGAGAACACTGCCTCTTAGAATTTGGTAAAGGATTAAGAGAGGTGCTGATCACAGAGTACCGGGCATACTACTGGAATGACAGTTTTGTAAGTTTTATAACTGCAATTACCAATTTTCTACAATGAACAAATATTACATTTATAATGGTAAAGTTACTTCAACATGTAAGCAAATAAGGAACTCTAATATACAGTCAGGCACCACTTAACAGGGACTATGTTCTGGGAAGTGAGTCAGGTGACTTTGTCACTGAGTAGACATCATAGGGCATTCTCACACAAACTGAACCAGCTATAGCACTAGGTGATGTGATTTCATGGGACCACTGCCCTGTATGTAGTCTCCTGTTGACAGGAATGTCCTTAAGCATAATATGACTGTATGCTTAAATAATCAAAAGGAGAATAGAGAAATGTCTACAATTTACTTTGAAATACATAAAAAATAAGGCAGATTGATGGTGGGTATACAGATGTTTATTGTAAAACTCAACTTTTATATATGTATTAGAGTGCTTATGATAAAATGCTAGAAAAAAGCTCATCATTGTAAATTTATGTGTTATTTATTTATGTAAAGTATGTTCCTTTTAACAAGTCATGTCTTAAACACACACATACACACACACACACACACACACACACACATCTCCCTACTATAATAATCTCCCTATTTTGCCCCTCACCAATTCCTCTTCCTCTAAGGGGACATTTTGCATTCTTCCATATTTTTATGCTTATAAATTTAAGGCAACTGTTTTTGTAGGATAGTATTTGTATTACTTGGCACTGTGTATTTTGGTTTTATTTTTATTATTTTAAATTATGTGTATTGGAGGTGTGTGCACATGAGTCCAGATTCTAGAGGAGGCCAGAGGCATCAGACCCCCTGGAACTTGAGTTGCAGATAGATGTGAGCCATCTGACACAGTGGCTGGAAACTGAATTCAGATCCTCTCCAAGAACAGCAAGTGCTCCTAGCCAGGCCGTCAGCTCCTCTCTCTAGCCCTTGCATTTGTGTTTTCCATATTTAGAAAAGCAATTTTATTGTTTATGAATGGCTATATAAACCTCATCAATGAACTTATGCCACAAATCAGTTTTCTTTATAGATAACTGTAGTTTAAGAACATAATTTCTCACACATTGGTTTCTCAAAGAGTTTGCTTTATTTTTATGTTGCATTACCATTTGATTGTGTCGGAGACCCCTCCACCAGCTAGGACTTTATTACAACTCTCCCCATGGGTTCCATGACTGTTCACCTGAATCCTGCCATCTTCCATCTCCGGTCACAACACTGCCACCATCACAGTGGAGACCTCCTTCTTGAGGCAGCGCAAGAGCCCACGGTGAAGATGAAACCCCATCTGAGAGCCACTTGCAATGCGCATGACCATAGCTTTTATCCACGTGCGTACACAGAAAGAGAAGAAAACAAACCTTGCGGCCTGTGTTCGTGTAACTTGAGTCAAAGGATTAAATGTGCCCCACATCAGCAGAGTGGACACCACCCAAAATTCCCAAGAGACTTCTCCTTACACTTTGAAAAAAGTCCTTTTTTTTTTTCTCTTTCCTCTGCTTTTTCTTTAGGAGCTTCTGTTTGCCGAGCTCCTGGGCCTCGTTCACTAAGCCTCTTGCCGCCTTCGCTTTTCTTCCGTACACCCATTTCTTTACGAACTGTTTCTTCTTCCGGGTGTTTCTCTGCTTAGTCTTCCAAGTCATGGTGGATACTTAAAATCTCAAGTATAAATTTTCATCTCCAAATGCTCTTTGCTCTGATTAAACTTGTCTAATTGCCTAACATCCTGGTTTTATTTCATTAGTCATATTTACTAAAGTAATTTTAATAGTGTTTTTTTTTTCAGTTCTCTACATTTTCTGTTATTCCTGAGTTTTATGTTATTTCCATAGAGGACAGATGTTGAAGGCTTTGCTTAAATGTCTGCCCATTTTCTTCTACTTAAGAACAAGGCTGACTGGAAGCCCTGCCCTGTGAGTAGGAACCCTAGACCATTTTATGTGAACAGACTACCTCAGACTGGGTAATTCATAAAAATGGAACGACAGTTTCTTACATTTGATTTATTATTTTTATTTTATATGTATGAGTATATTGCCTGCATGTGTGTAAATGCACCCATGTCATGCAATGTCTGCAGAGGTCAGAGGAAGGCCTTGGACCCCTTGAAACTGAAGTTATGGATAGTTGTTAGCTGCCATGTGGGTGCTGGGAATTGAACCTGGATCCTCTGCAGGAGCAGCCAGTGCTCTTAATCCCTGAGCCATTCTCTAGCTCTTGGCTTCTTACATTTTAAGAAACTAAAATTCCAAGACCAAAGTGCCATCATCTGATGAGGGCCTTTTACTGCATCCTCACACAGTGCAAGAGCAGAAGAAAACCAAACAATTTCCTCTGCCAAAGCCCTTTACCCTCACCCAAGAGAGAGAAGCATCCCAAAGGCATGCTGTCAATACAGTCTCATTGACAACACCTGGGTTTTGGGGGAGTGGGACTGGACCACTAAATGGATCTCACTGTAGAGGATCTGGTGAGAAATTTCTTTCTTAATTGCAGGTCAAGTCCAGGTTATGAGTGTCCTAAGAGAAGGCGCCTTCTTCAGTCTCCTTGGGAGAGAAGCCTGGACACTGCGATGCTTAGCACAGACAACAGACTGACTCCTTATTTGTTGAGTGTTTCTTATATTCTTCTTTTCTATCCAGCACTAAATCATCGTCCTCCTCTGCATTTGGCACCTACAGCTCCAAAACTGTTTCTGCGATTTCTTCCAAGAAATGCTCTCTCAAGTCTCAAAGAATGAGGGGCCAACATGAAATTTGTTAGAGGAAAGCAGGAGTTGGGGTCCGGTCGCACTTTAATGAACAGCCCTCTTTTCTCTGCTTCCTGGTTATCTTCCATGCTGGACAGTGGCTAGCATTTCCAATTTCTGCAAATTCCTGAAACTTGGCAGGAAGAATCACTGACCTTCCGACTGATAACCTTGTGTGTTCCATAGACACACTCTCCAATTTGGCCCACCTTTGATTTGCAAATGGTGGAACATTCACTGGCCCCCCATGATACAGTCTGCAGTTTCAGGCATTTCCTGACTTGATTAAAGATAAAGTGGAGCACCTGCAATTGTGGCGTGATTGTCACTGTGCTTGTTTCTCCTGGCTTCTTGAGGGGTAATTGGACAGAGGCATCTTTACTCTTCTCATTTCATCCCTGATAGAGCCTCTTATTAGTGGAGGAAAGATTCTTGTTTGTTTTCTTAAGAGAAGATAGAAATTGATTCTCCTCTAATTGGAAACGGCCTGTCATATTTGTATTTCTTCATGTTCTCAGCATGCTTTCTCATTAAATGATTTATTTCCTTCTGTAAATGCCAGATACACACAAAGTTAGAAAAGCGAAAGCAAGAAACTACAAAGGAAATGCTGTTTCTTTTTTCTGTCTGGCAATTCCTTTAACACTTGGGTCTGTGTATACTAATGCTGTTAAAGAAGACAAGGAGAAATTAAGATAGGATATGAAGCCAGCGTGTTGAAGGAGATTATGCCATGAGAAGTTCGTATCTGCACATAAAATGGGGGTTTCTTTTCTTTTGGAACACAAAGAAGAAAATAATGAGGAAATAAAATACCTAGGATTTAGTGCACTAAAGGCTATGAAACAGTGAACTATACCTGTGAAGAAGAAACCAATACACTACTTGAGTAAAATGCCTAGCTGTACCAACACCCCACAATTACCTTGTTAGGTTGAACAATATGATCTTGTGTCTAGAGGCCTACTCTGAGGAAAAGCTGTCACTATTCTTTTAATCTGGCAGATTTCAGATACCAGACTCAAGGCTGCTTTGTTCCACTGGAAACAGATTTGCACATGACAAATACCCAGCATGCCATTTATCCCTAGTCCTCCCCATGACTGCACAGACCCATTCTGCAGACCCTAGTGTATTTTAGGGAGCTCCTCTGCGTCTCCACACATGGATTTAAATGTATATTCAAGAGAGGCGAAAGGAAGAAGGGAGCTCAGAGGACGTCAATAGCTGCAAGAATCCCACTGGAGCACTCTTTCAATTAAGAGATGCTAACGACTGTCGTTTTTGAAAGCAGTTGTTTCCAGGTGGTGGTTTTAGACACCATTATAATAAATAAAGCTAGTTGAAGCTTCAGGGAATAAGAGGTAAGTTTCTGAGATAATTTTATTTTCTACTCAGGATTTAAATAACTCAAGAACAGAGAAAATCAGGGGAGAATGCTTTTTCATTAACAGACAGCTACTTTGCAGGAGAAACCCTAAACAAAGTATTAAGAATCAACTCCACACTACTCAACAAACACTTCTGAAGGCACATGTTACTGATACCGAAGAGAATGTAGAGGTGAATACAACTCTGATCCCATCTTTATGTCAAACTGGCAGTCTGGATGACTGAAAATAAAATGGAAGCGGTACGTGAAAACAAGATATTCAAGTATCATAAGAGCAAAGCATTGTGAAACAAAAGAGGTGTCACAGGACAATAGCTCTCGTTTGTCTTTCAGTGTCTCTGCTTTTCATCTGGGACATGCTGTCCTGTGATTCTCCACACACTGGGCTGAGATCAGTTTCCAGGGAGTGGGTGCATCTGCTTAAGGAAGCAAGTCACAGGCACACTATATTTTGTGTCTTTTATTTTTTTAACTTAGACGGTTCACAACAGATGGGAAAACTCCTGGCTCCCAACTGCAAGACCTGTACAATACAGAGAAGAGAAAATTTTCTGAGAAATCTCAGAGATGAGCTTTGAGATACCAACTGGCCAAGCACAGAGGACTGTGTAAACCTCCAGCACAGAGATGTGGGATAAAAAAGAGCAGGAAGAAGAGAAAAGGAGGCATAGGATGCTTACATAAGGCAGGGAAGGGCCGTTGAGTTAAGATGCATCTGTCCCAGGCAGCTCTGGGGCTGGGACACGGGGGGGGGGGGGGGGGGGGGGCATAGAACTCAGGAAGGTTGGGACATTCTGTTCTGCCCAGGCCTCTCCCCATTGGGAGCTCCAACTCGTTGCCTTAAAGATGCTTCCTCAGTTTATTTTTTAAAAAATTTTGAGTACCTGGTTTGATGATATGTTTATATATGTGTGTGTGTGTGTGTGTGTGTGTTTCTATTATTTTACTTTGACTTGCTATATAATTAATAAACTCACTCATTCAGATCCCAGGTATGGCTATCATAGAGCATTCTCAACCATGCAAAATGGAGCAGTGATGTGTGAAAAGAACAGATGATGACTTGTACCATGCGGACATGCCTCCAAACAGACATAGGAAGACTCAACAGAAAGCCAGTCAGGTGCATCTTCCCGCCCTGGCCTATGAAGCCTCTGTGTTTCCCATTTATGTGCCCACACAGTGATAGGCAACACTTGTGAGAGGCAATAACTCAAGTAGAGTATGAACCGTAACCAAAATCAAGCCCAATTTGACTACTGATTGAGTAAACCTAAACTGATAAGATAAAGAGTCTTATCTAGAGTTGATGAGTGACTGACCAGGTAAGTTAGACTCATTTATAGGAATAATAATAACGTTTATTTCTACACATTAGTCAGTGTGTATATGGAGCCTGTCATATGTACATCACATGACATTGGAATCTTGAAGGGAGGAGATTGGACTACCTTGGGGGAACACAAGGATTGGGCTACTGCAGGGTGTTTTTACCGCATATTAGAAAATGTACGGATTCTTGACAAACAGAAATGAAACAGAAAAATTGCCTTCAAGGAGGCAGAAAGAGGTCAAGCAAAGTCTAGGAAAAGTGCAAGCTGAGTCAGTAAACGAAGGTCCATTTTGGCTGAGAACCGAGGGCCTCTTACAGCAGTCCACATGCTTTGCCGGAGGCCTGCCTTTGTGCCTCAAGGATGGGAAGAGTTTTATAAACACAGACAACATAAAGTACATTCTAATTTTTGCAGCTACCGAATGTCTAGACCCATTGTTCAAACGCTTTGGTGTCTGTCCGCCTCCTATTCCTGTTGTCGATCAAGCTTGCCACCAAAAGGTTCCTCTGGTTGAGGGAGGGTGCTTTTCTCTCCCGCTGGATTCAGTCTCGGCGCACATTCATCAGCATGTTGTCCTTCCATTAGCCAGGAAACCCTTCGGACTCTGCCTGCACCCCTCTTGCTTGGACGGAAGTGCAGCTAGGATGGGAGGTAGTGGTTTGGTGGCACCCAGCCGCCTCCGCTCTGGCGAATCTCCACAGGCGGCCACATGTGCCACTTTGCTCTTTTCCTACTGCCTTCTTTGTCTTTCACTTATTCATTTAGAACAATATGTGGTACATATTTGCTATCAGAAGTATCTCTGTGTGTATATATGTGTGAACATATTCACACGTGCGTGCACAGGTGTGCAAGTATGCATGTGTATGGAGGTCAGAGGCTGATGTCTTCCTCAGTCAGTCACTGAGGTTTTTTTCACGCAAAGTCTCTTACTGAACCTGGGCCGCATGGATCAGACTAGGGAAGCAGGCCAACAAGCCCCAGGGATCCTGCTGTCTCTGCGTCCTCCCATGGTGGGATTTACATGGGTGCTGGGCATCCAAAGCCAGGCTATTCATCAAATAATTTACTGATTGAGCCATCCCCTACCCCCTCAAAAATTTTTTAAATAAATGAATGCACGACAGACACACCTATGCATTTCCTAAGCCTGAATGAGCAATCAAGTGGGGAGCCTGTTAAAATACGGAGTACTGGGTTCCACATAAGAGCTTCTAATTCAGAAGTTCTGGGATGGGAACTAAAGATCTGCGTTTCTAACCACTGCCTATCTCGTCGATACCCAAGCTGTTGGTAAAGGGGATATGATTTAATAACCCATGTTCTTCGTCAACATGAAAGCTCCCTGAACACTTTAAGCTTAACCTAAAATGAAAGTGGTGTCTTTAAATGTTTTGCCTGTCATTCTTCTGGGAGCATTTACAAAAGGGCATTTCCCTGTTTTATTATATAGATTATAATAACAACTCAGCAACATCAATTATATGCATGTAAAATTGTTGCTGAAGAGATAAAAATTTTACTAAGAATTCCAAGGATCAGCAATGTCTGAATAAAATGTGGACCCATCATTTCCTACTCAAGTTTGATATTTCTACAACACAGCAAGATTTTAAAGCCATAGTATTTATACTATTTCACTCCAAACTGGCCTATTTTAATATGACAATGAAGCAAAAACTCAGACTACTCCTTGACTGAGATGTGAATACAGGAGATTCTATCCATTTTTTGCTATGACCACGAATACATTCTGAGAATCCATGCTGCTCTATTCTCACTTTACTCCTATAGGAAAATCTCTCTCTCTCTGTCTCTCTCTCTCCTCTTTCTCTGAATAGTCCCTATGAGGAGCCATATTTTGCTTTGTTTTTCTGTTACTATAAAAAGACCAGATTTTTTTATAAAAATATTTTATTTAGTATTTATTTATTTTATTATGTGTGTGAGTCTTTTGGATGCATGTGTTTACGTGCACTACCTACATACAGTGCTCTTCAGAGAGCACAAGGGACTGTCAAATCTCCTGGAACTAGAGTTACATACTGCTGTTAGCCACCATGTGGGTCAGCACCAGGTCCTCTGGAAGCGCAAGTGTTCTTAACCGCTGAACCATCTCTCCAGTCCCTAAAAAGTCTTCTATAAGAGGATTTCTTCTATTTCTTCACTTCCCTAGAGCATCATAATTTCTTACTATATTCTAAATATGGATTCTTATAGTTATATACAAGTTTATCTCTTACCACTCATCAAAGAAGCTTCTTTTTGCAACAGATGGAGACCATTCTAAAGTTCCACAACTGGGCAAATGTAGAAAACAAGTGACTGTGAGGTGTCCAGCCCTAAGTGACATATCTACAATGCAACCTTTACACCTAAGGCTCAGGAAACATAGCAGAAAAGAAGGAGAAAAAAAATGTAAGGGCAGAGGGACAAGACACATGCTGCTAGTTAATGCATTTGAGACATGATAGGGAAACGACACCAGTGAAATCTCCCACAGTGTGGTAGTCTCAGTTCTCCATAATGACAAAACCAGCTGACATGCCAAGGTGGATGGGAGAATTTCATGGGGTCCACCTCAAGATGAAGAGCTACAGGCAATCAATGACTGCTGAGAAGGGGAAAAGCAGTTTTCTCCAGGGACGAGCTCCCTGAGAGGTTATCTACTTTCAAGTGGTCAGCCCTATACACAGGTGCACGGGAGCACCACTAAATGGACTCAGTACATTATATAAATATATATATATGTATATATAGATGCATGCATGTATATGTAGTGATCATAATCAAGAAGAGATGAGAAGCTGGGGGGCATGGGAGGTACTGGAGGGGCACTGGGAGGGGTGGAGATGATACGAAGATAACACTCACGTGTGAAATTTGTTGGAGGCCACAGATCAGAGAATAGCCAGCTTAGCCTGCTTGCCCTTCTCTCTTAGTGCTAGACTCTTGGCCAAGGGCTAGCCAGGATCTTGTCAATTGCAAAGCTCAAGGAAACAACTTGACCTTTAAGCTAGCCCAACCACAACTTCCTTTTTCCTGTTTACAACTGTGTATCATCAATAGAGGAACCTCCTGCAAAGCCCCGCCCTCAGGGTATATAAGGCTTGCTGCCTCTGAATAAAGTCAGTGTGTCATTCTCCTTTCCTCCTACCTAGTGTGTGTGTCTCTCTCTGTCTTATATATGTGTCATTCAATCCGCAGCCCTCCGCCTATCAGGACTCAATGAATGAAGACAGGACTCTACAAAATTCTCAAAAATAAAAAATTAGAAATGTATAAAAGTTTGGGATCTTTAATCTCTTAAGCATCAGGGCTAATCTTCATGTTGGATCATAGTTTTCCTTAAAAAGATTGTTTCTGAGTTTCTTTAATGTGTAGCACTAATAGGTCCTCATGGGGTAGATTTTGTTTGCTTAAAAAAATAGAAATTGTACACAGTATACTTGTTGGCATCATGATTGCCATAGGGCCTCCACCACTCAGAAGTTTAAATCCTCCAATACCCTTATTCTAAATGCTACCTGTGAACACAATTATTTGATCTGCAGGTTGCAGTTTGCATGCTGATTGCTCCCTGCTGCTCCTGTGTTCCAGGTATATGCATAATTTTGCACACTAGAGAACTTTCTGTTTATCTGTCAGTGGATGCTTTTACCAAGATGTGAGAGGACATAGACATCAAAGACCTTTGTAGCAATAACTGAAACAAAACCTCATTTAAAATCACTTTTAAGAAGTGAAAACTATTTTTCACATAATTGGATAGGAATTCCTAACTTTACTCCCGAATAAATGGAGACTACCAGATGAGGTCAAAAGAGGGAACAGATACAGAGCTTGGGCTAGAGGGTAGAAAGCAGCCAATAAGATGAATGTCAGATGAGGCAAGGGCATTGACAAGAAGAGAACAGAGCAGTAAGGGCTGATGGTTTGAGGAGCAGAAATGTAGGCTGCGTTGGAGAGCCATGAAGGTCGGGGTGCCGAGTGAACAGGCCCAGAGAGAGGGGGCAGAGTTGAAAATGGCACAACTATGCAGAGGTCAAGTAAGGCCTGAAGATCAGGAATCAAGACAGCAGCCAAGTCCATGACTGTAAAACTAATGGAGATGCAAGGGCACGGGACGTAGGCAAAACAGACAAGCCATTTTGACGGTCCTAATGAGCCTAATTAACTGCTTTGGCTGGAACCTCCCAGGACAGAATGCAGCATCCTCCAGAGCAATAGGAAGAAACTACCAGGATGCCCACCAGCTCTAATTGAAGCCAGGTGTTTTCCATTGCATGCATGAATAGACCAGGGTGTGAATCTTTTATGAGTTCACCAAGTGCACGAGATAAAAAAAATAAAAATTTAAAAATTAAAAGCTATGAATTCTATTTCTGTTACATACTAGCAATAGCTCCCTTGGGAAATCATTAATATTTAAAGAATTTCAATTAAAATGTGTTTAGAATCATTTCAACTTTAAAATTTGAGTTCCTAAGGCAAGTCTCCTGGCTAGATATAGAACAATCCACAAGTCATCGCTGCCTGTTATACTCAAGAATAAATGGAAGAATACAGAATGTAACACTTAAATAAATGGACTTCACCCCTGACAGCATTCCAGGATGATCTAAGAAAAGAGCAAAACAAAATGGTGCAGTGTAACTCCAGCCCTTAATAGGCTGAGGCAATGGGATTGCCACTACAGTGCTAGCCTGGGCTACAGAGTGAGTTTAAGTCCAATCTGAGCTATTTAGACTCCATCCCCAAACAACAAAAACAAATTAAAAGTAAATTTCTGCTTAGTTTGGGGTGAAGAAGGAAATCAGAATGTCTCAACAGTTCCCCAGGTGATGGGAAGGATCACTGAGCCCCTCTGTGGAAGAGGCTCAGTGAGGAAAGTACATCTTTAGGTACCACAGTATGGAAACAGGGCTTCAGATGCAGCCAGGATTCCCCAAGATCTCCTGAAACCCTGCTTTCATTTCTTTGTTTAAAAAGTAACTGGATGGTCTCACTTCCTGAGGTCGCCAGGACTCTTTTTCTCTCAAGAAAAAGACACATGACAAGATGTTGTACAGTTGTACTTACTTCATTTGTGAATATGTGCAATGGATTTAAACTTCTTTGTGGCCAGCACTGACGGACCTTGGTACAGCCCAATTTATCCTTTCGGTTTCTGACTGTGCAGCCGGTGCTTTGAAGTAACAGAAAGGGGAAATCTCTGTATTTGAAACAGACATCTAACACAGTACGATGGTCTAACCAAAGCAAATTTTTTAAAGTAAAGAAATGGTTTTAGATCCAAGAGAAATGTGATATCAAAAGAAAGTTTTCTAAAAGGTAATATTAGGAAATGGAGATAAACAAAAACTTTTAGAGATTCAAGAAAGCCATCCTGATATGAGAACAGAATCTAATGAAAGTTTGAAAGTAACTAGTTACTAAGGAAACATGTGAGTACAGCCAGAAAATCAAGTCAAGGGTCCTGTGTATGACTGATTGATGAATGTCAACCATAAGTATATTTAAAATTTTAAATATTATTAAATGTTAGAAGAGAATAAAATTTGTCTTGTAAAATTCCATCAGCATATGAGAAGATTGATGGTATGTTATTGTGAATACTATTCTTTTTTAATTATTTATTTTTTTAATTTTATGTCTATGAGTACTTTGCATGTATGTATGTGCATCCCATGCCATGCAGTGCCTGAAGACAATAGAAGATGGCATCAGATACCCTGGAGCTGAAGTTCCAGAGAGTGTTAGCTGCCTTGTGGGTGTTAAGAGCAGC
Source organism: Eospalax fontanierii (assembly GCA_035773235.1). NCBI lineage: Eukaryota > Metazoa > Chordata > Mammalia > Rodentia > Spalacidae > Eospalax > Eospalax fontanierii. Next base: position 65,435,666 of record CM069539.1, on the reverse strand, counting down.
CAGTGCTGTTAACTGCTGAGCCATCTCTCTAGCTAATAGCATTCATTTTGACTTCAGAGCTGAATTGTCTACTGGCCCAAGATTAGATGCCAAAAAGGAAGTAGTAGTCAAGCTGTCTCGTAAAATTCTCCTAGTAAAAAAAGAATCTTCCAAGGAAATGCAATGAGAAAAAGCCGTCCCCAATCATGAGCTCCACATTCTACCTAGTGTCCTGGTATCAGACTTCTGCCCCCATCCTTCCATCTTATAGACTGAATTCTTTGCTATGAAAATTTTGGTTTGATAAAATAAGCAAACTCCTCTATAGTCTTAGTAGAGAAGCTATTTATATTCATCAAGGACCTCTACTAAAGGATAGATTTAAATATCAATTATTAATTGTTACATTATTACTTGGCAACAGAAAGAAAAGCTAAGCAGTAGGCACTGAAATAAAACTTCAGGTTTCTAGGTAAGCTATTCCACCTGAAATTTGAATACAGTTGGTGTGAAATGACTAGAAAGGAAGTGAGATATTAATTAAGAAATAAGAGGCTCAAGTGTAGGGGAAGGAGAGTTAGGAGTGGGAGGTAGAAATCATGGACAAGACAGTCCCTTGCCACCAAAAGAGGCTTCTATGTGAACTATGTCAGTTATGACCCCTAATAAAGGTGTAGCCCTAAGCAGCCAGGTAAGCCCAGGTAACCTTCCCGAGCAAGGCCCTTACAGGGGGGTGGGAGGGGTGGCAGATAATCAGATTCTTTTCTTCTAGACATTAGCATGAGACACTGAGGAGCTAAGGTGGCGATAAGAAAAAAAATCAAAAGCTGCTGAGTAACAAGAACTACAAGTCCGTGAGCTGATGGCGGAGCTCCTAGCAACCCGGGGCCTGCTTTTTCTGAAGCTTCAGTGCTTCCAGGACTTCCTGGAGACTTTCTCTTTTCTTTTTTTCTTTCTTTTTTTTTTTCTTGACAAACACTTTCAAAAACTGATTTTAAGGGGGCTCTGGGTACATCACAGACATGTTCTAAGGGCTATAGATGTTTTCCAGGGTCTAGGAATTCATTGATACAGCAAGCTAGGCTGGACCAATACACACTCTCCTCTGACATTGAGAAGTGATGTGGAGTTGCAAGAATTTGGAACTTCTCTCCCCCTGGGAACTGAGCAACTAAGAACCATTGGTACCTTCAGTTCCGGGGAATCCAACACCCAATTCTGACTTCTGCAGTCGTTGTAAAACACGTATGTGCTTACACACATTCGGGCAATACACTCACATACATAAAATTTTAAAATAATAACAATAAACAAACATTTTTTAAATATTAAAATATTTAGTGAAAATAAAATAAGTAATAAGATGCACACTGAAAAGGTTTTAGAGCTGCTTCTCAATGCAAAAGTCAAAGGAAAAGCAAGAAGATCAGAGTCAGCACCCATGAGCCCAAGAAGGGCTGTAGACTGTCAGGTAAAGTAGGAAGCACTCATGTTTTATTATTATTTGGTTGCAGCATTACAAGACACAAACATTTTCTCATTGGAGCATAACACAAAGGATTTTGAGGATGAAATCTAGATTCTTCTTGGAAAGGCATTTTTAATATTTTATTAAGAATTTTATGCAGTTTTTATTTTATTTTATTTTATTTTTATTTTAGCTTTCTATTGCTGCTATTACAAATTCCCCAATATTTAACTACTTAAAATAACATAAACTGAACTTCTCTCATATATGTGTAGATCAGAAGTCTAGCCTATTGATTCAAGTTGCTAGTATATTCTTTTATGGAACCTTTAGATGATGTGTTTCCTTGACTCTTCTATCTTCTAGAAGTTTCCACCAGTCCTTCACTTATGACTCCTTTCTCCATCATCAAAACCAGCAGAATTACATCAATCTGATCATTCTTCTGTGATCCTACCTTTCTCTGGTTGTGCTTGAGAAAGGATCTCTGAGTACAAGGACTAGGTTATTAGACTGGACTAGTTCAGATAAACGGCCACATCTGTAAAGGTCTCTTTGCTATGCTCACAGGATCCAGGAATTGAAGAGCATTCACACAACTGCTGTGGACTCTCCCAGAGGCAAGTTTACTATGTATTTAAGTCTCTGCACATGACTTCTGCCCAGTACCATGGATGGAGGTTTACTGACGCTTTAATCATTTAACAAACACACGACAAAGCATATATATAATAAACCACAAATAAACATTTAAGTGAGGATATCAAGGTGAATCAAATTAGGTGGAATTAGAAAAAGAGCTTTCCAAAACCAGTCACTAAACACTCATCAAAATCATTTTTAGCATGCTTAAAATACAGTTTTCTGCCCATATGCTTTTTCTGAAACTTATTTCCTACTTAAAATTGGGCACTCCATTCATGATCTCATTTGGTCCATCCTCAAAGAAAACTCACATCACAGATGCTGTAAAATATTAGCCCTGGAAGAAAACTTAGAAATTTGATTTCTTCGTTTACTAGATAAAGAAAGTAAGGCTAGGTCACGTGAAGATATATAAAAATATGAAGGTCAGACTTATACAGGGGAAGCGAGTTTCAGATTTCTGTCTGACATTACTAAGATCCATAGGCAAAAAGTCTTACATATTCAAGCTTCCAGGAACACTATAGTTCACAGTTTAACCTTGAGAATGGATAATGGCCACAAGGCAGTGGAACAGAGGCCAGAGGAGAGAACAGTGTCAACCCATGGAGCACATTGACAATAATAGCCCAGTCCAAGCAATCCCCGAGTAGCAGCAGTTCTGCATGGTCCCCCAAGTGGCTGGCATATTAAACAGTTTTCTTGGTTTTTAATAAATAGGCTAATTGATAATCTCTCTTGTGAGAATTTCTTCTCTGGTGCTCAGAGTAGAGAAGATGATGAGAAAGCAAGGGAAACTGTAAAGGCTCGATAGACAAACTAACATTCCATCACAGGCAGTGAGGAAATTTTAATTCAGTTTTAATTCTACGAGTCACCAAGCAAAAGCTTAACATACAACTTGGTGTCTTTTATCTCTGCCACCTTTAAAGAAAAGGCTCTAGAAAGTTTTCTTGAGTTCCTTAGGGGTTTCCTGGGTCCTATTATAAGCAAAGGTTTGTAAAAGCCCACAAGACCTGACCACCACAGAGAATGCAAGCATTGCAGTGTGAGGTCTGCAGACAGAAGTGCTCACATAAATAATCTTGCTGCTGCTGTGTCTCAAGACTGTGTTGGGTGTTTGATGAACTGGTAAAGACACAAATCTGTCCCCCTTTGCTTCCAATAACAACTGATGAACACTAAGTTTCTCAACAAAAAGAAATGATCTAGATTTAAGGTTCTAAAAATGTTATCGCCTATCATGGGTTTAAGGTTAAGACAAACAAGTTGGTCTGGTATGGACCAGAGGTGACTTGTGGACAGATTCTGGCTGCATTAGAGAGCAAGGCTTTCCGGTTTCCTGCTGCCCTATAAGGGGGCTGGAGGTGTCTTGATCATTTACATGTAGAACCAAATCAGAAATGTGGTAGGTACATTTTTAACACACAAAGAAATTAAAAATAGCTTCTGCTCAATATTTTGGTTTTCCATCCAGAAAGACTCAAGAACCCCTTCAAGATAATGAAGACAGACATGACTGGCAGAGGAAAATCAAGTTCAGGGGATAACTCTAGGAAGGACTTAGGTATAGATGATCTGGCCACTAGAACTTCGAGTGAGTGAGTCAGGTAGTGGCAAGCCAAGGTGAGAGACAGAATCACCATGATCAGTCCTAAAATCCTCCAACAGTGCTTTGGAGAGTCAGATTTCAGGGGACAATGATTCAAAGTCGGGAAGCTTTCAGAATAATCAAACTGAAGGAACACTGGAGTGAGTTATAAACCTGTGGCCGTATATCCCCATCCCCATCCTTATTAAGGTATAATTAACATAAAAACATGTATTTACAGTGCATGCTCTGTCTTGATATATGCCTAATCTGACACCTTCCACCATTAACTCATTCTCCACCTCTGCTCCCTCCCAGCCCCTAGACACTATCTCTCCTCTCTATGCTTCTATGTATTCAATCATTTCAGATTTCAGTCAATTGAGATTATACAGTATTGTCTTTCTGTGCTTGGCTTATTTCACTTAGTATAATGTCTGTCAGGTGTATCCACATTGATACAAATGATGGGATCTTCCCCCTCCCCATGTCTGTCTGTCTGTCTGTGTCTCTCTCAGTTCTTGTTCTTGTCTCTCCAAGGTTTCAAGGAATTACAGGCATGCATCACCATGTCAAGTGAATTTCTATTTTTAAAGTCTGAATTGCAGTCCATTGTATATACACATCCACATACATACATATATATTAAACTTTGTCAAATACTTTCTCTGCATCCACTGAGATGATGATTTTTAGCTCTCATTCATAATATTCTGACTTATTTGTATATGTCAGCCCATCCTGCACTCAGAGATAGGTACCACTTGATATTGGTGAGTGATTCCTTTACCGTGTTACTGAATCAGTTCTTAGCTTTATGTTGTTGACTGTGTTTGTATTTGTTTATCAAGAAAATATTGGCCTATAATTGTTTTTCTTTATAGCATCCTTATCTGGCTTTGGTATCAGGGTAACATTTTCCTCAAAAAATAAAAAATGAGAAGTGTTCCTTCTCTTTAATTTTTTGGACAATTTTAAGAATAATCAACACCCATTTTTCCCAATATGTTTGGCAGGGTTCACAAAGGAGGCCAAGCAAAGGACCTTTGCAGGGTTCAGACTCAGCCGGGGTGCTGCAGATCACTTTTTTGGCCAAGGCTCTGGCCCCTTATTTTCTGGGGACTCATGGGACTCTGTCTGCCCCTTTGAAGTTGATTTCTGACTCATCAACTTCATGCAGTCCACTCTCCACTCTCTCCATCCGCTCACTTTGTCAAACATCTCCTTGTGAGCATGGGTCTCTGTCCACCTGGAGAGAACACTGCAGTCATGAAAGAGAGCAGAGGAACCACACGGAGAGACAGCAAATCAGCTACAATGTCTAGTCATGCACTGGACGAAAGTTTTGTTGACAGGAGATGAAAGTGGGAGACCAACTGGGTTAAGCCATTAAGAGCGGGAGCTCTAGAGAAAGAGCTCCAGATGCTAGTCCAACCCTGCTGCTTACTGCCTGGGATAATGGGGAATTACTCAACTCTAAGGGCCCCAGCTTCAAAAGATGAACAAAAGCACCACTCACCCACAAGTAGTTAATGTGGGTAATCATGGTAATAATGTCATTGGAAACCAAATATTTTGAACATACACAAAATCTCTTAAGGTTGGTCTTTATAGGTGCCAAGTTAGTGCTGTTATTCTCCCCAGGGACAAAAATAAGATTGACTGTAGAAGAGAATACAGGAAAGGAGCCCACTTTGCCCTTTCATCCATCGCAACACATGTTCCTCGACTGGGGAAGAGTTTGACAGATCATGACATATAGCTGCTGTCAGGACTGAAAAACAGCCTTGCAGTAAATCAGTTTTTAATTTGTGTTTTTGAAAAATTGGGACTCTGCTTTAAAATTCTGCAATTATTCACTGGTGAGAATGTGATTATGGGAGACAGTGCCCTCCCCCACTTTCGCAGAGGCAGAAAGTCCCCAACAAAGAGTAAGCAGGCCCCACTTTCTTGCTGAAGAAGAGGTCTACGGAGCTTCGTGCAGTCAGCCATCTGGGAAGGCTTCTCTTCTGTGGAAACACTCTCTTGGCATTAAAGGAATCGAAACTGTGATTCCTCCTTGAAGCAACCTATGTTGAACATTGCAGATTGCTTCTTCCACCCTCACCTTGTCTCCTCTATTGGGTTCCCATCCCTAGATAATGAAAATGAAAACAAAATGGGAATTAAAAAGGTTTTAGTTCAGCGGGGGGGGGGGGGCAGTTAATCAGTCTTATCAGCATTTAGATTTTACAAAGTAGATGCCAGTGTGAGAAATAAGGAGAGAAGAAGCTTCCTGGGAGGGCACGTGGAAGTCTTAGATGCTGAAAGCACCACGGACAGGTGCAATAATGAAAGAAAATGCACAGTCCTGGGGTAGAGAGATGGCTCAGTGGTTAAGAGCACTGGATACTCTTGGAGAGGACCTGGGTTCAGTTCCCAACACCCACATAGCAGCTAACAACCATCCATAACTCCAGTTCCCGGGGATCTGATGCCTTCTTCTGACCTCTGTAGGCACTGCATGACACAGGTGCATTTACATCCATGCAGGCAATACACTCATACACATAAAATAGAAATAATAAAATATTTTTAAAAATAAAATAAAATCCATAGTCCCATGGAGAAAAGCTAGAACAAAGAGCTCCAAGGAGCTCGTAAGACTTCTGAAAAGACAGGCCAGGTGTTCATGCATCTGTCTTTGTAATAAGGAATTACTCATAGCTTTGATGAAGGAACCAAAAAATGCAACCCTGCCTTTCTAGAGCTAACAGTCATAAGCCATAAAGTATTGATCATGTGGTACATGTTGAGTGCCAGAGTGAATGCACCAAATTAATTCTCAACCAAAGCTTGTAATATGAGAATTCAGATAACCTGCTTAAGTTTGCACAGCTCAGGTTTTCAGGGATGTGACTAGAGCCCAGACATAACCACCATTGTTGATACTGCCCCTGTGTTGTTACCAGGACCACAGTACTAAGGGATAGAAACTGAGGATTATTTGCTCCTTGGCCCATGATATCTTTAGAAAAATAATGCACAAACATATGTACAAAATCCCCCGCACAAAATGTTATTTCATAATCAAGTTGTTTTTAATAAGACATAAGCCCAGGAGAGGTGTATGACTTTGCTTATAAGTAATTTAAATGATACACTACTTTTTACACAGCATCATTGTTAATGAACTATTATGAGATGTTATGCAAATTAAAACTCACAAACTTTCTGTAAATAACAAAAAGCACTTAAATGTTTAGTAAGTGATTTATAACTGTTCAACTGATCAAAAGAGGTAATTTAGCTTATTCATTGAACTATGCATATTTAAACAATTTAATTATTTAGTTTACATTCTAAAATACCAAAATGTGGGTGACTATGATACACCCTCAATTGCTCTACACTGGCTGCAATTTCATCCTCACATCTCAGTGCCTGGCATGTGCTCTAAACGAGAAAATAGAACTCAGGACACCAGCTGTCAAACTCTGAAGATCATTTGTCCTGATACTCCATGAAGAAAAGCAAAGATTTTTCTAAAAACAAAACTGCCAGGTCGTAGCCCCCTCTGGTTGCTTCCTACTGCCTGGTCTTCCCGTCATTTGCAAAAGTCACAAGCAACACACTTTGATCTTGTGTCTCCACAATCTGTCAGAGAGCATGGAACCCTTGAAAATTCCCTTTTACTGTGAACTAGGTACTGTGTTCCTGGATACAAGATACGGTGATCAGCCCAGAACGACAATGCAAAAGGAAACTATAGCTCTGCTCCTCCTCCACAGGCAGGCTTCTAAATCCAGGACCTGTGTGGTCATCGTGCCTTAAGCATGAATGCTCATAAGTCTCCAGCCCTGTTCAACACCTCAGCCAAGACAGCCCGGTGCTCCCCAGGTTCCCAACATGATTCCTTTACTTCTCAGAGCCTATGTCCCAGGCAGATTGAGCTTTACCATTCCGAGAAACCACCTCTGCATGCTAGACTTGTTGCTACCTGTGCCTGGAACAGCCTCCCCTTCCTCTCTCTTGACTTACTTGACTTCAGTCATTCCTTATCCTTCAAATCTCAGCTCAGAGAGGGTACCCTTGGGCACCCCTTTCCCAGTGGCGCAGTAGGTGGCATTCTATACCCAGCTCTCAGTGTCCTTTTGTCACACAGCCATTTCCTCTGAACTAAAACATTCCCTCCTGAGGGAGGAGAGAAGCTGCTGCAACACACCGTGTTCAGGAAGCTAAGAAAGTTGCAAGACTCACAAATTTCCAAGCAGTAACAATCACCGGGGAGAGCGAGGAGCTGAACCGCCTGCAGGTTGTGCAGGAGCTCCAGGGATGAGGCTTTCATGAGTTGTCACTCATGCTGGAGGACGCCTTCCTGGGAAGCAACTGCCTTTGAGTTCCCCATACTATATGTAACTCCAGTAAACTCATTAGGTCACCGTGAGAGTTTGTCTTAGATCTCGAGTTCTCACAATTTAGATATTGATGAATCAGCTAAATCAGGGTGGCCTGTGGGCACGTCTGTGGGAGGGTTGTTCTGAGTGTTAATTGACAAGGAAGGACCCTGTCATTGTAGATGGCACCATTTCCCCGACAGCGGTTCCTGAACAGGTAAGATAGTCAAGCCGATGAGAGCGGGGAAGCGGCCCGCAGAGTGGCCTCCATCCCTCTGCTCCTCTGCAGACGCGGCATTTACTTCCATCTATGTGACCGCTGCAACCCAGGAGTTCAGGCGAGATAACCCTTTCTCCCTGAGTTTGTGGGGATGTTCTTCTCACGGCAACAGAGATGAAAGTAGAACAGTTCCCAGGCTGGACACGGGCAAAATCACGTCTTTGGACTGTTTTCAGTGCCCTCTCTGGAATGAATAGCTGTTTCTCTATCTCCCCACGTGAAAAGCCACCCATCACCTGTTTTCACAAATGTTTTCACCATTTCTTCTTGGACTCTACCATCCCGGAACACAGGCAGCACCACACCTCCTCGGTGGCGTCTCGGTACTTTAATTAGAATGTGTAGAAGACAGTCTTGTTCTGGTTTACTTTGTTTTTGAGGCAGGATTCCCTGTGGCCCAGGCTGACCTAGAACTTACTACACAGCAGAAGATGGACTTCCGGTCCTCCTGTCTCCAGCTTTCCCGGTCAGTACATTCCTGATGTACTCCACCATGCCTATTTTGGGCAGTTCTGGGGGTTAAATTCAGGACTTCAAGAAGGTTAGGCAAGCGCTTAACCAACTAGGCTACGGTTACGGCCTCCAAATGATTACTTTTTAAATTAGTAATCTGGATTTTTTTTTAACTTTAAAATTTTTTTGAGCTTTTTCAAATTAGTAATTTGGGTTTTTTTTAAGTTTAAATATTTTTTGAGCTTTTGTACATTTCTTACAATAGTTCTTAATCAAACTTAGACCCCTCCCCCATCCTGTCCCACCCCCCTCCCCCACCAGATCCCCTGCATTCTGCCATCCGTGCTGAGTCCATCCGGCCCTGGGAACTGTTTGGAGACTGCTTCTGAGTGAGCAAGAGTAGACCTTCCTTAACATCCCTAGAGAAGCTGACTAGACCCCGGTGGATGAACTTGCACCAAGACATCGGGGTACAAATGCTTGACCGGATGGGATGTAACAAGTATGGTCCTAAATTATTTTTAAAGGAATGAAAGATATCCTTTTATTTATTATGTCCTCTACTGTGGTCACATCACAGAAAAGATGCCACCGAGAATGACGGCGCCCTTCTCATCTTTATTCTTCTTTCCCCTGTGCTTCCAACTCACTGGTCCTCATGGTATGTCCTCTTCCGTCTCATCATTCCCTTGTTGCCACATCCTCGCCTGATGGCCTCTGACCATCCCATCCTCCCAAACTTCACTCTTCTCTGCTGTCTTCCAATGCTCCCTTTTCATCTGATTCAGACAGTCACATATTTCTACTTAGACATCAAAGCACACAAAGCTGGAAACTATTTGTAAATAACACAATACATGCCACACATTGATTTATGCCCCACAAACATACTACGAATACAAGATATATTTTCTAGGTATGAGCAGTATATCTGAACACATCATTTTATGTCAAGAAATTAATAATAGACTTTTGTCTCTAGCCAAGATGGAGTAATGGGGAATGGATTTATTATCTAACCTGAAAATCCAAAAAAAAAAGTCAAGAATGACATGAAACAATTGATTTTTCAAGACACTGATCATCAGGAACAATGCAGGCCTGTGGTCCCTGACAGACAGTATACAAACAAGGTAAATCCTATGACTCTTCCAGCTTACAGACTACTGCACAGCCTCAGAAGAATATGAAGATATAACAGACTGCTTGACTCTAAGAGAGGGACTAGAGGTCCAGGTAGACTAAAGAGGTGAGGGTTTGCAGAAGAGTATGAGAGAAAGCTCTTCAGACACATACATCTAAACTTTCCAGGTGTTTTGTTTAGAGCTTTTACGGCTTGGTTAAAAATAATGATTGTCTGTATGAAAAAACCCTTCATGGAGCAAGCTTTAGCTCTCAGCGGTCCATTCCAGAGCTCTGAAGAAGGATGCCTCAAGTTATGCTGCCCTCCGCGTAGTGAGACAATTGTTCCTTATAAGCAATTCCTTTTATAATCTACCATATGCTCCCCTGAACTTGCTTTCAGAGTCATTTCAGGGAATCATTTGGCACTGTGAGGGATAGACCGGCCTCCCTCCACAGCTCCCTGAAGGGTCCCCGAAGTTTTATTTCAGTTGCAGTTCTGGCAAAGGACTGCATTCAAATAACAAGCAAAGGCCCCAGGCTGACCAGTGCTCGCCACATGGTTCGTCTCTAGTCACTAGCACGTGGCCTTCATAGGCTTTTTCCATGCCAAGCCTGTGGAAGACCCCGTGGGCCAGCACCAGGCCAGGACAATAAGTTGAGCCTAACTTGCTGGAGTAGCTTTCACAGCATACTTTGGTAGATCATGTACATATGCTGCTCAGACAATCATAACCTCCTCTATATGGGCATAAACAATCTAACAGATGCTAGCTCTATTACCCATACAAGCTATCATCCTGTGTTCCAGCCTGGATTTTGTCCTGGAACAAGTGTTTCTGAGCGTAGTAATCCACTTTACCCTCTCTTCATCGTTCATCTAAGTTTCACTTGGGAAGATCTTAAAAATTAAGCTTTTGGGGTTCTGTTTGTTTGTTTGTTTGCTTTTGCAAAAGACCTGGGTTTGGTTCCCAAAACCCACATGACAGCTAACAACTGTCTGTAACTCCCGATGCAGGGGATTCAACATCCTCTTCTGACCTCTGTAGGCATTGCATGCATGGGCATATGTACGTACATTCAGGCAAAACAATATATATATATTGTTTATGGAGGATGAGAAGAATTTATTCATTGAAAAACTTAAATAAATAAAAAGACTGTGATGTACCTATGAAGCCTCTGGACATCCTAGCAAAGACTTTAAAACAGTAATATTTTTAATAGCTCTGAGAATTTCATACAAAGTTATTTTGATCATATTCCTCCCCTTCCCCAACTTCTCCCAGATCCACCCCACCTCCTCACCCATCCAACTTCATGTCCTTTTTTTAAAAAAGTCATTAATCCAGTTTGTTACTCATATAATCTTGGGTATAGGGTCATCCCCTGCAGCATGGTTGACTTACCAGGGCCACGCTGTTAAGAGAAACCTGACTCCCTCTTCCAGCGGTGGTCAGTTGCCAATGGTTCCTCAGGTCAGAGTGGGACCTCACCCATCTCCTTACCTTCACACTGGAATTCAGTCTGCGTTGATCCTACATAGGTCCTGTGCATCCCCCTCACAACTTCTGAGTTCATAAGTGTACTTGCCCTATTGTATCCAGAAAACACTGCATCCTTGTGGTCAGCCAATACCTCTGGCTCTTACAGTCTTTCTGCTGCTCTTCCACAACTATCCCATTCAAGGCAGAGCATTCCAGATTTTTAATAGCAGTATGAATGCCTGTGTTCCCATTGGCACACAGCTTATGTCACATACTGGAGTCTATATTCTATTTCTATATTTTGGTGTGTCAGCCTCCTCCTCCTAGAGAGATAGACACCTTTTTCTTTGCATGGCCTAAAGAACACTTCTAATATCTATGACCTAACAGATTTTATATATATATATATATATATATGTTTATATATCCAACACCATTTATTGATTCATTCATTCAATAAAGATTTATTAATCTCCTATTATGTCTGTGTCCCAGGCAGTATTCAGTAAATTTGAATTAGAGAGAAAACAAATCACTTCCCGATCCTCACAGATTTGATGTTTACTCTTGATTCAATATTGGTACAATATTAAAACTACCCTTAAAAAACTAAACACGGCAAGGAGATAGAGAAAAATGAGGGTTGCTCCCTATTTCAGGTAGAATATCCAGGAAAATTCCCTTTGAACAGGTGGTATTTAAAAAGAAATCTGGGTGGAGAGAGGGAATGAGCCATTTACTGAGTTGTAGGAAAAGAGGAGCAGGTGCAATGGTCCTGGGCCAAAAGCATCTTTGACAAGGCTCAACCACAAGGAAGTCAACCAACATGGCTGGTCTGAAAGAACCACCGAGACAGTGGTAGTTGGGGAGACCAGAAGAGAGATCAGAGAAGACCTTTGCCTCTGAAACATCAAGGGATCTTGGAAAATCCACACTTGTGTAGACTCCTGTTGTGTGACACTATTCCCAGGGAGTCATGAACAAACATACTCACCCGACAGAGAGCCAACAATATAGCAAAGCAGATACTGTAGGGACAAAGCAAACACAGACCTCTTAAGTTTTAACCGTACATTCTGGGATGCTAACACTTCAGCTGGCGTTCTTGCACCAAGCCAAGACCCCACTGATGACGAGGTCTGAGTTGTCCAATACACATAATCCCCCAGGGACAGACAGGTTCTGGACCAACCAATTCCAAGGTTAACCTAGCCAGCAGGGCCCGCAGCCACGGAACCTTTAAAAGCTGGCTGCACCTTGGAGAGGACGCCCAGTTCCCTGATCTGGCTCTAGGGACTGCAGCCCAGCTAGCAGCTTGATTCGCTTTGTTTGCCAAATTATGTAAATAAATTTTCCTTTTCACAGCAAAGTGGAGTCCTGGGGTTTGTTCCCACTTCTCAGACCCTAACCATACCACCAAAATACAATTTGGTGAGCCAACGAGTTACACTGGGGTTACTTACAGGAGCGGAAATGACTGCAAGACAGCTGCCCACCCCGACATGAGTGGCGGCTCACGGGAGCTGAAGACCGGGGTACTATTGCACAACGGGCAGTCAGCGTAACAGAGTGAAAAGTGTCTCCTGCAGGCAGCTCAGTGGGGCTCTGGCTCTTTTTCTAAACTGAACTTTTGTAAATTTCATATGATATAATTTGATCCTATCTGGACCCTCTCGCCTATCTGCACCTTTCTTACACCACCGATCAAGTCAAGTTCAGGTCCCCAAGTGCGCATCCATCCACCGGTGCCTGGTTAACCTTTCTCATGTCACACCCTTAAAGAAAGCCGACTCTCCCTCTCCCAGCAGTTCCGGGTTGCCAACAGTTCCTCAGGCAGGGTCGTGACTTCTTACCCACGTCCCCTGTGCTGTGTCTGGCCTGAGCTTGTGTCTTGTGCACACAGCTTGTGGGAGAGGTCTCTCAGCAGTCCTTACTGCTTGTGTAAGCTTGAGGAGGTAGAGGTCTCCTCAGTGTGGTCAGTTTCAAGGACATCCTGAAGCTACTGAGTTGTTTACTTCCTGTGTCTTTAGGGGCTTCCTTCCAAGATTTATCTGGTAGGAAATTGCTACCCAGCAGTTCCAGGCTCCCAGAATAGATTTCACTTGGTCTGGGCAGCGATAACTTGAGTGCTCCCAGGTGACTCTTAACCTACATACAAGGCTGAGAGTTTGCAAGCCATGTTAGTGAAATGACCTGACTTAGATTTTTAGAAAGGACCTCTGGCTGCTGGGTGGGGCATGAAAACAATAACAGGACTTCCTAGTGAGGGAGCCTCCGGCATCTGTCCAGGAGAAACACAATGGTGACAGAAGACTTCTAGAGTGGAGGGAGAGGTGATGAGAAATGGCCACATTTGAAGCATATCATAAATGTATGCTAACAGGATTTTCTGGCAGATTCGATGTGGGGGCTGTGTGAAAGATTTGATGATGGCTGGAAAGAAAACCAAAGAGATGACTCGTTTTGGGGTCTGAGCACAGGAATGAAATATACTTGTGAGATGAGGCTCACTGGTGGGAGGATGTGGAAAGAGGAGAAAGTGTTGGGAGAAATCAGGAATTGGTGTAAACTAAGTTTTAAAATACTGATATTAGGGGCTGTATGATTAAGTACTGATTGCTCTTGCAGAGGACCCAGATTCAGTTCCCAGCACCACATGACAGCTAACAACTGTCTATAACTCCAGTTCCAGTGGATCCAATGCTCTCTTCTGACCTCCCTGGGCATTGCATGTAGGGGTGTATTTCTTATATTTGTGGCCAAATCAATCACATAAAATTTCTTTTAAAAATTAATTAAAATATATATATATATATATATATATATATATATATATATATATATATATATATATATATATACTGGTATTAGCTAGGTGTGGTGGCTCATGCATTTATCCCAGCACTCATAATGTTGGAGGCCACAGGTCAGAGAATAGCCAGCTTAGCCTGCTTGCCCTTCTCTCTTAGTGCTAGACTCTTGGCCAAGGGCTAGCCAGGATCTTCTCAATTGCAAAGCTCAAGTAAACAACTTGACCTTTAAGCTAGCCCAACCACAACTTCCTTTTTCCTGTTTACAACTGTGTATCATCAATAGAGGAACCTCCTGCAAAGCCCCGCCCTCAGGGTATATAAGGCTTGCTGCCTCTGAATAAAGTCAGTGTGTGTCATTCTCCTTTCCTCCTACCTAGTGTCTGTCTCTCTCTGTGTCTGTGTGTGTATACTTTTCTCTTCAACCTCAATGTCCCTCGCAGAGACTCGGACCCAGGGCCGTGCAGGCATGGCACATAAGATAGTAGAAGGTAGATCTCTGCAAGGCCAGTCTGGCAACAGTGAGCTCCAGGACATCTGGGGCCACAGGGAGACTCTGTGTCAAAAAAAAAAATCCCAGTAGTAATAACAAGAATAATAATAAATTATAAAAGTTGATATTAGCCTTTTCCTTCCTTTCTGCTTTCTTTCTAACTGGACTTCCATCTAACCATATCTCTAGTCTTGCCCTGTCTATTCTACAAATCGTTTCTTCTCTTTTGTAGATCTGAAGTTCAGTATTTCCCAGCTGTAAGAGGACACTGTAAGTTTAGTAGCTATATACAAATTTTAAGGTTGAGGCAACACCCAGTACCCCAGAAGAAGATATTAAAAACATATCTGCAAGCAAAGTTTTAGCTCTTATCTGTACATTTCCTTCTGAGTTATAAGTTGGCAGAAAAAAAAAAATTCCATTCAGCCAAATCCTAAGAAGAAATAGGCCCTGGAAATATTTTGTTTTTCTTTTTCTCATTTTTAAATTTGAGGATTTCATACATGAGTTCACTCTGTTTCTATCCTTTCTACTTCTTCCGACTCCTGCCTCCCTTCCCAAAGTCATGACCTCTTTGCAAGCATGATGTGTGTGTGATTGTTTGTGAGAGACAGACAGACAACCTACAGTCATATTTGTATTGCCCTTATTTGTCTTTAGGGCTGGCCTCTTAGAATTGAGATTTTATCTCAAGGAAAAGGAAAAAAGAATTTGCTTGTCACCTCCTCAGCAGCCTTTGCCTGCCTGCAGGCCCTCATTTAGGGATGGGGCTTTAAGACATTTTCCTCCATTGACCCTGGAGTTTTGAAGGTTCTGGCCAACTAAATTTTAAGAGATGTTCAGTTTTCTCCATTAACATTCCTGCATACGAAATGACTGCTGACAGGTTTGGTAAAAATTAAGTACATTTCTTGATGTATTATATGTAAATGTCTATTAGATGTTATCTTTGTATAAATTTTTAGTCTTCATTTTAAAGAGTTAAACTTTGGACATTAAATTTTTATCACGTTTCTGTTAAAGCAATATAAAATATCTAAGTTTTTCTGGTGGCTGATTTTTCCATTCTAGAATTAACTTGACATATCTATTTGAAATATGCCTCTCTCTGTAAAACATCTTAAAATAGCTTCCCTTTCCTTAACTCCAAACTGGTACTGAATTATGAACAGTTTAACCTGACTGGATTCTTTTTAAAGAGTTTTCTTACTCACATTAGGAGAAACTTGTTTATCAAATTTACTTTACTTAAACAAAAATAATTTAATATTAATAAAAGAAAGACTTGAAAAGTATCTTAATAATAAAAATAAAATAAACTATAAAGACTCATTTAAAGTGAAAATCAGTTTTCAAAAATATACTAATAGAAAACTTCTATAAATATCACTTTCCCCATTCTAATATAGTGCCAAGGAACCTTTCTATGTCAAACAAGAAATGTTATAGTATCACCACTAAATTATTAAACTAAATTATTTTGTAATACAGCTACCCATTGCCTTGGATTTTCAACTTAATGGAAAAATCAGGGATCAGGGAATTAAAGGTCACAATGATGACAGTAACAGCATCAAATGATGAAATCTTTTAAAGTGCTTCATACATTGGAAAAGTACTGCGTGTGTAGAAAAAAATGGAAGTGTGCTTGGAAAAAAACTGATTCAGCTGTGAAGAAATGAGGGCCACCAATAAAGCCCAAAGAAGAGAGTGTCAAACGGGGATGCGCACACTTTTCTTGGCTTACAGGAGATCAGAAATACATTTTTCCTTTTATTATTGTAGCTTCCAAACAATGTTTTGTCTTACCAGCAAAATTGAAAGTAAAAGAAAAAAGTCTCAAAGTGTTTTTAAAAAAAAAAAATCCCAGCAATATTATAGACTGGTCCAAAATACACCAGCATGCTGTATATTTTTGTTGTTGTTGTTCTTGTTTTGAAAACAAGTATTCATTTGGGATAATTAACTTATCTTACGTCTTAATTTTTCTGCAAAATTCTTTGCCTTGAGTTGTTTAAAATATTTTTAAAGCATTGCTCAGAAACTTACATCGGTAAAAAGAACAATTGTTAATGTGAAATATTGTTGTTTATAAAAATATGCTGACACACATTGACAAGCTTAATATTTTGTAGAAGTTTAATAGGTCACTAAACCTTTCATATTTTTATTCAAAACATATAAAGTTCTAGCATAATGGCAATAAGATCATATTAATTTTAAGATCAGAGTAGGCAAAAGAGTTTTTTAAGTCATTTCTTATAGTTATCATCTAAAAATCCCAAGCACTTGAGACTTGGCTTTAGTTTTAGTATTTATCTTCTATTATGCCTATTGTAACAAATAACAAAGAATGATATTTTACTTATAACTAACATCTGTTTTCATTGTTATCATTCATTTTACAGTTGGGATTTCAGAAAGGAAAATCTAAAAAGAAAAAAAAAAAAAATCCCTCAACTCTCGCCAGCAAAGCTTACTTATACAACAGAGTGTGGTACACACCAAAGGCCACAACTGGCTAAGTTTTAGAGAATAAGAAATTGCTGAATACATGTCCCTGGATAGGACTCCTATGTCAAATCTCACCTACACACAGCTCAAGGACCATTTTGGAAGGGAGGATGTAAAGATTATAAGGGCCAGGGTTGGTGCACGAACATAAGGAAACAGAGGCTTTCAGGCCACTGGGAACTTGGTAATATGAACTCGAAACAATGATGACAAAATGCACATGCTGTCTCAATCAAACAGAAACCCAGCATAGAATGAGGGGAATGGGCTGCAGGCCCCAAGCCTAGCCTAGGAACTACTGGAAACTGATGACTGCTGGGTGAGGGAGAGAAGATCTCTAAGGGAGTGATTTTGATAAGCTGACTCCAGTGGATGAACTTGCACGGAGGGACATCTGGGTACAAATGCATCCGGATAGGACTTAACATATATGACAGAATGCATGAGATCCAGTGGGGGACTGGGGGACTATAGGGGGTACAGTTGCTGTGATAAAATAACACGGCCACAAGCAGCTTAAGAAAGGCGTTTATTTGGCTTCTAGTTCCAAAGGGGCAGTGTCCATCTTGACAGGGGAAGGGGTGGCATGGCGACAGAGCTGAAAGCCGGCTGGTCACATTTCCATCCACACACAGGAAGCAGAGAGAGGAGGTAGGAAGCAAGGCTATGCCTCCTAAAGATACCATAACCTTCCCAAATAGCATCATCGGCTGGGACCAAGCGTTTAAATGCTTGAGCCTACGAGAGACGTTTCCTATTCAAACAACCACATGTGTGCTACCGTATTATGGATCTAAATAAATTTTATTTCTCAATAAAATATGTCAAGAATATACTATTTCTTAGAATCAAACAACATCCGCAAAGATGTAAGACTTGCTAAGTATCAGGCATCTGAAGTAAACGTTGTGATCTTAGAATAAGCTTGCATAGAGGAAGGGAAGTGGGGGCATTGACGGGTCCCTCAGGGGAGTCAAGGACACAGACCCCAAGAGAAAGTGGAACCAACAATCTCATTTATTTTAAGAAGGGAATAGACTCATACTTTCGCCAGGCTTAGGGGAGGTCTTTATCCGGTCATCTGACGTGCTTCATTCTGGTAGGTACTGAACGCCTCTGATGATTTGCGGTTCATCACTTCCACTGGTCCTGGATGGCTGCTAGGGCCTGAGGGCTGCCCCGGGTTAGGTCCCAGGAAGCGTTCACTGCGAGTGCACGAGTGCACGCTCAACATCGGTTCTAGCCAGCTTAGGCCAGCAGGGCGGGAACCTGCCTGGCCTGTCCTGAATCATCCTACAAAGTGCCATGGTATGGGAGTGATACCCTAGTGTGGTTAGATGAGGACTCACAGGAAGCTGAGATTTAAAGGCTGAGTAGAAATTTGTCAGGGACTAGGAATGTCTTTGAGCTGGTAGAGTCCTTGCCAAGGATGCACAAGGTGATGTTTAATCCCCAATACCTCATAAACCTGGGCGTGGTGACCCATGTCTGTAATCTCAGCACTCTGAGGCCAAGGCAGAAAGATCAGAAGTTCAAGGTCAATCATCTTCAGCTAGATAGTGAGTCGGGAGTACAGTCTGTACTGTGTGAGACCTAGTCTCAAAAAGAAAAGAAAACTGTCAGAAGTCAAGTACAGGATGCCATTATGGAAAAAAAAAAAAGCTCCATGAAATAAAGCTGATCTGGTAGAGGCCAGCATGCTTGCTGAGCTACGTATATTCTTCAAGCCTGAAATACAGTACAGGAAACATGGGGCTTAGAGGAAAGAATGACAGGCCACAGGGTCTTCATGGGTCTGTCCCTGCCTCCATGTGGCCATTTAGTAACTGCTCACCAGCTGGCGTACCATAGGAGTTAATAATATAATCATTAGGAGTTATAAAAAATAGTAGAAACTCTCTTTCTCAGCATCATGTTATAAAAAATTATGGAAGTACAAACTTTTGAAAGAGCGTCACAGAAAAATACCTATAAGTTCATTATCTAAGTTGTACGATTAACAGTTTCCTTTTCCTTTGATCTGAGCAGTTAGAATAAGTGCATGAAACTCCTTCCCAGGTTCAGTCTCCAGTGAGCACCTTTTCCCGGGAATATGGAAAATGTTTTCTGGTTTCTTTGCGTGTCTGGAAATCTGATCTTGCAGCCTTAGATACCATGAGTGACACATTGTGCAGCCCCTTATGTTGCTACATTCCTTAAAAGGAGTATTGGTTTTTGTTTTAATTTGCCTCAATTCGAATCCCAGACTTTAGAATAGCAGTTGGTTTATGCTACCCTTAGTTGGGCTTCTTGGCGGCAACCTCACACGCGTACTATCCAGATACTTTGGAGCCTGAGCACTCAGCTCTCCCCTTCAGCGTTCCTTCCTCTACTCCTCACTGAGTATGATAGCTAACTGTCTGCTTCTGACTCTGTGCTAACTGAATCAGGTTGGCCCTTCTCGCAGGCTAACAAGAAGGGAAAAATGAGGCAGTCTTCCAGTTACATTCCCTTTTTTTAAAATCTAACTCCTCTTCCAGGACCTTCCTGCTTCTCTTTACATATTCAGCAGATAGTTGTTTTTACATTTTGTCCAAAGTTTATAGGCATTATTTGCAGGATGTTTGCTCTAGCAGGGGAGCTACTTGGCCAGTGGTGAAAGTGGAACCAGGATTTCTAATTTAATTACTAGTTCTCTAAAATGAAAATTGTAATTAATATTGATTAATGTTTAACAAAAGGATTAGAACTCACACCTCATTTGCATGATATAAGAGGGAGTTATCACTGTCATATGGTATGTGAGGTGGTCTCTGGGCAAAGCTGAGGAAGGAGGAGGTTCTAGACACTATTGAAAATGGAATCCTCATTCATTTGTTCATTTTCCGTGTGTTGTCATACCCTGGGTCACGTCTTCCTGATTTATATTGTCATAAATTACATCACCTTGTTTTAGCATCCAGTCCCACCTTCACAAAATGTACTTATGGCTTTAATATTCTTACAAGGCAACAGCTGTACATAGTGCACAGTCACAGGCAAGAAAATCAAACAATAAGAAAATGACAAGTCAATTCTCTACCTATAGTAAGCATTTTGACAGCCATATTATAATGTAAAAATAAGAATGGTCTAGCCATATCTGACAAAAGTTGAGAATCTGCAGAGTTAAATTATCAAGTATACTATTAAAAAAGAATGTATGTCCGCCATCATTAGCAACAATCACTATTCCAAGTGAAGCATATGAATGTGTATATAAGCTCTTAATTATTTATTAAGCATTCATTGAGCACCTATCAACTGCTTTGAACTCCTTTAGATTCCAGAGAAATGGACAAATGAAACCAGATTCCTCACTTCATGGAGCCTAAGTTCTAATGGAGAGAGAAAGCCATGTAATATAAATGTGAATAAAATTTATAGAATTTGGATAAATTACAACATAGAGCATGATGCCATCATTATTAGAAACGCAATCAACAACCAAGTTTCCAGAATATAAATGAAGCATACAGACTTGGAAAGGAGAAAAGTTCTCACATTTCTAAGCTAAGTAAAATGTTAAACTGGTTCTTGCCTCACCTTCCTCTTTTGTTTCTTTTCCCACTATGTTTTTGTGTGCTGTAATGGCTTAAGTGCTTGAACAGATTTCAATAAATGAGCTAATAATGTATTTGGTTAAATGCACTTATATCATCAAATAGTAGTTATTATCATTAATATTATCATTATTATTACACGTGTAATTCTAAATATATATATATATATATCTCCTTTATGTAGATAAGAATGTCTTCAACAGCACAGAGTTCAAATTCTTTACTGCTAACTCAAAAAGGATCGAGTAACACTGTCCTATATTAGAAATTTTCAGGCCAGACTGGTTAGTATGATTCCCTTTTTGTTAAAAATTTATTCACCCAAGAATGGACAAGGGGCTGTCAAGACCAAGAGTCAAGAAAATGATCACAGGAGCTAAACTAGGCCAGTACTAAAGGATAAGGAAAGCCTTTCTGAGAGAAATAAAATGAAATTTAGGTGATAGAATTGACAGACATTATGGAGTGCCGGAACAGAGGAGTTGGGGCCAGGGAAGCCCAGGTGACCACAGGCTTCTGAGAAGTGGGCTCCAGCCATTTAAGCAGGAAAGGTGAGTTTTCATGGAAAGCTGAAAAGTTTAGTTTTGAGTTTTTCCAAATTTAACTCACCTACTGCACATCTAACAAGCAGCCTGAAACGCGAGCGTGAAACTTAACAGGAAAGTAGGAATGAAAGTGTCAGAAAGCTCTCCACCAAGAGAGAAGAAAAGAGTGTGTCAGAAATCTCCACCAAGAGAGAAGAAAAGAGTGTGTCAGAAAGCTCTCCACCAAGAGAGAAGAAAAGAGTGTGTCAGAAATCTCCACCAAGAAAAGGGAAAACCAGCGGAGGGCAGTCAAGGACGACAGCTGGGCTTGACCTACACACATCGAACACGTCCAGCTGTAGCAAACCTGCACACACACCCACATACACCCACACACAATATACAGGCACACAAATAAATAAGAATTTTTAAAAGCACAGTAAAGCTTGCCAGAAAGCATATGGCTGAGAGCGCTGAGAGCAGAGCCCTGGAAGATCACATACCAAGGGAAAACCAGAAACGGACCTAAAGGATTAGAAGTCATCAAAAGGTCCAGCGGAGCTGTGATCTGAAACCCTGGAACCAAAGAAGAAATCCAAAGGAAGAATGGTTCGACCTAGAGAGGAAGGAGGGCCTTTGAGGGGGAAGATGGAGTAGGCTGGATGAGTTTGTGAGTCTTTGCAAACTGTATGCACATAAACAGAGTAATGCAAAGATCGGAGAAAAGGAGGGGTGGGAGAAGAGGTGTGATGTCCCGTGCAGAGGAGTCCCCATTCTCCACCCTCCCATGCAGCCGGGCTAGTGGCTAGGAATGTGCTAGAGGCCTGATAGTAGCCAGCTAAGTCACCCAGAAGCAACCCACCGAGAACACACAAACACATAAGGCTCCTGCAAACTCTTTGTAGGAACTAAAGGCATCAGGAGTGGTTGGACAGAAGTCCAAAATAGGGCACGGCAGGGGTGTCCTGAGTGATCAGACCCAAACCCTCACCCAAGCCCCCTGCGAATGAACAAAGCCACACTCCCAGGTAAGTCCCTGGAACAGAATCCAAGGGGCAGAAGGTCACATTGGGGATGGAGGACACAGAAGGTTGCACTCACAGAAGAGGCCTCTCCACTGAGAGGCCACATCTTCTAAGGCTTGGCAACAGTCTCCCCAACCCCTCAAGAGCTCCTCAAGTACAGTGTAAATCTATCATGTTTTGTCATGAGCAACAGAAGCAAATTTTGATGAAATCCCAAGCAATACAGAAAAAAAGGGAAATGGTCTAAGTTACACACTGAAGTAATTATCACAAACCAGAAATGCATATATTTCATAAAGGAGCAGTATAATTTACATATAGAATGTTCACACGTGATAGGACTAGGAGCAGAAAGCTATGGAGACAGAATTGCAATATACGCAGGCTACCAAGCAGGTGAGAACGGACTTGAGCATTGCAGTAGGGATCCTGGAGACAAACAGCATCATTCTGTCACAGACCTGATTCTCACTTAGAGAATCAGTCGAGAGCTGGCATATGTAGCTAATCAAGCCTCCATGGTTCTGCCTGGGATTTGACCTTCCTTCCTGTGTTGGCTTGTCCTCACCCATAGCATACTACGTCCTCTCCTGCATCATCCCCTGGGCTTCTTCCTGTCTTGCTGCTCTCCCTGGTCCTGTAGCAGCCATTCTCCATGCACGATGGGTGTGGTATTGTCACTTTCACCCACAAGACCTGAGGTAGCCACTCTCTCTGTAAAGAATGGAAAGTCTTAATGATGGCATCTTTGCTGTTTGGCTGGTAACCCTCTGTCTCACCTCAAGCAATTCAGACTCAGATGACACATGGCAATTGGTGACAGCTTCTCATAGCTGTAAGTCATAAGGTAAGTGGAATAAATAAGACCTGGATGGCAGCAGATTATGTGGCTTTAAAATCGGGGGTTAGGAAAACTCTCTTTGAGGACTGTTACACTGACCATAAATAAGCAATAAAGGAGACAGTATTAACATGTTCGCTATTTATGCCCTCATAATAATGACAGTAGTGTTCCAGACACCCCTATAGTTCCAGAGAGAGGCATTCTCTCCCTGAGGTAGGCTAAAGACTCCATTGCCAAAAACTCGATAAGCTAAAGAAGCCAGGGGAAGTCACTGGAAAGAAATATATGCAAATAAAGAACATGCCCTCAAGCTCTTTAAACAAGAAACATCTTTGATTTTGTAAAGCAGGCTGCAGAAGCTCTGCTCTGAGGTTTTGAAGTTCCATTTTCGTAGTGTTATGAAATCCCCTTGCCACTTGGAAAGCAAGTGTAACTTAGGAGGTCCGTAAATCGGAGCTTAATATTGAAACCAAGAGCTCTAAAGCCCTGGGGTTTTATCGTGAGTGAAGAAGAGCGTATTCTCGGAAAGTGCTCTCTGCCACCATGTAGAAGAGCAGCTGACCGCAGATCAAAGCTGGTGATGGAGACGTTCCATTCTGCTCTGAAAAACCGTAAGTAAAGTTCACTTAACATCATCCAACACTGGTAAAATCAGATGGCACTGATGATATCATAGATACCAAGCAACATGCTCCAGGTACTCTCTAAGCTGGTTGCTATGGCACATGCTGCGATATGAATTTTTTA
The DNA here is from genome assembly GCA_035773235.1 of Eospalax fontanierii. NCBI lineage: Eukaryota > Metazoa > Chordata > Mammalia > Rodentia > Spalacidae > Eospalax > Eospalax fontanierii. The sequence goes on along the minus strand of CM069539.1, from coordinate 65,411,727 downwards.
AAGTAGCAATTGTTATTTAGTAGAATAAATAGTTTGGAGAATGGTCTCAAAATTCAAAGTAGACAATGGCTCAGTTAGCAGTGAGAGCAATCAGGATGGTTTTAGATAGTTTGTTTCCAATATAAGCAAATTTGGGTGTGTGAGAATGTCATCGCTGACAGACGGTTTCTATAGTAATACCCTAATAGCTTGAAGAACTCCTGGGGAAATTATTTCTCTCTCTGTCCTCTCCAATGGTATGTGAATCCAATCACATCTGAAATGAAACATCGAGATGACAAAACCCTGAACACAGTGAGGAGGCGTTTCCCGGCTATACCTGCTTCTCGGAAAGAACTAGAAAAGCAGGCCTCCTGGTTTTTGCAGCAACTTTTGCGCACTGGCTCAAGTCAAAAATAAAAGAAACAAGGACATTTTAAAATCTTCCTTCTTCCTATTTATGCTATTAGTGAGCGAGAAAAAGCAAACACACCCAACCAGAGTAGAAAACGGAGGCCTGTAAAGTGGGAATGAGCAAAAAGATACCTTTCCCCGTCCTGATTACTGGGCTAGAACACAGAGCTGTCTGCTTTGGTTCAGAAGTTCTTGCTGCAAAATTCAATAATTATTATAAGGAAACAGCTTACAAATCCACAATAATTAATACAAACTTGATTAAGATAATATCCCCCGATAGCTTAAATAACCTGAATTTTTATTGGGTCCTTTGTTTTAATTAAATCAGAATGCTGCTAGCAAACATGGTGTTTTTCCAGATAAGTGTAAAATAAGTATAGTAAAGATAATTACTCCGTCACACTGAGCTGACACAGGTGGAAGCAGAGAGAGCGTCCATCACCAAAGCACTGTTGACTTTGTGCTTAAATTTAATTAAATCCAGTTCCTGCTTCCAAACGCCCTGAGACACTGAGGATTTTCAGAAGAGTGTTATAGGTTTGAACTCAAGGAGTCCACAAAGGGCTGAGCTGGAGAGAGAGGCAAGACATTGTTTTCCTTTAAACTGGAATGAGGAAAGGCTCTCGATGATCTAGATTACAGAGAACTAGAAAGCATTAGGTACAGACTGAGGAGCAGCAAGGCTGAGAAGAACCGTGAGTCTCTGGAAGATGGTATAACCACAGCAGCAAGCCGTATAAGAAATGCAGAGACTTGGTGGGAAGAAGGGTTTCATGAGAAGGAAAGAGGGTAACAGAGGATAATGCAGAGTGAAATGATTAACATTCATTATCTACATGTATAAAGCCATCAAAGAAATAAAGGTTTTTTTAAAGAAAAATAAAGAGATGCAAAATACTCTTGTTAATTACTTTGAATATGCAAGAGTGGTCTTTATCAATAACAGAGGAGATAGAGGAGGGGCCGGAATCCCTTCAGCCAACAAACACACCATGTAGCTTTTGGGCCCAAGAATACTTGGAAATACATTAACAGCATGGGAGCCACCTACAATGACGTTATCCAAGAGCTGTAGAGAGTGTGGGGAAACTGTCCAAGTCATTCAAGAAATGCAGATTTGTACCAGATGACAAACAGCTCTTCCTCCCCAGCCTGCATGCCCACCTTCGCATTAGTTATCAAGGCATAGAAAAATAGCCCTGGCATCAAGCACAGTGTAGGAACACAGACACAAAAACAAGATTCACAGGAAACGATGTGTGCAAACACAGTTTAGCCTGTCACCAGGAGGAAAAACCAGCTAGCCGGTACCTCCTTGCACTTAAGCTGTGAAACAGGAAAACTCAAACACAATGGATCTGACAAAATCTCTAAATGAAAGCTTATCTCTTTCTCTTTGGGAAAAGCACTAGAACAAGCCATTAACTGTTTTATTCTGAACTCCGGCAGCATTCAAAGCACAGTACCCAGCAGGATATTTATCCCACTATCCTTTGCCCAAATACAGATTTCCATAAAATCAATTAATCTTTGGGGTGGAAGGGTCCTTGGGGGTCATGAAGCCCAGCCTCCCACCCAATACTCCCACAGCCAGAAGATTATCCAGTGTGTGCTCCCTGCTGGGCCGCTTACCACTGTGGAGGGCAGCTCTTGCCACTGATGAATAGCGACAGTTATTAGAGTTTCTAATATTGGCCTGAAATCTGCCCCCTGGTAATTGCCACCCACTGGTCCTAGCTTTGTCCTCTGAAGCGTTTCAGAGTCTCACCCCTCACCCCTCACCATCACCATGACAACTCTTCAAATATTTGAAGGCAAAGAAAACTTCTGCACACAGACTGTGCATTCTCTGCATCCAACCTCTTCATTTACAGCAGGCTCTCAAGACACTGTCCTCTGCCTGTATCAATGGTCAGTGTCAATGCTAAGATACACTTATCAGAACATGAGACAGGATTACAATTAGTGCCCAGTGTGAAGGCGCCTGCCTTGTTTGGGGAAACATACTGTTAGTTGTCTGCAGAACAGAACAGTTGTTCAATCTGTTGCATATGTCTAATACCAGAAATAGGAATGGCCACATTCAACTCCAACATCCCCATTGGAACTTTTCAAAGTAAACATTAGGTTATTAGGTTGACTTCAGGCCCTATAAATGGTTTCCTGGACTCACAATAGAGAAGACTTCATACTAAGTTTTATAGGGTATTCGGGATGTTTATTTCGTCTTGTAGGAAAAAATAGAGAAGTACACAAATCGATTGTACTAAAACACAGAAGGCAGTGTGAGATAAAAGGCAGAGAGGAGAGTGATCTGGAAGGCTGCATAGATATGGGAAGAGAGAGGCAGGAACTAGGGCAAGCAAAGAAACCCATGACAGGAGGGGGAGGCTTAGGAAAACTGAAGAAAGGGACTAAAGGAAGAAGGCGAAGATCCATGCAAGAAAACCACAGCTCCATCAGGCTGAAATGAGTAAGTAAGAAGGGGAGTAATGGAATTTAAAGGTCAAAAGCCATCAGAAGGGATTTGCTAACACAATGCTTGCCAATTATGCCAACTACATAAACAGTCAAGATAATGACTGTTTTACTGGATTTGGCGACTTCTAAGAAATTTGTTCCGATCTTCTTAACATATTTAAATTGAAGTTGGCCACACAAACACTAAAAGTATCATATTTTATTTGGGTATTTTGGTAACACAGAAGACAGCGAAACTTTTGTGTTTTTTTAGTGCCTTCTACATGCCACAAAGTATACTGAGCGTTACGTGAATGAGTTCACACTAACAACACCCATATTAAATAAAAACTCTTTCTTTTTTTTTGTAGAAGAAGGAACTGAGGCACAGGGAGCTTAAGAAACTTTCCCAAAGTACACAGCTAAAAGAGGACAGAGTTAAGGTTTGAGTTAGAGTCTGTGCAGAGTTCGTCAATTTTACCATACGCCTCTTCACCATAAACATGTGGCTCCTTCTACCAATCTGTTTATAATTTCATGAATTCGAGCTGTTGCTTCCTAAGTTGCTTTTAGCCTACAGGATGAGCTACAACAACTGTTTTGGGTCTGTATCCATCTCTTCATCTTCCGGAACTCTGACACTATTCTGGATGCTGATTAAGGAGCTCATTTAGCCTGTTGGGTCCCAGAACTCTGAGTCATTCTAGCAAACAAACCATACTTCTATGGTTAACCAAAGGAAAACTTGACTGGGTAAAAATATATCTATAGATCACCCACAGCATCCCTCATACCTCCTCTGGAGCAGTTTCCATAATTAAGAGTCACTAATCCTGCTGCCAGCCCCTCCTGCTGAACAGCTCCAGACAGAACAAAATGGAACCTGCTGTTAAAATCCCAGGACAGAAAATTCCACCGCCACCCCCAAGGTAACCAATCCCCCAGCTGACCACTTGGAGCTGTGCTTATTCATCAACTCGGAAAGTTTGTTTGCATGCTTCTTGTGAGTGCTTTTTGTCCTGATTTCCTTAGGGCTCCCGGATCCTTGAAAACCTGCTCTGTTCCGCGGCAGCTGGCTCTGTTTCAGATATCAGATCACTTAATTGGGTCGTGACTTTGCTTTCAACTTCGGATTCCTCTGCCAGAGAGATTTGCTGACGTTGGCAGGCAGGGAGAGGAGGTTTAAGGACGCCGGTCCTCTAGAGGGCGCAGATTTTACTGTGAGCACAAGAGTCAGCCCCCAGAACCTCCAAAGAGCTAGGACTCCAAAGGTTTGCCCTCTCGTGGCACAGCCTACAATCCTTCCTCTCCACGGAAGCTGGACTGGGGGGTGGGACACGTGTCACTGTTTCAAGCTCTCAGAAGCTTGATGGGCTAGGGCTACACTGAGAAAGAGAGCCCCAAAGCCTGAGCTTTCAGGAAACATACACCACCCTGGCATTAACCAGCTCTTCGTATACGGGGGAGATGGGGAAGCACCACAGGACTGTGGCAGGAATGGGTACTTGAGGTAGAAATTGGGAGGAGAGCATAAACAACCCACGACTTTTCCTTGTCGGTGGTTGGGATTGCAGAGCGTGGTTGGCCTTGTGGGGGAAGGACCAGTCTCCTCTGTGGTTCCGAGGGTATGATTTTCTAGAAACGACCTGAAAGGTTTGGTGCTGAGGTTGGAATGGTCCGCCTTGAGATGCAGCTTGTCTCCTACACAATTGCCCAACGGAGATCAGTGCCCTTTATCGTCCTGTCGGTGTTGCAGAACGGTTAGGTGAAAAGGCTAAAGCCTCCACAGGAGAAAGTCCTTACATGGTGATACTGTGAAGGAAAGGGTCATTTTTCTTTCCGGTTCCTGGGATGTCGATTTAGAATCACATAGAGGGTCAAGGGCATAGAAAGGAATTCCCATAAACACTGCCTACTATAACTCTACTACTGCATGATAAATACGACTTAATTTTTTGGTTGCAGGACAAGATGTGCAACTTACATAAACTACTGTTCTAAGCCAACAAGGTGAATGGTTATTAAACCCCTTCACATACAAGAACCATAGCCACAAGCAAAGATCAACTTCTAGTTTGGGAAAACAACTGCATTGCTGGCCACCGGCTCAGTGCCAAACTTCAGATTCTTTGAGAGAATCTAGTCTGTACAACCACAGATCATCTAGGGATGATTAGCCCCATTTTATAAATATTAAAATGGAAGCCGAGATTTTAAATCACTCAACTAGGGACCCAGTGCTGTAGAGCAGTAGAGATGGGATTGAATCCCAAAGGTCTCTGCCCATCAGGCCCCACATCCTCCCAAGTTGCCATGGTGAAAGTGGGATGCATTCTAACAAGAGGACAGACTTCAGGATGGAGTTGGAAAAGACAACAGATCCAAGTGTGGAACAAAGCCGACATCTTTTCCAATACACTGTCCTAAGTAAATACATATTCATGTCAAGACAGGACTCTCCAGCCATTGAGCAGTTTGCTCCAGGGCTACAGGAGTCTGCAGTCGATAAGATGCAGGAAACCAAGACTTTCAGCAGATAAGAAGAAAGTTTAACACAGTAATCCGCAAGGAGTTTTAAAACTTTTGGTTCAAGTGGTCAAATTCTAGCTAACTGATATTATTCTGGACGTTCAAATATCATATAAAACTCAAGGCATTCAAGAACATAGCCACTGTACAGTGGTACTCCACAGGGTGCCAGGCATGAAGCTTCTGGAAGCAGCTGGTTAGAAGCACTATCGCCTTCTACAACAGACTGATGAACAGGCTTCTCATGCAAGTGAGAGCCCTCTAGGTGTTTCCTTCTACGTGTCTCCTTTCTCCACATGTTAAGTCATTCTTCTGGGTTCTCAGAGGAAATAGGCAAGCCCCTTAGCATAAGCCTGGTAGGTTAGGCCTCAGTAGAGTGGAATCCAGGTACCTGAAGGAGCTGCACATCCTTCCCAAAGAGGCTAACTGCCCAGATGTGCTGGAAGAAATGGTCAAACGCACTGCCAGTTCTTGTGCACAGTTGCACTTACGCACCTGCTATGGTACTTGATGCATGAACATCACCTACCGCCTGCACGTTACACTATCCAGTGCTCTCTCAGGTTTGTGTAGAAGGCATGAAAGCAGAAACAAGAGCTCCCTCTGTAGTCCTCATTCCACTCCATCTCTTCCTTTTCCTGTCCTCTTCCCTACCTCCCACCTTCCTCACCTTCCTTCTTTCCTTAAAAGAACACTTCCTGGTTAAGAGGCCATTTTACAGTTGCCAGAAGCACAGGAGCTGGGGAGCCTGGGTGGTGAGTATACATTTGCCTCGCTCCAAGGCCATCACAGTTTAAGAGCCAGGACTAGATGTGAGACCTGGCTCTTGACTCCCTAAGCAGCCCCCGGTCCATTAGTCTTTTTTTTTTGTCTTATCCATTCAACCCAAGAATTGTGTTTCGTAGTAACATAGAGAATAACTCTGCTACAAGATTCACTTTATTTATGGCTTTCATTGCTGAGAGCTGACATAATTCCCATCATGCCGCAGTGGCCAGCTCATAAATTTAAACACAAAAATTATATATGGTATGTATTTTATTTACATGTCATCTCTGCATATAATATTAGCTACAAATACTCAGATAGGTTTATGTGTATATGTTTACTAAATAATGTATAATTGTTTAACCTAAGAATATTACAGATTGGTTAGGTATGGGAAAATCAGCAGTGACTTTCAGGAGGACTTTCAAGAACAATGCAGGGCCATTCCTTATTGTGAAAGAGAGAACAACAAACTCAGTCTCCATGTGACTCTGGCTTTGCCTAAAGCATGCCTGCTGATTTGGTGTTTTCATTTCTTCAGAGAAATATTTGCAGTAGTTCTTATACTTAACAAGCCAGGCAGCCTGTGCTTAATGTTTTATAAACACAAGATAAGGATAATTAAAAAAAAAAAAAAAGCAAAACTGAAGAGTGCTGAGAAAGCACCATAATTTGGAACAATATATTTGATATATAAGAATGTTTCTGAGTATAGCTTGGATAGTTGTTATCTTAGAACTTGAAAAAATACATACAAACTATTAAGATATTAAACACAATCATGTTGAGAAGCCAGAGAACTTGACTGGCTTTCCCATAAACAGACACTCATAATTAAAACCCGTCATTTATTATAGCCTGTATTGCAAACTAGGTAGACAGTCACTCAGAGTAAAACCAACTGCTGTAATGGTCCTTTAAAATGAAGTTTATTGATATTGAACTCATTTGAAAAATTCCAAAAATGAGAATTTGTTCAGTGGTGGGAAATTACATAGTTTCATTGATCCCCTAGAGAACCCCAGAGAATTCTGAAAACTGAGTGTCATTTATTCTGACTTTCAGAACTTGTCTACGTTTTAGCGGCTTGTTGTAGCACAGTCGTCCAGAAAATGCAGTTTTCCTGCACAGGGTCACAGTGCAAATGAGTCACTTCCAGCATAGCTCTGATCCTATAATAATATATTTTTAATCATAAACAGTATAATGATATAGATTACGATGCATAATATATAGATCACATTACAATAAAAAAAATGTGGAGATGTATTTAGATCCTGGCTCTAAGACTTATAAACTGTATGTTCCCATAAAATATTTATTCTCCATGAGCCTTTGTCTCTTGGCTATAAGCTGAGGATAATCATACATTGAGGAATAAGTAAAATGACATGCATAAAACTCAAAGCACAGAACTAGACACACAAGTCAAGTTCTGTACAGTTGTCTGGATATGAATATGAACTCCCCAGAAGCTGCACACATTAGCCCTTGAAGGCTAGGAAAGATAGCTCTCCAAGAAAGTAAAGAATTACAGTTTTTTTAAGCATCAGCGGTCAAGCATAAGGACCTGGTTGTTTTGTTTTTTGGAGAGCATTATTAAGGTGTAGTTTTATGTTAAAGCACAATCTCTACAAGACCAGAAAAGGCTGTGCGTGCAAGGCGAAGGTATATAGGCTGAGAACAGGTGCCCCCTGGCCTCAGCCAGCTTGTGGTTCTGTGCTACACCACCTCTACAGCCCCCAAAGTCCACCCTCAAGTCCCAGAACTCCCCTGGGGTCGCTTGAAAATCTCTTATTAAAGGGGGCAGATGAGCCCTCCCATTCGCGATGGGATCTCTTAGGAACAGCCTGCTCTAGCTCTTTGTGACTATGAACAAGAAGATCTTTCACCAGTTTATACCAACAGTAAAGACAACACAGAAGGCACAATGCTTACCTCACTCAGATTCTTGTTTGGGGTCATTAATAAGGCTCCAGGTGGAATTTGTGTTAGCCACTTGTCAGCCTTCCTGACTGTAGGGTTGGTAGTGAGGGAAGCTGGGGAAGCACAGAAGGTGATGCTGCACTGGAGACAGGGAGAGCAAAGCTCAACATTTTGGAGTCTACATTCACCTCATGGTTAACACCTAGTTACACACATCTTCCCACAGACCATGCAAGAGAGCCAACTCATCTGGTTCTAAATCGGGCAGAGCAGGCATAATGACATTGGAATACCCCAGACAAGGTCTTGTCCTCCTGTCAAGTTTGCTTCAATCTCCCAAGCGGAAGGAATAAAGAAAGTACTGTGTTTTAACCGAGGGCCTATTTATACACCTTAATAATTACAGATGTGAAAGCAACTTCTTTTGTACGAAAGCTCTGGCTAGAACCACAGCTTTAAGGCTCCAGATAATAGCTTTCCCATAGCTATTTGTATTTCTCTTCATAATGACTGTCAGTGGTATCTTTATTTGCAGAAATGTGCTCCACAAAGTTAAATCTAAGACTGTCGCATTTCAGAAAGCAGAAGACCCCCTTTTACCCAGGTGGAAGCAGGCAAACTTAAATGTAAGCTCTTCTGTAAAATAATATAATTTCTAGTCACTCATTAATTTCCACATAAACCTTATTTTGCATGTATGTGTGTTTGTCATGTCTGTGAGGGGTTGTGTTTGGAGAGAAGGCACACATGCATGTATTATGTGGGAGCCAGACATCAACTTCAAGTGTTGTCCTTCCCTAACAGCCATTCGCCTTGTTTTTCAGGTCTGTTTGTTTAGTGTGTGCCTGTGTGTAAGTCAGAGGACAGCAGCTACGGGGTCATTTCTCTCTTTCCACCTTTACTTGGGTTCCAGGATGGAATTCAGATCATCGGCACTGTGGCAAGTGCTTTTACTCCATGAGCCATCTCACCACCATTCCCACTCTCACACATATACACATAGTTTGTTTTTTTTTTTTTTTTGAGATAGGGTCTCTCACTGGGATGTGGTATTCTCTGATTAAGCTAAACTAGCTGACCAACCAGCCCCAAGGACCTGCCTATCTCTGTCTCCCCAGCGCTGGGATTGCAAGCTTCGTATGTGTTTACTGAGCTTTGAGCTTTGGCCATCATGCTCGCACAGCAAGCACTTTTCTGACTGAGCCATTTCCCCAGCATGCAAATGTTATTTTTAAAGGCAAGTGTTAATTATGTCCAAGCTGCACTTTTTCTTACATAGACTATAACCCATTGGTATAGCTTGCTGCAATCTCTTGCAAATGGTCCCTTGGAAATCAATGAATAGTTTTTCATCTAATAAATTCACATCAGCCTGACTTTGTTTTACTCAGCTTGTCTGTGCCCTTTTCCATCTGAAAACTTAAACTAGAGATTTATTTAGTCCTAGATTTTGTGTTTTCTCTTGGAGAGATGCATGAAAAATTTCCTGAAAAAAAAAATCATGTTTTGCCAGTTGTGAACTGTAGAGAAACAGAATGTGTGGGGTTGTGAGACTGAGAAGGCTAACTTAGAAACAGAGCCTGCTGCTCAGCCTTCTGCCTGGAGATCTAAAAGTGCCAATACTCTGGTCTGAATGGGTGGCTGAGCTTCACAAATATTCTTGCTGTTGTGTGATTAGTCACTAAAAGGAGAAACTGTAAGCCACTGAAATGCAAGCAAATTAAAACAAATTAGAAAAAAAACAGAAACAACAGTACTGTTTATTGCAGCACACAAAACACTGTGTCCCTGCCAGTGATCATAGATTCTATTTCAACACTAGTCAGAAAGCATGAAAACGATTCAGATGAAAGACCAAGTGGATGCATCAACTGTCTTCTTACTCTTGTGTCTCATTAGTACAGTAGGAACAGTCCTAGCTGGTTTTAATGAAACTATTACAATTCTGGTATTAGAAAGTTCAATAGAAACTCAGAAAGTTCAGAGGAACTAGAAAGAGTAAATACAATCAGATGAACAAAGAAAGAAAAGAAAAGGAAACAGAGTTTCAAAGCCATATTGCCCAATGTAACTCCCAGATCTAGGTCAACTCCTAGAAAAAGCAGAGATAGCACCTGGGACACTCGTCAAAGTAATTAATGAGAAACTGAATGTAAGACAGCTGAGCCAAGTTGGTCCCTCGCAATTTCCAGAGTTATAATGGCTGGCATTCATTGAACTCCCAAAAGTCAGGTAGGCACTGACTGTTCACGACAAGATTCAAGATGAAAGACTGTCAAGTAGGTACTGTTATCATCACTACTAGGTAAAAAAAGAAACTGAGGCACAGAAAGGCAAAGCAAGGTATGGGCATGTGGCTAGTAAGTGATGGAACAAGAAATCAAACCCACACAGTGTGGCTTTGGACAGTGTCCTAACTAGCTGTGCTGCGCTAGGCTGTTGACATAGAAGGCCAGCTGAAAACTGTCTTTCTGAATGAAATTTCAAGGCTTAGAATTCAGAATGGCAGGCTGAACATAGCCATACACCATTTATCAGAAAAAACAGTAACCAAAAAATAGACAAATAAAATAAAAATTCAGTATTTGTCTCTACAGAGGAAAACAAGGAGTGCTGTGTCTCTATAAATAAAGCCAAAAATCTTTGCGGACTCCCAAGAGTCAGAAGTTAAATTACATCAGATTAGAGCAGCAAACCCTAGTCCAAAACACATTTAAAGGACTGCTGGAAAAAAGTGGGTGAGAAGCTCAAAGATGGTCAGAGCCCAGATATGGCAGTTGCTGAGAAGAGAAGTGGGCTTTGTGCCCCTGGCCCTTGGTGAGCACCAGAAAGGCCAGTCTCCACTGAGGACCGTGCAGGCATTTGGGACATGGACACAGCATAGTCCTGCGTGCAGTAAGAGAAACAGGCACCTGCTTCCGCAGTCTATGGCAGGCTGCCCTCAGATGCTGCTGTACGTCCCCCATAGCTACCCAAGTGTGCAGTGCACCACACACACACACACACACACACACACCAGCTCTCTCCATAAGCAAGCTTCACCAGCAAAATAATAGGCAATCTCCAATCTATTGTGAAACACCAAATTTGAACCATTACCATGGCCAATGGAAGCACTTGTATCCTGAGAAAACAGGGAAGCTGAATCAATCTTTAGGATAGGTAGAAATAATATTCTCAGAGACATAAAAATGAACATGATATAGATAAAGGGAATCAAGCACAGATAAGTAAAACATCATTATTCTAATTAAAGTTTAAAACTTGATAACTAGGCTATGTATCAGAGTGACCCAATGCAAAGGAAATAAATGACCAAGGTGATCTGACTGAGAAGTTCTTCCACGGAACAACTCAAAATGACAGAGATTGATATTGCCACAAAAAGAGTTAAGAGGTTCAGAGGACAGACCTTTCTATATTTATCTAAGTATTTTCTCAGAAAGGGACTAATACTGAAGGAAAGATATATCCACAGCAATACTAGAGAAAAAACTTTCCACAATGAGGATAGGCACCCTCCAAATGACGAAGCCAAGTATCAAAAGAATGAAAAGGACATTATGGTGTATTTGGAAGTCTAAAGACAAAGACAAAGATCTGGAATGCTTCATGGAGAAAAGATATTCTGATTCTGTGTAAAGAAGTAAGAATCAGGGTCTGGAGAGATGGCTCAGCAGTTAAGAGCACTGGCTGCTCTTGCAGAGAATCCAGGTTCAAGTTCCAGCACCCACACAGTGGCTAACGACCATCCATAACTCCAGTTCCGGGGAAATCCATCATCTTCTTCTGACCTCTGAAGGCATTGAAGGATATGGGTGCACTTACATCCATGCAGGGAATATACTTATACACATGAAATTAAGATAATAAGATTTTTTTTAAAGAAATGAGCATCGGACTCAAATATTCTCTTTGCTGTGCAGCTGTGTCCTCAGGATTGACTCATCCTATGCACATAAAACTCTGGAAGCTACGGAAACTGACAAGACTCAGGAAGCTCAAAAACTAAGAAGACTCAGAGCCTCAGAAAGCTACACGACTTACAAGGCTACGCCCCAGTGATGGATAAGCAGGGGGAAAAAAATGCCAGTAAGAGTAGACTTCAATGGATCTGCCTGCTAGTTAGACGGTGCCAGGATGCAGCTTTTGCGATTTGTCACACATGCCAGAGTGGGCTTTTCAGTGATGCAACCCACCCAGGAGTCACCCACCCTCTTGTAAGTAGCTCAAGTACCCTCACTGGTTCACTAAGCTACATGGGTAATTGTTTCTTGTTCTCTCTTGAGGCCCTGCCTAAGGTAAGTACATGTTTTGTTACATCTCTCCAGGCAAAGTTACAGAGCACCCTTTATATCCTAAAACTTGAGTAGGAAATTTATTTGAGGCTACAATTCTATACTCTCATTTAGGAATACAACATATCATATTAAAAAGAAAGAGTAAGTGTAAGTCTTAAGTACATATGGAATTGTGAGATGTCTCGCCTATTCCCAATTGGATCCCAGAATCTCAATGATGCTCCTACGTTCCTCAACATGCTTAGAGATTTTTATCTTGGAAATAAGAACATATTTTTATTCCATTTTATTTGCATTTTAATCTATTTTATATGTGTGTGCATACATATGTCACTGCACATGTGGAAGCCAGAGGCTAGCTTGAGGGAATCATTTCTCTCCATTCACCATGTGAGCTCTAGGATCCAGATTGTCAGGTGGGTAGCAAGTACATTTATCCACTGAGCCATCTCACTGACCCAAGAACATCTTTTTAAAAAGTTCTAAAGATACTAAACTCGGATATCCTCTAATTACACCTCGTAGCCAATCTTCCTTCCAGGAGACCCCCAGTAAACAAGGCCCAATCATGTTCACAAAGCTTCCCATCAGCTTGTGACCATCCTACTCTTCAATGAGTGCTGGACCAAGGGAGAGTCAACATCTGAATAGAGCCTGAGGCAAGACATAACACTTCAGAATAAAGGTGAGAAGAAACAGTCTGTTGTAAAGAAAACTTTTAAACTACTAACATCAGACCCAGAAAGAGTACTGGCTGCTCTTGCAAAGGACTGGGATTCGTTTCCCAGCAAGCACATGGCAGCTAACAACCATCTGTAACTTCAGTTACAGGGGATCCTACATTCCCCTCTGATCTCCATGGGCATGGCATAGCATACTTGCAGGCAAAACACTCATACACATAAAATTTTAAAAATTAAACTTAAAAAATAATAAAAATACTAATATTTTCAGAGAAATGAAAAAAGTATTAGTTCATAAAATAATAGAATGCCTTAGTAAGGAATATTCGAAAAGATCTCTTAAAATTACATATAAGATAGATATTGCAATTTATCTGGGAACATAGAAGCAAGCTTGTTAGAGCAAAAATCAGAATAGATGCAAAAAAATAAGCAAAATTGTGTTAAACCTTCCAATGACAAAACTGGAATTTTGCAAAATGGATGACACCTTCAGAATTTTCAAGGGAAGATAGTTTGTAACAGATAGATTATAATTAATGCCATATCCATTAATTATCCATCAATTATGATGGTGGAATGAAGCTGTTTTCAAACATGAAAAGCTATCTTCCATTTGCATTTTCTCAAAAAGCCTCCAATGGAGTTGTTCTCCATGAGAAGGCAAAACAATAAACACCATAAGGTTCTGGAACAGAGAATCCAGACATCTATACAAGTAACATTGTGACATCATGAGGATTAATGACTTAACAATGGAGCATTACAACATCTACGAACCACTGTGATACAAGAATTGTGACATCATGAGGATTAATGACTTCACAATGAAGCATTAAGAAATCTCAGAAACACTATAAAAGTATCACTGTGACATCATGAGGATTAATGACTTCACAATGAAACATTATGACATCTCGGAAACACTATACAAGTATCATTGTGACATCATGAGGATTAATGACTTCACAATGGAGCATTATGACATCTACGAACCACTATGATGCAAGCAGAGGAACATCATGAAGATTATGATACCAAAGAAGCATTATGACATCTCAAAAACACTATAAAAGTATCATTGTGACATAATAAGGATTAATAACTTCAGAATGCAGCATTATGACATCTACAAAAAACAGTAAAGCAAGCATTCTGACATCATGAAGATTATGACTTCAAAATGGACCATTACAATATCTCAGAAACATTATAGAAGTATAATTGTTACATTATGAGGGTTAATGACTTCACAATGGAGCATTATGACATCTCGGGAACACTAAAAAAGTATCATTGTGACATCATGAGGATTAATGAATTCACAATGGAGCATTTTGAAATCTACAAATCATTGTGATGCAAGCATGGTAACATCATGAAAATTATGTCTTCACAATGAAGCATTATGACATCTCGGAAACACTATAAAAGTATCCTTGTGACATCATAAGGATTAATGTCTACACAATGGAGCATTACGACATCTATGAACAATTGTGATGAAAGCATTGTGACACCATGAGGATTAATGACTTCAAATTGGAGCATTATGATATCTACGAACCATTGTGATGCAAGCAATGTGACATCATGAAGATTATGACTTCACAATGGTGCATTACGACATCTCAGAAACACTAAAAAAGTAATATTTTTACATCATGATTAGTAATGACTTCACAATTGAGCATTCTGAAATCTACGAACCATTGTGATGCAAGCATTGAGACATCATAAAGATTATGACTTCACAATGAAGCATTATGACACCTCGGAAACACTACAAAAGTATCATTGTGACACCATAAGGATTAATGTCTTCAAAATGGAGCATTATGACATCTACGAACAATTGTGATGAAAGCATTTTGACATCATAAGGAGAAATGACTTCACAATGAAGTATTATGAAATCTCGGAGAAAATATAAAATATCATTGTGACATCATGAGGATTAATGACTTCACAGTGAAGCATTATGACATCTCAGAAACACTATAAAAGTATCATTGTGAAATCATGAGGATTAATGTCTTCACAATGGAGGATTATGACATCAACGAACCATTGTGATGAAAGCATTGTGAAATCATGAGGATTAATGACTTCACAATGGAGCATTATCACATCTACGAACCACTGTGATGCAAGCATTGTGACATAATGAAAATTATGACTACTCAATGGCGCTTTATGACATCTCATAAACACTATAAAAGTATCATTGTGACACCATGAGTGTTAATGACTACATGATGGAGCATTATGACATCTCCGAAGCACTATAAAAGAATCATTGTGACATCATGAGGATTAATGACTTCACAATGAAACATTATGACATCTACGAACAATAGTAATGCAAGCATTGTAACATTATGAGGATTAATGAGTTCACTACGAAGCATTTTGACATAATGGAAAAACTATAAAATTATCATTGTGATATCATGAAGATTAATGACTTCACAATGAAACATTATGACATCTCGGAAACACTATACAAGTATCATTGTCACATCATGAGGATTAATGAATTCACAATGCAGCATTATGACATCTATGAACACTGTGATGCAAGCATTGAGACATCATGAAGATTATGATTCCCAAAGAAGCATTATGACATCTCAGAAACACTACAAAAGTATCATTGTGACATCATGAGGATTAATGAATTCACAATGGAGCATTTTGAAATCTACGAACCATTGTGATGCAAGCATGGCAACATCATGAAAATTATGTCTTCACAATGAAGCTTTATTACACCTCAAAAACACTATAAAAGTTCCATTTTGACATCATAAGGATTAATGACTTCACAATGGAGCATTATGACATCTACGAACAATTGTGAGGCAAGCATTGTGACATTATAAGGATTAATGAGTTCACTATGAAGCATTTTGACATATCGGAAACACTATAAAAGTATCATTGTGACATCATGAGGATTAATGTCTTCACAATGGAGCATTATGACATCTCGGAAACAGTATAAAAGTATCACTGCGACATCATGAGCATTAATGACTTCACAGTGGAGCATTATGACATATATGAATCACTGTGTCACAAGCATTGGGACATTATGAAGAATATGACTTCTCAATGGCACAGTATGACATCTCGGAAACACTGTAAAAGTATCACTGTGACATCATAAGTATTAATGACTTCACAATGGAGCATTATGACATCTACGAACACTGTGATGCAAGCATTGTGACATCATGAAGAATATGACTTCTCAATGGCACATTATGACATCTCGGAAACACTGTAAAAGTATCATTGTGACATCATAAGTATTAATGACTTCACAATGGAGCATTATGACATCTACGAACACTGTGATGCAAGCATGGTGACATCATGAAAATTATGTCTTCACAATGAAGCTTTATTACACCTTGGAAACACTATAAAAGTTTCATTTTGACATCATAAGGATTAATGACTTCACAATGGAGCATTATGACATCGCAGAAACACCATAAAAGGGTCATTGTGACATCATGAGGATTAATGACTTTACAATGGAGCATTATGACATCTATGAACAATTGTGAGGCAAGCATTGTGACATTATAAGGATTAATGAGTTCACTATGAAGCATTTTGACATATCGGAAACACTATAAAAGTATCATTGTGACATCATGAGGATTAATGTCTTCACAATGGAGCATTATGACATCTAAGAACCACTGTGATGCAAGCATTGTGACATCATGAAAATTATGACTTCACCATGGAGTATTATGACATCTCAGAAACACTATAAAAGTAATATTGTGACATCATGAGGATTAATGACTTCCCAATGGAGCATTATGACAACTCGGAAGCACTATAAAAGTATCAGTGTTTCATCATGAGGATTAATGTCTTCACAATGGCGCATTATGACATCTCTGTAACAATATCAAAGTATCATTCTGACATCATGAGCATTAATGTCTTTGCAACAGAGCATTATGTCATCTACCAACCATTGTGATGCAAGCATTGTGATATCATGAAGATTATGACTTCACAATAGAGCATTATAATATCTCTGAAACACTATAAAAGTGTCATTGTGACATCATTTGGATTGAAGACTTCACAATGGAGCATTATGACATCTACAAACCATTGTGACGCAAGCAATGTGACATCATGAGGATTAATGAATTCACAATGAAGCATTATGACATCAGTGAAACACTATAAGAATATCTTTCTGACATCATGACGATTAATGAGTTCACAATGGAGCATTATGACATCTATGAACCAATGTGATGCAAGCATTGTGACATCATGAGGATTAATCGTAGGGCTTTGGCCGCCCTGCATGCCCTTCTCTCTTAGTGCTAGGCTCTAGGCCAAGAGCTCGCCCTATTGCAACTTCCTTTTCCTGTGTGCAGCTGTGTGTCATCAATAGAGGATGTCTCCTGAGAACCTGAACTTTTAACCTCCTGCAAAGCCTCGCCTCAGGGTATATAAGGCTTGCTGCCTCTTAATAAAGTCAGTCATTTTCCTTTCCTCCTACCTAGTATGTGTGTCTGTGTCTCTGTCTTGTCATTCAATCCACAGCCCCCCACCGATCCAGACTTGGTCAACAAACGTAGCCAGGGTGCTACAATTAATGACTTCACAATGAAGCATTATGACATCTAGTAAACACTATAAAAGTTTCATTGTGACATCATGAGGATTAATGACTTCACAATGGAGCGTTATGGCATCGAACCATTGTGATGCAAGCATTGTGACATCATGAAGATTATGACTTTAAAATGGATCATTATGATATCTAGTAAACACTATAAAAGCATCATTGTGACATCATGAGGATTAATGACTTCACAATGAAGTATTATGACATCTTGGAAATACTATAAATATATCATTGTGACATCATGAGGATTAATGTCTTTACAATGGAACATTATGACATCTACTAACTCCCCAAATGATAATGAACAGAGACCCCAGGATGGTAACCTGGCCTAAGAGGAAATAGTCCACACTGGAAAAGATCCAAAGGAGTATTCTCCAAAAACACAGAATTGATAGGTTGAAGTATATCAGCAGTAAATTTAAACATTTGGCAGGAAGTTTATGAATTTATTAATGATGAGCATATTTTCAAATTAAAATTAAAAAAGAACAATTCTAGGGAAACCAGAAATGTTTGCATAGTCATAATCATGAAATTATAATGCTGATTCACCCAAAATGATGTTTAAATTCATTAATCATTTGAATGGAGGAATGGAAATTTGGTAGGGAAGTGATAAGAGACGGTCCAATTTTCTCCATTATGCAGGATCAGTAAGTAGATAATGCCTAATATAGGAACCAAAGAAGAGAAAGCAACTCTAAAAATCTGCTAAGACTTGCAGAGCAATTCAGCTTTTAAATAAGACAATAACAACAACTTGAAGGGACTTGTAGCGCTTGCTGTAGTACATTTCTGGAGACTCGATCCACCTAGACAGAAGGCAGGAATGCTAGCAACAGCCCATCTGCAGCACAGCACACTGATGTGTCGAGGAGACAGAATATTCATCCTGGAATGGCCTACCTGTCTGATGTGTCGAGGAGGCAGAATATTCATCCTGGAATGGCCTACCTGTCTGATGTGTCGAGGAGACAGAATATTCATCCTGGAATGGCCTACCTGTCTGATGTGTCGAGGAGGCAGAATATTCATCCTGGAATGGCCTACCTGTCTGAACCATCACAGATTGTAAAATTTGAGACATTTTTAACTATGTATGGATTCAGAAAGTTTATGTCCATGCATCTCACATTAAAAATTATTTCCCTGAAAAATGTTCACCAAGATAATAAAGGAATTTGGAAAGGAATATGACATGAGTTATTGGGAACCATGGCAACTGAGCATCACCTCAAAGGGGAAAAGAAAACTGAAGATGCAGTAGAGCCCATGATACTCTTTTCTAAGTTGTCAGATTTCAAAAGCGATATTAGAGTTCTTTATAGTTGAGCAGAAAAAAAAAAATTTGATTTGGGCAATGAAGAATACTTTAATACTACAAATATTTTTTTTATTTGGTTTTTAAATTATAGACTTCATCTACAGATAAATAAGGAAATTCTGAATAATTCAATATCCTATTCTTATTGGTGTTACAAGCTTTATTTAAAAATGTGTTTCTGTGTGTAGTGTATGTGTGTGATGTGTATGCACCTGTTTGTGCTGCTTTGCAGGCATGGGGACCAGAAGACCCTGGATGTCCTGCTCTAACATTCTCTGCCTTATTCCCTTGAGACAGGGTCCCTCATCGAACCTGGAGTTAAGCTGGCTGCCAGCAAGTCCCAGCAATCCTCCAAAACCCACCCCTCAGAGAGCTGGGGGTGTAGGCCTAAGCATAGCCACACTTGTTTTGGGTGCTAGGGATTTGAACTCAGGCCTGCGTGCTTGTGTAGCAAGAGCTCTTACACATTCAGTCACCCACCTCTGAAGCCTGAAAATATGTTTTTAAAGCAGGAATATTTAAAAATATTTTTGAGGGGGCTATGGTTGAGGTACTATATGAATTAAGTTCTAAATTTCTTACCTTTAACAGTTATGGATTCTAGAATACCATTCAAAGTATGCATTATGAAGTCTGCACTATTTTATTTATAGAGGAAAGCACCAAAAGAAAGAAAATCAATTAAAAATTATACTAATACTTCATTTGAGAAATGAAATTAAGAGTGTAGAGAAATAACTTATTTTTCATTATATATAATTTTTCTTGTGATTTGGATACTTTTTCTATCTCTAAATAACACTTTAATTTTTATATACTGCTTAAAACAGGAAGGTAAAATGAAAATGACCCCTTTCCAACAGAGACTTGATAAATCCATCCTCCAGGATAGGTTGTCATGTCCCAGGCAGAGTAATGCTGGGTGGGTATTGAAAATTGCATGTCCCCAATCTGATGTGGGTGAATGTGTTCTCCATTCAGTGAGGAATTTTATTTTAGTCAGTGAATATTAACCAAGATACATTATGTCTAGTACTATGTTGAGTTCTGGTTATGCAATGGAGAATAACTTACAGAAAAAAATAAGCACAGAAATTAGCATAAAATTACCCTAGAACTTTTACACAAAGCCTGGGTCCTAAGAAAAGGCCTCTGAGTTGGACAAAATTAATGCTGTCATCAGTTTTGTGCTAAACATTATATAAATATAAAATATAAATTATGGATGTGTGTTCAGGTGTGTGTTCATACATACATACATAGAAAGACCTGCAGAGCAAGGCTGGAATTGGGAACACTGGACAAAAAGGAAAGAGTTTTACATGTTTGGCAAGTGTTAAATTTGTGATTGTTGTTAGCATATATTAATTACGCACAATGCATTTCATTATGTTTCGAACGTGTGTGTAGTGTATTTGGGTCATGGTCACACACACACACATACATACACACACACACATTTTTTCTTGTTCTTGTCCACTCCCATTGATCACCCTCATTTTCCCAGCAAGTCTTCTTTCTATTCATGTTTTGTTTTTGTTTTAGTTTAGGTGACCCATTGAGAGTTTTATTATCGTTTCTTACACGAGCTTATGTAAGGAATTATTTACAAGATCATAGACTCCCTACTTGTCTCTCCCTTCCCTAGAGATTGCAATTGCCTACAGGTATTCAGGGAGAGGCAGAGCCTCCTGGTGTGCAACAGTTCCAACAGATCAAGAATGCAAGTCAGCACCATGCGCAGAGCTACCCATCACTCTGCTCCTTCCCTTCCACATTCTTTCCACTCCCTCCTCCATGATGTTTTTGAGCCTCGGTGGGGTGATAAACATGCCCATTTTTGACTGAGCAAGCATCAATCCATCATTCTTGGCATGCTGCCATCTTTACCAGCCATGGGAATCTCTCAGGATCAAGTCTTGGTTCTTCAGTACCTTCCCTTTTCTGTATCAAACGATTAAGTCATTTCTCAAGGGGACTAATTACTTGACTCATGTAATCAATGGAAATTTAAAACAGATGAAAAACACAGCTCTGCTATAAAGCCATGTTGTTTTCAGCTTGGGCTGTATTTGCAGATGGATGCAGATGGTTGCAGGTGGATGTGGGCAGGGTGCTGCTCTACCTCCTGACGCTCCCTTTCATTGACTGGAATTCAGCTGTAGCTCCCCAGCAGGTGATCACAGGCAGGCCCAATTGTTCTCACATCATTTACTACTTCTGCAGACCAAAAATATCCAGACTGAAGAGGCTGCACCTTTTCTACAGTGCTTAGGCAGACACTTATTTATACTGTGTGTCTATAGGGTACCTTCACCCTCCAGAATGGGGGCTGGAATTCCTCTTACTGTTGTGTCTTCCCAGTGCCGGACAGTGTCTGGAAAAAATTTTTGATTAAAAGCATTTAATGAATGAAAAGCAAGACTAATATTTTTTAGGGGACAGTCTGCTCTACAAATATGAAATACTCTTGCTTCTGACACATCTTCATTGAGGGGACTGGATCTTTGATTTAGTAGCTAAGAAAATTCATGGGCAACGGCCTTGATAGTTACGACAACAGGTATGGATCCCTTTCTGTGTCCCAGACCATACATTGTGTGTGTGTTACATTGTGAAGTATTTTATCTCCATAGCAATCTGTTAGTCATATACTGTTATAACCACTGTGTCTAGGGGAGAATCAAGCCAAGGAGAAATGTGTCCCATGTCAAGATATAGATAACAAGAGGTAAACATATGATTGGAACCCACAGCCTTCTGTTTTTGTATCTTAAGCACTTACTACATGTACTATACTAAAGGTGGCATTTTCAGGAAGAGAACAGAAAGAAATCCATTGATCTCATGAAATGATAGGGAAAGGCTAGCTTGGAAAACAGCTATGATTGGAATACTTAGTAGTTACTTCCAGTAATACTGAGTTGCTTTCTCCAATAAAAATATTGCGCTCGAATATCATTCACTATATTCATAGGTGGTATTTAGTCATTTATTTACATCACGAGCATGACTAGAACTCATTTTGTAATTTGTACAAATATGCATAATGACTATTTTCACTATTTCTACCCCTGATTATGGCATGCAATTACACCACTTTTTTAACAATGGTTGACAACATATATCTTTTGGTTTTCTTTCATAATGTCATTTTTTAAAGCCCCATGTTTAATTATTAACATTTTCTTTTCTAGAATCATTTTTGAGCACTCTTTTCCCTGCCCACAGAAGCATTTTTTAATTTTATTCTGACAATTTCATACCTGTAATCAGTGCATTATGATTGCTCTTACCTTCCACCAATCTTATCCCTCCAAACTATAAACACCTGTCCTCCTTTCCCACATTTAAGTCTCTTCTGTCTGGTTTTGTTTTGTGACCCATTGAGTTTAATGAGGACTGCTGGTGTGACCATGAAGTGTGGAACTATCTGTTGGAGTCTGGTGGGCCCAGCAGTGAGTACACAACGCCTCCTCCTCCAGCACCCTTCAATAGCCAGGAGTCCCCCAGGGAGAGGTAGGGTCTGGTGAGTCCCTCCCCATCCTTGACTGACTGTTGACAGACCAAGTCTTATGCAAGCCCAGTGAAGGCAATTGCAGCTGCTATGAGTTCATGACTGCAGTGACTGTGTCCTGTTCGCAAGACAGCACTGTGCAGCCTTTCCACCTCCTCTTCCACGGTGTTCCCAGAACCTTAGATGGGGTGCTATAAATGTCCTGTTTATGGAAAAACACTCAACAGTTACTTATTACTCAATACCTTGCATTCACACCATTCACTGCAAAGAGAAACTTCTCTGATCAAGCCTGAGAGAAGCATTTGTTTGGATATAAATATAAACATTTATAATGTTATTGGACGCCACATGAATTTATCAAAACAATAGTAGCAAACCCTGTCCCCAAACTAGAGCATAGAACATCCTCAACCATAGATTTTTGACTCAGATTACATTACCAGACATGAATTCCTGCCTGTAAAGGAGACCTCGGATCCAGACAGCATAACAGTCATGCCACTATTGTACCAGTGGGCATGTCTGGCCTGGAAGGTTGATTATTTTAACTGGCAGGGTTTACAGCTGTGTGAGACTGTTGATGGCTTTTCTCGACCCTTCCCTCACCACCTCAGCTGCACAGCACCACCAAGCACTATCTGTGCATGCCAACTGCAGGGAAGTTCCAGCTTGATTTTACATTTAAAGCTTCAGAGATAGAAAGACTCACCTTACATATCAGTTCCCCGCTCTCCAGTTGTGTGATACTGGATGAATTATTACCTAACCTCACTGAGCTTCAAGGAACCACAGACAAAGCAGGAAGAAGTCTCAACTTACTGGGGTCTCTGAGGAGAAGTACAGGATGCAATGCTGATAGCACAGGACATGGGGGCATATATGTTCACAGCTGTACTATCTTCTTGATCAATTGTTCCTTTGATCAGAATAAAGTGATCCTCTTTATCTCTTCTGATTAGTTTTAATGTGAAGTCTATTTTGTCAGCTATTAGAACTGTGACACCTGCTTATTTTTCAGTGCCATTTGCCCAGAATATTTTTTCCATTCTTTCACCCTCAAGTAGTGCCTGTTCTTGAAGGAGAGATGAGTTTCTTGCAGACAACAGAAGGATAGCTTTTGTTTTGTAATCCATTCAATTAGCCTGAGTTTTTTGACTGGGGAGTTGAGGGCATTTATATTTAAAGTTATTACTGAAGGATGTGTTTTGGTTACTGTCATTTTAATTTGTTTGTGTTCTTGGTCCTATTTTGTATTTCCATAATTATCCCTTATCTTCCTTTGTTTACTTTCTGTAACCTCTTGGGTATAGTCATTCCTATCTTCAGTCCTTTCTATTGTTTTGAGTAATTCTCTGTAGGGCTTGTTCGGTGGACATGAATTCTTTCAGCCTATTTGTGTCATGGATAATTTTTCTCTCCCTTTCAACTATGATAGACAATGTTGCTGGATACAGCATTCTGGGTTGGCATGCACGGTCATCTAGAACTGGGAATACTTTGGTCCAAGCTCTTCTGGCTTTCATAGTTTGCACTGAAAAGTCAGCTGTAATTCTGATGGGTTTTCTGCTATACATGACTTGTTTTTCTCTAGCAGCTTTCTGTACCCTCTGTTCTGCACATTTAATGGTTTTACTGTGATATGCCATGGGGAGTCTCTGTTTTGGTCTCATCTAATTGATGTTCTGTGTGCTTGTTGTATCTGTATAGGCACATCTTTCCTTAATTTGGGGAAGTTTTCTTTTGTAATCCTGTTGAAGATCTGGTCAGTGTCATCAACCTGCAGTTCCTCTCCTTCCTCTATGATGAAGATGCATAGATGTGGTCTTTCCATGGTGTCCCGCATTTCCTGCATATTCTATTCCTGTTTTTTTTTTTTAATTTTTCATACACTTTCACTGAGTGGTTCAGTTCTTCAACTTTATATTGATATTCCTTTTTTCCATTTCATTCATTCTGCTTGTGAAGCTTTCTTCTGTTGTTTCAAATTGATTTATTGAGCCTTTCAATTCCATCTTTATTTTGGCTTGTTTTGATTAATATTTTTATTTCTTCAGTGAATTCACTTTTCAGATCCTAAATTATCTTTCTTATTTCATTCAGTTATATATTTGTATTTTCTTGACCTTCAGTCAGTTTACTCCTATCCTCTTTGAGGACTTTGAGTTGTTTGTGTGTTCTTTAAGTTCTTTGATCAAGTTATAATTGTTCCTTTAAATGCTGCATTGTGGGTTTCCTCTGGGTGATTCTTACTGTGGTACACTTCTGTAGGACTGGTGGGTTCTGTTGGGGACATATTCTCTTGGTTTTTCACATAATTTGTGTTTTTGCGTTGCTGTTTCTGAATATGGATTTCTTTTTTGCCTTTGTTTTGTTGAAGTTTTGTTCTGTTTATATGGTTGATGAGGCTTCGTTGCTTTTTTTCTCGGGTATGATTAGTTAATTGGTATGTACTTCAGGTTCTCACCTTGGTGACACAGAATGGTTCCAAGCTGATCAGTAAAGTTCTCTCCAGCGGGGTCAAAGTGAGTTCAAAGCTATAGGAATCCAGTGGCTGGGTGTGAGGAGGTCTCAGATAGGAAGATCAGGAGGGAAGAGCAGAGCTAAGTGTAGTGTGGGACGAAGTGGGAGGGGTCTGGGTTAGGAATTTAACACAGAGATCTGGAGCAGGAAGAGCAGGGGTGGGCCTCGGCCCAAGGCATGGTAGTGGACAGGTCTCTGGCAGGCAGATCAGGAGGGGACCAAGGGCAAAGTAGGGGTGAGGGACAGCCTGGGGAGGGTCTAACAAACTAGGCAGAGTAGGTGTGGGCCCTGAAGGTGGAGAATGCAGCTAGCCTAGGTGTGCCAGGGATCAGGACACAATAGGCTAAGAGGCTACTCCAGAGATCTGAGGCAGGAAGTGCAGAAGTAGGCCTAGGCCCAAGGCTAGAAGGGGGACACAAGCAGAGAGAACAAGGAGATAGTCTTAAATAGGTGTAAAGATAAACTTTGGTACACCCAGACCATGGACTATTATTCAGTGATAAAAATAAAGGAGTCATCAAATCACATAAATAAGTGAGAGAAGGGTGATGTGAAAGGCTGCCTGCCACATGATTCCAAGCACAGGACATTCTGTAAAAGGCAAAAACTCTGGAAACAAAATCTGTAGCATGCAGGGTGCAAAGACTGAACCCTGGTGCTAAATGTGAACTTTAGCTGTAATGTTTCAATATTAATATCGACTCATCAGTAGCTGTAACAGAGGGAGCCGAGAGAGTAGTGCTCGGGAATGCTGTGCCTTCCACGGGATTTTTCTGTGTACTTTAACTGCTCTAAGAAGCAATTCACTTACACAGTGCATCAAATTGCACACTTCAAAAAATACAGAGCTGTGTCAGAGTTAATAAAAATACTAACTTTTCTGAAGACGTCAACTGCAAAAATTTAAAGCTGGGAGGTGTGTAGTGCAAAGAGGCTTAATGTGATTGTATTCTTCACCATCTTGATGTGATTGTATTCTTTACCATGTTATTGTCACTCTCCTCTCTCTCTCTCTCTCTCTCTCTCTCTCTCTCACACACACACATATACACACACTAACAGAGAGTGAGCGAGAGAGAGAAGAAAATAAAAATAGATAAAATGGTACTTGAAACTGGGTGAAGGGCCGCAGACCAGTACTCACCTGATGGGCGCTGAAAAGGCTCAGACCAAGGAATCCCCATCCTACAGGGTGGGCAGCACAGCACACTAGCTGCAGAAGCAGCACCTGGATCCTGTTAGAAGTCCAGAAGCTCCACCCAGACCTGCTGACCCAGTGGGTGGGGCCAGCTGATCTAGTTTAACCAACCCTCCAGGTGGTTCTAGCAGTTTAATGATGCCTGCTCTGTCTGTAAGTCTATATGCTTTTTGGCAGACTCATAAACACAGGGGTGAAAGGCTCTCATCTTTGATAACAAAGCTTCTGTGTAAGCCTTGCGATAGTAGGATGCCAGTGAAGAGCAATGATCAAGATGAGTGTTTTAGTGACATTTTAAAATCAGCATTAATGAAAAAAAAATATCTGATGAACAAAATAGCAAAATTCTCAACAAAGATCACTATTACTGATCACCTTTAGCCTGAGGTTGCAACGTGGCTCTGCAACTCTGCTTCCGCGTCCAGCAGGGCAGGAGCTAGAACCACTGAGGTCAGTTCCACCCCTCTCTCCTAGACGCCCACGTGTCAACAAGCTCAGTCTCCATCTCCTCACTGTTCACGTAGACCTGCCTTTCCTATACCCGTTAACCAGAGAGTCTGAGTAACAGCACATTTCTAAAAGAAATTAAATGATTACTATCCTCAAGAAATTTCTTTCTCTGAGAAAACTGAATTTATACACAGAAACAGCAGAAAATTCACAAAATGAGATCTGTATGCACAAGTTACAGGAGTGCTGAAAATCTGAAGACTCGCAAAAGAAAAGGTGAACAGAGCCACATTAAGCTCCATTTGATGACATTATGAGAGGGCTTTGTGAACTGTATACATCACCACATGAATGTGAACTGTAGTCACTGTCCTCTTGGGAAAGAGAGCAGTATACCACACTTGGAAGAAAACCCTTTGACAAATTAAACCGAGGAGAGTTTATTTGCACAAAATAAAACCAATTCATGAATCTGGCAGCTCCCAGAGCCGGGCAGGTTCAGAGAACTCCAACCAAGAATGTGATCAAACTTCGTTACAGCAGAACAGACGTCAGACACAGGAGACAGTTTAACTGGCTACAGCTCGCTCAAACAAAAATATAGCTCAACTAGTTAATTGTTTACAGCCTAATCAATCAACTGGCTACAGCGTCTTCTTCAAAAAGCCAAAGCTCAGTGACTATGCTATATCAGCTTGGTCTGCTGGGCCCAGTGCAGATGCCCAGTCCAAATCTATAGCTTCCCACCCATTACACTTAATAGGAAGCAAGAGCGACAGGTGTGCCAGAGGAGGTTAGCAAAGAAACCAAACCTTATCTAGCTGGGAAGATGGAATGAGATAGAAAACGAAAACAGATTTTCTTAACTCCCACAGAAATAAAGAAAACTACCACAAGAGGTAAAGTACATGTTTTGGGGGATGGGGGTCAATAGGACCCAGAGGACAGAGAAGTCCCTGAGGGCTCAGTGCGGATGAAGCGCCCACACTCTGCGAGCCCAGACACTGGCCTTCAAGCTAGAAGCTGCAAATTATTGAAAGGAGAAAATGACACTAAAATTAATCAAACGACAACTTATTTAAGTGTGGATGCAAGTTAAACAAGCTCTGTAACGTGATGGGGAATTACGTGACAATTCCTTCACTGTCTTCCCGCCCCTCTCCCTCTGTTCCCCTCCTTTCCTTTCTTTGACATGATCTCAGTCAGTAGCCCAGGCTGGCCTTGAATTCACATATGTCCTGCTTCAGCCCCTCAGTGATGGGATTATAGATGCACCACTGTGCATAATGCTCAATTATTTTAAAAGGACTGAAATGGGAACAGCACAGAAGTTCACGGTGAGCATTGACTAGCTCCTGGGTACCGGAGTCCACTGAATGAAGACACTTTGGTTTGCTGTGGATCATGCCAGGGCACAGCTTTTGCAAGCTGCTGTTTTCAAAGAATTGTGTCTGTCTCCTCAATGATTGCAGCTGAGACACAGTAGCTACAGGAGCAGGAATGGGGCAAGACTCCGCAGAGGACAGGAACTACTGGCTTCTACTCAAGCTGAGAAGGCGGATAAAGGATTGGCCAGACTGGGTCAGCTCATCCTTAAACAGTGACAGAGCTAAGCGGCCCACAGGTGAGGCGGCCAAGGGAAAACTGAAAGGTGCTGTACGTGCATTTTGGAACAGGGAGAAGAGGACCTCCTCGGGGTTACCTGCACCACTCGTAAGCACAGCAGTTATTCAAGGTCAGTTTGGGGGAGTGGAGCAGAAATGAATAGCATTTCCACAGATTCTGGAGAGACTGGGCACTGGGATTAGGGCCCATTGCCCCTTC
The DNA here is from genome assembly GCA_035773235.1 of Eospalax fontanierii. Taxonomy (NCBI): domain Eukaryota; kingdom Metazoa; phylum Chordata; class Mammalia; order Rodentia; family Spalacidae; genus Eospalax; species Eospalax fontanierii. Next base: position 65,383,150 of record CM069539.1, on the reverse strand, counting down.
TCCATAACTTGACTAATCAGAGTCTTGGTTCAGAGCAGAAGTTGGGGAGATTGGAAGAGTCCTATAAAGGAGGCACTGTGGAACAATAAAATGCTGCTGAGATCACAGATTCGACCACAGAAGACTCTATCCAGCCATCACATGTTCATGAGTCAAGGGCATCCTGATCAGTGTAGTCTTCACATAGTAGGTCAGTATGGGTCAAATCAAGTTCAGGAGTGGAAACCACAGGCTGAAGCTAAAATGTAGCCCGGCCTTGGATTTGAGGGGATGATATCCTGAGTTTACACCCAGAAGGAAGAAAAAAAAAATGTTGAGCAGCAGAGAATCCTACCAGCTCAGAAACAATTCCAGCTTTCCAACTAAGCAAAAAGAAATACAAAACTTGGGTCCTGACAGTTACAACAAAAAATTAGGTACTTGGAACTGACTGCTCTTGCAGAGGACCTGGGTTTGGTTCCCAGCACCCACATGGCAGATAATGACCATCCTTAACTCCGTTTCCAGGGGATCTTGACACCCTCTTTTGACCTCTCTAGGCACTGAATACCTGTGATACACTTGCACACAAGTAGGCAAAACATTCATACACATAAATTAAAAAATAAATAAATTGTTTAAACTAGACAACTGCTTTCAAGTAAAAATGTCTATCTGTTTACATATATATATATGTATGTATTTTTATTTTCTTCCTCTTTTAGAGTTGAGTAACCATCCCCTCTGAAAAATAATAACTTTTATCTGATGAACTTGGGGGCAGGGTAAAAGAATCATATGACTGCTTAAAAATAATGACAAGCCAAAAAGTTAAGATCTTTGCATTATACGGTAGAGCTTGATTTATGTAGTAAAGTGATAAAATCAGTCTTTAAGGAGAAAGACCTCAGCATCATCGTGTATTAAATCCAAGCAAAGGCTAAAAACAAAGAGCATTTCGTGCTGGTGGGATAATTTTAAGTGTAAGAAAATGATTGCCAGTATTAAATGATAATAGGAAAGGCAACCTAATCTGACAAAGGATCGTTTAGTGCAGATACAGAGGGATGAGTTGAAGTCTTCCGGAGGCTTCTGCCAGGAAGCAGGGCCTCTGGACAATGAAGAAGGTGGGGTGGGGTGACTATGGGAGAAGCCACTGTTGGATTTTAGGGTAAGTGGAACATTGATATTCATGGAGAGTGGGTGGAGTCTGCACTATTCTTTTCCTGTTGCAGTAGCAAAATACCCTGACAAAGACAACTTAGGAGAGAAAGGGTTTGTTTTGGCTTACAGTTCTGAGGGATACAGCCCAGTATGGTAGGGAAAACATGACCGCAGGCAGGGAGGACATGGCAGGGACGGGAGCCTGGCCTCAGCCTCTGCACTTAGGAAGCAGATAGTAAACTGGAAGTGGGACTGAGTTATAAAGGCTCAAATCCCACCCCCAGTGACTCACTTCTTCCAGCAAGGCTCCTCCTCCTGAAGGTTGCACAACCTTCCCAAACAGACCTACTAAGTGGGGACCAAGTATTCAAACATGTGAGCTTATGTGGGGGCGAGGGGTAACAGTTCACATTCAAACCTTAATAAAGTCAACTAAAATTTAGAAGACAAAAAAATAGGATTGAAAAATGTGTATATTGGTAAAGAAGAGAACAAATTGTTTAAACATAACAATAACAGCACTAGTCATCACAGCTTCCACTATTGGAATGATGTTGCATTCTAGCCAAGCTACCTGAAACTTTACCTATTTTATCTTTCTGTGAACAAAGGATCATTTAGTGCAGATACAGAGGGATGAGTTGAGATCTTCGGGAGGCTTCTGCCAGGAAGCAGGGCCTCTGGACAATGAAGAAGGTAAGGTGGGATGCACTAAATGATCTTTCATTGTTCTGATTATAGATCAGAAACTGAGGCTCCAGGAGCTCGAGAGTTTTGCCTAGCATCACACCCTAAAGAATCAAAACCATATTTCAAGTCTCTTCGTGCCCAGCCCAGTATTTTTCTCAAGTCAGATTCTCTCAAATATGGAGGTGCATAATCTACCAAAAATACTTGCTAGGAGGACCAGTGAGATGGTTCAAGGGGTAAAAGTACTTGCCACTAAGCCGGATAACCTGAACTCAGTCCTTGGTAGCCACATGGTAGAAGGCAATAAACAACTCCTGTGAGTTGTTCTCTGACCTTTACAAACATATCACGGCATGCAGGCAGTCACACACACACACACACACACACACACTGCGTAATTTAACAAACATTTGCTGGGTAGATATGCAGATATTGGTATCATGGAAATAGTCACAGGAATTTTTAAACAAAAGTGCAAGGAATGTTGGTTAGGATCAACAACACACAAGTTTGACAATAGATAGGCCAAGAAATTTGTACATCCCTTTAGGATGACCAAAGTAAGTAAGGAAAGCATGTTCCTCTTTGTTCTAAATTTGACCTGACAGAAAGATAGAATGTGAAGCATAACTGACCTTTGAAACACTCTGTTCTCTCTCTCAAAGAAGGATCTCAACATCTTAGAAGCAGAAGATCCAGTGATGGCTGAGCAGCAACTGAGCTCTTTACAGTTTCATTAGAAAAGTTCCACAGCACACACATACTGCCTGCAACTGTATGTCCTTATCCTGTCTCTCTTCCTTTAGACCCTGAAGAGTCCAAAGCCAATACAAACAATTCTATTTCCCTAATGTTGACTGTAATAATATGTTAGTTTTGAGGTCTACCTGTTTCCTTTTTACAGGCATTGGCTAATTGGTTCATATATGCTAATCTTGGGTAGACACTAGTAAAAAGAAATGAAGTAGGCAACTCCTGCCTTGAGAAATTAATACATTTACATAGGAAACCAAAAGACACCACATGATGAAGGTTTTCAAACAGCTGTATGCTGAGTGCTGAGGCGGAAAGAGAGGAGTGAGAACCCCGGCCCGGAATTGCCAGACAGACTCTAATCGAGAGACGATGTTCATTCCAGGCCAGATGGATGACAGTTTTCATATGGGATCAAGAACACATAGCAAGGATAGGGTTTTGTGGTTTGCAAAGAAATGGAGGCCAGAGTAACTGACAAGACTAGAGCTGACCTGGAAGGAAACGGTTCACAGTCTAGTGGAGGGTGTCTAAAGCCCTGGAGGCTGTTGAGCCCTGTCCCAGTCTTGATATTGAACATCGTCTCATCAGTTGACTGGATAAGCAACAGGATCCCAGACAACAGGAAGTTAAGAGTGAGCAGAACCACAGTTCCTAGGCACTGTTTGGCCAGGAAGAACTTTGGCAAAGGCTTAAGTCAGGGTACAGTTTCTCTCAGTAGTAGAACGCTTGATGAAGCTGAGTTCCATGTTTTTATCATTCTACCAGAAGTCAAGAAAGGCCTGCTGAAAACCCTTCTGATGCCTAGAACTCAGTCTTTGGTATGTTAGGGAAGATCCAGGACAGTAAGACTCATGTGAGGCCATGTACAGTCACCATGATCTAATTCTGAATGTCTATAATATTTCGAAAACTACGAATGTAATGACTTCCAAGAGGTCAGAATTCAGTGTCTATTTTCTGAATGACTAGGGTATATGTTTTTACGCTGCTTTAAACCTGTTTCACTGTTTCCTGCAATAAGACATGCAACATTACCTTCAACATCAATCATTGTCATTAGACTAGCTTCAACCATGGTGAATTAACCATGAGCCTGACCCAATGCTGGGAACTGGGGCCTATAACATTTAGAACATATTATTAGCCCCATCTTACAGGTGTGTAAAGTCAACTGCAGAGGCTCTACAGTCTTGCCTCAGATCACATCCAGCTAGCTAATAAATGGCAACCATGGTGGAATATCTGAGCCCATCTTCTACCTGGTATTGAAATATCTCACTTCAAAAAAACTCATTTTGCATCCTTAAAATGTGGTTAATTGAAAGGTAGCAAAAGTCAGGATTGGTACTGTGAAAATGAAGTAGTCAAATTAAAGGTCTTATAGAGCTACATAGAGAGAAATGTATACAATTCATTGCATTTTCGCTGGCTGACAAGACAGATTCTTTATACTGTAGTTACATATATTAGAATTCCCTGGGTGTGGCACACAATCACATTTTCTTTGCCTAGTAAAGCCTTCTAGTAACAGAGAGGATGAAAATTTTCAGACTACAGACTCATATGATCTTCTTCTAAACTTGACAGTCTTCTGGCCCCGTAACTCATGTCTACTTTTCTGATCTTCATCTCTTAAACATTCAAATTCATTAACACATGCAGTGAAGACCATCGGCAAGGGCTTCTAGACTTGAAAATATCTTTATTTCTCTATATTCAGGTTACCGATGGCAAAGAAATATCTCAGTTCTTCCCATTATCTCCTGAGAAAGCTTAACTTCCCCAAGTTTAACTCCGGGTTTATCAGAAGCCAGAGATCTGGAGGAAGCAGTCGCCTACCTACTCCCATCACACAGAACAGCAAAATGTAGCAAGGACCCACATTGACTAGCAAAGAACCTTGCAGCATTCCACTTTTAAAGTGCTCCTGTCTGTCAGGGCCCATGAGGGACGAGGCTCTGCCGGGATTGCGAAGTCTGCCCTCTCCCTGAGGTGCCAGCTGCTGCCTGTTCACATGCAATGCCACTTTTGTTTTGCATTCTAATTAAGACGACGGCGAGAGTAAGTGCGAGTGCCAGAAGGACTATGCTAGCTGTCATACTGTCCTCCCGATGTTCTAATGATGGCTTTGGATTTGGGTGGAGGAGATGGAGAAAGAACTCCAGCACCATGAGACTACTTGTTGAAGAAAGACAATTAACAAAAAACAGCTGCTAATGGGACCCTTTCACTGGGGAGCCTGCAGGAACATTTACCAGCTCCCAGAGGAATACACACTCATTAACACCGTAACTACATGCCTTATTCTTGTCCTAAAATGTACAACTCATCCTTCTTAAATCAGTTTCCTTCAAGTGCGCACAGAGCTCAAGAAGAAAAGAGTGATTTATCACGAGTTTTTAAAAGCTGTCCTGTGAGCTCATGAAAATCTCCAATAATAATCACGCCCCTGAAATGTTCTTTAAACTTCCCAAATATTTAACTAGTGATCCCTGGAATCAAGTTATAGGGTCGATGAAAATAGATACTTTTCAATGCTGAAACTGTAGGCACTTCTCTTTTGGATATATCACTAATTCATCTTAAAAAAGATATGGGGCTAGATACCCCCACCTAGAGTCAGTCTCTGCAAGTGCATGCTGTGACTACAGCATTTAGCCAGTTATTCTTAAATTATTATTTTACTCAATCTACACAGGTTTTAATCCAGTTATGACTGGATTACTTACTACTCTTTGTATTTGCCCAAAGTGTAGACAGGAATTGGAAAGGTACCCTTCTGTGAAGGAGGTACCTTCTATGAAGGAAACAGGTCTTGGGCAGATTCCAATCAATGTTGATCTGGTTCTCTAAGGAGAAAGAAAAGGTCATTAATAAAAAGGTCTTTTAAATAGAAACAGGCAATTCTGTCCAATTCCATTATTTTAACACCCCCTTCCTCCACGAGGAAATAAAAATGGGCTATTTTTACTAATTTTCATAAAGACTGGGCTAAGTAATCAAGAAATAATTAAGTTAGAACTCTTCATCAGTAATAAGGATGAAGTTCCCTAATGAATAAACTAGACTCCCTTCATTCCAATGATGAGGTAACTATTACTGAAATGTTTATTAATGTAAAATTATATCAAGGAAAGAAAAAAAGCAGTTTTTAAAAGGTCAGATTGTCAATAAAGTATAGCAGATTGTCTGTCCTCTTGGGCACCAAAGTAATCAAGTTTTAAAGAGCATGAGAACTTTGGAAAATAAATTTAAATACTATTTTTGTATTATGCATCTTTTATGTGATAGTGCTGAATTAAATGATATAAAGTAATAAAAAGTAAAAATAAGGACTTCTCTCAAAAAACGTTTGCTCAGCAGTGGCTTTACTGACTTCATGGCTGGACAATTATTTGTTGTGAGGCTGTCCTCAATCATGAGATGTTTATCAGCATCTGTGGTCTCTGCCCAGCTGGGGGAGGGGCAGGGGCACAATCCTCTGCCCCAGCTGTAACCAAAACTGTTTCAGACATTCCCAAAAAATTTCCTGGGGGATGAAATCACCTCCACATAGGAACAACTGACTAAATGAAAGATCTGAATTGAGCTTTGAAAAGAAAAGCTGTGCTGCTTCTGAAAGGAAGGCGTTGGCAATTTGCACAGCGGCTCAGCATAAGAAGAGTATCCGGAGGGAGGGGGTATCTGGAGGGAGAGGGTATCCGGAGGGAGGGGGTATCCGGAGGGAGGGGGGTATCTGGAGGGCTGGCTCTCTAGTGGGTACTTTCAACTTTGGCTGGAGAGTCAAGGGGCTTAGTTTTCAGTCCTTCACTAACTTGAGAAAGTTGCTTATGTTCTCTAACACTTGTTTCTTTTCTCTACAAAATGGGGAAACATTAACTTACCCACAGTGTTGTCAAAGTAAACCAAAGAAGAATCTGGAATGGTTTGTATACATGCTTATTTTTTTGTTGCTGATGTTTACATCTTTGTGGAACCGGATAGGCTAGATCTATGATGAATGTTCATGTAGATATTACAAATGAAAAATAACTTCATGCTAATGGAAAACTGAAGCACTCATTCTAGGGAGGAGGAATGCTATTTGCATTTGACACATTGTTTATAGTAAATATCATGTATCTTATGAATTTTTCCTGAGAGTTAAAAAGGTGCTTCTAAATTCAGGAAAGGTGACTCATAGATGAAATGATAAATCTAACTCCGTTTTGTTCTAGTTGGCTTTTGCTTTACCCTGTCTTTTTGGCTAGTATAGCCAGCCAGGCAGACTCTCTCATGCAGGCAGTTTCAGAGAGTGCATTGTTTCAACAATACTGGGAAACTTAGAAGTAGTCAGGTAGCATGTCCAGGTAGCACATCTTCCCACCCAGCCTAACTGAAACCTTTTGTTAACTGAAAACCTCTTTGTTAACTCACCTGCCCCTGGTCTGGTGTAACTATGGTGATCTGATATAGCTATGGTTATTGACTTTGCCCTTGGTATGATGTTATTGTGGTTTTAAGCTTTATAAACCCTGCCCTGCTTCTCCTCAGGATTGAGAGTTCTTTGGGGCATTAACCTGCTCTCTGACCACTGGCAATTAATAAAGGACTCCTAATTCAACCATCACTATGTGGTATTCCTCTGTGCATCTTGCTATGTATTATTAAAGCTACTGAATAGTTATTAAAGTTCAAACCCACACCAAAAAGATAGGGAAGTCCAAACTAAAATATCAAATAATGTGTGAAAGAAGATAGAAGGATGACCTTGTATTTCCCCACAGACCCCAATACCCCAAACCAGTAAGCCAATACTGACTTTTAAGATTTCCAAAGAAAAAAGAACTGTAAGTCAAGTAATGTATACTCTGATGTTTTTTTCTCCAAGTTTTATAAAGGCTTAGTCAAACAGCTTGAGATATGCAAAAATGCTGGGAGAATAATTATCAGGATCTCCTTTGGGGAAAAAAACTGCATGGTCAGATGGATTTTGTTATTGTTGCTGTTTGTTTGTTTTTACTTCTTTTTATTTTTTTTGAAGACAGGGTCTCATGTAGCCAGGCTGACCTCAAAGTCTCTATGTAGCCAAAGATGACCTTGAACTTCTGACCCTTCTGCCTCTGACTCCTGACTTCTGGGATTACAATCATAGGCTTCACCATGCCCAGTTTTAAGTGGTACTGGGGATCTAACCCAGGACACCACACATGCTAGGCAAGTACTCTTATCAACTGAGCTATATCCAATGCCTGCCTGACAAGTTTCATCCAACCAACTGGGCAAGTAGAGCAATAGAATGATGGGGAACATTATACTTAACTATGTGAAACTTGAACTATTGCAACATGATAAAATGAAATAAGAACTAGAGTAGTTACCTTACTGGCTTCTGTTTCATATCCAGAACTCAAAGGCTCTCAAAAACAAGTGAAATAATACAAATTAAGACACACTTAACAAAGGAGAAGCATTAAAAAAGATAACTGTATTGAATGACATGAATTTATAAAGAAGATGAGGCATGCCAATCTCATTGCTGTATATATTAAGAGACTATAAAGTATCAAAGATAGTACATGGAATTATAATTAAAAGGTAACTAAAGCAGAGATATAACTTCTTTTTTAATTTCTTAAAATTTATTTTTATATGTATGAGTGTTTTACCTACATATATTTTAGTGCACCTTCTTGTACAATGCCTGTAAAAGCCAGAAGAGGGCGTTGGATCCCCTGGAACTGGAGTTAGGGATTGTTGTTAGCTGCCATGTGAATGCTGGGAATCAAACACTGGTCCTCTGCAAGAGCAGCCTGTGCTATTAACTACTGAACTATCTCTCCAGCCCTAGAAGTACAACTTCTGAATGTCAGAAAAACTGCACAAAGGTTGACTAAATAAAAACAAACACAAAGTGACAAACATTTAAAAATATAAAATATAGCATGAATTAGCATAGAAACAAGACTAAACATATTATCACAATGATAAATCAAAATGTTCAATATCAACTGAAAGATAAAAGCCGAATAACAAATCAGAACTCAATCTAAAACAAAGTGATTCAGAAAGTGAAAATAAAAAGAAAGGCAACATTATAACAAGAAAATAAGGCGGGATTTGCAGTTTTAACTCTGACAGAGTGGACTTCTGAACAAAGAGCCTTGAACAAACAAGTCTATAACGAAAAAATGCAAAACTTAAAATGAAGAAAGACCTGCTACAAATATGTAAGTATCAAATGGAAGCATCTAAGAGACAGAATTATAGAATGCAAAGAAAACACATCAGTAATAAGAGACTTTCAGTTATCTCTTGGTTAATCCCAAATTGTATAGAGGAGAAAAAGTACATTGTAAAAGAATAAGATAAAAATAAGTTAGCTGGGTGTGGAAGCTCACGCCATGAGTTTGAGACCAAATTGGGATCCACAGTGAGTTCCAGACCAGTCTGGGCTATAGAGTAAGACCCTGTCTCAAAAACACAAGAAATCTAATTAATAAATATAAAACTCTATAATCTGAAGATTAGGGTATAAGTTCATTTCACACAAACATAAGCAGTCACAAATTAAGATATTTGACACCAAAAACAACCAATGGAAACTTAGACAAGTGCAAACAACAATACTATTAAAGAGAAAGTTCATCCAGGAAAAAGTAAAATCCCCCTTTACAGAACAGTTGGAACTATAAAGTAGGAACTACAGAAGTTTGCAAAGTTTTCCAGCTTTCTAAGACACAAAGACCACAACCATGCAGTTTAAAAATGACTGAGACAGAGCTGACACAGCACTCAGAAAAGAACCCGAACCCAAGCAGGATGCGGAAGCGGTAAAGTAGACAAAGAAAGGAGGGCAGTGGATGGGAGAGAGAGAGAAAGAGAGAGAGAGAGAGAGAGAGAGAGAGAGAGAGAGAGAGAGAGAGAGAAATAGATAATGACTTTCTGGCCAAGTATTGGTATATCCACGAAATGAAAACAGAAAGACTAAGAATGTACAGAAATGAATAAACTAAAAAAGAATGGCTGGAATGGAGAAATGGGAATAAAAGAAGATGGGGGAGAGAGAGAGATCTCGAGGGAGGAAGGGGGAGTGGGAAGCACAGATGGGTGGGAGCTGGGGGGTGCCTATGTGTTTACACACGCACTAGCACAGGTTACCTCTGGAAGGATTCATAAGAAATTAGTCAGTTTCTCTGTTAGGGAACAATGGTAAAAGAAAGATTTGCCTTTCTCCACACCTAAATAACCAAAAGGTATCCTTTCAATGGGAAGAAATCTGGTTTTGAGTTTATAGATTGTATTTGGCCTATGGATTTCTACTTTAAAGTTCCTTCAGGAAGTCAACAGTTGATCATTTTTATCATAAAATTATTTAGGAACTAAATTTACCTATAGTCCATATGTATGTATTGATCAATCAACTTTGTCCTAATATGCTAATTATTATAATTACTATAACTACTAATGCCCAAAGTTTTAAGCCCATTATAAAAAGTGTTCCACTATGTCATGGAGAGATTATCCCACTGAAAAGTAAATCATACAGAAGTTAGCTTACCAGCCTCTGCTATGGAAGCCCTTAATATAGATTAATTCATTCAGACAGAAAAATAATTTAATCTCTCCTGTTGAAAATTCAGGAAAGACACTAAAGAAGGGAATCAATGCTCTTATCACCCTGTTCATTTCTCAAGAGAAACATAAAGCTATGTTTGTTCATATTTGGGAGTTTTAAAGATCGAAACAGTGAAAAATATTAAGTAATCAAATAAGAGAGGGAGTAAGGAATTGATCAGATCTGACAGCCTAATTCCAGAAGAACTTTTTTTTAACAGAACATTTAGAAAACAAATCACCAAAAATCTGAATTTGCTCTATAGATTTAAATCTCATTTGTCAGTCCCTGAATGGTTCAAATTCTCAGATTTGAAGGCATTTTGACCTCTGTTTAATGTTTATATCACCAAGCCATACAATTCTCTTGTGTATATCTCTCTCCCAATTAAATCTGGAATGGGTTTTGAACAAACTGATAACTCCTATTTTAAGTAACACTTGGTGCCACATCTAAAGAGCCTAGTGCCAATACTCTCCGCACAATGATCTCATTTTAAGCTTTTTCCTCCCAAAAGCAGACTTCAGTTTTTCACCACATAAACTGAAATTACCCAAAGTCTCTACTGAGCTGCTTGCCGACATAATCTGGGCCATTATTTCTTATAGAAACTTGGGGTGAACTGGTGTCTTGAACCTTGCCTTTTAATTAGTATAAGCTCCTTGAAGAGTGGTATAGTTAAACATTTCCTTGAAATGTTTCAGGACCCTAAGCTGTGAGATACCTGCCAATCCCCTATGAAGATCAATAGAGCAAAGACTGGGCATATAAAACAGAGCTGACCATTAGAAAGTCCTGATAACGGAAAGACAATGGACAGTAGGTCTGCAATATCGGCATGTTCCACAGAGGAACAGAGCCTTTATCTGTGCCTCTGACTAGGACAGATGTTCCAGGGAGCAGTAACGCTAAGCCGCACTAGCATTCACAGGCCCCAAGTAGATAGATGCCTGCCACACAAATAGATTATTCTTGACTTCTTCCTTTTAGGCATCACTGCAGGGCTGATATCATACACAAACATTCTAGGATTGTCTTGAATAACACTTATACTTTAAACAAATACATTTTTATTTTGTGGTATTTGAAATTGAACCCTTGCACATGCTAAGCAAGTTCTCTGACACTGAACTATGTTCCCAACCCCAGACAGCAAATGTTTAGAATGACTTTTGGGGAAAAGCCTTTTGCCTTTTACTGACCAACACATTTATCCTTGTCTTTTGATGTGCTTCATTAAATTTAATGCTCATATATTATGCATTATGCTTAAGAGAAAAAAAAATGTTCAAGTGTTACTGGCTCTTCCTAATAAACCTACTGATATGGTAGAATATACTGTTTCCACATTGCACTTCAATATTGAGTTGGAATTTCTTTCAGCAGCAAGTTATTTATCTTACTAACAATCTATCAAAATAAACATCTCCTGTAGCACAGTATTATTAAATATTTTTCATTGCTGAAATTCCCCAGTCCCCTTAGGCAGAATTAATGACCCTCTGTTGGCACATACATCCATACGTCGGTAGTGCTCACATTTTTAATAGGTACTATTACTGACGGATGTTTTATTCCCACCTGATCGGAACCCCCTGGAAGACGGGGAACAGGTCTTATTCATCTCTAAATTCCAATGACTTTCAGAGCCGCCTACATGATGGATTGTGAAAACTTGCAGGCATTGACCTGTATTCCGCTCCCTTCTATCTAACCCCAGGGGCAAGGGTGTGGTAAGGCAGTTGGGAGGGGACTGAAGAACTTGAGACAATTCCTGCAGAGTCTCTCTCAACCCTAGTACTGACAGGAGTTAAGAGCAAGTAGCCCCATTTTGTGTGTCAGGATTACAGGCCCAAGGAAAACAAAATGTGTACATATCCCGAAAGATTCAGTAGCTGGCGCCGAGAACACCAAGGTTCAACAATCCACTCTACTCCGTCAGTGAGGGAAGGAACTGAAACCGAGATGTTCAGCTAAACACTGGCCTTTATTCTTTTTCACTTCCCATTTCTTCCTCTGCTGAGACGTTTTTGGAGAAAGTTTTCTCCGCGGGGGCGTTTCCTGAAACTGTTCACAGTCTCTAGCCCTATCAGCCAATCAGAACTCCCCATATATGTTCAAGTTAACCTGCCAGATTTACTCCAACTTGATCCCTAATTCACATGCAGACAGGACCAAACTGGGTGTAAAAAACCCAATTCCAAAAAAACTCACCTATTTCCCAGACCACCCCCCACCCATGACCCACCCCCACCCACGCCAAGGGCTGGTGCACTAACTCTCAATAAAACTTTTCTTGCTTGTCTTCACGCATCAGACAATAACCTCCAAAGCCCCTGACTCTGAGTGACTCTACTGCCTTGAATTTCGGGGACTCTAGTCCCCAGAGCTAAGCCCAAGAGCTGAAAAAGTCTCCCAGGACACTCAAAGAACCGCACAATTAGACCTTTCTTTACTTTAATTCTGTTGCTTTTGTGACTCCTAGACTTATAATATAATTCTTTTCTGAATGTGGCAGTTGCTGTATAGAGTGGTAACTGGATCCATAACAGGTCCGCGCTGGACCAGGCGGCCTATGGCCCAACGTGAGCAAGTGGTACCTGAGGCCCTTTCGGGAGATGAGTTCTCACACTGACCACCGCAGACTCATTATTTCTGACTTCTCTTCTCCTGCCCCTCCGCCCCCCCGTCGTCCCTGCCCTCTCTTCTGTGTCCACCTTGCCGTTTCTGTGCCTGCTCGTGCTCAGAGGAGCTCTACTACTCATGGGTTTTGTCTGGTTTTCATTTTTAGTTATTGTGTGTGTTTCTCAGTGTGGATTTGTGCTTGTGCATGGGATGCCTGCAGAGACCCTGGAGCTTCAGTTCCAGGCAGTTGTGAGCTACACAGCCCGGGTGCTGGGGTCCAAACTCAGGACCTCTGGAAGAGCAGCGTGCATTGTGAACTGCTGAACCATCTCTCCAGCCCCAACTCATGAGTTTTTTAAGACTGTTAGCTCCAACCTCAATGATCCTTTAACTGGGACAGAAGCAGCTACCAGCAATTAATAAGAATAGGAGGAGAAGATGAAATTTGTTGACAGTGTCTAGAGCATTTTTAATGCTCCCAGCAGCAGAAAGTACTTACATAAGCCTTAGTAGTAAACTGACATAGAAAAGATTTTTCTTTCCTTTTTTTTTATTATTTTTATTTTTATTTACCCCCTCCCCCATTCTGGCTGACTGGTGTGGCCTTTCTGGGAGCACCACTGAAAATCAGAGCATCGTCCTGACTGAAGGAGGAAGAGTTCCATAAGGCATTCACTTTCATATATGTGTTTCCCCGTTTGCCTTCCTATCCCATCAGGCCATTTACCATCTCAGTATCCGCACTGCTATCAGCAGAATACCTAAAGTTTATTTAATCTGAGAATTATCTAACCTTGAGTGTGAGTTATTCAGGATTGAGTGTGAGCCTGACATTATGCTCAGCACTGGACTCAAAAAGATAATATACATAGTCATTAATCTCAGACAGCAGAGTCTAGCTCCTAACAAATATGATATGCTATTTGTGTATCATTAAAACCAACCAGTAGGCAATGTTGTGTATTTTTTTTCCATTTAAAAAGAGAATTTCTAACCAGGTGTGGTGGCGCACACCTTTAATCCTAGTACTCGGGAGGCAGAAGCAGGTCAATCTCTGTGAGTTCAAGGCCAACCTGGTCTACATAACAAGTTCCAGGCCAGCTAGGGCTTTCTCAAAAGAAAAAATGAAAGACCATTCTTTATGACAACATCATGAAATCTTAACCGTAGATTTCCACAAGCATTTCCAAGGGATTCTGGAAAAGTATACCAATTCCTGGTACATTGGAAATGGGATTAGGGTCCACGACGTAACTTCAAATAATTAAATACTGAGTGTTGCCTCTCCAAAGAAGTTAAGGATCTGTGGATAGTGTACGTATCTAAAATCTAAAATCAAGACAAGCAAGGAGAAAATAATAGACAATGGCAATGTGATTCTGTAAGGGTCAGAGGAGGTGCCTCGCAGGCACCAATTTTCACAACCATCATTTAAGGATGATTTGTGACCAATGTAGCTGGCCTGTGAGTGACGGAAAACAACTTGCTGTATGTACTGAAAAGAACTGTTTCCCTGAAAACAGAGGCAGCTTAAGAGCCTGGCAGAGTGGAGGGCAGAGGAGAGACAGGAGTGGAGCAGGGCCGTCGAGCCCTGGACTGGAGCACTGCGTGACTTCAGGCTGCTGCTCTACACTCAGGGTTTCCAATCCAGAAGGCTCCTAGCATCTGGCTGCCCTTCTCTCTTCTCTCAAGCTTACTTGTTCCTGACATCTGTTGAATAAGGCAATTGTATCTGTAGGTGGGCTCCAGGATGACTCCCAGCTATCAAATTTTAAGTATCTATATATGCTATATGAAATATATGACTTTTAGCTAAACAAACACCATTAGAAATTGAGAATGGTAATTTTCCCTACAATTGTTAAAAGAATCTGCTCTTTACTAAAGGTGATGTAAATAGTGCGCGTGCACACACACACACACACACACACACCATCTTTAAAGTAAGAGAGCATATGACAGAGAAATGCATTAACTGGCAAAGTTTTTTGCAAAGTGTAGTCCATGAAGTGCCCACCTCAAAATCTGCCTGAAAAAGATGAAGATGCAGATTCCGAGGCTGCACCCTAGAACTATTAAGAACTCCTGAATTGCATATTAACAGAGTCAATAGATGGCTAAAAGCATTCGAGTGGGAAGAGCCAGGCCACTCACATTGCACAGGGAAAGGCTTTTTCCATGTAGTCCCTAAAGACATGTCAAGTATTTCACCCAACCAGTCCCAGCTGTGCAGTGTCTTTCCAATAACCCCAAGTTTAGATTATTGGAAAAACTGGAAATTGATGGAAGATCTCAACTTCAGCCTAGAACCAGCAAGACCAAGAATTGTCTTGTTCCCACCATGTCTCGGGCTTTCGGAAGTCACATACATCAATTCATGTCAGATTCTAAGACTTTATTAACAAGAAAGGACATAGGCATATCTTCAGGCCTAAGTTCCTTCCTGGTCAGAGGCCAGCCTTTCACAATGCAGACAGAAGTGCAGGTGACTCCATCCCAGTGCCTCTGGCTATCTGCCTGCCTTGTAATTGTGGACTGATACTGCTGGCTCTAAAGGAGCAGCTGCACAATGCACCATGGAGTGGGTTTTGTTTGGCTGGTGTTTCTCAACACAGAGCATCCATAATTCCTCCAGCCATCAATGGTCAATGGCAGACACAATCAAAACCTAGCCAGGAAAACTGCAAGCTCACACACGGCTGCTGGTGGACAGCAAGGTCATGTGCTGTTTCCCTTCTTATTTTTAAGAAATAAGAGCTTTGAGAGACATACAAACATGTAGCACATCAGTCTCTGTTTTCAAATGGTTAACTTGCTAAAGAAATGTTGGCAACTGATTACTGTTGGGTGAGGAGTTAATCTTCATAAAGTGAGGGACTCTGGATAGATGGTTTGGACCTCAGTGGATGAACCTGCACTGAAGAACATTTGTGGAAACTAACTTGACACAATAAGCCTTAACACAGATACTTTAGCAATGGCCTGAGTTCAGACAGCTTGTAAACCAGACTCAAGTTGGACTGTTTCCTACTTGATATCGTTCAGTGTAGACTTCCTCTTCCGTTGCCTCAAAGAACAGTTATTTTGATTCAGACACACTTATTTTAAGTCATACATTTTAACAACAACATCAAATACACTAATGCATACACAGAAGGAAAGTACTTGAATTTCTAAAGTACTTGTCAGTCTCTTGGTACTTAGATCATACGTTCCACAAAAAAATGCTTCACAGAGACCTCTCTTTGCTAGGATCATATACATCTGGACAATCTACAACCCAGTTTCTTTTTAAATTTTATTTATTTATTTAGTTTTTATTGAATCATTATGTATTTCATACAGAACATCTCAATCAATCTTAATCATCTTTATATACCCTTCCTCATTGTACCTCCATCCATAGCCCCCCAACTGAAATCCATACATTCTTTCATCTGTGTTAAAGCCTATTGTGTCAAGTTAGTTTCCACAAATGTTCTTCAGTGCAGGTTCATCCACTGAAGCCCAATCCACCTATCCAGAGTCCCTCATTTATGAAGATTAACTAATCCTCACCCAACAGTAATCAATTGCCAACATTTCTTTAACAAAGATTGGGATCTGCTGCCCATTTCTCCAGTTCCATGCTGGGTCCTTGTCTGCTTGAGTTTGCATGGGTCTTGAACATGCAGAAATCATTGCTGTAGCTTCATATGAGCAGGGTCCCAGGCACTTGTAAGATTCTATTTCCATATGGTCATGAACCTCCTCACTGCAGTCTTTCTACCCCTGCTTCTGAAATAGTTCCTGAGCCCTGGGAGAGTGAAACTACAGGAGTTTTGTCCAGGGACCCACACTCTGCAGATTCCTAATCTCCATGCTTTGGCCATTTGTGAGTTTTTGTGTTATTGGCTCTCTGTTGCATGAGGGAGCTTCATTAACGAGAGTTGAGAGATTCATTAGTGTCCTCCTTCCTCTGTTCTATGTTGCGTGAGCCTTAGGTATAGAGGCTGCATTGTAGATGTGCTGCTTAGGCATGTGCAATTCACAGACAAATGTCTGTACCTGATCAGCTGTGGTGCTCTGTAGTAGTCTCCATCTGGTACAAAAGAAACTTCCAATGAGTGGTGACTGGGATACATGACCACAAATATAATTATACATATTTTGCACTTAGTAAGAAGTTAAATTTGCCTAGGGATACAATAGTCTTAGGTAGTCCTTGATTGCCCCCAAGATAAAAGTGCCATTACTTGTTGGAGACCAACTGACCTCTGTCTTGCCCTTCTGCACATGTAACATCTTGTGACTCAGTGCAAAACATCCTGACACCTGTTGACACCAATTATGTTAGGCTGGAGTCTCTTGAGTGCCTCTTATTGTCTAGCAAACAAGCCCCCCTACCTGTAGCTGCCTTGGGCTACACATGCCCTTGGCTCCTGGTTCTTCCTGTGATTTGTATCCTAGCAACCTTAGTCCATGCCCCACTTAGCCCCTGCCTCATTTCCTAATGTCTTCTTCCTGATATTCATAACCTTATGATGGGCCTTTGTCTCTGTTAATCACCACATTCCTGTATGGGTGCCTGACTCCTCCAAATTATAAATACCCCCTAAAAGAATAAAGATTTGCCGATTTGATCAGGAGATTGTCTTGTCGGCCCTCCGTGTTCCCTCTTGTCTCTTTCACCCCAGGTTTCTGAGGACTCATGCTCTACTGAGTCCAGCGGGCCACGGCAACTATTACTGTACCAATATCAAGTGCTGTGCCCATCATTGATGTGTTTATTTGGTCATGAGGCTGGTGCTGGGCCATCAACTGATATTCTCCCTTTGATGCTTGCATAGTGCTCTCTAGAGCTGTGAGAAGTAGCCTTCAGGGGAAGTGGCTTCCAGGTCAGTTCCAGCTCCACTGCTCCAAATCCAGTCTCTGAAATATGTCCCACTTTTAGCAACAGGGTCTTACCTTCAAGTTCTGGGAGGCAATCAAAGGATGTGACAATAGCCTGTGTAATTTGGGGAGACTCTTGAACCACCTTGGCCAACAACTCAAAGGAAGGTTTCTCCTGTCTGGCACTGTTTCTTGCTATGTATCCTTCAGCTATGCACATGGACTCATGTAGAGATATTGTATGTGGAATTTGTCATTAGGTTGTTAGATTAATATGACTCCCTCTGTGTTTTATATTTATTTTACATCATTTATCTCTTCTCTCCCCCCCGCCCCGTCTAACCCTCCCTCCATACCTTCCCCATTTAAAGTGTCCCCATTTTCCCATTTCTCCCTTGATAATTCCAGGTTCCTCTGGCCCCTCCTCTCCTGAGCTCCTTCTTTCCCTCTATCCCCATAGCTCCCTGTATAGCCCTCCCTCCCTCTCCCGTTTAAATGGCCCAGTGTTATCTATTTCCCCTTACTAATTCCTGTCTCCTCCTACTATTCTCCTCCCTCAGGCTTCTTCTTTCCCTCCACCTCCCTGGTTCCTGTCCATTTTCCTGGTTACTACAGTTACTTCAGGATACAAAGTCACATGTAGGGATTTGGTGCTGAGATCCACAAACAAGGAAGAACATATGCTGTTTGTTTTTCCTAGTCTGTGTTACTTCATTTAGCATAAGAGTTTCTAGTTCAATCCATTTGCCTGCTGTAGAGCCCTGTCTACTTTCATCAGCCGAGTCCTGATCGGTGGAGGGCTGCGGATTGAATGACGCACATATAAGACAGAGACACACAGACACTAGATAGGAGGAAAGGAGAATGACTGACTTTATTGGGAGGCAGCAAGCCTTATATACCCTGAGGTCCCGGCTTTACAGGAGGTTAAAAGTTCACGTTCTCAGGAGACATCCAGCCACATGACACACACCTGATGTAAACTGAGGAAGTGTGTAAAGGTCAAGTTGTTTACTTCGGAACTGCAACTGACAACATCCTGCTAGCTCTTGGCCGAGAGCCTAGCACTAAGAGAGAAGGGCTGCAGGGGGGCCAGACCCTACAGCCTGCAAATTTCATGATTTCATACAGCCCAGTTTCTTAAACTATGAGTACCAGCCACAAATGGGGTCACATAACTGAATGTGGGAACCATAAAATTTAGTGAGTAAAAGGTTTTATGAATGCACCTGACTCAAAATTAGTTAAAAATTGAATATTCAGTAATTCTGAGGTATTTGTGGCATTCCGGTCTATGTTGCATCATAAAACTCTTCTGTGGCCTTGGCTCTGAACAAACATGGGCACTTTGTATAGCACATGCCAGCACCCCATGCTAACAATCACTGCCTAAAATATCTTATGTCAGATTCAAGACTATTACGTATGCTATGAATTGCAGTGTTTTAACGTCTACTAGGTTTTCTGCTCTTATAGAACAGAGTCGTGTAATTATGGCAGACAAGGCTTACAGTGACAAGAAAAGCCACTGAAGAGGAAATTACTTGTCAAGAGAATAAAACCTCTGGGCTGGGTGGAGACATAACATTCCACTTGAGTCAGATCAATCACCTGGCCAAGGGACCACTCCTAAGAAAGCAGGTTCACCGTAAGCCATGCTAAAAACCTAGATGGAATAATTAGTGCCTTCATGGGATACAGTATTTTTTCCTGCCTGGAATCCCTGCCCCAATGCAACAGATTATGGGACCACAGACCTTCCACTTCCTAAACCCACGCACTTTTCTGAATTCTTCAGAAAAGCAGAACCTCGCCTTCTCTTCTTTCCTTCTTTTCTAAGCACGTTTTCCTAACACTCTGGACTTCCCCGACAATTTAGGTTTCTTTACTCTTTCTCTAAAGCTCTCCCCTGGCCATGTGGCTGCTTGTCCACCATGTGTCTAACCTCTTCTCCTCACTCTTCTGCTCTGCAGCTTTCCTGCCCAGGAGGTTCTTCTTTTAACTCTAACAAAATTGTCCTTAAGCTGCCGTTTGAGTCCATTCTTAAATTATTGTATTAATGACACAAAGAACCGTAAGAGGGGACCCCTATTTCCTTTGTTTCATCTGGCAACCATGAAGGGATCCCAAAATTCTAGTATAGGTATCATTCCTCAGCACGTATGTGTCAAATTAGTATATCTTTAGATTATATTGTGTTCAAATGTTTGCTTTTAAAATCTGTTGTATGAGTTTCATCAAAAGCTATTAAATGAATTTTGACTTGGGATTAGGACAGAATTTCCAACAATTTCTGAAATAGCCCTAAACATTCTGCTGTTTTATACTATGTGTTTATACAAAGTGCCATTCTCGGGATTGACAGTTATAAAAGTGAAATACTGATCTACTCTGAAAAATACTAAAGATGTCCTCCAATACCAAGTTTTAATTCTTTATGTAAAAATGAATAAGCATATCTAATTCCTTAGTATATAAATTTGTTTTTGTTTTTAATAAGTGACAGTTATATATATATATATATAATAATTGTTCTAAAGTAACTTTCCCTATGATTTACTATCATCAATAAATGCTTGATTTCTGTGCCTATTTTATACATTATATACCAGCAATCACATAAAAATTTCACAGGCAAAAATGGGTCATGAGCCATTCGTGGTGGCATACAGCTTTAGTCCCAGCACTCAAGTGGCAAAGTCAGGTGGATCTCTGTGAATTCAAGGTCAGCTTGGTCTACATAGCAAGTTCCAGGCTAGAAAACCCTGTCGCAAAAAGACAAAAAAAAAAGCGGGCGGAGGGTCATAAGTAGAAAAAATTTAAGCTCTGATCTACAGCAATGAAAGAACCGTAAGGAATAAACATTTGTTGGTATAAAAATGACCAGAATTTTTTCTTCAATCAGCACTTTGTAGCCCTCGGGTCAGACAGATCAGAGGCAGGCTTCACATCTTCCCAGGGAGAAAGGCAGTCTGCCTGCTACCACACTGCAGTCTTCACTGTCCTCCTTCTCCACAGTGATACCCCACCCCCCACACACACTGACATTCCAATCCTGGTCTTGGCATTTTCTGATGGGAGCTCACCCTGACACACAAAGTCCACAGATGTTGCAGAATGGGAAGACCAAGTTGGTTTGCTTTCGTTATCTTTTAAGATCCTGTTATGGGGCAGGTAGAAGTACACAGTTCCTCTCAAGCAATGTGAGACGTATTCATCCAGTTCTTAACCAGTGTCAAGTTTTCAGAATCTCTGTCAGTTCATACCAGAGCTGAGTATCAGTGAGCTTCAAACATGATTTAACAAGCAATTTTGAGGTAAAACTTTAAAAAGCAACCAAATTTGTTCAGAAGCCTAAAGCAGCATCTGACACCCTCGCCCTGTGAGAACACAGCAGACAGTTCTGTAGATGTCTTCAGAATTAACGTGTGGTCCGAATACCCAGGTTTCTCTATTTGGTTCACTATTCAGATTTGTCTTAGACTGGACACGTTTAATCTGCATCTCACTGCATTTGTATTGGCTTTAGCTTTGCTTTGTCGTTTTTTTTTTTACTAAGCTAATATGAGATTACTTTAGACTCTGCAGCAATATACAATTTGTACTAAATAAATCTTGTCTATAAATTACAGATTTATAGAAAGCAAAGCCTTTTTTTCTTCCATTGTTGTTTTGATGGATGTATAAAGACATAAAAAGAAGACTTTAAATTTGAGTCTCTAGTCCATTGAGGTAACTCAAATTTTATTTGGGGATTAAAAATATAGTCATTTCCTGAATGGGCACAACTTTTCTCCAAAGAAAAAATATTAAATGTCTTTAAAAAGTAGCCATTGCTTGCTGTAACATCACTAACCAGGGAAAAGAGCAGCGCACTAAGATTCTTAGTGAGCAAATGTTTACACTGACACAATAAGCCAGACACAGGTGCAAAAGGAAACAGAATACAGGATCTTGACTTCTGGTCCTATTGTTTACATAAAATTTTAGTTATTTAACCTCATTGCTGGGCAGAGATGAATTCATCCTAAATCCAGTGAAATTTAAACTCTGCAGCCCCACATATGCTTGCACCCCTTCTAGGAGCCTGGTGGCTCACTCCTGTGGCATTATATATTATTTTGTAAAACATTGCAAAAATGCAATTAACTGTAATTTGTTGTAACATATCTTCACTCTGACTTTAAAGACAATCTCCAAAATGTTATCAATCCCATGTAATCTGAGCTCCTCTTCTTCTGGGTCTACATTAAAGTGTACCCTGTATTTCACAGCTGAATGCTTAGCCCACTGACTCATGAACCCACCAGGTTGTCTTCTTTTGCAGGAGAGCCTTCTCAGTCTAGTATCAGCTTAGCCTCACAGTCTCTCCGTCGGTAACACCTTCACGAACGCACAGACTTCCAGATCATATTTTAGTAACTGTAACCTTTATGAGAAGCTTAGGATGCTTGAGTACATCACTGAGCATTAATTAACATCGGGTTCCTACTGGGATCTGAAGTTTAAACCACTTAGAAGTAAGCAGGACTCTGCATCAGGCTTTCATATTAAACAAGGATCAACCAGTCTTCTCAGGTAACGTCCTCTCCTGTTCCACAACGCCTTTTCTTTTAGTGGCTCATGTGTTCCCATCACTTTTTGTACTACAAGAGCAGACACGAGACTCGCAGAAGCACTGAATCCCCCTCCATAAAATTTTTCTCTATAAGAAGCCACCACTCTTGAAATCCTATTCGTTAGTGTTCTTCTGATCATGTAGCTTTTATCTTCCTTGTTTATTGTTTGCGTTTGGCAAGTCTCCGTATGCACAGAACCATGTGGCACTGCACTGAATGACCAGATGCTTCTCGCTCACTTCCATAACAAACCTGTAAAAAATGGGGCAGAAAAAGGAAAAAGAGACACACCGACCGAGCTTAGAAAATGTTATTCTTCAACAGAGGCTGTCACTCTCGAGATTCTAATCTAATCACTGGGAAAATAAGCTCAAGTGTCAGACGTTTTGGGGGGACTGGGAAGATAGTTGTCACTAAGTACTTCCTTATACCTAAATTCAATCCCTAGAACCTAGAAAAAAATCCAGGCTTTGTGGTGCCCATTTGTAAGCTCCTCACTGGGAAGACAGTAGCAGGCAGCTTCCTAGGGTTCACTGGTCAACTGTCTTGGCCTACTTAGCCTGCTCCAGGCCAGTGAGAGACCCTGTCTCAAAAAACACCAAGGTTATACCAAAGGACATTGGCGGGTGCAGCACAGATTTGACCCTGTAGGCCTCAATATGTACAACAGAGTACATGAAATTTGGAGAGGGGCTGTAAGAGGGCCAGTAGGGGAGAGGCTCTGAATATGATCAAATGTATCATATGGAATATTCAAAAATTCAGTAAGAAAACATCAAGGTGGACACCACCTGACATCGCCCTCTACACGCACTGTGCTCACGGACATGCACACACATGCACCTACATACACAAACACAAAAGAGCTTTTAAATCAGCCTAGGTGATTTCAAAACTGAGTTCATCATTAGAAATCCCCAATCAACACCAATGTTTTTCCAACACGAATAAGCGTACAGCTCACCAGAGGATTTTGTTTAAATGCAGAATCTGATTGAGAGATTTGAACTGGGGCCCAAGAATTTAAATTTCTAAAAAGGTCAAGGGCTACCAGCAGCTAATCTGTGAGCCAGACCTGGCACAGCAAGACTCCTGCAGCAGCCATGTGAAAGGGTGGTGTTCTTTTCATTAGAAGAACCACAAGGGCAAGTTCATGCTGGAAAAGTTGCACTGTTGAAAACATAAACGATGTGTCTTCCATTTGGGTTAACGTGGGGCCCCTTTGAAAGGAAATCGGTAACCAAGATGCCTTCTTCCTCGCTGTTTCCACAGACTCCTCACACACATCATTGAGCTGCTGCTCTGATCTAAGCCAGTCAGCTCAGGGACAAGGAGAAAGCAGCTTCTCTTTATGAAAGAAGACAATCCAGTGTGAGAAAGAGGTATTCAACTTGTTTTCGTATTGCAGTGATAGGCGCTTGACATTCTCCAAACGACAGGGAAGCTCATCAGGCATGCCCTTCTGGCAGTCATTGGTCAGGTGTCATCATCATTAGAGGCCTTGAGAAGCCATAATGAACATTTTCTTACTACTAAATTTCTGTTTGCTCCTATGTCTCTTAAGAGTCTTGCTTTTCAGATATATGGCAACATCATCTTATTACTAATATCATTAAGCTTTGGAGGAAATTCTTAACTGATATTCAGACCAGATATCTTTTGTTAAAACATTTCAGGATTTCTATTGTCCGTAAAAGCCTATAGGCAGAGTACCCAGAAATGACTTGCATTTGACAGTATACCGCTGCTAAAGGTTTTGTGTTGGTTTCATACTCGTTAAAATAGAAATACCATTGGTACTACTTTGAATTTCCAGATGAACAGATAAAGATGCACAGATGAAGGGACTTAAATGTGGCCTGAGAGGCTCCTTTTAGGACAGCAGTTTGCGAGCATTTTTATCATGGTACCTCTTTCAATTCGGAACAATTTTTTTTTCTGAACAGTTGTTCATGATTCAATTTTCTTTTGTTCATGTGAACATGTTCATGTGAACATCCTTTGATGTTTGCTTATTTTCTTAAATTTTAGTTGTTTGTGTGTATATGTATATGTTCATTTGTATAAGTGTGGACACATGCATGCCACTGGTTTCTTTTGCTCTTTAAATAGTTCTTTTCTCCATATATATTTCTAAATTTATTTTGATTTTATGTGTATAAGTTTTTTGTCTGCATGTATATATGTGTATCACCTGGATGCCTGGTGCCTACAGATGTCATACGAAGGTCTTGGAGCACGCGTGCATGCACACACACACACACACACACACACACACACACACACGCAATGATAAATGCATTGTTAAAACTTCATCAAATAGAAAAGTACAGCATGAACAATGATATAGAGCTGTCCTTAACTTTTTATACAGTCCCACTTCCCTAGAAGTTTAGAAACAGCTTCTCTGTCTTTTCGATGGCAATTGCTTTCTGTATTTAGAAAGTGACTGTAACACCTGGGACTGAGATTACAGATGGTTATGAGCCATCATATGGGTGCTGGGCAAATAACCTGGGTCTTCTGCAAGAGCAGTACATTCTCTTAACCCCTGAGCCATTTTGCCAGTCCTCATGCATATTTTTGATATTTAAAACATTAATTTTCTAAATTCTGGAGATCTTCCATATGTTGGTATATTTTATTACGTAATATAAAAATAACACCCCACATCCATTCACATTATCACCAGTCTCATCAGAAAAGCCCTCAAGCATCAACTGGAAAGCTCAGAGTGGCATACACAATACTTCCAAAATTCCAACTTTCACTTTGAAACTCAAACCTTATCATTGCAACAAGTGCTGTCAATTGTTTTCCTAGAAGTGATGAGACCAATCTGAATTCATTTTTAAAATATCAGCCAAACATTCATGTCTCAATATCAACATGTTGTTTCTGTGAGTCACAGTTGCAACTGAAAATGCTGCTCTGGGAAAACGTGCTTTATCTCAGCTGGAGCTCAACCCCACGAGTGCCTCTCTTTGGGATGATTCTTGTACTTCACGTGCAGTCTTTATGTAGACTTCCCGCTTAGTCAACAACGTACTAAAGCCAAGCATGTTCAGTCAACAAGTCGAATCACACTAACTTTCGTTACTCCGCTGAAGACCATGCTAAGCCAAGTGGACATTTTCTTCTTCCTTGTGTGTGGCCATGACAAATGTGATAGCAAGGAGTCAGCTTGGCTTCAAGAGTTTTACCCACTTTGAGATATTGTTCTGTCATTATTTAACCATAAGAAGAATTTTGTTTACTTATCTGAAACTAGGACTGTTGACTAAAGCAGTGTTCTAGGAAACAAATTTGGAAAAGACTGTATTAAATACCCTTTTTAGTTCTTTCCCCTTCAGATCCTGGAAGGTCTTGTCGCATCTGTCTACCACATTGTTTCTGAACTGACTTACATTTGGGAGGGGAGACAAGAGAAAGAAAGAAGTGTTACCAAGTTCCCTTAGATGTCAATACTTTTCTTACACTGTATTGAGCAACTTTTTGGCAAACAACACACATGGTGTTGTGACTAACATGGGGACTGACCAGAGTTCATCGTGAAAAATGTATGCTCTATTATGTCCTATTACCCTTAAAAGAGGATTTGAGGCATCTTACAGACACACACACACACACACACACACACACGTACACACACATGCACACACACAGGATTTGAGGCATCTTACACGACACACACACGTACACACACATGCACACACACAGGATTTGAGGCATCTTACACGACGCACACATACACATGATGATAACTGCATTCTTAAAACTTGAACAATGAGACTGAGATGTCCTAAACTTTTTAGATAGTCTTACTTCCCTAGAACTTTGGAACCGTGTCTGTGTCCCGTTGAATCGCAGTTACTTTCTATATTTGGAAAGAGTGTGGCTGCTGAATTTGAACTCATTTATACTGATCATCTTTATAGTTTCTGACTGGATTAAGTGAGTGAGAAGGAAGGCAGGAGGCTCTTTTCCTCCAGAACAGGAAGTTCCCCCCACAGCCTCCCTTCCAGAGGTCTTCCAGGTGACAGACCTGAAATTTCTTCTTCAGTGATCTTTCTTTGATTATTCTTAGCTTTACTTGATCTGTATGTTTTAACAATATTTCAACCAAGACCACTCATTTCAAAATGGGTTTGTTTTGTTTTCTTTTACTAACAACACGGCTCCTTCTAAAAACAAAACAAACAGCTGGCATATTGTGAGTTTGACTCAAAGTTCCCTGATGTCCAAAGCAACATGAACTCTCAATCATCCAGAAAAGCCACATTATGACTAAGGTCTTAACAGAAGCTGAGAAGAAGAGATTGGAGTCCTAGAAAGAGAGCCCAACCATTCATAAACATTTGAAGCAGTCACAGAAGCATCTTCTCTCATACAGGAGATACTCTAGGAAGTATCTCTCATTTATTGAACAAGTGAAATCTTCTGAGATAATGGGGGCTCTGACATCTCCAGTCACAATACTGACATATGTTAATCATTCTAGAAGAACTAATATTTGTAAAGAATCCTGGAAATATTTAGTTATCTGTTTATTCACATATTTTTAAAATATTCATTTAGCATCTTTAATGTGTTAGTCTAGTGTATATGTGGTAAAAGCATGGCATAAGCCCTTGATATGGCTTCATGTCAGGTATGGGATAATATAACTCAAATTGACAATGCTCAAAAAAACAGCTCAATGCAATCAACTTGAGCATCCATCAAGGGGTCATCTTGGGCTACTGTAGACAATGTTTCAAGAAGAGCACCTGCAAAGGAGACATGTTAATATACACTGAGAGTCTGAGAGTCAACACAGTATAAGAGGTAGAGACAGAAAATAGAATTGGATTTGGACTGGTTTTCTGGACAGATGAATTACTAGGATGGGAGAAGAGAGGATGAATACCTGCGAAAGCAAGACGGCATGCGTACTGAAGAGTTCAAAGCTGAGCCTCTGACAGCCTTTGTTGTATAGTTCCTACTGACATGTTCTTAAAAACTTCCAAACCTCTTCCTCTCACTCTTCTTAAACGTGAGTTCTTCACCGCAATGAGGTGACTCTTCTCATGTCTTCGAAATTCAGATTGACTCCACTTAATCATAGTGATCTTATTCAGACTTCTCGCTACTGAGATCTCTCTTCCATCCCTCTCCTCCCCCTCTTTCTACAAGGCACAATTCAAGATCTATGTCACACATGAATAACAATGTATACAGTGCCAGAGGACCAGTCAGTGAGGCAGCCTTTCATGTGAACATCAGCATGACCTCGTGCTCACACCTGTGGGTATCCAGGTACTTTACGTTTGTCTCTAGGGGATTAGTGAAGTGTACATCATCTGTGGGATTAGAATTACCACACTTCAACTATGTCGACCTATTCATTCTTCTTAGCTCACTGGGATGTTATTTAACAGTACTGTAATAATTCCTTTTTAAAATGTATATTCTTGCACAATATTGGACAGAATTTTTCCTTAAAAAAGCAAATATATATTTGATATCCAATATCCACTGGCCTTTTAGGGCAGCATACTTTAGTCAACGTTTCCAAACAAGTATCATCTGAAAGATTAATTTGGGTTAGACAGTACATAAGTCAGCAATCCAAAGATTCAGAAATAATGTTTTCAATATGAAAACAACTTAAGCAACATGAAATTATCACCCCCTTTATAATTGCTTTCAGAGCACAGATAATTGATCTAATTACGTCCTGCAAATGAAGCATCACATTGCCTTTTAAGATCTAATCCTAAATTTGTAGGCTCTCTTCACAATCATTGACCATAGGACCAGGAGAAAACCCAGGTAAAGGACTGGAGACTAAAAAGTCCCCAACTTTGTCAGCAGATTAACCAAAGAAGATTTATAGCAACAACAACAAATCCCAGTCTGATCTGTCTGGTGTAGTGTTTGGAAAACTGGAAAGAATCACAAGTGTCAAGGATCCACCCAGAATATCCTAAGAATTACATTTCTTGTCATAAGAAATTGAAGACAACTGATTCTGTGTACTGCATTGAATAATCAATCCATTTGATTAGCGATATCAGTTCAGACTGAATTAAAATTGCTGTAATTCTCTAATAATTACTAGGACTACTACTATTCATGGAATAACTGTGCTAGTTTTCAACATACTTTAAGTGTAATAGAGTCTCATGGACCATAGACTTGCCTCCAATTCAATATGTAGCCAAGGCTATCCTTGTGTGCCTGGTCCTCCTGCCTTTGTATACTATACTTCTAACTAAAGTGAATTGTCCTAAAAAGACTATAGAAAATGAGGCACCAAGTGAATTCTTTGCTCTTTGAAGAAATTTTCTTCCCTTTTATCCTTGGAAATGAAACTTTAAGAAGGCTAGAGAGATGGCTCAGCCATTAAGAGCACTGGTTGTTCTTGCAGAAGACCTGGGTTCAAATCCCAGCACCCACATGGCAGCTAACAACCATTCATCACTCCATTTCCAAGGGATCTGACGCCTTCTTCTGTCCTCCTAGGGGATTACACAACACAGGTACACTTACATACATGCAGGCAAAATAAAAATAATAAAGAAAATTAAACTTTCAGACACAATTAGAACAAAACTATAAGATATCTTCATACAAGACACTGAGTTAATCTTCACACTCCAATGAGAGTGATATTGCCATCATCTCACAGTTAAGGATGCTGAAAACCAATGAAGTCAAATAATATAACTAGTCACAGAGGCAGAATACAGAAAAGGCCAGGATACAAACACAGTCTATCTGATTCCAGATCTAGGTCTGTAAGTGCAGGCTATGCAACCCCACTCTCTGTTTATGATTTATGTTTGGACAATTTCTGAAGACGGTGTTAGGAGGCTCACAAAGTCAAAGAAACAAATGTAATCCAGTGATCAAAATAATGATAAATGAAGACTATTCAAGGGAGATCATTATATCAGCAGAAACAACTAAAACACGATTTCTCAGAGAAAAAAGAAGGCAAACGTTATACTGGCTTCCTTAACTAATGAAGAAAAAAGAGCAATCATCTGAGCTAGATCAGGTTTCTTATTGCTAAGTTCCAAGAAAATCCTATTTTGTTTATGATTCTGGATGGAGCATTGAACTCAATGTCTTCCTCATACAAATTTACAAACATGAATACTCTTTTTATGACAATTACTAAGATCAGTCCTCAAAAACCACTGAGGATGCAATATCAAACCATGATTTTTTGGAGGAATTTCAATTGATACATAATTTTTGAGACTTTAATTTTGTGAAAGAAAGCTGATGTAACATAGCTAAAGTGAAGTTAGTATTTAAAATGTTCCTTCGGTCAAATTTTCCTGCTGGTAGTGAAGTATTAACTGATGTAAGAATGGGCTTCCCATAATAACAAATAGGAATCCAGACAAAAGCAAGAAGAAAATATCTTCAGTTGCTGGGTGTTAGGTAGTATCAGGCTATCATTCTGACAGAGCAGACAAGTTCGGAGAGCCCCACACTCGCTCCATCTTACTAACTAAAGGCACTTTCCAAATGGAAATACTGTCTCAAAGTCAGACGCCCTGCCCAGCACTATAAGGTAAAAAAAAGAAAAAAAAAGTGCAGACTGGAAAGAAAGAAATGAAACTGTATTCACAGATGACAGGTATATCTAGAAAATTCTAAAGAATCTATAAAAAAGTTGCTAGAGTGAAGTTAAATAAGGTCACTGAATACAAAGTAAGTACAAAAACTTTTATAACTTTCAGGTGAACTCTTGACAACTGACATTTTAAAATGCAGTTTCAATAGCGCTAAAATATTAAATACTTGGAAATAAAGTTCATGAAATATGGCCAGTGTCTATAAATTAGATATACATTTGTACATTTCTGAAAGAAATTGGACACGATCTAAGACATGCAGAGACTGTGTTCATCAACTGGAAGAATCTGTTATTGATCTATCTATAAGGGGCTGGAGAGATGGCTAAGCAGTTAAGAGCATTTGCTGCTCTTTCTGAGGATCCAGGTTCAGTTCCCAGCACCCATATGGAAGCTCATAAATATCCACAATTAGAGTTCCAGGGGATCCGAAACCCTCTTCTAGCCTCTGTGAGTACCAGGCGTGCACATAGTATATTTACATACATACAGGCAAACACCCACATGCATGAAAATACATAAGTAATATATATATATATTTACATATATATATCCATTCTTCCCAATTTGATCTCAGATCCAATGCATTTCAGATAAAATTTCACTTTTTTGTAGAAATTGATACCTGAATTCTTAAATTGCTGTGAGAATACATAGACCCTAGAACAGTTATACAATCCTGAAAAAAAGAATAATATTGAAGCTTTTACACTCTCTGATGTGTGGCACTGATTTGAAATAGGCATGGAAGCTGGTGTGGTGGAGCACACCTTTAATCCCAGCACTCAGGGGGGAGAGGCAGGCACATCTCTGCAAGTTCAAGGCCAGCCTGGTCTACATAGCAAGTTCCAGGCCAGCCAGGACTACAGGGAGACCCTGTCTCAATAAAAAAAAAAAAAGACAAAATTATAATAATAATAATAAAACATTCATGGAGATCACTTGATCTGAATATAAAGTCCCTAAATTGACTGGACTCACACAGTTATGAGTGAGATTTTCATTTTCTATCTCTCTTTCTCTCTTTCTCTCTTTCTCTCTCTCTTTCTTTCTTTCTTTCTTTCTTTCTTCTTTCTTTCGACAGTATCTCACTATGTAGTATGTAGCCATGGCTGACCTGGAACTCCCTATGTAGGCTAGGCTGACCATGATTTCACAGAGATTCACCTGCCTCTGCCTACCTCCCCACCCCCACCCAGAGTGGTGGATTAAAGGCATGCACCATGGTGCCTGGCTCTATTTTTATGTGTATGAGTGCTTTGAGTGCATGTATGTAAATGCATCACATGCAATCACATGCATACAATGCCCACAAGGTCAGAAAAGGGAGTTAGATCTTCTGACACTGAAGTTATGGATGATTGTTAGCCAGCAAATGGGTGCTGGGAACTGAACCTGGGTCCTCTACAAAGGTAACCAGTGCTCTCAACTGCTGAGGCATTTCTCCAGCCCTCCAAATCTTAAGTTTTATGTCCTTCTATGTGTGAAAACTAACTTGAGATGGACCATAGTCCTAAATATTAAAGATAAAACTAAAATATTGGAGAAAAACTTCATGGCTTTCCATTAGGCAAAGATTTCTTACATAGTCTTACACACACACACACATGCACACACACACACAAAGAAATATCAATGATTGCCTTTAGCAATCTTATTAAGCACTAATACATTTCCTTACGCCTTTATTTCTAAAATGGCGTAAGTAAAATTTTGCTAAAGAATTTTTGGTTGGCAGGTGTTTTCCACCCTCAGCTTCCTGGTTTCCATGGTTTCTGGTTTGAAATCAGTTGCGAGCTGCATCAGGATGTGTTTTAGAGAGTGACTTCCTGCTCTGTTTCTTTCGGCTCTCTTAGTTTGGGCGTTTACAATGCAGGTGAGTCAGTACCTTTGAACTGAATTGGTTGGCACCTTCGGAATGTGTAGATTCACGTTCTTTGCCAAACTGAGGATGTTTTCAATCACTGTTTCTCCAAATGTTATTTTTGAACTTCTCCCTCTCTTTTCCTTCTGAATTTCCCATGATGCATCTGTGCATTTGGTTGTTTCCCATGGAATCCTCAGGCCCTGTTTCTTTTTCTTTCTTCTTTTTCTATTTCTCAGTCTGGCCCTGTCTTCCTGTTCCCTGATACTTCTACCGCTCAGGTCTTCTGCTGAGCCCCGTTGCTAAATTTTGGATTTTGTGGTACTTTTCAGTCACACAGTCTCTATTTGGTTCCTTTTCACAACTTTTCTCTATTTATTGTTATTCCCTATTGTCACATAGAGTTCTGATTTCCTCTAACTCTGAGGGTATTTCAAGTATCTGATGTAAGGTCTGACTACCAATTCCAATGTTTAGGCTTCTTCAGATACAGTTTTTGTCAAACACTTTCTGTGAATGAGCCATGTCTTCCTGTTTCTTTATATGCTTTGCGTTGTTGTTGCTGAAAACAGGATATTTTTAGTGTTCTAATATGTAATGTGGCAAATGGAAATTTGATCCTCTCTTCTCAGGGATTGTAATTTTTAGTTGGTTTGTTTCTCCTTATCAGAATTGCCATATTCCACTTACAAGTTCAGTGTTCCTTGTTTCGAACAGTGACTGAAGTCTCCTTGGTAGTTGATCAGTGGCCTGACAGAAATTGTCTTAAATGTCAGATTAAATTTTTTGAAAGTTATAAATCTCCAAACACGGGGTTTTTCTTAAGGGAATCCACTATAGCCCTGAGTAGTTAAAACAAAGGATGGATGCCATCCTCTTTAATCAGCCACCAAGCCAATTAAAATGCGCATCCCCGAATTTTGGAGAACAAGGTCATTACTGCACATTCAGGCAGGCACTCTTGTAACATGGCCATCGTTCCCAAAACCGCAGAGGGGCTAAGGAAAGGGAATAGCATGTTGTGCATGCATGTGCCTCTCTCACCATCAAGCATGCCTCTGGTGGAGACAGTGTCTGATCACGTTGCAGATCCTCTAAACAACTGGTTTTAATTTTTTCTAGTTAATGTTACTTCAAAGGAAAGAACTCATGCTTCCTGTCCACCATCCCCTATGACATCACACTCCACTTTTTAATTGTGAAAATAATTTTTTTTCATTTGAACTGGCAGTGCATTCAAAGTTCCAAATTTAAATTATAACCTGATAACTTGTAATAATATCTAAAATATTCATAGCAACAACTCTTTGTATTATGTTCATTAAAAAAAAAAACTAGGTATTAAAGCCAAGTAAATAATAGAAACGTTTTAATTAAAGATAGATATAATGATCTCCCACTGATTTATTTGATCAGTCTTTCATTATTGTAACAAACTATCAGAGAAAATCAACTTAAAAAAGGAGAAAGTTTCATTTGAACTCATAGTTTTGGAAGTTTCCACACAAGACACTGTATTATGGTAGGAAAAGTGTGGTAGAGCAAAGTCATTCATCTGGTGACCCAAACCTGAAAGAAAGGAGAGAAGAAGGCACAGGCCACTAAGGACTTAAAATCTCCCACTAGGTCCTACCACCTTCCAATGGTGCCAAGATGGGGGTGAATCCTAACACATAACCCTTTAAGGGCCGTTCTGAGCCAAGCCAGCCCACTCACTAGCACATAATTCTTCCTCTGTGATGCATAGAGTGTGAGTCCCTGGACAGGACTCATATTAAGATTCACTCATCCGAGGCTCAGGGGCCATTGCAGAAGAGAGGGCAGAAAGATTGTAAGAGCCAGTGAAGAGGTTCACTTTTATTTAGGGGGTAATCAACAGCATCTAATTGGACTTAAAAACCCTCTCAATGGGAGGGAATTCATGGGTGGCCCTGTAAATAGTCAAATACACCTAGCTGGAGAGGTCACAGATCCCAGAGAAAACCCAATCTTGTCATATCTCTGGACAAATGAAGCTAAATATGGATCCTTATATTTTCAGATAAGCATACCATATACCACTCATCAAAGAAACTTCTTTTTACAACAAATGGAGGCTATTACAGAGTTCCACAACTGGTCACACATAGAGATTATATATCTGAGAGATGTCCAGTGCTAAATGACACATCTACAGTGGAACCTCTATACCTAAGGCTCATGGGACAAAGCAGAACAGGGGGTTAAGGAAATACTAATACATTCCTCAACCTTCAACAGTGAAACTTCCTCATACAGGAGTACAATCCACACAGAAGGTCACAAGTGGCTAAGTTTTAGAGAATAAGAGACTGCAGAGTGTGTGTCCCTGGATAGGACTCCTGCATTAAACCTCGCCTACCGGTGACGCAGAAGAGGGGACAGAAAGATTGTAAGAGCCAAGGTTGGTGCATGAACATAAGGAAACAGAAGTTTTCAGACCACTGAGAACTTGCTCATATGAACTTGCAACTGTGTTGACGGTGTGCACAAGACCTACGGCAAGTCAATAAAATGAAAACTGAGCCTAGAATGAGAGGAATGGGCGGCAGGCCCCAAGCCTAGCCTGGGAACTATTAGCAACTGATTACTGCCGGTGAGGGGGAGCAGAAGGAAGACGCTCTAGATAAGCTGACTGGACTCCAGTGGGTGAACTTGCACCAAGGGCCATCTGAGTACAAATACTTAACCAGAAAGGATTTAGCATGCGTGACAAAATGCATAAGATCCAGTGAGGAGGACTGGGAGGTACAGAGGAGGAAGGAGGATCGGGATTTGATGGGGCTGTATTGTATGAAGTGCACAAAAACTCAATAAAAATATTTTTTAAAAAGGCACGCTGATTTAATCAGTAAATATTGAATACCTGTATTACACTTTAATATATACAGTAAGCACAAATATTATATGTCAACTATAAAAAACAGAAGTTTTGCTAAAAGTATAAGTAGAGAATTTTGCCTTTACATTTAGGTCTTTAGTAACCTGAGATTGTGTGTATATGTTGAGGTCGAGGTGCAGCTTCTTGTAAATGGATATCCAACAATCCGTCTTCATTGGGACAGAAGATTACTTTGTTGTAGAGTAAGTTCCCATACATTCTACTCCATGGATTATTTATCCTTTTGCTGGTAATGTGATCTTGCAGATACTGAGAGGATGAATTATTTTGATTGTACAAGGCCCTTTAGATACCCTGTTAAATGAATTTTAGAATAAATTTGTAGCATTTCAAAAAAATATAAGATGGGACGGTTGTGAGGAGAGAGAAACTAGAAAAGTATGGGGGCGTGTGAGACAGGGGAACGGATCTCAGTTAGGAAAACGTACCTGAGTAATGTTAAAGGAAAAGGTTGTAGTTGGGTTCACACAAGTGGAAATGTGCATAGAAATAATCCAAATAGTCCAAAACTCCAGTGAAAATGAAACTGTGATCCAGAAGTCCAAGTGATCAAAACAACAAGGACAGAGAGTCTCTCGGATGGCATTAACCAGGACAGAAAGAGCGACAGAGCTGATCGGTATGCTCCGAGCAGCAGCTCCTCATAAGAGGGCAAGGGAGTTCTGAGAGGAGAGCAGACACACCACCTTCATCACAAGCCACGGGGCAGACACAGGCTGGAGGAGTAAGAAGCCCCACTTTCAATGACTACAAGGAAGACTCTATCTTCAAGGAAGACCCTGGTTTCAGGGAAGGTAAAGGAGTCCTGAGAAGGCTAAGATGATGTTAGGATGTAAAGGCATCTGGCCATTAGACTGTGAGACCCTTGGAACCAGAATCATATCTGCATGGCTAAGATAGTGCACACCTGTAGCTCCTAAAACTTCAGGATGCATCAGAATCACCTGAAACACTGTGGAGGGGGAGGGGGAGGAAGAGGAGGAGGAGGAAGAGAAAGAGGAGCTATGTGCAGAGAGATAAGACACCAAGGTGTTTCTTTCATCTAGGAAGTACTTCATTTGTGCTAGCACCTGACTGTGAGATAGTTCTCAAAAGCAGAGCCTTGAACAAAAAAGACCCAGCCTTTGATACCTTCCCTTAGTTTCCCTTTACAGTTCAGTTCCTTTGTCTCCCATATATTGGCAACATATATGGCAACATGATTGGGTGCTACAAGGTCATGACAGGCCTAAGTGTATAGATGCACTCAGCACAGACCATGTTGTATTCCTTTTTCTTTGTTCTGGGGGGTTCCTGCCATGACTGCACCCTACCTTCAGAATTTCTGAGTTAGTGGACGGTAAGTGAGCCTAAAAATGTGCATTTCTAACAAATTCCTGGGATATGTTGACAATGTCATGTTGAAACCACACTTCAAGAATTACCAGAATGATAGAAACTATGAAATCAAACCCTGGAATCCGGGCAGCTAAGGTCTAACAGGGTTGGGTGGCTTTCCAGGGGAATTCTCTTCTAAACAGAAATCCAGTAATCTGAGTTGCTCTGACGTTGCAGTGAAGCCTCCAAGGTCAAATGACAAGTGAAGAGACCTGGAGATTCACATGAGTTGTTTTCAGGGGTCAGGGTAAGCTTACAGTATATCTGCTGTAAGAGCCCATTGTTAGATTGTGGTCACTTGGCCCAAACATAACTACAAGCGAGTCTGGGAAATGAGAAGGAGACAGTAGACATTTAGAAAGCTCTAAAAACCTTTGCTAGAGCATATTCCAACTCTAATATCAGAAGTGGGAATAATGTCAGTCAAGATCAAAAACTCAGTTTACCACCTGCTTCAACAAACTGGATATAAGTTCATGATTATTACTCAACTCTGGCCTTTCATTTTCCTTTGAGAGAGCAACCCTTCCAGCTAACCATAATTATCTACATACATTCCCCTGCACACATAAACACACACACACACACACACACACACATACACACACACACACACATACACACACACACACACATACACACACACACACTGTGGCCTCTTCTGAGTTATATCTTCTGACCGTGCCAGGCTCAACTTTACAGTACATCAGTACATTACTGCATTTAGGTTAGTCACAGATTTAAGTTATATGTATGTGTTGAAATGGAAAAGAAAATTATACTGATTTTTTTAAGAAAGATTTAAAGCATGCTCACTTTCCTTTGCTATGAATTCAAACATTTGCAGTAGAGCTTTTGTTCACAAGCCTCCTCATCTTGAGAACATTATGCGCCTGGGGTCCTCCACTTCCTGTATTACCGTCACCATCTTTGTCACACTGAAGGTTTGGTGATGTCTGAGTGACAGGAAAGCTGACCGTTCTATTAGCTGGAGGGGGAGAAGAGGTTAATCAAGACTCCTCACATCTCTGGGTAATGAGCTGGGTTTCTGAAGGTAACCCAGATTCCGGCAGGACGAGATAGTCAGAAGCAGAGTCTTGTTACGGTCTGAAATGGATTCTTGAAGGCTGCTTTTACCATTAGCATTCTCCATCATCCACTTGAAACAGAGCATTCGTCCAGTTTCAAACATGCTTCCTGCTGGCCTTTGGCAGCACCTAGTACAGAGTATAGAAACACACAGAGAGGGAGAGAACAATTGTCTGGGCTCCAAAGCATCAAAAGAGTAAGCTTTGTTCTTCGCTACTTGAGGTTTTGATGAAAGGAAAAGATGCTGAGATGAATACTGGGGATAAGCAGACCCTTTGATCCCAATCTTTGGAGATCTTTAATAATTTGCATGTTATTTTTTAGTGTCTAATCATAGCATAAATCTCACAATGCAAAATATTATTTATGTAACAAGAAGGTCTCTTTAAGAGGAAGTGAAAACATTGAAGAGAATAAAAACAAAAGAAATTCCAGTGAGATGCAAATCATGTAGTTATTATCTAATGTCACAATACAATTTATGTAATTTTCCAATTAGAAAGTCTTTAGATTGACATTTTCTTAAAGGTATTATTTTCACAGCATGTCATAGAAAATACATTAGAGCACATATTACTTAGCTGCTGCTTTGCGTCTACATGGTACAAATATATTTGATTTCAAATTCTTGTGATAGTAACAAAAGAGTGGTTGGTTGGTCGGTTGGTCAGTTGGATGGTTATCTGGTTTGGTTTGAAGGTTTGGGTTTGGGGGAAATTTTTGTACTGCTGGGACTCAAACCCAGGGTTTCACATAATACTAAGCACAGCTGTACAACTGAGTTCTCCCTCCAACCCCAGAAGTTGGTTTGTTTTAATATGTGGACATCGAGAAGAATCTAAGGAGATAAATGTGTCCAACTGCACCTCAACTTTTCAAGGACTGCGTGATATAACAGAAAAGGTTGACGTGGATGTTTCAGTCAGAGAGACGTGGGTTCCTCTGTCACTCCAGCATTTTCTATCCCTGCAGAGTAAGAAAAGGATACTTACTGAGCCACAGTATATCAGTCCATTTAGTTTGGATCTGGAATGTGACCCTCAAGATTTGTGTATTAGAGCTTGGCTCCCTAGCTGGGAACAAGGTCACTGAGAGTCTCTCTCTCCCCCTCTCTCTTCCTCTCTCTCTGTCTCCGTCTTTCTTGCCTCATCACCAGCACTTCTTTCTCTACCCTGTGCTCCCTGTGATGATGCCCTTCCTGATCAGGAGCGCAGAAGTCATGGAGCCAGCGAACAATGGACTGAAAATTCTATAACCATGAGCCCCAGGATATCTTTCCTTCTTGAAGTTGTTTTTCTCAGGAATTTTGTCATAACAATAGAAAGCTCACTAACCAAAAGTCACAGCATGATTGCAGAGTTGCCACAAGAATTAAATCAGATATATAAAAGAGCCTAGAATTAATACATGTTTAACAAATGGAAGCATAATTGGGCTGTGATTGCTATCATTCAGCCTGCCATGTAGATGTGTTTTACTAAAAGGAGCTTACTGAAAGGATGTTATTTCTAAATAAAACTTATTTTTAAAAATGTGTGTATGTGTGCTCATGTGGGGGGGGTGCATGTGTATACAAGTGGGTGTGGAGGCAGGGGTCACCTTCAGGTGTTATTCTTCAGGTGACATGTACCTTGTTTGCTCGAGACAGGGTCTCTCATTGGCCTTTAACTGGCCCATTCAGCTGGTCCACGAACTTCAGGGAGCCACCTGTCTCTACCTCTGACTACAAGTATGCAGCACAATGCCTGGCCTCTTTACATCAGTGCTGGGCAGCTATCTTTTTACTGACTTTACTGACAGCTGTCTGTCTTCTTTGTACAACTTTTAAAGGATTTTAAATTCAAGACCAGGTGTGCTTAGCTTCTAACAGCAAGTATTCACTAGTTTAGAAATACCTGCTAGCTGGAGCTGGTTAATAAACGAACAGGATGAAGAATAAGAGCAAATGAATTCTGCTTGCTCTCTATTGTGTTCTGTATTGTGTATGTAGGTCTTTAATTTCCATTGACCTTAAAATCAAACTGTTTACGTGTCATCCTGTAATTTTTTTTCAGTGGTCCTTGAAATACTCCCCAAAATGATTGAAAAGAACCTTGGAACATTGAAGCTTATCAAACACTGTATGAGGAAAAGATGATTCCTGATTCAGACTAAAGAGTTGCAGAGCTGAATCGTTATTTTGAAAGTTGATTCCTTTTAATTAGTTCCCATAGCATCATTTATCACGCAAACTCTGAGAGATCTATTCATAAATATGAATGTGAAATCTAAGTTTTTTGCTGATTGGCTAGTTGTTCAAAAGTGAGTCCTTTTTTACATGAACCAGACAGGTATTTCATAGTTCTCAAAAAATTCATATCTGTGGTAATAAGAGAAACACTGTAAATAAAAGGCATCTGTTATTTAAAAAATAATACACCTGTTTTTAATTCATAAGAAGTTCCTGAATTTTATATTCCTCGCTGTTCC
This sequence comes from Eospalax fontanierii, assembly GCA_035773235.1. NCBI lineage: Eukaryota > Metazoa > Chordata > Mammalia > Rodentia > Spalacidae > Eospalax > Eospalax fontanierii. The sequence continues at coordinate 65,343,495 of CM069539.1, read as the reverse complement.
ACAGAGTTAAATATTAGAAACCAGTAACAAAGCTTAGATGCCCTCTTGCCACTTCTGTCAAGAGTGTAACTTAAAAGGCTCCCAAGTTAGTTAGTTTACAAAGTGAAAGTAGACATCCTGTGCTCACATTTTCCACTCTTGGTGATTCTGACCATATGAAGAGAGGATGTAAGCTAACACAATGCAGACAAGGGAGGAAACAGCCAGAGGATGCAAGCAGCAAAATGAATGAAAGAAAAACAGAAAAAAAGAACAGTTTCCGAGGCAGGAGTAGGATTAATTGAGTGCTCTTTTCCCAACTTCCAGGAATACAAGAAAAATTCAAGAACATGAGGAATATTTCCTCTGTGAACTATGTTAAGTAAATAAAAAGAGGCAGCTTTGTGAAATTACCCATTAACGTCAATGTAATTGTCCTTGTAAGGAAAGGAGCATTTTAGGCAAAGGTTTTCATATTACATTATAAACACAGGTTCATTTCATATTTTAGTTTCAAAAGCGGCTGTCCAGACACTCAGCGGACCCTGTCAGACCCAGGCCGGGGAGGCATGACAGCACTTCTAATGAGGTGGCAGGAGGCAAGAGAGCAGACTGGGGAAACTAATGGGATTTCTTGTCTAATTCAGCCTTTTGGAAATAAAATAGATTCATTTCTTTGACAGGAGTAAATCCTAGAGTTGGGATTCACCTCTGTTGGCATCTGTATAGATATGTGACTATGTTCTTTCTTTATACACATTATATCTGTATATTCTGCTGTTCAAATTCTAAAGTGAACAGCCACAAGCAAAGATTAGTGTTAATCTTTTCAGATCACAATTTCCATAAGCTAATGGCTAACAGATGATGATTTTTAGATAGCTATAGAGGATATCATTAAAACAGATGGATTTAGGGGTCAAGGATGAAGCTCAGGAGCCAGAGCACTGGCCTAGCACATGTGAAACCCTGGGATTGATCCTCAGCCTGCATACAACACACACACACACATACATACACACACACAATGTAAATAGACTGTTACACACACATGATGTAAATAAACTGTTATCAAAATATGCTCCCTAAAATATAATTCAACGCAGTTTAAAAAAATCTAAGCATAAAACCCAATGTGACTACTAGTTAACATTATTGTATAATGAGTCCCATTACATACGCATTATTCACACATGAGCACTAATAAATGTATAAGCAAAATGTCGTGTGTCTGAAGAACTGCACAGAGCAAATAGTCAGAAATTCCGATGACCTCATTATAAATTTTGCATCATTGAACAGTCTCTAAAATGCACTGCATATAAAAGAAACAATTCTACAAATCAAAGATGGGAAAAGCCATAGTTCCCACCTATATGACATAACTGTATTTTAAAGGTATAGAATAAAAAATCTTGCTTTCTTAAGAGAAGCAGTGCACTTTCCAACACAGACAGAGCCATACTTGGGACAACTCATAGTGCCGTTCTCTGCTTTGGTTCTTCCCAGGTAACTCGTACTGTCCAGCAGGCATCTACATCTCTTCTTTGACAAACTCAGAAGCAAGTGATGATTAGGAAGCATAGAACCAGAAGTGTGGAACGAGTTCAAAAACATTAAATCTCTAGGGTATGTGATACTCTAAAATTTGTGACAGTGCAACTCTAGAGTTGTATTCTGAGGAAAAATGAAACCTACCTATGCTTTGAGCCAGGACACTGGACCCCAGAACTGTGAGCGAATAAACTTCTGTCATTTAAGGTATTTCAGTCTATGATGCTTTGTTTTGGCGAGCCTGGGAAACTATTATGTAGGTTATAGTGTGATTATGTAAGAGAAAGGCCCTGTTTGTAGAAAACTAGAGTAGCAGAGGTCAGAAGTTACTTAGTTACTAGTTTATTCTTAAGTGACTCAATTAAAAAAATGTTTGAAAAGTAGACATAGCTATTGTCCCTAAGTTTGTAATTGTTATAAATTTTTAAAGAGTATACGTATATGCTAAAAATGTAAAGTTCCAGAGAGGACAGAAAGAATGTTAAGAGCCAGGGAGACAAGACACCAGTTACTAACTAGTTCAGAAAATGTGGTGGAGTTCCACCTCAAGAGGAAGAGCCACAGGCAATCAACAGAAGCTGAGGGAGGAGGGTCAGTGTTCTCCAGGGATTAGCTCCCCGGGAGGTTATCTAATTCCAGTGGGCAGCCCTGAACACATGGGTGCAATGTGTGTGTCTGCGTGTGTGTGTGTGTGTGTGTGTGTGCAATATATGTGTGGCATGTATATGTAACAATAATAACCAAAGAAGAGGACAAACAACTGGGATGAAGTGTGGGACATGGGAGGACTTAGAGGGAGACGGGAGGGGCAGGTATGATGCAAATACAATACTCATGTATAAAGTTCTCAAAAATATTTTTTAAATAAATAAATAATAAAATGTAAAGTCCCAAAAGAAGTGTTTGCCAAGTAGATAGAAGACCAGAAAGGGAAGAATCTGTGCTGTTTTTGATACAAAATGCTACCTGGCTGTTCCAGGTCACAGCCAGCGAGACTGAGAGGAAATGGCTTAAACTAATAGATAAAATACATGAAATATACGTATCAGTTTTTTTTTTTTTTTAGCGAAGTCTTATAAATGGAAAATTTCTCAAATTTTATTCTGAAGCTTAACTTGTTCAAGCGTCTATCTTCACCTTTTTAAAGCTGTGATTTCGAACGCTTTTCAGGGGACCACTATTTGCAGACTCAGTGTTACAAGGTTCCTTGATAATGCAGACAGGTGAAAACTGAAGTTCCTTGGGATAAAATGAGTGGTCCTGCATGAGAAACACCAGGCTCACCTCCCTCCCCTTCTCCCATAAGCTCAGGAATTCCCAAGTGCCCACTAAGTTCTTATTTCTATAAGGACTCTCCGATTCTTCACTACACACTTATTCCCAGAATTTCATTGGCATGGGTCCAGAGATGGTCCATGGCAAAGCATGAGCAGCAGGCTGTAGTCTGATATATGGACACTGCGGACCAGCCCCGGAGCCTCCTTCAGCACTGCACAGATGTGCTAGAACACATACGACCACTAAAGCCTTAAAGGACATGTTGTTATATCCGTCAGGACTGAATCAATATACTTGTCCATCTGCTGGGGAAGTTACAAGACTGTGAAGCACTGAAGAGATCTTGTGTGTTAGAAAACTTAGGTGAAGAATAGAAGTTCCTAACTCAAGAGTCTCTTCCTGACTCCCAGGAGGTTTCTGACCTAGCAATTTGTTCCTTCAGCCTACCTTCCCACAGTAGCCTTCACCTTCTAAACAAACTCAGGGACTCAAGGACTGAACTGAATTCTTGTTCAAAAACACTGCTGCTCTTTGGGTATGGGCAGTGCTTTCCCACAGCACTGATGTCAGGCTTGGTCTTAAGATTTTTTCATTGGCCAACAGAAAGTATCAAAGTGATATGTCTTGGTGTTGCATAACTGCTTTCTAGTTATAATATGTTTTATAATCTCTTTTCCCTTTGACACAAACCAGCGATAATCCAGGCAAAGGCTACTGTATCAGTTAATTCCAGAGTAGACTATCAGCAGTTGCAGCAGAACCACAGTGCGCCTGTATATGCCACTACATTGCAAATGGAAATAAGTCCTTTTGAAAATTATAAACTATTGAAATTGGGGAGGGGGCCTCTGTCAGGATAACAAATCTATTCCATATTAACTAATACAATATTTATCTAGACAGTGTTTTTTTCTGAAAGGAAAAAAATTGATGAGTCCCAAAAATACTGCTAAAGTGTTTAATGAGAGGCCAGTGAGATGGCTCACAGGTAGTTGTTATCAAGCTTGGCTTAGATTCTAAGAACCCAGATAGTGGGAGGGAAAGAACTGACTCCCACAGGTTGTCTTCTGACCTCTACACATGCACCAAGGCACACACACTCCCTGTCTCCCTCCATGCTCACAATAAATGCAAAAAAAAAAAATGTCTAGGTGGAATATCAGCCATTTAGTTCTGTATTTCAAAATATGTCTTCCAAAAAAGTTTCTTGCTTTTAGCATTTTTCTATAGAATCCATTGGCTATAGGTGTGTGGGTTTATTCTAGTCCAATGGTCCATATGTCTGTTTTTGTGCCAATACATGTTATCTCTGTTGCTATGACTTTGTAGAATATTTTGAAATCAGGTGTTATGATACCTCTACCATTGCTCTTTTTACTTAGGGTTGCTTCATGAAACTGGATTCTTATCTCTCACCCTATACAAAAAAAAAAAAAAAACACTCAAATCAGAATGGATCAAAGGCTTTAACATGTAACCTCAAACAGAATACCAAGGGAACACAAGGGAAACAGCATAATATACGTTTACATGTAGATGACACAGATAAAGACGTGAATTATTATGGATTAAGTTTTCGGTCCCTGTTGTCAAGATGCTCATTAAATAAAAATGATTACCTCCGTAGAACAGGTGAAGAAACTGAGACTTAGGCTTAAAAAAATTCCCTCCTGTACTGTTTCATGTCTGTTATGTGCTCACTCACCTGATAGCTAAAGATAAAGTAATCTGTAGATTCACAGTCTGGAGTCATAAACATTACCTCACAAGTATGCATCACCCCAAGTGTGAGGGTCTGATTCCAAACCCTCAGCACTCATGTAAAACCTGCAGGAGGCTGTACAAACTCAAGCATACTCCTGGCCCCAACTGAACTTCACAGTCTAGGACTCCTCTCTGTAAGACTCCTCAAACAAGGATATTCATCTGACCTGCTCCTGTACTTGACCAGAAGAAAGATGTGATTTTAACAATTATCCTTTGGAAAATCACAACTCTGCTATACTAAATTATTACAAAATTCATTTCTAACTCTTTTTCTGAGAATTTCATACATGAATACTGTCTTTGCATTTTTTCTATCTCCCCTACCTGACTCCAGCTCATCCTGTGTCCCTCTGCTCCCTTCCCATTACTTGTCTTATTCTCTGATTGTTATTGCTTTACACATACACACACACACAGACACACACACACACACACACACGTGTATATATGCATGAAGTCTGTTTAGTCATGCTTGTGTGTGTCTCTGTTTCACACTGCCTGTTTAGGGCTGGATACCCTAACCTCCTCCTGCTCCTTCAGCGTGCTCTGACTGTGTACAGCTCTTCACTTGACATGGGAGTCTCGGGCATTTCTCTTGTGTACCTGGACTCTCAACTCTTTTTGTCTTTTCACATTCTTGTTAGACTACCATAGGCAGAGATTTCATTGGTGCAGCTTCCCCATCGTGTCTAAAATGCATTAAGCGGCATTAGTTTTATCCCTCCGGCTCTTATATTCTTTCTATCCCCTCTTCTGTAATGTTCCCCGAGTCTTAGGTATAGAGGTAGCATTGTATGTGTGTCACTTAGGGCTGGGCAGCTCACGATCACTTATACAGTGTGTTTGAGCTGTTGTGGGAACTTTGTAATCGTTTCCATTTGTTACAAAAAGAAGTTTCTTTGATGAGTGGTGAGAGGAACACTTGTGGATGAATGCGTTTTTTGAGACAGGGTTTCCCTGTAGCCCCAGGTGGCCTGGCACTCATATGTAGACTGGACTAACCTCAGAACCCCGGTGCTGCCTCTGCCTCCTGAGTGCTGGGAGCCTTTGTGTGCATCACATGCCCAATGTTATTTCTAAATCTTTTAACAGTAAGACTTGACCAGTGTCCTATTTTTCTTTTAGTGAATTTTTGAAAAATTGAGACCAGGAAAGTTATAACAACAACTATAAAACAAAAACAGAGTTCTTCTCATGGAAGAATTTATTTTCTTACAGTGGACTACATATGAATTCTCAAGAACAATCAGAAGTTTAGAATGAGAGAAGACAGAGTGTCCTCATTGGCCCAGAGGTAATTTGGCTAATATAATTTCATTAATGAACTTGGAATTTCACCCAGAAACAATAGCCCAGCTCTGTCAGGGATTGATAGAAATTCAAAAGGCTGTTAAGGAATTTAATTTCTGCAGAACATTATTTCACAGACAGTACTCCTTGGAACAGTATTGTCTTGAAAATTATTAAGAATTATGTAAAAAAAGGACAATAAATATTCTGTGAGAAATATTAAAATGAAAATTTAAAACACCTAATACTATACCATCTTTTTCTGATGTATATTAGCATACTAAAAACCTTGAAAATATTTCATTAAAGGAGCCTGTTTTTATATCATTTAACAAAATGATTCACAAACTTACAGTAAACATCTTAGAACATCCCTTGGAACTAAACATTTCTGGATGTTACGATTAAATCTATGTAAGTTCCCTGGGCTGCCAGTCAGAACTGAATTCTGAAAAATGTTTCAGGTCTCCACAGTGATCTGCTTGTATGTGAGAAAAACATACCAGTCTGGAGAGAAAGAGTTAAAAGCAAGTGTAAGCAACATGGTACCAGGAATCATACAGTTAAACAGAAGTGCTCCTGGACTACTCCTGAAGTGCTATAAGTAGCAGTGTTTGGTGATGTGTCAGAGGGAGCTCCATCAAATAACAGATCAGTTTCCAACTCCAGTTTCCCATTTGCAAGTGGTTCTTCTAACCAAAGGGAGGACCTCTCCCACCACTTCCTGACCCCCAACCATCACTCAGGCATGCAGATGAATGCTTATCCACCCACTAACAAGAGCATAGACAGAAAGGACGCAGATAGAGATGCGGACAGCTACAGGGTCACTGTGCTGGGGTTATTGGACAAAGACTAATTGCAAAACTGTGGTGAGCAGACAGCTTGTGACCTTAATTAATTACAAGATAGCACATCATTTCTCTCCTCCACTGGCCTCTGTGGTTCTGTCCTTACTAATCATGCCCTTCTACATCAACTACATTTTGTAAAACTCCTATTTCCTGGTGTCCTCAGAGCTTGCTGACTCTTCTGAAAGTAAGTGCTTCCTGTAAGTAACATTATTTCTGGCTGGAGAGGGTAGATTTGTATGTGTAACATTTCCTCTATCTGAACTCACAACTGGCTTGTACCTACAGCCTCTCTGTGACCTCTATATGAACTCCAAATCCATTGTCCTCTATCTCTAGTATAAGATAAACTCATATGCATTTCAACTTCTGTGAAAGTCACAATTAAAGACAAGTTGTTATTATTGCCACCTTTCCGGTTTCCTCCGCCCTGTGTCTATCACCGGATATAGAGTCACTGAGAGGAACATCCATTGCACTCTCTGAGCTCCATCAAGCCACACTTCTAGACCACTTATGACCCTTTATGATTATTATCTTAATCTGCTTGGGTTGCTGTAACAAAGTGCCAGAGAGTGTATATTTATTTCTCACCGTCCTAAAGACTGAAGAGTCTGAGATCAAGATGCAGGAAGATACAGCGGCTGGTGAGGACCCTTCTCCAATTTGCAAATGGACGTTGGGACCTCAGTGACAACGAGCAAGAAAGAGGCAAATGCTGGTTCCTCCTTTTGTAGGGCAATAACCCCTTCATGCACGCTCCGCCCTTGCTACCTGCCTACCTCTCACAGATCACATTTCCAGACACTCTCCCTTTGGGGTTTCAACATATGAATTTCAGAGAAATATGAGCATGTATTGTAGTCCATGGTATTCTGCCCTTAGCTTCCCAAACTCTATGTCCTTGTCAATGTAAAATTCTTCCATTCCATTCCAATAGCCCCAAGGAATTGACTCATTCCAATATCAACTCCAAAGTGTAAAGTCCAAAGTCTCATTTAAATGTGTTCTAAACCGAGTATGATCGAGTCTGACGGCACAATTCACCCTGAAGTGAAATTCCTGTTAGCTGTGAATCTGCAAGCCAAACAAGTTCTGTGCTTTTTAAAATAGATAAGCATAACGTAGACCTTGCCATCCCAAACTGAAGAAACAGGAAAGAAAGAGGTACTGCGTCCCAAGAAAGCCTCTATGAGATCTCAAGACCTGAGACAACAGACCTCCTGGGATCAGTCCTGACCTCCCAAATACACGTCAGTGTGTGGGTTCAGGCAGTCTGCACAAAATCCTGATAGAGTCTGGATTCTGAATCATGCTGTAGAACGTGATGATTGCTCATATCACAAACACAGACTGACTCATTATTTCTTTGGCAGGGGTAGGGGACATTCCCATCGACACACAATGGATTTCTAGATGAAGAGGCCTCCTAAGCCCAAGAGAATGGGCCCCACAGACTTTAATACATTGAAAGCTCAATGTTGCTGTCCCTCTTCTGCCTTCAACACAGGAAATCTACTTCCCTTTCTCTAGATACCTGTCGTTTGTTTCACCTTCTTGGAATCTGAATACGATTTTTCTGTCCTGATCTTCTAAGCCTGATCTTTAATACCTGATCCTTTGTTCTCATTCACACTGTCAATCAACAGTCTTTTCATAGGGCTCTTTCCTTTCTCTTAAGCAATAGTCATCCTCTCCAAAGATTTGTGTGACTGAAAGATTATCAGAGTTGGTGAAGTGAGCGTTCTGGCTTGATTAATAGTAAATTTAGAGCATTTAGCACAAACTCTTTTTATGTTTTATTTTCTCTGTTATACCTCAGGCTAAACTTGAACCTGAGCCTCTTCCAAGTACTGGAATTATAGACAGAAACTGCTACCTCTGACTCATGAAGAAATTTGGGGTGGGGCACCAAGTATTAAAATTTTTAAATACTCTGACTACACCTAAAAGGGATCCCTTAATCATTTTAATTGCATTTATTTATAAGTATTTCATGTTTTATAGTTTTTTATTTCAAATATATTTAAATTTGTTATGAATATTCATGTTTACAATTGTTTTGTTTTACTTTATGTTTAATTATATGTCATGTCCTCACTGACTCACTGCTGTGACAGAATGTCTGACAAAAGTAACACAAAGAAGGAAAGGCTGCTTTTGGCTCAGGGGTCAAATGTACAGTCCATCTCAGTCTATCATGGCAGGGAAGTCATGGCAGCAGGAGCTTGAGGCAGCCAGTCACACTGTGTCCAAAGTCAGGAGGCAGGAGGGGACGAACACTAGTGCTCAGCCCGCCTTCTCCTGTTTATTTAGTGAAGATCCTGGTCCAGAGAATGGTGTTGCCCGGTAACCTACCTCACGTGTGTGCAGCCTATACATTTCCACTCTGATTCTTCCAGATATGAAACTTTTTCCACATAATGGGGCAAACACATATAAAATGTATCACTTTCCTCATGCAATGAGTGTATTAGACACCTTTTCATTACTGTAACAAAATACCTGTGGTAGACTACTTTATAGAGAAAAGAGGTTTATTTTGGTTCATGGTCTAGAGGTCCAAGGGTCAAACAACACAAAAGCTTTTCACAGGATCCAGCAAGTCCTCATCTCACCCCCACCCCCACCTTCCCAGGCTTTATCACAACATGGGAGGAATACACATTTATTTCTTGTCTATATGGTCTCTCCTTTAGACACTGGGACTCAGTCATGGCAGCTCCACCCTAGTGACCTACTCAAATCTAATCACTTCTGTACCCCTCACCTTTGATGGTGGCTATCTTGGGTGATTTTGATAGCACCTGGATGCAGGTTTCTGTCCCTGGTCACTTGGCCATGCTGTTTTGCTCTTGCGGTGACAGACTACAACAGGAATGGCATGTGTGTGGCAGTGGAGGCTTGTTTACCTCAATATGGCTCTGCAGGAAGAAAACAGGAAGGGCCAAGACGCTCTAGTCCCGGTCAGCAGCAAGCTCCTCCTCTCAGTTCTTCCCACTGGGCCTCACTTCCTAAAGGTTCTACCACCTCCCAGTAGTGCATGGACTGCCCTCCAAGCCTTTAGCATTTGAGCCTTTAGGGAACAGTCAATATCTAAACTATAGAACACACACACACACACACACACACACACACAAATACATATTTGGTCTTTTTGAGAGAGGGTTTTACTGTAGCCCCAGCTGGCCTGAAACTCACTATATATAGTAGGCTGTTCTTGAACTCACAGAAACCCACCAGCCTCTCCCTCCCAAGTGCTGGTGCGTGTGTGTGCACTACCGCATCCGACCTATAGCACATATTTTTAAAGTACGTATATCTGATGTTCTCAGATATACACTGTCAGGAATTGGGCCAAGAAAGTATAATTTAGACATTTCTTTAGGGGATTGCTTTAAAAACATGACTTGTGTGATGGTTAATACCATCAAATTGACAGGGTCTAAATTCACCTAGGAGATGAACCTATGGGTGTGTTTGTGAGGGATTTTCTAGACTGAATTAACTCACCTGAGAAGACCCACCCTAAATATGGGTGGTAGCCTCCCCTAGGCTAAGGTTTCAGATTGAATGAAAAGGAGAAAGCAAGCTGAGCACCCGTATTTATCTCTCTCTACTCCCTGACTGCAAATGCCATGTGACCAGCACCCTCACACTCCTGCTCCTTGTCCTCCCCACTGTCCTCCCCACTCTCCACCACAGCGACTGCAACATCAGACTGAGCCAAAATAACCCTTCTTTTTCTTAAGCTGCTTCTGTCAGGTGTTTTGCCGCAGCAATGAGAAAACTCACTAATATGACATTTTAAAAATATTTTATTTATTATGAGTGTATTGCCTGCATGCGTTCAAGTGCACCCATGTTGTGTAATGCCCTTAGATGTCAGCAGAGAGCGTAACAGATAGTTGTTAGTTGCCGTGCTGGTCCTGGGAATCAAACCGAGGTTCTGCAAGAGTAGCCAGTACTCTTAAACACTGAGCCATCTCTCCAGTCCCATTACTAATACAACTTTTAATTAACAAATCAATTGTCTTTGGAATTAAATTTTTTTACTTACTTTTATTTTATGTGTATGAGTATTTTGCCCATGTGTATATACGTGCACCTGTGTATATCATACCTGTGGAGACCAGAAGAGGCATCAGATCTCATGGAACTTAGGTTATGGATGGTTGTTAGCAACTGGATGGGTGCTGGGAACTGAACCCAGGTCCTCTGCACAAGCAGCCAGTTCTCTTAACTGCTGAGCCAACTCTCTAGTCCCCTAGTCAATAGTTTTAAGAGAGTGGGTACTCCTAACTTGTGAGTCCTGTTTATACATGTAAGTTCTACCTATACTTTTTCTTGAGCCACTCATTTCTGTATTATAGCTTTCTTTATAGCTCTCCCAGGAATGGTCTCTACTTGACCCAATACAGGCTCCCTCCCCCAGCAAGGTGCTAGCCATAAGCATCACCATGAGCCTTTAATTACACAGCACAAGGACACTTTATTCCAGAATTCTGTCCATATCACGAAGCCTTTTTTCTGGCTATTGACCCAAACGGAAGCAGCTCTCATCATCAGCGTCCTCCACCCGAGAGTGCTTCAGATGTTGCGTGCTTCTTCTCCTGCCTCCCTCCTTCCTGAAGTTTTCCACTGGAATTTGGTAAACAAGCTCTCTTGCAGATATTCACAGAAAGTTCTTTCCATTGTTTGCCCGAGCTAACACCTATCTCCTCTAAAATTGTTGCTTTCTAAATTTAACAGACTTCAGGAAACAGCTCGGGCTCATTTTCTTACTCCCCCGTACCTAGGGGTTGTGAAGAGGAGTGTTTATAAAAACCAGTTATGCCACTTCCAGACCATTATTTTTTCCTGCTGCATAAAGGTCCTTGCTCAGGTTGTGAACATCCATGTGGCCATCAGCTAGAACAGACTCTAAAGCTTGTTACAAATATACATAATAACATCGCTGAAAGGAGTGGGAGATAAAGGTACTAGGTAAGACTGGAAATGAGTGTGTAAAGTCAGTAAAGACTAAATTAGCTGCTTAGAACTGCTATACTCAAGTTAAAATGTTTCCAAGGAGAGTATAGGCCAACAACTGTGATTATGCTATACGTATATACGAGAACTTACCACTGTGGAGATTGATAGCAGACTACGTAAGCCAGGACTTTCACTGTTGTAAATGCTCAGTACAGCCAAGAGTTAGTGCAAAATATATCCATACAAGCTCATGTTTAGCATGAAATAGACATGTGGTTACCTACATAAATGTTATATGTCTATATGTTACATATATACAAACAAGTTAGTGTGTATAGACACATTTCTTTCTTTGCTGTGTCCTGCTGACAGGGTCTGGAAGTATTGACACCCAGATCTTCCTTTCCAATATTATTTATCAATAAACAAACCAAGATCCCTTAGAGAAATGGTGGATTTTAGAGCTGGGGCCATGAAGATATAAACCTAAAACCAGCTTGCAGAACCAGACAGAGTAAAGAGGTTCTCAAAGCCAAGGCAAACAACAGCAAAACTGCAGCAACAGAGAAGGAACGAGAAGGAGGAGAGGAAAAGCAAAATGACACCTGTTCTCCCTTACATGTAGACTCCAAATTTGTGTGTGCATGTATGTATATATATATATATATATATATATATGTATATACACACATATATATACATATATGTACATATACATAGATATGAATATATGGTATATCTACAAAAGCAGGGAGACTGTTGGGGGAAGAAAGGATCAACAAGAAGAGCAGAGGAGTGACGGGGCGGCTGGGGGGGGTGAATATACGTAAACACCATGATACATACCATTAAAATATCATCATGAACCCACTACTTTATATGCTAGTTAAAAATTAATACTGAAAAATCCAGGAACCCACACTTACGAGGGCAGGCCAAAGTACAAGGATAAAAGACCTCCCTTTAGCCAAAGTGGACGAATTTGAGCAAGGAAATATAAGATAGTTTTAGAGGGGCTGAGGAGATGGCTCAGGGGTTAAGAGCATTGGCTGCTATTGCAGTTCCCGGCACCCATATGGCAGCTAACAACTCCATTTCCAGGGGATCCAACATCCTCTTCTGGCTTCTGTGGGCACTGCATAATAAGAGTGCACCACCTACATTCACATTAAATAATAAATATAAATAAATAAATAGACAATTTTAAACTATAACACGAAATATAAAACCACTTCCTTGAGTGTATACTTATATTAATACTTAGATGAATGAACGGATGAGAAGAGACAGTCTCCCATGCAGAAGGACCCCAAATCATCTTTGTAGATAACCTAGTCTGAGTCTAACCTCAAGGATGAAGAGTATGCAGCATAAGAGTCAGTGTGCAAGGGACAAAGCCAACAACACAACATTACTAAGTGATCCCAGTGAACTTCAGCAATAATGAACCATGCAAATACACAAGACACAGTGTGACCAGAATGGACTCTAACTCCCTGCCTTCCAAAACTCAAAGTCCTAGCCAAACTTGAAAAATCCTAGATACATCCCATCAATGGATATTCTATAAAATTCCTGACCAGTAGTCCTCAAGCCTATCAAAGTCATAAAGAGAAGGGCCTGGAGAGATGGCTCAGTGATTAAGAGCACCAGCTACTTTGCAGAGAATCCAAGTTTGGCTCCCAGCAACCACATAGTAACTCCAGTTCCAGGGGATCCAATGCCCTCTTCTGGCCTCTGCGGGCAGTGCATTACATGGGTGCACTTACATACATGCAGGCAATACACTCATACACATAAAATACAAATAATAAATAAATAAAAACATTTTTAAGTCATAAAAACAAGAAAAGTATTAGGAACTGCCATGGACAAGAGTGACCCAAGAAGACATAACTGAAGGTAATGCATCATCCTCAATGGAACCCTGGAGAGACAACATTAGGCAGGCGCTAAGAAAACCCAAATGAGATACCATAATGAGTTAACACTGAGCATTAACATCCAGCATCTACTGTAACAAGCAAGTTCTACAAACATGCAGTGTTGATCGGAGACCTTGGGTTCAGGGTACATGGGAGTCTCCACACTAGAGTTACAGCTTGAAACTCTAAAATTGTTCTTTCTAATAAAGAATAGTCTTTTTTTTTTTTTAAGGAAAAAAATATGGAAACATCTTGCCCCTAAAAATCATACCAGTGATCTTGTTTTAGTGGTTGGATTATAAGCAATTTTTATTTTACTAATCAACATTTTAAAGTAATATTATTGCATTTTAAAACTTTTAGCACTTATAGGTGTGACATTAGGCTGATAATCCCAGCAGTTGGTCTCTTTAGTTTTAGGTAAGGCTTTGGCCCTACTCAAGCAAGTGACACCTATTTCTATCTCCAGGGTATCATAGTGTAGCTTCAGTTTTCAACTTGACATTGAGAGTCCCTCTTCTCGAGTATGTCAAGTTGAAAACCGAAGCTACACTATGATACTGGATGAGAGAGGTAAGTAATTTTAAATATCAGGAGAAGATTGCAAGGTATTGTTACTAGGGAACAAATACTTTGCCAAATTAAACTGTAGGAGTCCTACCAGAAAGGCGGCTATAAAATGAGAAAGGCCTGGTGGGAAAAGGCTCTTAAGTCCCCCTGAAAGACAGTCCTCCACAGGTATGGCAGAAGACAGAGCAGAGCATCATCACAAGGAACAGATGTATCTGGGGTGTGGAGTGGGAGTGAGAAGACATCAGTCTGTCCTTGCCTGGTACATGAAGTCCTCAGGAGCTTGCTTTTTTATATTCGCCTGAAGTGACAGCAAGTTTATTTGCCTCCAAGGTAACCGATTTTGTCTCATTTTCAAATAGACTTCAACATTATGTATACATATATGCTAAAATACTCCACGATCATTTGCTGGCATCTTGCAAACAGATGATTAATAAATAGTTATTGTGAGTTGGGGTACTGTTTATAGAAGGCCTTATACTGTTGGCTGTAGTAGCACAAAAATGGTTAGTATTGATAGCTAGGGAATTCTACCTGAAAGCTGTTATTTTAAGGGGTTGGAAAGATTGCTCAGTGGTTACGGATGCATGCCCCTCTTGCAGAGGACCCGCTTTAGTTCCCAGCCCTCAATCTGGCAGCTAACAACCACCTGTAACTCCAGCTCCAGGGAGATTCAATGCTTCTAGCCTCCAAGGGCCTGTAGACTCACATGAGTACACTATGTCATACTCACATATACATCATTTAAAAATACTAAAAATTAAAATCTTCCCCTCCCCCCAAGCTGTTATTTTAAAACTTAAGTAAGGGCACTGAGAGCCCTGAAAGGCAGGGGAACAGTAGACTAATAAATTTTGAATTGACTGTTGCTCAGGTTCACCATTAGTAATGGCAATGGAAAAATAAAATACAGGAACCACACAGAGAGGAAGACCTTAGCATGGGGCGCTTCCGATGGCAGGAAGTGGAAGGCTAAAGCTATCTCTGTGTATCGTCATTTAGCTTCCCTTCAGATCTCCACCCTCAGCTGTCATGGGGGCCTGCCCCACCCTTGCCAGCTGCTCACTCTTTCATACACAAGAGCAGAGCTTGTCAGCTCTCCACTTAACTCTTCCTGCCACCAGAACTGCCACATGCTAAGGTCTACTTCTGCAGAAGGCTCCTGTATTTTCTTTTTTCATTGTCATTACTAATAGTCAACCTAAGCAACAGTCAGTTCATCATTTATGAGTTGTTTTTCTCCTGCCTCTGCCCACTCCGCCAGCTCATACCCTGAAGCCAAGTTAATTTAAATTTTTAATTTAATAAGCATTATTGAGCTATAATTCACATTCCGTAAATCTTGCTCTTAAAATGAACCATTCACTGATTTTTTTTTGTATTTATACACTAACACAACTATTACCATTATCCACTAAAAGTGTTTCTGTTGCCCGCAAACAAGCTCTACACCAATTAACAATCACTCATTGTGTCCCTCCACCCCTAGCCGCGGACACCCGAAGTCTATAGGCACATGCATCTCATTAGTTTGCTTTTGTCTGTAATAAATGATAAAAACAGATGTATAACAAAGAGTTATTTTAAAATAAACCCCTTTATGATTTATTATCGGTCAGTATTGGCCTGATCGTATACATATCTTACATACCTGTATATCTGAGGCCACATAAAAATGTCTTAGTGGTGAATGGAAAAGGCTTATGAAGAGCAGTTTTCTTTGTATTACTCCTGTGCTCACAAACCTGGAGAGGTTCCACACTACCCACCAAATTAGAACATTCTTCAGCTTTAAGTTGAAGCTATAAGACCTTTGTCAACCTGGAATGGGAATGGATCTATTTGGAACTCAGAAGGGGTGTGAACTCGGGGGCTGGGATGAGAGGGTTAAATACAGTAGGTAGGCTTTCTGCTCCAATCCCTCATACCTAGGAATGTCACGGGCATTTTATTTCTGGGATTACTATATGTTTTGGAGCGTAATTGGCGTTAAAGTAGAAATCTGATCTGGGAGACCTAAAGGAAGCTCAGGAACTCTTAAAAACTAGACGCTTTCTCCAACCAATGGCAGAAGAGGAAGACATGGCAATCTAAAATAGAGATTTAAATCACAATCAGGACTCAATGTGTCACTGCCCCTTGGAAGATGTGAGCAAGTCACTCAAAATGAATGCTTGTAGGCTCTGGCATCTGAGAGTAATTCCTGATGCTGACATCAACAAGTGAATGAGAATATTTGCTTTGTACCACTACTAATCAGATTCTTCAAGCAGGGCTGGCCAGAGGAATTCTTAGCTATGTGAAATTCTCCCTTCACTTGGAAGAAGGTCAGCTTGCTCAGCTACTCAATGAGTGTTCTAATCTGGCATCTTGAAGGCATAATCATTTAGTTTTGTTCTCCACAGAGAATTCATAAATATTTAACAAGGAATAGAAAGTAGACGTTTACAATATTTTACAACTTGTTTTTAGATGAGAAGATCATATTTGCTTACTACTTTGCAATCTTCCCCCTAGGAACTAAAGGAAACTTGTTGAGGTAGGCACCAAATAGTAACCAGAAGTTTGAAGTTGAATATTTTATCATCATTTATCCTATTAGAGGCAGAGTAGATTATTCACAATAGTCAAAAAGTAGAAGAAATTCATGGTCTACCAATGGGCAACTATTTATGTGCGTGTGTGAGTGTGCGTGCTTATTCTTATTTAGCCTTGAAACATATATATAATATATATATATACATATATATATATATATATACACACACACATAGCCACATACAGTGGAATATTATATAGTCTTGAAAAGGAAAGAAATCCTAACACATGCTACAACATAGATGATATTATCATATAAGTGAAATAAGTCAGTGACAAAATGAGACTCATTACATGATTCTATTTATTTGAAGTATTTGGAGTCAAATCACAGAGACAGAAAGCATAATGGTAGTTTTTAGAAGTTGCAAATGGGAAGATGGAATTCATAGTTTATGAATACACAATAGCTGTTCAGGAAAATGAAAATGTTCTCGACATGAATGGTAGCAAGGATTGCACAGTATAAATGTCCCTAATGCCACTGAATTGTGTACTTCAAATTGTTAAGTTGGGAATCTCGTTTCTCTAGCAACATATACATATGTAAGCTAATTAAATAAAACAGCACTGACTCTCAATAAGTCATAAATTTGCAATAAAAACTTAATTTTATGTTTAATTGTATTGAGATGTCTAATGTAATTGTATTTTATTGATCTATTTTGTGCTAATAAATAAGTATACTGCTAACTGAACAAAATTTAATAAAACAAAGTGTCATTTTCATAGAAAATAAAGCTCTATGAAAGTTTTATTTTAATTTAGGTCAATCATTTTATGGAAAGAACCGTGACAGTAGAAACAGGAAATACATTTTTACCACTTTCAGGGAAAGAGTGAAATGGAAATCTAGCTTTAATTAGAAACTACAACAATATAAAAATTCTGGCTGTGAAAAGCAATGTTTTGTTTTGTTTTACATGTTGATGGTCTATGTCTAATGCTATATAGTATCTTGATTCTTCAGTAGATAGTCTTAGACAATTTTATTTTAAAGGTATCTACTCTTTCAGGTACTGAAACTTCCTTTTGAAAAGCTATAGTGTTTTTTCTTGAAATTTTACCATGCATACCTGCACAGTACAATGACTGTCTGTATGCAGCAGAGGATACAAGGATCTGGAAACATTTTTTAATTCTAAATTTAATTTTCCTCCCAACACCAATAATATTGGTTGTCAAGTATTCTAATTCTCTTTGTTTTAATTTAAACTCTCACAACACCAATATCATTTTGTACAAGTAATGTTGGTTTAATTTTTTTTTTTTTTTTAGTGTTTAGTCACACATGTGAAGGACTAGAAGTCAGACAGATCCTGGCAGGCAGGAAAAGGAGGCTTGAGGCAAATTAATATACTTTTCACTTAAACTTTTAAGATCTTACTATTCTTCAGGTCCAAGACAAAGACTTGGTGACTGGATAGATCCCTCCCCCTCTCCCTTCCTGTTCCTTCTCCCCTCTCTCCTCCTCCCCCAGAGGGAAAAGTTTGACAGGGGAAGGGTGGGGGCTCCAGTGGCAGAAGACTGGGAGAAAGGGAGCCCATCCTACCCCCACACATTTAAAGGTTGTGATTTTATTTTTTTTACAGACAAACCCAGATTTCAGGCCTGAATCCCCTCCCACTGTAGGAGTGTGAGTTTTGTGTGCTTCGTTGAGTGTGCATGATCTTCTGCTTTCAGTAAAATCTGGCTAAGTACTAAGACCTTGATTTTTCCACTTATGAGGGTGGGCTGGGGTGGGATCAGGGATCAGTCCCTGCAACCTAGGACAACCTCACCTCAAAGGTATTGCATACATATGTGTTTAGATCAAATACACTCCCATTTCCTTCCCTCCGGTTCCCGTTGGTGTAAGTGGCTGAGTCTGCACACCTGTGATGTGAGTTCCTGCTTGAGGAAGGCCCAACTCCTCATCTGTGTGCTGAGCTCAGAAGCAGAGTCCTCAGGCTTGTGCAGATCTCCCGCAGAGCCATCTCTCTAGGCCTCGACATTCCAGCACTGCCATGTTCTGGCATCCTTCTTCTGTCCCGGGGCCTTTCTTTTCTGGGTGTAATAGTTCATTCCTGGATTCCCAGCACTCAAGGGCTTGAGACTGGAGAACTGAGAGTTAAAGGTCCGCTCGGGTCACACAGTGAGGCTGTCTCAAAAAATAAAATAAAATAAAATTCAAGTCTTTTATTGAATGCGTTCTCAAGACGTAACATATTTTCAAGGAAAACAAGTCCTTCAATGGGCAATGTCTACAGGCGATTGTATGAGGGGCTGTTAGGAAATCTGAATTTTAAGTTATGTTTTTCATTGTTTAGTATTTCTGTATGCTGTAGTTCCTTGTAAGCACTAATAAACAGTGGGTTTTCCTCTTTTAAATAAATAACGAAGAGTATATCTTTCATCTTTATATCTTTCATCTTATAAGAGTATAATCTTTCATCTTTCTTAAATACATAGTTTAAAAGTTCCTAAGAATATATCCATAAGTTCTCTGATTTCTACAACCTTGAGTCTTTGGGGCAGCTCCAGAATGCATGCTCTGCATTCCTCCAGTGTTTGTGCTGCTCGGGTGCTGCTCTTGGGCTCAGGGTCGCATGCCAAATTTTGGGTTCTGGTCTACCTTGCTAGCGTCTCTCATGTGTTCACTGTCAAATCTTCGTAGCTTTCTTTTCTTTTCTGCTTTTAATCTTTTTTCTTGGCTCTTGGGAGATTTTTCATACTTCTTCAAATCTCTCAAACATACCAAGAATGTCAAGTTTTAAAAGTTTTCCCTACAAATAATTGACATATGTTTGAGAAGATGGGTCTGTTTAATCTGACTGTAGTATTTCACGATGTATACAAGCATACAAACATTACTGGTACCCTGTTAATATGCATCGTTTTTATGGAGTCAAAAATCAAGTAAACTCTGAGTCTGGTGCTGGGTGCCTTTAATCCCAGCACTTTGGGAGGCAAAGGCAGGTTAATCTCTGTGAGATTGAGGCCAGCCTGTCTACATAGCAAGTTCTAGGCCAGCTGAAGCTATGCGGAGACCCTCTAAAAATTTTTTAAAAAATCAGTCAATAAAAATAAAAATAAATATATGCTGTTTTATGAACTACGTTTTTTTCCCAATGAGAAGATTCCCTCCCACCAAAACCACAAACATAGGTATTTAATTCATAATATTCATAAAAGAGTTGTACTTTTTAAAAAGTCCAAGCAATCTCTGCACTTGTCTTCATATAGTAAGTCACAAACAAAGCAACACTGTGTCCGTAGGGAAAGCAAAGGCTATTGCTCCCATCAAACACTGGAAGATGAAGGACTATAATTCTAACACACCCAATGGAACTCTCTAGTTAGTAATCTAGCAAAAGATCACTGATTGACAGGAGCTGATAGTGAATTTTCCTAACTCGAGTTTGTTGATAACTCCAGCAAAAGCTGCTGTTCCAGATGCAATCTTTTTTAATGGACTAACCTAGTAAAGCCACTGGCACCTGGTAATAGGCTATTTAGTTAAAGAATTTTTTCAATACCAACAAGTAGAAAACACCAACAACCACTAGTTTCCCCTGGAAGGGCAGTACATCTTTGTTATCCTTGCCTTGGGATACACTAATTCCCCTGATCTGTGTCACAGTTTAGTTCTCAGGACATTCTGTGAAACACCTCCCTGGTTCAACACATCAATGATAATCATGTAAACAGAAGAACAAAATGCAGCAGTTTGCTTAAAGGCCAAGTTAGACCGAGGCTATTCAGAAATGGGGCCCATGTACCACGGAGATAGTGGGATTGAGAGTGTAGCCTGAGTGAATTTTATAGCAGGTCAGTATCCTGGATCAAGAAGTGGAAGTCCTCCAAAATGAAATTTTTACAATACCTTCTGTAAAAGAGAGGATACAGTGGTTACTGCAGTGTGGCAGCAGATGGGAGAGCTAGCATCTTCTATGTGTAACTCATGGTCAGATCCTTGCATTTTGTAAGCTATATATACAAGGCAACTTGTTTTTTTCAGGAGCAGAAAATACACCCAATTTGAGTGAGAGCCACAGCAGGAGAATGTTTAATCTACACCATCATATATTGAAAGTAATAAGCACAAAGATTGCTGTGGGTTCCAAAAGAGACCTTGGGCTTTGGACTTTTGAAGTTTTGGGGCTGTTAAAGACTATTAGAGATAGACAAATGCATTTTGTATTATAAGAAAAAAAAGAGCCTTTAGGGGAGTGGAGTAGAATGTTATTTAAAGTGATGGGTTCCGGGGCCAAGTCTGCAAGGGGTGGAGCTGTGAGTTAAATTTTATTGTCAACTTGATGGAGTTTAGAATCACCATGGAAACACACCTTTGGGTATGTTTATGGGGGTGCTTCCTGAAATGTTTAACTGAGTAGGGAAGACTCACCCTGAATGTGGACAACACCATCACATGGAGTGTGGCCCCAGAGAAAGTTTGCTGGACACCAGCATCCACTTCTCTACTTCTGAGTCAACTGCCCCGGGTTCCTGCTGCCATAACTTGCCTGTCATGTTAGACTGCACCCTCAAACCGTGAGCCAAAAATAAACTCTCCTTCCTGCAGTTGCTTCTTGTCAGTATATTGACAGTGCAATTAGAGAAATAACTGACACCTTATTGATTGTCAACTTGACTAGGAGGCAAATCTCTAGGCACACATGTGAGAGATTATCTACATTCAGTTAACTGAAGGGTGATGCCCCACCTTAAGTGTGGGCAGCACCACTCCAAGGGCTGGGATCCTGGGATGAATGAAAAATCAAGTTGAGCACCAGTCTTCATCACTCTGTGCTTCCTGACACCACATGCAGTGTGACCAGCTGCCTCATGCTCCTGCAGTCATGACCTCCAACATGATGAACTGTATATTCCAACTGTGATCCATAAGACAATGCAAGGCATAAACAATCTACCTGAGTAATTTCTATTGAGTGGGTATATGAACTGAAAGAATCATTGGATGGATGGATGAATGGATGGATGGATGGATGGATGGACAGATATATAGTAAGAACAAGGTAAAATGCATGCAGTATTTTCTCTCAAAGGAAACTGTCACCAGATATAGTAGTACATGTCTGTAATCCTAGCACTTAAGAGGCTGAACCAGGAAGATGACAAACCCAAGACCAGCCGGAGTTATATAGTGAGTTCAAGTCCAGCCTAGGCTACATAATGAGACTTTATCTCAAGAAAAAAAAAAGCAAACAACCACAGAAATCTGCTGAATCTTGTAACTCATATCAGACATGTTTGTTAAAGTATAAAGTCTATTCTTTATGTCTTTTACGTCTCACATCACCTATAATTTATCTAAATTCATTATAAGTAATTTTCATTACTCTGTCTTCTAGTTTACTAAGCTGCTTTTCAGCTATATCTGATATCCTGCTTAATATGTTTATTTCAGTGATTACATTTTCAATTTGTAGAGGTTCTACTGGGTGTCTTTGACACTGTATTTCCTTAATCATTCAACTATACCTTTTAGGGCTAGACAGATAATATAACATATGGATTTTGTAGTATTGTGACCTGGATATTTGTTTATTTTTCTCTGCTGTTTCTTGTTTGGAATGGATTATTTCCTTGAACGTTATGAAACTTTAGACTGTGGTCTTCTCTTCAGCGTGTACATCTTTGGGAAACCTCTTTATACAAATACAAACCTGTGTATTTGTTCTCCCAGTTGCTCATGTGTTTCACTGGCCTGTGACCACATCTCATGTTGAATCTTAGTTTATGGGTTCATGTATTATATCGAATACTATGTATTTGTGCTACAAGCCCTTGAGGCAAAAAACTGTTATATTACAAATTCTCTCATTGAGATTTTGATTCAGGCTGAGGTAGAGAACTTTCTGCATGGCCTCCCGGTGAGTGAGTAGACTTGCTTTCTAGTCACTCTTTTATTGCGTGTTGCCCTGAAAAGGTCTCAGCTGTATACTCACATCTAAGATCTAATTCCTGACTCATACAGGCACCAGTCTTATCATCTATCTCCCTGTGCTATCACAGTCAAATCCACTTATTATGAACACACACAAACACACACACACATACACACACACACACAAATAGCTGCTGGAGTGTCACATTTGGCTAATTATTCATTCTGTCCCTGGAGATTACGTTTTGTGATCTCATCTACACGGGTAAAGAAGAGTTATTCTTCTAGAATTTCTACACATTCCATCATGGAAAGATTGACAAGCATTTTGTTTAAATGATTGCCCATAGATGAATATATCTCTCAATTCTCAGCAGAGAAGCTTCCTTGTGAAACAGATGTTGATTATCACAGAGAATCACAACTGGCCAAGATGCAGAGAATAAGAGGCTTCAATATACTTATCCTCAAATACGACACCTATACCAAACTTCTGCTTTCCAAGGCTCAGGGATCATTGCAGAATTTTGGGGGAAGAGGCAGCAGAAACATTGTAAGAGCCAGAAGTGGTGGATGACCACAAGGAAAAAGGAAAAAGTGTTCCCAACAGCTTGTCAGTTACTCATATGAATCCACAGCAATGGTGACAGCATGCACAAGTCCCACCTAAGCTCAAGCCAGACAAAATCTCAGCACAGACGTGGGGAAGTGGATGAGAAACTGTAACCTGAGGAAGTATTGGCAACTGATGGCAACTGGGAGGGGGAGAGTCAATCTCATCTAAAGGTAAGGTTCCTGGGAGGTTAATCAGGCTTCAGTAGATGAACCTACGCTGAAGTGCATTTGGGATACAAATTTGACTCTATAGACCATACGTATGTACATATATTAGCGTTGAAAGTGGATGGAGGTCATAAAGATGGGGTGCAGATAGGGGAGGATATCTAAATATAATCGAAATATATTATATGAAAGTTGCAAAAATTCAATTTTTAAAAAGCTATAAACAAATAAGTAAATATATAACTAGATGATTGCTGGAAAAGGCATTCTATGCAGGCATTCTATGTGTGAGAGACTCTTAGGGAAGTGGCTTGATTTGTTGTGAAAAGAAATAGGAAATGGATTGGCCAAGGGAAAAGGCACGCCCAGCCAGGGGCAGCGCCTGTAAAGAATCCGGCATAGGAAGGGAAGCAGTGACTTCAGTGAGAGGAGAAATCACTAACCTGTCAGGAACCACTGTGAGATAAAGGATACAGAAGCAAGAGAGGAAGCTGCATTATCTGGGAAGTGATAAGAATTTTATATTAAAGATCTGTATCAAGTTGCTTTCGAAAGAAACCAACAGTACATAAGGCTTTAAGACTGAGAGTCCCAGTTCCCTGGGGAAAGAGAGCTGAGCAAAAAAGCCAAAGAAGTTTAAAGTGTGAGTTTGCCATACCAAGGAAGATATAATAGAGCTCAGTGTCAACACCTGAAGTCTAAATGGAAACCAAATCTTCTGATACAAGTTGACATTGAACAAGCATTGACAGATTAGCATCCTCAAGCACTTCTGACAAAGTCACAGTTCCCTCAGGCTGTGGACAAACCCGCCAGTGGCAACGGGCGCCTTCAGTCACAGGCCACTTCATTCCACCCTGTCTGCATTTTATGATTACAAATCCGTTTTCTTTGATGTGCCCCATTTTTCATTGCAGCATCTTCGTCTTGGTGCTTTTATCAGTTATAACTTCATCAGAGCGTCTGGGTGCACCGTTTACAAGATTGCTTTTTTTTGCTGAAAGTTACAGAGTACAAAGCAGTGCAATTTTCCAGAACAAAAGAGAAGAAAAACACGTTACCAGGAGACTCCAGCACATATAGCCTTCATTTTTCTAACAAAATACCCCCGTGAGGTGTTTCACCAATAAATTCCTTTATGTGTTACAGTAAGATAAAATTACCATTGAGTTGATAATACATACAGGTTTTCTTCATAGGTGGATAAGATGGAGTAAAGGTCTTTAATGTAAAGGCTTCGATGTAATATTCAAATTCATGGTGAAATATTTGCATGTGCATAATGTCTACATGCCAGCTCCTCACTCAAATCCTCCATAATATAATGTTATTCTTATTACAAAGGAAGAATCTGCTCTCTTTGTAGCCTGTCCTATTTTATGCCCTTTCCTGCCTATATTCTCAAGCATACCTTAGACTAAAGGCCTATCATAGGGGTCTAGCAAATCCTCTCATTTCTAGAAGCTTCCAGTACCACCAGTTCAGCACTGACATTCTCCTTGATTAACAAATGTGCTTATGTTTATCTATCATCCAACATATTAACATAGCACTGATCACTACAGTATAATCAGGTCCAACATCTTCGTTCACAATTATGATCCATGGAAAATCCATGGCCTATGCATAAACAATGTGGTAAATATTTTTATGAAAGCAACATCATGTCCTTAAAGTCATAGAGTCCCCTTGATATTAATCATGGCAAACAGAGGTTGACATTTGAAGGGCAGCTTCCACAACGAATCAAAGGTCAGATGCCTGCGCACTCTGTTCTCATCTAACTAGGCCACTGAGCCACTGAGCCACTGAGCCACTAATCCAGGGCAGGCCATTTACCCTGCCCTGATGTTTCAATCAACAGAGGGAGGTTAGGTGTCTGTTTGCAATGGGCTAACAGAGCTCCATAAATGTCAGTGAGCCCATGACTATCCATTTTCTTGAAAAGCTGTCTGCAAAAGTACCAGGTGCTGCTCTCCTATTAATTGTTCAGAGTACAAATATTTGGTTTAAAAGTTGAATCAAGGCCATTTTTTATTATATTTCAGGACCACTTCACATAAAAAATTATCCCAGTGTAACACAGAACAAACACCTGCCACATTTGGGTTTCCATCAAATATCCTTTCTAAGAGCACAGACCACATCATTTATTTAAAAAGTAAATAAACCAAACAAAAGTCCAGCTGCCCTCCTAAAAGATAACTGCCCCATTAGTGTTTCCACTCCCAAGAAACTTAGATTAGGTGGGTAGCTCAGTCCGTTTTGCTGTGAGCTGGAAGAAGAGGATTCGGAGGGTGTAGTAGTTACTTTTCCATTTCTGTGATAAAATACCATGAACAAGCCAACTTATAGCAAAAGGAGTTAATCTGGCTTTCAGTGCCAGAAGGATAAGAATCTGCCAGGACAGGGAAGCGTGGCAGCACAGGCAGGTGGAGCCTATTAGATCCAGATGTGTAAGTGAATCTCCTTTCCTCTGTTGATCCTTGTCAGTGTAATTGATGGCTTTTCATCTCTCCCTTCTCCTTCTTCCTCTCTTTCTACTCTCAAATTTTACATAAACTTTTTATTTTCCGGAAGTATCAAAGTTCCAGAACATTTACTCTCCCATCCCTTACAATTCCCCAGCAGCTTTCGTATCCCTGAGCTCTGCTTACCTGGTGTGAGATGCGACTGAAGGAGGAGCTCCCCCCCCCCGCCCCCCCAGCAGTTCAGGACTCAGGAAGACTGACAGAAACCTGGTACTCCGACTTCTGTGGCCGCCGGTTCTTTGCTCCTGCCTCCGTTGACTTGTCTCGCCCCCTTTCGTATGTTGCTCTCCTCTGCTGCCCATGCGCATGTACCCCCTCTCCCACACGTGTGCAGTCCTTGTAATGTCTCTTTATCTCATGTGCCTAGCCCGTGGGCCTCACTCTGGTCCAGCGCACCCTCATAAAACCTTCCATCTCATAACCCAACCTGTCCACTAACAAAGGCCCCAGAGCCCCTCACGCCCCCCAAGGGAGAGCTGCTGAAAAGGGCCTTTAAAATAGTCCATAACCCAGAGGAACAGGAGAAGGCAGACTGCGGTGGGCCACCCGAGACATAAGAGGGCTCAACTGCTGGCAGTGGCACTCAGGGTTCCTCCCAAGAAGACTTCAGGCAACTCAGCATCAAAGCCACAACAGCTGCCAGGCCCACAATGACAACGAAGGACACTGGGCACAAGCCTGCGCCAACTCAGCAGTCATTGCCAGGGCCGTGCCCACAATGGGAAAATGGGGACACCGGGAGGATGACTGCCCTTCTTTGCAAAAATCAAGGTGGACCAGTCATGTGGCCCCCAAATTCTCCCAACCCTCCTCCAGATCTTCTTCACTGACAGAACTTGTCCACCTGGCCACTGAGGATTGATAATGTGCACCACAGCAATGGATGAACCCAGAGACACTGCCAGTGGACAAAAGGCCTGTTTGTAGAAAGAGACCACATGGTCTGTCCTCCCTTTCCTGCTTGGGTAAGACACACCCTTAGCAGCTCTCCATGGTGGGAGTCAATGGACCTCCCCACACCCCCAGGGCTACTTTACCTCTTCCCTGCATTCTCTAAGATACCCCTGACAACCCTCACACTTTTGGTCAGGCCTTGAAATGCATCCTTCACTGGTCTTAATTACTATCTTTCTTTGTCATCTACAATGTTTTCTCTGAAATAGAGCATTCACCTATCTCTTCAAGCCCTGGGCACCCCATGTTGTTTTTCTAATTTAGACAGATTATTATTATTATTCATATATTCCCTCAAGGCCTAAAGCATTGGTGGATCTCTCTCTCTCTGTCTCTCAACTACAATTTTGTGTTTTCTACAAGCTCACCTAAAAATTTATAAAGTGTAATGTATACACAGGTAATATCAATTCATGACATTTTGTGTGTTCTTTTAGTAAGATGGTACTACACAGCACTCTTCTGAGCCAAGTAACTTCCATCTTCATGACTTCAGCTTGGTCTGCTTGCAGAGGATCATCACAGTTGGGTTTGTTAAGCAGGGTCACTGGATCCTCATCTGAGTATCCACCCACTCCTCCCAGTCAATTCTATGTAATTTTGCCCTAATCACAAATGGCTCCTTAATTTTTTAACTATTAAATTCTTCTTATCTCCCTTCTAAAGCATCAGCCATACATCATAAAGGCCACCAGCCACTGAGTCATCTCTGCTTACTTTCCCACCAGGGAATATGCACAGCTGCCTATCCATGATGAGGACACGCCAGTATAACCCATTCCAGCCTCATGTGTCATCCCTCATCCTCCCATCGTCAACCATAATCAGCCTGAAGACATTAGAGGAGAACATCGCTCCTTTTCCCTAATGACATAAAAGCTTGAAATGTAAGATGTGACTGAAGAAGGAGCCCCCCAGCAGTTCAGGACTCAGGAAGACTGACAGAAACCTGGGACCAGAATTTTCAAATATCCATGAGAAGAGGCTGACTTTTACAACTTCTCCTGGATACATCCAGGATCTGCAATTTCCTGCAGAGGGGACAGACTTTTGCAGCTTCTTAGTCAGATAAGATTCCTGAAAGGGGGTTGCTTCCTGGCCCAAAGTTTACAATCTCCCCTTAAACATCAATCAGATGTCACGGGAACCCCCCACCCCCATAAAAAGGCCTACTGACCAGCTAGGTGGAACTAATCTCTCACTCTCCCGGGAGTTAGCCTTGCTCTCTCCCTGAGGGAGCTTCTCGATCCTGATCTGGAGAAGTTAAGCCAGGCATGCCAGCCTGGTCCCACAGCCTGAACTTCCAAGATGAGGAGGCTAGTATGTTCTTCACTCCTGAACACAGAGAAAGCTAGTCTCGGTTGGTCTTCTCTCTTTCCTGACTGGAGAAGCCAGGCCTGTGTCCTTAATAAACTGGTCCTGTTAACTCCCAGCAGAGTCTCTGGTCCATTTTCTGCTGCGTCTCTCAAACCCAGACCTTACCCCTGGCATTGAGGGGTGTGGGGTGAGACTGGGTCAATGGCTCTCACAGACCTGCCTCTTTAGGTGAGCTGGCAAATGTCTTGAAGCAGGCAATTCCTTTTCTTTCTTCTGTACATTGTCAACAAATTACAAGTCCTCCTCTGACAAGGCACCCTGGGATTTCTCTGAACTCCTTTTTCCACTGCACAGGCTGGACCTTAGCTATATTAAATATCATGCCCTCTACAGTTTTAGATATTTATCTTTGAAGTATCTAGTTCCTGTAAAAATTGAGAGAATGGATCTTAGTAAAATTAGTACCTATCAGTTTAAATACCATTCTGGTCTTTTACAGAAGTCATTATAGAATGAAGAACTTTGTTTTACTGCTCTGGTCGCAGCACCCTTCTACACCTCAGGTAGAAAGCAGCCCAAAGTCTCATGGGTTGTGTAGTTATGACAGGACCAGTGTTCTCTTAGAGCTTGTCAGGCTGGGGTCCTGCCCCTGAGCTTCCCCAGAACCTCAGAGTTCTGTCAGTGTCACGTCTTCCTGTCCTACCCAGGCTGTCCCCACAGCCTTCAGTCATAGGTTTAGCTCCAAGTTTAAGAGTCAAGTGTAAAGCTATAAAGTCCTAGTTTAGAATTCAGGAGCTAACTCAAAACTTCCAGGTTTTCCTCTTTGCTTTCCTTTTTATTCCTCTCTCTGATCTCAGCCTCATCTCACTCCACACCCACAGATTGCTTCCTGCTCTAACAGTCTCCAGGCTTATTCAGTCAAAGAATGTTCTACTGAGAAGAGAAAGCATATAGTTCTGAAAATTCCCCCTCAGAAGCACAGGCTCCACCTCATGTCTGTCACTCAGTTAAGCTGTCTGAGAGCTACCACTCACGGCTTCCACTCTGATCCTCTTACTGACTTAAGCCACTGATGCATTTTCTTTATAAATCACCCTGACACTGTGGTCCTGCTCCCTCCTTCTTCTCCACCCTCTGCCACTCAGGGGATGATGGTGTCTTTGTTGTTACCAAACTTCTCTTTCTTCTCCTCACCTTGACACTGTCCAAATTTCTGTTTTAATTTGTATCATTTTGACTTAAATTTTATCACCTTTGTCCAGCTGAATTCCCCCATCTCTTTTAAATATTTCTGCAGATAGGAATACACACACTCATTTAAAAAACTTTTGAATTTATTTCTTCCCTCAAGTGCTTCTGGATCACAGAGAGGATATTTAATACTGTTGTTTATGGAGCCTTAGAACCTATGTTATGGATCATCCATTTTCATTTAAGGCCCAAAGGAAGACAAATTTCTTAGTGAGAAGAGCCTCCCACCATTCAGATGCAGAACTCAGGACTGACCATAATACCCAGCTAAAGAAAAATATTCCTATGAGAAAGAGCATGTCACAGTATGCCACAACAGTACCAAGAGGCAATTGGGGGTGGGGGAGTAAATTTTGTATTTTTATGTATTCCATGTGGAACATCTTGATCATCTTTATACCCGCTTCCCCCCTGGTGCCCTCCCATAGCGCCCGTCCACTCGGATTCATGCATTCGTCATTTATGTTAAGACCTATGGAGTCAAGTTAGTGTCCCCAGATGTCTATAGGAAATTCTCCCTGATCACTGCTCTTGCCTAATGAACAGATATTTTCCACATCGATTAACTGGAAGTAATTTGTAACCAGTAGTAAAAATCCTAAAAGAGTGTGGGGGGACATCCCAGTACTATTTATTGTTCCCAATAAGTTGGACAGAATGCAAAGTATTTTCCATGCATATTATTAAGCTTCACAACCAATTCCATTTTAGTCAAATCTTAGAAGTGGAAACTGAGGTTTGAAGAGGTTAGGCAGCCCCAAATCACACAGCTTATATATGACAGGATCTAGGTGATTTTAACATTCCATCTTCAACAAATGGTGCTAGTTAAACTGGATAGCTACACATAGAAGAATGAAAAAGATCTCTATCCCTCACTCTGTACAAAATTCAGCTCCAATTAGATCAAGAACCTCAACCTAAGACCTGATATACTGAATCTGATAGAGGAGAAACTAAGGAATGCACTGGAACCTATAGGAACAGGAAAAGAATTTCAGAACAGGACCCTGACAGTGCAGGCATTAAGACCAACAACTGACAGAGGGAATCTCATCACTAAAAATTTTGTAAAGCAAAGGACACCATCATTCAAGTAAAGCAGCAATCCACAGAATAGGAAGAAATCCTTGCAAGCTACACATCTGACAGAGGGTTAATATCTAGAATCTACAAAGAACTAAAAAAACTAAAAACCAGACAAAACACAAATAACTCAATTAAAAATCAAGGCAAGGAACTAAGCAGCAGGCTTTCAAGTGATAACACACAATGACTGAGAAAATGTTCTAAATGGCTACCATCTTAGATTGTAAGAACCAGAGGTGGTGGATGACTAGAAGGAAACTGCTTTTCAAATAGCAGGGCAGCTGCACATAGGAGCACACAGAAGTTGTGACAGCATGCAGAAGACCTGCTGAAGCTCCAATCAGACAAAATCTCAGCATGGAGGCTGGGAGGTGGGCGTGAGGCTCCATCCCTAGATGGGGAGCTACTGGCATCTGGTAGTTGTTGGGACAGGAAGAGTCCATTTTCCATAAGGGTGTGACTTTTGATAGGCTGACAAAAATGCAGGGCAAGTCCCATACCTAGGAATGTTTGAGGAACATATTGGACTCAATGGGGGATATATGAACATCTCGATGTCGGGTAGTTAGGGAGGTAGGGCTGGATCTGGGAAGAGCAGCGAGAAGGAGAAAACATGATCAAAATACACTATATGAACTTCTCAGAGAACTAATAAAAATATTTTTTAAAAAGTCAATGTTGCTGGGTGTGGTGGCACATGCTTTTAATGTTCCCAGAGCTTGGGAGGGAAAGGCGGGCAGATCTCTGTGAGATGGAGGCCAGCCTGGTCTATATACAGAATTCCAGGTCAGTAAAGATCTTGTCCTAAAAAAAAAAAAAAAAAAAAAGGCCAATGCTGCATTAGAAAAATGGAAAATCAGGTAAATAGTCTTCCTGTTTTAAATTGTTTCTCAAGTAGTGTTTTAACTGAGTATAACACTTAATACTGATTCTATCATATAATATTACATAATGCTATTCTATATTATCCTCCTAAAAACCGAAAGTTCTGGTCTTTAATTATTTCAAATTGTATGCTAACATTTTCTCTTATTCAAACAAGAGGATTTTCACCCTCCATGTATTCTTTGCAAAGTATTCTAGTGCCTGAGAAATCATTTCCATTATTTCTAAAGCATCATTAGAAAGAGTAATGATATTTCACAGCCTTGGTTCTTTTTAGTTCATAATCCTATTAATTCTTAGGTCTACTTCATCTTCTGTGAATGTTTATATTTCAAAGTTTTAGCATATCCTAAATAAATATCTTTCAGTTCTCTCTTCTTGGAATCTTATTAGAAACTGAAATGACCATAGTACATTGCAGACCTCATGACTGTAGTAGTCCCATTTTCAATGGTGTCTGGCAGAATGCTAAGTGCATAAGACATACTCAGTTTAAGATAGGATTTTGGATTCTTTTAAATCTAATACCAATAATAAGAATGATACCATTTCTTGATTGAAAATAGCAAGTGTATTTGTCATTGTCCGGTTGTTATCTCCATTTCATCCCACAAAATAAAGAAGCTGAAGGAAGGCAAACTAGGGAAACCCAAGGTCAATTACATTTGAAAATAAAAGGAGGGGAAGTCAAAGTTCTAGCAAGTAAGTGTGTTATGCTGACTACGCAGAAGAGAGTCCTGACCCAAGTATTACATACATCTGAGTTAGGGAAATTGTGTGTAATTTACCTGAACATCTCTCCAAAACATGCAAGAATAGACTCTGAGGCTCTTTCTGGAAGCAAGGACTTGGCAGGAAGAATCAAGAGAGGACAGGCATTAATGGAAAAGTGTCACTGTCTAGTATCTAGCTAGGGAACCACTATGCATTACACAGTGCGTTAAAATACAGCCTGAGGCCCTTCTCTCTGTCCCTCTTCAGCATTGCCCTGCATCAGGTCCTCCTGAGGGTCTCTTGAAGCATGCTGCCTTCTCATCCCCTCCCACCCGACAGATTCTGCCTTTCACAGAACTATTGTCAGCTCCTCTGAACTCTTTTCTCAATGAGACCCCAACTTTCAAGCTCCTATGTTTATGTTTGCATTACCCATTTTAGCAAGAACTGTGCCAGTCTGGCTTAGTTTGAACCCTCCTGCTAGATTTCTGACCCCGCCTCCATTATGTCAGCAGGCTCCTTAACTTCCGTTATCCTCCAAGTGATGTCTGATCACACTAACTTGCCTTCATGAAGAACCCTGTGCATTTAGCCTGAATCCTTCCTGACCCTGACATATCCTCTCAGAGCTCCACCCTGTCCTCGGCTGTTCATTACCACTTGTCCTTGTGTTCTGAGTGGAGCCCAGTCTTTCTTCCCCATGACAAAGCCCCACTGTGCTAATATCCTTAGAATAAATATTACTGTCTTTGATAAACATTGTGAATAATATTTTTCTCTCACATCCTGTGACGTTCCTTACTGGGTAGTGCTGGGCTGGACCCTTGAGTCTCTATTTCTATCTAGTCCCCAGTGCTTCTGCTATTGCTGGTCTGGAGTCATCCTCCTAGAACTCATGATTCTCCCTCTATTCTCTGAGTCCCTTCTGCATGCACAGTAGTTCAGAATGGTTAGGAGGCTGTTGGGTTTTCCCAGGGGCTGGCCTCATGGAGTTAGTGGGCGGGGAACATAACACAGTATAACTGGCAATGGCAATGCTCCATTTCAGCTGAAACATCCCTGCGAAGCCAAGCCACAGTTTAATCAGAGCTGTAATTGGCACGGTGCAGAAGGGTTTTCATTTTCCCGGCTTCATCTCATTTGACTTTGAAGAGGCATTTACTGCAGACAGTTTTTAAAGGAATTTTTTTTTTGTAATTAGAGAGTACTTTATAAGTGTAATCAACTTTGGCTTATGGGAATGCTTTTTCTAGAAATCAGAATGTATGTTGTCATCAACACACAAATATATCAGAAACAAACATTATGCAATTTACAAGGTACTCATTAATATTCTAATACACTATTTCTGGGATCTCATTCAGGAATGGACTGATATTTCCCTGTGAAGATTCAGTGTTCCCATCATTAGAATGCAAAGAGTCCAAATGCAAGAGTCATCAGTGTAACATGTCTTCCTCAGTCTACTGCTAATACCATAAATAACCAACTAGTATTCATTAACTTTGTAAATGGCATCAAGCTGGGAGAGAAATTACCACAGATGAGAGAAAAAAATTAAATACAGCGTGATCTTGATAATTTAGAGCAAAGGAGAGAAAATATACCAAGCATTATCAAAGCAAAGTATTACAGTTGAGGAGAAAATCCAAATTGCGAAATAAAAGAAAGTGATTATATATGCAAATTTGCCATTTTTTTGTTCATTTATTTAGCAATTAATTATTGAGCACTTATTATGTGCCAGGGTTTGGGAACAGAGAATAAAATATTGATCCTCATTCATGTAACTCACAGACAGGAGATGAGAAACAATTATCCAATTGTGATGGGTGATGTGGGGGGAGGGAACTAGGAACGAGTGTGAAGGAGCCCTGGGGAGGCAGAAAGATCTGAAACACAATAGCTAGCAGTCCACTCTGGGAAGAAGGCTGTTTCAGATAGACTGGACTGTTCCAAGTTGAGCAAGTCTCCTGTGGTAGGTCTTCATGCATTCTAACAACTGTCAGCAGACCACAGTGGCTTGAACACAGTGAAAACACAGGGCAGACAGGAGTGAGGCATGATACTGTCTTAAGTGGGATCAGCAAATGTTTTTCTGAAAGGCAGATATTAAATAGCTCAGGTTTTTGTGGGTCATAATGTCAGAGCCGTGGGCACAACTCGAAAGTAGCTATAGGCGGTCCTCAAGGAATGCATGTGGCCACATGCCAAATGCACTTTATGAAATCAGGCAGCCAGTGGACTTGACCTGCCAGCTGAATTCTTTCAGTTGCCAGCCCCTCAGAGACTAAAACAAAGCATGACACTGTGGTAGGAAATATACTCGGGGAACCAGAAGCTCATCTTCTGAGTACATCAGTGGTAGTCAGACATCACCTAAGCCGATGTGTTCTTGGGTCCCACTCTTCAGTGGGATTTGGTGCAACATGTATATGTTCTACAGGGGTGATGATGTTCTACAGGAGTGATGAAGAAGCTCAGAAAACTGACCAAATGACAGGTTTAGATAACTTTGTTTATTCCACTCAACAGACAAGAGAAAATAAAATAATTTCACCTGTTGCAAGTATTCTTCGGCTGAGGTTGGTCCACACGCTCACAGAGTAGAAAGACAAGGGAGTCAACAGTCAGGAAAGATGCAGAAGGAAACAGAACTGGAGGAACACAATGGCCTGACAAGAACTTTTCCAACAGCTATCTGCCTAGGATCAATGTCTGTTAGATACGCCACTGCCCAAAGGAACATTGTTATCAAACTGTGGCTCTTAATTAATTCCTTTTGGAGCACATTTTCATTTTTTTTACATAAATTACCATGGATTAGTCACTTCCTATCAGCCAGGTACACATGGCATTTCACATGCACTGTCTTGGTTACTCCTCACAATACTCCTGAGAAGTCATAAACCTCTAGCTTTACTTTCCTAGAAAGTTGTCAATGTTGTTATCATTCTACAGATGTTAAATAATTTGCCCACAGCCAGATAACAAATGGTATATTCAGTTCAGCTTGTTTTTAAGGGAGGCATCTTCATTGAAGAAGAACTGTTTCCCCTTTCTTTTAAAAATAGCACTAGTAGCAAGTCGTGGTATCGCTCATCTTTAATCCTAGCCCTGTGAGACTGAGGTCAGCCTGGTGTGCATAGTGAGTTCCAGGCCAGCTGGTGCTACAAGGAGATGCTGTCTCCAAAAGACAATAAATAAACAAATAAAGCCCTAAAGATGATGGTGAAATGAGGCACGTGCTGGCCTCAGGGTTCAGGGCACACAGGCTCCCAAGAGACGGAGTGCATGTATGCTGGACCATGCGAGGAACCTTATCATGCAAGATGAATGCTTCCCTGGCCATAGGTTGATCTAAAATCTCTAAACTCAGGACTTCGCAAGGAAGAAAGACAATAATCTGGAATCCAATATGGCAACAATACAACTGTAAGCATTGGATAATTGCTGGTGGTGGCGACAGCAGCTCTCAGTGCAAGAACTTAAAATATGACTCTGGGCTTCATTTTATTAAGAACCTTAGTGTTTCCATGTGGATCTCAAGGTTCTGAACTCAGGATTTGGCAAGTAAGGAAAAATAACCCAGGGAGCCAAGATGGCTCCCAGAACCCCACTGGGCCC
Organism: Eospalax fontanierii; assembly: GCA_035773235.1. Lineage (NCBI taxonomy): Eukaryota > Metazoa > Chordata > Mammalia > Rodentia > Spalacidae > Eospalax > Eospalax fontanierii. The sequence goes on along the minus strand of CM069539.1, from coordinate 65,307,665 downwards.
CAGCATTGTGCAGAGCTGTGCTGACTTGGCTGTCTACCCACATGTATGATGAAACCCCTGGAGTGCCAGCACACTGAGCTCCCTGACCTTGGAGCTTGGGCCAAGAGGCTAGGTGGATGACGCAGTTAACAGCTGCCTGCTGTGAGGACCTAGCTCATTTTACCCACAGTAAAACCCTGTGGGGAATCAACCTGTTGGAAAATGCATTGGACCACAGTGGGGTGACTGCGCTAAGTGATGCCCTAAAACAGACCAAATGTAACGTCATGCACCTGGACCACAAACAGCCAGCTGAGCTGATGAATCCCAAGCATCTCCGGTCACTGCTGAAAAGAGAAATTCCTGCTTGACTATCTTAAGGAATGTGTAAGAGAAGCAGAAAACAAATGGGAAAATTTCCTTCCAAGAAACTTGGGAATATTCTGACTCAAAAGCACTTATAAAAGAAAGGGAGTGGGCCATTACTTTGACCCATCTGTGTAAGAATTAGAAATCACTGATATTCTAATGAGCTATGATTTCTTTGGCACCCAGTCCCGACCTGTTGGGTAAGATGGATGGGGTTTTTCATACGTTAATTGAGGTCATGAAGTGGAGGGGGCCGTGGAAAGGTGAGGACAGAGATAGGGTGCGGGTTCAGAATATGATCAAAACACATTGTATATCTTTACTCAGTAAAAAAAATTTAAAACTAGCACTCCTGTCAACCAGAAAATCAGTGCTTTTTAAAATTAAAAACCCAAAGACCTTCTTAATTCTATAAATGTTCCAACGAGACCAGTTGTGATGGATCTTGATCAACTTGACAGGATTTGAATAATCTAGGAAGCAATCTTCTGGATGTGTCCAGACAGGCTTAACTGAGGTAGAAAGATGCCCTGAGTGTGCCTGGAACTGTTCCATAGGCTGAGGTCCCAGACCGAATGAAAAGGAGGAAGTGAGCCGATGGAAGGAGTGTGGATTAAATAATTCGTTTGCAAGTTGTAACAATGTAAGTCCATAGTTTCATAAGTATAAAGTGCATGTAATAGACAATTAGCATACAAGTAGTGATATTGTAAACCTATAATATAATTTTGTAAGTTAGGATTTTATAAGTTAGAAGTTAGAGCCTAGAAGCCTGTTAGAAGTGGGCCCCATAGAACACTTTCCTTATCAGAGAAACTGCTCTAAGTCTTTTTGCTTGGAGCCTCAGAGCGCTTTCCTTCTAGGAAAGGCATAGGCCTAAGCCTTTACTCAGTTTCCTGGAAAAGCCTCTAGCCAGTGCTGGACTGATAGAGCTCCAGAAGTGCCTCAGTTTCTTAGAAAAGCCTCTGGTCAAGATCTGGACTGATGGCCTTAGAGTGCCTCTCCTATGGGGTCTCCCAGTCACACCTCCCCAACCACAGCGGGGGTTTTTCCTGGTATCTGATCTCACAGCTGGACCCCTTGCTTAGAGCCCAGGGGTCCTGCTCCTATCAGACCCCAACAATCACACACGCCATTAATTGTGATAAGGCCCAGGGCAGGGTATAGAGTTATCTGGCAGCTGATTGGCTAGTGGAGCCATACTGCCAAATTCCCTATAAAATCTAGTCCAAAGGCTAGATGGCGAACACTCATTCATGAGAACTCCAGACTAGATCAGCTGAAGGTGACACTGTGAAAGGGGCCACATCGAGGAGCACACAGCTCCAGCATGGGACAAGTTCGAGAGCTGTACCTGCATGCTTGTCATCAGACCACCCACTGGGACCAGCCATGGAACCTGCTGGACAGTGGGACAGCTCAGCTGGATGGGTGGTGCAACAACCTCACCTGCTGGACCAGCCGTGGAACCCACGGCCACCGGATCAGAGCCATCGGAACAGTTCCAGCTGCCTGGATTCCTCAGGACCTGCATGCTGACCACATGGCTACTGATCATTCTGGGACAGGTATCTGAGTGACTGTGTGTGCCAATTCATAGATCTGTTGTGCCAATTGATAGATCTGTTTTGATCAATAAAATCTGTTATATCTCGGTACCTGGTCTCCAGGCCCTCTTTTCCTAGCCAAATTTGGGTTAGGCCCAAGCCTCACAACAGCCGAGTGCCAGCATTCCTCACTGATTCCTATGGTGGGATATAAGGTGGCCAGCTGTCTAGTTTTCCTTCTGCCTTCGGGGAAGACCTTCTTGAGGGACTTAAACAGTGAGCTAAAATAAACCCTTTCTTCTACATCGGTCCTAGTCAGGGATTTTGTCACCACATGACAAAGTCATACACCAGTGATTTACACTGTCTGTGTGTCTTTGAATTGAACAATTAAACCTGAACTCTTTAAAACTCTAGGATGTTCATTCATTTTTCAAAGTTCTCTGTCATGGGTCAAGATGAAGTATCCAATGCCACGTGGATGAAATAGCAAGGCATTTTATTTTCCACTGGCTGGGGCCACTTATCTCGGGAGAAGGCAAACCTCAATCATGCTCAGAAAGATTTTTACAGGGTCTCGGCAGTGGTGACTGGATACAGTTTGAATCATCCAATAAGAATTAAGCATTTTTCCAGGCTTATGATATCTAATAAGAATCAAGCATTTCACAAAATTTCCCATGCACATTCCTAACAAAAACAGATTGGGGGTTAGCTATTTGTACATGTCCTCCCAGATTAGAACATCACCTGGGGTGTGGTCAGGACAGTTTTTGGAACTGGCAAGGTCACTCCTTTCTGGGTGTGTCAGTAGGAGAGACTGGGCAAAGGTCAAGGACCAGCAGACTTTAAGTCTGGACCAACAGCAAAATGAAAGTCTTTATCCCATTTTCCTAGGCCATTACATTCTCCTAATACAGAAGAGGCTCTTAATTTTCTTTAAATACAGGAAGCATGGTTTTTATGATTTGTCTGAGACGTCTACTGTCTGAGCTCTTTGTGTTTCTGCTGTCTCCTGCTCTCTGTCTTCTTTCTGTGTTTAGGTATTTTTACTAAAAAACAGCTCGTTTTCTTTAGAAAATTACTTGTGAGAACTTCCTGAGATTTGAGATGAAGGTGTATCCTCCAGAAAGGACCTAAAATGACTGTTTCCACGTGTTAGGCACGATAGTCATGAAACAATCCACAGACTGAGGTTCTGCTTGACTGGAAATCCAGGGCACTGGGCTGCCAATCTGTGTATGAGCTTGTTCCATCCCAGTGATGGCTGTCCTCCCTCATAGCACTGCTTAGTGACGGAGTCAAACTTCTCTTAGGGGACCTGGTAAGATAAACTATTACTATTGCTTTGCTTTGGTTTTTTTTGAGACAGGGTCTTCCTGGTCTTCAATTCATAATCCTCCTGCTTCGGGCTCCTTAGTTCTAGGTCCCCCTTCTTCCCTTCTCAGCCCTGTTTAGGATGAACCCAGGGCCTTATGTTCACTAGGTATGTATTGTTACACTGAGTTTGACCACCTCCAACCCAACAAGGTTTTTTCCTACAATGTAATACCATGAAGGGTCACAATTATGTAAGATATTTTCAAAGAATATTGAAGAACTGACAAGGTAATATAATAATTAAGCAAAAATAATAAGAAATTGGGACCTAGAGAGGTAATCAAATAAATCTTCTACCTTGAGGACAATTGTCAATCCTGGTATATTTGTTCAGGTGGTCCACATGCCCAAGATGGGACATCTAATAGAAGACCTTTCTTTTGGTAATGCTGAGACATCAAACTATAAGCCAGAACAAAACCACCTTACAGATTCAGGCATGGGGGTGTAGTTCCCTAATTGGCAATATCCTGTTGCTGGAAGGAATTAGTACTATCTCTGACTCTAGTGGGTGAGGACAGCAACGGAAGTTCCACCCATAAAACCTCCCTGGACCCTGCTCCATGTATCCACCCTTGGCAGGTTTTAACCTACATCCTTTTGTTGCCATAAGCCTCACAGCAAATATTACAACTTTCAGCCAGTTCTTCATCCTTCTAGCAACTTACAAACCTATGCGTCTCTGTAGGAAGCCCAAACTTGCATCTTCTGTCAGAAGTCAGAGTGGCCTTGGAGATTTTTCTCACCTCTGCAATTGTTTTCAGTAGAAAGTGCCTGGTTTTAGTAAAAAAGCAGTCTCATTACTTATCTAGCCAACTGAGAATAAAAAATGCTAAGTAATTAGAAAATGCATTTCTGGCTTTTAGTCTGTGGCTATACGTGTTAGGAAGAGAAACCTACACAAACCTATCTTCGGCAGCTCTTAGTTGTAAAAATCACTGAGTTTGGAGGTCACACAGCTGGGAATAGATACATCATCAGTCTTCACTAGCTTCTTTGTAGATAGCCCCACTGATGTGTGTTTTGATGAACGTTGTTTACCTGGGTTTCTTTTCAGAGAGGTGAAGGCCAGTTGTGCTGAAAGCGGCAGTTCACCCGAGCCTGCTTTCCTGCCATGTCTGTCTCGTAGCTGCCTGAATCAGTGGGTCAGAGTTGACTCTACTCTGACTGCGAATGTGTTGCTGACCTGAAAAAATGTTTTATCTGAAAGTATGGTGCAGGACCTAGGCTTATCTCACCCTCTTCAAAGCTACAGACGTCTGCCAGCTGGCCATGCCTAGAAGCACCAGCCCATGAGAGAAAACAAGATGGCACAGGGAAGACCACCGCCTATTCCCAGAGAGCACAAATATTCCTCCTCTTCGGTTTTCCCATCGCCTGCACATTCGCATCCTGAGTCTCCTGTTCTCATCCCTGGAGCAGAGAAGCTGCTGTGAGCGAAGCTCCTCTCCTCCGTTCTTTGACTACTGAATAAAGCCTGTCTTTCTTATCTCTCAAACACTGATTTTTTTCCCCCCACAGTGAACTTCTAGACCTAGGTTCTTTGATACATACACAGCTGTTTTATTTGAAGTGAACAGTATGGTGGACTTATTCATATCAACGTATGAGAACAAGGTTTTAGGAAATTCAGCATTATCAATACCAACTAGATGGTTTTCCAACATAGCAAAACTCATCATGTATATGAAGATACATAATGCAGCATATGTGTCTGACTGTGTGTACAAATATAATATTTTTCTTGTAGTTCTGATTGACTACCGTGAGGCAAAGTCATCCTTTCTGAGCCACTTACTCTCATTGAGTTCATTTCCTTATCAACCCAGTATCCTTGATCAAGGGTTCTCAGTGGATGATATTGCCTACCATGGTGGGAGTGCCGTAGCATTTAGGGAAGTCAGGGAGGCTAAGTGTTTCAAAAGGCATGACACAGCACTCCCCAACAAGGAATTGCTCTAAATCTGTACACAATGTTTGGACGTTTCTTCAGACATTCAGTCATTTTTCCAACCAGGTGAAATATATGTTTATAATTATCTGAGCCTAGAATCTAGCTGTTCTTTATATATAATAACAAACATATATTTTTGCTTGATCTTAGTATACATGGAATTTTCCAGGCTTCAACTGCCATATAAATTAGGGGAAGATTGCTCTGTGTTGGGGTTGGTGCTTCTTTTGCAATGCAGCTGTTGTGTTTAGGTCACTGACACCACCCACTTGCATGAACTGAGCTGTTGAACTCTTTGGGGAAACACAAAGACTCCGCTAGGTCTGCCAGGGTAGTCCTAAACAGCAATCACATACTGAAAAGATCATAACCTCATTCATCCATTTATAATTAATATATTTTTCAACTAATAGATATGGATTTCATTTTGTGTGTTGTTCTTATCTCTTGTCAATTTTGGCCTATGCCAGTTATACATACACCAAAAACGTAGAGAATAACTTGGGATCTGTGTTAGTTACTTTTCTGTTGCTGTGGTAAGACACCATGACCAAGGCAGCTTACAGAAAGAAGAGTTTTTTGGCGTACGATTCCAGGGGGTTAGAGGCCATCATGGCGGAGAGGCATCACAGCAGGCGTGGTGAGAGCAGAAAGCTGAGTGATCTTCAGGCAGGCACAGGAAGTAGAGAGAGCCATGCTGGAAGTGGAAGGGGGCGGTCCCCAGTGATGTGCTTCTTCCAGCAAGACCACACCTCCTGAATCTCTCCAAGCAGCACTACCAACTACAGACAAAATTTTCAAATACTTGGACTGTATGGGGACATTCGTTCAAACCACCACAGCATCCTCACATCTTATGAGAAGTGAGCCTGGGTTATTACGACTATATGGAGGTAGGGATTCTTAAATATATTTTATTTATTATTTTTATTTTATGTGTATGAGGATACTGCCTGCACGTATGCAGGTGCACCTGTGTCATGCAATGCCCACATAAATCAGAAAAGAGCCATGAAGGTCAGAAGAGGGTGTCAGATCCCCTGCAACTGAGTTACATATAGTTGTATGGTTGTTAGCCACCACGTCCCAGGTCCTCTGCAAGAGCAGCCAGGGCGCTTAACCATTGAGATATCTCTCCAGCCCAAGATAAGGGATTCCTTAAATGCTTTCTTCTAACTTTTGTTTCAGTCAGCCTAGTTTGGGGTTCTTGTGTTAAACTCTTTGGATATGTTGCTGATGCAGCTCCTTAACCACCTGAGTCCTCTAGGCATGGTTTATTGTTAAGGAGAATCCGGTGGAGGGAGGATTAGAGCCCATCAAGTCCATTGTCAAAGGCAGCCTCTGGCAGGACCAAATACTGGTAACTCCATTTCAGATTATTTCAGTGGACTCATTACTAAGTAGTAGAATCTACTGATAGTAAGACAGTGCCCTTATTCATAGAGATCTAGTAGACAATGAGTTAAAATCTTAAACCCAGGGCCTATTATAACTCTACATAATGTAATGAGAATGTAATAGCAGAATGTAGAGGGCGAGGTATAAACACAGTGCTGCGGGAAGTCAGTGGGATGCAGCAAGTATATACGGGAGAACAAGAAAGGCTTCAGGACGACAGATGCGGTTCAGACCGGGGGACCTCAGGCAGCAACAAGAGGCTAGAAATGGTATGATGGGGAGTCTGCTGAGGGGAGGTGGACAGAGCAAGCCTGGAAAGGTAGGTAAGGGCCGGCCTCAGCTGTAATAAAGTGTCAGATGAAGCACGCATGAACAATAGGAAGCTATCATGTGCAACTTTGGATGCTGGAAGTCGGAGATCAGAGCGGCAAAGGCTGGGGTTCTTATGAGAGCTAGTTTCTGGGTCACAGTTTGCTATGGCCTCACAGTGAAGAGGAGAGACCTCTCCAGAGTCTCTCTTATGAAGGAGCAAATTCCACTTCTCACAGCACCAACTTCTGTCTCATTATCTCCTGATGCCCTCACCTCTGGATACTGGATTTTTAATATATTCATGGGGGGTGTGTGCACAAACAATGTCCATTACAGGATCCAAAAACATAAACAGGCTTAGAAGCACACAGAACCTTGTGGACAACAAGGAATAACAAAGTTGGGAGGCTCCTAATGCACGGTCAGGTTCCTAGTTTAGGAAATGTCTCTCTGTCATTTGCAGGATGCATTAGGGACTTGGAGGAAGGAGAGAGAGAAATATTCATTTGTCGGAGGTTGCAATTGCCCAGGTAAGGCCATGAAGGTGGAGACTGACAGGGCGGGCTGCAGTAGCCACACCCGAGCAAGACGGCAGCGAGAGACACCTGCAGAGGAGGAGGCTGAGGAGGTGGCACATGCTAAGTGCCTTGGCTGAGCATCTGAGGGACTCATGGTGACTCTGTTACCTGCATACCCATTTCAAGGGAAGAAGAAGGAGGCAGTGATGAGCTTGGTATTGCAACCTTCTGGCTTTGAAGGGAAGACACCATATCCATGGGAGACCCGCCCTCTAATCTATTAGGAGATGAGGCTACAGTCCCATTATTTCTAGAATGTGTCACCTCTCTCCTGCCTTCTCCTCCTCTCAAGAGGACCTCTTCTGTCATGGCTGAAAGGCTGTGTATAGCGCCACGGCTAAGAGTGCATATTAAACTCAGTCCACTAGAACCTCAGAGTAGTTCTGCTACTGTCTAGCTCTGTGGCCTCAGGAAGCCACCTTTTCCTCATCTAAAAGAGTACTAGAGGATGGGTGAAATGGCTCATGGGAAAAGGAACTGACCTCCAAGCCTGATAATTGGAGTTTGATCTCCAGAACCCACAAAGTGGAAGGAGAGAACCAACTCTTGTCTTCTGAACACAGGTGCACCATGGTACACCCCCTCCACAAAATAAATAATTGTAAAAGAATTATTTTTTGATAAGAAAAATAAGAAAAGCATATTCAACCTTATGCTGTTTTGACAATAACTGAATCACTACCAGGCACACTATAAATGCCTAAAACTATTACTTGTTACTTGCCAGGTTTATTAACCAGGTTACTTGCCATCCACAAACTCACCTGGACTGTTCCTATCTGTAGTCATTTGCCCAGCTGCTACTTTCTACTTAGTATACCTCCTCACAGCATAGCCCATCCACCTATGGAATTAATTCCTACAATTCATCCTTAGTCCCTATGCAAGATCCTGAAATCTCACTCTCTGCTCTAAGAACTAGGGATTGAATTATCCAAAAGACTGAAAGCATTTGTACACTCACTGTGGTGATTAAACACAGCCTTGGCTGGCTCAGAGTTTTCAGGGCTTTCCTGATAGGTCTTAATAGAGGGATTACATAGCATAGCATCTCACCAAAATACAGGTTTTATGAGTACGTACAAAGGAGCTCAAGAAACCCAGACATGTTTGGCAATGTTAACTTCTTTCTTGTTTTTGTGGACAGTGCATGTGTTCTCCTCAGCGCCTCTACTGTGGGCTCCTCTTGGCACCATTCTCCCAGGTAGAAAGTGCTGCCACCCAGCTCTTCCTGCTACCTGCCACCCACACTTTGTTTTGGCAAATGTAACTTGCCTGAAACTGTAGAGACCACTAAACAGCTCAGATACCAGCTTGGAAAAGACATTGTTCTCTGGAAAATCAACAGAAGAGTCCAGAAGGACCATTCAGCCCTAAAATATGATTTTTTGACAATTTTTTTAAAAGTTAGCTGAATCACGAGCTGGTGTCATTTTTGAACCTCTACTTATTACGGTATCTGCTTCCACTTTAGAACAGTTCCCACATCAATATAATGAAACTATAACCTTTATTTATTTTCACTCACAAAGAGAGAACTACAAATTATTTCTCATTTGAGTTTCTTTCAGCACAGACAAAAGTGAGTACTTGCTCTGCCATAATAAATCCAAGTTTCAAAAAGGGCAAGGCAGCTAATCAGAGAAGGTAGCTTCCACTAACTAGACAATGAAATCCTCCATCTGTCACCTCTGGAATTCATAAGAGATAAATGGCCACCTTACATAAAGTTTCTAAACCAGGTCAGAAGAGCCAGGACACAGGCTAGATTTGTTAACCTGGTTACTATATTCCTCTAAGACCTTATAATTGGCAAAGTTAGAAGTTTATTTGCATTTCATATTCATGAAGAAATGTCTTCAACATGTTTCCTATAGTATCAAAGATGTAACCATTTTCCTTTTGCGAAACATTTGAAAATGAATACTTATTTTTGGTGTGAGAATGTTTCTTAGAAGAACTAATGATGGAAATAAGGGTGGAGAACATGAAGGGTAGAGAACACTTAAGCAGTTGTATAAAGATTTTGTAAAAATGAATTGAGTCAACCCCCAATAGAGTAATTAACAAATCCAACATTTATTGAATCAATATCAGGATGGTGCTGGGCACAGGGTTAAGATGAATAAAATATTGGACCTGCCCTCAAAGAGCTCTCATCCTTCAAAAAGTTCAACCATTGCTTAGTTGTATTACATAAACTAATACACAAGGGTGGTTATAAATGGATCCCAAAGTTTAGTTAAAAGTTTTACATGAAAGTTTTGTTTCATAACAATAGCCTAAACATACAGAGAAGAACATTTTCTCAAGATAAAATACAGTGACAAAATGTACTATATTTAATAAATGTTTGCCATAACCAGAGCCACAAGTTTAATAATTTTATATAACTTCTTAAAAACAAAAAAAGAATGCTTATTGTACTTCTGTGAGGTAAAATAGGAAAAAAATTGGTTCTATTTGAAGTTCCAGATTGAACCCAAACTGTGCTAACATCTGGGCTTTCAGGACTGAGGATCCCTTGGGAGAGGTTTACTTTAAAAGAGAGAATTGTGCTCATAATCTTGGTTCAGAAATGGTGTTTTAGCGCTTGAGTGTATGGCACTCAGCTTTTGTCCTTGAGTGTAACCTCTAGGCAAGGATGTGACCTTCACATAAACATTGAAAAATGGAGAAAAGCAATCTTTAATAAAGTTCTATAATCATAGAATGGAATGCAGGGACCCACAGGGTTTGGAGTCCAAGTAGTGAAATTAAGAACCAGAGGGACACTGCAGTTTACACCTGCTTATCTGACTGTTTTTCCACGCACCTATGTTGGAGGGGACACAGGCTTTGAAAACATTGGGTTCTAATTCACCTCAAGAATTCACTGAATTGTTCTCTAAGGGAAAGGCCTTACTTATCTGAAATTTAGTAATAATTTCAAGTACTTTTTCTCATCTGTGGTATTTCTGGTACAGTATACATATTTTATACTTCTGTGACTCCCCAGTACAGTTCTGGGGAAAATGAATGGGAAATTAAGAATATAATGGGATAGGGTTTGCCCACCAGGGAAGACTCTCTCTTTTCTCCTAAGAACCAGTGACACTGAAGAAAGAAAAATGAATCTTGGTACTTTTGGAAAAGATATTAAAGGTAAGTTGAACTTTAGCTCAGAGGTCATCCATTGCACAAGGCCTCTCAGGAAACATCTGGGTTGTTCCTTTCTCTCATTTAAAGATTTTTGCAAATTCTTTTCTGTTCCCAAGAAAAGACTCAGAAAAGAATAAATGTCAAGTGCTTAGAATGGGCTGCCCTGTACTACGTTAGGGCAAGGCAGGCTGACGTCATAGACTTCTCACTAATGGCTTTTGAAAACAATTAACAGTAGGAAAAGATACTGACAAAGTTATTTGGCAAGGACATTCTTTGACAGCTTTCTTCTGGAATTGAAATAATAGGCTTTCCTTCTTTCTTCTTAATCTGCCTTGCACTTTACTACTATACATATATATTATATATATATATATATGTATAGTAGTAAATCACTTTTGTGCTATTCTTTTATTTTAAAAATTGAGAAATAGGTCAGGTGTAGTGGCTCACACCTTTAATCCCAGCACTTGGGAGGCAGAGGCAGGTAGATCTCTGTGAGTTCAAGGTCAGCCTGGTCTACATAGTGAGTTCCAGGACAGCTGGAAACCCTGTCTCAAAAAGACCAAAAAAAAAAAAAAAAGGAGAGGGGGAGAAAAAACAAAAACAAAAAAACAACACGACCTCAGAAATAAACTCCACAAGGAGGAAGGGTAGCAGAGAGACAGCAAATCTATACAATGGTCACTACATCCAAAATGTACTGCACACCACGCAGCAGATGCCGAGCTGACACTGCACGCATTGGTCCTCTTGGTACTAAAAGAAAAAGATAAAACAAATAAACCCCAGGAGATAGAGGCTATTTAAAAAAAAACCCTCTTTATATTGAGCTGATGGAAGTTGCTCAAGATTACCCAGATGCCATTTCAATTCCGACCGTCCAGACTGTAGAGCTTTCTCACTCTAATTAGGGCATCCAAAGCCAGAGCTCAGGAGGTTCCCTGAGCTACAAAAGAACAGCATATTTCCTGTTCATTGTGTATTTGATGCCTGAAAGTCAGAAGAGGTTGTTCTCTAGCTGCACGATGGCATTTGCTTCCAGTCTAACAAGAACGTTTCCTGCCTCCCCGTGCCCTGTGCCACTGCGTCTGCCCCATTCAGCCCAGTGCACCTGCCTTTCTGTGCTTCCAAACCGCACCATCACTTAAGACCCATATAAAACCCTGTCTCATCAAGGCAAGGATGTCTTCTCTGAGTGTGCTCACTGGAAGGGATGTCTGTGAACCCCTGCAGCTGTGGGGACCATGCCCGTGGGTCAGCACAATCACTGCCTGCAATGCAGGGCTCTTTTCTCAGGTGCTGCACCTCACTTTCATCCTAAACTTTAATCCCATCTAGAGCAAGGCCTACTGGCATGCATCTTAGAAGCACTATGGGGTGTGTACAGAACATAACTATCAGATGTCCCACCATGGACAGCTTGTACTTATCTGGGGGACTTCCTTGGCTTAATGGAGCAAAGCAGAGGAATACATGCACACAGGCATTGTAGCCAGATCTAAAATTGCCATCAATTGCTATCACAGGCTAAGAAAGAGACATAGACGTGTGCCTTGTAAGTTGCGTATGGATTTCTAGCACACATTTAAATTTTACTGGTGATTTCTTTATAAGTTTTACAGCCATGTCTTATTTCTCTTTCTATTGACAATGAGCAACATCTTCCGCCTGACAAAGAGCCTGAGCTTGGCCCCTTTTTAGTTCTTGATGTCATTATTTTTCATATTGTACTGGATTAATTTTATTTCAATTTCAATGTTACATTATATACCTTGTTTCAAGCATTTCTTCTTAGTTAGTTGTGGTGGTGAACATCTGTAATTCCAGCACTTGAGAGGTTCAGGCAGAAGGGTAACAAATTGCAGTCCAGCTTGGACTACATAGAGGCCAACAAAACAAAACAAAAGATTATTAGATTTCCTAGCATTGGCACTTAGTTTAATCACATTAACAATTTATAGAATTTTTATTATCCTTTATATTTACAGAGTTTATTATTCAAAATATTAGGGTTGGAGGAGAGGAGTTGTAACTAATTTCTGTTCAGAAGAGATGGGGGGTTACAGATATACTTTTGGAATACAATATATAAAACGAATGATGCCTAATTTTGATCCTTACATCACCATCCTATGAGAAAGCTTGAAGTGAGGGAGAATTGCCAGTGCTTCAGCTTTGATTTGGGAGAGTACAGGAGTCTCTTCCTAGAAATGGCATTGCTTAGGAGGAGCAGGGAGCAGAGAGGGAACAGCAGACCAGAGAGATCCTTTCCCCCAAGTACTAGCTCTCTGCACTGGCTTCCAGGGAAGACACAGAGTAGACCAATATTTTGTGTGCATTGTGCTTTTTTTCTTCAGTTCCTTTCCCAGCCTAAGGCTTAAGAAAGTCTGCTGTGGCCTTCTTAGGCCTAGAAGGGTCTGGGCAAATGGTAACTATTTTGAGAGCGCACAGCTAAACAGGAGTTCCAGTACCAGAGCAGCTAGTAACCAGCTCTATGAGGAAAAGGGAAAGCGATGTGCTTAGTGCACCCTTCGCAGGATTCTTTAACCCGGAGGACGTTTCCACTGTGACCTGGGGGCCTTTCCACGCATTTACACTGACAAAAGCCCTGAGGTTTTTATCTGACCTGCGTCCAGATTCCTTTTGCCTGGCCTTGGCTCTGTCTTAGAGAGCTCTACCTGTTTCCTCTTGTGTCCTAGAAAACAAGGCCTGGCGGTGGGGTGGGGAGGGAGGGCCTACTAGGTTCTTCTAATGGAAGATGCAAACCCAGTCCTGGGAAACCTGGTCTGTTCTCAGATTCATCACTTAGAGATCCTGGGCAGGAAGGGTGAATGGGTCTGAAGGACACTGCTTCATCTCCAGGTCACTGGAGGAAGGGATGAAGTCAGGTGAGAGGGAACTAGAGTATAAAGGAGAGGAAACTAGATCGTGAATTACTGCCTTTGGGGGCAAATACCAGAGCAGTCTCTTTAAAGAAAGCAACAGGAAGCTGTAGACAGAGAGATACCCTCAGCTTCTTACTTCCAGCCACAGGTACAGTCATGTCGGTGTGGTGTGCTTCTAAGGATTAGGCAGCAATGGTGACATCCACATCTCAGTAAAAAGCTTTGTTTTCCTTGAGTTTAGGAGTCTCAGTCAGAACCATTAAATGGGTGACCTACTGCTGTGACTGTTTTAGACTAAATTACCCACTAATGCCATTCATGATTTGAGTATTTTTAGCAGATATATTGAAATTTGCAATAAACATGATTATTGTGTATGAGCAAATTATGGCAATAAAATCATTCTCATTTTTGCATCCAAAACAAGTAATAAAGTTTTAATCTATAAAGTGTTAAGATGTTAAAAAGCTTATATAGCAAACCTGTCGTAGGGAGAGAGTCGGATACAATCAGCACTCATCCTGCTGTAGGTCCCATTCAGATCAGACACTCACCCTGCTATAGGTCCCATTCAGATCAGAAGGGCTGGCAAGACCACAGGTGGGTCTCCTGGAGGCAGAGCTCATCCATCACACAGCCAGGACGTACATCCTGCTCTCTGCTTATTGCACCGTGTATACAGAAGGCCCTAGAATAATCTCGGGGCCCTGAAAATGGGGTTGGGAATGATTGGTTTACTTAAATCAATTGATTTACTTTATTCCTGAATAAAAATGGAGCCATATTTTCAAAATAATGGTGCAGATTCACTGTCTTTAATATATTTTAAGCAGGTTTGTGTCTGTCATTCTTAAAATTAGAACCTTGACTTCTTACAATAGCTTATCTCCAAGACACTCTCCTACTTACCCTCTGGGATTAAGGGCTGATGAACTGATGGGATAGATGAAATCATGTGCATCTCAAGGTAGACATGGGAGAACTGTTAGGTACAATCTCAGAGTGGACCTGAGTATTCCTGTGAAAGTACATAGAAGCTTTAGGAGCTAGAGAAGTGACTCAACAGTTAAGAACAGTGGCTGTTCTTGCAGAAGACCCAGACTTAGTTTCCAACACTCATTCGGTGTCTAATAACCATTAACAACACTAGGGGCCTCTTCTGGCCTCCATGAGAACTGCACACATAGGTGCACTTGTATGCATGCAGGCAAAACACTCATATACATAAAATATCTTTAAATGTATAAATTTTTGTGGAAAACACCTGTATTTTGTAGGGAAAAATGGTAGTTCTATTTGTAGAGTAAGATTTAGCAGTCATTTCTATATCCCTGCATTACAACAAAATGCAGGACCCATTGTTTTTGTCACACACACACACACACACACGCACACACACGCACGCACACACGCACGACAACGTACAGGAAATGACGGTGAAGCACCTTCATCTACCTTGCAAAAGCTATTCAACACCATTGGTGTTTTTAGCCCACTAAGCAAGCTTAATTACTAAAGGGCTAGCGTGGGGCCAGTTATGGTAGTGTCTGCTTCTAGTCAGATCTTTTCTGGAGTTAGTGGAATCAAATACGCTTTGGTAATATTGGTGGGCCCCTATTTAGTCAAACTTTTCAGCAAAGTGATGTTATAGCTATGTAATCTACTTGCATGATTCATCCCTGTAGTCATTCTTGATAGAACTGCTTTGTTTGTTTGGGACAGAATCTCACTATATAGCCCAGGCTGGCCCTCAGCTTGCAGTGCTTCTGCTTCAGCCTTCTAAGTCCTGGGATTGCAGCACTTGGGAAAACTGAATTATTTTGCCCAAATATGGTACTTAAAATTGATATTTACTTTAAGTTCAACTTGCGCTTCCCTGTCTTACCTCACTTCCTCTACATAGCTTTCTTTCCCTTTTTGTTTTCGGAAGCCATAACATAGTATTTTATAACACAATATACTCTATCTCCTCTGCTTCCCCCTTGAGAATGTGAGCTGTGTGAGGGCATTTGTGTCTCATTTGCAGGACACTTAACTATCTGACATGAAGTAGATAGTCCATCAACATGCATCGACGGAACAAACTTACATGCTGGCTTGCCACCATGAGTGGCCAGCAGAAGTTTCAACAGAGATTTCCTATTGTAATACTATTGTATACTAGGTGAACATTTTGCAGAACTACTTATTTATACCAGATTTTAGAGATTCAAAAATAGACTAGAATTTTGGTGGTTCTAATACACGTCTGGTCCTTGATAACCTCTTAACAGTGTGATAAAATTCTGTGGTACTGTTGTCTGGGAATGACACTGAATAGATTCTGGAATTGTTAATCTATATTCACAAGACACAGGCATTGAATACGGGACGGTGTTGACTTTACAGCCTGATTTGGCTCTTTCAAATTCTCCTAGCATGGCTTAAAGAAATTTAAATCTTTTTAGTGGTAGCTGTGTGTGACCATCTCTGTCAGTTGTCATGCATACACAGAGTAAATCTCTCTTACTTAGACAAAGAGAAAACTATATACAGGAAGGCTCTATTTCCCTTTCCTTCCTGCTCTCCATGGTTACAAAGGATGCTTAGAGATATGGACATGTTACCTCTTAGAGCTCCCCACTGAGTAGACGCTAACAGCTTACTTTGAGCATTGGCTCAGTAGTGTTAGGTCTCCTTGCCGAACTATGGAAGAACCAGTGGGGATTGACAAGCTTGTGACAATTAAGTTGCGTGGCAGATGAAACTGCAGACACAATAACAAACTCTCTGTTCTGTGGGCTTGAGGTGGCCTTCCCTATGCATCCCTCAGTTTCTCATAGGCAATGACTCCAGCCCACACTGCATAATCAGAAATGAAGTTGTCTTTGGACAGTGAGGGGTCTATCTTCATTCAATTCAAACTGGCACTGAGACAAGGTTAATAAATCAGGATATTCTATTCTAGCTTGCTATTTATTTAAGATTTCCTTTTTATGTGTATGAGTGTTTTGTCTGCACACACACATACACACACACACACACACACACACACACACACGCACACGCACATACACTAGAGGGCATCAGATCCCCTGGGAACTGAACCTGGGTTCTGTTTAAGAGCAATAAGTGCTTTTTAAACACTGAGCAATCTCTTTAGCCCCTCTAGCTTGTTTTTTGAGCAGAAATTATGTTTGTGTGTGTGTGTGTGTGTGTATGTGTGTGTGTGTGTGTCTATGTTTGTGCCAGTGAATGCCTGTGTGTGTGGTAGGCGTGTGTGGTAGGCCAGAGATCATCAACTCCAGGTGCTGTTCCTCAGGAGCTACCTACCTTGTTTTTCAAGAAAAGGTCTCTCATGGGACTTAAGGCTCACTGATCAAGCCAGGCTGGCTGGCCAGTGAGTCCTAAGAATCCACTTGCCTCTACTTCTCCAGCACCGGAATTTACAGGCACGTTCTACCATGCCTGGCTTTTCCCATGGATACTGGGGCCAAACTCAGGTCTTCATGCTTGTGCCTCAGCACTTGACTGAACACATCATCTCCCCAGCCCTCAGTTATCTTTTAAATGATGAGTTCTTTAACCATCATACATCAGTGTAGTTGTGGCTTTCCTTTTCTTCAGAGAAGGGAAACTGCCTCAGAAGAAAGTTGTTTTTATGTACAGTTTAAACTTCAGTCCCTCTAACTTACTCCAGTCTCCACCATGAGATCAATACCAGTTGAGGTGCAACAGTCACACACAAAGACATCCACTATAAATAGCCATGTGTGAGCACAAAGTATTCTAAGTGTTGGAATTTTGTACACTTGTATTATTAGTAATACGCAACCACGACAGCCACTCACCAAATCTTGTTTCCCAGGCCACATCTCTTCTAGCAATGGTTCTCAAAAACAGAGTCAATTTTGGCAATTATGGAAGTACGTTTGGGCAGTTTTGGTCATCAGAGCTGAGAATGGAAAAGGACAGCATACTGCCTGCCTCTGGGAGGCGGTGACCAGAAATGCAGCTGAGCCTCCATGCACAAGGTGTTCTCCCACAGGAAAGACCACCAGGTCCAAATGGCAAGTGCTGAGATCAAGAAACTCTCTACTGACTGAAACCAAAAGCAAGAAAAGTCAGCATGCTGCTGGAAGCCTAGCAGCTTAAGTGAAGCCAAAGTAATTCTCTGTGGCTGTGATCCTTGGACATAACACCAAGAACATCAGGGTCTCAAACTGTGCTTAATAAAGTGACTGCAGGATCCAACAGATGTCAGTCTAGCAGTCACAGAACCAGGAACTAATTCGACTCTCATTCCCAAGCCCACTGCTCTGCTGGGCAGACTCCAAGGAAGAAGAAACCACGGCTGGCTCATCAAATCATAACGGCAAGTGTCACCTGCATTAAGAATGTTAGGAAATGAGGGGACAGAAAACTCAGTTGTTTAGTGAAAAGAGGTAGCATTAGGCGGCCAGCCAGGCTAGGATCACCAGGTGAGACCCACAGCACGGAAAGTTGCAAATCCCGAGACTGTACTCCTGAAGATGGAGCAGGGAGAGAGACTCCGATGGATCTCTGGCATAGGAGGAGGATCCATCATGTCCCAGCTTCACCCCCAACCTCAGCTCTCAGTCGAGCTGTGAGTCTAGGCAGGTCTTGCCTTCTCTGCTGGCCTGGGTTCTGCAGCATTTGGTGCGGTTCTCTCATTCTCGATGTTTTCTTGCTTGGGCACTTACGAACCGAGATAGCTCTATACCGAGAAGCCAGTGTTGTGTGTTTACTAATTTGCAACGGCATGTGGTCAGGGAAATAGAGAGTTCAAGGGACACACACAGTTCTGCACCCTCAGGAAAACTTTTAATTGGATAATCACTCATTCAACAAACATCAACTGAGCATCTCCTCTAAATGAGATACAAAAACTTCTGCATTTTTGTATTTGAAATTTGTTTTAAACAAACCCAAGGCTCTTGAGAAGTTTATTTCCCAGGATTTATAGCATTTAACACTCAGCTCCCCAATGAAGTTCCTCGCTGCATTCACGAAGGACAGATGGGTTTCCGTTAGCTAATATCCTTCCAGGTGGTGCTGACACAGCCTATCTGAATACTCCTTTCTGTGGGAAGCAGAGGGACAACCAACCCTAACCTGCCAACAACCTGCCACTACAACTTTCCTGGTTTCCAGGGATCTAAAGTCAACTCTTCTCTGAGACCATAAACGCAAACAATTACACTGGAAACTGCAACAGGAGGCCCTCATTCCACAGCTCTGGTTTCCCTTCATCATGGCAGGCGATGCCCACAGAGCTGATGGCTAACCTCTGCCGTACTCTGAGCTGGAGAACTGTCTGCTGGGGGACGGGAATGCCTCAGCTCCAACGGTTACATCTTCAAAAAGGCCACCTGGAAAAGGAAGAAAAGCCCACAATGCTTTACTGATAAAACACAATGGAATGGCTGACTGCACATCAAATCAGAAGGGGGCAAATCTGCTCACTACAGATACAAGCTGATTTCAAAAGAGGTGACTCAGATGAGCCAGACACTGCATTTTACAGCAAGAAGCAATTGGTGTTCTCTCTCTCTCCCTCTCCCCCCCTACAGAATGAATCATGCATTTAAAGAAAAAAATAGAGTTTTGACACTAAAGTTATATTGCATGAGGTAATCTAGTTCTTGTTCAAACTACTCTTTTAGACCTCTGTAAGCAGAATTGACTCAAAGATTCCCAAGCACTTCTAGCTCCTTATCACTATTGGTGATCACCATCTTCTTATCTGGTCATGCTTATATTTTTAACTATATGAAATTATATTTATTGTGTTTGTCAGTAGCAATTCATCTTCAAACTTAGTATTTAAAAGAAAACTTAATTCATAAACCTTATGTGCAAAATATTTTCAAACTAACAAGGCCAAGATCAAATGCCTATAACTTCCCAATACCTTTTGTTGCTATTGTTTTATTTTTGACACAGGGTCTCCCTGTAGTCTCAGCTGGCCTGAAACTTGCTATGTAGACCAGGCTGGCCTTGATCTCACAGAGATCCACTTGCCTCTGCCTCTGGAATGCTGTGACTAAAGGTATGCTCTATCGTGCCTGGCACATCCTAGTAGTCTTAATAACAGAAACAAGCATTGATAGTTGACCATAAATGTTTCGGAAGTTTAAGCTCAGAGGAGACAATAAATTGTGCTAACATCAGGAAGAAAGCCAAATGCAGAGGTAACAATGGTGGTACGGGAGACTCGAAAGTTCCCACTTGAGCAAACAGAAGTAAAACCATTCTAGTCTTAGAGAAACCTAACAGCATCGAGGAGGCTGGTTCCCAAGTCCCCAGCTGCAGGGAAAAGGCACGTACTTAATGATCCCGTTACAGAAAAGGGAAACAGGCAGAGCCACGCAGGGCACAGGCTTGGCTCTACGTGGAGCGCTTCAGAAGGGTGCTGCTCATTGGTGGAGCTGGGAAGAACTGCACCTGCTGAGTTTCCATATCAACTTCCTGCTGAGTTTCTGCAGCAAGTTTTGCAATGAGAGCACCAAAGTTGAAGGAACAGGAAAAGTAGAAAACTTACAAATCCTAAATAAGATGCAAACACGGGACAATTACATGTATAAACCTCAAGGGCTACTGAGAAGATCAAATGAGACAATAGGCCAGGTGAGGTACCCAGGACTGTAAGACCAGTGCTCGGGAGGCTGGGGGCAGGGGCAGGGGTGGGCCCTGGGGTTTTAGACCAGGCTGGGCTACACATGTGTGCAAGCTAACTTGAGCTACATAGTGAGACTCTATCTCAAAAACAGAAAAAAAGAATAAATAGGTTATATAAATCCACATGTTTTTGTTTTGTTTTGTTTTTGTTTTTCTTTCTGTCCCCATTTCTTAGCTGTTACCAAAGCGGAAGGGGACAGTTAAAAGAGACTAGTGTGTGTGCCATTATTGAATAGGAATAATTATAGAATTACATGAAATGGGAGATTACCTCAAGTCTGACCCTGGAGTCTGACATAAGGTCTCCCAAGGGCAGAGCCCCGGCAGGTGGTACTTTGCTTCCATACAGACAGTTTTCAGGGACAGGAAAGGTACTCCTTATAAACACCACTGCTACTTAGTACAACAAACACCACTGAAATCCACCATTAAATGTTAGGACATTTATCTTTAGACAGACCAGTGATTCTCAGCTTGGGTGATTTTTGCCTGCCAGAACACATTTGACAGGATCCTCTGAGATTCCTGGATGTCCACAACTGGGAGGTGGTGTTGGGGTCCCTAGCGCTTGGGGCCAGCCCAAGGGGGACGAAGGGTCACCGTCTTGGGGGGGGGTGCAGGTGTGGGGGGCATTGTCAAAAAAACAGACACCAGGAGCTGGGTGAAAGCAGGTAGATGGGCGAGCCACTGCAAACTCAGTTTATTCAAGTTGGACCTATCAGACTTGGGGCAGGTCCCTCGAAGGTGCCCTGGTTGGTTGCAACCCCAACAGATGGGTGGTTGAAGGGTAGAGGTCTGGCCAAGTGTTAGGGTCTGGATGGAGGCTGCCAGGGCTTCGAAGCGGGCAGCTATGGGATTAATATCCTTGGTGGCTACAATCCACTTGTGGAGTTCTTCACTGCGCACAGCAGCAATAGCATTACGAGCTGCCGTGGTGGCCCCCTCCCAAGCCAGTTGTTTGACTAGTGCATCTCTGGCGGGGCTGGGTGGGGTGTGGCGGTCCATGGATTCTGGCACATGTGAAAGGAAACACTGACATCTGATGGGCAGAGGGATCTGTAGTTTTATTAATATTTTTGAGACATTGCCAGGCATCCTAAAATCACAGGGTAGCCCCACCACTAAGCCCCCAAATGTCAACAGCACAGTGCTGAGAACCATAATTACAGAAATAGTTTTGTGGAACCAGATCTCTCATTACTGGCTCTGTGACCTTTAATAGGCTGGTTGACCTCTTTCCTAATTTCTCCACCTGCAAAATAGGAATTGTAAAAGTATAAACCTGAAACCCATAAAACACTTTTGAGTGCATTAAGCTTATTTTGATTCCATTCGTCTCCCTCACAGCCCTAGGAGTTAGGTGAAACAGCCTTGAAACGTTAGCTTACACAAAAGAAACAGAAGCTCAAAAAAAAAAAAACGCAACTTGGTTAGGGCACAAAGCCTGCCAAGTGGTTTAACAGGAGACTTAGGAAGAAACTCTGATTTCAAATGCACACCTTTTCTTACTGTAACTGCAGAAAAATTAGTAAAATAGACATCCAGGAACTTTACATCTTCACTATTGCCTGAAACATCAAAAAACTGCTTTGGTTTCTCTTGCTTGTGACTGAGAATAATTACATAAGAGGCTGAGCTGTTCAACTAACACAAAAAAGCCCCTCCCTAAAAAGAAAAACTTTGAGTCTGAGTTTTTATCTCTGATTTTGATAGTTTTCCTACGAAGTACATTATGTACTCAGGTTTTAGTAACAAAAACATGTGCTCATCCTTACTGGGCCATGCACTGTAATTCCTTTTGATACAAAACACTTGTGAGTTAACATACTGCAAAAGCTGATGCGTTCTTTAGCTTTTACCCATAACACGAAAAACTTTCCACTAACTGCCATTTATTTTAAAAGAGGATAATGTTATTTTATTCCACAAAACTGAGAAAATTCTCTGTATTTCACCTCTTCAGTTTTATTCTCCAAAGGAGTTTTAAAGCTTCCACACCTGAAGCTCTGCACTTTGCAATTGCTACATTTCTGGAGTGCGTAATCACACAGTGCAAACAATGACTGAAAACTGCGGAAGAAGGGACGCTTTCCAGGCTGTGACTGAGTTCTACGAACCTGAAAATGGATACTTGTGATAGAAAGTATGTGAGTTAAGATGCCTACTAATTTTTTTTTTTTTTTTTTGCTTTGAGTCACCTAAACACAACCTTCTAAATGACAACAAACAGGGCTAGACTGAGAGACTGGCTGACCAAATGCTAAGTTTATAATGCTTTAATTACATATGAGCGACACGTTAAACATATAAAATATTCTTTAATCTTAGTTAACAAAGCTATATTGTTAACTTTTTATTCCTCAACAGAGATTTGGAATTTCAATCAATAAAATCATATGCTGTCAAAGCAAGGCCACACAAGATACAATTAGTAATTTTTAGAGCTATATAAGTGCTTTGGGGTACGCTAAACACTATAAAACACAGAGTTGCATAATTGCAGGTTTGGGAAAGAATTCTATAAAAAGTAGCCACAGCTACACATAAATGTTCCTTCTAAAGGGGGCTGTTAACATGAAATAGACTGTCTTTATAGTACAGCAAGGCAATTTTATATGCTATGCTTTATATAGTAAAATGCACTTTATATTATAATCTGGTTTCTAAGATCCAAACTTCATTTACAAAATAAAATACATGATATAAATGTGAGTACAAAAATAAAATTTTCTTGCATTTATTAAATGTATTTCACATCTTAAAGAAACAGTGGGACTAAGTAGCTTTTCCTAATTCTCTAACAACACTGATCAGGATTCTGCTGAGAGCACCTGGGTCCAGCTTTTGCACTGGCTATACTGCAAAATATTCCTGCCTCAAGGCTGGCAGGCTGGCTTCACTTGTCCACTGCTTAGATATCTTGTGTATGACACTGACGGTCTCACTCACAATCACACTGATACTAACATAGGTATCGGGGCTCTGGGATGACATAATAAGATGGGATAAGCTTAAGATGGATGTTGGGAAAAAAAAACAATCATTCCCCAGTTATGAAAAGAAGACAGGCTTTTGAAGTAGTGCCCTGAAGGAGGTAATTATTACTGTAATTAAGGGTTCTGCGTCGGCAAAAAGAGACAATAGAAGCTGGCATGACAAAGAGCTGGGCATACATTTGTTCTCACTGAAAGATGCTGGCTTGCTTAAGGAATTCTGGCAAATAGGAGCCACAGAACAAAAGCCCCAAGATGGGAAAAGCAGTGCAGTGAGAAGACCCTGCCTCTGCAAATAGGCAGTGGTTACATGTGCACTTACATAGACTGAGAACATCAGCACAGTCTTCCAGTCCAGAGGTTCTGCACAAATTCTATAAGAACCTTCAAAGTGTGGGGCAGAAGTGAGATGATGTCACCTTGGGTTTTCTGAAAGCCATGGATGCACTCTTGTAATTTTCATATAACTCAAAGCTTGTTGGCTTTCATCTACCAGAGAAACAGTTAAGCTAAGCCATGGGGATGGGCTCTCCATCTCAAGATGGGACAGGAAACGTGGATCAGTGCATGAGTCCTGGTCTGCAACAACGTAAGTAAGGTCTAGAGGTGAACCTCACAGTATCTTCCAGAACAAGCAGCTGTCGGCACTGGACAGGGCTATTCTGACACTGGAGTGAACAACCAGTTCTGATGTGCCAGTTATATAAAGCAAATCCAGTCACTCCACTAATGACAGAAAACCCATGGGACAAACATTTATATGGCAATTGTCTTTAAGTGCTACATTAAAATACACTGCTTCAAGCACAAGTTGTATTTGTTAGGAAATAATGACACTAATGTGTGCGGGTGCTAAAAACGCAGGCTATAAAACACTGCTACCTCACTCACCATCACTCATACATTTAAGTCTGTCCAGTTTCTCCATTCTCTGGAATGTCTGTGAGAAGGGATATGGCACAGTGGAATAATGGCAGCTCTGCACTAGAGTGTTTGGAAAACTGTCCTGTTGGTACAATCCTCTGATCAAACAAGTTTAATTAGGAGTGGAGTTACCAGAACTCAAAGTCTTGTTCTAGACTTAATTAACTGGCATACTTACCACTGCCTCAGAAAACCCGTTTGAAGACATTGTATTAAAGAAAGCTACTCTGTGAGCTTTTTGAAGGCTGGGAAGCCTGGGTGCTAAAGATGCAGACATACTTAGGATGTCTCCAGTAGATCCATCCCTTGTGGGCATGTGAAGCCTCAGACCATGGAACTAAAGAGCTTTCATAGC
The DNA here is from genome assembly GCA_035773235.1 of Eospalax fontanierii. Classification (NCBI taxonomy): domain Eukaryota; kingdom Metazoa; phylum Chordata; class Mammalia; order Rodentia; family Spalacidae; genus Eospalax; species Eospalax fontanierii. Next base: position 65,283,166 of record CM069539.1, on the reverse strand, counting down.
AGGTGACTGGGATCTGGCACTGAAACAGTCAGTGACGAAGTTTAAATTCCAATTTTGTCTGAAATAGTAATTCTAATAGAGATTCAATGAAGGTGGAAACTTCCAGAAAATACACTTTCTAAGCCATTGTCCAGGAGAAGGGAACAGCCTTAGGATGAGGATGTGAGAATGTGCTGCGCATCTACAAGTTGACGGTGGGAAAATGCCATCTACCAGCACCGAGATGCTGTAATTACAGGCATTCAGGTCAACTCAACTTAGATGTGTGACAGCAGGACTCTGTCAGGTGGGGAGAACGGCTTAGGCCATCTACCATTCTCTTCAGGGAAAGGTCTAAGGAAGGTTGTGGTCATGACTTAAAACTGTCTTGGTTAATTTTATCCCATATCTGAGCAGTCATGCCACTGTGATTTGTAACTGTGAAATACAGCCCATACTAGAAAATATTCAAAAGTGCACAGAAAAAAAAGAGTGTGATATTTTAGGTCCATTATACAGTGACAACTACTATTAATATTTATGCTTTCTTTCCATTTTTATTTTCCATATATACTCGGTCATGTCTACATATGCTGTTTTGTAATAGATTGTTTCTTTTCAACCTAATGACTGATATACTGTGACGATTTTCATACGACAGTAATATTCTTTATGGCAGTTTTAATGTCAATACTACATTTCACCATATATCTGTGTAGTGTAGAAGGTGGGGAGGTCGGGGAGGACAAATACACAACTCCTTTCACCAGAAAGATAATGTGAGGATTTGAGGGAGGAAGCACAGTGCTTCTTGAGGTGTTGTCTCTAGATCAGTGTCATTCTCATTACCAGAGAATTTGTTAGGAGACTTATTCTGTCCCTACTCCAGACTTATTGGATTGGAAACTCTGGGGCTGAAGAGGCCCTCCAGGAGATTCTGATATCTTCTATACTAGGACAATTTTACAAAGTCATCTAGGTGTAGTAGCTGACTTGTTTAAGGTAACACAGCTCAGTCTTCTTCATCAAACTGAAGTACATTCTAAACAAGCACAAACTGAAGGCTCTGGTGCAGGTGTCCAAAACAAAACTGACAGTTGTGGATCTGGGGGAGGGGGCAAGTCATGAAGTAGGGGATTGACAGAGATGGGAGGGAGATAGGAAAGTGTGTGAGAGAGGAATCAGACTATACTGTATACATGTATGACATTATTAAATAAAAAGAGTAATCAATAAACCCCCAATGCTACCCCCCCTTTGGAGATAAGGTCTTACGATGTAGCCTGGACTGACCTGAAACTCACTATATAGAACTCACTTGTGCCTGCCTCCTGAGTGCTGGAATTAGGTTTAGTACATGGAAGATGGGTTAGTACATGGGCATGTTGGTTAGTACATGGTTAGTACATAGGCATGTTAGTACATGGAAGATAGGGTTAGTACATGGAAGATGGGTTAGTACATGGGAATTAGGGTTAGTACATGAGCATGATGGTACATGTCTTCCATGTACCATCATGCCCAGTCCTAAAAGAAAACTTATATTTCTTTTTCCTCTAGAAGAAAAATAAAACTGGAAGAAAATTAAATTAATGAAAAAAAATAATTTAAGTCCAGTCCCAATACACTTAAAACATGTATTAATTATAAATATTAAGAGGGTCAGTGTGATATTTACATAAATGCATACAGTGCACACAGATTAAATTCAACCACCAATGTCCCCTTTCTCCCGACCCTCACTGTTTTCTTGCAGGGAGACTTCTTGTTTGTTTCTGCAGGAGAGAAAGCAGCCGTATTTGTCTTTCTGTCTCTGGCTTATTTCACTTAGCTCGATGGCCCCCAGTTCCATCTGCTTTGCTACAAATGAGAGGACTTCATTCCTCTTCATGACTGAAGGCTACTCTATCATACACGTGTACCACACATAATCTTTATCCATCTGTTGATGGCATCTAGTCTGATTCCACACCTTAGCTATTATGAATAGGGCTTAAATAAATGTGGGCATCAGGCACCTTGGCACACTGACTTAATTTTCTTCAGATATACTTCAAGAAGTAGGATAGCTATATTATGCAGTCGTTCTACTTTTAGTTTTTAAAAAATATTATTATTCATTTTCTAAGTGTTTCCCTGTATGAGTTTATGTGTACCATCTATATGCTGTGCCCATGGAGAACGAGGGTGGCACTGGACTGCCAGAACCAGTGTTACAGCACTGAGTCACTATGTTGGTGCTGAGAAAGAAACTAGGGTCTTCTGCAAGAGCAGCAAGTGCTCTCAACCACTGAGTCATTCTCCAGGCCCCTATTTTTAGTTTTTGCAAGACCTCTATCATGTTTTTTATAATGGCTGTATTACGGTGACAACAACAGTGCATCAGAGTTTCTTTTTCTCTGTTCTTTCCAGCATTGACTACGTTGGTGTCTCTTTGTCATTTCAATTTGCATTTCCCTAGTGGCTGAAAGGTATGTGTGTTGAAAAAAATCTGTGGGCTTCTTTTCATTTTCGGAAAAGTATCTAGATCATTTGCGTATTTTTGTTTCTGACTTTTAAAAATTTACTTAAAAATTTATTTATTTATATGAAGGGGGGAGAGAAAAAGAGAGAGAGAGAGAGAATATGAATATGCCCATGCCTCAGTGTCTGAGAACAAGCTGTGGGAGCTGATTCTCTTCTTCCGACATGTGAATTCCAGGGACTGAGCTTGGGCATCACAAGTACCTTTACCCACTGAGCCATTTTACCCCCTTCCCATTCATGCATTAAAAAAAACTGGATTATTTATTTTATTTTTTCTCCCCCTCACTGGATTACTTATTTTCATTAGCTATTATTAGTTTCTGCTGTTGTTCTTCAGACACTCTGGACCCTAACTGTCAGAGGAACAGTGGCAGCCATCCTCTCCCACTCATCAGGCTGTCTCTTCTCTCTGCTGTTTCCTTTTGAAGCTTCCTCGGTCGATGTAATCCCACTTGTCAATTTTGTTTTCTGTGCTTTTGGAGTCTTATCCAGAATACCACTGCTTGTGCTAACGTCTTGAACTGTTCTCCTATGTTGTCTTCTAGTTGTTTCAGACTACTAGACAGAAGATTTCCATAGAGGTCCTCAACCACCTTTGTAAAAGGTGACTCAGATAAAGGAGGGCGGGTCCAGTGTCAACAAATGGAAGGCCAGGACCTTTATGTTGTTCACTGAAGCCTAAAGGGCCCTGCTGATTCCCCACATCAAGGGAGTTAAGAGTATAATAATGAATTATTGAGAGTTGTGGCGGGGCAGCTTCAGGTATGCCCTGATGTCCTCTTTTTCTGCTAAATCTAGTCTCTTCAACAAATTATTTGGCTATTTCAGATGAAGAAAACTATCACAAATGTGACCTCAAAATAAAGTTACAAAAATCTCACCAGGGGCTGGAGAGATGGCTCAGCAGTTAACAGCACTGACTACTCTTTCAGAGGACTGGGGTTTGATTCCCAGAACCCACATGGCAGCTGTATTAGTTACTTTTCTGTTGCTGTGACAAAACACAGAGACCAAGGGAACTTATAAAAGGAAGAATGTATTTAGCTTATGGTTCCAAAGGGGACAAGTCTATCATGGCAGAGGCATGGCGGCAGAGGTGGCTGGAGCAGAAACAGAAACTAGGCACTCCTGTCTTCAAGCAGGCGCAGGGCGCGGGGTGTGACTAGAAATCCAGTAAGGCTTAAGAACTCTCTAAGCCTGCCCCCCAGTGACTCACTTCCTCTAGTAAGGCCACACCTTCTAAGACCTCCCAAAACAGCTCCACCACCTAGGGACAGAATGTTCAAATACTTGGAGTCTATGGGAGACATTCTCTTTGAAACCTCCACATTCTACACCTTAGTCCCCATAGGCTCATGACCATGTAAAATGCAAGATACACTTAGTCTATCTTTAAAGTCCCCATAGTCTTTACCAGTCTCAATACTATTCAAAAATCCATAGTCCAAAGTATCTTCTGTGACTCAGGGCAAACTGAACTGTAAGCCCCTGTAAAATCAAAAGCCAAATTACATACTCCCAACATACAGTGGAACCGAATACACATGCCCATTCCAAAAGGGAGGAACAGAGGCATAGTGATTAGAAACAACAAAGCAAGACTGAAAACCATCAGGGTAAACAACAAATCCAGTAGCTCCTCTGACTTCTGGGACTTCCAAAGGGTTTAGAAGGCTCAGCTCCCCCAGCTTTGCTGTGTGCCACATACAGAGCTCACAGCTCTAGCATCATGAACGCTGCTTCACGAAATGGCCTATCAGGGCTTCGTGATCTGTCAGGACCTTCTTAATGCAGGGAAGTTCCTGCTGCGTCCTGCCGGGCACTGGAGGCTCGGAAACTGCAGAGGAAGAACTGATGACCCTTTCACTTGCATCTTCCTTGCCACGGTCAAGTTTTATGCAAGTTTAGGGTGGACCCAGCCTGCTTGATCCACTTTTGAAGCTTTTCTCTTCAGTGATTTTCTAGTAGAAAAACCTTGCAGCATTTTCCTTTCACAAGCTGGAGGCTTAGCTGGGTGTGGTCTTGCCCTGGAGGCACTCTCTCCATTGTTTAAGTGCAAATCTCTAGGCCTCTCCTTAATCACTTTAATTTCCTTATCAAAGGGATCCTCTCCTTCAACACAGGCCTTGGCTCCACCATTAATCTTCCTACTGTTCCTTTTCAATCCAAACTGTACATTCTGCATTTCTTTCTGCCCCATTTGCTCTTTTTCACTGTAGATCTGTACAGTATTCACCATTAATAGCCACACCACCATTTCTACATCGGGCTAACTTGATATATCCTCCCCCAAAGAAAGCTTTTCAACTTAGGCTCAGGCAAGCTCTTAGGCTGTGGGCAGCCAGCAGCAAGACTGCCAAAATATCCCAGTTGCTGCTTAGAATGGCCCATGACGTTCTCCTAACACCAATCAACTGCTTTTCTAGCCCAAACTTCCAGAGTCTTCAACATTCCTCCCCAAACCCATATGGTCAGGTTCTTCACAGCCAACAGCCCATTCTCTGGTACTAGTTCTAGTTTGCCTTCAATTGCTGTGACAAAACACTGACCAATACCAACTTGGGGAAGAAAGGGTTTGTTTGGCTTACATCTCTGGGGTCACAGTTGGCAAATAGGTAGGATATAAAATTGTATACAACAACAACAATAAGTAAATATGTAATAGCTGTATGATCCACTAACTAGAGTCCTGAAATTTGCTACAGAGAAACAGAAACTTCTTCTTGCATAGTAATGTTCACTGTGCACAATTTTAATAGTCAAAAACTAAAACCAGTCCAGGAAAAAGGTTCAGTCTTGGTATATCCATACTCTGGAATATTAACAATCAGCAACAAAAATCCGTAAGATTTTCTGACAAACAGAAAAACTTAGAAGAATTTCCTGGGAATTATGTTGAGTGTAGAAAGCTAAATACAAAAGATTTCATACTGTATACCTGCATTTATATAACATTTTTTAAATGATAAAATTTTACAAATAGAGAACAGTGATCTCCAGGGGCTGTTACTATGCCAAGTCTCCTGAGAAGGACCATTTAGATTCTAGATGTTCCAAACAGCCATATCTTATTAGCTGGCCAGTGACTGAACTCTCTCGGTCAAGAATCAGAGAGCACAGTACTGACTCAGAGGAGAACAGAGCTTATAAAGCACTCTGATGGACCAGGTGGTTATACAAGATCACACAGGCATGACATGTTTGTTCCTGCAGTAGGCATGACATATCTGTGTCCTATAGCAGGTGGGCAAGTGGTTATGGAAGCCAGTTAAGCATTAAGCAAACCAGATAAGCATTAGGCAAGATAAGCATTAAGCAAACAATTACAAAAGTTGTAAGACATTAACTAAGACCTTCCAGATTCTATGTTTATTTTTTCTGTGGTTAATTTTTCATGGAACAGCCCTGTGGTCAAACTTTTCCTGGAACTGCCTGCCAGAGTTAGGGACAGCTCATCAAGGTGGCAACTTTATACAGAATGGAGGAGCTCAGGCCATCAGAAGGCTAGGGATATTGGAGAGGTGAGCGTAGGTATGATCATAAAAGAGTAACAGAATGGAGCCTTGCAATGATGAGAATATTCAGTATCATTAAAAAAAATATTTTATTTATCATTTTTATTTTATGTGTATGCATGTATGCAAGTGCACCTGTGCTGTGCAGTGCCTGTGGGTGCTGGGATTAGAACCTGGGTCTTTTGCAAGAACAGTCAGTTCTCTCAACTGCTGAGCCATCTCTCTAGCTCCCAGTATCTTTTTAAAAAATATTTTTTATTTATTATTTTTATTTTATTTTATGTATATAAGTATACATATATATTGCTTGCATGCATATAAGTGCACCTATGTAATGTAATGCCTGTGGAGGTCAGAAAAGAGTGTCGGATCTCTGAAACTGGGTGCTAGGAACTGAACCCAAGTCCTCTGAAAGGCGCACCAGTGCTCTTAACTTCTGAGCCATTTCTCCAGTCCCAATATTCAGTATCTTGACTGTGGCAATGGATACATGAACACACACAGGTGTTAAAGTGTTAAGGCCTTTATATACACACAAATGAATGCAAGAAAAATGAGCATTTCCGAGGTAAATGAGCAAGCCCAGAGGGGCTGTCTTCATGCCTGTACCTTGACTGTGCTTTACTATAGTTTTGTAAATATTACTACTTGGAGTAACTGGGCAAAGGGTACAAGTGTCTTTTCATATTACTTCTTACAAATTTCATTTAAAATAATGCTATATTATTTGGCAAACTGTCTTTTCTAGTACATGCTAATCCAGTACATCTGTATGTACCCCTAAGGTGCACTTTTCCATGTCTGACACTGATGTCTGACCATGTAACAATGAGATCCCATTTTCCTGTGGGGAAGGACCCTAGCAATCTAGTAAGTTAATTTTGGAATGTGTTCCTGAGCAGGTGGCTATGTGAAAATGCCATTATAATTAACACGATGGGGCTGGTAGCCTGGCACTAATGCTTAGATTACACATTGCCCTGCCTTACACATGAGGTCGAAGATGAAGGGTGCACTATGAGCTCACTTTTTTTTTTTTTTGCCTTCTCATTTTATTATCTGGAACTCAAGATGCCACAGTAGAGATTGCAGATACAGAATAGACTTTTCAATGTTTATATTAGACTCTATTTTAAACTAAAACTCTAATTCTAATCTTAATATATTACATTGCAAAAGGTCTGCAAAAATAAGAAAAAGGGGGCATATGCTACAATACCCTAACATCATTATCATTTCTGCCTAATTTCCCATATAGTTTAAAGAAGTATTTTTAATATTATCATCTGTTGTTTTATATGATAAACATTGTTACATGTCACTAAGTCTTCATTCTTATTTTAACAGCTGTAGAATAATCTATCATAACTTAATCCATTATGAACATAAACTGCTCCCAGATTTATTAAGTCATAATTAATATTGAAATAAGTAAGTATAATAACTTAGATTTGTTTTTTCCATACTCTGGAATATTCCCCCAGGAGAGAATCCCAGAAATGGGTCTGCTAGACTGAAAGGTATGGATATTATTATAATTATGATTTGATGCTTTCTTCCCAATGAGTTGACCAACTGACAACATACTAACTCTTTTTTTAAATTAGTGTTAATTTAATAAAAAAAAGCAATGATGTCTCAGTGGCTTTGTCTGAGTTTATTTAATTGCTATGAGTTTAATGATTCTCCCAAATGTTTAAAAATTGTTTTATTCTTTGGCTTAACTGTAAGTTTGTGTCCTTGTCTTTTACCTATCAACAAAATATTTAAGTTCTTTTGGTTTTTTTGTTTGTTTTTTGAGACAGGGTCTTCCTGTCACCCTGGCTGGCATGGAACTTGCTTTGTTGACCAGGTTGGCCATGATCTCACAGAAATCTACCTGCCTCTGTCTCCTGAGTGCTGGGATTAAAGATGTGTGCCACCATGCCTGGCAGGATATTTATTTTTTGGAAGTTTTTATTATTTTTTATTATATTTTATTATTATATCATAAAAATATTTTTTATTTATTTGTTTTTATATAGCTGTCTCTATATGTTCTATATATTATATTTTATTATTATTTATTATGACGTGTATATGTGTGTGTGTATGTGTGTGAGAGAGAGAGAGAGAGCAAGCGCTAGAGCATGTAGGTCACAGCATGTGTGTGAGGTGAGATTATAACTTTCTGGAGTTTGCTGGTTCTCTCCTTTCACTGTGGGATCTGGGCACTGAACTCAGGTTGTCAGGTTTGTGAAGCAAGAATTTTTACCTGCTGGGTCATCTTGGTGGACCATGTATATTTAAATTAAAAAACTTTTTTGCACATCGTTTCTGCTTTTTATTAAAGAAAGATGAAAATGGGGAAATTACAGTATATGTATAACTCAGGTTAATCATCATTTTGGTAGAATGAAGAAAACTGTGTACTATGATTTGAGACATTGTTGTTCGGCTGCCAGCAAGGGCAGTGTGACATGTATGTAATACAGCAGATTCGTTGTGGATTCATATTTTATAGAAACAAAGAAGGGGATTCTGAGATATGCTCAAGTAGATATGCCAGGTATCATAATGACTGTGGTAAAGTTTTAAGCACGTCACTTCCCAGTGTAAAATACAAATACTTCAGAAAAATTAAAGAAAGTAAAAGTTTCAAGTGAGGACTGACAGAGCAACATCAGGTTAGTTTATCATGGGAGGAAGGGGAAGCAAAGCCTGGCCTCTTAGTGGGAGTCTTAGCTACAGCTGACATCTCCACTCTGCACTCTGGCTCTGTTCTACCAACCCGAGCACCGCATTTCCCAGTGTCCCTACAGTCTGGCCTCCTGCATTTCTTGGGGCATTTTCCTCGTGAAATCGCGTACCCTTTTCTGGATCTCTTTCACTGACTCACCATTGAAATCCTCTCTGATTGTTCAACCAATATTATCTCGAATTTACAAAAACACGTGTCTTACTCTTAAGGATTTGTAGGTTGGCAGATGGCACTGAGAGGCCAATGATGTAGAACAGAGCTGATTCAGTGCAGAACAATGCCTTGCAATTGTCTAAAGTGTAGTTTAAATTTCGGAAATAACATATATAGAGAGATATCTTTAAAGTTTTTTGCTGAGTTTTCATACAGTATAATTTGACGGTATTTAGGCCCCTCCCCTTTTCACATCTCCCCTTACTGCCCACCACCAAATTTAATGTACTGTATTACATTTATCTATTTACTCTATTATATTTATTTTAAAAATTCTTATGTATGTGAGTATTTTGCCTGCATGTATATAAGTGAATGTATGTGTGCACTGCCCATGGAAGTCAGAAGAGGGCATCAGATCCCCTGGAACTGGAGTTATGGATGGTTGTTAGCTGCCATGTGGGTGTTGGAAATCAAAGTCAGGTTCCTCTACAAGAGCAGCCAGTGCTTCTAACTATTGAGCCAACTCTCCATCCCTGAATATTTAATAAAAAAAAATAATTTGTATAAGCCCTTTAGAAAATATTCTATAAATAATACAATATAAACAGTATGTATTTTAATTCATATTTGATTTTGTGTAAATATATATTTTAATGTGTAATTTAATATATAAAAATAATATGTTACATTTGTTTCCTCTGAAGAAATTAAGTGCCAGGCAAGGTCTCATATACCCATATAAAAATACACTTGGATTACATATTTAATTTAATTGTCCCTAAATTATAAACAAGGATTTGAGATTCAGAGGAATTAAGCAGATTTTTCCTCATGGCTATGAGCTAGGAATAGAGTCAGGTGCACTATCAAGTCTCTGTTTCTGAGTCCAGGATTCATTTCATTGTAAAAGGTCTTTCCTATATGCTGTATAAGGAAGCTTCTCTGCTAAGACTTGCAAGATGCATTACTCTATTATCTACAGTGAGCCGTTAGGAATCAGTTTCATACTATATCTATTTAGCAGAATGGTTGTATTAGGCTTTCTCCCATGGCCTGTGGGCTGTCTAGCCTCAGGCTTGTAGGTCCGATATCAGTGTCAGACCTTATATCCAATCAGAAAGAAGCTGGCTACGTCTATAATATCCATGCCACTACTGCACAGGTGGGCATAGCTTCCAGGCCAGTTGTTGTTGTAGCTCGCAGGATTCATAGCTGGGTAAGGTTCACGCTAAATTTTCTCTTCAGATAGCTTATCGAGCACCTTCCAGAACCATGAAAACTAGACAGTAGAGACGAGGCACAGAACTCATGCTTGGACTACCCTACTGTAAAGCTCCTGCAGACTCCAATGTTGGCTTCAGGGGAAATGTTTAAACAGTGTACCTGGACAGTCTGCAATGATTAATCAGAGTCCATGTACAACAGGGCCTGTGCAGGTGGCAAGTGAGTCAGCCTCAGCTTCCCAGAAAGCCCTCTGCCTCTGCTCCCCTGGAGGGCCAAATTCTTCCTGGGCCCATCACTCTGTACTCAAGGAGTGCAGGGCAGGATGCAGCCAATGGGAGCAGCAGCATGGAGCTATGTGGGACCTGCAACATCCACCATCAACCAGGAGTCACAGGAAATGTCTTCAATGGCCCTCTCTGAATCTATGAGAAATTCTGGGATGCAAGATGTCAGAAAATACGTGCCATGGATTAATTTAGGGTACAGTCACTAACCCTGATGCTTGCAGAAGACAAGTAGCTCATGACTCAGGCTACTAAAGTTGAATTTCATAAACATTTTTTCCTTGGAGGAATCTGAACTGTATAACATCAGCCCATCTGCCAGAGATGTTCAGGCCTTCCCTAACATCTAACAGTGGTACCCAGAAGACATGCTCTGCTGAGCCCGGAGGCAGCCTGGAGTCAGCTTATCCCATTAACTGTACACCTAAGCCGTTCAAGGGAGCTGTTATTCAGAAATGCCTCTGGAAGAGATGCTGCAGAGCTCCTTCACTGACTGGGCTTTCTCCACAGCCAAGAACTTTGTCCTTCAGTTTAAACTGATGGCGCACACAGCATTCTGGCCTGCTTTCTTTCCCTTTATTACAAGGGTAGCTGCTTCATATGATGGGTGAGGTAAAGTAGAAGGTGCAGGTTAGAAAAACTGCCTCTAAAATCCCTGTCATTCACCCTCCAGAGCTTTAGGTTCTGTACTTGTCTCTAACCTTCATGTTCATTCTCCAGAATCTGAGCTCTATGAGCAATGAGGCCCATTAGCTAAATTCTTTTGGAAGCCTGACAGCCTCACACTGTGCAGTTGTTCCTGTGGGCACATCTGCTGCACAGGAGGAGAGTGAAATTGGATGTGATTTCTCCCCATCTCCCAACTTTACTGAGTTTCATAAGTGGTGGTCAGAGATGAGGAAAGCAGTCACAGTCTGGTTCCCATACTCAACACATTCTCCAGCTTTATGTCCCTCATTGATCAAACACTTGAATTGATTCTACAGTGCTTCTGCTTAGAATAAGACAAAGCTTGGTGCAGGACGCACTTTAGTTTCCCCTCCTCACACGTGCCACAGCATTAAGGAATGTGCAGGACCCTCAGCCCTGGCCCAAACAGTAAGCAGAGGCCCACATGACTCTTCTTGCCAGCACTTTGGCACTTGGTATTTTAGTTCAATAAAACCCCATGCTTTTTTTTGTTTTTTTTTTTTTGATATAGGATCTTGTTATGTAGTGCTGGCTGACCTGGAACATGCTATGTAGACCAGGCTGGCCTTGAACTGAAGAGATCTGCCTGCTTCTGCCTCCCAGAAGGATTAAAGGTATGCATCACCATACATGGTAAAGATTTATTTATTTTTATTTACTGTGTGTCCCTGCATGTATATAAGCGCACCACATGCATGAAGTACCCACAGAGGCCAGATGAGGGTATCTGATCCTCAGTTACAGAGGGATGTTAGCAGCCATGAGGGTGCTGGGAACTGAACTCAGGTCCTCTGCAAGAGCAGTCAGCGCTCTAAACGGCTGAACCATCGCTCCAGACCCGAAATCCATTCTGATCTCCTTACCTATACCCCAAACTCCTTAAAAGGTGCATTTTCAACAATAATGCCTCATTCAAGTGTCTATATATACCTCCACAAGGTCTTGAACACAGCAAGTTTTCAGTAAATATCTGTTGTCCAAAATGAATAATTATATAAATGAATCATGATTAGAATCTAGCTTTACTATTTTATTGCAGGAGTGTCAAAAATTATTATTTTTATAGGACAGAGATTTAAAAGTAGGGAAACAATATTTTCAACCTTAGTATTTGAATACCTCCATGGACCTTGGCAGAGCACTCTGGCCAAAAGAAAAATCTGATCTTTCATACTTTGTAGAACTTTGGTCTTCTCTGTTTTACAAGCCTCAAAGTAGGGACCAAGAGCCAGCAGTCCTGACTGCTCTTTTCAATTCCACAAGGGCAACAATCACAGAGAGAAATGATCACAGTAAGGTAGGTCCTGGGATTCCGTGGTGATTTTCTATAGCTTACAAGTGTTTCCTGCTAAGGTACCATTGTAAGATTCTAAGAATCATGGACTGGGGAGATGGCTCAGTAACTGAAGCGCCTGTTCTAAAAGCATGACAAGCAGCTTCATACCTGAGTTTGGGTCCCCAGCACCCACATAAAAAGCAATGTGGTAGTGCATGCCTGTAACCCCAACCCCAGGGAAGGTGGAGACAAATGAACCCTGGGATCCAGGTGAGCCCTGGGGACCCAACTTAGCAACTGGTGAGCTTTAGTTCAGGAAGAAAGCATGTCTCAAAAAATAAGGTAGAAAGTGACAGAAGATACCCCACATTCACCTCTGGCCTCCACATGTGCAAACACAGGTGAATGCACCCTCCACAACACTCACAAATGATAAGCTTTTGTGCTGAAAGTACACACTGGAAGACGACCTCAACAGGGACACGATTAAATGTGGACATAGGCAAGTGGTGACAGTGACCGTGGGAGCACCATTCCGAGTGTGATCCTGAACACCGCGGCAGAGTTCGGATCTTGACACTCATCACAGCTTCCCAATTTTTCAAGTGGTTACTAACCCATAGTGGTTACTTGTGTCATCCTAGTCTAACAACTCAGAGCTAACCCCACAAGATCACTATAATTAGGCAGTGATGATGCATTCTTAGAAGACAAATATAGACACCACAGAGGTGAGGCATCAGCAGCCTGAAAATAATTAATGCTCATCCTCATGAGGTCACCTAAGTCAAGACACATAGGAACAGTTCACCATAGCCACAGTGTCACAGAAGGATGGCAAAATCATTTTTCTTACCTGCAGAAGTAGGTCACAGCAAGAATATTTGAAAACAAAACAGAACAAACCTCAGAATGGCCATGAATGGATTTAATGGCAGTCTTCATTTACTACCTCAACTGAATTTACTGCCTGAGGTTTTTTTTGTACCCTCTGCATCCTCCCTCATGGTAAAGGGCTAGAGTGGAACACTGGAGGACAGAGTTACCAAAATAGTGCTTTTAAAATGAGTAAGAAAGAGGTCTTACATTTCAGGCAGCAAGTTGTTTCTGAAGTTCTATTTCTAATGACATGAAAATAAGACCCATCACCACAAATTGGCACACTTACCAGGAGTCTGAGCTAAAGGGTGGCTAACGGTTTCCCACGGCAACTGTTTAACTTTGCACACAGCGTACCTGGGGGAGAACACTGTACTCTTACTGAGACTTCTGTTGAAATACAAGTTAGATGTTGCAAAACAAACTGAGTTACATAGTCCTCGCCAGGCCACTGTCTCTAAATAGCAAATGGTTGGTTCTCCAGTTAGGATTGGCTGAGGTGGCAGAAAGGAAGAGGACAGTCTCAGGAAAGGAAACTTTACCTTTCCCACTAACAACTGCATAATCTCCAAAAAGGCCGCCAGAGGGGCTGAAACCCACCCTGCTTAAAACTGTCTACAGTCATCGGTTAGAAAAGCACAGTGTGTAACCAGCTGTTTCTTCAATTAATGCTCCTAGAGCCAGTTACCTGGATCCACAGATTGACTGACACTTGATTTTCCTCTTGGGAAAATGTCTGCAAGGACCCAGGCCTGTGTCCGAATGAGGGGCCCTTATTGACCCACATTTTGAAATACTTGCAGTGAGGCACGGCAAGGGCTGGAGCCCATTCTTTGGATCCAGCGGAATTACTTCCATGGGTGCAGTTCTTCCTTCCTCTCCCCTGAATGTCCTGAAAAGATCTCCCTTATTTATTTTTCCCTTACTTTCTCCCTGAGAGCAGTCCCATTTCATTTTTCACAGAATTTGACGCTTTTTGTGTTCACTTTATCATTTTACTCTTCTGAGTGTCATTAATGACCTTCAAGCTTAGTTAGTTATTCTATGCTTTTTCCTTCTTCATCTTTTTTTTTTTTTCCATTTTAGCACTGAAGGACAATTGTATAATAAGTAAACTATAACAGAGTGTTTCCCCCCAGGGGCACATCCCTAGGGACAATCTTCTTCCTTGAGCTATTAAATTGCTAAAAAAAAATTTTTTTTAAACCCTTAGGGTTTTGTCACAGCAGGAACAATCATTACAATGTAAAATTAGCACCTTTTCCAATGAAAGTGGTATAATAAATACTCTACTTGTAAGGGTACTTAGGGCTTTAGGGAAATGGATTATGAAAATCCTATCAAGAGTTTCAGAGTTATATGCAAAGTTATAGGACATTTGTTCCTGGGATGTAGACAATCAAGTCATAACAGCGTGGAATGCCACTGTTTGCTTTCTGTATTCATTACTGCTAAATCAGTTCGCTCAGTCATTGGAGAATGAACTGCCTTTCATTCATCTGGGCACTCATTCAATATATTCACTAGGTTTCTCCAAGGTGCCAAAGTGATGAATTAAAAGAAATCAAAATACAGTTGCTAGGTGCACTGGCACAAGCCTTTAATCCCAGCACTCAGGAGGCAGAGGCAGGTGGACCTCTGTGAAACAGAGGCCAGCCTGGTCTACATAATGAGTTCCAGACCAGGCAGGGCTACAGGGAGACATTGTCTAAGACAGAAAAAAAGAAATCAAAATATAACATCAAACAAAAACCCTGAGCTATCGTCAGTGGTTAGTCTCTCTCTGTTTAGCGTGTATCACTACCTTCAAAAAGTATTTCACAAACTGTATCTAACTGCACAAAATCAGGATGGATAGTTGCAAACCACCTGAAGGCTGGCTCACAAAGACAGACAAGGTGCATGGGACAAGGCAAAGGCCGAGACAGTTTCACTAGCTACTGACTGAGTATCCAGTAGGCATGCACTAGAGGGGAGCTGACGGGGCAGCTTTAGAACCAAAGGACCAATGCTCAGGTTCATGCTCTGTGGTTCCCTGCCTGTGCGGATGTGTATGAGCCTCTCGGAGCCACAGTTTCTATATGAAAAGTCTAAGCAGCCACATACACACTCACCAACTGAGATAATAACTACAATACTTCTGCTGTGCCCCCAGCAGACTCAGTGTTCAATTAACTGCTATTTTAATAGCATCAGTATCATGGCCAGCTTTTACCTTCTGGGAAAAAATGACTACCCAAATCAAAGAATCATTTTCTTTTCTTACAAGGGAAAGGAATAACAGAGTTCATGTCAAGAAGTGAGTCTGAGAATTAGGTTCTAACTAGGTACTAGCTCTGCCCTCTCTTTTATTTTTTAAATATCTATTTATTTATTGTTCTTTTTGTTGTGAAACAGGGTCTCCCCGAAGACCAAGCTGGCATGCAACTGACTATGCAGACTAGGCTGGCCTTGATCTCACAGAGATCTGCCTGCCTCTGCCTCCCGAGTGATGGAATTAAAGGCATGTACTGTTTTACCTTTTATTTAAATTTTTTTAATATTTATTTTTGTTTTATGTGTATATGTGTTTTACCCACATGTATGAATGTATGTGTACTACATGTGCGCAGTGCCCATCAAGGCCAGAAGAGGGTGCCGCATCTCCTGGAACTTATGGATGGTTATTAGACACCATGTGGGTACTGGGAACTGAACCTAGGTCCTCTGCAAGGGCAGCCAGTGCTCTTAATCATGGAGCCATCTCTGCAGGCCCTGCCCTCTGTTTTAGAATCGTGTTCTTTGTTAAGTGACCACTCGTTATTAGGTCCCCAAAAGCCTTCCATGCAAGCAGCCAATTCATGACTTTTTCTTATACCTAGATTAACCTTATTTAGCTACAGCTTAACTGAAGGAATTATTTAATAGGCAGAGATGGGGAAGGTGCTAGATCAATTTTCTTTCTTCTTGGAGATGGAGTGACAGAAACATGAGGCTGAGATCAGGGACTGCTGGTCTGAAAAATCAGGAAGGGTCTAATGATTAAAATTCAACAGCTGAAACTGCCTTTGTATAAACACATCAGCACTACCAAGCTTTATCAGCTCGTCCTCCCTTCCAGGCTAATGACAGGGAGGTCTTTCACTCACAAGCTAAACTACGCACATGGATTAAAAGAGCATGTGCTGTCAGGATAAGACTAATCATTCCATATGTGTCCTTTAGATTTAGTTCACTGAATTACACAACATGAGTCAATGTGGAAAGGCAGAGTTCAGAGAGAAACTTAAGCCTAGCGAAGTCTGAAACACGGGCGGGACATCTGTAGGCCACAGAGGCAGAACTAAAATCTGGGTTTCTCTGGGTTTTATTCCAGGAAAGGGTTAGGTCGACGAAGGTGCCGAGGGTCTAGGTGGATGATACCGATGCATTTGGTTTTCATTTGCTGTTTTGTTCATTGCAGGGCACCTGGCTTCTAAAAGCTGCTTGGGCCTCGGGCTTAGTCTAGAAACCTGGTGATGGTGTGGAGCTGGGGTGGTTTGAGAATGCCCTAAAATAAAATGTACAATTTCCGGAGGATGTATATTTTTCTACAAGCTTTCATGGAATTTTGAAAATGTGCCAGACAAAGGAAAGCACAGAAGCTTAGAAGAGACCAGACTGCAAACCAGGGGCTTTTTTTCCAAGCTGCTGCAAGAAGGGACACCGTCAGCAGACGGAGCAGCTGAGGTTACTAGGTCACACCAGGTAGTATGGAACTTGATTTCCTACCACTTTGTAAGTTAGCACCCTGGGTGGCAGCTTGCAGGTCAGATTTCTGTTGCTGTAAGTGCAGTGACAGGAGGCATTAGGGCATCACACCCTATGGACTCAGCACAGTCTCCACCTCTGCCTGCTGTCACGTAAGTTAACTGACAAGAGTTCTGCCAAGAGCCTTCTCCTGACAGCATCTGTGGCTCTTCCGTTCTCACCGGCTTAGTAATCATAAGACTGGCTGCTACCTTTGAATTCCCGGCCTCATGGCTGGCAAGAGAGTGAGGACCAGGAACTCAGACAGCCAAAAAGAACCCACACCTCGCCAGCTCATCCTGAAAGGATTAAATGACTTTTTCTGTTGCCCTAGCTTCTTACAGGATGCCCTCCATCTGGAAGACCTGGGTGCTACAACAGTGTCAGGAACCCTGCCTGTACGAACCACTCTTTTTTTTTCTTATAACCTGTGAAATGTCTTCCTCTTTATTTCTTCTTCCCCCAAGACAATAAAGAGTTGAGGGCATATTTTTAGAAGCAAGGAGTTCTAAGTTTTAGAGAATGTTCAATAACTTGGGGTGGGGAAAAATGAGAACTAGCAAAAAGCAATAAAGCTTAGAAAGCAATATATTGGGTCATTTTCACCCCAAATTAGAGCTTCATGCCCCTAAGACACAAGCCTAAATAATGTTGTTTGTGGTGCATTAACCTTGAGCTATAATATGGCAAAAGTAGATTACAAGAGATCACAGAAAATAGTTATAACATTAGCAGCAGCTAGCAGGAGTATGTGGCAGGCAATCACTCTTACAGATTCAGTTATAAGCTTTAGGATCCCAGTACGGGCCTGTGTGAGTTGGTATGCAATTGGAGTATAAATACAAGACTTCACAAGTAAGCACCATACTGAGAAACGGCTACCCACAGCCTTTTATATGTGAGGTCTGATGCTTCTCTCTTGCTCCTGTACCCTCACTAACTATGTTCCTGAGAGAGGGCAGAAGCTTGGGTTGGAAAGGGTAGAGAGTGATCAATGGTTCAACTCTACCTCCCTGTCATTGACTACTAGCAAACCATGTCTCCTTATCAACAGGCTCCTTTGGAATTTTTATCAGATTTACATCTTTAGTAAGAAAATCATTATAGACAAACAAAGTCTAACATCCATTTCAAGTGGGACTTTTACATAAGAAAAGCAAATACAAATGAAAGGGGAAGTGCACTTATCCTGGTACTAAGTACCATCTGCTTAAAGTCAGTTAAAGATAAATTCACCTCTAATGTGTCAGCCAACTACGGAGAGTCGCATGTTAACACCTGTGCAGGCTCAGCTGGACCCTGACAACTTTGTTAGTTAGATCATAGTCAAGGCCCCTGTAGCCACGGATTCCACATCTGTAGATACGACTAACTGTAAATTGAAAATATTCAGGGGAAAAAGTGAGACTGTACTGAGCACATGCTGACCCTTTCTTCTTCCTTACGCAATATGGCATAACAACTATTTACAAGCATTCACACAGTGAGTATGAGACGTAATCTAGACATGATGTAAAGTATATGGGAGGGTGCTTCTAGGCTTATATGCAAATTAGTATGTAAAATCCACAAGGGTCTTGAAAATCCTCCTCAGGGTTTTGGTATAAAGGAGTTTCTAGAAGTGGTGCTTCACAGACACTGAGGTACTACTGTAGGATGCTGTACAAGTAAGCTTTCATTTTATCTGCCTGTTCTATCTATCTACCTATCTATCTATCTATCTACCTACCTACCCATCCACCCATCTTTATTTACATTTGCATTTAGAATAGTCCACAAATCAGACACTGACATTGTTAAGATTGGTTCCTACCTATGGAATTTGGAAACTAATGCTAATGACAGTAGGGAGATGTCATTTAAAGAACAGGAAAAGGTTAAGGTTCATCCCCCAAGTCCTGTTTTAGCCTCTTTTTCTAGATATGGGAAAAAAATAACTGTTTAAAGTGAGAATTTTTTCTTAATTATCATTTTAAACACACAAATCAAGTAAAATTTTATAAGGGAATGAATCTCTACTGGTTCCTGAGATTAAAGACTTCAACTGAGAAGAAAGAGATAGAATAAAGGGAGGAAGGAAGGAAAGAAGGAAGGACTAATGGAAACATAATAAAATAGATGGTTGAAGAACATTCATGAGCTCTTTAGTTTTAGGAGTAATTTTATGTTTATCTCCAAAAAATGTTTTATAAATGTCTGAAATAACAATGTTCATTAGGTAAAGAAAAAGAAGAAATATATGTTTCCTCAATTCTAACACCAGCCTGAATCTTTCACCAATCTGAACCTTTTATACTATTTCTACCTATGACTTACTGTAAAGGTATAATGTTTTAAATGTTATTTTACAATTGAGAAAATGATGGTGTGAAGTACCAAGAAATATACCTGAGTTTACTAGATGGAAAAAGTTGAAGAAAAGGAAGGGGGGAGGAGGGAGAGAGAAAAGGAAGAAAGGAAGGAGATGGGAGGGCAGGCGGGAAGGGGGCCAAATCATTTTGCAGAACAGGTTCCTGGTGCTCAGACCTTTAATGCTAAGAGAACTTGGAGTGTGGGGCGGGAAGAAACCAGGGAGTGTGAGTCCTGGTCTCTCTCAGCCCTGCTGCTAGTTAGCGCTAGTAAGGGGAGCTGGGGGTCCCAGGAGCCCTTCAAGAGACTGGTGGGTCAAGTTCTGGGATGGCAATGAATCACATTCTTTTTCACTGCCTGGCCTTGGAAATACAGGACCTGGGAGGACAGAAGATCTGGAGCCCAGTGGTGGAGATCCGGGGGTGAGGGGGTTGGGGGAGTAAGAGGGTTGGGGGTGGGTGCCAGGGTGGTAGGCAGCAGCAAAGGTCACAATTACCCTCAGGCAGGGAGGGCATAAAATCAGGGAAGCTGCTTTCTTCTGACTGCTTCCCACAGAACCCCTGCTGCTGGCCTTGCTGGGGTGACAGACCTGGTTGTTTTAGGAGAATGAAAACTTGTTTGGGAAAAACTTCAAGACATTGCAGTTTCAGTATCTAAAACTGGCAAGCAGAAAACAATGTCACACAAGAGAAGACGGCGGTTCATTGACAATTAGCTGAAAAAGCAATACTTCAAACAGTGCCACACGATGTCAGTTCAGTCTATGAAGAAAGCCACAGTTCCCAGTGCAATTTAGAACATTAAAGTTTAACTGGAAAATACATGTAAAAACTATTAAAAATGACTTTCACAGACAGAAGAAGTATCTATTAACACTATTATCAAATACCACCCAGTAGGCTGAGACGTGGCTTTGGATGCATTATGGAACAGGACAGAATCTAGGCGTAACAATTCACCATTAAAGTCCTTGGCTAAAGTTACCTTCTCATCTAGGCTGACAGATGTGTTTTGAGATTTGATAACCAGAAAAATCCTTGGGTGGTTTTCTCAGAATAATTTTTCTTAGAGGAGCCAAGGTAGTAGAGAGGCAAGGTAAATTGCCTAAAGTATTTCTTTGACATACTTATCTTTTTAATATGGCAATACCACATTGATCTAAAATACAATTTAAGTGGAAATTTAAGATATATTACACATTTTGCTGCCTTGTAAAATTGTGACACATTAAACATAAACAGATTTCATCAAGCATGGCTATTTTCTTGATGACCCAAGGTCAGCAATATGAATTACTATTCATTATATAGCCTTGGGTAAATCCCCTGAACCTCTCGCAAGCTTCAGTGGCCTCATATTTACTATAGGAATGATGGAATCTCTGAGAATAGAGATGGCAGATTAAGTGAGATCATGGGCATACAGCCCTATGCATGGATTATCAAGAAATTAACTCACAGCAGTACCTACTGACACTTTTTCACCTATCTCCCAGTCTTCACGATCTAAAAAAAAAAATGAAGTTGACCTATGACTGTAATTCCGAAGAAGGTACCACATAATATTTAAAACTCATATTTCATTTTTGGAAGAAAATTTTAGCTGTTTCTTCGTATATGGTAGAACTGATATCAGAAGAAATCTTACTACATAAGCTAATGTCCTTTAAATATATAACTGAGCTGTCAGGAAAATAACTAGACTGACTGAAGTAGGACAGACTCCTGAAGCCTCTCAGCCAGGCCTGAAGAAATTATTTCCCCTAAAGTTCTACCCACTTTGAAAGTCAATACAACAGTTTATGCTTTAATCCATGAAAGACTGGGGCACAGGATGAGTCCGAGACCCTGCAGAATGGAAGGTGACCTCAGACACTCCTAAGGTCCTTCCTCCTTCCAGGCCACTTTTCCCTAGAAAACCAGCTGAGGGAAATATCTGCTCTCTAGAGCAGATGCTGGACAGTTACTTGGCTACTGGGACCCGGCCTGGCTTGTCTATCAGGTGGGGAAGGGGGACAGACATAAACTAACCACAGCCCACTCTTATACATGTTCACACTATTCATAGTTCCTCACAAATAATCCTCTCTTCAGGAACATGCTTTTAGCCCAGGCCTCAAAGAACTCCAACCAAATTCCCAAAAGAACATGGACTCATCATTATAAAATCACCCAATACCTGATCAAGTGAACAGAAACAGCTTACAGAACCAAGCTTGTGAGACCAGAATAATTTCGTTATGAAAGATTATATAATAGGTATATTTAAAGAAATAAAGGAGCCAAAGTGTATCCTGGGAGCAGTAGATGTTCAAAACTCATAGGCTGGCTCTTGAGAAAGAAAAACCATATTTCTAGAATAAAAACTGACATCAGAAAAATCATGGGTAAGGCAAAAATATTGGACATGGACAAAGAAACACAGGTGATTAAGACCAGTTGTGTGAAAGATATATTCCACACAACTTCCCAAAATTCTGAAAATATGGATGAGAAGCCCCTAGAAAAATATAAGTGATCAAAACTGCAGAGAGCCTGAATCATCTTGTATTTTCATGGAAGGGAGAGAGTGGAGCAATACGGTGGCTGAGCAAGAAAAGTCTTTGACATCTCCCCCTAAAGACACACCTAGTTTAACAGCTTTTTACACACCAAATCAGGATAAGCACAAAACCCAAGGAAGACTGAGATGACTGCCTCATCTCTCTCCAAACAGTAAGCAGCCCAGAACTAAGAGACATACCTCCTACTTGGGAATGGGAGAAAGAATTAGTTCCTGGTGTTATACCCAGTACTAAGTTGGTCACAGTGACACAGAGCGCTGGGAAAAAACCCACATCCCTATCACTAGGCATATATGTGCCTTGGAGCAGCACTGAGCTTGTAGACCTGCTTTGGGCAGGTAGCTGAGGGTCTCCTCCACCTTCAGCCTGCAGAGTAACAGCAGAACTCCAATGGCTTGAGATCCAGAAAGGAAAATGCTTATCTCGGAATGCAGTGCCAGGCCTGTTGCAGTACAATTAAGCATCCAGTAGAAAATAAAGGTCCTAGTCATATGCCAGAGCTCAGAGATGGAGCCTCTAAGCCAGCTCTGGCACCAGACAGAGACCTGTGTGCCTGCCAAACAGATGCAAATTTTAGTCAGACCAGATCTAGAGTCTAGGGAACACTTGTCACTCTCCCAAGTTAGTGCAGGCCCTTGTGACTGTAAAACTCTGGTGTGACTGATCTTAGCAACAGGCTTGTTTGACAAGAAACTGTTTCTACAATCTAGTGTCGCCTTGGGAAGCACAGTTATGGCCAGGCCAGTGCTCACTGACAGAGCTCCAAAATATATCCAACAAGCAGCAGGCCTAGACGTGCACCCAGGAGGACAGACTCACAGATGTCTGTTTCAGTATGGATCATGACTAGTCATATAGTTGGGCCTCAGTGTACCCAAGACTATCTATTCAGGTCCTTCTTGTTGTAAGACCCAGCTCACCCAGGTAAGAATCAGCTGAGATCTGCATTCCACAGTACTGCCTCAGCCTCAGACAAGGTAGTGTGGTACTAACCCCACTGCTGAAGGGAGGAAGGGTAGTAAGTACAAAACTTTGCCCTCGAACTCAGTGTGGGGCTCATGAAACCGAACACAGGCAGTTCCCCATCCCCAGGCTTGTTTGTAGATGGAACCTCTAGACCAGCTCTAACGTAAGGTTAAAGAAAGTGACCCCAGTTTATCAGACTTCTATACCAGCTAGCATAACATATGGCTGGTTACAGTGGTGTTGAGCCATAAGTCTAACTCAGCAATAGGAAATCCAAGGAAGTGTGTGTTTTCGTCCTAACCTCACGCTGTGATGGTATGGGTGGACTCACGGTTTACAGTGTATCATCAGGTAGCAGAGCTTTGCAGCTCTGGTGGCCACAGGCATGACATATGAGCATGCGGCTGGTCCATCCCTGGGTGACTCAGCTAAGGACCAGGGAAAATCTTCCAGTATCTGCTGATATTGTAACTACTGATGAGGCCAAGTACTTACCATGGTCTCAAGGAGAGGCTTGTGGGGACAAATTACTCTTTAGGTATCTTCTCATTTCTTTCTAAATCATATACCAACAGATATGTGGTGTGTGGATAAACCTGTGCTTGGACTGCACTGTAGTGCAGAAATGTGACTACAAACCAATAGCAAACCTGGTAAAAACAGGCCTGGCTGCCAGCTAGTGCTAAAACAGTAGAAGCTTGTAGGAATGACTTTTTACAATATGGACGTAATCAAGACTAAAGACTTTTACCTAATCTTGCAACCAAAAGTTATTGTTTATAATATAAACAAGCTCACTGAGCCCTGTGCTTCTTTTGTAACCTGGATATGACCTTAATCCCTCAGGACTCTTCCCCTCCACCCAAGATAGTGAATGAAGGTGGGTGTGTATGATTAACCTATCAAAGCACTGACAGCATGAGCTTATCTCATTGGAAGTAAAAGGAAGACTGAGAGGTTTGTAATTGTGTATGTGATATGCTAGGTCCAGAGGTCAAGGGGCCAGATTTCCTGATAAGGGTGGGTCCTGACATCTACTCCCTCGTTTCATGCTGGAGAGACTCCTTCAATAAAAGAATGAGCTCGAGAGACATCTGAAGGAACCATGCTCAGCAGTTCTGGTTTACTCTTGGCCTTAAAACTAATGCTAAGAGTCAGGCTGTTTCTTTTTTAAGCATCACCATAATGTGGCTTAGTAATGCCTCAAGAAATGACCACAGGGTCATAGAAAATGAGCAGCTGCCAAGAATTTATAGAGAGAGACCTAAAGAAAACTTATTTGGAAGACTTGCATACATGATCCTTCAAAGCCCAGACAATATTGTACAATAACAAGCATAAAGAGTTTTCAAAAAATTATGACTTCACTCAGTATTCCAAATAAGGTGACAGAAACTGACCAGGCAGTGATCAGTATGGGACAACTCGCTGACAATTTCAAAACAAGATGTTTTAAGAAAATTCAATGAGCTTGAATAAAATACAGAGGAATGTTTCAGTGTTCTAACAGAGACACTTAACAAAGACGGAAGCAATTACGAAGTCTAAACGAGTTCTTGAGATGAAAAATATACTCAGTGTAATAATTTAAAAACAGGTAGAAGGCGTTAAAAGCAAGACAGCAAACAAGAGGAAGAATTATTGATCTCAAAGACAAGATCTGAAAATACATGGCTGGAACAGAAAAAACAAATGACACGGAATGAGGAAGGCTCACAGGAACTTTTAGGCAGGGTTAGAAGAGCAAATGTTTGGTTCTTTGGGTTTCAAAGAATGACTTGAGAATGGCAAAGATGTAGAGAGCTTATTCAAGGAAATAACTACATAAAACCTTAGAAATTTAGAGAAGGACACAACTATCTAAGCAGTGGAGGGTAAAAAGTCATCAGAACAATTTGGCCCAACTGTCTCCCCAAGAGCTCTTATAACTAGGTTCCTACAGGAGAAAAATAAAGAGAAGATTCTTAAGGCTACAAAGGAAAGATGCAGTCACAGGAGTGACTCAGCTCACCAGAGAGCTAACTTTCTAAAGGAAACTTGATAGGTCAGGAGGGAGTGGCTCGAGGTTTTCCTAGTCCTGCAGGAGGAAAATGTCAACTGACAGCACCATACCTAGCACCAGTGACCTTTTAAAAACGGAGGAATTGTCTCTTCTAGACAAACAAAAACGGAGAGACTACATCTCCACCAGACCTACCACACGAGGAATGGGAAAAGAAGTTCTCTAAGCTGAAAGAAAGAGATGTTGATGATTGAGAAGAAAACAGAAAGTTATAAAAATTACTGGTAAGAGTAATTACACAAACCAATTCAGGGTGCCTTAATAAGTATGGTGTATAAAGAATTTATCTCTATATTATGAATAAAACCCATATAATTCCAAATAATAACTACATTAAGGTATTAAGTGATAAGTAATACAGAAAGGCATCAACTAGGAATGTCAAAAATTCAGCATGGGGGTTAGAGTGGAAGGCACCAGGAGACTTTTCTAACAAGTATAATTTTTCTTGTTCTTCTCTTTCTGTTCTCTACCTCACGATTAAGTTAAGTTGCTATCATTTCAAAATAGTTTCTTATAAAACATGTATTTGATGAGCTTCATAGTGACCATAAATCAAAAATCTTTAAGAGACAAACTAAAAATAATAGGCCAAGGATCAGAGCACACTCTTACAGTGATTCAGCTAACCATTAAGGAAGATTTGGAAATACAGAGAAAGGAGCTATAACAAAACTGGCAGTCAAGTTATATAAGGGATGCACCAAGACTTTCTAACGATAATTACCTTGACAGTAAACAGATTAAATCTCTAATAAAAGACACTAAATTACAGGTTGGATTAAAAAACAAAACACAACTACACAATGTTCATAAGAAACTCATTTCATCTTTAAGGAACACATGGACTAAAAGTGAAGGGATGGAATAAGATATTCCATGGAAATGAAAGCCAAAATTAGAGACAGCCACTTGAGTATCAGATAAAATAGACTTTAAAAGCAGTAAGAAGACAAAAGTCATTTTATGATGATGTCAACTCAGAAAGACAAAATAATAACTCTAAATATGTAGTTGTGTATCCAGTATTAGAGCACACAAATAGATAAGGCAAGTATTAACAGATCTGAAAGAAGAGACAGACTCCAGCAAAGTAACAGTTGAGGATTTTAACATCCCATTTTTAGCAATTGATAGATCATCCAGACAGAAAAGCAACCAAGAAAGAACAGAGTTAAATGCATCCTAGACCAAATGGACCTAACATACATCTACAGAATATTCCATCCAACAGCTGCCGAACACATAACTTTCTCATTCAGTACATGGAAATACTCTCCAGGGGGATCATATGGCCGATTTAAAAAACTTCTC
The DNA here is from genome assembly GCA_035773235.1 of Eospalax fontanierii. Classification (NCBI taxonomy): domain Eukaryota; kingdom Metazoa; phylum Chordata; class Mammalia; order Rodentia; family Spalacidae; genus Eospalax; species Eospalax fontanierii. The sequence continues at coordinate 65,256,875 of CM069539.1, read as the reverse complement.
AACAAATTTTTTAAAAATTCACATCATATTGACTATTATTTCTGATCACAGTACCATAAGACAACAAATTAATGCCAGAAGAACTTTGGAAGCTATAGAAATACATGAAAATTAAACAACTTACTTTTTTGAAAAATGAATTAAGGAAGAAATGAAGAAGAAATTTTCACATTTTCTTGAACTAATTCTTCCTATCAAAGCAATCTCTGGCTTCACTGATCAATTCTAGCGCATATTTAAAGAACTAAACACTCCTTAAGTTTTGTTGTTTTTTTTTTAAGCATAAAGGAATTCTTTTAAATTCATTTTATGAACCCGAAGTTTACAACAACAAAAAGAGCAATAAAGGTCAAAATTCCTGATCAATACACACTTAGAAATCCTAAACAAAATACTAACAAAATGAATCCAAAGACACATTAAAAAGATTGCTCAGCATGATCAAGTGGGATTCATCCTAGAGATGCCAGGACAGTTTGATATGTATAAAACAATAAACATGACATTCTGCCTCAATAAAATAAAGGACAAAGCTGCATGTATGCCATCTGAACTGAAGCAGCCGTACATTCAATAAAAGTGAACATCTTTTCACGAGAAAATTTCTGAACAAGTGGCTGAAGAGATGACTCGGTGTTGAGAGTCCTGGCTGCTCTTGCAGAGGACCTGGGTTCAGTTCCTAGAACCCACATGGTGGCAAACAAACATCCATAACCCTAGTTGCAGGGACATGATGCCCTCTTCTGTCCTCTGCAGGCATGACATGCATGGGCGGACTTTCACACAGGGAGGCAAAACCCACACATAAAAATAAAGTAAACCAAAAATTTTAATAAGGCATATGAGAAATATATTTCAACATTTCAAAATATTTACAAAAAGCAAACACTTAACACTGCACTGAATAGAGAAAGGCTGGAAGTTGTTTCTCTAAGGTACAGAGCAAGAGCAAGATGCTTTCCTTTGTCACTCACGCCCAGCACATTGCTGGAAGCCCTAACTAGAGCAGTCATGCAAATGGAAGAAATAAGGCGCAGGCAAACTGGGAAAAGCATCATCAAATCACCACTGTTCACAAAGAGGATTTTTTTTTACGATACAGAAACACTCCAAACTCTACCGAAAACTACTATACGATTATTAGAACTAATAATTGAATTAAGCAAAGTTCCAGGATACAAAATTAACATACAAAAACCTCAATAACATTGTTTTATGCCAATAGCAATTATCTGAAATAGAAAACAATCTCATTCATGATAGTTACAAACATAAATGTAAAAAAAGAGGTGAAAAAACTGAGGACACACAAAATGGGAAAACATGCCCCTTCCAGAGGTCGGAAGAATTGATACCGCTGAAATGGACAGAGTACCAAGGCAATTCACAGAGCCAAAGCAATTTTTATCACAATGCCAAAGAGAAGCTGGGCACCATGGGACACGCCTTTGATCCCAGCACTCAGGAGGCAGAGGCAGGCAGATCTCTGTGGGATGGAGGCCAGCAGGGTCTACAGGGAGACTGTCTCAAAGAACAAACAAAATGTCTGTGACATCCATCATAGAACTTTGAAGTTCAATTCTAAAATCAATGTGGAACCATTAAGAAACCTGATAGCCAAAGCAATCCTGAGCAAAATGAACAAAGCGGAAGGTATTATACCACCTGCATATATAATCAAAGCAAGCTACAAAGCTGTTATAAACGAAGCAGTATGGTACTGGCAGGGAAACAGACACACAGACCAATGGAACACAGTACAAAGCCTAGAGGCAGAGCCACACATCTACAGCCAGGTGCTAAGAACATGCCTTGGAAAGCAGTGGAGAGCCATGTGAAAAAGAAAGATGCTAGATCTTGATCTCTAACAAGTTACAAAGATTGAATTCAACAACAAAAAATGAAGGCCAACTCAAAATGGATTAAAAATTTTAATGCGGGACCTAAAAGTTAACTACTTCAGGACAATGGAATGTGCAAGAAGTTTTTGGGACAAGACCCTCAAAACACAAAAACAAAAGCAAAACCAAACAAATGGGATTACATCAAACTAAAAGGTTCTGCACAGCAAAGGAAATACTGAGTGCAGAGACAATTTTTTGAACGGAATTAAACATTTGCAATGCATACATGCAACAAGGGGTTGATATGCAGAATGCATATCATTTCCAAAAAACAATGATTTTATTTTTAAAATTTTTATTTATTATATTTATTTTATGTAAATGTGCACCTGTGTTTTGCAATGCCGGAGATCAGAAGGCGATGGATTCCCCTGGGACTGGAGTTATAGATAGTTGTTAGCTGCCATGTGAGTGTTGGAAATTGAACCCCAGCCCTCTTTAAGCATAGCTGGTACTCTTAACCACTGAACCATCTCTCCAGGCCCCAATCTGATTTTAAATTGAGATTAGATTCAAATAGATATTCCTTAAAAGACAGAGATGAACAGTGGCCAAACAAATGTTGAGCCAAAAAAAAAAAAAAAAATCAATATTATTAATGATCAGGGATGCAAATCTAAATCAAGAGAGGCCACTTCTGTAAGAATGGCCGGTAACAAAAAGGACAGAAAAAGAACAGAATAAAGATAAAAAGTACTGGGAAGGACGTGAAAGAAAGGGAGCACTTACACACTGTTGAAGAGAGTGTAATTAGTATAGCCATGGTATCAGGCCTAGAAAACTGTGGTTGGACAGGTCACAGGCCAGAGGGGAGAGCCTAGTACTATTATTCTCCTAAATAGATACAGTATTAAACTGACTCCTAGTGACTTACATTATACCCAAAGATTAATAATGCATTGTTCTACCCGGAATCACACTCATAAACATGGATACAGTACAGGCTAGAATCCACATGTGACAAAGAATACGAGATTTTTGTCAGTTTGGGTAACCTCGCTTAACAACTTAACATCATGCTTTCTAGATCCATCCATTTTCTTGCAAATTTCATTTTTCTTTACAACTGAATAAAATTACATTACTATAGCACAAGTTAGTTTTTATTCTAAAAGTTAAATTGATTGTTTCTGACAAGTGCATAGTAACTCTGTGTGTGTGTGTGTGTGTATGTGTGTGTGTGTTTACTTATTTCTGGGAGTGTATGCACGTGAGTGTGTGGATATTTTCATAGTAACTTTTAATTTGTTCATAATTTATATATTCAAAAATTCAGAATACTGTCATTTTTTGCCTTCCAACTCAATTACACACACTGGAAAGTCATTAGGTAATTTGTGAAATATTAAATACCATTTGGAAAACATCTTTTAGAAATCCTTGCCAACCAGCATATTAGCTCTATCTTTAAAAGCAGGAATATTTACATAAATTGGGAGAAAATAAAGGTATGCATCTCATTTTGTTATGTATTTTAAAACATCATTTGTTTTAAAAGATTTTCATCATCAATTGAAAAACATTTAGAATTTAACTATTCAGTTTAAAGCACAATATTGGGAAATTCATGCATACAAAGTATACATTATCCTTGTTTTGACTGAATATAACTAAAAAGTCTATTACAGAGTCCATAATGGCCTTCCAGGAATGCTAGAACTCAGATATGGACCCTCATTCTTATTAGTCATTGTACCTGATATGCCTATATGAGCCCACTTAGAGTGAGCCACAGATTTGCTGAGAGTCCTCTGAAGATCTGTCTTTTCTGTGTTATTAACAGCAGAAAGTAACAACTTATCTTGGATAATGCTCAAAGAGAGATATCCCCAAATCATGGTCTCCTGTTGTAATACTGGCTTCAAGTACTTCTGGATCACACCAAAATGAACTGATAAAAATTCCAGTGATATCTGTCCCTAAAGCTATATGGATGGCATCTGCTAAGTGGCAGCATTTATGAGTGTTTGCATAATAGAGAATGTTAACTAATAGGCTCCTTCTCTCTGATGTTATCAACTTGTACAGTCTCCCATTCTTGCTCTAATGGCGTCTCTTGGCTTGTCAGGCTGTGTGTTTTCATAGAGAAGGACCAATTATACTATCATAACATTAGCAAGTTCAGTTTTGTGGCAGTCACAATGGCTGAACACAGTAGTTTCATCAGTGCTAGCTGCTGATGTATTTGTGTGTGTGTGTGTGTGTGTGTGTGTGTGTGTGTGTGTCCATATTTCCAGAAAGCTTGATAAATTATCACCAAGATCAAAAAAAATTTAAGCCCACAGATGGCAACTGCCCCTTTAATAAATTTCTAGATCATAAGTTTGTCCCATCCTTTTGTCCCATCCTTTTTTCATAATTATAAAAGATCTCTCTTCCCATTTCAAGACTTAGGTGCGATATGGATCTGAGTTCTACCAACACTTAGAGATTCCTCTGAAGAGAAGGCTACATTAGTAAGAGGCCAAGGTCTACCAAGAAGTAAAAGGGATTCTTTCTACCAGCCTATGGATCAAATTTTCTATATAACTGAATAAAACATCAGTGTTCTTCTGCCTCTGCTCATTCCTAGAGACCAAGCACTTTTCCGCGGTATCCTCGGCATCTCTTCTTGGACCCTTCTCTATGGAGAGAACTCTTGACATGGAGAGCTGCCTATACTCTACAGCTATAGCACTCTGATGTCTATACCTTCATCCTGCTTTTCTTGGTCACTTATTTCATCTACCCTTTGCCTATGCTAACAGGATGTTGGTCAGGATATACAGATCATAAAAGGCTTGTGTATTAGGCCATAGGGGTAGAACCTACTATTATTCTGCTAAATGGACATGTATTAAAATAAAATGACTTATTGATATACCCACAGATTAATGCACTCCTCAACTCTCACCAGAAAAGTTTCTTCTTGTAGCAGATGTGATTAATACAGAGACTCACAATTTATCAATGTGCAGTGTGCTTAGCCCTGAATGGAACATAGATCAAACCCTGCCTCCCAAGGATCAGGGATAATTTCAGAAGATGGGGAAGAAAGACTGTATGAGCTCGAGGTAAGAAAACACTGTTTTCTAGACAGCTGGGCAGTTGCTTATATGAATTCACAGCAATTGTGACAGCATGCATAAAGCCTATGTAAGCTCAAGCCAGAAAAACTCCCAACGCAGAGGTTGGGAGGTGAGGAACTACTAGCAACTGATAGCTGCTGTGGGACGGAGAGTCAATTTTCTTTAAGGATGTGGTACTGGATAGGTTGCAAGCGTTACAGGATGGACCCATATCAAAGGGCATAGGGGAACACAAATTAGATTCAACAGGCCTTAAAAATATTAATAAAGGACATAAAATTAGGCCGAGAATAGTAAGGGGGTGTAGATAATAGAAGGAAGTCTAAATATGACCAAAATACATTGTATCAAACTCTCAAAAATTTTTGAAAAAAACAAGATTAAAACAAAGCTTGTCTAGGGATCAGCAAATGCAGGTTTTTTTCTAGGATCTCTGATCTCTGCATTCATGTGCAGTTAGCTATGTATACAGTACTTCACATAAGTTCCCTCCCATTGAGTGAGTCTTAATTACAATGAGACAACTGTTGGTCACCCCAAGATAAAAGTGCCACTACTGTAGCAATAGAGATAGTTTGCTGGGCCAGTCATTGTTTATTAGGCTTCACAACTGGGTAGGAGCATTGATGGGTTTTTGCCCCCCGCCTTGGCAGCTTGCATAGTATCTTCTGATACCATGAGAGCTAGACTTCAGAGAGGAGGCTTCTAGACAGTTCCATATCAACTGCTCCACTTCAAGTCCTGTGTCTGAAGTGTGGCCTGTCTTCAACAATAGTGTTTTCCTTCAAGTTCTGGGAGACAATCCAGGGCTGTGGCAATGGCCTATGTTATTTTGGGAGTCTCCTGGACTACCGTGACCAATGACTTGAAGAAAGGTTTCTCCTGCCTAGCACTATATTTTAGTTATATAGCCTTCAGCTATAAACATGCACTCATATTTTTATCACATATAATTTCCAGTAGGACATTGAACTCATACATTTCCCTCTGACTTTTCATACCATCCAAGCACACCTAGACCAATGTAATTTCTTACTTTATTCTAAATATGTATCCTCATATTTATAGACAAGTGCACCTTTCACCCTTCATTAAAGAAGCTTCTTTTGAAACAGATGTAGACTATTACAGAGTTCCAGACTGGTCAAATGCAGAGAAAAAGTGTCCATGAGACACTTAACCCTAGTGACACATCTTCCATGCAAGCATTACACATACGTTAAATGCATCTCTAAACTTTCACCGGAGAAGTTTCCTATGCAGTAGATAGATGGTGATTAATACCAAAACCCACAATTGGTCAATGGGCAGAGAACAAGAGGCCACAAAGTGCTTATCCCTGAATAGGTCACCTATTCAAACCTCTGCCACCAAGGCTCAGGATCATTGTGGAAGAGGAGATGGAAAGACTGTAAGAGCCAGAGTGGACAGAGGAGCACAGGGAAACAATCTTCCAGACAGTTGTTCAGTTATTTATATGAACTCACAACAATGGTGACAGCATACACAAATCCTATGCAAGTTCAAACCAGACAAAATCCCAGTATAGACATGGTGAAGTGGGTAAGAAATCCCACCCCAACCTAAAGAACTTTTGGCAGCTGATGGTTGCTGGGACGGGGAAAGGCAGTATCTTACAGGAATGGGACTTTTGGTGGGCCCAGTGGATGTACCCACACTGAAGGACATTTAGGGACACAAATCAGACTCTATTTAATGAAAGTCCATTAAATAGGGTAGTGGGCAGTGGAGAAAGTATGGCTAGGGGAGGGGTCTAAATACCATCAAACTATATTGCATGAAAACTGCAAAACTTCAATAATAAAGTAAAATAAAATAAAAGCTTTGCACATCGCCTTCATTCGCAGGTAGTTTGTAATGGCCAACATTCTGGCTTTTTAGAGTGATCTTTCCCTTATAACTAGTAGGGCATTTCCCTTTTCCATGGCATACATTCCTAAAATGAGCCCTTTATTTTGCTTTAGTGTGAGATCCGGGCCCCAAAGATGCTTAACACCCAAGTCCTGGTAAGAACTGTACTGCAAATTGTTTACCATCTTACAAACTGGAGTAAGTCTTGGGTTCACAAATGTTCACATAAATAGATGTCAAACAACCATTAAGTCTGTTTTCAAATTATGTTAATTGCCAGGAAAACTGCTCACAAAATAAAAAAGCAAAAGAAGAAAGCAAAAACTTATACTAACTAACTATAACTGGATATCATACACATATTGCAGATCAGGTTTGAGAGTGAAAGACAACTGCATCACAGTTAAAAGCAGATTCCAGAACCGGATCTGACTTTGTGATCTAGCTCTACTAGTTGGTAGCTATGAGAACACACACAACTTTTAAAATAATTCTATGACTCATTTCCTTATGTACCAAATGTGGATAATAACAGTGCTTATAATAGGGTCTTTAGAAAGATTAAGAGTATTTATACCCACAAAGAGTGGTTCAAAGTATGACTATCACAGTAAACACTCAGAAAATATTAGCTGGTGATTATCAATTTATGTTCATGACATCAATGAAGAAAACAGATTTCAACATCATATCTATTGAATGAGATTCCAGTTTTATAAAAATAAGTGCTGTGTTTCTTTCTTACCAGCTCTTGCTTGTCACTATACACACAAGAGAAAACACAGGCAGAACACAGAAATGCTAGAAGAACTGATTTTTAGGCTGTTTGAGTTTCAAATTATCACTAGATATTGTTTTAATAATTAGAAAGAAATACTATTTTTAAGAGTCCCTGTATTTTCTAGCTGAAAAATAGTGCTCCATGCTAACTTTCTACACATAGACCCAGTGGAGTGTCATGACTTTCAGGTCAGATAAGTGAGTGATGATGAAAAGAATAATATCAGAAAAAGAATGATTTCTGAAGAAAGATGCCACAAGAAAGGAAAATGCAGAAGGTTTCCAAGTCTGAGGAGAGAAAATATTTGTAATATTTCCATGTAAGTCAGGTAGCAATGACACATGATAAACATCAGCACAAGTTTAGAGATAAGTGCCCCCAACCCCCACACTGCCCCGAGGTTTAATGAATTTAAGTTGTGTGTTGGTGGTAAAATGTTCTAACACACAAACACACACATACAAACACACTCACACATGTATGGTTATATATAAAAGACAAATATCTGAAATGACAAAGGCAAATGACAGATGTTTATAAATGAAGTGTAGTTTAAAATAATATAAACGATTTGAAGAAAAGACTAATAAACCAAAGTCACTATCATTTTAACTTGGAAATACCTTTGTCTTTAGGGATCAGTCTATAGCAATGAAAGCATCAGGAGTCACTAATTTTCGGAGGGAGAATGGAAGCCCCATCTTATCTGTGGCGACCAGAAAGGATGAAGTGGAGTAGAGTCACCTGTGTATATAATGCAGTGATATTCTCCAGAAAACAACTCTGCTGGGCCAATGGCTCATGGTTAGCTATTCAGGATCCTTAAAAAAACTTCGCTTCTCCTGAAACTGGTGAGAAATTCTATTACTCAAAAGAACTATGACCAATATAAGCAGTGACAACAGATTCTTCATAAATTAAATAGAAGTAATAATGACTATCCCGCAGTTATAAAAAATTAAGCATTTCATTGATTGGTTCTTTACTTTGTCCCTACTAACTAGAGACTAAATTCCCATTTGCAGGAATTTGTCTCACTGTCATACACCTGTATGCAAAACACAACACAAATGGTTTCAAATCCATGTTATTTCTGGTTCAGACGCCCCAAATCTCATAGTTGATGCCAATCCTCCCCCTATTCTCAAGTAGATAATAAAACAATGGTCTGATGGTGATCCTTCCAAGAATATCTCCTACAAAAGAAAACAAAGCTTGCTTCACCCATGCTCCTCCTGGACTTTCTGCTCACCAATGTAACTTTCACAGCAGAATATAGAGGTAAGTATAATTCAGGTTTAAATATATAGATGGAGTCAAACAATATTGTCTTTCTAGACTGGCCACTTTTACTTAGTGATGTGCATTTATGCTTCTTTTATGCCTTTTCCTGTTGTGAAAGTACATTTATTCACGGTGCTGAACAATACTCCCTTGCAAGGACATACCACAGTGCACCTATCCACCTGCTCAAGAAGATATCCAAGTTTGGCAATTTGAATAAAATCACTACCCAATACTCTTACATAACTTTTTGGATAGACTAAACATACAGTTCTTCTGGTAAATACAAAGGAGCTCAATTGCTGGATTCTATGACAAGGATATGCCAGCCAAACTCTGTGAAAATCTGCCAACCTGTCTTTCAAAGTGGCTGCACCATTTGCATTCTTACCCACCTCTCCACATTGCCACCAGCACCTGGTGGCTGGACTGTGGCCACTCCCATTGGTGTGGAACAGTACTTTATGCTTGTTTCAAATCACAGAATCGGAACTCATAATGGTGCTTTGCTATTGCTCTATTTGAGCTTCCTGGTAATATGTCAAGTGGGGTGCTCTCATGCTTGTGTACAAGCTACACACCTACTCTGGTGAGACGTCTGTCAAGGTATTGTCTTATTTTATAAACTTTCACACTGCTGGGTTTTAAGGTTTTTATGTACTGTGATTGTTTTTTAAATAAGCACACAGGATATTAGATATCATCATGGAATTTTCAAAGAATGCTTTCGTGTGTTCTCTTACCTTCATCTTCCTGTCTCTGTTACTCCTGACTCCTGTCATCTCTACTCCAAGTCTCTTTTCCTCTCTCGGGTTCCCTGTGTCCTTCTGCCCATCCCACCATCCATCCTCATCATGTTTTACCCTCTCTTGGTCTCCTTTCTAGTTTTTAAGGCTTTATCAACATTTAAATTATACGTGTTATATAATACATATACATATATAAGTATTATGGGTTAGGATCTGCATATGAATGAGAACATGCAATTTTTGTTGTTTTTTTCTGAGTTTAGGTTATCTGGCTTCATCTTATACATTCTAGATCCATTATTTTCCTGCAGATGTCATAAATTCATTCTTTAACTGAGTCCTTCATTACAAGAGCTTTGCAACATGCTCCCCTAATCTCTGTGCTTTTCTCTTCACTTTCCACAGTGTCTTTACAGAGCAGAAAAACAACCTCAATGGAAGTCCACTTTATTGATTCTTTCTTTCACAGGTCATGTTTCAAGCGTTACATCCAAAAGTCATTGCCAAATCCCAGGTGTAGTTACTGGGATTTTTGCATATATTTGGGAGCTTAAGAGACTGCATTTTACATGTAAGTCTATGATCTACTCTGAGATAACTTTTGTACAAGGTATAAAGCTTTTGTCTAGATTAAAACTTTCAGTTTGGATCTGTTTTTTTTGGTGTTCTAGTGACATCTGTTGAACAGACTATCCTTTCTTCATCAACCTCTGCTCCTCTGTCAAGGATCTGTTAACCAAGTTCATGAGGGCTGGCTTCTGGGCTCTTGATTCTGTACAGCTGGCTCTTCTTTTCTTTCTTTAGATCTGCAGTGTCTGGACTGCTGTGGCTCCACAGTAAACTTTCAAGCAGGGCAGTGGTAGTTCTTTGACTTTGTTGCTCTTCACTAATACATTGGCTATTCCAGGTCTTATGCTTCTCCACCTCAACATTGGAATCAGTCTGCTGCTGCTAGCAACAGAACTGTTCTGGGATTTTAGACAAGACTGCATTGAATTCCTAGGTCAATCCGGGGAAAATGGAATCTAGACAATATCAACTCTTACATGAACAGGGTATATCTCTCCTTTTCTTCAGGTTTTTCATTTATTTTGAGTTTTATAGTCTTCCCAAACAGACCTGGAACATATTTTGCTGTATTTAGACCAACACATTTAAGATACTTCAAATCAGATATTCCATTCGCAATGTAAATGGTATTGTGCTTTCAATTTCAGCTCCCACTGCTCATTGCTGGGATTCAGGAAAGCAATAACGTCTGCATATTTAGTCTTGTGTCTTGTAACCTCACTGTAACTATTTAGTTGTTGACTCTTCTGGATTTTCTACAATGATGGCAACTGTGAACTAAAACAGGCAACACTCTGGCAAAAGGAGAAAGGCATAAAAATTCAGCAGTGGCCAGGAGTCCATGGGGGCAGGACAGAGTAGAAAAGGGCAAATAGGTAGAAAACAAAATTATTTGTAGGGCAGTAAAACATTCAATGACACTATAATATGAGACACATGTCAACAAGCATCTGTTCAAACTCACAGCCTGTATGACAGCTAGAGTGACCTCAAATGAAAGTGTGTGGTGACACCACTAGGTCAAAGTGGCTTCACTCTAACAGGGGAGGCGACACATGTGAGGGAACAAGGGGTACATGAGAAGCTCTGTTCCTGCTTCTCAGATTTTCTATGGACTTCAAACTGCCATAAAAATGTCGACTTTTAGAAAGGAGAATAAGAATATAAAATCTGGTCAAATGTCAAGATGAATCTCAGAAGCCCTACAAAGAGATTACTATTTTAATGCCAATTACTAACAACCACTAAAACCACAACAAGCCAAGAAATTTCTCAGGGACATCAAAGATGTTATTAATGATGTTACATGTACCAAAAAAAAAAAAAAGTATAAGAAGCAATAATAGGAGTTTTTAAAAAACACATTTCAACTATATCCTGATTTTTATAATCACCTTTATACTGTGAACTGCAACTTCAACATGGTAAATTAACAAGCTAGGAAACTTAAGGGACTTTTTTGATACCTGTTTTAGAGATATCAACCTCCAAAATATATTAAGTGGTAACCATACTGGAATACTGTATTATTTCTTCCCTTGAGCTAGTGACATGTGGTGCAATGCTCTGTGATGCTGGATGACCTCTCTGCACATTAACAAAGCAGGATTCATGCACAAATCCTGTGCAAAATTCAAAATATGAGAGCATTCAGTGATTATCTTATTTTGTAAGGCAGAAAGACACACAAGGGAGCATCTAAATGTTGGTTCTCATTATACTTCCAATTATTTCAATTATTTCTGATTATGCTGAAGGCAATTTCCCTTCTGACAAAATGCTGGATAAAGATATTCATGGGAATGCAAATAGCAGCAGTCCTTGTACATAAGGTAAATTATGTTCTAAGGGGGAAACAAACTATGTGCTAGCTGAGATAACAGGAATTTAATAGTCTTACGGAAACACTATCATAACAAGAGTGTACATTACTAAACCTAGTCCCAACTTTACATGTGATTACAAAAATGTTATTCAAACAAGATTTCGCATGATTTGAAATAAAATTCCAAAAGAAAAATACAGTAGTCAAAATAATACAACTGTGCTGTCTTAAGTCTGTTTTGTGTTACTAGAATACATGAGACTGAATAACTTATCAAGCTTGCTTATTTATTTATTTATATTTACTTTTAATTTTAGTTCTTGAGGCTGGGACATCAAAGGTTGAGGGGAACCATATCTGTTGAAGACTTTCTTGCCATGTTCCTGGGAAAGAAGGGAAGGAGGCCACGCTCATCCTTTTACGGGGAACCCATTCCCAGAGAGTTGGCATTAATCTTCATATCTTGGTCACCTGCTAAGGTCCCACTCCTCCTGCATCAGAGATGGTGCTTCCTATCCCCCATGAGGCTGACGGACGAGGGCTGTGACCCCCGCATATGCCGACTACGGTTCTTACTTGATTTTATTTATGATAACAATCCAAGGATGGAAAGATGGCACCACCAAATAACAGAAATAACCAATCTTGTTTTGGGTAAATATAAACTACCTGTCTAGCCCACAAGAGAATACACCCTTTCTTAGGGACTTTTCTTACATCACAGAAGTGGCTCTTCAATAGCCATATTTGTCTACTGGATTGAACTCATACCTTATGGAGATTAATTCTGATCGTCAGTCTGTCTCAGTGTGGAAATAAGACTTATCATGGGAGAGGACAACTTACCTTCCTAAATTCCCAGTTTTGCTAAGCTTTCTTCTAAATTAAAGCACAAGGCATGGTGATCAAGGCAGAAAATTTGTTTTTCTTAAGATTCCAGCTCCTCATCACCATCATTTACACTTTGGATTCTAATGTTATGATATGTATGTCTTTAAGATGAAGATAACCAATATTTACATCATCTGCATTTCCACTTACCCTTCCACCTCCTGGAAAGAATTCATATCAAAACTTCAAAGCCTTGCAATAGTATTCACAATAAGAAGCAATAAATAACTGTATATATAAAACTTTCTATAGGGGCTGGAGATATGGTTCAGCAGTTAAGAGCACTGGCTGCTCTTGCAGAGGACCCAGGTTCAGTTCCTAGCACCCAAATGGTGGCTAACAACCATCTGTAACTTCAGTTCCAGCGCATTCAACAGCCTCTTGTGGCCTCTGTGGGCACTTTATGCATGTGGTACAATTACATACATGCAGGAAAAACACTCATACACATAAAATTAAAAAAAAATTTATAAGTAGGTTGAAATAAAACCTTTCTTCCTGAACCTCAAGGGGTAGATGTTAATGTTACACAGTAGAGTGAGAAAGAGAAAAGCCATCATCGTGATGACCTTGATTTGTGTCCTGGTCATGGCTCTGCGGGTGCCTGGCTGCCCTCTTCCTCCTCTCTTCCCATGTTGGCAAACATGTCCCCTTTCTTGGGTCTCCGATGAAAAGCTTTGTTTTAGTCTCCCACCTGCTGTGTAATATTCTCATCTTTTTTATATCATTGGTATGTGATTTTAGAAAAAGCAATGACTCTCAACTTATGATTGATCTACTTAGGATCTTTCAACTTTAAGTTGGTCCAAAAGCAATACACATTCAGGGGAAACATGTGACTGTTGTACTTTCATTTCTCTCAGGTTACTGATGTGTGGTACAAGTCTTGTGATGCAGGGAGGCTGCAGCCAACCACAGATCCCTTAGTACACTCTGGTGATGGGAACCAGATGACAGTCCCTAGTGTGCTCTGTTGCTAAGTAGGTTAGGTGTAATATACTGAGTTTTGAATCTGAGTATTGTCATTTTATGATAGTTGATTGGGATGTAACACCATCACAGATTAAAAAACATCTATATTTAACAGTCTCTTTATTTTGAAATAATGCTAGACTTAGAGAAGGGCTGAAAAAGTCGAAGAGTGCCATGTGCTCCTGGCTCACCTCATTTTAACACCAACATCTTTCATAAACACAGGACAACCAGCAAAACCAGGAAATTAATACTGATACAATGTCACTTGGTAAACTGCAGACCTTATTCAAATTTGGTGGTTTTCCAGTCTTGGTTTTCCATTTGTTACATTTGGATCCTGAATCCCCTTGTAGCCTTATCATTATATTTGCTGAGATACATGAATACAATGTGTTTTTTTCCCCCAGATGACTACTCAAATTGTTCAAAGCAGTACTATTCATAACAGCTCAAGTACGGACAACCACATGTCCCTCAACCAATGAATGGATAACCAACATGTGGTATAGCCATAGAATGAATATTCACTCATCAGTAAATGAATGAAACACCAGTGACACAGATGGAATTGAAAAAGACACACCCACACATACCCACCAACAACTCACACACCACTATCATCATTATAACAACAATAGGAACTCTCTACGTCAATTTATGTCACCTTTCCCTGTTGTTTAATGAAAGGATTTATAAGTATCTAATTGCTATGCATCTTTTTCATTTTCGTTAGTAAACTGTGGCTTTTAGCATTAAAAGGCAGCCCCTCTTTTTGGTGTTTAATGCTTCTAGGTTAAACTCTGTTTATGGATTGTTGAGACTTCTCTTTGGTTTCCTTGTCATGGTCTGCTGGTCCATGGTCTAATTCTACTACAACTGAATCACCAGTGGTTAGACTTCTCACACACATCACATACATGCTTACATTTCATACTGCAAACCAAGTTGTAAATCTTTTAGGAGGTAAATTAAGCCCATTCACACTCACTGCATTGACTTCTGTGTGCATTCACCAATAGACGATACTTTACACCTCTGAATTTAAAAACACTTCTTTATTTTTCTTTCCATACAGGGTATGCATACTCATATTGAAGATTTTGTTCTGATAGTTAATTCCTCCTTCCCTCCTTTCCTCTCTTCCTCTTTCCCTCCCTCTCTCTCCCTCTTTCTCCCTCCCTTCCTCCTTCTGCCCAGGCTAGCCTCAAATTTGTTATATAGCTGAGGATGATCTTGAACTCCTGATCCTCTTGCCTCCACTCTCAAGTGCTGAGATTAGAGTGTGCGCTGCTACATCTGGCTTACAGTTAGACTTTTAAAATGTTCCTTATTTAACTCTTTACCATTTGAACATCAAGGTTTATGGGGGTTGATATTTTTATCACATATCCCCTGCCTACATAGTACTGCGGTCTTCCTTTATTCTGTTGTCCATTGTCCTCTGTCTCTGTCCTCTCTCCTCTTTTCAGCCACACTATCTGTATTTTGTGGCAGTATATACCGTTTTTGCATTAGTCTTCTATCATCATGCCCAACTTTAGATTAGCCTAGGGTAGTATAGTCTTAAATGTCATCATTTGTATCAGTCTTGTGCAGAAGTCTTCCCCCATCTTTGCATGGAATTCTTAGATCAATAATCTATATATTATTTGTGCAAAGGAACAGATAGTATTCAGATTATGTGGAGCATACAGTCCCAGCTGTTAACTGTTATAACAGAACAACTGCAGCCACATACGGTATATAAATAAATAACTTCAGCTAAGTTTCACTAAGTTTGTTTGTTTGTTTTTGTGATAAGGAAGGTCTAGCTGTGTCACTAAGGCTAGACTTGAATTTATGATTCTGCCTCTGAATCTCTGAGTGCTAGGATAACAGATGTGCACTACTACACTTAGCTTCTGGTAAAACTGTACTGAAAAAATAGTTTGCTCTAGTACATTAAAAAAAAAAAGCTAGAAGAACAAGATTTTCTAAGGTTTCTATAAGATGAAAGCTGCCCATTACTACCTTGATATTTGAAGGAAAACTTGTTTGGATCTAAAATTCTGATTCATATCACAGGTTCCTTTACTGAATTTTCTCCCTTTTCCTTGCTTCTTGCCTATATTTCTTTCTGTTTCCTGCACCTCCAAATTTACATCCTCTTCCATTATGACATCTTCCACCAGAGAAGCACGTTTGTTACTAGTGGGTCACCACACACACCATCGTTACCCAAAGCTGATGGTTTAGATTCAGGTTCATTCTCAATGCTGTATATAATATGGGTTTAAACATGTGTATCAAAGCATGCATTCACCATTTTACATTGTCATGTAAGGAAGTTCCAGCGGAAGTTACGGTTTTGGAACACTGCTCTACTGAATGATGCCTATCCTTTAAAGCTATGTGTGTCCCTTTAAATAGCATTTTCTTCTATAAAGGGTGGCTCCCCCTAGCTCTTTAAATGCTGTGACCACAAATATGTGAGGAGGGCTAGAGAGCGGGCTCAGCAGTGTAGAGCACTGAGTATTCCTGCAGAGGACCTGGGTTCAATTCCCAGCACCCACATAGAGGCTAACAACCATCTATTACTCTAGTTCCAGAGGATATGATGCCCTCTTCTGACCTCCTTGGGCACTACACAACATGGGTGCACTTACATACAAGCAGATAATACACTCAAACACATAAAACAAAAATAATAAATAAAATATTTTAAATATGTGAGTGGATTTAAGTTTCCTGGTGGCCTGTCTGGACACCCCCTTGGACACCTGAGCAGCAGCTTTCATCTCCACAACCATCTGGGTCTGCCTCTGCTCTCCACAAACCTGGAAGTGGAGGTGTAAGGAACTGGAACTTTTCCCCCTACTGACCCACAGGTATTTGTAATTCTGACATCAACTGCTTAAAATATGCTGAGATGTGGTTTTGTGCAAAATTTTCATAGCTGCTGTCTCTTTGGGATTTCAGTTTGGGATACTGATTGCTACAGAGCTTCCATCATGTGGATGGAACATATTTAGATTCTAGGGGTGACACATAGAGTGCAGAGGGAGAGGAATACAAATTTCTATCAAAATAAATGGCCAGTTAAAGGAGCACAGCAGGGTTCATGCTGACTGTAACTGAAAATGGCTGCAGGAGAGAGAGCCTTTCATTGGGGATCCATCTTCAAATTGAGACTGGGGTTCCTCCTTTTGAGTCTTGACACCTGATGAAGCAGTGTTTTGTTTTTCAGTTGAAGGACACAGAATAGTTTACTAAGTTGATAAAAGCTTTATAGCATAACCGCATAGGCCTTTAGCAGTACAAAATGATACGCCCCCCACAGACACAGGTGAATAAGCGCCTTTGTAGCAGAGTGAGTTTGGTTTAGGTTGATTTTACATAGTATCTATGAAGTGTGTGTACAAAATAGAAAAATTATTTCTGCTATGGTATCAATAGGTTAAAGAATAGAGAAGGAAAAGGAAAATATCTAGCAAATGGTGAGGTATCTCTAAATGTCAAATAAAAACAAAGGCACTCCGTTTACCTCTAGAAACCACTCTGTAATTTGTGACCTGAAACACTGACAAGCACCAGCTAACATGCTGGCTGACTTGCATCCTGAGCTAAGTTGCTTCCTTCTTCCACTATCCACCCGTCACCCTGTACATCCCTACCCTGAAGGCAGAATAATGGTGAAATGTGATCCTACTTGCATTAACCATAAAAACAGCCACATATTGCCTTTATTATTTATAAAATACTTTCATAGAAAGAAGGCAGGCTGTGAAGGTCAGTGTTAAATCACAGAAAGCCAAAGATGTCACTGAAGTTACTGCATTAAATTCTTCAAATAAAAGGCTACAACAGATAACAGGGTGAGAGAATTCCAAACGATAGCCACACTAAAGCATTCCCACGAATCAGAAGCACACAGCATATGATGCTGAACAGGGCAGAGCCAAAACCCATGTGGTTTTGCCCATTTGGCTGAGTCAAAGTCAGGCTCTGAGGCAGAGTTAGAGGAAAGTGACAGATCCAAACTGTCTGATTTTCATATATGAAGACCAGAAAATCTTGTTGCTGACAACTGTTGGGAATTATGACAATATGGCACCTCTGTATCTAGAGAACTGAGGAGATACAGAATCAAGATTTCTGACAAGATGACTGACAGTTCAACAAGTGATCTACAGGAACTCCTTTCCCCCACTACAGAGATGTACTGTGCTGGTTTGAATGAGAAATCCTCCCCATAAGCTCCTAGCTTTTGAATACTAGGCTCCAGCTGATGGGGTTGTTTGTGGAGGTTTAGTAGGTGTGGCCTTGTGGAAGCACGTCACTGGGGACTGGCTTTGAGAGTTCACAGCCTTGCCCCACTTTCAGGTTGCCTCCTCTCTGCCTCCGTCAATGCTTGAAGATGTGAGCACCCAGTTTCCTGCTCTGGTCCCTTCTACTGCCATGATGGATCCTTAGCTTTCTGGAACTATAAGTCAAACAAACTCTTCCTTCTGTAAGTTGCCCTGGTCATGGTGATTTATCACAACAGAAAAGTAACTAATAAATATATGTAATTTTATGAACACTGTGCTGGACAAAAATCTGGGGAGGTGGATTGTAATATAGCTGCAAATCTAGGCCAAGTTGTGTGAAGGAGCAAAAACTTAAAACAGGTGAGCTTACAAACCAAGATTCCAAAACACATAGAGAAATCTAATCCTAAATCTGAAAGCCACAGAACTAAGTAGAAGATCAAGTAACTTGGGGCAGGTGTGGTATGCATGGCTTTAATCCCAGCACTGGGAAGGCAGAGGCAAGTGGATTTCTGTGAGTTCCAGGCCAGTGTGGTCTACATAGGATGTTCCAGGCCAGCAGGGGTCACATACTAAGCATAAAACAGAACAAACTAAGAAGAATTCAAAGTAAAAATATTTAATATCCTCAGAATGATTTTTTAAAATGTAGTATGTTGGGAATGAAAAAGATATACTCATTGAAACAAAACTAACAATGGGGTTAAAAACTAGAATGAGTGAACTGGAAGATTTCGTATTGAGGAAGTTATACTGAGATCCAACTGTGCTTGTGTGTATGTGTGTAATTTACAAACCATATATACACATGAAACATAATTAATAGATAAGAATAAACTGAAAAGACTCTATGTCAATGGAATGCAAACAGAAGGCAGTAGAGCCAGTAGACAATAGAAACATGTAATAGCTGACAATTTTCCAGAACTAGTTTAAAGACCAACGTCTTCAGATGAAAGTCTCAGAGAACTAAGCAGAACAAACCTGCACTTAGAGATCACTAAAACCGCAGTACATCAAGCATCGGATAACATCTTATAGGCTAGTGGGCAAAAAAAGATACTTTATCATCAGAAGAGCAGCAAGCAGTCTTACAACAGCTGTTATAGCAACAAAATGAGATGGCAGAAGGCAATGCGTGATAGATCTTTCACACTGACAAGGGTATAGGATCTGCACCTCACTTAGCCATCACTCAGGGCTGAACAAGATGCAGACATTTGTAGACAGACAAAGACAGAGTTTATCATTCACAGACTGTCAGTAAAAGGAACATTAAAGGATATGGGATGCAAACAAAAACAAAATAAAACACAAACCCGGCAGGCCTGATGAGTGACACATATGAGCCAAGGCATATCAGGACATTTAAAACAAACAACTAGTGTGTTTTCCAGTGAAACAAAGAAAATCAGTGGGGCGGGGGGGCTGCGGAGTAAGAAAACAGCCTGCAGCACTAGGTAACTCAACAACTGTATGGTCTCCTCTCCTTGAAACAGGTAGAGATGCGGAACAATTCTGTCTTTGCTGGAAAACTACTTTTATGTATAAGAAAACCACAAGCTATTGCTTCCACAGCAGCACACATTTTTTTTTTTTGATGAAGAAAAGAATCCAACAGAGGGTAAAAACAAGAATAGAAGGATAAAATATGACAACTCAAGCCACAAGTATCTCACTCCACACCCTCTGAAGGTGGCAGAAATAAGTCCAATTATCTTGCCAATCACAATAAATGTAATCAGATTTCACTCACCCAGTTAATACAAAAAATATCAATAATCACACCTTTTGTTTTCTGTACTCTGATTTCTGCTAAAATCATTACTGTATTTGGGGGACAGGATAAGATCGTCTTCAATGTTTACTCACTTTAAAATGATTTTCAAGTTCAAGTTATGTGAGAAGGAAACTACATCATTTTCAACCAGCAGGGAGTCAGAAACACTGGAATTGGACACATAATTTTTTTTTTTTTAATAAAGAACTGCTTTTAGCTCCAGAGTGACAAGGAAAGGTCCCAGCACCCTGAATGACTGCCAGTTCCCTGCTATAGTTTAATCAGCCCCATGTTCACAGCTTCAGACTGTACAGTGAGAAACCCCCTCCCTGCATGCCACGGAGCTGTCACACTGGCTTGAACTGTGGAAAACTACTGACGCCCACAGCGTGAAGCCCCTGGAGGACTCTACAGAGGTGACTTCTCTGCTGTCCACACAGCATCACCCCTTTGTGACAGTCACTCCAGACACCTGACCCTCAAAGAAGCAGAGGGCCGATCTCCAGGCAAAGGCAGAAAGGCTGACAGTTTCTCTTCTTTAGGCTGCAGTAGCCCACAGCTCTCCCATAGCTCTAACTCCTGCAACACTAGGAACTCAGGACCAGTGGCTTTTTAAGCTAGAGGAACAAGACGACACCTCCATGACCAGTGCCCAATGAATACACCTCCCACCTCTACTCCAGAGCCTTCTGCTACTGTGTTGAGGAGAGGACTATAAGAGCGAGGAACAAAAGGACAGCAAGATAACTCCATTGTCGTTCTTCGCGGTTCCTGTGGCCTCGTCCCTAAATGTATTTTCTAAATCTGCTCGCTTGGCCGAAGCAATTAGTCATCACCAGGAGGGCTCACGAGAGGTTCTCAGTGGAGGCTTAGAACAGTACACCTTCCAATCCATCACTCTCTTGAAGGCTGGCTTCCTTCCCAGGCGGTTTTCCCCTCTAGCCAGAAAAGCTCTGAGAACAATACAGCACCCCCTTCCATGAGCAAAGTGAGTCCAATCATCTCACTCTTGGATGATGTTTATTCTACAAGAAGAAATATGTCTTCAGCATCCTTTTTAAGGAAGTAAGGCCCATCAATGGGAAGCCACTTGGTGAACACAGCCTGCCTGGGTGGGAAGATACATCTTAGAAACTATCTTAGAGTAACAATACTTATAAAGAAATAAAATGCAAACACAGAAACCACTGGGAAATTTCTAAGTCACAAATGTTTTAGGGTGAACCAGGATCTCAAGTCGGAAACAAAGGGTGAAACCCAAAGTAGAAGAAGGCTGGGGGAGGACAGCAAACAGGAGGACAGAGACCAAGGGCTTCCTCTCTGTTTGTTCTGACAGGCAATCCATTTGAAGGGGGTTCTTTGCTGCTTCCCCCTGACTGAGTGCCCTGGATCTCACAGTCAAGCCCGTAAAACAGCCTTACCTCACCATCTAGGGTAATGGTCTTATGGCCAGCTCTGTTCTCTGAACGCATGCTAGTATCCCACCACACACACATGTGACACATACATACATACATATACATATGTACACACATACACATGGAGAGAGAGTAACTAATCTCATTTTCCCTATGCTTTTCTTTATACATTTTCAAGATGTTCAGAAGAAATAAGACCTAGTCCTTTTAAATACAGTTATAAATACAATGTAGCTGAGTGAATAAATCAGAAACAACTGAAAACAGACAAAATGTCCCTGTGGACTTCTACTTTATAAAGGAATGTTAAAAACAGAAACAGAAATGTAATTTAACACCCCCTCTCACACACACAGGGATAATGAAATGGAACTCACAGAGGTCATCTGACTGGACCACTGCCACAAGTCAGACCTTGAGTATTCCATCAGTACAAGCGACGATCTGTCACCTCGGCTTTGCTGAGAGGAGAGAGGGCAACACAGGCTGCACAACCATGAGGGACGGGGCAAGCCCGGGGCAAGAGGATGGGGATGCTTGGCGTTCACACCGGAGGACAGACAGGTGGGCTAGAGTAACTAGCATCTGCATCTTAGAATACACCTCGGTGCAAATGAAAGAAGAACTAGTTAAAGAAAAATAATGAAGAGAAACTGCCAACTTCAAGATAAGGATTCAATACTCAGGGGCTGTGCTAAGTGCTGGTTAATCAGGGACAAGAGGAAAATAATTAAACTATGTGAGGTAGTGGCAAGGTGTTTGTCAACATAATGAATCTTTCCTCTCATTTCTTATTGGGGTGAGGTATATTCTATAACTACATAGATGTTTCCTATAACCTGGTTCTGAAAAATCTTTATGCGAAATGCACTGTAGTACAGATGATTGGCTCTACTCTAGTCACTGAATCATCTCCCAGCTCACACCAAGAAGTCTTAATTTCAAACAAGCTTCCGGAGCACATCAGCATTTAAGAAGCAACACTATCTATAACAATCAAGTATCACCCTGTCTTTTCCTAGTCCTCTGTTCCCCTACGTCAGAGTGATAGCTGCTGAGTCACATAGGAACAAAGTGCTTGGAGCAGGCCTCACTCGGCCTCACTCTGTCCCCACCATATCATGAGAACCAGCTAGACTCAAGTGGGCCTAGGCAACAGCTGATTCAGCATATTAAGCTACAAGTGAAAATTAAAACAGTTTTCTAAGAAGAAAAATGGTATTGTCTATCGTAAATATATATTTCTTCGAGAACCAACATATTGAAAACAAATCAGCAGGAGGTGAGGGGCATGGCTCGGTAGGTAAGAGCGCCGGCTGTGCAAGCATGCGGACCGCAGCTGAAACCCCCAGCATACACGTAAAAAGTAGGGCGTGGCTCTGTATACCTGCAACTCCAGCACTGGGGGACAGAGAAAAATGGAGGGAAGCTCACCATTCAGCCAGCCTCGCCTAAATGGTGAGCTTCAATTCAAAGAGAAACCCCGCTCAAGAGAATAAGTCCATGATCAACAGAAGAAGACTTACGGTGGCCTTTTGCTTACATGAACCAAACACACAACACTAACACACATACATACCAAAACAAACAAACAAACAAAAACAGAAAAGCACAGTAAGAGCCACGAGGGCGGACTTGGCGAGCTGGACCTTCCTCATTCCTGCTTCCATCAGACCTGCCCAGCAAAGTTACAGAAACCTGGCATTCTCTCCAGCTCGCCTGCAGCCTTGGCTGCTGAGATGGGGCAGAAGTGCCCGAGGGAGGGCTGCGACAGCATCTGGGAGGGAAGGCAGCCAGGAGCCCAGCCATAGGGCAGCTGCAGGAGCCAGCTAGCTGTCACTGGCCCTCAGGGCACTCTCTCTGCCTGGCTGGCCCTGTGGAGCATGGCAAAAAGAGTCCACTCGGGATGGAGGCAGAGGAAGGGACAATTCAGACAGAAGCTCTGTATTCAGTTCCACACCTGGTTATTTCCTCAACTTGCAGGAAGTTTGGCGGTACAAAAAGGAAGATAATACAAAAGCCTCTCACAACTAAAACTGCTGGAACAATTTCTCAGAAATTTATTTTGAGGGGAAAGACTGGCAATAGAGCAGTAATCACCACCTTTGAGAAGATTCCGTAAATGTAACGAAGAGCACTCAAGTCCTGAGGGTAACTGCCCACTGTGGACAAAGGCTTAGGGAAGACAGAAAGTGACTCGAGGGGCCCTGGAACACACAGGGGCCCTGGAACACACAGGGATGACCTCAAGGGCCCAGCAACAATGCCAGCAAACGCCTGTCTGTCTTGGCACAGGTCTATCTGTCTCCTTCAGTGCACGGAACTGCTCCCATCCTGCCACTCACCCACACATCGTATAAGAAGTTCCCAAGGTCCTTTAACAGTTTCTGAGAAGATTGTCTTCATGTCAGAAGGCAACTCAGAGGAAAAGCAGAAAACTAACAACAACGGAACCTAATTAGCATCTTCAATGAGGCCTGTGTGTGTGTATGTGTGACAGAGAGAGAGAGAGAGAGAGAGAGAGAGAGAGAGAGAGAGAGAGAATACATGAAGAATAAGAATAAACTGTCAATACTGCATTTCCCAGTGATTTTGATTTTCTTAACATTTTTCTGTATTTTCCTTTTTTTTTAATTATGAAAAAAAATATCTTTATATAATTGGGGGAAATCTCACTTTACAAATAATAATGGAAGGCTGAGGAGATGGCTCAGTGGGCAAGAGCACTAGCTGAACAATCAGGAGACTCTGCCTTCAAATTCCTAGCACCCAAGCAAAAAGCTGAGTGTGGCTATACATGAGCCCATGAGCCCAGGGCTGTGGTGGAGCAGAGTCAGGCGATGTGCAGGGCTGGCTGGCTGCTAGCCTAGTTCCAAATTCAGTGAAAGACCCTGTCTTAAGGAAATAAGGCAGAGACAGACAGCGCAGGACATTGGATGTCATACTCTCACCTCTACGTGGGTGTGTACACAGACACACAGCACACACACTCACAAACACACACACAGTAACAATGGCTATACTTTATCCATGATCAAAGAAGGGAAATAACAGATGAATGAGGCCATTTATGAATTTCAATGTCTAAAAATAGAGAAAAAGATGTAGATATTAAAACTTCACTTACTCTTTAGCATACTGTTGCTTTCCGTAAAACCCTCAGGATTCTGCCTACTTATATTTATTTATTTTTAAGTTCTTAAGCTTAAACTTCAATGTTCACCATTAAGTTATTTTTTAACCTGTGATGTCAAAATAATAAAACTAATTTTTCAGATTTTTTTTCTCTTGGTATACATATTAATAGGGGGCAAAAAAGTAACTGAAAGTAAAAGTCAGAATTATTTGTAAAATGATTCATTTCTGAGTAACTGAGTTGAATATATGTTTTTTTCCGTTATGGAATGGATGGATGGAATTCAAGTCCCAGTGGAGTCTTAATGTTAAAAAAAAAAATCACACTACAAAAAAATAAAATCACACTATCTGCAAGAGACACATTCTAATGTTTCCTGCTCTATAAGAGGGCAGGCATCTTATAAGCAAAACACTTCAAGAGTTTCCCCCTTCCTTCTAAACAATGTTTCGGTCATGGAACTGAGAAGACACCCTTGGCAGCCCTAATCATCCAGTGGTAATAGACACAGCCTACAAAGTCTTTTGTTAATTCTTTACTGCTTATTTCCTGTATTATTAAACTACTCAGCATATACATAAAAATACATTTGACAAAGGAAAATCTATTTGCTAGTTTCTACAATGCTTGAGGGTGTTATTCACAAAGCTCTTACTTTGGGAGGTTGCGAGTCTTTGAAGAAAATTAAGAAAAGGGCACTGATGTTGCCAGATGGTAAGAATAAAATGTGCAGGATCCAGGCTGTTTGACTCTTCTTTTCTGATGCAACTTTACCATAAGATACCATAAATAACAGAATCGTAAGACTTAGGTTCAAACCGCAGCTCAGCATATTGATAGTTACATGTATTTTCCCATACTACTTCAGAGCTGGTATAAAGATTTTTAAAAGGCAAATGTGAACACACTGGGCATTGTAAAAGGTGGCGGTCCACCTGAGAATAAAAATCAGCTTCCATTCTGGGCTCTGTGTCTTGGGAAACTCTGTCTGCACAGACAGGGGCCAGGAGCAGCTGCGTGGAGCTGGAGGTAGGCGTCGGACTGAGCAAAGATGGCTTTCTCAGCTAAGAGACTGAGGCTGTTTCTCAATCAAGTATAAGCTGCAAAGAAGAGTCAGTACTCTCAGAGGAGTCAAGATAGGGTCAAGACAAGTCAGAAGAGAGGCAGTTTGGCCGGGTGGCTTAAATCTTATCTAAACCTTTGCCAGGCTACTACTAAGACATGCAGTGCTTAAGGCAGGTGAAACACAACTTGGGGCAGGTATAGGTTGGGAATGCAGAATTCCTCCAGTGGCTCTCTGGGCCTCTGGTTGGTCTTGGCATGTACCCAGGACACCAAATGCCTGTCCGTTTCCTGGGTACAGTTGTGACCAAGGTGGTACTGACCAGGAGAACCATATAGTTAATACTGGAAAAAACAGCATCCTTAAGACAATCTGTCTCTGTGACTGCAAAGATGAGTATAAGGCCACTAGAAATGCATAGAAGTCCTCTCCACTGTGACATCTGCTTCTGTGTTTCTGCAGAATGCTCTTCCCACACAAAGCCTCTAGAAAAGTTTCCTCAATGCCAAGTGCCTTGGGGAAATAATTTTTCCTATATTCCTAAACTAGGCACACTGAACACACGAAAGTTCCTAAAACAGTCTTGTAGTTAAAAAAAAAAAATATGTAACCAAAACTTACAAGAACAACATTATCTAGTGCTTAATAGTGAGGAGCTTTGGAGCAGGCCTTGTAGTTTACGTGCCTCCATTACTTGTGTGGGCTGGGCAAGTTCATCTCTCTGGCTCAGTTTCTACCTTAGAAAGCACGAATAATAATATGCCCTATTCAGAGTACAGTCTTAGAAATGAAATGAGCTAATAAATGCAAGTTTTGGAATACAGAAAGCATCCAATAGAAGGCTGGGCTTGGTGGTGCACTCCTTTAATGCCCATACTTGGGAGGCAGAGGCAGAGACAGAGAGAGGCCTATCTCTGTGAGTTCTAATGGAAACCAGCTGGGGCAATAGAGAGAGTCACAAAACATCAAAAAAA
Organism: Eospalax fontanierii; assembly: GCA_035773235.1. Taxonomy (NCBI): domain Eukaryota; kingdom Metazoa; phylum Chordata; class Mammalia; order Rodentia; family Spalacidae; genus Eospalax; species Eospalax fontanierii. The sequence continues at coordinate 65,230,296 of CM069539.1, read as the reverse complement.
AAAGGGGAGAGAAAAGAAAAAAGAAAAGCATTTAATAAATAGCTGTTAGTATTAGAGAATGCTCATTTTCATTAGTATTGTGTGATTCATACTGAATTGTTTTATAGCACCTAATGACATCCTATAGAACCTGTTTCCATGGAATGCTGGTATAGAAAATGCTCTTCTTAGGCTGAGGAGGCAGCTAATTGGTAAAGTGTTTGCCACGCAATTTGAGGACCTGAGTTTGAGTCCTAGAATTTACTCAGACACATACACATACATAGAAATAAAAAATTTTAAAAATATTAAGAATGTTTTAAAAAAGAAGTTTAAAGATGAAAAACAAGTTGGATGGCTCCTGAGGAGTAACACCTTAAATGACTTTTGCCACCATTTGCATCTGTACACACATGCACCCACATGGAAACACACATAACTAACACACACACACACACACACACACACACACACAGAGAGACAGCAAATTCTTCCCCCTACCCAAGGAGAGCTCTTCTGGAACTAAAGAGCATTATAAACAAGTCCACTTTACACTCTACCATCCACCTGCCCTTCCTGGGTGTGTTTTCCCATCTGTCTTTAGAGTCATTAGTGTACAGCTACCACAGGCTAGGATACTAGGAAAAATGCACAGTTCCCATGTAATTCTTGCCCAGTTCCGAACTCCAATCTTGGTTCCTCTTAAAGGTCTAGATTTCCACTGCAGGACTCTAGGCGGGGAGTCAGCATGACCCATCAACATGGACAGGGAAATGGCCCTGGCTGCCTCATCCCTGAGCTCTGAGCACGTGGAGTGTACCAGCTAGCAGCAATAACAGAAGCAGCAGGCTACCACCTGCCCACCCCACAGGAGTGGGGCCCACCCCTCTCAAGGCCCTGTCTCTGTTTCTGGAAGCAAAAGTTGACCACATCCCCATTTCTTCTGTGGCTTGCAATGCCCACAGGAGCCCAGTCCTATACGCAGGTCACTGCTGATCTGAATGTTACCAGCTCTTTCTAAGGGCTGAACTCTTCTTATATTTTTCTCATTTGTACTGGGCTCCAGGCTGCAATTTCAATGCAGATGCTCATCTATGCTCAAACCTGTTGACAAATCTGGAATCCAAGTCTGATACCAAGTCTGGCCTTGAGCAAGCAGAGAATGGAGTCCTGTTTCTGTCTCTGAATTCCTACTGCTCAGGCTTCTAGTTCAGTCTTCCTGATTTCTAGAATATTCCATGGTCATTTCCAACATGCATTTCATTTGTGAAACCAACTACCCTATCCAGTATTTTTTAGCTACTTTGTATATCCAGGCTTTAAGTTTTGCTGATGTAATACTGAACACAATCAAACCTTTCCCTTGTATTGTTTACATTTCTTATCACTAGGCCAAAATACCTGACAGAAACAGCGTTAGGGAGGGAAATCTATCTTGGCTCACAGTTTCAGAAGTCTTAGTCCATCATAGCAGAAAAGACATGGGAGAGCTAATGACAGCAAGAGGGCGAAATTGCAGGCAACAGCAGACAGGAAGCAGAGAAGGTAACCCACAACCAAGGTCAGGTACAGCTTTTAAAGACCCCAATGGCTCACGTCCACCAACCAAGCTCCACCTCCTAGAAGGCTCCACAGCCTTCAGAGCAGCATCGCAAACTGAGGGCCCAATGTTCAAAATATGAGCCTCTGAGGCCATTCAGATTCACACAGTAACACCCTCTGCTCTCACTCGGCACACATTTCAGTAGGAGAAAAAGGTAAGTGAACACAATCATTTCACATAGTCATAAGATTATAATAATGATGACAGGATAAGGGGACTCAGTGAGGGAGTCGGGGCAGGTTAAGGTCTTCAGGGAAGGGACAACTTAGCTGAAACCTGAAAGCTCAGGAGAAACCAGGGATGCAATGACCTTGTGCAGCGTATTCTCCCAGTAGCAGAGAGAACAGCCAGTAGTACTCAGATGCTGTGGTCAGAACCAGCCAAAGAGGAGGAAATAAAGCATCAACATGACTGGAACAGAGGGAGAGAGAGCAGCAGGTGAGGTGGGAAAGGCAGCAGGGTGCGATGCGGCCCAGCTTTACAGGATAGTAGGATAATGAGGGGGGTATTTTTCCTCCCACTGCAACAGGAATGCAAGAATTCTAAGTAAGGAGAGGTAAGTCTTCCCCTCTTCTTGGGGCCATTAACTACAGTAGTGATTGTCAAGTAAATCCTAGATTCTATTTGCAGATAATCACACTAGGGAGATTATGATGCTGTAACAGAGTGGAAGCTAAAATCATGACACTTCCACCAAAAGACACCCCCACTGACCCAGGAGAAATGTTATAATATAGATAGAACAGTATACATGCTCATAGCTCTCAATAATAAGATAAAAACTTTTCTTTGGGATTTGGCTGTTGTTCAAACTCAAGCAGGAGTGGCCTTTGAATCCTAAAATAACAGTTTCACAGTCACTACCTTGGCCTGGACAGTGAGAGAATTAAAAAGCAAAGATGGTCCTGTAACAAGAGGCATTCTATTGCTTTACATTCCTTGCCACTAGAACTTAGAAAAGATGTGCATGAGGGTGAGCTTCCAATTCAAACCCTTCTCAAATGCAGACACAATTAGCAGCTCTATTCCTTGCAATGATCAGAAATGACAAACTAGGTGTTACAAGGATGAAAAGGCAGAGTATCTCTCTCCGGTCCTGCCAGACACCATTCCTGTTCTCACTGATCCTTGATCTGGAGTGATCTATAGAAGGAAGCCAACCCTGGAATGCTCCTGATAAGAATACACTCACTGTACATCTTTCCATGGGTAACGACAGGGCTGAGATTTTGGCAGACATTGTCCATGAGATTCTGCCAAGTTTCTCTGTATGTCTGGAGTTAGAAATGCACATGTTCTCTGTCAATCACTCAGCAAAGGAGGGAAATGAGATAGAGTCCAATCACCACCAGAGAAAGAGAGAGAAATCCAGTCAGTGACATTCAGACAGCTCTGAATAGATGCTCAACAGAGGCTGAGGGCACGTGATGGCACCAGTGGCAGGCTGCGCTTCCGTGCTCCCGAGTCTCCATGATGCTGAGACGCCACTCCTAAACGGGGAAAGACCTCCACTGTCTGCTGGAGAAGCTATTCCAGCTAGTCCTTCTCTCAAATCCCTAACCATCCATTTAGATTATTCTTTAAGTCTCTTTAAGACTCTTGTTCAGGTTACTGTGCAATAAACTATTCTCAATTTATATCACACATGGCAGACTGTCCTATTTTCTCCAGGAAGCCATAAAATCCTAGAAGTAAGAGTCATCACTTGGCATAAAAAAAAAAATCATAAATAGTACAGGAAAGAGAGGAATAAAAAATATTTCTTATCAACTTTGCCCCCTGATATGACCAAAACTGAGATTATTGTACCCTTTTCCATAAAAGTATGTGGGCCATATATAAACTTTTGTTATTCATTAACTATTGAGTAAAACTTAGAAGGAACCTAGATAGATTACAGAATTTTAAATCAAAGTGTTATACCAATAAAGAGTTACAAATTACTGCAAAATAAGTATTTGTGTGGACATCCTAGTAGATACAACCTGTTTCTAGCCACGCAAGCACCTTCCACTCCCAGGACATCAGTGAGCACTCAGTTGGGTGGACCCGGAGGACTTCATCACAGGCCTAGTGAATTCAGTTTAGCTTCTGGCAGACCAGGTTCTCCTAGGCCTCCCACTCCACTCCTCTTCTACACAATTAGACACTGTTCTTTAAGGTCCCTTTGGGAGTCCAGGATTGTAGTTGGCTAACAGCAAACAGAAATAGGCACACAAAGCAGAGACCAAACCTTGTGTCAGCCCCCAAGGCTCACTGAAAGGAAACAAATCACAGAAAGAACCAGTGTAACTGATTTCCAAGAGAATGTGGATTAAATTAGATCACAGCAGTTATCTCTCATCAGTTTTGTTATTTTTCCATCATGTTTTATCACAGAACAGAGGAGCATGGAGTCCTGCTCTTGGTGGGGCACTGTCTTAGGTACATCAGCCTCCTTTCAGAAGCGGGACCAGCTCTACCTGCACACCCTTTTCAGCAGCGCCTGTGTCTTTCCTACCAGCATTTGAGGGTTTGTAAGCATTTTTCAACTGTCACGGGTCAGAGAGATGCACTCCGTGTCACAACACAGTTCTGATCTGCTACCTTATGCAAAAATTAGCTGGCTAGTTAGCCAGGGAAGTAGGATCCCTGCTGGCCAGTCTATACTAGCAGCACAGAACTATACAAATAAACACCGAGGGGGAACAGAGGTGCTGAGGGAGGGGTTGAGGAGTGAGAACAGTGCTGTTACCGGTTCTCCATCCCTATTAAGCATGCAGTCAGCACCTGACTTCAAGCTTACAGTAGCAAAATCATGGGTTATACCTAGCAATAATGCCTGGGTATCTTTGTTCTAGAGCAAAGCTGAGAGAAAGGAAGTGGCAAAGACAGGGGCTAAGGCAAGTCCAAGAGGTACAGGTTCTGTCACTGTCACACAGTTCCTGAATTCTGAGGCTCGGAGTGTTCAGTTACTCCAGAACAGCAAGCGCTGCGGTACACACATGACACTTATTACCACTGTCATTGAAATGGCGGCTTTCCATGGGCTAGCTCCTGTTGAGAGGATCTTTGAGAAATTACATCCTAGTGAAGGAGCTTCTCTTACCTGAAAGGAATTCATTTGGCGAAGGGACAGAGGGAGCGAGGCATTGCTCCTTGATAGGATCAACAACAGCTCCAGGCAAGTGGCAGAAGGCAAGGTTAACGAGTGGACACTGATGTCACTTTCCCAGGAGCTCACAAGTCTGGAATACACAGAGACACTTTCAGAAACATGTATACTCTTTAAAAATCTGATGGCAAATGAAAACTCAGTTGTAAGGGGAAAACAAGTAATGCATAAAAGGTAGAAATAAAAATATATCAAATTCAACAAGTAAAAGTACTTGCTGCCAAGCTTGATGACCTGAGTTCAATCCCAGGGACCCACATGGAAGAGAGAACTGACTCCCACAAATTGTCCTCTGATCTCAATGTACACTGACATGCTCATGAGTGCATGCATACAGACAACAGAGAGTCAAAGAGATTCATACACATAAAATTTTTAAATTCACAAGGTAAATGCTGAAGACATTTTTATAGTATTTTGACAAAAAAGCAGATGGACTAGGCATTGTTAGGCTATCATTTCAGATCCAGAATTTAAAAATCAAAGGACATGTGGGCTTATTTGGGTGAGGCCTGTCAGGAGGGGTAGAGGGCAGTAATGGCTGACACATCAAATGTCTCTCATGTTCCACAAGCTCTGTTTTTTTGCCCATTCAGCAACCTAAGCAAGAACTGTCATGCCCATGTTATAGACCTGGAATCTGTTCTGAGCGGAGAGGAAACATCCAGTTCAGTGATTTTCGAACTTTTAAAAAGTGATAGGATCCTTTTGTCAAAAAAGTCTTGTAATGGCCCAACTCTAATACAAACAAAAGCCACGCTGCTCTGTTTGAAGGGGAAGCCCTGGCAGAATGCCGCCCTTCATCCTTCAGAGGGGGCCTTGAAGCAGCTTTGGGGATCCCATGGAGCCCATTTGAAAACTCTTTCATTTGAGAGAGGAAGAAACTGAATGCCAGAGGAGGGGCCATCTGAGACAAGGCAGAGGTGGAGAAAGTGGCAAGGCTGGGTCTAGAATCCTGGCTTTCTGACTCCTCATCCATCGCTTACATAAAGAGAAAACCAGGAAATGATGGAGAAAAAAAAAAACCCATAAACAGTGCAGGTCTGTGTTTATGCTTCTTTCTGTTTACTTGACCTTTTCTTGCATGATCCCTCACCAAAATATCTTTTACCACTGCTCTAAGTTTCAAAGAGAGATACAAGTAAAATATATAATGCTTATACATTTACTTTATAAATATAGGCATTCTTCTGTCATTTCTTTAAATGTTTCTCTGCAAAGTTAACTTTATCCAAATCAGTGGTAACTGGCGGAGGCTTAGGAGCAGCAACGGTCAACGGTGGAATGGACTCTGAGCATGGACGAGTTCATGGCAAACGGCTTAGCTCTATCACCAAGCGGGAGATTTACTGCTGTGCTCCATTTCTGATGTGGGTGGCAGAGTTGACTTACCTTTGAAGCACTTGCCAAGCAGCTGGATGGGGAGAGGCACCATTCACTTTCCTAAATAAGTCCGGCTTTCAGCAAAGACATGTTTGAATATATTATCTATGTTTCAAGAACTATTATTTTATATTGACCATCTCTGCTATTCTTTTCGCTTTTGTTCATTATGGAACATTTTCAATGCTTCTCTGAAGTAGAAATAAGAACACTGTTATCTTTTCATAAATTCAAACTCGGTTCTATTCCAGTGACTCCAAGCTCATGCTACATCCTCTGCCTTAGGACTCCACACAACACAGCTTCTTCTGGTCCTGGATAGCATTAAGTTCCAAGCTCTGTGACCAGCATGCAGTTTCTGGGCCTAGAAGATTGTTATTCTTTCCAGTGAACTTGTACTCATCCCAGAAGATACACACTATATCATTTCCTTGGTATATCCTGTTTCTTACTACCTAATAACACATTTATATCTACTACAGCACGTTTCTACCACAGACAACTGTATGTTTAATAAACAATTAAAGTACTCAGAATTTATACTCTCAACCTTAACCATCCATAATATTCTGAAATTAAAAATTTTGCCTGCATATATGTACTCCACCCATGCATACAATGCTTGAGGAAGCCAAAGGAGGGCATTAGATTCCCTGGTACTGAAGTAATAGATGGCTTTTAGCTGCCAGGTGGGCGCTGGAAACCAAACCCAGATCCCCTGAAAGAGCAGCCAGTGCTCTTAACCACTGAGCCATCTCTCAGATCCCCTGAATTTTTCAAAAGGTATAGTAAAAATGCTATTTTTTTCTAAGCTCAGTCTCAGCAAAAGCCACAGGATGCTCTTTGGATTGTGACTGTCCCCTGGAGTTCACCTGTGAACTCTGAAGCCTAACCCAGGCTAGTCACGCTACAGACCTTCAGTAAGGGTGTCCTGAGATGAAGTGGGCACTGAGACTGGCTGGGGCCTGCTGTGTTTGGAAGAGAGAATAGATTTAAAGCTGGGTTGCTTTCTCATCACTTTCCTTTCTGCCTTTGGCAGTAATATTTTTGCAAGTAGAAGAGAAAAAGATAAACATACAAATAAATATTTTAAGAGTCATCTCCATTTATTGCAGTTGTAAGATGTTCTCAACAATGCATGCTTAAATTTTATAAGTCCAGACCTTAGATTTCTTCCATTATTTAGCTTTTGCCTAACCCATCCAGACAGGAGACGAAGCATACCGACTGTATCTGTTGTCTCCACTCCTAGTGGAGCCCTGACTGGCAGGCATTGTTTACTCCAGTGGTCAGGGAAGGTACATGACTGCCCAGCATTGCGCAGTGAATGAATGGTGGACCCAGGCTGGTCAGCTCAGCCTGTATCTGCATCTGAAGCCTGTGCTGTCCCTACCACTTTGCACAGATAGCTAAGGACAGAATACAGAGTGTTCTCTCTATGCAGACAAGAAGTGTGCCCTTAGCCCCGGATCCACTGACACCATCTCTCTATACATGAACCCTTTAACTTGCAAAGTATATAGCTCAGAATAGCTTCATCTTTTGTAAGATGTTATTTTATCTTTCTCAAGATGTTACTTTATTAAATAACTTCTAAAACTTGAGTAAGCAGGGTAATGAGATACACATGGGATGATACTCATATTAAGTGAAAAGAGCTGTATGTCAAGATGAAAAGATTAGGACTACGACATAACTTATTTTTAAATTTTTTTCTTTCACACACTTTTTATTTACACAAAACTAGTTAATTTTGTGGTGTCAATATCAATTCTGGAACAGGCAAACGAATGTTTAAGTGTTGATTAGAGGACATAACATTGGTTACATTGTGAACCATCAAAAGGAATATTCCAAGAGAAATGAAAATACTTAGCACTGCCTTGTACTTGGCAGCAAGTCATCTTGACTCAGTACACTGGAGTCTTGTCTCCTCAGAAAATCCTGAAATTGGTACTCAACCCATGTAATATGTTAAAGCATCAAGATTTATATAGGAGCAAATTATAGAAATGCTATAATGGCACTTTCTATCTTCGGGATAATCTACAGCTATCTAACTGAACTTAAAGTTCGCTCAATGAGAGGGAACTCATTTGGTACTATAAACATAGCCAAATATGTTTGGCTGGGGAGGTCATAGATCCTAGAGAAAACCCTACATATTTTACAATCTTAGTCAAATCTAATTCCTTACTGTATGCTAAATATGGATCCCTCTATTTACAGACAACTATACCAGTCACCAATCATCAAAGAAACTTCTTTTGGCAACAGATGGAGACTATTCAAATCTATTAGATTATTAGGAAGAATACTAACACATCTCTCACTTTTTACCAGCGTAGCTTCCCCATGCAACAGAGGGCATTCACTGAACACAGAAAGTTACAACTGGCCAAAGTGCAGAAGATAAGAAACTGGAGAGTGCACGCCCCTGAACACAACTCCTACATTAAACCTTACCCACTATAGCTGAGGAACCATTGTGGAAGAGGGGACAGAAAGGTTGTAAGAGCCAGGACTGGTACATGATCATAAGTAAAAGGAGTCTTACAGGCCTCTAGAAACTTGCTCATATGAACTTACAGCAATGGTGACAGCATGCACAAGACACCATATAAACTCAATCAAACAAAAGCCAGCACAGAACTGGGGAAATGGGCAGGAGGCCTCAAACTTAGCTGAGGAACTACTGGCAGCTGAATACTGCTGGGTAAGGGAGAGTAGACCTCCTTTAAGGGAGTGACTATAGATAGGCTGACTAGACTCCAGTGGGTGAACTGACACTGAGGGACATCTGGGGACACAAACTTGACTCTACAGTCATTAACACATATGACAGAATGCATGAATTCCAGTGGGTGGGCAATGGGGGTGTACAAACAGGGGAGGGAGTCTAAGTATGACTAAGATGCATTGTATGAAATGGGCAAAACCAATAAAATATATTAACAAAAAGAATTATAGAGAAGGATATTTTTAATAGTGATTATGATGAGAGGGAAAAGAAAAGGAGTTATCCATGTCTCTGTGTATTTATGAACATTTACACGGTTTTCAACTTGATCGTCAAAACATTCTGTGATCCAACAACTTTCCTTCCCTTACTGAAATCACCTACCCTGACCAGAGAGACAGGAAGTGATGAAAAAGAAATGCAAGCATGATCCCCAGCCAAATCCCATGCTCTGCAGTCTTCCAGAGAAAGTATACTAGATGTGATTTGAGTAACTCTATCCCAAAAGACTGAAAATGCTAAAGACCAATAATACACTGAATTCTAGATATCCTGAAATCCCTCAAGTTAAGTAATCTGAATAAACTTTTGTGTAATTAGACAAAACAGTCAGACCTAAGATGCCTAGATTTCTGATCAGCCTGACCTTCCTAGTCCCGCAGCACACTGTCTGTTGATATTAAGATTTACCAATAGTCTTTAAGTTTGATCACCTAAAACATTATTTTAATCACATTCATGTCTATATAGGTATTTTTCCCCTAAACTTTAAGATAATGTTTTCATTGTTTTTTTTTTTTTCCATGAAGAAAGCAATGCAGGGGGAGGAGGACAGAGGAAAAAGAAGAATGAGAGGAAAAGGACAGGACAGGAAGGCGAAAAGGAGGAAACCTGTTCCCACAGACTCAAAATTCAATTTACCTTCAAACAATCACCAGGCATTTTGTGGATTTTAGGAAACAGAGGATAATGATGAGAACAATTTAAGAAACATGGGGAAGAATCTGGATTATTTCTGATATTTACTGCAAAAGCATCAGAAACTACTAGATTAAAATCAGTACTCTTCCACAAAGAATCCACAAGAAAGCTCCTTCAGAAGGAACAATGAACTACACGTCCGTTGAAAGCTATTTCGATGGTTTTTAAAGCTCTGCGAAGGAAACACTTTCCTAAGAGACCAGAGCTGTCATCGGGCAACCTCAGTCTGGGAGAATAAAATGCAAGTGGAGGACACACCATCCTTGTTTCTAAACTTTTGCTTCCAAAGGAGTCCCTAGAGAAGTGACTACATGGTCTATCTATTTTGAGGCAACAAGAAGGGGAAAAAAGTCACTCGCTTCGAACAAAAACAGTGTGATTGAGAATGACCAAGCCAATCAATACCAAGAAAACAACCCGAGAAAATAGAACGTGAGAACAGGAAGGTCATTTAATGCAATGTACATTGCAATGACAAGAGGCAAAATACTAACAACACCCAAAATTAACATATCTTTAAACTATCTAACATGCTGTATGGTAAGAAAAGATGATGGCAGATGAGAGAACTCAGAATGGGAAATAGTAAGTTAAATTTCAGATTTCTCATAGTTTAATAGATGATGAGGACCATTTAGTCCTAGAACCAAGGACAACAAGGAGCCCATTAATCAAAATATGTCATTCACGACAACAAATGTCAGAAACCAAATTTGAAAGGTATAATGATAATAAACCACTGACTTAATTTTCCAAATAGAAATCCAGGCAAAGGATGACAATTTAGTCTTAGAATCGCAAATACATAATCATTGAACATAAAAGTTAAGTGAACAAATAAAACTTTTAAGAAAATGTTAGGAAATGATTTTCAAGAACATAAAACTGCAAAATAACGATAACACTGCTATTTTTATGATAAGCCTTGTTAATGCCACTCCACTTAAACACTTTTAACAGTACTAATTCATGTATGCACATAGCCCTGGATTTGAACCCCAGCACTGCATAGTGACGAGTGTCTAGAGTTCCAGCACTTGGGGAGGACTATGAGTTCAAGTCATCCTTGACTACATAGAGAGTTCAAGACCAGCCTGAGCTACATAAGGCCCTGACTTAAAAAGAGAGAGAGAGAGAGAGAGAGAGAGAGAGAGAGAGAGAGAGAAGTAGAACTACTTCATTAAAATAGACACTGTAAATGCAGGTACCTACTACTGCTTATACATTTCAAAATATTATTTATTAAGTAATGAACAATATCTACCTGAAATGTTTTTTCTGGGAAAATTAGAGGGAAACTGAGTTTTCAGTATTTTGGTTTTTTTGGATAGGGTTTCCTTTAGACCCAGTTGGCCTTAAGCCAGGCTGGCCTTGATCTCATAGAGATCTGCCTGCCTCTACCCCCTGAGTGCTCGAATTAAAGGCATGCACCATCATGCCTGGTTGGAACTTACATTTTAAAAAGTCACAAATGTAAAAGCTGTTTACTCATTCTCTGAATTAGAATTCCTGAGAGACAGAATTTGGGTACACAATTCTTGAAAATTCTGTTTTTGAAACCTCCAGTAAAATCTGTAAAGGAGTCAAGGCAAATCTCAAACACATCAGAAAGTACAGGGAGTACCAGAGATGTAGCTTAGTTGGTTGAGTATTTATTTGCCTAACATGCATGAAATTCTGGTTTCCATGCCCTGCAAACCATAAACCCACTGTGGTAACCTACACCTGTAATCTTAGCACTCAGGAGGTGGAGGTATAAAGATTGGTAGATGAAGGTCATCTTCAGTTATATAACTGGTTTGAGGCCAGATCCCCTGTCTCAAAAAAGTAAAAAATAACATGAAATTTTGTTTGTTAGAAGTGACCACATTAATGTAAGAAGATATCAGTTGTTGGGAGCACAGAAAAATGCTTAGAAACAAACAAACAAAACCCTAAGACAACAACAATAACTAAATCCCGGGCACTCCAAATACACTCCTTTGGTTTACTGATAGGTTTTGTTTATTTATTTATTTAGCTTTGTTTGTTTGTTTTGGAACCTGGAACTGGGATTCCCTCTGTAGCTCAGACTGGCCTCAAAATCATTCCAATCTTCTTGCCACAGTCTCATAAGTGTTCAGATTACAGGTATGCAGTTCAAGAGGGCTGAACCCAGCTTTGAGCATACTGGGCACGCAGTCAATCATTAAGCTACTTTAATTAAGGAAGGGAATCTAGCCGATGAACAAGCCTAGCAGAAACTTTCCAACTGTAGCAATATCACTGAGAACATAAAACTGGAAGTCTCTCTGAAGAGATCAGCTGTTCCCTTAGCTCTTAAAATTCTTCCTGTCATATACAATTTCAAATATACAAAAGTTAAGAGACACGTCTAACAGGTTCATGTGTCTCAAACAGAGAAACCCTCCAAGCAACCTCTCCAGGCTAATGCACTTCATCTGCTTTCAAGCTAGCTCTAAAATCAGCAACTTTATAGGCATAGAGGGCATCTCTGCCTGGCACCGGTCAACGTGAGAATTTGCATATGCACAGACCACTGAAGCTTTCCTAAACTCCAGTCTCCTTTTTCCACACCACAGCTCCAAAGATCCCCAGGTCCTACCTTTGGAAAGGCGAATTGGACACTTGCTCTCCTACCTTGTGAATAAACCGGTTTGTAAAACTCATTGATTCAGTGACTAGCACACTATGTTGCAAGCAAAACCAGCATAGTTTTCTAACACAGCCAACAACCAGTTTCAAGCCATCTGTTCTGTATGGTTCAGTCAGGGGGAATGATCTACAATAGCTATCCTTCTGAGTTTGAATGAATGAGTTTATTATAAAGCATGTAGCAAGCAAAAGTAAAAGAAAAAAATGAGTAGCAGATGGAGAGAATCAGCAGACAGAGAGCAAAACATCATCAGTCCAGTGCTCCCAATATCCAGCAGAGAGACCGGTGCAGCCCAATTAAGAGCAAACAAAAGGTCACGTCATCAGATCAGAGGCTTGTAAATATCCAGAGGAAATGAACTGAAGAACAGTTGGAATTCTCAACTGAGAATGTCCCTTTCAGTGAAGATTCCAAGTGAAAGAACAAACAGCAATAGACAGAAAGCATCATCACATGGGATGCTTACAGTCATCCAGCAGAAACTGACGGGAAGCTGAAGTTCCCTGTGGAGAGTCCTAGGTGGAGAATGCTCTTTCAATGATGGAGAGGCAGAGAGGAGAATCCCTTGCGTTTGCTGATCAGACAGACTAGCCTAATTGGTGAGCTCCACACCAGTAAGAAACCCTATCCCACAGGAGGTAAATGGCATGTTGAGAATGGTACCCAAGGTTCTGTCCTCTGCCCTCCACATGCACTTGCACACAAATATACATGTGCACACTCATGCACCTGCACCAACAGGTGCACATACATGCCTGCACATATATACCAAAGGAGTCCTGTGTTTCACTCAGTTCCCCTCAGGGGTAGGGTTCTGTAAATAATATAACAACACTGATATAGTCCATCCGAACAGACTTGACAAGCAGGTGTGTGTGTGTGTGTGTGTGTGTGTGTGTGTAGATGTATGCAACTTCATCACCTGTGTAGATCCACATGAGCATACTGACAATTTCCCCACAAGGTTTTCTGTGGAGGTGTTAAGGCCCAGCCACCACGCCAATCCTTACCAGCCAGTACTTTGTTCCTCATCTTTGTGATTCTGTGATTTCAAGCCTGTTCTATAAATGGATTCATACAGCTTGGAACCTTCTGAGGTTTTGCATTTTCCCTAAGATAAAAGTACCAAAGTACAAATGTTAGATCACATAATAAGCACACCCTGAATTTTTCTTCATTTTAATGTGTCCTGTTTGAGAAATCTTTGGGAGACTTTGAAGAACTGTAATAGATTCTCCCCATCTTAAGTGTCTCTTACCTCGTCCTACTTCCCATACCATCACTGATGGCTTCTACCCACTGGCTTCCCTTGGCCCTCAAGTCAAGTCTTCTGGCACTAATAACTAACACTGTTCAGGGGCCCATTGTATGGACCTCCAAATCATACCTTAGGTATCCTTTCTCTCTCTCCTCTTGCATCCTGCTATGAACAATTTTAAGGCATTGCTGTGCTTGGCTTGTATCTCTTTACAGTCTGGTACTCTGAAATGGATGAATTAGACTCTAATCATCAGGGTTTCAGAAGAGAGATTATCAAGCGAAAGGGAAAATGCACTGTCAAATTTAATAGATGTTTGCAAAGTCTGCACCAATTTTCATTTCAACAACCAGTCCCAAGGCTACCAGTCTCATACTTCTACCATCAACGAGATAACAAAGTGAAAATTTAAAGTCTGATGGAAAAGAGTGTGCTGTAATATTCATTTGGCTTCTTTCTGCCTGATTCTAGTGAACTTACATTTCTTCTGATACATTTGTAGCTACAACCCCTAATCCCGTGTTGGGGTTTGAGCTCAGCACCTCCTGCATGCTATGGCTTTTTTGTTTGTTTGTTTGAGTCAGGGTCTTCAGTTGGCTTGGAACTCACTATGTAGACCAGGTTGGGCTCAATCTCATGAAGATCCATTCACTTCTGTGTCCTAAGTGCTGGGATCAAAGGCGTGTACCATCACATCTAACTTCACTTTTGTTTTAACTTATTTCAAATCTTTGGTAAGTCATATACTGGTGTACCTCACTGTCCTTATTAATTAGTAAGTCTTTTCTTACTAGTTTACAAGCCATACTCAAAACAAGTTATCAATGACAAGATCAACTGAAATCAGGAACTAGATAAAGAAAGCGGTCATTCCTTAATGATCAACACTGACTTACAAAGGAGTCTGGAGGCACAAGTCTAGAGAATGAGGCAGGAGAATTCCAAGTACAGGGCCTGGGCTACAGAGTTTTAGGGCAGCATAGGCAACGTAGTGAAACCCTGTCTTGTAATTTAAAAAAGTAAAGAAGGCTGGATGTAGGTCAGTGGCAGTGATGCCCTTCTCAGTGGTTAAGAGCACTTGCTGCTCTTGCAGAGGACCCGGGTTCAGTTCCCAGCACGCACATGTAGCTAACAACCATCCTTAATTCAAGATCTAGGGGTTTTGACAAATGCTTGACTAGATAGAACTTGACAAGTATGGAGGAATACACAAGGTCTGGTGGGGGGAGGGGTGGGAACCTGGATGGGGGAGGGATCTAAATTTGATTAAGCACTGTTATATGAAATGTACAAAAGCCCAATAAAAAAATTTTAAAAACAAAAAACACCTAAATCAAAAAAAGAATTTAAAAAATATATGTAAGGCCCTAGAATGGACCCCTAGTACAGTAACAAGAGGAGGAAGAAGACAGCGGAAGAAGGATAGGAGAAAGATGTGAGCGAGGAAGTGAGGTGGGAGAGGAGCGCAGGCAGTCGGTACAGCAGCTTCGTTTTCAAGTCCAGTGCTTTATCACAGCATCGACACTGCAACATCAGGAAAAACTTTAGAAGTCTTTACGCTCATTTTTTTTTTTTTTTAATCACAATCCATTACCTGAAAAAAAACAGTTGAAAAGGAGGCCAGGAGACTGTCTTGTGTAACTGGAACTGAACATGAAGACTTGGATTTAATAGACTAGGCCCAAACCAGAAACATTCTCACAAGTAAATCTCAGAGCTGGCATCACCAAGTTCCCTGTCCATCAAGGCTGCCTGAGCTACCACCTACTCTGCCCCACAGTTTAAGTCCTCTGCCAATAACACAGGTCCTGCTTAGGAGAAAAAAGACACAAAGCAACAGCTTAAGACCTTTGCTTTCCTTTCGTTTCTCTTCCTTTTTTTTTGTATAGATTTTAACACTTTATTTTAAAAACACACAACGAATGTCCTGGAAATATTAATATCAATATTATCAGCACTGATAAAATGGCATTACTTATTGCTAAGGGTTGAGTCATTTAGATTGAACATATTAAGATGTTTTCTTCTTTGATGATTTTCTACACCTGGCATAACCAACAGGTCTTCTGCTTCCTCCCCCTCCTCCTCCTCTCCCTTCTCCTCCTCCCCTCCTCCTTCTGTTCAAATTGGTTGGCAGTGACTATGTTGACAAGGATGGTGACATCACATCAGGTCTCCACAGATAAGAGATGGGATCTTGATCTTTCAGAGCTCTGTCTGGTTACTGCGTCAGAAGGACGACCAGTCTTGGTGGTCTCAATCTCAATCTTAGCCTCTCCTTTCCCCATCTTACTTACAATCTCTTCTCTTATACCTCTTTCTGAGTTCAGTCTGATATGCTATATTATGGGAATTCACATATCGTTCCTCTACAAAAGGGCAGTTGGCAATGGTGTAATCTGGGTCAATCTTGGTACTGGAGTTACTGGTGTCTAACTTGCACAATCTTAAACCACAAGTGTCATTTTCTGAATTATTAGAAGACAAATATAATGATGATTAGATCTGGATGGTCCCCAGCTCATCTTAAAGGGTAAGCCTTCAGCCCTTGGCATTTTGAGAGGTGGTGACAACTCTTAAGAGGTAAGGTAACGGGAGGAAGCAGGTTGCAGGAAGCACGTTCTTGAAGGGAGCAGTAGAACCTGCCCCCTTCATCTCTCTTCCTCTTCACCTCCCATCTGCCAGCAGTCCTGCCATATTGTTTGGCCTCGCCACTCACCTCAAAACAAATGGTTAGCTGATCAAAGACTAAAACTACTGAAACTGTGAGCCAAATACCTCACCCTCCCTCTTTTTAAGTTATCTAAGGTGTTTTCTTACAGTAGTGGACATCAACACATTGCTCATCTATGAGAAGAGATGGTAATCCAAGTGCCAAGACCAGGTTCCTGGTGCTAGAGTTCTTGATTTCAGAAAATACCCTGCCACGTGCCAATGGAAGAGCTGGTTTAAGTTCACTCTTTAAAAAAAATCACAGAGAATCTACAAAAGCTATGTGTGGAAGTGCCCTGGTTTTAAGCCACTTTTAAAGACCATACATAATCCCCAAATTTAAATGTACATGAAAATAGAGTTTGGCATTCTTTCCTCTACTATTTACAATGCAGATCTCTGTAATTCCAGACTTATAAATAAAATGATTCACTTTAGTAGTGCATTTCTATTTCTGAAATCCAAACATGAATGATTCACATGACGAAAAATTGTACTTTTTACAAGAAATAGTTTACTCTGTCCTTTTAAAGAAATTCTTCTCTTGTTGTCTGGTTTAAAATATTCTATTTTATTTTTTAATTTTTTATGTGTATGGGTGTTTTGCCTACATGTATTAAGTGCAGTTAAGCATACAATGCCCACAGAGGCCAGAAGGTGGTATTGGATCTCTTAGAACTGGAATTATAGACAGCTGATGGCCACCATGCGGATGCTGGGAACTGAACCTTGGTCCCCTGGAAGAGTAGCCAGTTCTCTTAACTGCTGAGCCACCTCTCCAGCACGTTTGTTTTCTTGAAACAGGGTCTCACTTTGAGGCCCAGGCTGGCCTGGAAGTCACTATGTAGACAAGGCTGGTCTCAAACTCACAGAGTTTCTCCTGCTTCTGGCTCCCAGGTGCTGGAATTAAATACAAGTACCACCATACCTGGCCTAGAACTTATTTTCTTAACTAAACTATGATAAAGATCAAAATATTAGCAATTAATTTTAAAAGTAAGTATTATTTAAAAATTTTGTGTTGAACAAAAGGTCACAAATAGCCAAAGCAAAGCATAGAGATTGGGAGTCTGCAGAGTGAGGGTTCCTGGACAGGACTCCTATGTTAAGTTTCACTCACCCACGGTTCAGGGATCATTGCAGAAGAGTAGGCAGAAAGATTGTGAGATCCAGTGAGGAGGTACATGAGCACATGGAAATAAAATCCTACAAGCTCCTGAGACCCTGCTGATAGGAACCTACAGCAATAGTGTTGGCATACTCATGCAGGAAAAAACCCCAGTATAGAACTTGAGAAATGGGCAGCAGACCCCAATCTTTGTTGAAGAGATATTGACAACTGATTACTGCTGGGAGAGGAAGAGCTAATCTTTTTAAAGCGAGGGACTCTGGATAGGCTGAGAAGACCTCAGTGGATGAACCTGCAATGAGGAACATTTGTGAACACTAATCTGACACAATAGACCTTAAGACAGGTGACAGAATGTATGGACTCCACCTGGGGGATACGAGAGGGTGCCAGTGGGGAAGGGTGCACAAAGATGATTAAAATTGATTGAGATGTTCTGTACAAGATACATAACGATTCAATTAAAAAAAAGTTTGTGTTGAAAACTGTAACGATTGTTTTTAAGCTATATAAATGAGATGCTACTATTTGAAAATCTGTTGTTTCTGCTGTGTGCAACTTAAGCAAAAGGTTTTTTTTTTTAGAAATCCTCAAATTTGTATGATTAACTAAAATATCAAATTATAAAAAGAGAGAAAAAAGGCAGTCAATTTTGGATAAGTCAACAGAAAATGCCATCCTAGCAATTTGGAATAATTTCCTCCTTAAGATTCTGACTTGCTAGGGTTAGGGTGATGGCTCAGTGGTTAAGAGCATTTACTGTTCTTGGAGAGAACTCAGGTTCTGTTCCCAGAACCCACATGGCTGCTAATAATTTCCTGTAACTCCAGCTTCAGGAAATTTGGTGCATTCCTCTGACCTCTGCAGGCTCCTACACACATGTGATGTACATAGATTCATATAGGCACATATACATAAAAATAACAAATAAATAAATGAATCTAATTTGTATCTACTTAAAAACCTAAATAAAATGTAAATGAACAGATCTACCAAGATTATAACAAAAGTGTTCTAAATTATATAACTGTGATTTATCTGTTCCCTGAAGCTTAAAGAGATCTAGTTATATCTATAAACTATGGTAAATATGCTCCAAACATTATATGGACTAAAAACTAAGCACTATTAAATGGGGGTTTTCAGAATCTACTCTCATGTCATGGCACCCTTCAAGGTCCACTCTCTCCCCCACCATGCACCTGAACTGAGTCGCTCTTACTGGTTGTCACTATTCTACATTGAATTTATTTTGGAAGAACTGTTCTCAATATTTAGTATCAAGTTTTGAAAAAGGAACTTAAAACGTGGGTGATCACCCATGAATAGCGCATGGAAGCATAATTATATGCATGTGGGGGTGCACGTGTTATATATGGGCTACTCGGTAGTCAGCATTCTACAAAGGTTTTTAAGTTACTGTAAGAAAGTGAAGGTAGCACAGAATGGTGGTGCAGGCCTTTAATTTTAGCCCCCAGGGGCCAGAGGCAGGTGGCTCTCTGAGTTTGACGTCAGTCTGGTCTAGGCCAGCTAGGACTATCTAAGACTCTTGTCTCAAAAAGCAAACAAACAATAAAAAGGAAAGTGAAGGTGGATGAAGCACCCAAAGTTACCAGTGCTGGAAAGGCTGGGAATGCTAACCTGTTTGTTGTACAAAACAGCAACATTAATATATCCCACCAGCCGTGGAACACCGCCCTCTTCTGACCCCACACTGTAATGAAAAATGATTTGTGCAAGTTAAAATGAGGACAACTGAAGTTGTAGTCTAGTATTTAGAAAAAAGAAAACGAACCAAACACCTATAACTGCAGTACTTAGAAGTCAAAGGCAGGAGCACTGCCACAAGTTCAAGGCCAGTCGAAGGTACGAAGCAAGATTCTATCTCAAACAAACAAAACAACACACCAAATAAAATAGCCCAATTATCTTTTTAAATAACAAAAATATCACTTACGGGGCTGGAGAGGTGGCTCAGTAATTAAGAGCACCTGGTGCTCTTGCAGAGGACCCAGGTTCAGTTCCCAGCACCCAAATGGTGGCTAACATTTTGTAACTCTAGTTCCAGGGAATCTGACACCCTCTTTTGGCCTCTGTACACATATAGGGTACACTTACATATATGCAAGCAAAACTCATACACATAAAAATAAATCTTTTAAAAATATCATTTATAACTAAAAAATATGTTCAGTTTTTGATAAAAACATCTAAAACCTATAAACTTGTTTTAGTGAAATAAATACATTTTTCCATTGAAAAGAGCTAAACTATACTTTTTGATACCTGAGCTCATCTCTTACTTAGACTGTAAGAACTTGCTCTATATCTGTCTCTATTCCTTATGAGGATTTTATAAAAGAGTGAAAATAAATTACTGGTTTAAAAGTATGAAATACCAGACTGGAGAGATGGCTCAGCAGTTAAGAGCACTGACTGTTCTTACAGAGGACCTGGGTTTGATTCCCAGCACCCACATGGCAGCTGACAAGCAGTTCCAGGGGATCCAGTGCCTTCTTCTGATCTCCATGGCATTGCACACATGCAGACAACACACTCATACACATAACATAAAAATAATAAATATTTTTAAAAGTATGAAATCCCTAAAAATCAAGACCTATAGGCCCAATGTGATATGGAAAAGAGTCAAGATTTTGATACATTTGGGGGTAAAAAAGGCAGCCCTTAGTATGGGCAAGGCACTGAATTCAATTTCCAGACATTCCCTCTCCAACCAAAGTCAACATAAAGATAACACATACAGCCAATATTGATTCACGTAACTTAAATGTTCTACCAGTGTATGTACATGATGTATGTATGACGTACATCTATGTATGTACATGATGAGAAACACCCAAGGAAGCATGTGGGAGTGTTAGCAGGGTCTGTCTGTGGGAATTAGGGCTGCAACGATTCTTCTGGCTCAGGTCTATTTGCCATTGTTTTGGTTTACATGTTTACTATTAATATGTACAGATTTGGTGATCATAAAAAGCAAAACTACTTTCACTTAGAGAATATATTAATTAGACACTGTCATTGAAAGCTTAAATGTATGCATTATCATTTCAAATAAAATACAGTTTTTATATAGGAAATTAACCAAATGGCCTTAGTAATTTCAGTCTTTATTTAAGATAAGGTCATTTAAATCTCTTGGAATTTTTAACCAATCAATTTATTATTTTTGTGTATAGTGTAGTGTGGGGATGTGTGCGTGCATGTGCTATGGAAGTCAGAGGACAACTTGCAGGAGTCAGTTCTCCCTGTCCATTATGTGGGGACTGAACTGAGGTTGGTAGGCTTGGCAGCAGACACCCTTAGACACTGAGCTGTCTTGACAGCCATTTTTTTTAACATTTATTTATTTGCATACATATGTGTATGTGTACAGGTATTATGGCACGTGGGTCAGAGGATTACTTGTAGAAGTCAGTTGTATCCTTCTACCACCTGCGTTCTGGGGACTGAATTCCATCCTGAGGCTTGGTGGCAAGTATCTTTGTCTGCTGGCTGAGCCATCTCGCAGACCTTAAATCTTTAATTAAGGTGTTTTACTTGAAATTAGCCTGATCAGTAGTCTTCTCCATGAAAAAAGGTACTTAATGTTCCCATTTTAAAATTCAAGGTTTGTTGTAGTTAGCAAACATTGACATTGTCCAACATATGAATGGACAAACTGATGGCTGCTTTTGATAGGATGCTTTTCTTAAGTAACGAAAAGTACCAAATAAGTAATACAAATGACTGACTACTGGAGGTGATCTAAGCTGGTACCAAGGGCAGGATAAAGAAGTACCCATAGAACTAGGAAGATACTTCTAAGGAACTGCAAAAAACAAACAAACAAACAAACAAAAAAAACAAAAAAAAACTCACACCCAAAGCACAGAGGCAAAGTGTTCATGTAATTTCCAGTAGCTAAGAACAAGGTAAAAGCTGATATCATTCTGCCTCTGCCAAAACAAACTGGTGAATATGGCTTTTTTGGAGAGTCAAGGGTCCAGGCAAACAGTCACACTAGCGTCCATTCACATTTTTATTGCTTCCAATCAAATCATAACAATAGCCAATCTGCCTGGTGCTAGAATCCCATTAGGTCTTGCAACCTAATCACAGCCAGCTTAAGACTAACAGACCCAACAGCTGTTTTAACAGTTGGGTTTCTCCAAAATTAAAATATTCTATTCCTGACAGCGCCTAGCGACTCAATTGCTAAAACAGCTGCTCAACTTGAAGAGTTAAAATCAAAGTGTGCAAACTTCCTCCTCTTTGCAATGGCTGGGAGGCTTTCCAGAACAGAAGCCCCTAAACTTGAGTTCACTTTGACACTTTCCAACCTGTTTAAATGTTCATCCTTGCACTGTCTCTACCTGAGACCTTCAGCCAACACTTCTGCCATCATCATCTCTCCCGGTGTCTGCCCTCTGTGTCCTTCAGATGCTCCGCCATGACGGGCCAGCTGGGACTCTGTCCTTCCCTCGTCCTCTCCTTCCACTGCACTCCCCACCTCCACCATCTCAGAATCATTTTCATTCTGTTGAAACAAAGTTCCCAGATTCCACTAAGTGAAATATTTTTTCCCATGACATCTAGTAAGTTTAACTCTAGAGGTAAGATACTGAAAACCAGTCCAAAATGTCCGATGGTCCATAGTTTCCATTCTGGATTATTATATAATATTTTCCAAATTCTGTATTTGTCATAGTGCTTTTTCAGACATCTGTTCATTCAGTTATCTACCTGGACCTGGCAGTGTAGAAACCTGCCACCAATAAGCAAATTACTAATGATGATTAGTTCACTTTTCCTGAATGCCCATCTCTTTATCCAACTTGTATGTGTGCATGCGTGTGTGTGTGTGTGTGTGTCTGTGTCTGTGTGTGTCTGCATGTACATGCAGGGGATTAAATCCACAGCCTTATGCGTGCTAAGTACGAACTCTCCACTTAGCCACATACCAGGCCATTTTATCTAATCTCTCTATTTATTTCTCTGATCTCTGCCAACTCCCTGGATATAGCCAAACTAAACTGACCCAGATAAGCTCTTCCAGTCTGCAAAAGATCTTGATCCTGACTTTGTAACATGCTCTCTCCTCTCAAGGTCCTCACTCTATACAACTCTACGATACTAGAGATCATTTAAAACCTTAGCTCCCAGGTCTGTCTAAAAATAGATTTACTGATGACCCAGACTCATCAAAATTGAATATACGCATAAAGTAGCTGAACACGTCTCAAGATCACTCAGTTCTTGTAGCAGCCCCAGCTCTAGCTGGGTTATGTACAGAGTGATTCTGCACATTCATCTCAGAAACCACCTCTCTCCCATGCCCCACATCTCAGCATGGAAACCATAAATGAGAGGGGCTCAGAGACCTTGAACCAGGCAACACCATTCTGGGGCAAGTGAACTCTGGCAGAGACATCCAGGATGCTCTGAGAAACAGAACTCCATTCCAGGGCTGGAAATCGTTTTAATAAGTCATGTCAAACCCTACATTACAAATACAATAGAGCTAATTTTCTTAATTAAAGCAGACTGAAATACAGCCCTGCTGTCACCTCCTATTATCATAATGTTAGTGCTGAAGACACTAGCCCAAAGCCTCCTAAGCATTTTGCAATCAGCCTGTAGAACAGTATTCCTTCTACCAACCTACAATATTGTTAGGATCAGTTTTGCTTTACAGGGCTAAACATAGAAAAGTTTTCATTTTTAATAAGAGCTAAGATAAATAACCCTAAATCCCAAAGGACCTTATTAAAGCAGTCTCGTAAAAGTTTTACACTTGCATATGAGTTTGGAAAAAAAAAATGTCTACCCAGCAGTTTGTGCTCCTGCTGACTTCTCTATAGCCTTGGGGAAGCTATTGTTAAAATTTCTATGTCTTGCGATTTCAAATGATTTAAAGCAGTCTATTATGATAAATCACCATGAAGTATGCCCAGTGAAAGACACTGTTCAAACAAAAATCTCAGTTTTAAATACACAAAGTACACACAACATACCCACTGGTCTGTTTAAATAGCATTAAGGTTCTGATACATTATACATCTAATCATATTTTATCCTCAGAGCCTAGGATGCAAAAACATATTTTATACTAGGTGATCTATTTTCTCTCTCTCCTTTTTTTTTTAGGAGGTCATTTTAACACATTTTGACTCTACCTTGGAGAATTAAAGTCTGTGCAGGAAAGTTCTCCCCAAATTGGAAACTAAATCAGGGAGAATAAGGTGAACATGAGCAGGGTGATGTTAACATTTATCACTTCTCTTATAAAACTTGGAGAGATCATGACTGACACTGTAAAGTTGAAGGTGAGAGATGGTTACAAACAGAACAGAAGCTTACAGTGAAACGATGGAAGCTAGAGACAGTGTCTAAAGAAGAGTCCCAGTGCCTATAACATACCTAGTATTTAATAAGTACTTGCTAAATGAATTGTTTTAAAAATCGGTTTAAAGATCAACTTCTGTGATTATTAAGCCATTACAGAAACATTAATGTCAGACCTTTTAGACTCTAATTAGTAATCTCTATCTAACTCTGAAAATGTCCAGGGATTCAAGGACAGAACCTCAGAATATAAACCGGCCTGAGGGGTCTTCTGGCCCCTTGGCAGAACTTCCAACATGTAGCTTCTCTGGTCTTTGTTTTAACAATTCTAGTGATAGTGAACTTCACTGCAAGGAAGTTCTTTATAAAGACTGACATCTATTCTTCAAAACATGAGCCCTTCAGAAAACAGCTGACATCAACAATCTGTCCTGATTTTTTCTCCTCTAACCAGTCCCTACTTTCTCCAACAATGATTCTATCAGAGATATGTCTCTATACGAGTCTAGTTGTGTTTTTTCAACTTGAAACAATTATCAAGATAAAACCTACCATGATTTTTTCCACCAAATGATAAATGGTGAAAGTTTACAGAGTATCCTTGCTAGCCAACCCTTTCTCATCATCAATTAATTAAATCCTAGTAATAACACTGTAAAATGGGATGTCATTAGATTCATGAACTCATGGTAACTGTGGTTTCCTGCACAGGATCAAGCTAGACAACATTCTAGTATGGAGTAGGGAGTGAGCCCCGACTCCTAACTAAGGAGATACAAACAGCTGATGGCTTCTGGGAGAAAAAGAGTTTTCTTTAAGGATGTACCTCTTGGTAGGTCAAGCATGCCCCAATGGATGGTCCTACACCCAAAAGTACACGAACAGCACAAATTACAGAGAATAGATTATTAAACAAAAAATAAAAGCTAGGCATGGTGGCACACACCTTTAATCTCAGAACTCAGGAAGCAGAGGTAGACAGATCTCTGTGAGTTCCAGGCCAGCTGGGGCTAGAGGGAGACACTGTCGCAAATAGACCAAAAATTAAATAGGAATACAAAGGTGGAGGGGGTGCTAGGGTGGTGGGGGTGGGGCTGGGAGGAGTTAAGGGGAGGCATTGGGTGAATACACTGTATGAAATTCTCAAAGAACTAATAATAATAATAATAAAGAACAGAGAGCTGAGGCTCCACGCAAGGTCATCTTAGCAGTTGTGGTTGCAATAGTATCATGTTTCCTCATAAAGACCAGGGCCTCAATCACTTGATGATTTGAAGAAAGAATGATAAACTGATAAACATACAATACACAGATCAATACTAAAACCACCTGTTTCTTAAGGGAAATCATTCAAATATAGAAAAAAAAACACCTGCAAAATTTTCCAACACCAACAAAACTAGAGCGCACTATACTACACAGTCCTGTCCACACCCACTTCAGCCATTGTCAGCCCTGGCTCGTCTTCTTTCAGCTATTTCTCTCCTAACACTCTCACTACTTGGATTTTTTGAAATAAATTTCACAACTATCTACACTGTAACAACTGAAACAATTAACTCATTAAAGATTTTAATGGTTCCAAGATCACATGGCTCCCTCGCTTTGGGCCTGTGCCAAGACCACAAGGTAGAGCAAAGTGTTTTTATCATGAGTCAGGGTGCCCTCCAGAGGTCTAAGGACCTCCTACTAGGTCTCACTGCAAAAGGTCCCACTGCCTCATAATAATGCCACTCTGGGACACATAGACCTGTGGGGCACAGTCATGCAAAACATAAAAATATGTAAATGCTGAACTACGTACTCTAAAAGACAGAAAAACCTTAAAAAATATCATAATGGGGCTGGAAAAATGATTCAGTGGTTAAGAGCACTGTCTGCTCTTGCAGGGGACCCAGGTTCAGTTCCCAGCACCTCCATGACAGCTAATAACCATCCATAACATTAGTTCCAGGGGAGCCAATGCCCTCTTCTGGCCTCCACCAGCATTGCATGCACATGGTGCACTTACATATACTTACACAAAACACTCAAATACAAAAATTATCATACCCATAATATTATCATTCCTAAAGAGTTAATAATTATTCAATCTCATGAAACATTCACATGATATTAACTGTTTTAACTTTGGTGCATTTAAATTGAGGTACAAATAAAGTTCATACATCATACTGGTTGGAAAGTCCATATTTAAGTTTGTTTCAATCTAGAGGCTCTTCCTTCCTCTACAGTTTACTTCCCTGGCTAATATTTCATTAAAGAGATTAAGCCTTGGGCTGGAGAGATGGAGCAGTGGGTAAAGGTGCTTGCTGCCAAGCTGACAACCTGGGATCACCCACTGGAACACATAGGTTGGAAGGAAAGAACTAAGTCCTATAGGTTGTCCTCTGACCTCCAGATGTGTACTATGGCACAAGGGCACCCCTCCCACACAGAAATGCACAAATAAATAAATAAGCTTAAAAAATAAAGAAACCAAGTTTTGTTTTCCTATCATTTCCAGTCTACAATTTGCCAACAGTAGCCTTACAGTATAAATATAAGTTTTAAAATAAGTTAAAATCACATCTCAATCACATTAGCAATTAACAAAATACCTATATTAAAAATAGAGGGGCTAGAGAGACGGCTCAGTGGTTAAGAGCACCGGCTCCTTTTCCAGCACCTACATGGCCACTAACAACCACCTATAACTGCATTTCCAGGGGATGTAACACCCTCTTCTGTCCTCTATGGGCACTGCACTCATAATGAGTTTACATACATGCAGACAAAACACTCATATACATACATTAAAAATAAAACAATAAAAATGAAAATATCTTTAACAATAACAAAATTAAAAAGGGTTGACCATTATGTAAATAAAGAAAACCTTATTATTATGTAATAATATTGTTACTATGCAAATACTCAAAACATTACAGTTGGTATGGATGCAATTCCAAATAGTTGCAGTGGAAAACTGTTTAGAATGAATGAATAACACTGAAGATGTACTGTAAGACCCAGTTATTCTACTGCTTCCTGTAGAAAGAGAAAAACTTAGACATCAAAAGAGAGGTCACCAAGCATGCTTCCTACTTCAGTATTTGTAATGCAGACTAAAGTAAGTAAATGTCCAATGGATGGATAATGAACAAGCTGTGGTCTAGTCTGACCCAGAAATAATTCATAGCAGATGAAATAGTGGATGCCTGCATCAGTAAGGAAAAGATTTAAAAATATAATGTTAAGTGAAAAAAGAAAATACAAAATAGATAACATTATACAATTTACATGACATTTAAGAAAACATATACATCAATAGAGTATAATTTTAAGATCTATTTTAGATCTTCTGGAGAAAGCTAGAAGGTAATAAATTCAGAGGAAATCCCAATGTGATGCTTTACTTAAAAGATTGCATCTACTTATCTATCTATATAGAGAAACAAATATGGAAACAGGACAAATTTGACTGAAAGAACAGAATTAAGGAAGTGGATTTGTTGCATTATTGTCTAATTCTTCTGTAAATTCAAAACAGCACAATAAAAGTAAATTAATTACATCACAAATTTAGTTAGAACTTTTAAGAAAGTAGCTAAAACCCTCTGAGAGACTGAACTCCTGCCTAGTACAAAATGTGAGAAAATAAACATAAATAAATATCCTTTCGCTAACACAAGCAGCTACAGAAACAGAAATCCTGAACAAGGAGCTACGGATAGAGATGCCAGATTGGTCATGGCTCCTGCCCACTGCCGCAGGACTCAGGTGAGCTCTCACAGGACGCCAGCTCTGCGGGGAAGCACTGGAGCAGTCCTCAAGAAGAAATATGGAGTACTGTACAAGGCGTTGACATAGTCCTCTAGGCACCATTTCCTTCCTATTCTTTTGCTAAATTGATGTTACCAAAGTTTGAGAAATGTCTTAGATATTAAACTATAAACATTCTCCATATTAAAACTCAAAGTACATGCCCAACTCCCTGTTAACAGATTTACTAAAAAACAAAAAACAAGAATGGAATCAGATACAAGGTCCCAGAATTGAGCACAATCTGAAGTGACTACCACTTTTACCTGTAAGGATCAGTCAGTAACTCTTACCGACAGGAGTTCCTGATATTATACAAAAATGGAACCATAAAGGAACTAGCCTAGAATCCAGCCCTCAAGCATCTTACTTCAAAATGATGTTGGCATCATTTATAGATGAGGTTTACAAGATTCTTCAGGCAGATAAGAAAAATGTCAAGTGGAGACAAACACAAAAGGAAGCAAGAGCTCTTTTATAGTAACAAATACCAGCAGGCCTCTTCTGTTTGTACCCTGTATGGCTGGAGAGCAAGTCAGTCAGCAGTTCAAGGCTCCAGGGTGCTCGCCTCTGATCCACCATCATTAACCCCTGCCCTCAGCTCCTCAAATCTCATTTCTCCAAGTTGTCCAGATAGCCACTTCCTCAGACCTGGGCAATTACTCCTACGGGGCTCGAGGAGGAAATGTTAATGCATTATTTAGCTGACAGCCAGTCTGCTAAATTGTGTGAATCACATGCACTCATCAAATAGAAAGGTACATTTTGCTACTGCTTTTATATCAAAAGCTTGTCTCAGTTTTCAGAGGTAAAGGTCAGCAAACTTTTTTTTATAAAGGGTCAGACAGTAAATACTTTAGTGTTTGTGGGTTATCTGTCACAACCACTCAACTCTGCTGTTGCATGTCGAAAGCAATCTGATAATCTATGTAGAGATGGATGTGCCTGAGTTTCAATAAAATTACAAAGGTACAGAAGGTCCTGAATTTGTCCAGCTGGCTACAGTTTGCTCACCCTGATCTCAACCAATCAAGCATATATCAAAAGGTACTTGTCCTAACTGTCTACATAAGTTCTTTTCATTTTACCAAGTCAAGTCCATTGTAGCCTTCATCAACAAATGTGTGTCAGTTACTTTCAAGGAATGTCTCCCTCAACAAATTCTATTAAATTCACCATTTCTTCTGAATAAAATACATAGTCTAGAATTTGTAATCCTTCCAAGATCAAGGACTCCTTTTTGAAACTGGTAAAGTGATGAATAGTTTTCAAGAAAAATGTACATGTATGCATAATTTTCTATACAATCTTTTAAGGGTCACTGCTACCCTGAAATTTGCTAAAGATGAGGGTACTATGTCACAGAATCTTCTGTCATACTTTCTGAATTCATTATTTGCTTTTGTATGGCAACTACTCTGAACCTTAGCTTAAAACGTCAAATATCAGACACTTTCAATGGGGTAGGAATTTGGAAAGTTAGGTGGGTGGCTCTTTTGAATCTCTCAAAAGATTACAGTCAAGAAGTGATCAGAAGCTCAATGCATGTAGAGGCTGCATGTGGCTGGTAGGTCTACTTCCAAGATGGCACGCTTCCTTAGTTATTGGTGGGAACATCTGTTGCTTACTACAGAAGCTCTGTGTGGCCTAACTTTCCTCAACAGAGTAAGTAATCCATGACACGATACAAGGAATCCACTGTAACTCTATGCAAAGCCTATTCTCAGAATTCACTGTCATGTGACTTTGTTCTGTGTGTGAGAATTCACAAAGTCCACCCCACACTCAAGAGCCTAAGGAATTAAGCTCCACCTCTTCAAGGGAGGAACAACAGAGAACAAGTGAACATATTTTAAAACTATCCCACACCTCCAATGAACTGAATGATATCAAGAAGATAGGATTATGGGCTTTTTTTTCATATTATACTCACTTTTATTTATTTGTGTACATGCATGTGTGTGTACACATGTCACAGCAGATGTGCGGAGGGCAGAGGAGAACTTATAGGACTCAGTTCTCTCCTTCAATCATGTGGGCCCCAGAGATCTAACTCAGGTGGTCAGGCTTGGCAGCAGGTACCTTGACCTACTGAGTCATCCCACCAGCCCTGGATTATGTTTGATCGGCCTCTGCACTGATCCTGGCACCATGCTTGTTTTGTAAATATCTACACTGACATACTAGTGCACCAAATAAGGAAAAGTCTGGTGGTGTGAATTTGGTTGCAAATAATTTTTGGAAATATCTAATAGATTCTTCAGTTAGTTAACTTCCACAGATAAACACAAGTATAACATGAAGAATGGACAGGGAGTCCTGAGCCATGCTGCTACTTTGAGGGTAGATCCTCTTCATTCAATATATAAGGAAGATCTTATGTAAGAGGGTGAAAAAAGGATACATTTTACTGAAAGAATTGATCATTTTTTTTAAATGAAAGAGAACAAAGTAAAGATAATTTCTAACTCATTAAGATTCCTTTCCAAATGGGCTGAAAATCTTTTATCTCCCCCTGAATATCTCTTGAATTTCTAACTTTTGGAATGTGCCCTTAGGCTTTTTTTAAAAAAAAAAAAAATTAAAGCGCTGCATATCTATATACCTGCCAGACAGGAATACAACTTCGGAGAGTCAGAGGCGCAGGTCACAGCAGCATTCACTGCTGCTGCCTGCAGAAGCACATGGTACATCAATGGAAAACGAGGATTTCACGGACAAAACAGCTCAAGTCAAAATTTATTATCGTTTCCTTTGTCTAGACAGGCTTGTAAACAAACATACTGAGAATTTATAATATATTCTATGATGGCCGCCATTCACAAGATATGAGCCAAGGAAGGAGAGTGAAGTCAGTCAAGACCTTGAAATATATCAGCATATATTTAAGAAGGGAGGAGAAAGGAAGGAAGGTGAATTTTCTAACTGAACTTTGAGCTAGAGGGTAGCTCTGAGACAGATCTCTTATCTTTCGCCCTCCTCTTTTGACAACTGAGTGAACTGAAAAGCAGGTCTAGTAGCTCCAATCTCACCTAGGCCACCTTATTTCCTATTTACAACCGGGCATATCAGCTAGAGGTGGAACAGCAACTCTGTTTCACACATGTCCTTTTATAAACCATTCCAGGGATCGTTTTTACTTGTATCCCTTAATAAGAACTGTCTCTGTAATTTGGTTCTTCTTCATACAGTCACCAGGTAAAGGATGGCTTACAAAACACATATCTTTAGGTGGGTTGGTCCCATGGCCAGACAAGAGCAAGACTTCTATAGCTGTATTCCTCAATACATTCCTAACATGGTGCAAATCCATTCAAATGAATGAATAAACATAAATACTGTATTTTATCTGTTTCTATAAAGGTGGGGTTCTTGCATACATGCATGTGTGTGTTTGTGTGTGTGTGTGTGTGTGTGTGTGTGTATGTGTATGTGTGAGAGAGAGAAAGAGAGAGAATAAGACCAAGACAAACAGGTGCAGAGAGAGTGAAAGAATGAGAATTACAAAATACAAATCATTATTTATTTTTAAGCATACCAGTCTCAAGTTTGTAAATAAACATAAATTAGAAATTCTGTTCTTATGACGAACAGGCATACTTCAACATTATGACATGACTGCTCTCTTCCAATCCACTCCTCAGTTGAACTGTGACTAAGCAAGGTTTCACACCAATTGACACCTGCCAGCTGACACAGAACGTTGTTTCTCCGGGGCCAGTGAGATGGCTCAGCAAGTAAACCTGCCTGCCCACCTAACTTAGATCCCTGGAACCCACACAAACATGGAAAGAGAGAACTGGCTCTAGAAACTTAACCTCTGACCTCCACATGCATGCATGTGCAAACATACAATAATGATAATTTTTCTTTTTTTAAGACAGAGTCTCCCTGTAGCCAAAGCTGGCATGGAATTCACTATGTAGATTAGGCTAACCTCAATCTCTCAGAGATCTGCCTGCCTCTGCCTCCCTGGAATTAAAGGCATGTGCCACCATGCCCAGCAATAAATAACTTTTTTTAAATAAAGGAAGTGCCTTTTCTTTGTGAATGTATGTTCCCAACTTCTTTTCTCCTTCAACTTTTATCATTTTTCAACTCTGGTCCACTTAACACCAGGAAACTCTCTTTTTCTATATTCACTCTAACCCATGATATTCTTGTATAAATTTTCCAAGGTAAATTATTTTGTATCTAGTGCTCCTATGAAAAAGTATTTCTTGGTCACACAAGACTCGTCAGCCATACTGATTATCTGGTCCTCTTAGCAATTCACACTGAATTTCACAATATTAGGGCAGATGAAGCTATATGAATATCTATGTACAATTTCACTAAACTCACAATTTCAAAGCAAAACCTATAATCATACACATCAATTATTGCACATTAAACAACGTTTTAAAAAGACAATCTCAATTAACATCAGTTGGCTATCACTTTTTTTCCCCTCACACACACACAAGACTATTGATATGAACATCCTTTCCAAGCATTTTGGGAACTACACCCTGATATTTCCCATCACTGTACTTTTGCTGCCTCCTCTTCAATCTCCTGCTCCCATCCCACTATCTTCTGTCACACAGCCATCTGATCAAGTGCTGCCTTCTCCATGACGCTTTTCTTAATTCAAATTAATGAGAAGGCTTCTTGCTTGTCTATCTATCACAGTATATGGAATGTGTCAGTTTCCAAGATAAAATAACAGACTCTGGAAATAAGAAATCTGTCTGATTTGTATTTTTATCTTCCAACCCTCTAACCAGAGGGACGTTAACCCTCTAACACACAGGGACTCTTAAGTGAATTTTCTACCAAGCTGAATCTGAGGCTAAGCATTACATTCATTAACTATTCACAAGAGAAAACTAAACTTTCAGTCTATAAGGCAAATCAAACACAATGAGGAGCTTGAGGTGACACTCTTCAAAGTGGGTTTATAAGTAACACAAAGTCTTGGAATTACAGAATGGTATGTCTGTTCCCAAAGGGAATTAATTAAGGCCCAAAATGGAGGCTGTCATTTGGCTTAGCCATAGCTCCGTGCACCGCATTTCAAGCCGCCTCCATCATATTCCTCCTACTGCAATACGCCAAATGGTCTTCAGCAATTTCACAGTGCCCCAGATGCTTCAGGTCAGCTCACTATCAAATCCCCTACCGTCACCTCCAACTACAGGAGGAATCGCTCCTGCAACTGACTTATTTCAGAGGAGATCAGGTGTATTAAGGCTGGCATGGCCGTAGCATGCTGTCTATTTTAAAGAGCAACAGTCTCCACACAGATAGTATTATTAAATAAGAATTGTATTTCTATACACACAGCAGGAAACCCCTCAACAAGCTTTTTCCCTTTAGAGGATAGCAGTATTCTAGCTTCATGGTGCTGTTAGAACAGCTTGCTGAGTTGTATGGAAAATGATCGTATAATCTGAATATATTTACAAGTATCTGAAGAACCGTTTGGTTAAGAAATCTGGGAAGAATAGGGCATTTATAAGCAATCTCTCCCCCTTAAAGGTTTATAGTATTGAAGTAGTTTTAAAAACATAGACTAAATGATTTTATCAAGGAAGCTGAAGGTATCTGATAAGTTAGACAGGGACTAAGAAATGCCAAATGTAGAGAAGAGGAGGCAGGGCATCACGATGCTTGAAGCTGTTTAAAGGACTCCAAAATATGGCAACAAACTAAGAGGGGCTTGCAGGCAACCAGTTAGGATTGGTGCTTGCCAGTAACAGCGGAGGGAAGGAAATGCTGGAATTAGCCTGTAAAGCAGCAACCATGATGCGGTCTCATCAGGCAGCTAAGGAGTTGCAGAGCAGGAGTTGGCATGAAATCTGCAAAGTCCACAAGTAGCTCTGAATAAGTGGATTCCACCATCATTTCCCAGTCAGTGACTGAATGCAGTCTGTGAATGCGGACAGAGGAAGGTAGTGTGTGCGGGGCATGGTGGTACTCATTCAGCCCTGCCCTTGGGAGCTTGAAGCAGGAGGACCACAAGCTTGAGGCCAGCCTGTGCTACAGAGCAGGATCATGTCTCAAAACAATAAGAAATAAAAGAAAGGAGAAACAAAACAAAGGACATGTGGCTGATAAAACTGAGGATTGTCAACAGATCTATTCATATATATATATTTATTTATTATCTTTATTTTATGTGTATAAGTGTATTTTCTGCATGTATATACATGCACCCATGATGTGCAATGCCTGGGAGGTAAAAGAGGGTGTTAGATTCCCTAGAACTGGAGTTATACTCAGTTGTTAGTCACCATGTGGGTGCTGGGAACAGAACCCAGGTCCTCTGCAAGAGCAGCCGGTGCTCTGAACTGCTGAGCCGTCACTCCAGCCCCTGAATTCTTGAATTCTAAGTCTACTATATAACTCAGCTGTGCCTCAGTGATTCAGCCTTAAATTATACACAGCACTTTCCTCATAGACATGTCATGGAGATTCAACAATATCTAATGCATTAAAGAGTTCAGCACAAATCTCATGCATATTAAAAGCTTGATCTATGAAAATTTCTGTTAAGCAATTAAAACTACAATATTTATCCTTAAAGACTCTAAAGGGCTTATATCAAGAAAAGTGGGAATAGCAATCTACAGTGTCTACTGAAAACTTATTTGGACCCAGAGACACTTCTATGCAGAAAACTCTATGGCTGGGTAACTTTTCAGAGTTAACTCTCCAGCCTAGCATATAAATGGTCAGATGTGGCCTCAGCTGACTGCAAAAGTACAACTCATCTTTTGACTCCAATGACCAAGATGAAATCATTACCAGTTAGGAACATGTCAGCTGTTTTATATGACAAATGTCAATTGTAAAACTGTGGCAGGCCTACAAATTATGCACCCTTTTCTTTACCACATTTGTGGCGTTGTACCACATTTGGCCAATTCGTTTCCTTACAAAACAGAATTTCAAAATTCTTATGGAAAATCGTGAAGAAAATTTAATTTGAAGCATACATTTGAATAACTGCAAAAGTCCATTAAGAGACTTGAGTATAATATATTTTCAGAAGATCATTTCCCATCAATAATCTGTGGTGTTTTCAGAAATAACATTTTGAGAAGCTTCAGATATTTAATTAAAAGCTTTCTCCTAAGCCCCAGCTAAGTTTCAGTAAGTGATTAGAAGCTACAATCCCTTCCAACTCCTAATATTTATTAAAATAGGCCACACTGTTTCTGTAGTCCATCACTTTAATATCACAAGGGTAACTCAACACTCTGTCATAAGACAACAGAACTTTAACCTGAATACACCAAGAACTCTGCTCTTTGCACTTGTCCTCAGCAGACGATTAAGCTGTAGGGAGTCACACTGTAAGAAAGATCAGTATTGCAGGGACATGGTCACAAACCCGAGGGGCAATGAGCCACACCTCCTCAGCTCACACATCCCACACCTCATCTCTAACTGATTATGTAAGCTTTTCTGTGTTTTCCTCAAACCTCTGCCCAATAGACCCCATACCCCTTTTTTCACAGATAAAATAGAAGTCACTGGAGGACATGACTTCCATCCTCCCAAAACTTCACATGCAAATGCATTCTATCCACCGGAATCCCCACCTCCTTTCCTTCTGTGACAAAATGGACAGGATGGAAGCTCCCAAGGCATATCATCTACTGACTAAAGAGATAAATGGGAACATCTCTATGGCAGTTGGCTTCTCCTTTCCCATGGGCTCTACCCACAAACCATCCAGCAGCTTCAGCCAACTAGGGGACCCACTTTAGGACCATGCACACACTTTCCTGCCCAGTCTGCCTCAGCTACTATTAGAGATGGAGTAGCACTGAGGGAAGGAAGACTCTATTTTTACCTTTACTTCTATTTTCTTTAATTGACCTAATAAATGTTGTTCTCCATAAAAGTTTATTCTTTGACTGCTGTGGCTTGAATGTTTGTGGTCCTCTAAAATTCCTCTTGGAAACTGAATCCCCAGTGCAGAAAAGGAAAATAGTGTTCAGAGTGGAAACTTTAGGGTTGATTGGCCTATGTGGGCTCCGCCATCTTCAATGAGACTAGTGTCTTATGAAAGGGCTTGAGGATGCTAACAAGGGTCTTCCCTTCCACAGTATGAGGACAATGTCCACCATGCTATATAGAAGCAACAACAAGGTACCATCTTGGCACCTAAGTGTTAGGACTTCCTGCCTCCTAAACTACAGAAATCAATTGCTCTTGTTTGTAAGTCATGCAGTCTCTGGTATTTTGTTATAGCAATGCAAAAAGACTAACACTTTAGCATTATGCAGAATCTGCTTTTTTTCAAAGAATAATTTTGGGAAGAGTCTATTTACCATGTTGCTCTTACATGCATAGGAAGTGTCTTTGACTCAGAAATCTGTGTTCTCCTGCTTTGGAATTGCAATACAAGTACAACAGAGGCAACTGAAAACAGAAGAAAAAAAAAAAAAACCCCAAATCTTTCTAATGTGAAGGATGAAGACTCTATTCCAAAGCTGGCTCAGAAATACCTCAAATATAGTTAGAAAATGGAGTAAAAAAATAGATCTCAAATATTCCCTTCCTTCCCATACCCTCCCCTTTTTACCCTCCCGATCATGACAGCACTTGTCTCATAATGAGCCTTGCATAGGAAAGCTAGAATCATTAGAGGAAGAGCTCAGCCATGGTCTTGTTTCTGGTCTGTACTTTGGCGATTTCTTATTAATCCATAGATAGCATAGAAATTCCAAATGAAGTAGGCAATCCAGACTATCATACATCTATAGAGGGATGTTCCTAATCGCTAAAGAGGGATGTGATGAATGTATCTAATGATGAAGAGCTGCCTCTAGATGGGAAAATTTTGGTGACAATATACAACTAGCAGACAAATGTGAAAATGATTTCCAAACAAGCATTTGATCTTTCAACAGACCTGACCATTTCACTACACTTCTAGACTAATTTCCATTCAACAGATTCCTATAAGAAGTAAAGGTACTAAACTTCCAAAGAACACCCAACCAAATCAAAATAAAATATTCATATACATCCTTAAATTCTGATCTATAACATCAACTATGAATATAAAGTCAAAGGGTTGGGCTACTAATGTTACACATTAGGAAACATAAATATTCACTGAATAGAAGTAATGAAAATGCTGACTTGGAAACTACTGAGGGATATTTTTCATGAGTAAAATACACTTTTATAGTGCCATTTTCACATCTGCTAAAATTTCACACTGAGAGTCTACATGATGATAATGAAGAACGCTTGGATTAGAACCCTAATTCTGGGTGTATTGGTAAGAAACTGGAGGTACCTACCAGTTCTCAATTCCTCACATGTAAAGTATGAGGGGTGGAGGCTCACACCGGAAGTTTAGTCTACCCTACTGGAAGAGGAGTAGACACTTCTGGACACAGCTGGACAGAATGCTTTTTAGGTTTGCTGATCCAACCCTTTACTGACTCGTCCACAGCATCATACGCACACAGTATTCAAATCAGCTAATGCCAAATGTTTTAGCATGCAGTATTTCAATAACAGGCCTTTATATATATGCATATATGTATATATACAAATATATATAAATAATAGGACTATATATATATTTTTCCCTGCTGGATATAAAATTATCATAAATCAGTTTGTTCTATGTTTTAATCAACTGAAAGAGTTAGTGCCTCTAAATTGAGCCCAAATCAAGTGTAAGTCAAAGTCTTTGACACAATGCTGGTCTTCACCATATCGATGGTGAAGCATAAGTAGAGCTGAGTGGTGATTTCTGGGATGTGACACTAACCGCACAGGCATCGAAAACAAGAGAAAAACAGATGAACAGGGCTTGGACAGACTTCAATATATTTATGCAGCAAAGACACGGTCAGCAGGGTAAAAGACTACCACAGAGTGAGAAAAAGCACACACCACATGTCTGAGAAGAGACTTAACAATTTGATTGTTTAAAAACCTATTAAAATGCCTAATCTCAGCCAAGGATAGTACTGCATGTCTTCAATTCCAGCACTGGGGAGGCAGAGAGGCAGGTCGATCTCTGTGAGACCAACACAGACCTTGTCTACACAGTGAATTCCAGGCCAGGTGGGAGCTATGGGGAGACCCTGTCTAAAAAAAAAAAAATGTCTAATTTCATTAGTAACAAAGGAAATACAGAAGAAAAAAAAATTAAGTATCAAACAAAATACTTTTAAATGGTAAGCTATAGCACAGTGTATACTCAACAACAACAACAACAAAAAACCAACAATCCAATAAAAAACTGGGAAAGGCACTTGAACAGACAAAGATGGTATGCAAATGACAAATGGTATGCAAATGGAAGATGGTATGCAAATGACAGGTGCTTGGTACCACTAATCATCAGACAACACACAGCAAAACCTCAATGAGGTATCTCCTCATACTCTTTAAAGGTAAAAACTAAACAAAAGGGACCCCCTCAACCCCAAATAAAAACAGCCACATCAAAAAGAGAGAAACAAAGAAAACAAAGAGCTCAAACAGAAAAATAAGCATCAGCAAAAGAGAAAGAAACTGAAATATCGGTGCACTGTTAGGGGTTGTGAAATGATGCGACTGCTATGGAAAACAGTAAAGCACTCTCAAAAACAGAACCATCAAATGCTGAGCAGTGACTTCTGGGTATGTTACTCTAATGGTTGCTTCTTTTACAGACAAAACCACCGCGTACCCTGCTTCACAAAGCTGATACGTGATGCTACAAAAATGTTGGTTCCATGTCATAGTCGATTTCTCTTATTTGTTTATCTAACTATAATTTCAAGAAAATTGTGGACTATCTTAACACAGAAGGAGAAGATAGAGGTGGCCTGATTCAAGAGACCAAGCAGAGTCTATTCTCACCTTTGGCATACTGACATTTGGGAGCAGAAAGCTCTTTGTTGTGGTAGTTCTCTACATTGCAGAATGTTTAAGAGCATCCTTTCTCTAGTACCAGATATCAGTACTCTTCTTCCACTGAGATGCTAATGTTCACTGTGAGGCAAAATTACCTTCAGTCTAGAGAATGTAAAACCACAGGTAGTTTGACAAAGTGGAAGAATTAAACTATAGAAATGGTGTCCAAAGTTAGGAAGTTGGTACATAGGACCTAAGCTCTGATACGCAATCGAGACAATGTGAAGCTTGTGACACATTATTCTGCCAGTACAGAACATGGAGTAGAAACAAATGAAAATAAATAAAACAGTACATGAAGAGCTGGTGCTCACCAACATGTGAAAATGCTGGTTGGAGCAAGGAGGAAAGGGAGGAAAAACATACTTCAACATGATGAGAGAAATTGCTAGAAAGAACGAAGATTCTAAAATTATTGCATGCCAGGTTTTTTTTGTGAGTGCTCAAGGAAATAAACCATGGCTATATTTGCCATTTTCCTATTTTAGACTACCATCTGGCCATCCACACTTCCACTAGAAAAAACTCTAGCCAATGGGACTAAAATAGTTAATGTACCACCCCATGTGTCAAGAATATGCCAAGGAGTCTAGAGTTTGCTCAGTCATGCCCCAAAAAGGAAAGCCCTAATGTCCTTAAAAGACAAAGCCAAATAACTCCAAGCACATTTATCCACCTTACAAAACTCCTGTCTACCTTGAGGGATACAGGGTCAAACAGGAGAAAGAAAAGTCAAACAAAACTAATTTTATACAACAGATAAACTTAAGTAATCAAACTCATTTATTAGACATGAACTGCCCTCAAAATATCTGGAAGCAGTTCTTTTCTAATCAAATACAGCAACACACACTGTCTATAGTCATTAAGTTTCCAGTGCTTCAGGGATAAGAGAAACAGGACTGGAGACGGCTCAGTGGTAAAGAGCCTGGCGCACAAGCCTGAGGCCCTGCGTTCAGAATCCGAAACTCTAAACGTTGGATGTGTCTATCTACATACAGTTTCAGCACTTCTACCCAAAGATGGGAAATGGAGACCATAGGCTCACAGGTCAGCCAGCCTGGCACACACAGTGGCAGAACAACAGGAGGCCTTGTTTCATGAGGTGGAAGGTAAGAACTAACAGCCAAGGTTATCCTCTGATCTCCACATGCACCATGGCATGTACTTATGCATGTCTACACCCACATGCACACATACACAAAAAAAATTTTTAATGAGTAAAATAACATAAGTACATTAAATTCTTCTAATATACTGCAAGAAAAGCAGTGTAAAGGGCCTTCAAGTAATGAACCTAAGATTTATCACTGTAACTGAATCTATAAATATTTCCTTTATTAATATTCAAAAGTTATCAAAAGAAAAATGAGCTAGATGTGGTAGCACAGGCTGTAATCACTCAAGAAGTGTAGGCAAGAATGTGAGTTCTAAGCCAGCCTGGGCTAAAGAAGAACCTGTCTCAAACAAAGAAACAAACAAAAAACAAACACCAACAAAGTAAAATAAGAACAACAAAATGGCACATGTTGACAGCCTGGCCTTCTGGAATTTTCTCTAGTCCGAAAGGTAGGTTATGGTACCAAGAATCTACAGTCACCAGTATAGGAGATGTAATTATCAAACAGAAGATGGACAGAACACCCTGTGGACTGTATAAGCACACTGCTTTGAGCTCCTTCACAAGCATGTATCAAGAGAGGCAGTCCTAACCGACAAGAGTGCCCATCCTGGCACAGGCATTCAAATCAACCTTCAGACATTTGGGAAGAACAAAGCCATGTACAAGAGACCCTAAACTCATCCTCTCCTCTTCAAAAAAGAAGAGCTAACATCCAAGAAAAAAAATGAGTAAGGGGCAGGAGGCTTGGGTGCAATCATTAGTCTCTGAGATTAAGAGAGTCATGTATCCTTAAGAACACATATGGCATGACAAAATGTTGTGTACATATGTTCATTTCAACACATCTATAGGACATCTTAGAAAACCAAACAGAGGATCCTGAAGAGTTTTCAGTGTGACTGAGAGACATGAGTTCAATTCCTGACACCCACATGGTGGATGAAGAGAACAGACTTCTGCAGGTTGTCCTCTGATATCCACATGCATGTTATGACACATCCACATCCACACAGTCAAGTCAGTTTCTCTCCCTCCTCACCCCCATAAATAAACACAAAATAAGTTCCAGACCAGTAATGGTAACATAGTGGAATCATGTTTTAAAAAATAAGAAACTAATAAAAACGAATAGAACTTATCAAATTAAAAAAGAAAACAAAAAACAAGGAGTATCCAGCAAAAAAATAAACCAACTGCAAAATAGTTTGCTTCTTTCCCATTTGATGCTAATTTTATTTATAAAACATAATAAACAACATTCAAATTTCTACAAGAATATTTATGCATACATATATCTGCATATACAATATGCTTGGCCCAATATATACATATTTGGACCAAGCATGGTGGCGCACATTTTTAATGATAGCATTTGGGAGGCAGAGAGGCAAGTCCATCTCTGTGAGATCAAGGCTAGCCTACATCACGAGTTCTAGACCAGTCAGAGCTACAAAATGAGACCCTGTCTCAAAGACAAAAACAAAAAATGTTGAAAAAGTTTTAAAGTAAATGTAACAATATTCACACAAGACCAACTAGAAATAAAATTAACATCGATAATGGAAAAGGAGCCAACTCTCCCATTTGACAAAATTAAATAAACTGCCATGGCACAAGGTGATATTAACACCAGAAAACAAGACTTTCTTTATCATACTGCATAAAATTTAAAACGTTTTTCTCAAGTCTACATTTCAAATAAGTAGAAACGATGAATATAAGGAATTTTAAGTAAATAAGCAAAGGTATAAATCTAAACAGAATATAACCAGTGAACAGCTTAATAGCTGACCAGGTATTAGTACCAACAGATCTAGAAACAGAACACATAAGCACATTCTCTAAACAAGCCTTGGCTTGATAAGACATAAGGACAGTTCACTGAACCTGCATTGTCTAGACTGGTGTCACATCAGCAAAATCTACACATCAGTCCTGGCGGGAGCCAGGAAACGGGCATGGAAGGAAACTTCAGGAGGAGTATAAATGTGCAGTTTCATTTTACCAAACAAGTTGAAATTATCTGTCAAAATTTAATGTGCAAACTTCTTAAGTCAATAACTGCACCCCTTTTATTGGGGCTGGAGAGATGGCGCAGTGGTAAAGACCAC
This sequence comes from Eospalax fontanierii, assembly GCA_035773235.1. Classification (NCBI taxonomy): domain Eukaryota; kingdom Metazoa; phylum Chordata; class Mammalia; order Rodentia; family Spalacidae; genus Eospalax; species Eospalax fontanierii. The sequence goes on along the minus strand of CM069539.1, from coordinate 65,188,389 downwards.
TGGCTGCTTTCTCAGAGGACCCAGGTTCAGTTCCCAGCACCCATGTGGTGTCTAACAACTGTTTGTAACTCCAGTTCCAGGAGATATGATACCCTCAGCTGGCTTCTGTGATCACTATACGAATGTAGCACACTTACATACACACAGTCAAAACAAACATACACACAAAGGTAAATAAATAAAAATAAAATAAAAATAAACTTGGATACTTTTTAAAAAAGAAACTCCTTTTATTTTAAAAAGTATACATAATCAGAAAAAAATGTAACAGGTAAATATTAATTGTAAAAGCAAAAAGTAGAAACAAGAATCAATGGAAAATTGGTTAAAGAATCCATTTCATAAAATGTTACACACGGACATAGAAAGACCCTCCAAGAAAAGCATTTTATTCACGTGAAGTGTAAAAGACATATGCGCTTGGTTCAAACCATAGCAAGATGCAAAATGAATAGAAACAGGAGTACGAAAACACACAACATCCTTTCTACTTATGGAGAGGGGTATGATGGAGAACTTTCATGTTTATGTACATGTAAGGGGCAAACAGAGAGAGCAGAGGAGAGCTTCCGAGACACCCAAACAGCACGCCTGCTGTCTCCTTCCTGTGTTCCTCCTCAGACATGGCACACTGTTTCAGTCCCTTCGAGTTCCCACCTACACAACATTAAGCTAAGGCTGAAGACCCTTCCTGACTTCTCAATACAGAATGGCAACCTCCCACACAGTTATTTTATTTGCTTCTGTTTTTCGATGATTTATTCGCCTCAGAATCCTGAAATTAAAAACTGTGGTCATGACAGTATCTACTCTGCAGCACTGTTTCAGTCTTAAGCAAACTAGAAGCTCTGATGGACTCAGACACTGTCCTAGTTAGCTTTATGGCTGTAATAAACCAAAACCAGCTTGGGGAGAAAAGGGTTCACCTCACCTTATAGCTTAGAGAGTCCAGCGTGGAGGGGAGCCAGGGCAGGATCTAAGGGCAAGAACCTGAACACTGAAACTGGACCATGGACATTGGTTTGTGGACCACTGTTTATTGGCTTGCTGCCCTGTGCTTCAGCCTGCTTTCTTTTTGTTTTGTTTTTTAAGACAGGGTTTCCCTGTGACCCAGCTGGCTTAGAACTAGCTATGTAGACCAGGCTGGCCTAGATCTAACAGAGATCCACCTGCCTCTGCCTCCCAAATTCTGGGATTAAAGGCATGGACCAACATGCCTGGCATTCAGCCTGCTTTTTTATATAACCCAGGACCACCTGCTCAGGGGCGGCAGTGCCCACAGTGGGCTTGATCCTCCCAAATCACTCAGCAATCAAGAAAATGCCTCACAGAGAAACCCACTGGCCAGTCCACCAGCCAGTCCACAGTTGTTTCCTCTTCCCAGGGGTGTCAAGAGGACAACTGCAGAGCTGTCCAGCACAAATGCATACCGAAACATAGGAGTCACAGAAATCTCCACATGTTACAATGGCAAATCTGAAGCAGGGACTGCTCACTCACTACTGCATCGTGAAAGCCTGCGAAGAGCTATCAGTAAGTGCCCCCAGGTGATGAAGCCTGACTATGGTCATGTGCACAGACAGCTGAGATTATAGGAAAAAGGCAAATTATTTTCAGAAGAAGTAAGCTCTCTACATGTTGGTAGGAACCATTTGTAGCAGCTTGATCTACCTTCAAAGGAGGGTATTCAGTAACCCGACTCCTGGAAGTGTCGAGTACCATTTAACTCGGCATTTTTCAGCACCAGCATGGCATGAGCAGCCGAGACAGATGTGGAGCGAAAAAGCAAAAGCACAACTTACTCTTCATTCCTGCTTTTGAGGCAGGGTTGATAGAGGACTTTGACGGCATTCTGGGCAGAGCTGGGGTTGGCTTTCAATGTATCTTCCAACAGGGGAAACTTTTTCATACTCTTGGAACGTCTCAGAGATTCAATCACCAAACTATCTGAGTTTAAAATCCAGAGCTAAAGTAGAGAAAGAAGAATCCACAGAGGAAATATTGCCACTCCATCTGTATAGTATCACCACTACATACAATCAACAGGAAAACATAGTAACGGATGCAATGTGTAGACAGGTTGTCTTTTTAAGGTATAACATTTGGTAGAGCAACTCTATCATAAATTATTGTTTAAAAACAGATTAGCAGAAAATGTTTAATACATAAACAACAATGCTTTCATCTATGTTATACAGAGCTTCTAGAAATCACACTGAAAACTAAAGAAAGATTAGGAACTGAGTGAAGAAGGCATATGATAAACAATAATAAAAATGTCAGTGTGACTAATGGGAAGGAAATGTAAAATTTTTGGAGGAGATTAGAAAAGATAAAGAGGCTGATAACCTGTCCAGAATGTTTTGGAATGAGTATCCCAATTCACTGCTGGTAGAAGAGTATTTAGAGATTCAGATACAGGCAATTCATTAAGAGAACAGTCTCAGGAGAGAAGAAGGGAGGGAGACGGGGTAATAGATGAGAAAGAGCCAGTCAAGGCTGTGGGCCTTGGGTCTGGTGGAGCCGAGCGTCCATCTGATTCCCTAGGGGAACACTAGAACTTTAATTTTACCTGCAGAGCTTGTCCCCCCTCCAGGAAACAGGCCTCAAGTTTTGTGGCCCAGATTCAAAGCAGTGACAGTAGGCTGACAGGTCAGGGCTGGGTGGGAGACAGAGTACAGGGAGCTTCCTGCACAAGGCAGCACCTGCCATGCAAGGACAAGTCCCTGGAGATGGGCAGCTGTGAGCCACAGGCACTGGATGGTATCAGCGTGTGAACAGGTACAGAGGCACGGATAAAAGGATGCACAGGGCACACGGATGCTCACTAAAGAGATAAATTCATACCATTTGTATGAAGGGTGCTCATTATCTGAGTTTAATATAAACAAATTCTAATACTGCACTAGATTAAAAAGTCCACGTCTAAAGGAGTAATAAAATGCACGTGCAATGATTATTTTCTTGTAGCATTATCTTTAACACACAGTCAAATTCTGATCATTAAAGGGTATAGTCCAACCTACACTTACACTAATAAGGCACAATTCTCATTGCTACAAGAAACTATGTTACTGAAATATGCTAATTACATAATGTTTTTATTAAAATCACAAACACCTGTATTTTTATGAACAGTTGTATATGGGTATACATGTTTTATGTACGTACGTATGAGACTGTTCATATAACCATCTCTGAAAAGCAAGGCATAGCAGTGTTGGGGACAGGGCGGGGGAAGTGGCACTTTATGCCTTCATACTGCTTGAAGATGTTTCAAGGATATATTCTATCAAATAAGAAAAAGAAAATTTAAATATAAGAGAATTAATTTTTTATGTGAATGAGTGTTTTGCCTGCATGTATGTAAGTGCACCTATGTATGTGCTGTGCAGTGCCCACAGGGGCCGAAAGAAGGCACTGGATCCCCTGCAACTGCAGTTAAAGATGGTTATTAGCCTTCATGTGAGTGCTAGGAACCCAATGCAGATTCTCAGCAAGAGCAGTGAGTGCTGTTAACCACTGAGTCATCTTCCCAGTCACAAGAAGATTTAAAAGGTTATTTTCAATTTGAACATTTTGCAGTAAAAGAAAATTAGAGCTGGGGACAAGGCTCAATTGTCAAAGAGCTTGCTGTGCAAGAATGATAAACTGTGTTTGACTCCCGGCTCCCACATCAGAAGCTTGTCCTGGAAGCATGCACCAGTAACCTCAGAACTGGTGGACAGAGAAACCATCTCAAAAAGATGGGGGTCGAGGGGAGTAGAGAGTCATTGACGAAGACACTATGTATCAGCAACTCCTGTTCTCCACACACGTGTAGTACACACACAAGAAAACTAAGTTTAAACTGTGACTGTGAGGTAGGCCTAGTGTCATAGAAGCTCTCTGGCATGGGAGAGGAACAGGACTGCCAGAACAGAGGCAGCTGGGAAGCCACATCTGCTGATGATGCCAGGCCTCTCCACCCTCTCTACCACTGCATTTCTGTTACCCTGTAAGCTCCCTGAAGACATTCTTGTTTGACCTTGAGCACCTAGAAAAGTGCTTTTCAAATAAGCAGCATTCAGTATGTGTTAACAGGTTGAAAGAAAACAGATTCAGATAAAAGCCTGGTCCATAGTGCCTGGGTTTCTAGATAACAGCCATAATTTGCTTATCCAGAACATCACTCTGAACAGGGGTGGTGTAATATTGGACCCTCTGGTGTATGAAGGGGACAGATTCACTAAACAGATTCACTAACCACAGACCTTCTTCTCCAAATTTGCCACCATTTCTCAAACACCAAAGTGTCAGAGCAATTAAAAACAAGAGTAATAAAATATTTTAAAGTTAAGAGTATTGAATAGGAAGAAAAAAGAATAATAACAAATGGTGTTATACTGACTCAGGAAAGACATTAAAAAGCAAGAGTGAAAAATCTTTTTGTGCCGTGATATTTTAAAGGGCAAAAGTCAGTATTCTTTCTGTCACATAGTATGCAGACACACCCAGTCATTGGTTACTAAATGAAGGGAGTGTGCTTTATGGATTAACTGTTATTAAAAGTTCAATTTTGGTCATCTACTTTATAGACCTAAGAAGTAAGAAAAAAAAAATGACAGAAACTAAAGACTTTCTGAGATCTTGGGTTACAAGGCTACAAAAAAGGTGAATGAAAAAATTTCTTACCAAGATGTACACTTTGCCATCCTGACCTTGAATCGTGAATCTAAATGTGCTTCTAGCAGAGGAGAGTTCTACCAGACACTGGGCAATAACACTCTGGATAAACTGAGACCTGTTGGAACAGAAGGCAATTGTTTTGCTGTGCTTCTTATAATAATTCTAGCTAGTAAGACAAGCCACAGGGTCTGTAGGCATGTATGAGGTAGCAGCACCATGTGTCAGGCTTTTCTGTCACACTCTAGTCCTTCAGAACCTTCACCAACATACACTTAAAATATTATGATGTACCTGTGTTTGTTCCATTCTGTTAAAACTCATTCTCCTATTATTAATATATTTTCCACCCAAACATAACTACTTCCCCGTGATGGTTAATATTGACTGTCAACTTAACAGGATCTGGAATAATCTAGGAAACAAGCCTGTGGGCTTATCTATTAGGGATTATGGAGACTGAGTCAACTGTGAGTAACACCATTTACTGGGCCGAGGTCCTGAACTGAACAAAGAGAAAGCGAGCTGAGCATAAGCATCCATTAGTCTCTGCTTCCTGACTGGTCGACACAATGTGACCAGCTGCGTCAAGATTCAGCACCACCATTTCTCTGCCAGCATGGACTGTATTCTTGAACTGGGAGCCAAAATAGGTATTTTTGTCATAGCAACAAATAACTAATACACCCTCTCCTTACAGAATTAAAAACTATCATGTTGGGACAATTCAATATTCCATTTATGCTGCAGCACACTAAACAGTAATTAAGAAGGGAGGAATTTTCTCCCAAATGTAGACAGTATCAATGACAATCTGTTCCATTTAAATCATTTTAAAGTGACAGTTTTAAGGTACAAAATCAAAGCATTTGCAGGAGAATAAAATTTAAGTTTACATTCAGGTTGTCATAACTTTTGAATATCAATAAAAAAGATACACAGTAGGTAGCTGCTGTTTGTAAATTGAAAAGACTAAAAGAAAACACTGATATATTTAAAGGCAAAGTACTTTTTCTCAAAAATAGGAGTCCCCTAAAACAGAACCAATCAATGAACTAGATAGAACAAAAACCTATCAACAACTAGGTTGTAAGAGCATGGATATCTACCACATAGAAGCTGAAAACAAAACAAACACCTTTTCTGAATTAGATTTAGATGAACACTTTTGTCTATAGGATTATATTAACAAGACATGAACAAAAAAAAAATCATCAAATTATATATATGTGGTTGGGTTAGCTAACAGCTATTCTCAGAGGCTTTTTAAAAAGTCCCTTTCCAAATGAAGTTATGAAAAGAATGGGTCCCCAATCAATCACTATCCTTTTCCAAATGCGAAATTACTCAATAACTTAATTTGCTATTTGTACCTTGGTATGATAGGAAAATTTCTCTCAGATGGTTGAATAATTATCTCTGTTATATAAAACTTTGTTGTTTCTGAAACAAACAAAAAAAGAAAATAAAATTAAGAATCTTTCCAGTACACTGTTATTTTTGTTATGGTCATAGTCCCAAATTATGACCTTACAGGCTATACTGTTTGGTGAATATTGAACATACTGGTAAAATGAGCATTTAGTAAACATTTTCCAAATACTATTTATATTTAGTTCCACTGAGAAGTACAAGCAGACAGTATCAGGCTTCAGACAGCATGGGGTCCATTTAGAATCTACCTGCAGGAAGATTCTGCTCACCCGTGAAAGGGCATGGAAGTTAATCACTGCACAGTCTTGGACCTTCAGCTCCTCATTTCTGTAGACTATCTACAAATCCAACAGTCATGAGGAAACTTTTCTAGCTCTGACATCTGAAAGCCTAGGTCCAAAGATGTGACCCTGACATCAGTATTTTCCTGGGACCTCATGGACAGTGTCCATGTACAATCTTCAGCAAATCTGATTTTCTGTATGTTTATGGAAAAAAATAAAATAGCAGACTAGACACTTAATAAACATTAATATAACAATATTAGTCTGTTTAAAAATCCATTAAAATGTTTCATATCTTTAGTAACAAAGGAAATACAAAACAAAATGGTGTGTTGATGTGTTTTTTTAACTACCAAGCAAAGCAATTTTAGATGGTAAGGACTAGCACAGTATATGCATATCACTATCAGAACTAAAAAGATTTCTGGGAAGTCTCAAAGGCCTTAAAATTCTGTGAATACTTTAATACCATAATTAGAACTGAACAATTTGTCCTAAAGAAAACTCAGGAAATAGGCACAAACCATCTATAACATGCCTATATTGGTATAAAATACTGAAAGCAGGGGCTGGGGAGATGGCTCGATGGGTAAGAGCAATGACTGCTCTTGCAGAAGACCCACGTTCGGTTCCCAGCACCCACATGATGGCTACAAGCACCTGTAACCCCAGTTCCAAGGGATCTGACACGCCTTCCTGGCCCCCGTGGGCAGTGCATGCATGGATGCACACAAGCACTTACACAAGTGCAGGCAAAACACTCACACACATGCAGGAAAAATAAATTAAGTCCAAAAAATAATGAAAAAAAACTAAACTCTCTAAACATTGAAGAAAATGATTATTTGGGTAGCAGAATTTCATGCATATTTAAAATTTCAAATGTCAAATTAAAACAAAAAATATAAAACAGTGTTTTCCTAAAGATGAGGTTGTGCACTTATCATAAAATAGAAAGTTATTTCTGATAATTTCCTGAACATGTTCCAACTGCTCAATGTAAGATACAGAAAAGACTAACAAATAAAATCAATAAAAACACATTGTCTCTAGAAGCACAATGAATAATTTTTCTTTCATCTCTGTCATTTCCATCTTACTGTTCTGAAGTCTAATTATCATATACAGACTGACTGTTTAGATCCCAGCTGCTGCTAATCACTAATTCCCTAAGTTAATTTCAGAGACGCCATTGCTGTTCTCTGCAGTGGACATTCGACTGCTGACCTCTACATTCTACCACTCAGTCAGGCTTTCCTGAGCTTCCTGGGGTCATTTCTCCTACCTGAGTACAGGCAGGCTTTCTCTTAATATGAAACCACTAGTGGTGAGTAACCCCTGCTCCGTTTGCTTTCTTTGCTGAGGACACTTTCGCTTGGCATGCAGTCCTCGGTTAACAGCTCCTTCTTTGTACACAGTGAGAATGTCATTCGTTCTCTTCAAACTTCCATTACCACTGTTCCTTTGAAGGTGAGCTGTCATTTTTCTTTGCTTACTTTTAAGGTTTCTTTTCTTTTCATGCAGCAGTATCACTTTGATGTATCTAGAGATAGATTTCTTTTTATTTGTCTTAGTTGGGCCTCACTGAAGTGGAATTCATTGTGCCTCTTGAGTCTGTACCTTGTTCATCATTTCTGAGAATTCTCAGCCTCCCCCACATTGAAATAGTGCCCATGCTTCACGCTTCTCCTTTTTGCATAGCAAAAGTCTAATTAAACACACATAGGATTGCCTCACCTGCACTCTATATATTTAGCCCTGAAAAAAAAGATTTAATTTTTATTTATGTGTATGTGTATCATATATGTGCAGGAGCCAAAGGAAGCCAGAAGAAAGCATCAGATCAGCTGGAACTGGAATCAGGGGCAGTTGTGAGTTGCCACAAGGGTGCTGGGAACCAGACCTGGGTGCTCTGCACGAGCAGTAAATGATCTTGGTGCTGAGCCTTTTCTCTAGCCCCTATTTTACCTTTATATCTCTTTGCACTGGGTTAAAGATGCTTCTCAGCTTTCTCTGTTTATTAATTCTTTCTTTAAATTGTACCTAATCTGCTGTTAAACGACTCTCTAAACTTTTAACTTTAATTATAAAGGTTTTTTTTTGTTTTGTTTTGTTTTTTTGAGACAGGGTCTCCCTGTGGTCCTAGCTGGCCTAGAACTCGCTATGTAGACCAGGCTGACCTTAAACTCACAGAGATCCACCTGCCTTTGCCTCCTGAGTGTTGGGATTAAAGGCATGTGCCACCAAGCTTGGCTTTAAAGTAGTATTTTCTTAGAAATTCTATTATGGTTCTTTTTCAAACATAATTACAGTTACAGTTTCTTTTTGTGTTCCATTATCTCCAAATCAGTTCTTTACATTGTTAAATATACTAAGCAGGTTTATATAAGACACTATAATTCCAGTAAGAAGTCTGTTCCCACTGTTGACTCTTCCTGTTAATTACAGTACTGGAAGTTGTGGTATGAATAAGAAAGGTCCCCACAGAGTCACGGTTGAAGGCTGGATGGTGCTCCTTGGGAGGTTGTGGGAAGTTTAGCAGGTGGGCCCTCACTAGAAATAGGTTGTTGAGAACGGTCCTGGATGGTCTGTATCTTGTCCCAGTCCCACTATTGGCTATGAAGTGAGCAGACCAACACATCACTCCCTGCCATGATGATCTGCCTCTCCACAGGCCCAGACTCAACAGGGACAAGGACTACACACAGCAGCTTCTGAAACCATGAGCCAAAACAAATCATTCCTCCCTTTAAGTTGTTTTCTCAGCATTGCGGTGACACCTTTAGAAAATCAACAGGGAAGTCTAGTTAACTTGGGTGCCTATTTATCTTTGGTTGTATGCTCAACATTGTACTTGAAAAATTATGTTTAGGAATGAGACAAAAGACCTCTGATTCTGACAGGGACCCAGTACTATTTCTCAGGTGGACTACATCAAGTTTCGTAACTGAAGTTCCCTAGTGGCTAAGGACTGATGTCTATTCATCATTTCACCAGGTGGATCCACATTCGCTCACTGTGAGGCCTTTACAATCTCATATTATTGTGGAGACAATTACCTATTAGGTTCTCTATTTTATGTGGTCTTTTATTTCTGTCTGTACTTTTCAAAGCAATCAAAGCAAAAGTTAGAGAACTGGCAACTTTCAGAGGAAACGCGCCTTGAATTCCCTGTCGGTTTCTGCCGAGTCTATCTTTGTGGTGATTCCCCATGTACTTTTCATTTCCCTTGTTCTCTGTTCCTTCATGTGCACTATTCCAGACACCATCCAGCATCCTGCACTTTAACCAGAAGAACTGCCATTATTTCTGTACAGAAGGTTTGTTTATGGTACTTTATTTCTATGTATTTATCTAGAAACAGTTCTATTTTGTCATTCATTTTGCTGGATACGTATTGCTAGGTAGTGGGTTTTCCCGGTAGCACTTAGTGTTTCTTACCTCAGTATCTTTTAGAGGCCACCATTTTTATGAATTCACCTTAATTGTGTCATAAAAAGTCTCTGTGTATGTTGACTGGTTGGTTGGTTTTGTTTCTTTGCACTTTGATCCTCCACTCCTCTGAATTTCAGCAGTTTTACCATGTGGGGTTCAATGAAATTCTTAACCCAAAAGTTATTATCTTCCACAACATTTCCCTAAAATTTCAACTAGCTTTTAAAATTTGCTTTCTGATCCTTTGTCTCCATACATTCTGACACCCCATATGCATGTGGTGAAATACTTGATTGTCTCACACAAATCTGAGGCTCTCTTCATTGATTTCTTTTGTCCTTGTCCTTTGAAGTGGCTAATCTTATTACTATTTTTTATCCTCTAATCTTCTCAAATCTGTGGTTTGGATCATCTAGCAATTTTTCTTTTCAGAGACCACAGTTTTCAATTCTAAACTGTCTCACTTTTCTTTCCTTGAAAATGCCAACCTACTGATCTATAGCAATGTATTAAAAGGTTTTAGTTTTTTCATCATATTTATAAGTTATTTCAACATATTTCCTTGTTAATTCCAATATTCTTATTCAACACTCGTTTACAAATCCTCATTTTTCTTGAGTATAAATTACTCTTCTCTGTTTTATAGATCTAATAAGTTTTGGACCTAAGCAAGATACCTGCATGTAAATACACTGTAGCAACTAAGGACTTTGTTTCGATCTTGGTTTACTGGTATAGTAACTGGTCTGAACTTATGCTGTGGGACACATGCATTTTTTTTACATTCATTTATTTGTCTGTGTGTGTAACGGGTGCCATGGCACACATAAAGAGGTCAGAGAACAGCTTGTGGGAGTTGGTTCTCTCCTGCTACATGGTTCTGGAGATCTAACTCAGGTTGTCAGGCCTGGCTTACCTGTAGAGTCCCCTTGCTCAGTCTTACATTGTTCATTCTGGCTCCCCATCTACCACACTGCTTAGGTTAACTCTCTACCACTATTTGGGAAGAGGTATTGTTCAAATATCTCAAGCCAGTAAGACTTTATACAAAAAATTGTCTTCTATTGTCCAAGCTGTTTGTAGACTAAATAATGTAAACAATGGTACAGCAAATTTGCACTTCTCCTTAACATTTGATTCTTACTAAAGATACATGACACAGATACATACATGCAGTGCATGCCCATAATTCCAGCACTTGGGAGGTAGGTAGAGGCAGGTGGAGACCGGGGGAACAGAAATTCAAGTCCAGCTTCACCTATTATAGATATTTCCAGGCCAGCCTTGCTACCTGATATCCTCTCTCAGAGAGATGGATGGAAGAGAGAGGGGGCAAGGGTTGAGACAGAGAGAGAAGGGAGGGAAGGAAGGAGAATAAACGCAGGCAGCAGATATTCTGCACCAACTATTGTGCCCCCTCTGCCATACATCACAATGACTTCAGGACACTAGTCGTCCCTCTGCTGACTATACTGAGTAGCTACTCTTTTCAGCTGAGAAACTTGAGTTTTACTTGTAAAAAATAGTCTTGTGATGTGCTTTTGTTAGTTTTGTTTTTCAATAGCTGACCATACCCTGTTCTTTCTAGACTTCCTAAGAGTTCTATTTACTAGATGTTTGATGTCCTAAAGGCCCAGTTCATTCATTTAGTCAGCAAACCCTTAGTAGATACTCACTATGTACTAGGTATTACTTCAAAAGTAGGACAGAGAATGTTCCCACTTCAGGAAGCTTCTGGGGCACTTTTTAATATTTCTCTTTTAATTTTCTATCAATCTTTTTGCTATGATTTCTGGACTGGTTCCTTAATTTTGTCTTACAGTTCTTTTATCTTTAAGTCATTTTACTTTTATTTTCATGACCTTCAAATTTTAGAAGCATGCTATTACAAGTCTCCAAGGGCATTTTATTTTGTTAAAAAGGTTTTCTTCTACTCTTACACATAACTTGTTCCTACTCAGTCAGTGATTTTCATTTGTTTCGTTGGCATTTAGTGCCTCAAAGTGGCACCTGACTGTTGCCGCCACTGAGATGGGATCTTGCTATGTAGCCCAAGTTGGCCTCAAGCTCTCTATGAACCCCAGCCTTAGAACTTGGAATTCTTATGCCCTGGCCTCCTGAGAGCTGGCATACAGTCATGTGCCAGCACACCCCACTTGGCCTGATTGTTTACACTGATATTTCCCAAAGTAGTTGGTGATTTTCAGTACTCTATTTAAGTTTAAGTATAAAGCAATGAATTAAGTATAAAGCAGAAGCTCTTGGGCATAAGCTACAAGGTTTACTGGCTATAGGAGGACTGATTTTTCTTCTGAACAATAATATAAACTGACTGTTTGAGGAACAATCCCTAAGAATCAGTGTTTACAAATCGTTTCTCCTGTGGCTACTTTTCCATTGTTCTAGAATATGTCCTCCAACCAATCTCCTACCCATAGGGCCACATAAGCAAGCTGAGGGTAGGGCGAGGGGCTGCAGCCTACCAGCCCCAATAGAAAGCACGAACTAGTCACCCTGCCGCAGCTCCTTGCCTCTGATTGCCTCCAGATCCCGAGCTCTTCTGGTGTTCTACAGTAACACCATGAAAACACCCTTCTGCAGACATCTAGGCTACAGCTTCTTCCACAGCAGAAAGGGTGTTCCAAAAATATTTGCTACATCTCCTGTTAACATTACTTTCATCTTCCTTTCCTTTCTTGTCCTTTAAAAAATGTTTACATTTGCGTGGACGTGTGTAGTGTAGGTGTGAGGGTGCCTGTGCTCCTGTGTGCATGTCTGGAGGCAGGGAGCCATCTTATTATTTTTACATGGTGTCTCTCACTGAACCTGGAGTTCACCAACTGGCTAGACTGGCTGGCCATAGAACTTCTGGGGATCCACTGTCTCCACTCCCACCACACTTCAGGTTACACACGTATCACTACAGGCAGCTTATGTGGGTGCTGGCAACCTGAACTCAGGTCCTTATGCTTGTGTGGCAGATACTTTCACTGACAAAGCCTTTGCCTTTGTCTTTCTACTCCATAAATGATGACATTTTAACTGAGCTTCAGAGAGGAGAGAAAATAATCTAAAAGTCAAGTCACCTTATTTAAAGGAAAGCCTTACATTTTTTAAGTGCTGCGTAAGGCGCTTGCTTTCACACTCCTGGAGGTACATGGAGGAAGAGAATATTGTTCCTGCTTGGTCTTACTTTGCTGCTCACTCATAAAAAGTAACTTCTTATGAGAGGCCAATGATTTGAAAAGCAAACACACACAAAAAAACTATCTGCCTTCCCTTAGGTACATTGCTTAACTTAAATTATATTTTCTAATTAATTCTATGAAAAGTGATTGTTTATTACCCATAAAATGAACACAGCATGTTGTAGCTCTCTAGACATTTTAAACTATATCTTTAAACACTATTTTAATTATATTTTCATTATTATATGTTAATGTAGTATAACACAGAGTTTAAAGGAAACATAACTAACACCACTGGGAAAAAGAATAAGGAACAAGGCTACAGGTCTGCAGATAAAGGGGCATGCTCCACAAGCCTGGTGCCCAAGTTTGATCCCTGGAAATCACATAACAGTCGAAGGAGAGAATCACCTTCACAAAGTTGTTCTCCAACTTTCACATCACATACATACACACAAATAATAGATTTTTTTTAATTTAAAAAAAAAAAAAAAGGACCTTGTGTTTCAACAAGTTCTCTCCCACTTCCAAAGCCAAAATAAGGTCCCAAGGCAGATGGCAGACAGGAAAAGCAACTTCTCCATCTCTGTGCAGCAACTCTCTGAAGAACTGTCTTAAGAAAAAACTCCAACCTTCCTTAAGACAGATCCAGGTACAAACTATGTACTGTTGCTTAACACTTCAAAGAGGATCTGAACACTGAAAAGGACCCAACTTCTCAAGGTCAACTAACACTTGTACAGGTCAAAACAGACAAACTTATTGGCATATTGGATAATATGCTAATTGATCTTATTCTTAAAAGCATCCATTCTACAAAATAAACTAATTATCCAACTTTCCTACATATTGACTATAAAATCTCAGTTTAGCTTTTAAATAAGGAAAAAGTCATTTTGGCTTTTTGTTATCAAATTCTCACCTGATGATATGGTTTCTCCCAACGTTACATTGCAACGCTTACAAATTACTTTGGTATTTGCTTTTGGTTCCTGTAGAAGAGAAAAATGTCATTTAAATGTCATTCAGCTTTTCTTAAAAGGAATATATAATTTTAACACAGTCCCCAGAGTATACATTGAACTTTACATTTTATTCTGCCCTTGACTAAATACTGGGAATACATTTACCTTGAGTTTAATGTGCGTGCATAATTCCCAAGCACTGAGATCATTTTTCTCTTGTCCTAAGACAGAATAATGCCCTGGTTGAATTTTCCAAACACTGCCACTTTTTTTTTTTTCTTTTTAGCCCTAGCTGTTCTGGAACTCTCTACATAGACCATACTGGACTCAATCTCACAAAGATCTGGGTGCTGGGATTCAAGGTGCACACCACCATGCCCAGGCCCCCAGTCACTTCTTGATAATCCAAATGCTGCCCAACACTTTGAACAAGAAGCACTTTGCACAGCTAAGGAGCACTTCCAAACAGCCTTGTCATTTTGAACAGGCGATGGTGGGTAACAAGGGCACAAAAGGTAGATGACTTAGCCGACAGCACGCACGGAGTACAGAGGAGCAGAGCTCGCACTCGGGCTCTAACTCCCAGTCCAATGTAGTGGACAGAATAGTAACCTACAACTTAAAGCCAGTCATAACACAGACGCTTAAATATTTTACTTGTTCATATAATTCTATCTTTTCCGTTTAAGAAATGTACTGTACCTGGAAAGATGGATAGTAAGACAAACTCATAAAACACTCTTAGACTTCAAAAGTTCAAATTCATTATGTAAGATACATATTAAAATTGTTGGCAGTAAAGAATGCTCCTTTACACAATCACAGTAATTTCCTGTTAAAACTATACAGAGCTCCTCACACAGAGACACCACAACGTGATAGATGCTATAAAAAAAGGCATCAGGGAACCTGGGCATGGTGGTATAGACCTATAATCCCAACACTCAGGAAACTAAGGCAAGAGGATAGTAAATGGTGGGCCTAGATGACATGGCAACTTCCAGACCACCTTGAGCAGCATAGCGAGTTCCTGTCTAAAAATTAAAGTAAAAATATGGGAGACAAACCAGGCATGGTGGCATATACCTTTAATCTCAGCACTCAGGAGGCAGAGGAAGGTAGATCTCTGTGAGATAGAGGCCAGCCTGGTCTACATCGCAAGTTCTAAGGCAGCTTGGGCTTCAGGGAAACCCTGCCTCAAAAATACCAGAAAGGAAGGAAGGAAGGAAGGAAGGAAGGGAGGGAGGGAGGGAGGGAGGGAGGGAGGGAGGGAGGAAGGAAGGAAGGGAGGGGAGGGAGGGAAAGGAGGAAGCAGAGAGGAGCCAATGAGATGGTTCAGTAGGTAAAGCACTTGCTGCACAAGCCCGAGGACCTGAGTTGGATTCCCAGAACCCTCATAAAGGTAGAAAGAGAACCAACTGCACAAAGCGTTCCTCTGACCTTGACACACACACCACGGCATCTAAGCCCGGCCCCCCGAACCCAGTCAAATAATTTTGAAGTTCTACATCTTAAGTACAGTGTTGTGTTTTCCAACATCCCACTAGGGAAATGAATTCACAGAGGTAATTCAGTGGCCTGCATTAAAATAATGAAATACAATAGAAAACGTGACTGCTTCAAACATGAAGTACCCAGTGCTCAAGGCAAGCGTGCTTGTGTATGTACATAGGTATGTGCATGCATATCTGTGCATGCCTCACTTCAGCTGAAGGTCAGTCAAAAGCAACTTCATGGCTTACATTAGAGTCTTTATAACTTACTTTAACCCACAAATACCCAGTGGCTGTTCTCCCTATGGACTTCTGAGACGAGTCTCTTCACACTCTGAAGATACCGTCAATAATTTAAAAACCTAGTCCATTTTTCTTTTGTTTTGGGACTTGTGAGTTTCCCTGACCTTTCTCTACAAGTCTCTGCAGAAAATAAGCAAATGTGAGCTCTTTAAGTCCACCCACACTGGCTCCAGTGATCTAGGCATAGTAACTAAGCAGGGCCTGCAGGGGGTGCCATTTCCAGCTACTGATGTCCTGGCATCCAGCATACCAGACAGCAGGTAGAGAGCCTCACCACAGCCAGTGACTGGATGAGGTCATTCCTACCAGAAGCAATAGACTCCCAAACCAAGGAAAGTGCCAAACTGCTCAGACTCAGCTAGAATACAGCACATAAAGCCAGACTGTTCAACTATTTTGTGATAACAATAAAAATACCTATCCAGCTCAAAACTGGCATTAAAACTGCTTTTTTAAAGAATGCCGTTTTGTACAAGTTGAATTTGACCACAGACATTAAAGCTCACCAAAAATGATGGATTTTTACTGAAAGTTAACAAAAACCGCAAAGTCAGAGAAGGATTTTTTTTTTCAGATCAGAAGGGTTTGTCAGGTGTCTCTTACATATTTCATTTATAACTCTTCTCCAAGATCATGTGATTTGTCATTTTTAAAGGTTTATTTCTTTATTTTAAGTTATATGTGTGTGTGTGTGTGTGCATGTCACATGTGTATACAGGTGCCCTCAGAGGCCAGAAAGAGGGTGTCAGATCCCCTTGAAGCTGAAGTTAATAGGTGGTGGTAAGCTGCCTAACCTAGGTGCTAGAATCCAAACTTGGGGCCTCTGCAAGAGCAGGAAGTGCACTTAACTGCTGAGCTATCTCTCCAGCCCCTATTTTGTCTTTCAAGAAAACAGGAGAAGTATCCTTTTGTTTGAATGTTTGTTTCTTAAAAAATAAGATTATATCCTTCTAAGGTATGGGCAATCAATATTTTAAAATGTGTTCAATAAAAAGCAAATTCCTGAGGGTAACCAAATATGTGGCTCCTGATTCAAATAAACCTACTAAGAGATATCTGAAGACAATTAGTAAAATGTATATATGGTCTAGTAGTGTATCAGTTTCTTTTTTGTGATAATGATAATTGTGGTTATAAAAAGATGTCTATTTTAGACTTACATACATACTGAAACACACAGGGATGAAACTAAATAATATTGAAATATTCAATGAAATATTGAAATAAATAATAATGAAACTAAATAATATTGGTCTTAAACACAAGAAAAAGGGGGAAGATGAAGTATGCATGGTAATTGAGATAACTGGTATATTACATACACATTACAGATTTAACAAAACAAACTCCCAAATCCATAAATCATAAGTACTCCAAGAAATAGAAGGTAAACTTGGTGTTGATCACACTTGCCAGTAATACTATAATCGAAAATTCAATTTTACTTCTATTTAAATTTCAGTGAAGCGTGACTATACTTTCTAAGTGTTCTTGGTTTGTAAGATGAAGTCTTGCTCTGTCACTCAGGCTGGTCTTGAACTCCTGTACTTAAGACGTATGCTCCTGTCTCAGTCTCCCCAGGATAGGAACCAAGGGCATACTGTCATGGCCCCAGTGTACTTCCTAAGTTGTGAGTCATATTGTGAATCCTCTGAAAGGTTGAGGTATCTTCTTTGTTATTCTATTATAAGATACAAAATTTTCATACGTTGTTAAGCACAAAAAATAGGATAAGAGAAGGCAAATGAATGTTTGCATGTTCATGGTTCAGCAGACCGACCGTTGCATTGATGGAGGCATAAGTAAATAATATAAACTCCAAGAGGCTATAGAGGGAATAAAGATGTGCACAGCTCTACGTTGTACTCCTTTCAAATCCCAATCTTTTTCATTAAGATATTCTAGCACGTTATTTTTGTTGAAAGAGAAGCTCTGCTCTGCAATGCATTTTTCTTGAGCTAAGGTTCAAGAAAATAATAAAGCATGTTGTTATAATGAAGCTGCCTAACAGTGTTGGAACTCTACGGGGCAAACCTCAAAGAAAGACATTGTTGGGGACTAATTAAATCAATATATCTGGGAGATAGCAGTGCTGTGCAGAGAGGTGGATTAGCCTCCTGTCCAAGATTTTCTTTTCTTTTGTGTTGTTTCAGTTTCTAAGGACCCTTGATATTGTCTCTCTCTCACACACAAAATGCTTCCCAAGAGATACCATGAGGATGCTGTGTCACCCTGTGACATTTCTAAGCCCTGCTAGATGGCTAGATTGGGTGATATGAGACATAGGTTTTCGATAGCACAGAGCAGCCTTGTTCCCACCGGAGCCTTGAGCGCAGTGCTTAAGCAATCTCTCCAAATTTATGTTACTATTTTGGTCACAGGCACTCTTTCAATGGCTACAATATGCAATTAAAGCCAAACTTCCATCCAGACGAACTTGAAAACAATCTTGTCAACAGCAGCTTGTCATGACAGTAATTTCCCACAGTTTCCTTGATTGTAAAAACTGTACTGTCTAAGTACTGAGTGTTCCTGTAATATGCAAGCTATATGACTACTGTTTAATATGAGGAGAGATTCTTTAAAAGGGCATAGGTGATAAATACATAAAAGTGAAGAATATAGTTTGGCATAATTTATCTAAAAAGAGAAATATGGCTTATTTAATCTTTCTCCAAAATTGCTTTTCCACTGATACTTTCCAAATACTTTTACAACAGATGGCTTACTTATGAAAATGAAAAACATCAGGGCTGGAGAGAGGGCTCAGCAGTTAAAAGCACTGACTGCTCTTGCAAAGGACCCAAGTTTAGTTCCCAGCACTCACATGGCCCTTAACAACCACAACCACCTGAAACTCCAGTTCCAGGGGATCCAATGCCCTCTTCTGGCCTCCATGGGCATTGCATGACAAAGGTCCACGAAGGCAAAACACTCATACATATAAAATAAAAATAAAGCAAAAAAAAAAAATTAATGAAAAACATCAAAGTATATAAATTTAGTTTAAAATGTCAATCAGAGCCATGACATTAATCTATATTAATTCCTTATCATTTAACTTTTAAAACTATTTCTGTATGTAGAGCATTTTTAAACTCTAAAATTTCTGTATTTAGAGTATTTTTAAACTCTTTAGACAGACAAAAGGATTTCTTTCTGGGTGAGAGAGGAGACACTAAGAACTTTGAACTGACAACTTAAATCTAGATATCTGACAAGGTTCCTTGATCTCCCTCAAGATGTTCTTTGTGGCCTGAAAGGTGCCCAGCAGTTTGCCTACAACAATTAAGTTAGTTCTAAAAGAAACTTAAAATATAATGCTTCCGTTCCTGCCAATAATCACCATTGAAATAAAGGTTGTCTGGCAATAATTTTCTTGACTTTTAAAATCATCTCTCCTGACTGGGGAAGAATTCCTCACAAGAGTCACACCAGTGCCTGTTGATTTTCTTTTAAAGCAAAGTAAAACACTTATTTGCTGAGAAGATGTTGCACTCTGCCTAAAGTGCATAATAAAAGCCATCTGAGCCCATGCCGTACCAGCTCAGACCCTGTAGCTGAGGTTCAATCCCATCCCCAGGATTTTTTTTGTTTCTTTTTTCCCCTGATGATATTTGCTCTAACAACATCAGTGGAAGTCTAGACTATGGGCAGACATAATAAAATACCTGAGTCTAATTGTATGTACAGTAGGCATCCCAGGGGAAAACCCCTTCACTTTAACTCGGACTTTTATGGTTAAAATGCAGATTATGGAATGTTGCCCTAAAATGAGAAAGCAGGGCATTTGGTTTGTAAAATGGAAGTACTCTCAAATCCATGCATGGGGGTACACACTCTTACTCTTCCAGACCTTAATGGCTGTTGGTTTAAGGCTCTTTCTCTATCAACAGAGCTGGAGAATAGACACAGTTTAAAATAACAGATTTGGGCTTTTACAACACTCTCTTCAACAAACCCTGAATTAAGAGCAGGGAAACCGGTATCTAAATCAACCTCTAAGTTAGCATGCACTTTAAAAAGATATTTTACCAACTTAAGACTACAGAAAAAAAAAGACATTTTTATTGGAGTTGGCTTAGTTCTTACCTGCCCCAAGTCAGTTCTTAAATTCACTAAGAAGAAAGAGTCCCCAATAAAACAGTCATTTTCTCGTGGATGGAGAGGCTTATGAGCAAAGGGGTCAGGATGACAGCACCACTCTCCGACCAGAGCGCCCCAGTTCTCAGTCGGCAGCGAGAGCACCCTGAGGAGCTTCCTAGTGGAAAGAGGAAAATAGTATTTTTCACTGTACAAAATGGAATGTTTTCTTAATTAAATCAGCATGAAAGATGAAAGAAGCTCATTAGCCACATGCTTACAATGTCAATTTCCCACTAATTATGAATGTGATATATGCTCAGTATAGACAATTAAAAAAATACAGAGAGGTATAAAGAAAACAGAAGTCCTCCCTGGCTTACTGCTCCCAGATAAGTCACTTCTACATGACAGGATTTTCATTTCCATCCTTGCTATGGACACTACGCACATACACTGAAAGTCTGTACCCAGCAAACACACACACTCAATTTTGTTTTATTGCATCATGAATTCCAATGACTCTAGATACTCTATTCCACGAGGATGTCAAAAGTCAAAACTTTCTAATTCATTCCCTCACCGTCAGATATTTAATTTTGAGTTCTTTTTATCAATAACACTATGATGCATAGATGAATATTCCTGTTAGAAGATTTGTATACAAATCTGATTATTTCTTGGGGGAAAAAAATCTTGTAAATGAAAGATATAGGTAGCAGGAATTTGTACATTTTTAAGCCCAATACTACTTGGTGAACATCCTCACAGACTAGGTTAATCTTCTTCATTAAATGCTCTCTTTTCTCCAAATTCACCCAAGTAATAAGTTAACACTGTTTTTAATGTCGCTGTAATTGGCAATCCTTGTATCACTAGTGAGAGTGGCCAGATTTTCACATTTATTGACTACTACGTTTCATCTGGGGATTGTGATCAATGACTACTTTTCAATATGATATCAATATAGTATTAATTTGCAAAAGTATATAATATAGTAAGAATATATCTCCTTGATTATCAATTGCTACAAATTTGATATTTTTACTGATTTGAGAATTTTTTTAATTTAGTATATGTATCAATATTAAATAAACTAACACTTTCTGCTGTCATTTCTTCCTTCACTCTATTTTTAAAAATGTATTTTTATTTTATGTGTATGAGTATTTTTTTGCCTACATGTATGTAAATGCACCATGTGCATGTAATCCCAAAGGAGGCCAGAAGAGGGTGCTGGATCCCCTGGAACTAGAATTTCAGGTGGTTGTTAGGCAACGTATGAGGGCCAGGGACCAAACTGCAGACCCCTTTACTCTATTTTAATATTTAAAAAGTTGTGGTGATGGTATAGAACCTATAGATCCTATAAGCACTTCCCCACTTTCTCTAATGTTAACATCTTATCTACCCATAGTAGATCTGTCAAAGTACAGGCTTTATCTGGATTTCATCAGTTTTCTTCCCCCAAGTCCTTTTTTTCAGCTCTAGCGTTCAATAAATGCCAACACATTGCATTCCGTCATGATGTGACTTGGTCTCCCCTGGTCTGTGACAGTTTCTAAGTATTTATTTCTTAGGACCTCTCCAGGTGTCAATGGTATTGATCAGGTGGTCTATAAAATACCTTTCATCCAGAGTTCTTGGATGTTGTCTCTACATTAGACTAGACTATGGGCGTAGAGAGAGTCCCTTCTCACCACACCATCGCTGTGTGCCTTTTATCAGCATGGCTTATCTCTGGTTATGATGATCTAATACAGATTATTTCTCCACCAATAAAATACTAACAAATTAATGTATATTGGAAGATTGAAGTTAAAATATTTAAGATGTGACTGTATTGTTTACATCAAATGGACTTTTGTGACCTTTCTGACTGCTCCCTCAACCTGTGCTAGCCATTTTTCTTAGATTCTCCAGTCAACAATAAGTATCATAAAAGTGGCAATTACAGCTTGGAAGTGGTGGCTATTTAATTTATAACTCTAGAGGACAAAGTGAGGAATAGGAAGGGTGACTTTAGTTTATCATAAGGAGAGTTTTCTCTTTCAAATTGGGAAATGGACATCCCCTGGCATCATTCTGGATCCTATGCCCATGAGGATACTGACAGGTGATTCTTTCAACACACAGTTGCCAGAGCTTGGTATGAACCAGTCAGTATGCTGGTCTAATACATGACAAACAAATGCACACACACATACACACACACTATCCCTTTCCTTTTAAGGCACTCACATTCTACTAAGAAACATGGACTATAAGCAGTTAATAAAATTTCACACAAGACAAACTCACAATAGAGCAGGGGGTTTCCAAATTCTTAGTTGGGGGCGGGGACAGCGCAGATCACTTTGAAAATTGGATGGAAGTGTCAGCATCTTTTCTCGAGCATACATTCCCACATGAACACAGAAGCTGCAGTTTACTTCAGGAGATTCAGAATACTCCCAAGCCAATTCAAGAATACAGAGACAGAGGAACAGATGAAAAGCACAAGGGAAGTACTTGGTATGTGAAGTGTAGAGAACAGGAACATGTGCACTGGCCTTTGAAGGATGACTAAATAGGAGCTCTTCTGGCAATGAAGAGTTGAGAGGATCATGGAAGAAATATTGTAAAGGCAGACACTACATCTCTTTATTTTTCCACTGTATTCTCACTAACACAGTTCTTGAATATTTGTTAAAGGAATAAAATAGCATATTTTGGTCAGTTGGATATGTGAGGCTCCTGACTGGGTCTGCTGAATCCTGGGGTGCAAGGGTTAACAAACCTTTTCCTTGCTGCCTGAGTGTCTGACCTTTGGTATAACTACCTAGCTCTGTTACCCTGGAAACCAGGTAAGATCCTAGGCATCAAATATATTGCTAGGCAACACTGCTTACAGTAAAAATGATCCCTGATTGGTAAGTTGCATCTGTACTAGGAAGATCTACAGATGAGCTAAATATACATGTCAGATACGGATGGCATGCTCTGAGCTTCCCTCAATGAAGTCACCTCAGTGAAACCTTAAAAATCACAACGAAAAATGTGGTTGTGATGAGACACTGACTGTTGAAGGCACAAGAAGCCTTTTAGTCAAAGCAGCAGCTATGCCTGCCTGACATGGATCTTGTGCTCTGTCTAGAACCACGTCACTTGGAGAGACGAGAGTCCTCCAGTGAGTCTATGAGCTGCCACTTGCAGGGACTGCAGTAGAGTCCCTGGGGAGCGGAATTCTTGATGCTGCCCGGCTGACAACAAATGCGTCCTATGATAATCTTGTGAGTCTGCGAGTATAGATGAACTTAACAAGGCCTCTGGTGGCACTACATACACCTTACCATAGTTAATGCTCACAGCATCGTAAGACAAGAATTACAGTTCTATCACTCAGGAGAAAAACAGGGCTTAGAAGTGTGAAGTAATCTGCACAAGCTCACAGAATCAATGGTGAAGAATGAAGCCAGGATCTTTACCCAGGTCTTCCTGGCTCTAAACCATACTTTTTCCCTTGGAACATATTCACCTCCCTGGCAACACTGACCAGTAGGACAGACTATGGCAGGTGGAATTATGGCACCCTGTGTGGGGTGCTATATGCATCAAAAGGCTGTCTGGCCTGATAGAAAGATGGGGAGCATCACCATGTTTTAACAAGGTTGAGAGTAACAGTCCTAACTAGGCTCATGGACCTTCCCCATTAAAATTCTCTCTCTCCTAACATTTTGCCTGCAGGGTCAATAAATAGAGCCTCAGCACAATGAAAAAAGACAGCAATGTCAAAGGCTCATATATGATCAAACAAATGAAAGTACACAGAGACCTGGAAGAGCTGATGTACATTAACACAAAATAGGTTATTTCAAGGCTAACTTGACCACATATCATAGTGAATAAAAGCTATACTGTACCCTTTAACTGAGAGGCATCCGAAGCAGGATCACAACTCACTACAAAAATAAAAGGGGTTTCACAACAAAAAGAATTTTTTTCTGATGTATTGAAAAAAAAACACCTTTAAGAACAAAAGATGTATTTTAATCATAGCTCTACTGAAAATATATCTATTTAAAACACTGAAAAGTGTACTTTGCTGTCATATACTTCCCAAGAGAATATTCAAAATAGAATGGATGCTTTTATTTTTTTCTCTAAGGTATAGTTTAGGGAAAAGTCTGCTGGAATTCAGAAAGAAAGGGAAATAGTTACTTAGATCTTTCTCTAGACCTGAGATTCTATAAGGAATAATACATGCTTCCAATAAATTAAAGTTTACTACTTATTTATAATGCATTTTGAACATAAACATTTAGAAAATAATAACATGTAATGCAGAACTTTAATAAATGTTATTGATGATGTTTTGGTACTTAAACATATTAGGAAAACAAAATTTCCCTTAATACAATTCACTAATCAATGTTTAATGATAATACCACAGAGCCTTCACAGGTTACCAATTGAACATCAAATACCTAAAGTTCAAAATATGGCTACTGGAACCTAAGTAAATTCAGGTAATATGATCCAATCGGCAGGCCATGTGGCCTATAAAAGTAGCTTTGCATTCTAATACTTATAAATGCATACTGTTATTAGATCCAAAGCATATAATCTTATTCCAAAAGTTTGTACAATGCTGCCCACAGTCCAGTTTATAAAACTTTCTTCTGGGGAGAGATGCCAGGGGTTGTGGGAAGATAGGGATTAAACATGCTTTGTACACATTAAGCTATCTTTGTACACATTAAGCTATCAAGTATGTAGCTAACCCCAACTCTGCACTTTTTAAATATTTTATTATTTTTATTTTATGTATATGAGTGTGTTGCTTGCATGTGTGTAAGTGCACCCATATCGTGCAATTCTTGCAGAGATCAGAAGACGACGTCAGATCCCCTAGAATTGGAGTTACAGATGGATGTTAGCCACCAGGTGGGTGCTGGGAATGGAATCCAGGTCCTCTGCAAGAGCAGTCAATGTTACACATAGTCTGAAAACCAAGGTAGGTTGGAAAATCTATTTGGCCACTGACATCATGCTAGTATGACATCAAATTATCTCTAGAAAGCATAACAAAATCTGAACACAATGACCTCAGGCTGGCTGTTTATAAGACTATTCACAAAAAGTAAAATTTATCAATGTTTTCTGGCAATATGATTTGTTTGGTTTCAACAAAAACATAAACAAAATTGCACATATGCAGACAAATTTTATAGGAAAACTGGAAATAATGGAAATATAAATGGCAGAACTCATAAAAAAGAACAAGGCATTTGTTCTGGATAGCGTTAGTTGTCAACCAGACACACCTGCCTGGAGAGAACCTCAACTGAGGAATTGCCTTCATCATACTGGACTGTGGCCATCTGCGGGGCATTTTCTTATTGCTGAATGATGAGGGAGGGCCCAGCCCACTGTGGATGGTGCCACCCCTAGGCACGTAGTTCTGTGCTGTATAAGAACGCAGGCTGAGCACAGGCCAAGAAAGCAAGCCAGTGAGCAGCGTCCCTTGATGGTTGTACTTTGGTTCCTGCCCTGAGCTCCTACCTTGCTTTTCCTTCATGGTGAACTGAAAGTAAGCCAAAGGTAAAATACAAAACAAAACACAAAAAACCCTGAAACCCCTTTCTTTTCAAGTTGGTTTGGTCAGTGTTTTCATCACAGCAATAGAAAGTAACCAGGATAAAAATTGGTACCAGAGAGTGAGCTACTGCTATGACAGACCTGGCCATATACATCTGGGAGGACTATGGAAGTTTTGGGAGCTTTGGACCGGAAAAGTGCTTGGAGCTTAGTGAGTGTTCTGTAGGAACTTGGAAGATAATGTTGAAAGAAGTGTAGATAATTGAGGCCTGGTTTGTGGAACTTCAAAGGGAAGTAAAGAATCTAACAAGACTGTTTGTGTAATATATTTTGAATTAAGAATTTTTGGAAGTGAAACCTTTTGGGCTTTACTGGGATAATCGGTGTTGGTCAGCTGGGGCTGAAATATCAGTTATGAGTAACAAGAGATCAGCATTACTGAGGGAAATCTTCTGGGAAGTATTTCCTAGGGGTCAGCACACAGAAGCTGTGGTCCAGAGGGGGTCTAAGTCTCCATCACAAATTGGAAGCAGGACTTGGTAATGTGTAAGAGTCTCCTCTGTGGTACTGGTTTCTGAAGGTATGAAGTGTCATGGAGAGTAGCTGAAGTTTGGCACTGTAAGAAGCCAAGAAAGGTCATTAGTAAAGGCACAGCCTCACTTTTGGTGAACAGCCTCAGGTCTAAAAGGGTGATGAGACTTGGCATCATGTAAGGCCAGAAGATGCCCTTGGTGAAGATGTAACCTCAGTTGCAACGGAGACCCCGGAATACTGGAGATGCCAATACCATAGGGTGGCCACCAGGGGCAGCGGCAGATATACAGTGGAGCCTATGAGACAAGCTGTGTGTGTTCTGGGTGGCAGGGCTAGAGAAGTGGACCTTTCAAATGCAAATACGGACCTCAGAAGATTGTGAGGGAATCCCAGATATCTACACTGCTGGACTTTGGTTTTACTTAATTGTGCTCAGTACTTCCTTTTTGAAATAAGACAATATGTAACTTACTTTGGATTTTACAGGAGTCCACAGTTGAGAGGTTGGATTATGTTAAAGAAACAATGAGCTTTTAAAGTGTTTGACTTTTTAAGGACTATGGGACTTTTAAATTGTACTGTTTTACGTTGTAATATTAACATGAAACCTTGGGGATAGGAAATGGAAAGGTTGTGGTTTAATAGTGATGTGCTCGTAACATCAAGTTGACATGGGGTCATTGTTCTGGATAGCTTCAGTTATCAACTTGACACACGTGCATGGAGAGAACCTCAACTGAGGAACTGCCTCCATTGGACTGGCCTGTGGCCATGTCTGTGGGGCATTTTCTTGATGGTTGAGTGATGAGGGAGGGCCCAGCCACTGTGGGCGGTGCCAGCAGATTGCTCTGTATTGTATAAGAGACCAGGTGAAGCACGGTTATGGTTGTAGGCTGGGACTGGGATGTGCGCAGGCCTTGAGACACTTACTAAGGATTTCCATGTTGCTCAAGACATGTACACAGCCAGATGCAGGTGTGCTGTGAAGGGGTTTTCAGGTACACCTTGCTTAAAGGAGGCAGGGGAGAAGTCCAGTGATTCAGTCTAACACAAAATTATGTAAGTCTTAGACCCAAAATGTTTTGAAACACTAAGCTAGATAATTTGCTAGTTTACTAATGAAAAACAATTTGAAACAGGGAGAAGGAGTCAATACAACCAATTAAAAAGAGCTTGTTGAGTGTGTGTGTGTATATATATATATATATATATATATATATATATATATATATATCACATTTCTTAGCTGTCCTGACAAGTTTGCAAAACAAGCCTTACTGGAAGGGTTTACTAGATGAAGTCAAGGTGGTACAAACAAGGTCTTCCCCTGTCTAAGTGGCAAAGCTGGAGTTCAAACCTATGGAGAGGAGGTACCAAGCCTCCGACAGTCAAGAACAGGAGAAGGAAAACTGTTCACCAGCAGCTTCACAGCCTTCCAGGTCTCAGTCTGAGGATCGCAAACAGGAATGACACAAACAGAAGACAGGGCACCCGAATGGGAGAGGCAGGCAGGAGAGTGAGGTCTTTCTCAGCTGCCCTCTCTTCGAAGCAGCACTTATCCTGCTGTAAAGAGCACCAAGCGACTGTCCTTGCTATGACTCCAGGTCACTGCATGTGGCAAGGGATAGGATGTTCCCGAAACTTCATCCATAATTCAACCAAACCCTGGAACAAACTAAAAGACCAATACACACGGGGATCTCTTTACTCTTTTAGAAATGAGCCTGCCACCCAATCTGGATCTGCAGTCTCTTCCTTTAGGTAAACTGAGCAAAGACATTCCTCTCCTCTACAGATTTAAGACCACCTCATTCCTTACTCAGGATAATCACTCAAAGGATGCTATTTGTAACCTCTCCAAACCTTGAGGGTGAGTTTATGCCATCTCGTCTACTTGAGCCCCTGCCAAGATCAGGAGGCAAGAAAGGCTGGCAGGATGCCAAAATAAACACACCAAGCTCATTCCTCCCAACCCAGCAAAAATTTGCTGAGGGCACACCTTTCTCCAGGCATCATGCCGGATGCTGGGGATGACCGTAAGAATAATAATCATTACAATAACTAACACATGATGAAGGCTTATCAAGTACCCGGCACTGCTGCAAACAAACACTGGAGATCATGCAATCCACCAACAACCCCATGAGGTAAACTATCTACATTTTCTCAATACGAACGCTGTGATTAACACTCAAGGTCACTGAGCTAGTAAATGGAAGATGAATACTCAGTCTCGCTTCTGAGTTTGTATTGCGAGCTACAGTTCTATACTACTTATTCAAAAACACAGGAATAAAGGACACAGAAGTCAGGAAGACTATCCCAAGTCCTCAAACCCACAGTTTGTGAAGACAGAGCATCTGAAGCAACCCAGATGGAGGCAAGACACCAGAACCAGGTGCCCCATCAGTTGAGAGCTGAAGCTCGGTGGACCTCACCAGGGAGCAATGAAGGGCAGGGGTTGTGCATTCAGGAGATGGCACAGCTTTCAGAGGATGAAGTAAAGCTAGCAAGACTGTGGGACAGCCTGCTCATCTCCAGACCCACACAATACAGCAAGCTGAGCGTGGAGAGGAAGGAGGCGGCCCTGGAAAGGGCAGGGAGCAGGGGAACTCTTGTGGAGAATGCCTTGGATTCCAGCACTCCTGAAAGAAACAGAAGTCATGGAAGGGCTTGCCCATGAGAACAGTGGCAGTTTAGAAGATTCTCTCAGTGGGATAATGCATCTATGCAGGCAACACCAGAAGGATGAGCAGATAGCAGTCTGCTGGTAAATGTCATTAGTAAGGAGACACTAGGCCTATGGGGTACAAAAAAAGTGGACTTCTGCTCTAAAGGCAGCAGTCACAGTGCCTGGTGACTACTTATGAGGATTAGGAGAAATCTACCAGGTTTCCACCTTGAACACAGAGGTTTGGAATTATGGAGTCAGGAACACTAAGAGACGAGCAGGCTTCACACCGGAAGCATCTTATCTAAGTCTCAGGAACCCAAAGAATTCTAAATTCTTCCTTTAAAAACTAATAACAGCAGTCACGTTTTCATCTGTCTTCTAGATGACTGATTAGAAGCTCAAAATTCAGAAGACACATTTATGGCTAAGAAACCAGAAGTCTGGTAGAGAAAAAACGAAAACAAAACAAAGAGAAAAAGCCAACTTGGGAATGCTAGGGATATAGCAAGGCACTCCTTCCTCTCCACAGGGCAATCATAACACATCACCAGTACTGGTTACAAGATTAATCTAATCACTGAGAAAAGGTTAATTTGTGCTCCGCATGCTGACTTAATAAGCAGGGGAATTAGGAAATGGATTTTGGAAAGACACCGATTGAACTAGCTCAGATTAAAAGCCCTGCTGGTAGAAAATTCACTCACTGTAGAAACACATACTATCAGGACGGAAGAAACACGGACCCCACAAGCCCTCCGCTCAGTGAGGGGTCCAGCCTCTTCAGCCAAGACTAGCTTCTTCTCCAGACCTCCCTCCTGCTCCGCTCTATTACCATTCTGGGACCTCTGCCCAGAGAGTTGGGGTTCACTCTGTTCAAAATAATAGAAAGCTGGCTCTCATGTGGAGGCCCTAACACTGCTTCCCTGGTAATTACATCAAAGAACCGTGGCCAGGTATACCTCTGATCAGTGTTGAATACATTCCTTACCTGTCCTTTATAACGACTTCACCGCAGGATTGGCAATAAAATGTGCAACATTCTTGAGCTTGTGAGCTTTGATTAAACATCGAGATCAGTTCTAAAGGAAATCAATGAAATGGCAAGTCTCAGGGGTTTGAAATAAACATATTATCATACTTAAAGGGTTTACTAGTCATAACAAATTACCATCAATACATACTGTTTATGATCTACCCAGAAGTATACACTTAATTAGCACTATCCAATGACTCAACCAAAGCAACAACTGTTTTCAGCAACAACAGATTTTGCTTGATATTCCTGAGCCAAGCATTGCCCTAGAGTACCATGGAACATACTGACGAGTTTCTTCTCTCATTCCATAAATACCAGCATTAATGATGAGTTAAGATGGACTTCTAAGATTAAGGTTTAATCTAGCTTTAACAAAGTTTATATCTACCCTGGTACATGAACCATATGAATAGGCAAAATGGACAATGAGACTGTCTTGGGGATTAAGCCCCTGGGAATGGACGGCCCTCTAGGGTTTAAACTCCCAAGAGCAAGACTCGGTGTCTGATGAAAGCTGGGGTAAAGCTGAGTGCTCAGAGCTGGGGCAAGTTTGGACTTGCCAGACAGCATCAAGCAGCTTGTCTTCCTTGTTTCTGATGCTTCATGTGTAAAAAAGGAAATTAAAAAAACCACTATATTATTTGCCTATAAATATAACCCAATTGAAAAAAAAATGTGTCACTGTTATTAGAAGCAATGAAGTTAGTTTGTGTTACTCTATGTATTTTAAAGGTTTTTTTTTTTTAAATGTCAGAAATTTGAATTCTTGGCGATTAAAAAAAATTCTACAATTTAATTTCTAAGAGAATCTGCAAATTTCTATTTCAGGAAGTTTAAATAAACAGTATTATTCTTTAATGTTGAGAAGAAAAAAAAAAGAGGACTGAGATAAGTCCTCCAATTCCAAAATACTTTTCAGAACTAATACATTTTCAGTGGAACACTACCCTCTGCTGGCCACTGGATTAGGCTGATGCTGAGGAACAGATTGCTGCCGGAGACCATCCAATACTGGGGCTGGTCTGATCCAGCTGCAGCCCCATGTCAGGGGTCACCATTTCCCCTACATAAACATGTGCCAGAGCGATGTTTATTGTGGTTGTTCTTAAAGCATGCTCTTACAGTCGAAAGATCAACTCTTTAAAACTCTGAAACATGAACGAATGCTAAACATTTCAGAAGCTCCTCCCCACAGCGGTTAGGTACGTCAGTATGTGCCTGATATTCTTTCATGCAGCACTTTCCCCCACTGATCACCCAGAAAGTATTAAAGCAATTAAACACAGAGGAATCAGTTTTGCACGACCTTTCATGCAAGAGGGAACAGGCTTTGAAAGTTTTCCTATTTTCCTCTAACTATTCACTAATCTAAAAATTTAGTGAAAACTACTCTTGGGTAAAAAAGGAACAAAGCTCTCTCTACTCTTTCCTTTCAAAAGCCAGGGGACTGCTCTATATCTCCTACGGGCTTCTGGGGACAGTCCTGCTGTCTCCACCGCAGGCTTCAAGTGTTTGCCACAAAAGGCTTATTGCAGAGGGGTCAAGTCTCAGAGCACAGTCAAATGAATTACAATCTTTCTCTAAAAAACCAAAAACAAGATCAGGCTGGGTGTGGTGGTGCCCACCTTTAATCCCAGCACTCGGGAGGCAGGGGCAGGTATATCTCTGTGAGTTAAAGGCCAGTTTAGTTCTACGCCAGCTGGGGCTATAGGGACATCCGTCTCAAAAAGACAAAAAAAGAAAAAGAAAAATCAGCTTCTTACAGCCCTGTTTTCCCTTCTCACAACGTTTTTCCCTCTATAGCATAATCATTACTTTGTAAAAGCTGCAATAGCCAGTAGTTTTATTCAACAAATAAGCATGAGATCTTACAAATACAATCAATAGATACTTGAGTCTATATGCAATTACAAAGCACACATGGGCTGGAGAGATGGCTTACGGGCTAAGAGCACTGTGCTCTTGCAGAGGTTTGATTCTTAGCACCCACATGGTGGCTGACAACTGTCCTTAATTCCAGTTCCAGCGGATCCAATGCCTTCTTTTGACCTCCATGGGCATTGCATGACATGGGTGCACTTACACTCATGTAGGCAACACACTCGTACACATTAAAAAAAAAAATTTACAAAGCACTGCAATTATAACAGCCAGTGACAAAATCAAATTATGGCTAGACATGGCAGAGCACACCTTAAATACCAGCACTCAGAAGGCAGAGACGGGTGGACTGTGGTGAGACTGAGGCCTGCCTGGTCTACACAGTGAGTTCCAGGCCAGGTGGGCTACAGGCAGACTCCCATCTCAAAACAAAACAAAACAAAACAAAAAGTCAAATTAAGCCCAACACTCAAACTCAGGCCCATTACATGCACTACTCCAACTGGAACAGTCTCTGCGGGGATGGGATAATTTCCACTGGTCAATTCTCAGGTCAAACGATCACCTCCTCACAGTGGCCTTCACTGAATCCAGTCACTCCCCATGGCATTATTCTGTTTATGTACCCACAGCACTTTGCTCCATATGCAACTCAATTGTCTAAGCAGCCTCTCTTCCCACTCCTTAGAATGTAAGCTCCATCATCCCAGACATCTTTTTGGCTTGCTCACTTCTGTGTTCACAGTACCCAGATCAAGTGTCTCTTATATAGGATAAACTAAACCATTGGTGAGCGTGCACATGTCTATGTCACATTCTCCACTATTGCCATCGGATTTCATCTTCCCCTTTGTGGGCCGGGAATGTTACCGCTAAAGAAATGAGAGGCTTGGGAAAATCTCTGTATCTTCTGCTCAAATTACTGTAAACCTAAAAATGCTCTAGAACCTAAAGTGTATTTTAAAAATATATATTAAAAAGAAAGAAATGAAAACACAGAAAACCTAAGGAACATGTTTCAAGACCCTGATCTTCACAATCTCCATCTCTTTCAGGTCTCTGATTGACCATCTTTTCACCTGGGAAAAGTTCAACGTAAAGGAAAAATGACGTTTGATTTAGAACAAGAATGAGAACAGTAAACAGAGGTGCTAATCCTACTCACCAGGGCTAGCTTCCGCCCATGCCTGCAGCCGCAGGTGCAATCCATCTCCAGGGACATACTGCAGCCCACCACAGGAGGAAGGCGCAAGCCTGACCCCTGCTGGAAGCCGGATCTCCGTGCAGCCACCCCGGATTTTCAGCAGGAGCGAGGTAGGCAATATGGAGACATCCAGGGGCGTACCACCGTCTTCCAGCTCCCTGACAATCCAAAAGAAAACCCAAAGGAGTTATTCCTCTCTGCTGAAAGTCACACAGTGACGGACATAAAAGCTGACCGGCATCTCTGTGTCTCTTCCACAGAGACCTTAAAATCACTGTCACAGGCAGACAGCAGCAGACCCTGGGGAAGCGAACCACACTAGACCAGACCAGAAAGGACAACAGCCTGTCGCTGCCGCAGGAAAGCCCTGGCTGGCGGTCCTTACTCTTGCTTCTGAGACCAGCACTGACAATAAATCAAAATAGTTGACTGATATGCAAGATTTCCATAAGGAGACCAGAATTAAGTGAAACAGACACGGGGGTAGGGAGAGAGTCAATTGTGAGAATAGAAGGAATAAAGCAAAGTAGTGCTGCTGTGTGAATGCCAGGCGTGAAAAGGAGGCTAATTCAAGAGAAATACAGATTATCGTCGCTGTATACGTAACAAAGTAAAGTGCTGTTTCCGCCAACAGGCATCAGAAGTGCGCAGGGGATGCAGCGGTGGAGGCAGACGGAGACTGGCCCTTCCATGAAAATGCAATGTGTTCAGCACTGCACAAAGGTATCCGGAACAGTGGGTTCTCTCCTCCCCCTCCCCGCCCACTTCCTCCTCCTTTATTCCCTTCCTCCCTGTCTTTTTGTTACTAAGCCTCGGTCTGCCTCTGACCTACACCTGTGGACCATGGCTCCTTCATTATGAGTGCAGGAGGCAAGTTATTCACTCAGAGTCATTTCAGGGCAGAGGCCAGGCCAAGATCAAGTCAGTACTCAGGTGTGGATCTTGGTAAAACTCTCTCCATTTGCCTTAGAAAACCGTAAGGCTACTTCTGGCTATTCCCTTTGCACAGCAAATATACTTGTGTTTATTCGGCAATATAGGACATTAAGAACCTAAGGATTTGTTTTGTTTTCAGAAGATAGCTTCAAACACTTGAATCAAAAGCCCAATTTTTAAGAAATTTATGTTTAAGAAATAATGAATCTTAGAAATAACCCCTTAGGAGTCATTCATGCAGCAGATAGTGATTAACAGAGAAACCCACCACTGGCCAACTTGCAGAGAACAAGAGGCTGCAGAGTACTCATCCCTGAATAGAACACCTGCATCAAACTTCTGCCTTCCAAGGCTCAGGGATCATTGCAGAAGAAGGGGTCAGAAAGTTGTAAGACCCAGAGGGGGTGGATGACCACAAGGAAACAGTTTTCCAGTACTGGGATTATAAGTGTGACCCCCACACTGAGTCTCTATACTACATTCTTTCTAGAGCTATATAGCATTTGAGTGTTACACATATGAACTCACAGCAAAGCAACAGTGACAGCATGCATGAGTCCTATACAAGTTCAAACCGGACAAAATCCTGTGGGGAAGTTGGGAAGAAACCCCAACCCTACCTGAGGGACTATCAGCATCTGATGGCTGTTGTAGGGGAGAGGAGTCAGTCTGGGCTCCAGTGGATGGAGCCATACAAAGGTCACTTAGGGACACAAATCAGACTATCTATAAGCCATATATATATATATATGAATACATTAAATTGGGTGGGGCAGAGTAAGAAAATTGCATGTAGGGGAGAGGGGATCTAAATACCATCAAATTATATTGTATAAAAATTGTAAAACTTAAAAAAGTTCTTTAAAAGGAGGAGTCAGCAAGCTTTCTGTCTTTACAAAAAAACCAAAGAGCAAATATTTCTGAGTTTGAGGCCAGCCTGGGATCCATAGTGAGACTCCTTCTCAAACAACAAACCCCAAAACAGAAAAAGCCAAATCTGGGGGCTGGAGAGATGGCTCAGTGGCTAAGAGGGCTGGTTGCTCTTGCAGAGGACCCAGGTTTAGTTCCCAGCACCTACATAGTGGCTAACTCTAATTCCAGGGGAATTCAATGCCCTCTTCTGACCTCTGTGGGCATTGCATGACATGAGTGTACGTACATACATGCAGGCAGTACACTCATACACATAAAGTTTTTTTTTAATAATAAATGAAATATTAACAAAGAAAAAGCTAAATCCATTCTTAGCTCTCAAACTGTGCAAAAACAGATCAGAAGTTAGAAAGGGTCCACAGGCTGTAGCCTGATGTCCACAGATCAGAAGTTAGAAAGGGTCCACAGGCTGTAGCCTGATGTCCACAGATCAGAAGTTAGAAAGGGTTCAAAGGCTGTAGCCTGATGTCCACAGATCAGAAGTTAGAAAGGGTCCAGAGGCTGTAGCTTGATACCCACAGATCAGAAGTTAGAAAGGGTCCAGAGGCTGTAGCCTGATGTCTACTTTGCTACCTCGGTGATTTCCAAACACAGCTGGTACTTAAAGTGCCTCCAGAAAAGTCACTGGGTCTCTAAGCCACGACTGCCAGTACTTTGGTTGGCCACTTCTTCCATTTCACAAAATTCAGTCAATTAAACAGGGCTGAGCAAGGTACACAGACAATCTCTACATTGCTCATAACACCTAAAACAAAGTCTTAGTCAATAGTTCTTAGACTGTATTGTTTAGAAAATAATGGCTAGAAAATAATGACAAGGGAGAAAAGCCTGCACACATTATATACAGATGTAGTTCTTTGGGGGGATTCTTTTCAGTCTGAGAATGATGAACTTACAGATCTAGAGGACTAAGGAGATAACAAACCAGGTGGCCTACGGAAGATATTGTGCAGAAAGGTGGCTCCAGGGTCTCTCCCTCTTCTTTTAAGAATATTCAACCTCACCCAAGTGGATGCATGACCTCACAGAAACCTAATGACTTCTCAGAGGCCTCGCCACCTCATACCACCTCTCTGAAGAGCTGGGGCTCACCCCATGAATTTCCAGAGGACACAGCATTCCAGTTCTAGAATTCATGCAGATGAGTGGGGGGGGGGAGCAGTAAGGGACCAGCAGAAACCTAGTTACACAGTGAACTCACTAGGGCCATACACAGTGTGAGGCTTATGAAAGCCAATCCTGACTGGGCAAGAGCAGTTACTCAGAGACAGGGTGAGAGCTAGGAAGGCTGTGCCCCAGAACTGGGACGACCCCTGTGAAACCACAGTGCAGAAGGCATGTAAATAGGTATAGTAATGGAAACAGAGATGGATGTGTGTGCATCCATATGTAAACATGCATCATATATGCACCCTACTTCTGAGAGAGATGGTGCTCCAATCACAGTGAGCATCAAATCTTAGCCTATAAAGACCATTTGCCACTGAAAAGAAAGTCCTGGAAATTTTAGCTCAGTGGTATACACAAGGCCCTGGGTTATTCAGATTTCCAGTATGTATGTGTATACACACACACACACACACACACACACACACACACACACACACACACGTTTTTTTAGACAAGGTCTCATGTATCCCAGTCTGGCCTCGAGCTCACTATGTAATTGAGGATGTTGAGGATGACACTGAATTTTTGACCCTCCTGCCACCACCTCCCAAATATTGCGATTACAGGTTGTGGTGGTTTGAATGAGAAAGGTCCTGGGGGTGGTGAGAGTTCAGAGCCTCGCTCCGCTTTCCATTGGCGCTCTCCACCTCCTGCGCATGCAGATGTGAGCCTTCAGCTTTCTGCTCCTGCCACCCGCTGCCACGCCGCCGTCACCACCACGATGGACTCATCATTCTGGAACTGGAAGTCCCTATAAACTCTTCCTTCTATAAGTTGCTTTTGGTCATGGTATTTTATGAGCAACAGAGAAGTAATTAACACACAGGTGCATACTGCCACACTCAACTAGTAAATACTTAAAAATTTTTAAAATTTAGCTTCAAAAAGGAAAACAGCAGGGTTCCTTGGGAAAATGACTACTACCAGGACTACAGCAGAAAAGAATGAGATGAGGCAAGGCCATCTTGCTGGGTACCAAAACATGGATGGAAACAAAGGAGTCAGGAACGTGTCAAAAACCCCCCACAAAATCCTCTTGAAGACACTGGCCTCATGTGCTGCAATTTGAGCACAAAGGCTGAATGAAGCATACCTACGTTCTCACTGATGTAGATGAGTGAGTGAATGAATCAAACTGAAATCGATGAGGAACAGCATTTATATAGACACACATCTTTCCAATTCATACTTTATTTAAAAAACAAACAAACAAACAAACCTTTAAGGTAATGTGCAGAAGCCTGGCAGACACTGCCTTCCATAGGTGCAAAAAGTTGAGATATAATGGAACAAATTTAAACCACATGACACTGAGTAGAAAGCAGAAAGAAAAACACAGAGGCACTTCTTTTCTGGCATCCCTGCTGAAGATGAAGGATCAGAGTCTCATCTTGAGGAAATAGAGAAGCACAAGTGGAGGGAGGTGTACTACAGCACAAACACTTGTGCTGCGGCCTTCAGCAGTGTCAGGACTCGGGCTGGAGAGATGGCTCAGTGGTTAAAAGCACTGAATACTCTTGCAGAGGACCCGGGTTCAATTCCCAGCACCCACATGGCAGCTAGCCAGGGGATCTGACACCCTCTTCTGACCTCTGTAGCGAGGGTGCACTGACGTGCATGCAGACAATACACTCATATAATAAAAAGCTGAGTGCAGCAGTGCACACTATAATCACAGCAATTTGTAGATGGGAGGCTGAGCTAGGTGGCTCTCTGGAGCTCACTGGCCAGTGAGCTAATGAGACCTAATGGCCTAATCTACAAGCTAATGAGAGACCCTGTCTCAAACAAAAGGTGGAAGGCACCTAAGAAAAGATGCTCAAGGCTGTCCTCTGGCTTCCACATTTACTCACAAACTCTCTCTCTCTCTCTCTCTCACACACACACGTCAAGGAACCTTCTACAATGAAACAGACTGAGGAAGCATGACAGTAAAATGTAGTACATAATCTGGTCTACATGCTTTTGCTGTTTAGGGACATTATCAGTAAAAAGGCAAATTATCATTGAGGTTTGAGTATAAAATGATGATTTCTAAATTCCCAACCTTGTGTACTGCACACTGTTTATGAGACTGTCCTCTGTGAAACTCTAGCTTTGGTGAACAATCCATTATTTCTGTGACATTCCTGCAATCTGCCTCATTACTCAGGTGTCACACTCTCCTTAAACTAGTCAAGGACAGCACATCCTGCTGAGTAGTAGCAGGCATCTTTCAGTGTTCTCTAAGACTCAGATCTAGCTTTTGCAAGTCCTGGAATAGAAGATGCTAAAATTTCAGGAATTCTGCAAATATTTGAAGCTAAATGTCATCTCTGGTGAAACTATCTACATGACAGGAATCAACAAATGCTGCAGATCCGGCCCTTCTGTTTATTTTGTTTTAGTTCCTGTAGAGAGCAGGTTATAAAACATTTGCCAGCATGCCTTTCCATTCCATTCCCTTCTCTCTAAAGTAAGCACTGAGATTGTCAGGTTTTTGTACTGTGACAAGCTACCTGAGAGAAATGACTTAAAAAGGAGGAAAGTTTTACTCTTGCTCACAGCTTCAGAGGCTCCAGCTCCCTATCATGACATTCAGCTTAGCCCTGCTGTTTTGGGCCTGTGGCAAGGCTGCCCATCACAATCGGGAGCATGTGGCAGAACAAAGCTGCTCAGTTCTAGGTGGTAGGAAGCAGCAAGAGAGCTAGAGAGAGGACAAGGGGCAAATGCTTGGATTAAGCCCACCTTTTACAGTTTCCACTTCTCTCAACGGTCCATTTAGCTATGAATGCGTCAATGGGTTGCACTCAGGAAACAGAGGCAGGCAGATCTCCGTGGATGGAGGCCAGCTGGGGCAAAAGGAGACTCAAAAAAAAAAAAAAAAAAAAGAAAAGGCTGTAGACAAGGCTCAGTGGTTAAGAAGAGCACTGGCTGCTCTTACAGAGGACCTGGGT
Organism: Eospalax fontanierii; assembly: GCA_035773235.1. NCBI lineage: Eukaryota > Metazoa > Chordata > Mammalia > Rodentia > Spalacidae > Eospalax > Eospalax fontanierii. The sequence continues at coordinate 65,149,655 of CM069539.1, read as the reverse complement.
TCAGTTCCCAGCACCCACATGGCAGTTAACAACCATGTGTAACTCCAGTTCCAAGGGATCCAATGCCCTCCCTCGTCTGACCTCCATGGGCATGCATGACATGCGGGCAATAAACTTATATGCATAAAATAAAAGTAATAAGTAAAATATTTTTTAAAAAGAAAAAAGATATCAATGGGCTAATCCACTAATCTAGTTGATGGTTAGGATCAGCAAAAGCTCATCAACTCTGAACACTGAGATGTAGGGGATCAAAGTTTCAACACATGAGCCTTGAGTAGGGCACTTTATATCTAAACCATAACACCCCTTAACCTGACTTCCACTTGGCCTCTGCTATCCCTTACCTTGTTCCTTTCAGTTGGCCACTTCTCAGTTGAAATAAGAGACTGCCAGCACCCCCATCCCTTTTTTCTGTAGTATTTTTCCAGGTATTTTACTCTGCCCAATACATTAGTATATGGTTTATTTTTGTAAATATTCACCCCACTGCCTCTGCTAGTAAGAATGTAAACTGGTGCAGCCACTATGGAAAGCAGTATATAGTTCCTTTTGAAAACTAAAAATAGAGGGCTGAAGAGATGGCTCAGTAGTTAAGAACACTGGCTGATCTTGCAGAGGACCTGGGTTTGGTTTCCAGGACCCACATGGTGGCTAACAACTATCTGTAACTCCAGTTCCTGGAATTCTACATCCTCTGCTGGCCTAAACAAGCATTGCATGAATGTGGTACACTTAGACACATGCAGGCAAAACACTCATACATATAAAACAAAATAAAATAAATTAGTTATTTTTTTAGACAGGGTCTCCTTGCAGCCCCAGTTAGCCTGGAACTCCCTATGTAGATCAGGCTGGCCTTGAACTCACAAAGAGCTGCCTGCCTCTGCCTCCTGAGTACTGGGATTAAGGGAGTATACCACCATACCCATAAACATAAAACATAAAAATAGAACCCAGTTATATCATTCCTGGAGTCCAAAAGGTCTTCAGGTTCTACCAGAGAAACTTGCACACTCATGTCTATTGCTGCACTATTTGCAAAGGCAAAGAAATGGATCTAGGCTAAATGAATGAATGAAGAAACTGTGTCCTTATACACAATGGAATGTTATCCAGCTATGAAGAAAAATGGAATCGTGGCATTTTCAGGAAAACGGACAGAACCAGAAGACATTATATTAATCCAGAACCAGAACGACAAATACTCCATGTTTTCTCTCATATGTGGATCCTAGGTTTCCATTTTCATACATGTGGGGGTGTGGCCATGAACAGGGGACATGAGAATGGGAAGAAAGGAGAACACAGAGTACATTTGTCATGAAAACAGAAGGGAGCAGTTCTAAGGGGGGGCAGGGGGACCAGCAGAGCAGCAGGACAGGATGGAAGGGGGAGGTCAGCCAGGGCAAAGTCTCGGTAAAAGACAGAGTGGAACCCATCACCTTATTACTAGGTCTAAAGAGCTAACAGAAAAGTAAAAAAGAAAGATTTAGAATACGAATAAACTCAACCAGAAAACTCCAAAATCTGAAACAGTACTCAATTTGTATTGATAAAATATAAGGTCTGTCACAGATGAGGAAACATTCACATAGTCACAAGGCTTTCTATACAGAGCACTGTTTCAATTTAACCATTCGACTAACAGTCTCAGTTTGTACTAGCTAGATACTACAATACTTTACATGGAAACATATGTGGATTATCAAGAGCTATATGAAAAAGTTCTCAACACTGTAAGCCATCAAAGAAGTTAAAACCACCAGGAGATATCTCTTCACACACACAAGAATGATTCAAACCAAAGACACTGACAATCTTGGAGAACTGCTTGGCAGTTTCTAAAGAAATAATGCACACATCTATTCTGTATACCAGCAACTTCACTTTGAGGCCTAATGCCTAAGGACATTAAACAAGTCTAGGGGTGTGGCTCAGTGGCAAGCTCACTTGCTTAGCTCCAACACACACACACACACACCCCTTTAAAGCAATGCTGTGGTTGCTGTTTTCATAATAACCACTCTCTGGAAATAAAGCATCCAGGAACACAAGCATGAGTAAGTGACTTTTGGAATACTCCTAAAATGGAAAATTAAGAAGAAATAGGAACATGCCCAGGCTTGGTGGCACACACCTTTAATCCCAGCACTGGAAGGCAGAGGCAAAGGAATCTCTGTGTCTTTGAAACCAGCCTGGTCTCATAGTGAATTCCAGGCCAGTCAGAGCCACATGAGACCCTGCCTTAAAAAAAAAAAAAGGAATTCAAGTACAAGGAAGCAATAAAGAGGATGAAATTTTAATCTCAAAAATATGTTGAAGGTAAGCAGACAAAATCAAAACCGAACACATATAAACATACGTCAAGAAATGGGAAAAGTGGCCAGGTGTGATGGTGCATGCCTTTAATCCCAGCACTCTGGAGGCAGAGACCTCTGTGAATTCAAGACCAGCCTGGCCTACTTAGCAAGTTCCAGGCAAGCTGGGGTAAAGGGGAGACCCTGTTTCAAAAAGACCAAAAAAGAAAAAAAAAAAGGGTAAAATTATCTTGGATGAAATCAGACCGTGCTTGTTACTAGGTTAGGGGAAATGTAGTCCAGCACAGTGGCTTTCTTAACTTACTCCAGAGTTTGTTTTGTATGAGGGACGGGGCTGTTTGGTAATGTTTGTTCTCTCAATTACCCAAGGTGGACAGGGATTCGAGACATCTGTTTGAACTCACAGTTCTTTCCCTCCAGCATGATGCTGGGGATGGAACTCAGGTCTTGTGCATGCTAGTTGAGTGAACTTGCTGCCTCGGGAGACCTCCCCAGTCTAGACTCACTATTTCTGAGCAAGAAATCAGAGAATGTTCAATATTAAGCCCATCCCCAAACTGAAGATCTTCAGATAAGATTATTCTGCCCCTGTGAGCAACCTAGGGTCTGAGCTCAGTTCTTACACCATATCCAAAATTGCCACACCAGCTACTTGGCAGATTTCAGGAAAAGAGATAAGGCTAAGCAACAACCTGGAGGTAGGGCTGTGTGATCAGATTTTCAGCTTTTTAAGCATCTACGTCTATTTGAAACAGCTGTCACAATGAAATAGGCAAAACCTATGAAGACACCAAAACCATTTAATTTGCTGACAACAAGCAAAAAAAGGTGGAGCCATTTCCTGCTAAAGTTTCTTTAAAAACTTTATTTTGTGTGTTTTGAGTATTTTGCCTGCATGTAAATGTACCCTTGTGTGCAATGTACAATGTTCATAAAGGCCAGAAGAGGGCGACAGATCCCCTGGAACTGAAGTTTAGCTGTTGTTAGGCCCCATGTGCCATGTGGGTTCTGGCAACTAAACCTGGGTCCTTTGCAAGAGCCCAGCATCCATATATATGCCAGACCGGAATGACGGCCAGCTTGTCATTCCAGTGTTGAGAAGACAGAGACAAGGATCCCTGGAACAAACTGCAGGTGAGGAAACCTGCCTTGATGTGTAAGTTGGAAAGGGATGGAGGAAGAAACCCAAAGTCAATCGATCTCTGGCCTCCACACACAGTCACAAGTGAACATTGATACACACACAATAAAATTTTCAAACTTATTATTCGAACTCAGAATGCAAATAATAAAAACGACTCCACTAAGACGTCTGCATCCGTTTTCAGTCGCTTACTCAACATAAGTGTGTTGAAGAATGGGGTCCATTTCTCTGCATAAAGCAGTTCTGGGAAAGAACAAATGAGTGGCAAAACAGGCAGCCCAACTTTGAAATGAACATTATACTGGAAACCAGATATAAAGGCAGACGGGCACTGTAAAAATTGTTTTGTTGGAAACACCGGACACTGCCTATGCTGTTTCACATGAAAACTCCTCAAACCTCAATGTGCATTTTAAACAGGGAATCTTGCTGAAACTCTAAACTCTGGGCCGGTTAGATGGTTCAGCAGGTAAAGAGACTTGCCAAATCCCTGAACCAAAGAGAAAGCAAACCTCACAAGCATTGTCCTCTAACCTCCAAACGGGAGCGTAGCAAGCGCACATACACATACAATAACAAACACACATTTTAAGATAGTCATTGAAACTAAGATAAAAATAAATAATAATAAATCCCCAAGTGATTTCTCGCAGTCAGAGGATGGGAGGAACAAGCTGGGAGGACCTCACTTTGGGTACACAGATGCTCTGGGGAGATTCCAGCGAGGTGCAGGATGCGGGCTCCCGCGCTCCCGCGCTCCCGCGCTCCCGCGCTCCCGCGCTCCCGCGCTCCCGCGCTCCCGCGCTCCCGCGCTCCCGCGCTCCCGCGCTCCCGCGCTCCCGCGCTCCCGCGCTCCCGCGCTCCCGCGCTCCCGCGCTCCCGCGCTCACCCCAGGATCAGCAGCGCACTCTGCAGCCGTCTGCGCACCTCCAGGAACACGCGCGTCTCCGCCGCAACCACTGCCATGGCCGTGTCCGGGCCCCCACGCGGAACGGAGCCTGCGGTTCCCGCAAACCCCGACCGAGCGGGGAGCGGCGGCACGTGCGGCCCGAGCGGGAGGCGCCGAGGTGGGGGCGGTGCGGCGGGCGCGGCAGGCGGGATTCCACGGTTGGAGCCTGTCGGCCACAGCGCCGCCTACCGGCTGGAGAGCCGCCTCCGAGGGTGGACGCAGGAGTGCACCTTCCCCAAACTTGGCTTTGGTGGGCAGTGGTGGGAAAGGTGGGCATAGGCGGCCAAGCTGTCCTACATTGTGCGGATTATGGGCATGACCAGGAGCGCTCCTCTCCCTGAAATGATCAGAAAACTCAGCGGGGAGGCCATCCTGTTGCTAGCTTGGGTAGGGATGCGATGCTGGAGCAGAAGTTATGCAACCCAGAACTGTTCTCAGGTCCAGAGCAAAAATTCGCGCCCCAAAGCGAATCTTGGTCTCCTCTGTTAAACTAGGTCTGTTTATTAGTTCCAGTCCGATGCAACCAAAACGGCAAAGATTGAGTGGGCATTGCTTCTTGCCTTAGGCTTGAAAGCTCCAAGATTGAAGCAGAAATGTAAAAATGTTTGCAAAAATGTAAAAAAGGATTGTTACCCATGAAAAAGATTGTGAATCTAGTATCTTCAGTCACAAGGCTAATCATTCATATCAACTCTGAGAAACGGAAGATTAGATAAATTGCAGACATACATCCCCACTATATTACAGAAATAAGAATCACTGAGAGAAGTCATGAATTCGTTGCTATTACAAATAAATTTTGAGAGTTTGATACAGTAAGGGATCGGATGTGGTGTAATACTTAAAGAAATATAAGCATGTCAGACTATAGGAGAAATTCAACAGTACGTCTTTTAAAAAGGAAAGGTTGCTATTTGAAACAATGATGCTATGGTAAATAAGATTCCGTTTATTAATGTTCCATTTGATTATTTCATAGTCATAATTACCCCATACCAAACAAGCTTGAAGCTTCTAAATAAATTCTTAAAGCTCATCATGGTGGTGCATGCAAGTCCAGCACTTGGGGGCGTGGTGGCTGAGGCAGGAGGATTGCTGCAAGTTCAAAGCTAGTTTGGGTTGTGCAGCCAGCACCAGACCATCCAGGAATACAAGTCAAGACCCTGTTTCAAAACCGAAAACATCAGCTGGGTGTGGTGGGATGGGCCATTAAATCACAATGCCCTGGAGGCAGAGAAAGGTGAGTTCTAGGCCAACCTGGTCTATGTAGGGAGTTTCAGGACTGCCAGGGCTATGTAGTGAGATTCTGTCTCAAAACAACAAAACAAAAACAAAAAAGAAATCTTTTGAATATTGAAAAATAACTTAGAGGAGCGGGCAATTAAAGTTTATCATATTTATTGTGTTGCTGAATAAATTCGTTTCCTCCCAATCATTAGAAATAATAGTTCGCAATAACAGTTCAAAAATTAGAGTTGACTTCTATTTGGTGTCAAATAACTCATCTATTGGAAGGGCAACGATCTCAGTTCGGTCCTTTTCACCTTTAACAACAAAGGGTATCACATGCTCTAGTACTGACACATCTTATCAAAATATATAATCTCTGCATAGCCCTTTTCATAATTGTTTCATTGATTAAAAAACTTTACACACATAAAAACATATTTCTAGAAGCTTTCATTTGTTAAACCTTCATTTTCCTTAACGCTATGGTCTGGGAAAAATTCTTGTAACTTTTTAAGACTGAAAGAAGCCTACATACACACAAATAGTGCTGGTCTGTCTCCCAAATCCACACAGACTTTCTCTGAGCCTGAAATTACTCGTATACAATATCGAAGAAGTCTCTGACCAGTACTTAAATAATTGCGTAAACAATATTTCAAAGTTGTCTTCAATCTTTTTTATCCACCAAGAAGAGGTTTGCAAGTCCTGGATATTAAAAACACCTGTTCCCTTCTTTTCCGCCGCTCTAGCAGTCGGCGCCCAGGGCCACCTCCCAGATAGTCCGCGTGGGGGCGCTGTGGCGCCGGCCGCCCAAAGCGGCAGGGGCGGGATCGAGGCCGCCGACGTCGACGCCGGCGTGTGCGCGCGCGGTGCACGCTGGTAGCTGTCACTAGGCCCCTCCGCTGCCTGCCTTCCTGTGGCTGCCGCGGTTGCCAGGAGAGCGGCGCCGGCGGGGAGCGGCCGAGCCCGCGGCAGGTAACAGCGTCCCCGCCCCCGGCGCGGTCGCGCGGCGGCCTCGCTCCGGCCGCTGTCTCTGGGGCGGCTCGCGGCGCCGGGCCGGCATCGGGGTGTCGCCGCCCCGGCCCCGCCTGGACCGGCCGCCGCCGCTCGCTCGGGTTTCCGGGGCGCCAGGAGATGCGGGCAGCCCCGGGCCTGGGCGGGTGGGTCAGCGGGGCCCCCGCCGCCGACCGCCGCGGGCTGCCGGGAGGTCGCCCTGGGCGGAAGCGCCGGGAGCCCCTTTGTTGGAAGATCTAGGCTTCGCGTCGCCTCGCCAGCCTGTGGGTCCCTTTATGATTGAGGCGACGCGGAGGCCGGCGAGGGTGGCCTTTCCGTGCAGGGGTTAGAAAGCACTGCCAAGTTCATTAGGAGGAAGTCGGAGGAGGCACACGGAAGTTGTTAACAGTCATCACCTTTGATTTCCAAGGCTTTAAAAGTTGCAACATACAGTACTTACCTGTTCTGGGTCCTGGTTCTTCCCTCCTACCCCGAGGGGGCGGGAATAGCTTGCGGCTGCACTTTCTCAACGCTAAATAGTTTAGATTATTCTTACTTTATCTTAGAGTTCGGTGGTGTTGGAGAAAAAAAATTCATATTTGAGGATTGTAATCAAAACAAATCAAATATTCTTTTGGTGATTAAAAAACAACAGGAAACTGGCTCATTTATGAGCTCTGAACTGTGGAGACAGAACTTTCAAATTTGATGTTTTTGGCTTTTTGAGTAGCTGTAAGTTGTTGACATTTTAATTGTTCATGTTAGTATGACCTTCTGTGAATAACATAAGCCATCCTTAGTGCTAAATAGCTCTAATAGCCCCATATTTCGTTGAGCTGACAGAAGTTAGGAGTAAATTAAAAGCCAGGTAAGTCTAAATGCTTATTTTAATGATTACCTTTAGCTAAACTTAGTCATTCCTCTAATTTGCTAAGGGTAGCGAATCGCCAAGTGAACTTCATTACTGGAGACCCAAGTTTTGAAAAAGAAAAACACTGAAGGCAATACACAAATCAGAAAGGGGACACTATGACCAAGCTGTTAATGTAAATGAAATGTTTGTCAAAAGAATTCTCTTTGACCATTAAAGGGGTAGAAAGAACCATCCTGAACATAAAGAAATGAGGTTCAGGGTTCTACCACTTGCTGCTAAGCAGCTCCGTTCTCTTTTGAGATTTATTTTACTTTTAATTGCATATATATGTGGGTGTGGGTGTGGGCATCTGCAGGTGCCCCCCAGAAGTCAGAGGCATTGGACCCCTGGAGCTGGAGTTACAGGCACCCCCCGTTGTGAGCCACCTGATATGGGTGCTGAGAACTGAACTTGGTTCTCTGCAAGAACAACCTGCTCCTATCCATTGAGCCATCTCTCAGTACCTCCATCTCTATTATTTTTTATTTATTTGCCCTCAGTTATGTGTGGGTACTTGTGTCTTTGTTTAGTAATACAGAACCCATAGTCCTGTGCATGCTTGGTAAGCACTCTGCAAGTCTGCACCTCCAACTCATTCTGAACTTTTTTGGGGGGAGTGGAGGAGGAATCAAACCCACAGCCTTGAATGGGATCAGCCTCTCTTTTGTCAATTGTTGAAGGGAATTTGAAAAGACCAGGGTTTTCCAAACTAAACTATTCCCCTTAACACTGTTTGCTCTAAACATTGTTCATGACTTGTGATCTGGGAACAGACTAAATCAAGCTTAACTTGCTTTTTCCAAGTTAAGACATCAAACCTAGAGCATTGTGTGTGCAGGATGAGCCCTGGGCCACTTCACTCCAGGCCCAGGTTTAGCTCTGGTTTGCTTATAGGAAGGCAAGGTTCCTCAAAAACGAGCTGTTGTTCTGAAGGCAAGTTTCCTCAAAAAAATGTACTACTATTCTTGCATGTGTATAATTTTTAAAGGAAGGTTTAAACAGTATTTCTGAAATTTACCTAAGCATAGAGCCCATTTTCAATGGCTAAACTGTTAAAAATCTCTTAGTCTATAAAATAATGTTTAATAACAAATTCAGAATTGCTGTACTTGAGCTATGTCTGCTTTTAAGTGTAAAATTCCATGCGTTAGTCCATTTTCACTGTCAGTTTAAGCTTCCTGGAGCATGAAAATCTAGTGAGCTCACTGTTAAAAGAATTGTGTTCTCCTTAGTAAAATATTTAACATTAAGGATGTATGCATCACTTATGAATCGTAATACTTTCATTTATGGCAAAGCAGTATCTTTTTCAGCTCTGTTGATGCTTTTCTTCAGCCATAATTCATGTTTTGAATTTGAGTTTATGATAATTATTGATTGTATTTAGAATGGAATTTTAGGATTCCAAAAATAAAGATTTATTGATACCTTTACCTCCAATATAATTTCCTTTGTAATTACAAGTTCTTGAAACTATGAAATAAAAACTACTTGAAATATATTCAATGTTTAAAAACTACATAACTTTAAAATCTTAAGTACTCAAAAGAGCTAAACGCTAAAAAAGTTCTGAGACCATTCTTTTTTCATTGCTTGCAAAGAGGAACTAAATAAGACACAATATTACATCTTTTAAATGTGTTAGACTGAACTTTTTGTCCCTAAAGTACCTGAGAAACAACCTGAGGGAGAAAGGATTTGTTTTAGGTCATAATTTCTGCCCATGCCCTTGGCTCTGTTGCTTCTGGACCTCTGGCCGGGAAGAGCATCATGCCAAGGGAGCATGTTGCAAAGGCTCTTCCCCTCAGGAAGGAGGGTGGTGACAAGATGCAGCCTCCCTGTAGTGCCTGCTCCCAACCTGCTTTCTCCAGGTCCCACTTCTCAAAGTCTCCAGAACCTCTCAAAATAGCACCAGTGGCTGGGGACCAAACCTTTTGGGGGTGTCACTGGTATCCAACCATAAGGGCATTTTATCTGTTATATATTACTTGGTTAACGATGAGTGCTATTAATGCATAATTTTGCTTGAGAGGAGGCTTGGGGTTTAAAATATTTGATTTTGACAGATAATCCTCAAATCAGGAAGTTCGGTCTCTGAAATAAAACTTTAGTAGATGAGTAAAGCTAATGTTTCAGTTTAATAAACCTATTTATTGGCAGTTGATAGTATGAAAATACTGTTGATGCCTTTGTCTTTAAACTGTGATTTCTTTTTTTTCTTGATTGTACTTGCCTCTTCCTCTTCAAGCCATGTAAGCTTGAAACTTCAGTGACATTACATTATACTGATTAAGATAGTGTCAAATTTATTAAGGAAAAATTTACATACAGTATTACACACCTGTTTGATCACATATTTTAATAGGTTTTAACAAGGACACATGCCCAGGTAACCAACACCCAAATCAAGATTTGGCATTTGCTACCATCCAGATCTGTATTGTTTAGAATTTACCTCCTTTAGAATATTCTGCATGTCTAAATTATATCTTCTTTTATTTTCTCTCTCTCTTTTTTTTTTTTTCTTGTGAGATTGTAGCCCCATGTTAGCCAGAGCTTCATACAGCTGAACTTTTTTTTAATGTTGGAAGATCTACTTATAAAGTGACTGGCTCACATGAGTAGCAAGTTTTTTTCTGGCAACTGGGGGGCAATCCTCCCTATGTGGATCTCTACAGGGCTTCCTGATTATTCTTATGACAGGACAAGTAGCTGGCCCCCGGATGTGTGAGCCAAGAAATATTGAGGTGGAAAGCTACTGTATTTTATAGGATTGGGTAGAGGTGAACTGAGTGCATGTACATCATTGAAGACACAGCTCTGACTCATTTTGAGGGTTTGTTATGAGATGAAAGAGAAGGGAAGTGCCACACAGCTGTTAGTTTACACCCATTCATATCTGTTTCTCTGTCTCTGTGTCTTTGTCGCACATGCGCACATGCAGAGGATCAAACCCAGGACTTGTACATGCTCAGCATTGAGCGATATCCCCAATCCCTAGTTGATATTCTTTAGGAACATTATTTACTCAGTCTTTTTAAAATGTTTAAACACGTTATTATACATAGGAAATAATTCATTAATTTTGAAAGGCTATAGTGAAACTCCCTTCCTGTCCTTCATCTCCCTGATTATCTGTCTCCAGACGGTAATTAGCTTTATTTTTGGTGTTCTTTTAGAGATGTTTCATGTACATGCAAATTGATATATATTCCCTTTCTCCTGTAAATGTTAACTTTATAAGCACTGTTCTGCATCTTGCTTTTACTTAAGTTTATGTATCTTGGGAACGTTTTCTAAATCAATACATAGAGTTTATCCATTCTTTTTTTGTCAACTGAGCATATCCTGTTGTTCAGTTTTTATAATGTTTATTGAGAATTCCCTGTGAGTAAAGCACTTTGCTATGAACTAGGGATGTGAAAGCTAAAATAGATGAGCCCTCCATCACAGAGATGATGAGTCCTGGGAGTGACACCTCAGTCACAATAAAGCAGTATAAGTTCTGGGATAGAGCTGTAACGTATGGTAGTTGAGAGAAGGAGAAATGGGAGTGCTGGAGGGATGGTGAGATGGCCAGGGAAGACTCTGCCACCTGAATGAGACCTGAGGCCTTCAGGAGGTCTGCAAGATGAGTAGGAACTAACCAAGTAGGAATTTAGCTTTTCAGACAGCGAAAATGAAAGACTACATCTCAAAAGAAAAGAAAAACCTTTTAAAAAGACTACTACAGCCGGGATGTGGTGGCACATGCCTTTAATCCCGGCACTTAGTATCTCTGTGAGGCTAGCCTGGTCTATGTAGCGAGTTCCAGGCCAGCTAGGGTTACAGGGAGATGCTGTCTCAAACCAAAAAAATAAAAAAGACTACTACAGTAATTACAATAATCTAAACAGTGTGGTGCTACTTCAAGACATACCAGTGGATTAAAGTAGAGAGTCCAAATGACCATGGAGGTGTCCGTTGGCAAATGTCATATGTTGCTTCATGGAAGTGCCAGAACCACCCAGTACATAAAAGACAGCTTTAATGGATCTATAACCTGTAGAAAAATGAAATTGGGTCCTTATGTATCCAAAAATGAACTTAACAAGTTAAACTCCTAAAAAGACATGACAAACACTCCTCATAGCAGAAAAGTAGTAGAAAAACTTGATGACATTGAGTTTTGCTATGATTCTTGAATATGAAAGCCCAGGTAATCATAGCACAAATAGACAAATGAGTTATAGCAAACTTAAAATTTTATGTGTGGAAGGATACAATAGTGAAAACACAGCCTGTGGACCAGGAAAAAATAGTCATAAATCACATCTGGTAAGAGACAAGCAGAGTGCATAAAGAACTACAAGCCAGCAGCAAGACTACCCTGGTTAAAATCAGGACAAGGAATTGAATAGACATCTCTCCAAAGATATTAATGGTCAACAGATACGAAACGTGAAAAATGTTCAATGTTAAGATGCAAATGAAAACAGCACTGCAACACTGTCATACCTAGAGTGGCTAGTACCAAAACGAAACACTACCCAAAGAACAGTGACTGAGGGAGAGTATAAGAGAAATTAGAAGCCTTGTAACTATAGATAGGCGTGTAGAAGGTGCAGCCATGTTGGAAAATAGTAAGATTGTTCCTTAGGCTGGGAGATGGCTCAGTAGATAAAGTACCTGTCACACAAGCATAAGGACCAGAGTTTGAATCTCTAGTACCCAGTAAACCCTGGGTAGGCCCAGCAGCATGCCTGCAATTCCGGCTCTTGGAGTCCCCAAAGGAACTGGCTGACTAGACTAGCCCATGCAGGTGAGCTCTGGGTTCAACTGAGAGATGCTGGCCAAAGAATACTGAATGTCAGTCTCAGGCCTTCATCCTGAGATGTATATGTGCACCTGCATATGCAGTGAGCCTGCATACATGCAGACACACATGCACACCACACATACAGAAATAAAACTAGCCCTGTGGTCCACGAATCACACTTTTCAATACACACGTGCACACATGCACACACACACACATAATCATTGAAAGCAGAGTCGTAAAGAGATGTTAGCGTGCCTGTATTGGTAGTACCATTTAGGACAGCTGACAGGTAGAAACAACCTAAATGTACAAAAATAAATAAATAAAAAGGTATTCTAGGTAATAGAATATTATTTCACCTTGAAAAAGAAATTCTGTTACATGCTATAATGTGAGTGAATGTTGAGGACATTTGCTAAATTAAATATGCCTGTCATAGTGAAAAGTCAGGTGCTATGTGGTTCTACTTAGGTGAAGTACCTAATGTCCTCAAAATGATTGCCAGGGGTTGGGTGGTCGAGATTGTTTAATGGATGTAGGGAGTTCATTCTTGCAAGGTAAAAGAGTCATAGATTATTCAACTTGCCTGTACATATAATACTATATATTCAGTGGTTAAGATGGCAAATTTTATTTTGGTTTACAATTAAAAAAAACTATTTTCAACATGTGTGCATTTTAAGATATGATAATATAATTTAAAGCATATTTATAAATGTTGAAAAAGGTACCAATTAAAGAATGAGCCAGGTCAAGAGTTGAGTCATGAAGGTGTCATTCTGAAGCACCACACTGGAAATATCTGTCATCTAACAGAGAAGCTTCAGGTGATAAAGAGAAACAGGACAGAGCAAGGAAAGGCACTGAGGTGAAGGGAGTAAGCCTTGAACAGCTGGCAGATGCCTAGGTTTGGCTTGGCTGGGAGAGAAGTAAAAATGATAGGATTAAATGTGTGGGTCCTGTTGATAAGAAGGCTTTGGTCATCACTATGAACTTATATTTCATTTGTAAGGAATTTAATGTCATAGTTGTAACAAGGACATTTCTTACATGCTAAGAAAACTGAAGTGCCTTTCAGGATGGTCAGATTTGCTTTTCTGAGCTCGTAGGAAGTAAAGTATTATAACTACTTTTTTCTTGTAAAAGTAACTGGCTCTTGGAGAATGTGAAAGTAATGAAAATAAAAGTCTGTTATGATTTAAGCGTGAAACATTCAGGAGCCATGGATAGAAGACCATTCGGAGAGACAGGCACATTTGTGAACGTTACTAGAACTGATCTAAAGTCCATCTTCCTGGTGTCAAAAGTAGCCGTGGCTTGTGCAGCTGGGAGATGTTGGTACTGTTCATAGTGATAAAATCAAGAGGGAAATCTCAGAACCAGTAGTAGCAGTGTTGATGGTTTATAGTTCTTGCTTGGATTGTCTTAACCCGAAGGAAACACAGAGATAAGGAATGAAGATTAAGAAGGGACGTAGTTGTAAGGTTGTGACTTCGAAGTGTTTTAAGTGCCTGCTATTAATAAAGAGATCTGAACACACATTTTACAGTAATAATGCGGTACTTCCTTTTGATTCCAACTCTGTCAGATTCTTTGGTATCTACTAAAATTGTTCACTCTTTCTGAGAATACCTCGAGTGCACCTCTGCACTGCCATAATATGCATTATTCATATTAACCTGTATTCACCCTAACCTTGAAACACAAGGGTTCATGCACATTTGAGAGTTATGAGAGGGGCAGGTATGCTAGGTGGTGCCAGTTTTCCTCTGTAAAGTGTCTTGATAAATCCACAATCAGTTCTCTTCTCTTTGCTGCCCTCTGTGCAAGACTACTTTCTGTACTGCTCTTCCTTACCTTTGAGTGAACCGATGTGTAGAGGCGATATGCTTGGTGCAGTGGGAATTTTATTTTTATCTCTATGTGTAAAGTTATTCAGCTGATATGCTGGTGCCTTCCTGTGTGTTTGTTGTTGTTTTGTTTTTGTCTTTTGAGACAGGGTCTCCCTATAGCCTCAGCTGGCTTGGAACTTACTATGGAGATCTGACTGGCCTCAATCTCACAGAGATCTGCCTGCCTTTGCCTTCCAAGTGCTGGGATTAAAGGTGTGTGTCACCAGGCCTGGCATCCTTCTGTAATATTTTGAACCAATCATTTGCGTGCATCAACACAATTGAATTTGATCCATGTAGATGATTTGGATTTTTTGTACATGTGTTCTGGTATCGCCAGACTATCTTTGCTTGCCACCTAAATCTGCTCTGTCATTTCTTCCTTTTTAAATGGTATATATATCCATATCCATATATATCCATATCCATATATATATATGGATATCAAACATTTTAATACCGGGAAATAGTATCTATCTGAAAGATACATTTAAAAAAATTTTTTTAATGTGTATGAATGTATTGCCTGCATGTGTGTAAGTATACCCATGTTATGCATTACCCTTGGAGGTCAGAAGAGGGCGTCAGATCCCCTGGAGCTGAAATTACAGATGGTTGTTAACCTCCATGTGGGTGGGAGGAACTGAAAGCAGGTTCTCTGCAAGAGCAACCAGTGCTCTTAATCACTGAGCCATCTCTCTAGGCCCTGAAAGATATATTTTTGAAAAGTATGGTACATCCTAAAGCTAAAATTATTTGAGTTTCTTAGTAAATTCTACTTTCTATAGGTGGGGTTGATATAGTGATATATAACTAAGCTAAAATATGTGAATAAACTATCAGTGATATGCACAGGATTCCTCAAAATGTAGGAAACTTCTTTAAAATATTTTGCCCCCCATTAAGGTACATTCTTGTGATTACATCTGTCTTTGACAAGAGAGAAAACACACACACACACACACACACACACACACACACACACACACACAGCGCCAGTCTTATTAGCTCCTATAAACCATCCCTTCGGTATGTAGTAGTGTGATAAGTGCCTTCACTACAATGGGAATCCTCCTGTGGGGCCTTGGATACTCCCAAGTTTGAGAAGAGCCAAGCCTGTCTTTCTGATTTGAATGTATAACCCAACCTGCAGCATCTCTAGGGTTTCATTTCATTAGGGACAGATTTTACTTCAGATTTTTTTTCTCAGGGGAGTAGATGTCTTTTTATGGGTATGGTGTATGATCCTGCTTCCACCATGCCATTTATTGAAATTTAGGAGGAATGATAAAAAGATATGAACATGGCTGAAGAGATGGCTCAGGAGTTAAGAGCACGGGATGCTCTTGCAGAGGCCCTAGGTTTGATTCCCAGCTCCCACAAGGCTGCTAACAACCGTCTATAACTTTAGTTCTAGAGGAATCTAGTGCTGCCTTCTGACCTCCATGAGCACTATATGACATGGGTGTACTTACACACATGCAGGCAATACACTTGTACACATAAAATAAAAATATTTATATATAATATATAATAATTATATAATATTTATTCATATAAAATAAAATATATTTTAAAAGGTAGGAAAGCATTTCCTCTTTTCCTTTTTAAATAAGGACACTAGGAAAAATAAAGTACAGCATCTAAGAAAGATCTGTGTAGCCTGAATGTTTGGGTGCCTGATCATGTCCATGTATGTGTGTGTCCATGTGGAGGCCAGAGGACATCCTCACCTTTTTGGGGCTTTCTGCTTATCTTCAGATAGGGTCTCTCATTGATCTGGAGCTTTCCAGGTAGGCCTAACTGTTCGGCTGGTATCTGCCTGTCTCCACCTCTTCAATGACTGCATTGTAAGCATGTTACCAAATGTGGGTTCTGGAGATCAAACTCAGGTCATTGTGCTTACAAGGTAAGGACTTCACCAATGGAGCCATTTCCCCAGCCTCAAGAATAGACATTTAGCAAAAGAAGATGTGTAAATGGTCATTCATTACTAATAACCAGGAAGATGCAAATTAAAACTAATGGCATGACATCATCTCACCCAAATTAGAGTGACTGTTATTAAATGCTGGCAAGGATGTGGAAAATGAGAAGTATATTGGTCAGGGTTCTCTAGAGGAACAGAATTGATAAAATTGTGTGCCTGTGTGCGGGTGTGTGTGTGTGTGTTTGTGTTTGAGAGAAGGTCTTCATGTAGTCCCAGGTGGCCTGGAACTCCCTGCGTAGACTTGGCTGGTCTTGATCTCACAGAAATCCACCTGCCTCTGCCTCCCAGTGGGATAAAGACTTGTGCTATCACACCTGGCCTTACACTATATATTTGAAATGGGGATTTATTAGATTAGCTTACATGGTAGAAGCTAAGGAGTCTAACAATGGCTCTCTGTGTGCTGGAGAGTTTGAGAATCTAGTTGCTGCTCAGTCCGCAAAGCTGGATGCCTGAGTAGCCTCAGTCTGGAGAGTCACTAGTCTTCAGTCCACCTGGGAAGACCGAAGATGTTCTCTGATGGCAGTGGAGGCCGCAGCGGTAATAGCAGTGGGATAAATGCGCTCAGCATGAGAAGCAAAGGGCAGGGCCGTGGCAGCACTGCTCTTTCTTTAGACCTCTTTACATCTGAACTGCCCTCCAAAGGTGCTATCCATGCTGGGGGAGGTCTTCTCCTCATGTAGTCATTCCTGAAAAGCCCCTCCCAGACCCACCAGAAGTGTGTCTCTTAGTTGATTCCAGATCCAACAAAGTTGATAAAATTAAACACGGTTGGAATGTGAACTAATAAAGCCATTATAAAATCAATGTTGTGGTTCCTCAGAAAACTAAAAATAGGCCCATCATACAGTATAGTTCTAGGAATATATCCAAAGGAAAATAAATCAGTATGTTGAAGAAATACCTGCACTTATTTATCATAGCATTATTCATATGAGCTAAGATATGAAATCAGCCTGAGTGCCCATCAAATGAAGAACATGTAAAAAACAAATTGTGTGTGTGTGCATATAATGGACTGTTATTTAGCCATAAAAATGAGTCCCATCATTGTCTCTAACACAAATAAAACTGAAGAATTGAGTGTATTAAGTGAAATAAATCAGATGCAAAAAGACAAAAACTGCACGTCCTTGCTAATATGTGGATGATGAGAAGCTGGTTTCAGAGAAGTCAAGAAAAGCATAGGTTACAGGAGAAGTAGCTGACAGGTATGGAGTGCACATGGTTAGGAGCAGTGTTCTACAGTACAGCACAACACAGCTTAGCATAGCCTAACATAGCGTAGTACAGTAGAGAGGTGTTCTATAGCACAGTAGTTTAATTAGCTGAAACAATTGTATATTTCAAAATAGTAGAGAAGATTTTGAATGCTTCTAACACAAAGAAATAATACATGTCTGAGGTGACAGATATGAGTATTGCATGTTATATACATATTGAGACAACATACTACCTGTGAATATATAAAGTCATATATTATTTGCAAGTAGAAGAATATGAAGGTGTTATAAACTTTTAATATTTTCTATAACCAAATTATTTCACAAGAGCTAGAATAATCTTTCTCTTTTGCTCAATAAAGGTGTCTTTCTTCGATAAAGATGATGACACTAAATAAATTTTTAAGGACCTGGTTATACCACATTTTTATGGATGTTCCTAGAGAGTCTTGCCGGTTTTTCAGAAACCTTGTGGCCATGTGAACATAGTCTCTATTTGAAGGGAATGATCTAGCTCAGCTAATGCCAAACTGCCCAATGTGGTGTGGCTACAGCAGCTAGGAATGCAGCCGTGGCGATGGCCTCCTGCTTTTTCCTACAAAGTTTCTGTCTGAGAAAATAAGTCAAAGTATTTCAGGGACTGTTTGGCCTCAATAGATTGTTTATTCTAAACATATGTGAGAGTCTAGTGTTGGCCACTTACAAAACTACTGGTACAGGATTGAACTAATAAAAGTTCCCAATCTCTGTCAAGAGATGATAGACACAAAAAGCATAGAGGACAATTTCAGATCATAAGTGTTAACAGAGACACCATAATGGTGTAGGTAGATGGAATAATGTGGGCCTTTGCATAGGCTACCGAGCCTCATCAGAAAGGGTTCTCTGAAATTTTGATATTACTAGAGGATGGGAAGAAATTTGTCACACACACAATTGATCTAAATTAAAGGGAGCAAGTACAAAATGCCTACAGTACAAAATAAAATATTTGATATACATAGGATATTCTCAGGTCAGCGAAACCTTTAGGCAAGTTTTCAGCAAAGGAATGAGCAATAGACTTAAGTGAGCTCTAACTTCTCTGGATGATGGATTACAGAGGTTTACTGGGTCACTATAATAGAAGAGGAAAGTGGTGGCTGTAAAGTGAAGACTTAAGTGAACAGATCTGTTTAAAGGTGAGGGCTAGAAGAGATAATCTGGGAGACCACTAAGGACTGGTGACAGCCCTGGAGTACTTGCACAATTCAGGAGTGGAAGAGGAGCCAACATAGACAAAAATGAGTGACTAAGATACTATGTGCAGTCAGGAAATCAAGAACATGTGGAAAACTGCCAAGAGTTAGAGTAAGGTGAAAGGCTAGAAAAGTGACTGATGATGACTTTTATGTGGGTTGTTTTCTGGAAGGACTGTGACTTAAGACATGTTTTAACTGGCTGAAGCATAAATAGAAGATAAGAAAATAGGATGTCAAATATAGAAAAATCTGTCATGAACTTTGGCTTTGAGAGAGGACAGAGAAACAGATTGTCAGGCAGAGTGCCTGTGAAAGTTAGGGAAGGCAATGGATTTTGATTTTTCACTATGGGAGGTAGTTAGAGAATGGTCCTCTAGAGAAAGAAAAACTGATATTAAAGATGAGTGAAATAATGATTCCTTGAGATTACCAGAGGGATGAGATTCAGAGCACAGCAAAGCGGGTGGACCTTGAGTGGAAGGAAGGTCCTTTAGGGGCTGAAGAGATGGGTCAGCGATTAAGAGCACTGGCTGTTCTTGCAAAAGACTCGGGTTCGAGTCCCAGCACCCACATGGCAGCTAACAACCTTCTGTGACTCCAGTTCCAGGGGATCCAAAGCCGCCTTCTGCCCTCCACGGGCACTGCACAGCATGGGAGCACTTATGTACATGCCAGCATAACAGTCACACACATAAAAATAAATAAAACTTTTTTAAAAAGAAGGACCTTTGTTCCTAACAGGAGGAAAAGCAAGGGATGTGGGTGTAGGTGAAAATTGGTGTGCCTTTGCGGGAGGAGGACCAAAAGCATTCCTTTTGGTTTGTGTTTCTTAGTTATATTTTGTTTGGATTTTCTTTGGTTTCTGTTTATGGTTTTTTATGTGGTCCTTCTGTTTATGTCCAGGCTAACTTCAAACTCCAGATTCAAGCTGTCCTGTGCCTCAGCTCTCTTAGTTATATTTGAGGTAGATCTTTTGCAGTGAAGGTATTGTTAGAGTTTTGAGATGTGAAATAGTTGTGTCAGGAAGGTAAATTTCCTGAAGCTTACTGGGTTAGGACAGTGGGACAGTCAGTGAACCTGGTTATATGGCTTTTCCCAAACTGCTCAGTGTCTCGGGCTCAGGCACTGAAAAAGACAAGCAGAAGAGGGCCAGTAGAGGAAGGCCCTTCTTTGAACAAGAAGGAAGACAGCTCCTGTGAAAATGAAAAATAATGGTTTAGCCAAACTGGTCAAGTTTGCATGTCTGACTCTGCTGTTTCCTGGCTGTGCCAAATGCTTCTGTATTTCTGTGTTCTATCTGTTGAGAGTACTAATAGTACTGTAGTACCCATAGCACTGGATGGAATGAAATAATGTGGGTTAAATATACAAAGCACTTGAAGAGAACCTGGCATTTAGTAAAGAGTGCCAGGTTATCTAGGCCGCCACTACATCTGAAAAGGTCTTATCTTTCCAAGACAATTAAGATTAGAACTTGGGGAAGATATGCAGAGAAAAGGCTGGAGTGACTAGTCTTATAAGTGTGGTAATTGAATGATTTGTTAAAGATTATTATCACACTGGGTGTGGTGGTAGACGCCTTGGCAGGCTGATCTCTAGGAAACTGAAGCCAGCCTGGTCAACATAGTAAGTTCCAGGGTTCCAGGAGAACTGGGACTAGGGAGACCCTGTTTAAAAAAAAAAAAAAAAAGATTAGTGTCAAGTAAATAATTGAGCCTTGGAACTTTTAGCCAGAGTGAAATAAATACACTGTCACATAGTTTTTGAGATGATTTAGTAATGACTGATGATAAATCCTCATTTAGTTAAAACCATTTGGTAGAAAAATGTGTTAATATTTAGCTATTTTTTCTTCCATTGCCTGGTATTTGTGGTAATTCATTTGCATACTTTCAATGTGACAAAACAGTCCCCAGGTATATCTTTAGAAGAGAGTAGTTTGGGGCTGGGGAGATGGCTCAGTGGGTAGGACCACTTGCTGCTCTTGCAGAGGACCTCAGTATGATTCTCAACACTTACATCTTAAAGCTGCTTGCTGCTCCAGCCCCAGGGAGAAAGACTCTTTGGGTACCACACACATGTGGGATACATACACATAAAAAGTTAAATCTTTAAAAGGAGTGAGCGATGAGAGACTATTTCTCTTAACCCTCCTCCTCCTCACACAGCCAGTGGTAAACTGACCAAAGCATCTTTATATAGTGTTAGAAATTTCTGCTGACTTTTTAATAACCATTTAAATGAAACATTACAAAATTTAGCTTGGTGCAGCATTCCATCCCTTAAATTTTAGTTTTTTTACATCATAGAATATAAAAATAAATCTTTAGAACTTGTTTCATAGGGCCTAGTTTACCTAGAGAAACCTGATGTTGTATTTTTGTACAGGTACCTATAGGTAATAATACCACATGCAATCATATTTTATGACAATTCAGGTTCAGTTTCTCTGAGTGGCCAGTCTGAAAGAACTACTTAAATTTCCCAGTGTTGCTATAGACCAAATCAGAAAAACTATTTGTGACTCCTGAGAAAAGACTTCATATGGTGTTTTGATTTGTTTGTTTCACTTTAAGAAAACAAATCAGAATTTCGTGTTCAACTTTCTAGTGTCTGTTCCTATAGCAATACTGTAGACTGAGAAATTTACAGAGTAAAGGTTTGTTAAAGGCATGGTTGTGGAGGCTGGTAAGCCCAAGTTTAAAACATCCTCTGGTGAGGCCCTGTCTTGCCAATGGGAGACCCCCTGCAGAATTCTAAGACAGTGCTGGAGTTAACAAGGGGAGAGAAGTTCATATGGAGACATCCAAACTAGTTCTTGTAATAACAGATCCACTGCCAGGATAACCCAGTAACTTAAGACTGAATTAATTCATGAAGACTGAGCCCCAGTGACCCATGACCTAATAAATACATCTCTTACTACCTTATATGAGGTATAAATTTCAACATGAATTTTGATGGGAACAATCAAACCACAACACCCAGTTAGATCAATTAATTTATTGTGTCTTTTGGACTGATTATGATATTTTTATAAGTTTCAAACAAAACTCATTTGTGGAAGAGATAGAAGTCTTCCATGTGGTGCTTAGAATGGACAGAAATTTTCTGTATCTTAATTGTGGTGATGGTCTATGATGGGTGCACCCCTTAGTTCAATCCTCAAATGTGATAAGGGGCAGTTCAGAGCCTCCTCCCGCCCAAACCAAAGCTGCAAATGCTCAAGTTCCTTATATAATATTGTGTTGTATTTGCATATGAAGCGGGGAGAAAGCTTCCCGAGAGTGTTCTTACTCTCCCTCATAAAAGAATTTAAGAAGGGACCCAAAAGGAAGCTTTAGGACAATTTTATTAGAATTTAAAGAAAAATTCTCAGAGCAGGCAAGCTGGTAATCTTGGCAGCTGCCTTGAGGAGGAGAATGACGGAGAGAAGGAAAAAAGCCATGAGAACATGCAGGTGTAGAGCCTGTATGAAGGTCAGATACATGGCAGACCAGCAGCCACATGATGGGGAGAAGAAAACTTTAGAGAAAAGGTAAAGAAATACTAAATGCTAGGGCAGCCCAAGGCATTAGAGAAAGCATGTTTAGAAAAGGGATATGAAGAAAAGGAGAGAGATGCTTCTTCAGTAAAAGGTAGACTTACAGAGACCTACATGTCTGTGGCCAGGTCCAGAATGATGGCACTGGGAGGTGGGATTCCAGGCAGGAAAAGCTTGCTATCTCATTAACACACTAGTTATTCTGCCCATCTATTTAGCATAACTTAAGGTGAACCTGCCTTCCTAGGGATGGTGCTATGACCAGATGGTTGACCAGTGAAACTGGAAAGGTGGGTCTTCCAACAGAGACTACAGATTTTATAGTTCTGATCAGTTAATCTTCTGGGGCTATTTGCTAATCTAACACAAAGAGCCTGTGTACATCCTCCTATATACTTGTAATCATTTCTAACTTGCTTACAATAGATAATACAGTGCAAGTACTCCATGGTTCTTATGTTTTTATCGCTATATATTGGTAGTAAAGGTCTGTGTAGGGTTTCTCGTAGAGTTCAGTGGTCGAGTGCATGTTAGTATGAAAAACCCTGGATTCGAGTCCCAGCACAAGGACGGAAAGAAAGTAAGGAGGAAGAGAGGGAAGAAGGAGAGGAAGAAGGGAGGGAAAGGAAGAAGCATGGAAGGGAAAAAGAAGGGAACTTCCGTACATGTTCAGTACAGATTTTTTTTTTTTTTGTCTTTTTGAGACATAGGAAGTCACTATATAGACCATTAACAGTAGTTTCTTCAATCCATTGATGTTAAACTCAAAAGAGCTAAGTAAAAAGGTGGCATGGTGGTGAAGGCCTGTGACCCCAGTGCTTAGGGGGTAAGAGGAGACAGACTGATCCTGAGAAACCTGGCCCACCATTCTGACTGAAGCTCTAGCACCAGGTTCAGTGAGAGACCTTATCTTGTAAGATGTAGAGGACATCTTCATGTCAGCCTCTGACCTCCTTGAATATGGGTGTAAATATGGGTGTGTGGGGGTCCAGGGTTAACATGGGTGTCTTCCTTGAATGCTTTAGCTAGATTGTCTACTCTTAAGTGCTGAGGGATGCAAGCTTGGATCTTCATGATTACACAAGTACTTTAACAATTTGACCCATCTCCCCAGCTTCTCCGTTTCTTACTTGACTCAATTTTACAGGTAGGAATACATTTAAGCCCCACAAATTTACTGCTCATCAATTTTTTTTAAAGCACATATAAAAGTTTGTCTGAAGAATATATCTATTGAAGTGTTAGTATTTAAAACTTGTATTATCCTGATTATAGAGAAATGACTCCTTTTTCATGAGCTGAAATTGCTGCTAAAGTGCTTCTCAGGTTTGTCTGCATGCAATAAACAGCGTGTGTCTTTAGAATGAATGTGTTTATCCTGGTCGAAGTCCTGCACAGGAAATTATCTCTCAATAAACTTTGTGCATCTGCTTTATTCCATTTATGTCCAGAAAGGCACATGTTTAGATTTATTGATTGGAATTTGCTTATTATTATTAATTAGTTATATATGCCCTTAGGAAGTCTAAAGCTTCCTGGAAAACTTGTAATGTTTTATTCATTCCTTGTCAGCTTAAGTCATGGTTTTTTTTTTTTTTTACTATGCTATTTTTTTCTTAAAAGCGCATTTCTTTGTATATGTTAATAGTTGAGTTCCACAAATGTTAGATGGAACATGCATCCACATGAATGCATGTAAGGTTGTTACTCTCTGAAGGTGGGGTCTGGGTTTGTTTGTTTTAATTTGGTGGATAAAATAAATGAGGAAACTTAAATTGCTTCTTCTTACATTAAGGAAATGTTGATTTAGTCAATTGTAATCAATAGAATTTTTCCTATTTCAACTCAAAACACTTTTTATTGCATAAACTGTATTCTCTAGAATCCTTTAATATTTTTATTATGATATAAAAGTAAGCTTTTTGAAAATCTATTATATCATAGAGTATAATATATAAATCATACACATCTTTTCAGGTGATTCATGGATCCCTGCAACCCCATATTTGTGTGTGTGTGTGAGAGAGAGAGAGAGAGAGAGAGAGAGAGAGAGAGAGAGAGAGATGAAGTATATTTCCATATGCTATTCAACTATTTAAAGTGTAAATTTAAAGCATATATATATTTGTATGTATAATTTTGTAGCCATTTCTGTGACTTCAGGACATTCTTATCATCACAAACACACTGAGTTCGCTTTCCATTTCCCCCAGTATTTTCCCTCTCTCCACCCTAAGCAACCACTGCTTTCCTTTCTGTTCCTCTAGCTGTATCTACTATGGAAATGCCACATAAATGGAGTTACATAATATGTGGGCCTTTGTGAGTGACTTCTTTCACTTAGCATGCTGTTTTAAAGGTTGATGCATATAAAATCACTAGTATTTGCCACTGCCTCTTCATTTTATGACTGAGTAGTCCCATATGTTTTATTTGTCCATGCATTGGTTGGTGAATATTGGGTTATTTCCCCCTTAGGCTTTCATGATACTACTTGTAGGATCATTCATGTACAGATTTTTTTTAAGCAGACATGTTTTCATTTTCATTGGGTCTATACCATATTTAGCAGTGGAATTGCTAGACCTTATGGTAATTCTGTTTAGCCTTTTAAGAACTATCAACTGTTTTCAAAACTATTGCACCAAGTTATGTTTCCTGTGGAGGTATAGTAGCATTCCAATTTCTCTAGATATTGACAAATGCTTGTTATAATTTTTTAAATAAGGTCTCACTCTGTCCCCAAGCTGGTCTGGGCCGGCATGATGATCCTCCTGCTTCAGCCTGACAAGAGATGGAATTATAGGCATGAGCCCCTATGTCTGACAGTATTTTTTGTTACATTAATCATTGTTATCGCATGGTTTTGATTGCCATTTCTGTGAGATTAATGTTGATTGTTACTTCATGTACATCTGCATGCTTTCTTTTTAAAAATGTCTATTTGCATATTTTCCCCATTTTAATACTTTATTTTATTGAGGGAGTTTTATTTTTATTGTACCAATAAAAGTACTTGATCAAATATCTAAAAGTATTTTTCCTCCTGTTTTCTAGGCTCTCTTGCCACTTTCTTGATAATGATGTCTTACAACATAAATTTTTTAATTCAGATAAACTCTGATTTATTTTTTTTTCTTCCATTGCTTTTTTTTTTACATTATTTTTTCAACTCAGTTTACTAGGTCATGAAAATTTGCTCCAGTATTTTCTTGTAAGAGTTTTATAACTCTGTTTATCACATTTCAAATCTATGATCTTTTATAAGTTGATTTTTGTGCCAGGTGAAGAAAGAATTGAATTCATTTTTGTAAATGAGAATCTGTTAATCTTTAAATAATTACCGAAAGGATTATTCTGTGTTGGCAGTCCCTGAGGTCTATTCTTAAACCTTCTTGGAGATCCATGAACCCAGATGGTAGGGAACGGTGCAGGCAGATAGAAGTTAAGGTACAAAAAGGAGAAGAGAACCCATCCTGGTTGTAAGTTCAACCTCAGTTAACTCCTTGTTATTTTATTATTTATTACTAGATAACAAGATTACCCCCAAACTCAGTGGCTCATTTCAGAAACCCTCCTGTTGTACATGTCTGTTGGATATAAATTTGACAGACTTAGCTTTGTGCATTTCTGATTTGGGAATCACAGAGTAGCATCCAGGGTGTCAATTGTGTCTGTAGTCACTGAGGCTTGGCTAAAGGTAGAAGATCTATTTTTAAAATGACTGAGCTCTTCACTGTAGGTCCCACTGCATAATGCTTCTTTTCTTTTAATTTCACATGAGTGTTTTGTCTGCTTGTAAGTAAGTGCACCATATGCAAGCAGTGCCTATAGAGGCCGGAAGAGGACATGGGATCTCCTGGAACTGGAGTTTTGGATGGTTCCCATGTGGGTGCTGGGAACCAAAGCCTGGTCCTCTACAAGAGAGGCTGGTGCTCGTAATTGGTGTTCCAGGAGAGCAAAAAGAACATGGAATTGCTTCTGTGAGCTTTTGGCTACTGCCTTTATCCCTTTATTCTTTTCAGTAAAATTGAGTCTAGCCTAGGGGCATAGTTTAAAACTGCCACATATTCTTGTTCTAAAGTCAAGTTTGATTACAAATCTACTGGTAATCCTTCACTGGAGACCTAGTACTAGTTAACATAATAAAATAAATCTTCAAAATAGTCATTTTTCTCTGGTTTCCCTTTTTTTTCTTTCCTGTGTCTTTGGAGTTTGCAGTGTAGCCTCTCTTACTATACTTTAGAATCAAATCGAAGTGGAAAGGGATGAATATCAGAAATGTTCCATCAAGTCAGTCAAAAATAGCATGATTTCTAAATAGAAATAATCAGAACCTTTCTTTTTATGCACCTAAATAAAGCCAGTTTTCCACTTTGAATACTTCTATCACTCTGTACACCAGCTGATTTACAGGGTACATGTACCAGGTGATTAGAATTTTGACTACTTCTAATTCAAGAAATTAAAATTAGCCATTACCATGAGCTTATTTCTTTCCTTCGCCCTATAACCTTGGTTCCTCCTGAAATCTCTTACAGGGAATGATTTTGTATGACTTTGGAACTGGTCTCTAGTGGGACACAGTGGGAGGATGAACACAGAAGAGCTGGAGTTACTGAGTGACTCCAAATACAGAAACTATGTAGCTGCAATTGACAAAGCACTGAAGAATTTTGAATACTCCAGTGAATGGGCAGATTTGATATCAGCACTTGGAAAACTTAACAAGGTATGTTGTCTTAGCCATTTAGAAGTTGAAATTGGAAATCTGTTTGTATTAGTATTCATCAACTCTAAAGTAAGGAACATAAAAAACACAAAAGAACCTCAGCTTCTTTGAATAAGTGCTCACTGCATGAGTCACAGGCCTCTGTAGTCAGATGTTTTATCAGCAATTTATAAGTTCTGATTCAAAGAAACAATAGCACTTGAAAGTACAGTGATCATCATTCTTGGTACCTATAAAAGCACAAGCCTGGGAAGCACGTATGCTAACCATGGAGCTAGTAAATTTCTATAATAGAGCATCAGCTAAAGTTCTGGAGTTCCTGGCATCAAAATGAAAAACTGCAAATGGAGAGCAGTAACTGCTGTATCCTTTCCAAGTGATATAAATACAGCAGCAAGAAAATCTTTATACCTAGATGTGCCTCAGTTACGATTCAGTCCTCCTACAG
The DNA here is from genome assembly GCA_035773235.1 of Eospalax fontanierii. NCBI lineage: Eukaryota > Metazoa > Chordata > Mammalia > Rodentia > Spalacidae > Eospalax > Eospalax fontanierii. Next base: position 65,122,234 of record CM069539.1, on the reverse strand, counting down.
AGGTGACTCCATAAGTCTTTAGATCATGAAGCTTGACTGGGGATAATGCTTGTTCCTATGTCTGACTTTAGCTGGTACTGTAGAAGGGCCACTCTCAGCTTTTTATTTTGACCCTATTTTTGTTTCATAATTTGGGTCAAAATTATCTTGCTTCAGCCAGGTATGCTGGCACATGCCTTTAAATCCCAGCACTTGGGATACAGAGGCAGGTATATCTCTGTGAGATCAAGCCCAACCTGGTCTACAGTGAGTGCCAAGCTGGCTGTGGCTAAAGGGAGACCCTGTCTCTGAACAGCAACAACAAAAACTTTCTTACTTCTTATACATAGTTTTGGGGTAGTTATGAATTAGGAATGCTTCTGAAAACTAGTGTGTAGGGAAAGAATACTTATACAGTAACCATTTTAACACACACAGCTTCACTTGCAGTTACTGAGAAAGAAATGTTTTTAATATTAGAGAGGACCCTAGATTTCAAGATGACATTCACTACATCTAATCGCCCTGATATAAAAGTAAATGCTTTCATTTTTACTGTTCCAAGGATTTATCTTAAAATTAGATATATTAGCTTCTGTGACACACATTTACCTCTTTTAAAATAATTTATTATTTTTATTTTATGTATATGAATGTATAACCTGCAAGTATGTAAGTGCACCCATGTTGTATAATACCTGTGGAGGTCAGAAGCTTCATATTCCCCATGGAGCTGGAATTACACATAGTTGTTAGCCAGCATATAGGTGTTGGGAATCAAACCTGGGTCCTCTGCAAGAGCAACCAGTGCTCTTAACTGCTGAGCTATCTCTCCAGCTCCTGTGGCACACATTTGCTTCTAACATTACCATGTAAAGTTTGAAAATTCTTGATCTCTTTACATCTGTAGTATGACTTTGCTTAAAAGTGGTTAAGCTCTTTCTCTTGCTGAAAGATGGCTAAGAGTTTCTTTTCAAAGACTTCTTGGGAACTATATTTAAAGGCAATTCATTAAGTTATAGAAATTAATTAGCTTAAATAAATACACAATTAGTTTTTTTACATTGGTTAGTATTTGTGAAAACACTTCACTGTATCCGGAAAACACAAAGTCAGATACTGAAGTCAATGATAAAACTAACCTAAGGTCATGGTAGACCAAGTCAAAGATTTCATATGTGGCACTATATGTCATGGGTGCACTTACATATGTGCAGTGCCTGCAGAGGTCAGAAGAGGGCATCAGATCCCCTGGAACTGGAGTTACAGGTGGTTGTAAGCCACCATGTGGGTCCTGGGAACTGAACCTAGGTCCTCTGCAAGAACAGCCAGTGCTCTAAACTACTGAGCCATCTCTCTAACTCCCTCAACACATTTCTTACAAAGTGTTTTTTTCATTAAAAATATACTTTGTATCAGCATGTATAACTCTCAAAAACTCACAGTGATAATTTTTATAATAAAATGAAACATTTTTCTTAACTGTACTAAAATTCTTTACTTCAAGGTTTTACAAAATAATGCCAAGTACCAGGTAGTACCCAAGAAGCTGACCATAGGGAAACGCCTTGCTCAGTGTCTGCACCCAGCACTGCCAGGAGGAGTCCATCGAAAGGCACTTGAAACGTATGAAATCATCTTCAAAATCATCGGACCTAAGCGACTTGCCAAAGATCTTTTTTTATATAGGTAAGATTAATTTTACTAATTACATATAATTTAAAACATATTGATAAACTATTTTATGCTCTCTATAGTAAAAGTTAAAAATTTGAAGAATCCTTAAAATTTTCTTATGGTTGTTAAATATTTGAATTAAGTAATTTAGAATAAATTTTAAAATTCAAGTTATTTTTTACCCTTGGATGTCATTTATAGAAAAAAGTTTATTAAAATTGTTGGCACTTTGGGTTTTATCCCATTTTAAGATTGGTTGCTAGCCTGAGATATAAAGTACTTTGATTTCTCAGTAGTTTTCAACCTTATTGACTATCCTTAACTTAAAATAGCATTTTCCTTTGTTTCCTATGAAATAACATTTTCCTTTTTCTTTCTGATTGTCCTTTACCCACCTTTCCTTTTACCTCTATATACCAGTTTTTAGGATTCATTTAGTTCTGGAATATCTTAAATTTTCTCTTTATATTTTCTGCTTGGGCAGGCATATCCACACCCTTGTTTATATTTATCTTAACTGTGTGTACTTATGGTGTGTAACATACTGATAAGAGATGCATAACAATAATTAAATAATGACTTAAATGAATCTTTCTTTCCCTTTATCTGCTCTTTGTTTCTTTTGACCTGAATCTCCCTATTTCCTCTGACACCTGGTAACAGTGGTTTGTCTTTTATGTGCTAACTTCCAAATTAATATCTCTGGTGCAGCTCTAGCTTTAAACTTCTGGCTTACCATCTCTGTATAGATCTTTAAAGGCAACTTCAGCTTGTTTAAAAATAAATTCATCCTCTCTCCCTCTAAACTTGCCCTTTCTGCTTCGTACTAAAAGTCCCTAAAAGGCACTACCATCTATTTACTCAAGCATTTTGTGAACTCTGTCCACATTCTCCCTCCTACCTTGTTTGTGGTCTTCTTGAGAGTCTAGCTCATAATGGTCAAGAACAGAGGCTGTCAAACTACTTAAACTACTTCTATGATCTTGGACCTTTTTTTCTTTTTAATCTCTCTGTGCTTCTTTCCTTGTTAGCAGAATTAAAAGATTTAATATACACAGAGTACTTAGAACAATGCACTCCTACCTGAAGCATCATTTCTACCCTGGGCTTTGTCACTGCCCTTCTAATATTTACCCAGTTTTTGTCCTTACTTTCTTATACTCTGTTTTTTACACAGTATTGGAATGGTATTTTAAAATACATGTAGCAAATGATGTCACTTATGGCTCCTAAGACTTCATGTACTAAATTGAAAAAAAAAGCATCTCAAACTGAGTGTCTTCTATCATATACTCACAAAATAGATCACTTCTGTGATCCCAAAATGTGTGAGGATTCTTCACTTGCAAAAAAAACACGCAGCTCTGCAGTGGATATCAGCTGGACATCCTGTTCAGTTCTAACACTGTCTTCTTGGTGATAACCATCAGATTTCACAGGTTGAGGGCTCACTAAGACTGCCTCCATTCCAACTCCAAGAGCAAGTCCAGGCTTCCAGAACTTTTGACCAGTTTTCTACAAATTGCAGCCTCTACAAGCATCACTGCTAGATTAATGCCAGCCAGATAACAGTGATGCTATATTAAAATGAAAGTTACAGAGGAAGGAGCAGGTTTGTGGGAGAAGGAGAATTCTCTTTTGGAATTGTGAAATATGAGGACTTTGTGAAACAGCTAAGAAGCTACAGGGTTTATATGTATGAAACTCAGGTAAGAGAATTAGTTTAGTTTAATTAATGTAGAAATCATAAATATATAACTGTTATTTAAAACCATTCAGTATAACCTAGTGTTTCATCAAAAAAAATTATGTACTCACAAAATAGCATGTGAGTTAATATTGTTGTTGTTTTGCATATTTCATTTCTTTAACAGTTCAGGATTATTTCCTCTTCTTGCAAATGCTGCTATGTCTGTGAAACCAACATTGCTCAGTTTATATGAGATATATTACTTGCCTTTGGGTAAAACACTGAAACCTGGTCTCCAAGGATTGCTAACTGGGATTCTACCTGGCTTAGAAGAAGGATCTGAATACTATGAGAGGTAAAACTATGATCGAAACAACTCAATAATACAGATGATGGATTTGTCAGCAAGCATCCTTACCCAAAGTGTCACAAAATGAATCACTGTAGGCACAACAGCATATCACATTAAGATTTCAGTAGCAGAGGGCTGGAGAGATGGCTCGGTGGTTAAGAGCACAGGCTGCTCCTGTAGAGGACCTCATTCAGTTCCTAGCACCCACATGATGGCTAACAACCATCTGTAACTCCATTTCCAGGAGATCCAACACCCTCTTCTGACCTCCACAGGCTTTGTACAATATGAGTACACTTACATATATATGCAGGTAAAGGACTCATAAAATAAAAATAAATCAAACAAAAAGAAAGAAATTGGGTTTAGGTGACAGAATAGAAAATGCTACATTTGCCTTTTGAGTCGACTTAGTGATTTAAATTTAAATAATTTATTTAAGTACTGTCTAATTACTTTAATGTATTTCAGCTATTTCCATAATTAGTAAGAATCTAATCCTGAAATACTAGATTATCCTTATAGACTACTTTGAAAAGAAAAAATAAGTTCTCAAATCTTAATTTGCTTTTTAAAAAATTATTATTACTATTATTGTGTCTGTGTGCATGTAGTATATGAGAGAGCACATATGCTGTGGAGAATCTGTGGGAGTCAGAAGACAGCTTCCTTTATGTGGATGCCCAGGATCAAATTCAAGTCTCCAAGGCTTGTATGGCAAGTGCCTTTACTGGCCTAGCCATCTTGCTGGCCAGTAAATAAAGCAAGCCATATTACTTGCTTTTATTAATTTACTTACTTACAATTTTAGAAGTATAATATAAAAGTAGTTCATTTAGTTTATAGATTTTTAAAAATTATTCTCATAAGGGGTGTCCATAATCAGTACTTCTTAATTTTGGTAGTTACAATGAATAATTTAAATAGAAGTCAAGTAATCTCTCTGGCTGTAGTGTCCTATGACACTACACACAAGTTCTATAAAGGGTTCATAAATGTGTTATTTTAATATATAGATAAAATTGAGGCCAGAAGACATTAATGTTACTTTTAAATCATATACCAAGTGAACTTACCTGTCTGTATGACACCACAATGTAATAGAATTTTATGTACTGAACTGTTTCTCTTATGTTAAAACAAAAGTCCATCATTAATGTAGTTCTTAATAATTTGGTTTTGTCATAGGTCTATTTAATTCATACATGTCAACTATGTGGTGAGATTTCAAAGAAAACAAAGCAGTTAGAATGTCTCAACAGTTAAGGGCATGTACTGCTCTTCCAGACCACCCAAGTTCAATTCCCAGCCATGATGTTGAGCATCTCCCAACACCCCTAATTCCAGTTCCTGAGAACTTCAGTGCCTCTGGCTTCCAAGAGTTCCTGCATACCCATACTCAGACCCACACGTACATATAATTGAAATTTTTTATTTTTAAAATAAATAAATCTTTAAAAGTTAAAGAAACATCCTATAGTGTTTCATGGAAAACCAGCATAGATATGTTACGGTTGCACTTAGCTAAATTGTGCACATGTTGCTCTGTTTCTTTCAGTAATTTAACAGCCCAGTGAGGTAGAGAGGCCTGTGGCCAGGTTTTGTTCATGTTTGCTTATTTTTACAGATGAGGAGGCTGAACTGCCAAACTATTAGACTTAATGCAGCTAGTGAACAGCAGAAGCGGGACTTACCCAGTCCTCTGACTGTGGAATATGTCCTTCCAGCCTGGCCCACTTGTTTCCTGGGTGGAGCGCTGACTGTACTCTGCATGCTAGCAGATATTTTTGAAAGAGAATAACAATTTATTTCCTTTACTGTGCATTGAATGTTTTCTTTCTTGCACTGTTTATTTTGTGCCCAGAACTAACACGCTGCTGGAAAAGGTCGCTGCTGCGGTAGAGCAGTCTGCATTCTATAGTGCCCTGTGGGGCAGTCTGCTCACCAGTCCTGCTGTCCGCTTACCTGGAATCACCTATGTCCTCGCCCATCTGAACAGGAAGCTTTCAATGGAAGATCAGCTTTATATAATTGGCAGTGACATCGAGCTCATGGTAGGTCTTGAATTCATGGCTGTCATGTCCCAAGTGTTTCTCTAGAGTCAGGCACACTTCCTGGTGGATACTGAGTGAGGGTCATGCCATGGGCAGCCTTCTTGTTTTCATGGAGCTTACAATCTTTCACCAAAGAAAACTGACAAAAATATAATCAGTAGTTACTGTTTAAAGGGTCAGTCTTTTCATGAAAAAGGCATTATTATTTTTGCCTGTGATCTTTCATTCAAGCAAGTTAATGATTATAGTATGCCTTTCTTGCTTACTGACCAGATCGCTATGAATAGAGCTACATTTATTATGCCCCAGAGTGGATCTTTTCTTCAGTCATTGTTTTCTTTCTAAGAAAGATGAATTTTTTTAAAAAGATGAAATTTTGACAAATGATGTAGGCAAATTCTGTATGAGACTTGTGAGAAATAATGTAACATCAAGGTAAGCAGTGAATGAAAAAAAATCACACTGACTACTAACATTTTTTTTTTAATTTTAAGATTGAGAGTATAAAGAAATCTTTATAGAATGCTGTAGTCCTAAAATGAGTAAGGAATTAAAAATAAACCTTTAGAGTCTATTTTCAAAAATGTTTATAAAAGATTTGATTACTTTTTTTTCATATAATGCTATGACATATTTTTTGCAGAATTTTGGTTAAATTTATTCAAGTATGATTTGTATTCATCTAAATTGGACCACCCTACATGTACACTTGTACGAATTTTTACATGTAGTCCTATAACCACTACTATAGTGAAGATTAAGAAAATTATATCACCCCAAAAGTTTTGTACCTCCTGTGGTCACACCCTTCCTCTATATTTCTGGACCCTTGAAAACATTAGTGTGTTTTCTGTTTTTGTAGTTTGCCTCTTGAGGCTGTTAGTCTAAGTTGAGACACACTGCTTGTAAGCTACAGGTTCCTTTCATTTTTTTATAGCATGCTTGGGATTCCTCCATGCGTCTGTGTGTTGGTTTGTTTCTTTATGTTGTTCCATATTCTGTTGAATGTCAGCATCACTGATGGTGCTTATTCAATAGTTAACAGGCCTTTGATTTACATCCCATCTGGCTAAATATGAATGAAGCTGCGATAAACATTTGCCACAGATGCCACAGGGTGGAAATTCCTCAGAACTAATACTTCAACTTTGTTTTCAGAGCTCTTTGATTATCACACATATGATTTTCTTTATCAGAGAAAATGAAAAGTTGTTACATTTCTATGACAAACATTTTGCAGCATGTTAAAGGCTCTCTTATTGCAGGTGGAAGCAGTAAGTACTTCCGTGCAGGACTCAAGTGTACTTGTACAGAGGAGCACACTGGACCTCATCCTCTTCTGCTTCCCATTCCACATGAGCCAGGTAAAAACATGCCCACATTGTCCAAAGAAGGCATTCTTTGAAAACCATAGATTTGTAATGTTGAGTCTTTTTAAAGGTACTGTATTGGAATGTTTTCATTATAGATCAATAAATATATAGAAAACAAGTTCTTTTTGAGGGAATAGTTTATTAAATTTTTGAAAAAAAGTGATAAACTGATAAGAATTGATCATTGAAGCGGATTATCAAACTTTCAAAAGCAAGAGATGCTCATTATTAACTCTTCAGTCTCATGACTCAGGCCTTCTACCCAGGTGAAGTGTTACCCAGATGTCTGGTGTTACCTTTTCATGCCTTGGTAACCCAGGATGCATGCTAAAATCTTAGCAGAGCTGGTTGTCATTTGAGAGCCAAATATTTAGTCGCTGTGACAATTGTCAGTACTTTCCTTACAGATAAGATCAACTGACTTGGCATATCACTAAGTGTTTTATTATGGGACCTAATTTAATCAGTCTCCTCAATTTAGAACATACACATTCAGAATGATAAAACTAAATACAAGTAGTAAGATGCAAAGAACTTCTGCTTTGAGGAAATAAGGTTATTTCTAAAAAAAGGATTAGCAGAAAAGACTGGTATTTCCATAGTTAGTAGAGAACTATAGTAATTTTCTATTATGACTGGCTCATTTTTCTTTATTACTGTATTTAAGTTTAATAAGTAATAGATGAAAACATTTATAGCTCATTGCTTACATTGTCACTAATTGGAACATAAACTATGTGCAGTTTCTGTTTTGAGACGCCTCCTGCTCTTAACCACAGGCCTTTTTTCTATCCTCTGGCTTTTTTACTTTCTCCCCATTGAGAAAATTCAGCATAGACTAAACTTGCCAGAGCTGTAGCATAGGAGTAGCCAAATGGACCAGAGGTCATAATTTGTTTTTCCTTTTAAAAAATTTTAAAAGAAAACAAAAAAGTCATTGAAATGTCCAAAAACCTAAAACGTGTATTATATGGCACTTTATGAGAGAATTTTATTGACCTTAAACTTTCTTACTGTTCAAGCGTTCACTATTTATAATCCCTCCACCGATAGGTTCCTGTACAGGATGGAAGGAATTGAGTCTTAAACTGAAATGACAGGCACTTAGTCTATGTTCTGAGTAAGTCAGTGATTCTGACCAAACCTTCCTGGGACTCTGTCTTCTTTGTTCCTGACCAAGACTCTCAGACTTTCTTGCTTGTTTTATGAAGACAGTGCCTGGCCATGTTACATGTTCTTTTAGAGCACATCTCACCTCCTGCTATTACTGTTTAAGTTCTAGTTCTCTCTCCCATTGCTGGGCAATTAGATTGCCTGACCTGAATATCTACTAGTCAACTTTACTTGAGATTATAGTGGGGTTTTGTTTTTTGTTTTTTTTTACATATTACAAATGTATTGTATTGTTAGTAATAATTAAGACATAATTTCCTAGCCAAGCGTGGTAGTGATGACGTTGCATGCCTGGAATCCCAGAATTAATAAGCTTGAGGCAAGACGATTGAAATTTAGTAGTGAGACCTCTATCCAAAAAAAGAAAAAATGACTTCTTACCCAGGTGGGCTAGTGGTAGATGCATAGAACCCTGAGTTCAATCTCTAGCATCAGAACTATGTATCTTCTTGCCTTATTTACTTAGTAGCTAACAGAAATCGTATATGTTGGACTTGGTGTTTTGAAATACATAATTCATTGTAGAATGGCTAAATTAAGCTAATTCATATATTAACAGACTTGGCATTTTCTGGAGTGAGAACTCTTAAAATCTTGTAAAATATTTTTATTAATTTTATTTTATGTGTATCTTTGTATTGACTGCATGTATGTAAGTGTACCTGTGTCCTGCAATGCTGCAAATGTCAGAAGAGGGTGTCAGATCTCCTGGAGCTGGACTTAAGATAGTTCTTAGCTACTGTGTGGGTGCTGGGAACTGAACCCAGGTCCTTTACAAGAGCAGCTGGTGCTCATCAATGATGAGCTATCTACTTGCTTGACAATTTTCAGAACAACACTGTTACTGACTGTGATTACCATGTTGTGCAGTAGATTCTGAACCTTGTTCTTCCTGAAAGCAGATTTTGTAACCTTTACCCCAGCTTCCACTTCTTGCTTTCTTGAGCTTTCTCCTCAAATAAGATAGGGAAATACTTGTACTGCCAAGATTTTATGACAATGTCTATAAACTGTGTATTTGGTACTGATTCGATAGTGCAGTAGTTCCCAAATATTTTGGCTGCATGATACTATTATAAAAAATACTAAGGATCCCCAAAAAATTTTCCTCATATGCTATTGCTATCCATATATATTAAATAAATTAAAACTGACCTATGTTAAAATAGTCAACTAATTTATCTCAGAAGGTTAAGTTATTATGCTAACATGAATGCATTTTATGAAAGTGTGTTCCAACACAAAAATAAGTGAGAAGCAGAATTTCATATTTTTTGTCAATCTTTTTACTAGCTGGCCTAAAAAGCACAAAATTGAAAGCTCATACCTTCTGCTTTTTGGTTGAAATAAATGAAAAAGATCTCTCAAGTCTCTAATCTACTCTCTTGATATGTAATTAGAAAAGCAAGGAGTCTTTTAATAATCTTCTTCATAACTGCACACTATTCTTTAATACAATGCCAAAATTAGAGATACAACTTTAACAGTACATTGCAATATGCAATGTAAACATGTCTCAATGAATTTTAATATTTTTTTCATTAAAACCTATTAATTTATCTTGTACTTTCATTGGAACTCTTACTCATATATGCTTTTGCAGCATCAAGATTGGACATTTAGAAAATGCCAGTTTACTAAATTATTCAGATTTTCCAAATATGGACACATTTCCTTCACTTTATGCCAAGCAATCACATTTGTTACAGTTACCACTTATTCCATCTAATGTCCAGTCCATGTGGCAGGGCACACAGGACAGCAGGAGGAGCTCTGTCCATGGCAATGGGAGCTTGCTACAGCAGCTCTGGTTTTGATGTCTGGCCCCCACTGACATACCTCTCTCCTGGTTGGGCTCCAGCTCCTAAAAGCTCTGTAATCCCCCAAAGTAGGTACCACATAGGAAACCAACATTCACATGATCCTGTTCATGTTCTTATCAGGGGGACATTCAGATTCAACCATAGCATTTAAAAAATTTCTTTACATTTATTATCATATGTGTGTGCCATACTACATGTGTTGAAATCAGAGGACAACTTGTATATTTTCACCTTTCACCTTCATATGGATTCTAGAATCAAATTCAGGTTGTGAGGTGTGACAGCAAGTACCTTTACTCATTGAGTCATCTCACCAGCCCCAAACCATAACGTTTCATCAGTAAAAAGTTGTAGGTACTATAACGCTTTTGAGCATGGTATCTAGAAGCTGTCAGGCCAATGTATTTCACAGCAGTATAACCTCAACACAAATACAAGTCTTCCAAAATAACATTTGCTTTTGAAATTGCCGATTTTATGTTTGTAATAGTATTATTTTCCTTTAAGTGACAGTCACTTTATTTATTTGAGGAATGACTACTAAATGTCAAAATCTGAAATATTCTTTAAGCATAACTCAAAATCTTTTTAAAAAATGACTAGTGCCCCATCTGGATGCAGAGCTAACGTTTCCTTAATCAAAGACCAGTGAGCTCTTCCTATACAGAAAGGTGTTATCCATCAGAATGAGCAATAACCAGAACTCTTCTGTTTGCAAATCCTTTCTCTTGAGACAACCATTATTCATATACATCATAAGCACACTGCGTGCAGTTACAGTTTTGTTCTAAAAATATACAAAGTCATGTACTCAAGGGTGAATCTTGAGTGACAAGCTTTTACTGTTCCATCAGTAACAAAGAACTGCGAAATTGGCTGGCCTTCCTCCTTCCCTCCTTCAGCTCCCTCCGTTTCTCTCCTCCCTTTTATGAACTGGGATGGAATCCAAGGCCTCCTGCATGCTTTTCTGCCCCTGAGCTCCACCATCATCCTGTTTTCCATTTTAAAAAATTTCCTCCAAGAATATGGTAGCCAAACCTCAAAGATTATGAGGGCAGCAAATGCCACTGCTTAACTGCTTTTCATAGGAATATACCAGCCATTTGCTTCCTTGTTAGGAAAAACGTCAACACAACAAAAGGAAAAGCAAATAGGATTTAGATATTGTTATGAGTATGTGGCATTTCCTTCATGTTATGAGTATGCCTAACTGTTTTTTAACTTTGGGCCTCTTGAGATCTTCCAGGCACCTAGAGACCTCACTGTGGAATTTATGCAGCTTATTGACAGTATCTGTGTTAAAGAGTGAACATAATTTATCACCTGTGGATGATCTGTTCTGCAACAGCTACTGCTCATTTTAGAGGATGACCCCTTTATATATCAGCAATACAGGATAGAAAAGATTCATTGTTTTATGATTAAGGAAAGGTCAACCCTGCATACAGATGAGGCACTAGCCAGACATTTAATTTGCTACACTGTCAGGCCAAACAAGTTTAGGTTCCTTTTTCTAGAGTGGTTGTTAAATTAGTCAGTTTCTAGTATCTTAGCTCTGAGATTCCAAGATTCTGTTCTTAAGTGATTCCTTGGTAATATCTTTTTCAAAATTCTTAAAAATTGTATTTGTGTGTATGTGTGTCTGCATACCTCCACACACATACAGAGGTCCACAACAACTTTTGGAAGTCACTTCTCTCCTTCCACCTTATGATCCACAGATGGAACTCAGGTCCTCAGGTTTGTACAACCCACTGAGCCCTCTTGTCCCCCTAGTGACATTCTTAATATTAATGAAAAATTTATTAGCTACTTTTCATTTTTTTAAAACTGTAATTGACATAACATCTCTAGTCATTTTAAACAGCAAATTAAAGCTATAGGAAAGGGAAAATGAGTTATTCCTCTAACATCTGGGGCAAAGCAAAAGAGTATTAATCCATCGATTGGAACAATATTCATTATTTGTTTTCTATGGATATTTTTGCATGTTTGAAATACTACAGGTAAAATTTTTAAAGGCAGAAATAAGTGACTCTCTAAAGGGTATAAAGTCCATTGCATTGCTATGACTGTGAGGAGTTAATGGCGTATGATTTTTTGCTATCTTTATACTCCTTGTTTGTGTCAGATTTTGCTGTTGTTGGATAAGACAAAGAACTTTAAACTACATGGTAAAAGAATTCAGTTACAGATTCAGCTGTAAAACTAAGCAGTCATAGCTAGGCATGGTGATACACTCCCTCAGACAGACAGACAGAAGAGCAGGTTACCCTCGTCTACAGAGCGAGTTTGAGGCCAGGCTTCCAGGCTCTAAGAGACTCTCAAAGGAAAAAAAGAAATAAGCAGTCATGTTACATAACTTTCTGCCTGCTTCCTAATCTGTAAAATAGGAGTAATAGCTCCTGCATTTGAAATATCAATTGAAGCAGTGCTATATGAAAACACCTTTACACACCCAATGTTCTTAGCATAATTCAAGACTTTTTAAAGAGTTAAAATAGAACCATACTTTTATACGTCATTAAGTACAGTTAACATTTCTTCGTTAGGCTACTCGACCAGATATGATCAGGATCTTGTCAGCAGCCCTTCATGTAGTACTAAGGAGGGATATGTCCCTGAACCGAAGACTTTATGCATGGCTTCTTGGTAAGTATTTAATGTATATGTCCATTTTTCTGGACCCCCCCCCCCAGAAAAAGGAAAGAGGAAGGGGGCTCTCCATGCATAAGTATCTCAAATTATATGAAAAATATAATTTGTAAATCAACAAATTTGTATATAATTTGTAAATCACAAACTTGTATATTTGTAAATATAATGTGTAAATGAACAATAAAAAATATTGGGCTGGAGAATTGGCTCAGCAATTAAGAGTGTTTGATGTTCTTCCAAAGAATCCTAATTTGCCTGTAACTCCAACTCCTGTGAATCCAATGCCCTTTTCTGGTCTCTGTGGTCATTTGCACACATGTGGCGTATACACATATACACATTTTTAAAAAACCTATGAATGGTGAAATTTGTGAAAAAAAAATTCAGAAACCTCTTAGTTGAATAAGCTGTTGGAATCTATAAGATCATGTTCACTTTAAAAATACCTTTTCCTCTTATAAGTTGCAGTTATTATATTTAATGTTTGTAAATTAAAAAGGATAGTTTAGTAATCAAAGTAATAACAAAATCTCAAAACTTTCAAGTCATCAAAGACATGAGTAGTAGTTGAGTCTCACCATCTCAACTTTACACCAGCATGAGACGGTGTTGTCACTCAGGCAGTAAAACATAATGTATACTTCCATCTTCCAGCTTTTATGAAAGGACACAACAGAACCTTGTCTTAGATGTTCTAAATATTCAGTTATTTCACAGTACAGTTGGTAAGATTGGAGGTTAAATAAATAAACAAAAGAAACAAAGTAATTCTGGAAGAATACTACTATACTTATCTATTGAATTGGTTTCCCTTTATTAAACTATCTGAAATGATCTCTCTTGCTGACATTGAATGGGCTACTGATTGGTAAGTGTTTAGTGCTGTTTTTGAGATATTTGCTGTTTGGTATTTAGTGAACAACAGTTTTAAGTCTTCCATTTTAAAGATTTTGTGGTTTATTCCCATGGAGGTTTTGATAACAACGGTGCTATCATAGGACCCAGGAGCACGAGACACAGTAATCCGGAAGAACATGCTACTTACTACTTCACAACCTTTTCCAAAGAATTGCTAGTCCAGGTAATGGCTGCTTTCATTACTCTTCTCTTACTGTGGAAAAAGTCTGAGTAATAGCCCTGCTTTAATTGCATTCATAGTTGAAGAAGTGGAGACAAGACTCACCAACTTCCTAAGAATGGCTATGACGAGCACATGACTACAGTAAAGTTGTAGTAATAGCTAGACTCCCACAGAAGACCAGGGATGTATTGTTTCTTTGCTGGTTTCATGAATTTATTAGATTGTAATAACAGCTTCTCACCTGCCTGCCCTAAGAAATTGGGCATGTCTAAAAGTAGGCCAAGACCCAAATTTCCTAATAAGCCTCAGGAGAATTTGGCCTGTGGAAGGGTTCTAAAATGTGGTGAGACTGCAGCTGGAATGGAAAAGTTAAAATGATCCATTTATTTCATACTATATTTCTGTCAGATATATTTATTTTAAATGCTTCAAAATAAGAAAATACATGATATCTCAAGCATTTTTCTTTATTTACTTGTTCTTTTGAGAAAGGATCTTGCTGGTCAGCCCTGGTTGGTCTTGAATTCATGATCTTCCTGCTTCAGCCTCGGTGGTGCTGGGCTTACAGGTGTGCACCCCCAACTTGGAAACATTTTTAAATGAGGAAAATTGTATACTGAATTTGAAGTCGCTCGGAAAAAATCGTGTAGCAAACCCACAGTGTGAAGTGGTGTAGTTTGGACTTGGTCTTCAGAACGTTTTCACCTTGCTGTCTAGCAGTCAGTTTTGGGATGTGTTTAGCCTGTGTGTTAGCATTTTTCTTGACTTTCTTTGACTCTTCTACTTTTATTCTAAAGACAATGTATGATCAAGGCTGATAATGTGCACTTACAGCCCCGCCACTCAGGAGACTGAAGCAGGAGGGGGGTGAGTTTGATGTCAGCCTGAGCTACACAGTGAGTTGTTACCTCAGCCCAATCTGTATGGACGGGGGATAGAAATTTCCATTTCATATGGGTATAGCTAGAAATACTTTTTTGTAATAAAACACAATATTAAAATCTGTTCTCTAGGTAACTAGTGTGCTTTTCTTTTTTAAAGGCAATGGTGGGAATCTTACAAGTAAATGGATTTGGAGAAGAGAGCACGCTAATGCAGGATCTGAAACCTTTTCGTATTTTAATCAGTTTACTGGATAAACCTGAGCTAGGTAACATACACTGCTGCCCCAATACACAAGGTGACATGTGTGGTTCTTATTGTTACAAACCTAAGCTAGGTAACATACACTGCTGCCCCAAGACACAAGGTGACGTGTGGTTTTATATTGTTTTCATGATAAAAATAAGACAGTGACATTAGGAAAATTGCTGTATTTTGAAATGGCTCTTGAATACAAAATTGCAGCAGTTTCTTTACTGAAGTTGTAGGCATGTGTTTAGCCTGTATGCTAGCATCAAACCTCTATGCCTTGTATTGTGTAGGTAGCAAAAGAATGGTTTTTTAAAGGATGTTATCTGAGCTCCTCTTAATCTCTATTGTTACTGAAATTGAAACATTTATAATCTGTCCTAACAGAATTCATAGAACTCAAGGACTGGAACAGAAAGAAATATGAATTATATCTTTCCTCTTCACCATGGTCTTGCATGTAGTATCCCTTCATTGTATATTTGTTTCATACCAGAGCCACTTGAGATAAATTAAGAAAAACAAATATCTATTATAAAGACTGTAAATTTTCCAGTTATCTTCAGGTTTTTTAGCATATATTCTGTAGTTCACCAACTCTTAAAAGTGAATTTTTAAAATATGAAGTAATAGTTTGTATCTGTGTCTTTGACAAGTTCATGTCTTAGGTATTATATCATAGTAGATGAAGTGGAGGAAAGTTTTAGAAGAAAATGCTAACTATTGTAGCAGTAAATTTTATTCTTATGAATTTTAGAATTATTTAGCAACATAGGGTCCATTGAATAAGCATTCCTAGAACAGCACAATGGACCTTTCAAATGTTTTTCCTAATCTTTAAAACTGTCCTGTGAGTTTGGTGTTACTCTCATTCTAGATGAAGAAACAAAGACCCTAATGCTATAGACCTTGTCCAAGATACTAGACCTATTAATTGACCAAACCAATTAATTGACCAAACCAGTTTTTCTGCTTTTGTCATTTCTCTATGTGACTCTATAATGGAAATAAACATTTAGCCCTTTACTTACTCTTGGGCTTTTTCTCAAAATGTGAAGTTTAGCTTAAGTTTTAAAAATAAATTATCTTTCTAAAGTGCTTCTTTTAAATCATCCTAAACTGGACCATTTTTCAGAAAATTATGATTTGATGATACTAATTAATTGCTCTCTATAATTTGTTGTACATTAATCTTAGGACCTGTAATTCTAGAAGATGTTCTAATTGAGGTGTTCAGAACATTATATTCTCAATGTAAAGCAGAATTGGATCTTCAGATGGAACCACCTTTCAGCAAGGACCATGCTCAGTTAAGCAGGTAGGTGACCAAAAAATTTTAAAAATTAAGCATAGCCTAAAGGGGTCCTCAGTTATTAATGTTGATAACATGAACAGTGCTATGTGTGTTCATATAACTTGAAGTAGTCTCAATAACTAGAGATCTTATGCTGCTTTGTATTCTGATAAATAAAACTGATTATCACTGAGTTTTCATAGTATAAAGTATCATAATTGTACTCATTATTCAAGCAGATGTTTTAAACATGGCAATACAATCATCACATTCCAGGTTGGTTCTTAATTGCGCTAGTTTGGGAAATTAAATTTTAATAATTAGGCTGGTGAGATGGCTCAGCTGGTAAGGGAACTTGCCACCAAGTCTGATAACTTAAATTTGATCCCCAAGATTTATATGGTAGAGGGAGAAAAACAACTCCTACCATATTAGGTTGTCTTCTGACTTCCACATGCTCATCATGGCATGCACACACCCATACATGTATATAAGAAAAATAAATATAAGAAATTTAAATGTAATATTTTAGCAGTTAGTGTGAAGACATTAGCCCCAGAGAATTGACTTATCCTTAAAAGCTCACAGGAGACTGCCACCTGTTAGTTAATAATGGCAGGTGGAACTTACTGACAAACTCTTCTTCTTTTCTGCTTCAAGCAGACCATCTCTTTGTAGTACTATCTGTCACTGTAATATGGTAAAGCTTCTAAGGCTACAATTGTTTTTAACATAATTTGCATTTCATCACTGACTTCTTGGTAGTAATTGAAAGTAATTGGATTTTCCCCAAACATACTTTTTGTGCATATAAAACATACCTCTGATTTCTGATGATACAATTTCCAGTATTTATTGTTTGAGAAGTTAATGTTGATAAATTTATTACTTTGATTCTGTACTCTGCTGAAGAATTTACATTTTCCAAAGGGATATTGGTTGTTCCATTGTTGTTACTGCCTGCTAATTGTATTGACAGGATCTCTATAAGGACAGTGATTTTAGCTGTTAGAAAGGATAGGAGAAAAATAGGTAAGGGATAGGCTAAAGCATACCCATTTGAAATAACTATTAGTTTTCTATGAGAATTTCTTGATAATAGTTGTTTACGGTGATACTCCTTCAAGTTTCACTGCTTTGCTTTGCTTTTTTCTTTTTATTGCTGAAATGGGACCCAGTGAACCAACTACTGAGCTACACCCAGAACCCCTTGTTTGTTTTCAAGCTAAAAAATTATCATTTGACTAAAACTGGTCAAAATGTACTTTGAAAAATAAAAGAAGAAAAAGAAAAGAATCCTGCATGGGAAAGCCAGCAAGATTCTGCAGAATCAAGGCTGTCAAATATCAAATCACAACTCAATATATTTGTGTCAAGGGAAGCAAAATAATTTGATGCCAAATTAACAACTGCACACTTAAAAGAGTTCAAAAAGAAGCTCACTGTCAGGATTCAGGGCTGTAATAAGCCAAGTCCTTGGAAGACTGAAGCAGAAGGATCACAAATTCTACTAAGAGTAGGCTAATAGTACAACAAATTTGTCTCAGAAAGAGTTCAAAAATAACCTTGTGAGCTTTAGTGAGGCTTATTACGCAGAAAGTATGTGAAACAAATTCAAATGAATTATGAAAATTCAAGTTTTGAAAAGTAATTCTATATAAAATAATAAAGTGGAGATAGATTATAGTTCCTATTGCTGTCTTCTTACTAGACAATAGTCTAGCAACTGTGAAGTAATGTGTATGACCCTAATAATATTATATTCAATTTGAAACAGAAAGTATTCACATTTTTGAGTCTTTTCTTGTTATTTTTTCTTTAGTAAATTAAGGGAAAACAAGAAAACAGCCGAACTGATTAAAACTGCAAATCTTCTCTTTAATTCCTTTGAACCATACTATATGTGGGATTATGTTGCACGCTGGTTCGAAGAATGTTGTAGGTGGGTTAAACTATTTCATTTGGTGTACTGTAGTAAAGCTAACCTTTGATTTTTAAGTTGTTCAATTTATGATAAGAAATGTTCCTTTATACATTCTACTGCTATTAGCAACTGTAATTTTTACATAGAAAAAATAATTATTTACCCACAATCTGAACTTACTTTGTCAATCCAGGATATGAAAATCCTTGCTAAGATTGTATTAAATTGGAAAGGAATTTATCAGTTATTCACTCACTAGCACAAATGAAAGTGTTTGTTTCTAACCTATAGCAATCCCACAGTTCTTGGCTGTGGAGAAGATACCAAATTTGCACTTCTACTTCAGCACATGTTCCCAAAAGATCCCCCTTATTAATAGGAGCACTCCTGTGTTTTGAAAGGTGCCTACTGGTATTGTCACTGATGAATGATAAAAACACTTAGGCGGGCACACCTTAGGATAGGATGCCTACAACATGGACTAAAAACCATAGAAAATACTAGTGAGGCAGACTGAAGTCTGTGTGGATTCTAGACCAGATTCTCTCACAATCTAATTCACTTCTCAAGCTTTGGAAGCATGCACCATCTTGGGTTTAGAAGTAGCTAGAAATATAAATGTATGTGAAACCTTCAGTGATTTAGGCATTTGCCCACTTGTCCATTTGGCACACATTGAGCATCCAGTGTATGTATAGTGAGATACATAAGACATGCATATGTCTTCCCTCATATTAAATTAAAATTTGGAAATGCCTCATAGATTAAAATATACAAATGAGAAGGAATTATATCTTTCCCCACCTTTCTGTACTCTGCATTTCACATATGCATCTGCCTTTCTGTGTTAATTTCTGAATCCACAAACACATGCTCATGCTTCTTGAGCTAACCTGGACTGTTTCATGAATGCCTAACTATTCATGCTGCTGAGCTCTCACTGTGCTATTTTGTGCATAGCCTGTCTCCTTTGTCCTTCTGTATAATCCTGCAGGGAGGTCACTCACTTTTCAGTAACCTTCCTTGACTCCATTAAACCTCCCTTCAGAACCTGCTGTCTCCATGCTTGTTCATTTATTTCTCTACCTATTTAGATTTCTTGCTGTTCCAGGGCTGTATCACATCCCTTGTGTCTTGAGAATATATGACAATGTGTGGTCATGTAGGATGAAGATGCATTAATATTAGCATTTGTTGGGGAGATGGTTTCCACTTCCTGGGACGCCTGTTTGATCTCATACCTTGAAGGACAGTTGCATTCTAGATAGGAGAACAGTAAGTAGAGATGGCAGTAGTTCAGGACAGATTGTAAACAAAGTCTCTAAGTAAAGAAATCAAATAAAAATCATCCATTTTAACTCGGAGATGGCACATCTAGTGACAGCGGTGCATAGACCTAACAAGTATATGGTGTCTAAAATAATTAGAATTGGAGAGCAGGGGTTGCAGGGAGGTTCAGTCTAGGCACTTTACTTTGAGAATATATCTCAGTAGATGTACAGCAGTGTCCTGAGGAAAAGGAAGGCACCAGCACAGAAGCACGCCCGTGTGCCCCAGTGTTGACGTGGCCCTGTTTGGATGCCAGTGCTCTAGTTATCTGTATTTATCTCACTTGATAGTGTGCTTGTTAAAGTAAATTTTGTCCTTTTAGGAGGACGCTTCACGCCAGACTTCAGACCGGGCCTGGAGACAGTAGTGCGTCTTCTGAGTTACAGCTGGCCAATTTCTGCCTTCTGGTGGATTTTTTGTTGGATATAGTGTCTTTGGTAAGACTACCTTGATTAAAAAAAAGTTAAGGAAATCTAAGATCATAGTTTATATATTTGTGTTCTTCATAAATCTCATCTTCAGATAAATTCCATATTTGAAATTAAAGGGTTTTTTCCTTTGGCATCTTTTTTTGCCCATAACATTTTCTAAACATTCTTGTCTTCTTGACATGTATGTGTAAAATACATGGATATACTTCCTAATTGCATGCTATGAAATCTTAACTATGTGGTAGTTGGTGGTCTAATGCTGCATTTGCATTTATTAATGATTCTTTCTATTAATGAAGACTGTTGGAAATGTTTCCCTGTGCTTTCTCTCCTCAACTCTGCTTTCTCATTTTGAAGCCTACTAGAAGTATGAGGGTGCTGTGTCAGGTACGATCTTCTGCCTGTTTATCTCCCGCTGAGTCTGTCACCTTCATTATTCAGTAATATGGCAATAAACTGGGGTCCTTTTTTAATGTATGCCTGAAGTACTTAGAATGAAAATTTGGGCTGGAACTTGAGGGAGAGGGGTTCTATTCAGATGAACTTGCCCATACTTGTGCCTTTAGAGGCTAGTGGTTGACACTGGGTGTTTTCCTCAACCATTTTCCACCTTAATTTTTAAGACAGGCTCTCCACTGAACCTAGAGTTTGTCAGTTAGACTAGATTGGTTGGCTAGCAAGCCCCCAGGCATCCACCTGTCTTTCTGCCCCTTAGCACTGGGTTATAAGTGTGTACCACCTCTCTTTAACATGGGGGCTAGAGAGCCAAAATACCCATTAAACCATCTCCCCAGCCTTGAGAAGAATAATTTTATAAGTCATCAATAATAAAATAGCTATATAGTGTTGAGAGCATGCTACCTATAAATCATGAGTAAAATTATAACCTCATTTGTGTATATTAAAATAAAATAGCTATCCCTTTGTGTTGTACATTTTTTTTTCAATTTCCTTTTATTTTCAGGAGACATATATTGAAATCCAGACAGAACACCTGCCCCAGTTACTGCTCAGGATGATTTCTGCCCTGACGAGCCATCTGCAGACACTGCACTTGTCTGAGCTTACAGATTCTCTCAGGCTCTGCTCAAAGATCCTTAGCAAAGTTCAACCCCCACTGTTATCTGCTGGCACTGGAAGTGTATTACAGTTTCCAAATGGGCAGAACAACACAGTCAAAGAGTGGGAAGACAAAAAGGTAATTTTAGCTAATTTGAGTATCAGATCAGTTATGGTTTTCAATGTAGAACATTTTTTGAGTCAAGTCATATAGCATTTAAATACCAGTGATTTTTTTGTTTTGTTTTTCTCAATCAAAGTATTTAGGGTCCTCTTGTAGCCTTTTAGTCCTAGTACCATCTATCTATGCCAGCATTTTCCAATAGAAGTAAAAATAAAAGTGACATGTACTTTTAACTTTTCTGATTACATTAAAATAAAAGAAATAAATTAAATTAGTTTAATTATAGTTTCCTTAGCTCAATATAACTGCTATATTATCATTTCCATATAAATCTATGTAACATACATAAAATTGATGTCATAAAAATGAGTGTGATCGGGGCTGGAGAGATGGCTCAGCAGTTAAGAGCACTAGCTGCTCTCGCAGAGGACCCAGGTTCCATTCCCAGCACCTGTATGGCAGCTAACAACTATCTACAACTCCAGTTCCAGGGGATGATACCCTTTTGGGAACTGCATGACACAGGTTCGCTTACATACATGTAGATAATACACTCATACATATAAAATGGTCTTTTTAATTTTAATGAGTATTTTTTCCTACCACCTTCAAATATACTATATGCTTATACTTGTAGCACATCTTCATACCAGTGATCTTCTATCAGAAATCCTTTATCTGTTTTGATTTTGTAAAATTTATGTATGAAAATAAGAAGTCAGATATCCAAGTTGTTCCAAACATTCTTGGCTTGATAATAGCTAAATTATATTGTTTTAATTTTAATTTTTAAAAAATTCAGGTCCTCAGTCAGACTAGCCATGTTGTTAAGTGTTCAGTAGAGACATAGGTGTTATCTACCATTTGACAAGAGGCCAGTGTCCAAACTTTACTGGTTCTTTCACAGATACCACATTTTGGGTATAATTTTCCTGAAATCTAGAGTATTTTTATTTTCCTCAATCACTCAAATGCTTAATACTTTCTTTGTGAAGCTGAGTAAAATTAGTCAATCTCAGTCTTTCTCTCTATGTCTCACTCTTTCATTTTCTCCCTCCCCACCTTTGTCCCTCCTTCCTTCTTTCCATCTGTCCCTCCTTTCCTGTGTGTGTATTATATAATATCTAGCTGCATAATACATAATGTCTTGTATCAGTAACATACTGCAGTACCTTTGAAATACATGCAAAAGTCAATAAAAGTCAATATCTTTCATATTTACAGTAAAATGTCCAGTAAGGACCAGTGAGATGGCTCAGTGTATAAAGGCACTTGCAGCCAGGTTTGACAACCTGAGTTTACTCTCCAGAACCTACATTATGGAGGGGAAAAGTAACTCCTGCAAGCAATCCTCTGGCCTCCACATGTATACAGATACAAACATACACATATACATAATAAATAAGTAAATTTAAAAAGAAATTTAAATCTAGTAAATAAATATGTTCATTTCATATGTAAATATAAAGATGTTCAATTGAATACACATTGATCACATTAAATTTAGTCACAGTGGCACTATGTTAAAGATTTAAAAATTTCTAGCAAATCAGACTTGTTTTCTATAATCTTGAGGTTGGATAATTGCCCTTTTCTCTTTGAATAACCTTTTTTCTTCCCCCAAATGTAAATTTTTCAGATGATATATGCACAACCATTCCCATCAGGTATTAATCCTGAAACATTTTTTCCTAGTTTATCCAAATGCATTCCTCCTTATATATGAAATACAGTTAGCAACTTTCACTCAATTTAAGTATACTCCAGAATTATTCTATATAAACTGAAACCAGTTTCTCTTATTTTCTTTCCAACCTGCTCATCATGTATGTGTGATATATACCATCTCTATTATTGATGTAAATTTTGTTTCATTCAGCTGCTTTCCTTGTACTGTGCTCTAAAATTTTTCTTTGAAATAAAATTGCAAGTTGAATTGTAATTGGTATTGAGGCTTTTGGTTTTGCTTGAATGAGATTAATGGGAATAGGAGAAAGAAAGACCTTGGTATTCTTTGCATAGCATGCTCGGATATGTGAAGATTTGCATGTCTATCTGAAGGCCCGTATTGATAGTCGTAGGTAAGGTAAATGGGAGTGTACATTCAACTAAAGAATCTACTCCTTGTAGCCCTCACTAGCCTGAGTCCCTCTCAGTCCCTCCGCCTCTTGTTTACCCTCCCTCCACCTCTGTGCCCCCATCTGCATATTTCACCGCCCCTTTTTTTTGAGTAAAGTACATTGATATAATCTTAGTTGTATGAAAACTGGTCATATTTAAAAGCTGAGGCAATTTTTTTATATTCCACATTTTTAGAAGTGTGTGTCAAGGACTGATACTTTAAAAAAATGATAAGCCTAATTTGACTTTGTGACACTTAACTACATTTTTATAATATTAGTGTATTGAAAGTATCTATTCAAATGGCCTAAACATCCTTCCTTCTTTTCTATTTTCAGGATAACATTTAATTCTAAAATAATTATGTAATAACACATTATAGTCCATACCATTGAATATGGTGAATGTACACAAATGTAATTGAACTCATAGTATATATATATATATATAATTTGAACTCTGTTACTTTATTATCACCCATTTTTATGATCCTTTTGCTAGAAAAAAAGAATTTTAGAATAATAAGCTAATAGTTTTATAATTTGAATGTCTTTTTTTAAAAGTATGTGATTTCAGATGACCTTTTTTGTTTTGATTGTTTGTTTTTGTCTTTTGAGACAGGGTCTACCTCTAGTCCCAAATAGCCTGGGACTCACTATGTAGACCTGGCTGACCTTACTCTAACAAGTTCCACTTGCCTCCTGAATGCTAGGATTAAAGTTACCTTTTAACAGAGAAAAATAAGCACATAAGTTCAATTTGCTAGTCACTTCTAAACTTTGACATTTTAATATGAAAAATTCTGCTGTTGTAAACGTGGTGATGTGCTGTGGTGAAAGGGATATGCAGCTGAAAATCACCTCATTTGAGTCTTCTGCTAAGCACTAAGCTTAGGTATTATAACTGTGAAGGATATTATTTTAATCTCCCTGAACTTTATTTCTCTCAGCTTTGAAATAGGAAAATTACTTTCTTCAGTCACCCGTTTTTAGGCACTTGCCTGTATACAGTCTGCACTTCTCAGCCTTTTCCTTCCAGTTAGGAGACACAGGAAACAAGTAATTGCACATTTAATTACAGTTAAATTAATGTATGTGTAATGATTAATATAAGAAGGAAAGTTCAGAGGTTAGAATAGGAAGTTAGGGAAAGACTTGGCCGTAGTTAATGAGTGTTTGGTTGAGGCAAAATACTGAGTGAAGTCCTAGAGGAACTGGAGGGATAGGGGAACGTAGAAAGAAGAAAGCACATGGCAGGAAGGAATGTTTGCAAAGGTCCTGCAGCAGAAAGGAGCATTTTACACGTGTTGAAACAGCTGTAAGAGAGGAAGCTGCCAGGTCTTTACAGACTTGTTCACTATACTAAGGCATTTATTCTCTATCTTAGGCGCAATGGGAAGACAAAGAAGGGAAAAGCAAGTGCCATAATAAGATTTATGTATTATAAACTTTACTCTGGCTGCAGTGTGGAGTGTGGATCTGAGAAACAGAGATGGATGTGGGAGGCCTGCAGTAGTGCAGGTGAGAGGTGGTGTTAAGTCGGCCTGACAAGTCGGAATGATGAAGAAATACATTTAGGAAAAACAGTAAAGAAGACACTAGTGATAGATAGGTGAAGACAATGAGTGGTCACTAACCTTTCCTGTGTGCTTACTAAGAGCTAAGCACTGTGCCGGATGCTCTGTGTATTACTGCTTAATCTTTACGTGAGCTACAAAATACAGGAATTTTTATTATCTTAATCCTTTTTACAAAAGTTTCCATTTCCATAGTTTCAGTTGCCAGTGAGTAGTCAGTAGTGATCCTAACACGTTATGTGAAAATTTCCAGAAATAACTTTAAGTTTTAAATTGTGCGCTGCTGCCCCATGAAGCATAATGAAACCTAGAGCACCCTGTTGAGCACATGGAACATCCCTTTATCTGGCATAGCTACCCTGGAATCTATCCCCTGATCTCAGTTACAGATGGACTGTCTCCCTGTGCTAGTGTTTCTCCCTATGCTAGTGTTCAGGTCGCCCCTCTGTAGTACCTGTGAGACTGCAGCACAGGATCTGTGCCGTTTATCCCACTTCTCATAGCTCTGCATTGCGTCCTGTCAAATCATCTCAAGAAAGACGAATATACTGCAGTAAGCTATTTTGCAAGAGACCACATTCATATTAGTCTTATTCTTTTGTTAAAATCATTCTCTTATGACTACCTATTGTTAATCTTTTCTGGTGCCTAATGTATAAATTAAACATCATGGATTTGTATGTATTATATGTATTTATATTGTTTATGATTGATTTTACTATGTTACTAATCAATTATAAATAATGTTCAATAGTAATCACAGTTTTAGACATTTGCATTCACATAGTCATGTGTTCTGGAATACATTCCCTGTGGATAAAGGGAAACTGCTGGGTATGAATTGGGAACCTGAGGTTTAGAAACTAGCTGGTGAGTGGCACAGACCTAGCTGACTTAGGCCTCACACCCTTAGCCACCATGAAAAGAATGTACGACACGTTGGAAAGGGGAGACAGTACCAACAATGACCCCTAGGCTTCCACCTTCCACCTAGGCTTTAATGAATGCTGGTGTCATTCACTGAAGCAAGAAATACGGGGTGAAGCCCAGCTTCAAATAGCAGAGTACTTAATTCATATATTAATAAGAAGACTTGATGTGATCTTATTCAGATTATCCTCTGGCACAGTCACCCAGTGACAAATCCATGATATGCACAACTTTGTTTATTTAAATGAAACTAGACAATACTTGATTCCAGCCCTACTGCAGGACCTGGTTTATTTGTGTGTTCGTATTGCAGTTGTCTCTTTCCCTCTAGATTCTTAACTGTTCCATATATTCCTATACCTACTGCATGCGCTAAACATGCTATGCGCTCAGTAACTATTCACTGACGAGCCATAGGTTTAATGGCAAACATGTCAAAGTCATGACACTTTAACTCTTCAACAGAGATTCTCATGTGATCCTGTGCATGTAACTTAGTAGATTTTGTAAAATCCATATTTGAACTTTATATTTCTCATTCTTTGCATTTTTCAACATTAGGAAAGATTAAAATTCATGAACTACATAGTCATTTAAACAAGGGTATAGATCCTAAATTTTTGTACATATATGCATTTTTGCCTCAGGAACCTAACCTTAAGTATAGTGGTACATACTTTCTAATACTGGCACTTAAGAGGCTGAAGAAGGACTATCATGACTTAGCAGTCAGCCTGGGCCATATGTCATGACCTTGTCTCAAAAAATAAAAATAAAAAAGTCATTAAATAAAGTCAGCCTTGTGACATACATGCAGTGAATGATAAATCCTTGGAGAATAAGTATATTAGTGTATTCACTGGAGCCTTATTAACATTTTCCCTTGTTTCTCATACACATGAGTCATTATAGGAACTACTTTGGTTCAACACATTGTAAGCTAAGTTATAAGTAGTCTAAAACTTCCTCTCAAAAGGCGACCTTTCTGATCCTTAATGTCTATCATATTCAGTCTTTTGCTTTGTTTAAAATGTCCACCAGGTATCATCAGTTTCTCTGGAAAATCCTACTGAGGTATTTGAAGATGGAGAAAATCCACCAAGCAGTCGATCATCAGAAAGTGGCTTCACTGAGTTTATACAGTATCAAGCAGACCGGACTGATGATCTTGACAGAGAACTGAATGGACAAGGGGCAGCTACCATCCCGATTGGCAGCACATCTTCTGAGACAGAAACAGCATCCACAGTGGGATCTGAAGAAACTGTCATCCAGCCCCCTTCTATTCTCACTCAGGAGTCAGCAACCCGAAGTGGGAAGACAACACAAAAGACTGCAATGCAGTGCTGCTTGGAGTATGTCCAGCAGTTTCTTTCCAGACTCATCAACCTCTACATCATTCAGAGTGACTCTCTTTCTCAGACTTTGGCTGCAAACCATCAAGGGGATCCCAGTAGAATGCAAAGAGAAACTTCAAAATGGGACAGGGATTCCCAAGGAGATGCAAGAGAGAGAAACATACATAAACAGAGAACTTCAAAAGAATACCTTTCTGCCTTCCTTGCTGCCTGTCAGCTCTTCCTAGAGTGCTCAAGTTTCCCAATCTACATTGCAGAGGGGAACCACACATCAGAGTTGCATTCTGAAAAGTTTGAGACTGGTAAGGTTGTCTCTGTTTTATTTATATTTCAATATTATGTAGGAAGCTATTCTAATTTTTAAAGCGCTTGTATTAATGATTTTTTTGTCACCAGTTAAGTTTTTAAACTGATGAATTTAATTTTTAAAATCATTTTACATTTTTTATTTATTGCATTCAGGGTAAGTGGCTCGTGTGTCATGGTATGTGTTGTGCCATGGTATGTGTGTATATAGGTAAGAGGACAACCCTCAGGGATTGGTTGTCTGGGAATTGAACTCAGGTTTTCAGAATTGGTGGCAATTGCCTTTAATGACTGAACCATCTCACCAGCCTGGTTTCTTTACTTTATAAAATTTTTAAATAAAATAATCATTATGTAAAGTTGCTCTGTTAGGAGATTTTGTGATTTTGATAGTTTTCATTTTGCCTGCATGGTAGAAATGAAACTTAGAGTAGCAATGTAACACTAATCCACTACTTTCCTCTCTTATGATGACATCATATTTGTTCCCTTTACTCAAATTTTTACATATACAAACATAGGACAGTGGTTACTAGATAATATATGTTGATAAAGTAATTTTTAGGACAGGAAAATAGGTTGTATTACTTGGCACATGGAAACACCTATTGAAAAGAAGCTTATGAAATTATTTTTTAAATCAGTTTATTTTTATTTTATGTGTGTGAGTGTTTTGCCTGCAGGTGTGTAAGTGCGCCCGTGCTGTGCAAATCAATTTCTTGTTGCTGCTTTATTTTCTAGGATTCTAGAAGCTATTTGCGAAAGCACCATTTTGTTAACAAATCAAGGACAAAGTAGAGTTGTTTGTCATTTTGAAGGTGACGTAAAGATACACAGAATTCTTAATGCGGTGAACTGTGATTTCTTCCATCTCCTTTCAGATTGTGAGCATGCTCTCCCTCCACAGTGGCTACAGACTCTGATGAGTGCTTGCAGCCACGCAAGTGACTTCAGTGTGCAGAGTGTTGCCGTCTCTCTAGTCATGGACCTGGTGGGACTGACTCAGTCTGTGGCCATGGTCACTGGAGACAGCATCAACAGTATGGAGTCTGCACAGACCCTCAGTCCAAACCAAGGAAGAGTAGCTGTGGTCATTAGACCTCCGCTCACTCAGGGAAATCTGCGGTACATAGCTGAGAAGACTGAATTTTTCAAGGTAAATTCTAAGAAATATATTTACACATGACTAAAATAATCATTGTGTGATATTTGATTTGGGGCGATGACATCTATCAACTAAAAAGAAGGAAAGTTCATTTATACAGTAAATCATTTCCATAGTAAGTCGGTATGAAGCTTTTACTTTTTACAGAGTAAAACCTCATCTCTCTAAAATGCCCATGGAAAGTTGTTCTGACTCTGTATGTGTGGCATTACATTTGATGTATGATGTCCTTCAGGAAAAATCATGAATCTAATTCTTGCCACAGTGATGTAGATGATATCTTCTACATACAAAGAACATCAAATAGCTTTGAGCTACAGTGCATCTCATGCACATAGAGTCTTTATACATAAGAGCTTTCAAACCCTGGTTACAGGTCTTGTACCCCTCCTGATATTTCCTTCTGCTGGATTGGAGCTAATTTCTATAACCTTATGGTAAACCCTGAAAATTTTCACATCCTTATTAGTGACATAGATGAACTGCTAAGTTAACAACTACAGCTCTACATCTGGCTTCATGAAACTCTGGACTTGGAAGAAGCTTAGTGATAGGGCACTTGCCCAGCAGTCATGAGACCCTGGTTTCAGTATTGAATTACATTTTAGTTTGTAACATACAATCATGAAAATTAAGTTTAATTCAGATGTACATGGTGGCTATTACCTTTAATCCCAGCACTCAGGAGACAGAGGTAGGTGAATCTTTATGAGATCAAGGCCAGTCTTGTCTATATAGCAAGTTCCAGGCCAGCCAGGTCTACAGAGAGACTCTGTCTCAAAAAGACTGAAAAAAAACGATTCAACTAATGTATTCTAGCATTATTTGAATTAACATCCATAAAATAATGAAGAGTTCTTACCTAGACCATGCAAAAAGACTCTTATTACATTTCTGAGATTTAAAAGAAATAGTATTAAAGAAGTATCATAAAGGGTTCTGAGGGTCTGTCCAGTCAGAAAACGAGATATAGTGAGCATTGAAAGCCTTCCAGGTCCAGCAGGAAGAGACCAGGTAGTAGTTTGTATCTAATAAGACATGTTTATTAAATGCATTTTTAGTTAAGATTTTGTAATGCATTCACTTTCACATCTTTTTCTTTAGCATGTAGCTTTGACATTGTGGAACCAGCTGGGAGACGGGACACCTCAACACCATCAGAAGAGTGTGGAGCTGTTTTATCAGTTACATAACTTGGTTCCTTCTTCTAGCATCTGTGAGGATGTTATAAGTCAGCAGTTAACCCATAAAGATAAGGTAAGTCCTCCTCTTCTCATCCTGCATGTATGCACACACGCTGTGTCAAAAGA
Organism: Eospalax fontanierii; assembly: GCA_035773235.1. Classification (NCBI taxonomy): domain Eukaryota; kingdom Metazoa; phylum Chordata; class Mammalia; order Rodentia; family Spalacidae; genus Eospalax; species Eospalax fontanierii. The sequence continues at coordinate 65,092,316 of CM069539.1, read as the reverse complement.
TCAGTTAAGGAAGCTCCCCAGGAAAATGATTACAGCTTGCATCTGAATAAGTGATGATATAGCTTTGTTCAGAGTAATATTTATATCTTGAAAATAAATATGTCCTGTCCTTTAGAGGAAAGTTTTTTAATACATGCATCAATGATATGGAAATTCAAATATCTAAAATCAAATGCCAGATTTATTTCTTAATTCAGGATACCAGTGTAGGTAAGATAATTAAAGTTTTTTCAGGTCTAAGTGTTTGGGTCATGTAAAAAAGAACCAGTGGCTTCAGTTACAGAGCTGATACTATATCAACTAATATATGTGAAATGAAATAATGTGTAAGTTATATTATAAACTATATATTCTTTAGTTGCGGTTCCTTTTCCCTGGTGAACTCTAGGTTATGGCAAGTTGACAGTAAAGCTAACCGGCACAGGTGAGATGACCCTTAGGCTTAATATTTCTGGCTCTATGAGCATATTTTGTTTGATTCTACTAGAATCATGTACTAAGCATTTTATGTCATATGTGCTTGAGTACAGTGGACATTGACCATAATGTTCCTAAATAGTTACTTTGATTTTACTAAAATCATTTAGTCATCCTCAATTGAGAAGAAATTAATCTCCCATATTTCTCAGAAAATAAGAATGGAAGCACATGCAAAGTTTGCAGTTCTGTGGCATCTAACGAGGGATCTTCATATAAATAAGTCATCTTTTGCACGTTCTTTTGACAGGTTGGTTACCTTTCATATTCACGTTTTATAGTCAGATGTCTTACTGTCTCTCCTCAAATCCTTTGCCTAGTTTGGCTAGGGTAGGAATTTATAAGTTTTATGTAGAGACTTGTTTGGTATTCTGAAAGTCTGTTATATTGAAATGCATGCCAGTGTCACTTAGCTTCCTGACTTTCATTTCTAATATCTAGAGTACCAAGTGTCCTTCCCTTTCGTTGATTGGACCACTGTTCAATGTGCCAAACACAATTCTAAAGTGACAGGGGTGTAGCAGTATATCTAGTCTTCCTGAATCTATGAAACTGCATATAAAAAACAGACTGTTTAAGTATTTTTCAATGTTCTCAATCTTCTGCCTGAACTGGACTTAGTAAAATATGTGATTGATTGAAACAGTTCTCTTCCATGGATTCCAGAGCATATAGTCTTTACAGAATGACATGGCTTGTCTAGACCTAAAGCAACTGGAGTGATTCATGCTTCAAAGATGAGATTTGTATTAAGGTAGATTCATTTATTGTCATAAGCTAGCAGCCTTACTTCCAGAACTTTAAAATTGGCCACAGATCCACCTGTGGAAGCTTTGGATTAATCACTGCTTTTGACACCTGCCTGTCTTCATCTGTAAGATGAAGTTGAAGTTCATTAAAGTTAAGTTGCTTCCTAAGACCCCATGAGAGATCTGACTCTTAACTTTTCTGTTTTCAAACTATACCTCAATATCTTTTTTTGAATTAAGCACATACCTTTGAGTCCTGAAGAGAATTAGGAGCAAAGTAGCCTTTACTATCATGGAAATAGTTTTGAATTGTAGAAACTTTAGTACTCAATAGTATCAATGAAATAATAGTAATAAAACAAGACTGGTTACATTTTCTTTCTTTTCTGTAGAACTTGTCTTGTAAAAGTGATATTTACTTGTCATATTTTAAATTAATATTTTTATGAACTATATATATTTATATGTTATATTTATTATATATTTATTTGTACATATATATATATACTTTTTAAAGTATATAGAAAAGGAAAACTGTTTTCCCCTCTTCATTATATTACTGTGATTAAGATTATAAAAATGCATGCAGATCTGGTAGCAGCTACTTTAGAGCTTGGAATCTCATCTATTTCAGAGGCTAAGAGGATAATTGCAAGTTTGAGGGCAGCCTTAAAGTGCTCTCAAGTTTCTGTCTCAGGAACTGGAGAGATGGGTCAGCACTTAAGAGCACTGGCTGCCCTTGCAGAGGACCTAAGTTCAATTCCCAGCCCCCACATGGCAGCTAACAACCATCCATTACTCCAGTTCCACAGTAATCCAACGCGCTTTGACCTTCTTGAGCATTGCACGAAATGGGTACACTTAGACACACAGAGACAATACACTCATACACAAAAATAAAAATAATAAAATTTTAAAAAAATTTATAAGGTTTTGTCTCAAAGTTTAAAAAATAAGTGGAAAAAAAGGGCTCAGGGGAAATGGGAGTGTGTGTCTCCGAGTGCGCGCCTAGTACGCCATGGTCATGGCACCAGAGGATGAGTGCTTACATATAATTTATATTAACTATAGAAAAATTAATACTATGATGTTTTGTCTTTTGTTTTAATGACTGGTGTTTATTTTAGGTCACTGTTCATCATGTTAGACAGCCTTAACAGTCTTGATGGTTCTACTAGCTCTGTGGGACAAGCTTGGTTGAATCAAGTCCTGCAAAGACATGATATTGCCAGAGTGTTGGAACCATTGCTATTGCTTCTGCTTCATCCAAAAACTCAGAGGGTTTCTGTGCAGCGTGTACAAGCAGAACGTTACTGGAACAAGACTCCCTGCTATCCAGGAGAGGAAAGTGACAAGCATTTCATGCAAAATTTTGCCTGCAGCAATGGTGAATATCACATGGACGTAAAACGCCTCTAATTAGAATTGTTAAAATAAAGTGAGATGTGTCATAACAGTGATTGACAAGAAGATTGCAAATGAGATTTTCAGCTTGGCTTATTTTCTCTTCTCTGCATGTGTTAGATGTTCCATCTGGCTAGGTCAAAATAGGCTTCATCAATAACCTTAGAGTTCTTAGATCTTGTTCAATGAGTTGACTTTCATCAGGCACAGCTGTGGTCAGAGACATCCTTCAGTTTCTATGGAAATTGCTTTAGAATTTATGTAGCGATCCAGATCCTTTACTTTATAGGGAATTTATAGGAAGCCTGCAATGCATACTTTATATGTGATTAGTCATTTTCCTCATCTATAAAATGGGGATAATATTTATCCATCTCACAGAGCTTTACTTTGGGTGTTAGTTGAAGTCATGACTCTGGGATGCTTAATTCAGTGGCTAGTGTACAGTGTTTTTAATATTCATTGTTGTTGCTAAAAGTCTATCCTTTACAAACTTTTGAGCAAAGCCCTTCACAAAGTCATTTTAGCCCCATATTATACTTTAGGACCAAAAAGGTCACATATGTTTTTTCTGTTTTTTGACAAATACACTTATGAGGTAGGTAGTAAAAAAGGTTCTTTTACCAATCAGGTTCTTGATGTTTAGAAGACTGTGGTTTCTGTTAAGACTCATAGCTGGTGCATGGTGAGGCTGGAATCAGACCATCACCCTTCTGTTCCAGTGTGTTTCTGCATAGCCCTGGGTCCTCTTTAGCTTCTTTTTAACTGCTTACTTTGAATGGTTTAAGAATGTTCTTCCCTGCTTGCTCCCAGTACCTGCTGCAGTCTTCAACTTCTGAATCCCCACTTCTCTAAGATCAGTCTCAGACTTTTCCTGAGGCACAAGGAATTTGATAGCATTTAAGTTATACTTTCGATGTAGCACTGAGACCTTTTCTAAACTATTAACATAGTCTACCCCAAAAAGTATAGAAATGAATCAATTTGTTGAATTTTTATTAAAATTAAAGAAGTTATTTGAATATTAAACTATATGTTATTTGAATTTTAGATGCAACATAAGTAAAGGAAAGTATTACATAGGGAACAAAAGCATATTTTAACCTGAAATTAAGAAGGATGTCTTCTTTTGAGGAGAGAAGACAAATGTTTCATTTGTTAAATGTGCTTTGTCATTAAGCTACAAATTCTAATACAGCCTCTACAAAATCATTTAACTTACAATGTTTAAGATATTGAAACAAATTTTAATCAGAAAATATAAGTAGGTGATGAAAATAGTGATTATAAGTTTTGAATTTGGTCTTTCTGCATTTTAATTATCTTAATATTTTGTTTCCTTCTTTCACTATTTGTGTCATGCTCCAGTAAGCCAAGTTCACCTCATTGCATCAAAAGGAAATAGTGAAAAGCCACTTACCATGGACGAAATAGAGAATTTCAGTCTCACTGTTAATCCACTGAGTGACAGACTTTCCCTCCTAAGCACCAGCAGTGAGACAATTCCGATGGTTGTGTCTGATCTTGATCTTCCAGATCAGCAGGTAGAAACACTTGAGAGCTCTGACTCTGGGTGTTCACAGTCTTCTGCTGGGGACACCTTCAGTTATGAGGTTGACTCTGAGAATGTGCATGTTCACGAGGAATCTCACATGCCAAAGTCAAGCTCCCCAGATGACGATGTTCAGCAAGTAGTATTTGACCTGATAGGTAAAGTTGTGAGTGGCCTTGAAGCAGAATCCACATCAGTTACATCAGAGCTGGAAATTGAATCTCTGCCTCCAAAGGGTAGTGACTTAGATCCACCCTTAGAAGCCACTAAAGCTGAAGGTCAGGTCACTCAGCAGAGCCAGAGTGATGACAGTCCTCAGTTCCTGTCTGTGTCTGCGGAGGACAGCTGTGAGTTCTTAGCCAATGGGATCTCCAGAAACAGCTCCTCACCGTGCATTTCAGGAACCACACAGGTGCTCCATGATTCTTCTGTTTCCACAGAAACCAAGTCTAGACAGAGGAGTCACAGTAGTATTCAATTCAGCTTCAAAGAAAAATTATCTGAAAAAATTCCAGAGAAAGAAACCATAGTTAAGGAATCCGGTAAACAGCCAGGAGCAAAACCCAAAGTAAAGCTTGCCAGAAAAAAGGATGAGGATAAGAAAAAGGCTTCAAATGAAAAACTGAAGCAAACCAGTGTATTCTTTAGTGACGGTCTGGACTTAGAGAACTGGTACAGCTGTGGAGAGGGAGAAATTTCTGAAATTGAGAGTGACATGGGTTCTCCAGGATCACGGAAGTCTCCCAATTTCAACATCCATCCTCTTTACCAACATGTGCTCCTCTATCTCCAGTTATATGATTCATCGAGGACTCTATATGCCTTCTCTGCCATTAAAGCCATCTTGAAAACTAACCCTATTGCTTTTGTAAATGCCATTTCAACCACTAGTGTAAATAATGCATACACTCCTCAGTTGTCTCTGCTTCAGAATCTGTTGGCCAGACATCGGATCTCTGTTATGGGCAAAGACTTTTACAGTCACATTCCGGTGGACTCAAACCACAACTTCCGGAGTTCTATGTACATTGAAATTCTTATTTCTCTTTGTTTGTATTACATGCGTAGCCATTACCCAACTCATGTCAAAGTCACTACCCAAGACTTAATAGGCAATCGAAACATGCAGATGATGAGCATAGAAATCCTGACTCTCCTCTTTACCGAGCTAGCAAAAGTGATAGAAAGCTCAGCAAAGGGTTTCCCTAGTTTTATCTCTGATATGTTATCTAAGTGCAAAGTTCAGAAAGTGATTCTCCATTGTTTGCTGTCATCCATCTTCAGTGTACAGAAATGGCATAGTGAAAAAATAGCAGGTAAGAACATGGCTGCTGTGGAAGAGGGTCTCTCAGAGGACAGCCTCATCAATTTCTCAGAGGATGAATTTGACAATGGCAGCACCCTCCAGTCACAGCTTCTTAGGGTGCTTCAGAGGCTGATTGTTCTAGAGCACCGAGTGATGACTATTCCAGAAGAAAATGAGACAGGTTTTGATTTTGTTGTGTCTGACCTGGAACACATCAGTCCCCACCAGCCCATGACTTCCCTTCAGTATTTGCATGCTCAACCAATCACATGTCAAGGCATGTTTCTATGTGCAGTGATAAGAGCTTTGCATCAGCACTGTGCTTGTAAGATGCACCCACAATGGATTGGCCTAATCACATCTACTCTGCCTTACATGGGGAAAGTTCTACAGAGAGTGGTGGTCTCTGTGACATTACAGCTGTGCAGAAATTTGGATAATCTAATTCAACAGTACAGATACGAAACAGGATTATCTGATAGTCGGTAAGGATTCATTGTTAATTTTGCTATCATTTTTCATACATGACTTCTTAAATGTCAAAAAAAAGTCAAAGTTCAGTAGAGTGCAATGTGGAGCACAGTGGTAGAGTGAGTATTTAGCTGCATAAGACTCACAGTTTGATCCCTAGTACAATGTGTGTGTGTATATATATATATATAAAACTATGAGTAAATGAAAAATGAAATAGTGGCTTCCAGTAAATTAAAAATAGTATGCCATTTTTTGTAAAGAAAAGTTCAGCCTGAATTTTATTGAATATTATAAACAATCTATAATAGAGAAGAATTAAACAGACTTTTCTTTCAAGGATTCAAGTTAAATTTAATGTTCTTTTAACTCAAGTAGCAAAAATAACAGGAAACTCTGACAAGATTTTTTGGTCTAAATAAAAATTGATACGAAGCCTAAATTAATTTAAAATTTAAAAATTTTTGGTTTTGTTAATTTTTATTTTATGTGTATGGTGTTTTGCTTGCATGTATGTAAGTGTACCACATGCTGAGGTCAGAAGAGGGCATCAGATCTGGAACTGGAGTTAGAGGTCCTCATTAGCTGCTATGTGGGTGGTGGAACTGAGCCACGGTCCTTTGCAGAGTAGCTAGTGTTCTTAACTACTGAGCTATTTCTCCAGCCCCCAATTTAAAATTTTAACTATTATTCTCCATCTGATTCCTATTTTGGATTTGGTTTAGTGGCAAACTTCGTATGTGTCTTAGCCATGTTCAAAATTGATCTGTGGAATGTTAGGCAAGTGTTTAGTAGACTCCTGTTTGATTTAACTGACATTCTCCAGGAGATGCAGGTTCACAGTGGCTGTATGTGCTTATTATAAATGCAGTTCCTTAGCTAAAAAGCTTAAGTGCAGTTAAACCAACTCACATTATAAATTAGGAAACAGTAAGCTCCATTTGTATTCTTTTGTTGTTTATTTATCTGTTGTTTTTTATATATTTTTATTCATCTATTACTGAACACCTCCTGTGTGTCTGCCATGTGCTGGGTATTTACTGGATATTATGAACTATGCTTTCATAGAACTTTATTTATTTCAGGCCCCTGTGGATGGCATCAATTATCCCTCCAGATATGATTCTCACTCTTTTAGAAGGGATCACAGCCATTATCCATTACTGTTTGTTGGATCCAACTACACAGTATCATCAAGTAAGGCTTTTTAAATATTTGTGATCTTTGTTAAGACTATGGGATCAATAAATCTCCACTCAGTGAGTAATTAGTCCTTTTTGCTACTGAACAGCTTTTGGTCAGTGTAGACCAAAAACACCTCTTTGAAGCACGCAGTGGCGTCCTCTCAGTCCTTCACATGATCCTGTCCTCTGTGACTCTGCTTTGGAGCATATTGCATCAGGCTGATGCTTCAGAAAAGATGACGGCTACAGCATCTGCATCTGTTACCACTATGAATCTTGGAGCTGCAAAGGTTAGACCATTCACACTTTATCTGTAGCGCTCAAGAGCCAAGTTGAGGTCTTTCCTCAAAGTTACACCCAAAATGTGGGTCATATGATATTCTGTGTGGACTGAGTAATTATCAGATGCTTTTGTTGATATATGGCTGACATATCACAGCATTCATTGTTGAATGTAAATCAGTATATTTTTTTTTCATCAAATATACATACAAAACTATCACAATCCAGTTTTGGCTCTACTCTCTACTCCCATACCCAGACTCGATCAACCAGTAATCTAGTCTCCACATAGGGATTTGATTTTTTCTGGGCATTTCATAGAAGTGATTATTACACCATTTGGTCTTTTGTGTCTAGTATCTTTATTTCAATATGTTTTGGAGTTCATTCTTACATGTTGTAACTTTCTTCCTTTTTTAGTACAGTTTTTGTTTGTTTGTTTGTTTGACAGAGTCTCCCTAGCCCCAACCCTCCTGGAACTCACTATGTAGACCAGGCTAACCTCCATCTCACAGAGATCAGCTTGCCTCTGCCTCTCGAGTGCTGTGATTAAAGGCATGCGCCACCATATCCAGCTTCCTTTTTTAGTACATTTTAAATTGACATTTTAACATGCATTTCTCTTCTGGCAAATAGGTTAGCAATATGTGCAGAAACCTCAACATTTCATGGTCAAGCTTGGTGGCACATGTTCAGTAATCCTAGGCTGACATAAAATAATCATGAGTTTGACACCATCCTGAGCTACCTGGCAAGTTCTGGGCCAGCCTGGGCTATGTGGTGAAACACATAACTCAAACAAAAGATTTCATAGTCTTTGTCATAGTAAACTACTTTAGAAATGAATTTTAAGGTACTTAAAGATATACACAGTGTTTATTAAGGCATTAATGGCTAAGAAGTTCCTAACAGTAAAGAAAGGAATGGATGAATTATCCTCTAAAACTGTTGATCATTTAGCCAACAATTTATACAATAATTAATTTAAATAATAGATTTTGTCGTTTTGAAATACTTAACTGAGTGAAAAAAAAAATTTCCCCCAAATTTGGTGGAAAAAATGTGCTATCTAATTGAGTGATCATAGCAGAGTGAGAAATTAATGGTTGAGATTTTTCTTCTTTGTTCTCTAGTATTTTTACATGTTTTTGCTTTATTTTTTTAAACATGTTAATGATATTAACTGCCAACTTACTCATTTGGTGTCAGTCAGTCGACTTATCCTGGACTCCATCACCTAGGTCTGGGATTCATGGGAACACCTTGAATAGCACATTTATTTAAGCACTGATATTTGAATTAAACTGCTTTTATGTTTCATTTCACTTGAGTATGAAACATGGGATGTTTTATAATTATAAAATAGATATTTTTTTAAATACTCTAAGTCAAACTTAATTTCATGATTTATGTTCTTTCTAGTATCAATTCACAGTGATTAGTTGTCATTTTATAGGGTTTATTTTCTTTTAGAATTGAAATACACATGGTTGTAGCACTTTTCTCTTGTTTGTTTTGAGGCAGAGTTTTACTGTATAATCCAGGCTTGCCTTGAACTCCTGATCTCCCTGCATCAGTTTCTAGAGTGCAGAGATTACAGATGTGTACCACTGTGCCCAGCAACAGCTCTTAACATGATTAAGGTTGTTCTGCTCTTACTGAACTAAATGTTTTGTCTCCTATTTTATGTTTTCATTTCATTTGGAATTTGCTTAAATTATTTTAGAACTTGAGACAACAAATTCTGGAATTACTGGGACCCATTTCAATGAATCATGGTGTACATTTCATGGCTGCCATTGCATTTGTGTGGAATGAAAGAAGACAAAACAAAACCACTACCAGAACCAAGGTATTAAATTCATACTGAATCATTTACGCTTTTTTTTCCATTAGTAAGTACGTGCTGGTCTATTCTACTTTGTAAGTACCTGCAGATTTTTAACTCTCCATTTGGGCTGTGGTAGGGGTAGGAAAGAAAAAGTTCACCTGAAACTGACTCAGTTTCTCCTTGCAACTTTCACATCAAGCGTAAAAGATACTATTTAAGACTGGGTCTAGTTGAATGCAAGAACACTTGCCTCCACTACACAAGGCCTTGAGTTCCACTCTGGGTGGGGAGATACATTATAGTGAGACAGAGAGAGAAATTGTGACCGGAAACCAGTTACTGTATTTTAAGTCGTAATTATAATTTTGTGTGTTTTTAAAACTCTGGTAACATGGGGTAGAATGCAAGAATATGGAGAATTTTTTTGGCTTTAATGTAGTTTTTCATTATCTGGTGCCCTAAGTAATTAATGCTTCTAAGTGTGGTTTAGACTGAATTATATGAGTGAAAATCTTATTGTTTGAAATCTTTAAAAAAAAAGTGTTCTGCATTGAAAATAAATCATGACATATTAGAGTAATGATGCCATTAAATCAGTTACTTTCATACCAAATATGTGATTGGTGCACCTGAAATTTTCTGATTTGCTATTTTTTGTGAATTTCACACTACAGATAACTAACATTCCTGAAGTAAGGAAAATAGGTATTTCTGCCATATTATATAATTTTGTATGTGAGGATTTAATAGTAGGTACCATATGGAAAAGAAAGTCCACTTAAAATTTTTCTTGTATTTTAACTGTATAACAGACACAAAATAGTAAACATGAGAAGTGGAATACAAGTTTAAAGATTAAAGCAAATAAGAGGAAAGAGATTTTTAAAATTAGGGAGCAATACTAGATGCTAACTATCATCTTGCAGAAGAAAATCTCGAAGATAAAGGAAATAAATATTGAAGTTTTCCTCAGCATTCTAAAAATGTAGCTACCCCAAAGTCAGCGTGCCATGTTAGGAGCACCACGGGAGTCAGCATGCCATGTTAGGAGCACCACGGGAGTCAGCATGCCATGTTAGGAGCACCACGGGAGTCAGCATGCCATGTTAGGAGCACCACGGGACTCAGCATGCCATGTTAGGAACACCACGGACTCAGCATGCCATGTTAGGAACACCACGAGAGTAAAGAGCAGGTGTCAGCATCGTATACGGGAAGGAAAAGAGTTCTGTCCCGTTCAAAGGAATAGTGAGAAGACTCAGCATAGCAACACTGGAAATTTTTGTGGGAAATTAGCCTGAACATATAATTCTGTAGCCAGCCAAACTCTTATTTAAGGCATGTTTAGCCCAGTCCTTCCCTAAAACAAACAAGGCTATCAGTTCACTCTTTAGTCAGGATGACAAGGAGGACAGGCATCTCCATGATGCTTACAGCAACCTGGAAAGTTCCAATCCATGCTAGAGCAGAATGGTGTCTAGCAGAAATGTCTCAATGGGGGAAAGAGAAAAAAGAAAGATGTGTGAGGTTAATTATTTGGGATACTGAAATGATGATGAGAGCTGCCACCGTCAGAGCATGCAGGGGTGAAGGGGTTTTTCTCTCTTTTTGGTGTATGTGTGTGCATCTGTGTCAGGGATTCAGATCCACATTTGTGGGTGTGGAGACCAGAGGACAACTTCAGCATGAGTTTCTGACAGGAAATGAAGCAAAGCGCAAACCGCATTTTCTCAGCTCTAGGGAGCACGTACAAGAAAGGAAATGCAGTGGTAGCACAGCGCATCGGTGTGGAGAGCCCTTCCGCCTGGAGACGCTGGCTAAGTGGGTGACGGAACTGGTGCTGCCAGGAGAGAGGCCAGAAACGAAACCCTTGTCTTCTGACATAAGATAGCAGTAGTCAAGCTACATGATATCTAAACATGGTAGAAAATAACTGCAAGATGGAATCGCGGTTGATTTAGGATATAGGAGTGGATGTGGACGTTGCTGCCGTTTTTCCTAAAAGAGTTACTGTCCTATTTGATTTTGATTAATTTTTAAATTGGTATTTATTTGTGTATGTATGCGGGTTTGCACATGCTACAGTGCACACGCAGGACTCAGAAAATAATCTATGAGAGTCACCTCTCTCCTTCTATCTGGTGGGTCCTGGGGATTGAACTCAGGTAGTCAGGCTTGGTGATAAACATCTTTGTCTATGGAGCCATGTTACCAGCCCTAATTTTTATTTTTTAGAGTGATAGACATGTATAGTATTGATTTTAAAAATTAAATTGTACCTCAAATTGTCAAGGGATTTATATTCTGACTTCCCTAAAAGATTTACATGTGCATTTCCCTACATAAATATCCATAAATACTGCGATGTGTTCTCCAGGTCATTCCTGCAGCCAGTGAAGAACAGCTTCTACTAGTAGAACTGGTTCGCTCTATCAGTGTCATGAGAGCAGAAACTGTTATCCAGACTGTGAAAGAAGTTTTAAAGCAGCCTCTAGCCATAGCCAAGGACAAGGTAAGAAAGCTTTTTTTTTTTTGCTTTTGTCTGTAATTTAGTTTGAGAAACAATGCTGTATTTTTAGATATAGTAATTTTATTGTGATTATCATGCAGATCTCAGAGATTACAGCATATCACTTTTTAAATAAAAATATTAATATCTGCAGTTCCTTGGTAGTCTGATCATTCCCACAGCCCGCAAAGAACAGCTAATAGTTCTCCATTTGTGTATCACAAGGAGTCAGGAACTGTGGGACTATATTGTTAGTGGGGGTTGATCAGCTCAGTGAGAACAACACGGAAACACTGTGTATAGTGGCACACACCTTAATCCCAGCACTCAAGAAACAGAGGCAGGTGGATCTCTGTGAGATTGAGGCCACTTTGGTCTACATAGTAAATTACAGGACAGCTGGGACTACAGGAAGATCCTGCCTCAAAAAAACAAAAGAAAAAAAAAAAGAGGAGCTTTCTCTCAGGTTTTGCCATAGTCATAGTTCTAAACAACATCATTTTCTGACCTTGTACAATGCTGTGCTTTGTGACAGTGTGGGTCTGGGCTTCACAGCCAAGGAAGGAGGACATCCACAGGCTGGGAGGTTGAAGAGAATGTTAGAAGCAATAGGCCGATGTGACATACTTTATTCATTGGACACAGACCAAAGACTGGCAGGCACATAGGCACATGACTACACACAGGTAGTCGTACTCAGGCACATTCAGGCATGCGTCTGTAATCTCAAGAGCTTATTTATACAAAATTCACAGCATCCTGGCATTTTGTAAAAAAAATTGTCTCTACAATGGATTATATCACTGCTTACTCTGGGTTCCCAGAAACCCAGTGTCTGCCCCCTTTAGCTGACTCATAGTTCCCTGGATATCCAGTGTGAGTCATCTTTAGGTGTCTGGTTCTAGATATCCATATCAGCACCATGCTGTCAAATCTTAATTATCCCTTACAGCTTTTTGTTCCCGTGAGAAAGTGAGTAGCATGATCTCTGCACTCACATTGCTTAGTTCCTAATTAGGCAAACAAGTCTACAAATTAGGAAATTTATGAACTAATCTGATCATTCTGCTTTTTGTCCATGCAATACCAAGAGGTCATATTTTCCTAGATTTGCCAAACATTAGACTTTGAACCATGTCAGACAAATACGATCATATTGTACCTTTAAAAGGATTATTGTATATATCTAAGAAAAATGTTTACTTCTAACATTGTTTTTGAAGCGCCTAAGGAAAATCGTGTTTGTTAATAGTCAGTGAACTTACTTTTTTGAGGTGTTAAGGGATTAAACCTAGGACCTCATGTATGCTAGGCAAAGGCTTTGATAATAAACTATACCCCAGTCCCTTATTAACTGTTTCAATGATCATCTGACTCTTCTGAAAGCATCTCTGGAGCATTACTCTTGAGATTTTTAGATTTCATGGGAAACCTTGATTTGACATATTTTGAGGCAGATTTTGGGCTCTACATGAGGATTACGAAAACAAAACTCAGTCCACTTCCAGACCAAACCTTCCCCTTGTACTGAATGCACTAACACTAGGTTTCTCTTTCTGAAAAGAAAATGTGGGCTGGAGAGATGGCTCAGTGTTTAAGAACACTGGCTGCTCTTGCAGAGGACCTAGGTTCAGATCCCAGCACCCACATAGTGGCTAACAGTCGTCCATAACTCCAGTTCCAACGAATCTGCCCTCTTCAGGCACTGCATATGCACATGCAGGCATAACACTCATACACATCAAATAAAAATAAATTTTAAAAAATTTTTAAAAGGAGAAAATGTTTGCAGGAATAGTTGGGACAAAAGATAAGAGTTGATAAATGTCAATGAATATTAATGTATTTATTTTTTCTCTCTCACTGACTTTCAAGGGCAGGTGTATTTTTTTATTTTATGCTATAGTCAGTACTACTTTTTTGATAATTTTTCTTTGTTCTTGAGAAATTCATAGATATATACAAAAAGTATCGTTAATAACTGTATTTTAATCAGTTAAGAAATAATCTAAGTTGAACTAACTATACTCATTTTAGATACTACATTTTATAATATACTTGTACACATGTAATTAAAAAATTTCAACCTGATCCCGATAGCACCATGTCTAAGCTGTTTAAAATAGGCACACTTCTAACAGTTCCAGAATAAATGACCTTTCAGAAGTGACTAGTATAGGGACTGGAGAATGACTCCAGTTTAGAGCACTGGCCGTTCTTACAAAGAACCCGGGTTTGGTTCGCAGCACCCACATGGCAGCTGACAGCCATCTGTAACTCCAGTTCTGAGGGGTTCAACGCCCTCTTATGACCTCGGTGGGCACTGCACAATATGAGTACACTTACACACATGCAGGCAATACACTCATACACACAAAATAAAAATAATAAATTATATTTTTTTTAAATGTGACTAGGAGTGTATTAGTTTTTGATATATGGAAAAAAAGTTGTAGCGTTTTTCCATTTCTTCTATTTTCTATATCTTGAGTAGCTCTTATATTATAAATTTTTCCTATTAAGTGAGAAAAAGCTTCATGACTTTTAAAATGACAAGTTTAGTATTTGATCTTGTTTAAGCTTTCCATTTAAAAGCTTGTAGGAAGAGTCAGAGCAGTTGCAGCAATGCAAAGCAAAGGCAGCATTTTTCTTCACTATAAAATTAATTTCTTTTGTTTGTAGAAACACCTTTCTTTGGAAGTCTGCATGCTTCAGTTTTTCTATGCTTATATTCAAAGGTAAGAGTCTGATGTGGATCTCTCCTTACTGCAGTCACATTGTGCAAGGTTAGGCATGTATGAGGAAAGGCTCTGCAGTCTGCTCTGAAAGTAGGTAGTTAGTGTTGCTGTTAATTCCTCGAAAGGTCAAGACAGAAATACTGCTGCGGAAACATCGCTTACATCTGTATTGGTAGAAATCATGGACATTCTAATGAGGGTGCTGTGCAAATCCTACACTCAAAAAATGTTGAAGATACCTGGGTATTAAATCACTGACTTGGGAGGAAATGATCTGACTGAACCTTCTCCTGCAGTCGGGTTTATTGTCACTGATTGAATAGTGGCTGATACTGTCAAATGGGTAGCAGTCCAGTCTGAGTGCCTTAAAAAGAAGTTGGGAATAATTTGAAAATACTTCTTGTTTGATATTCAGTTTTGCTTTTAGCTGTCCCCTGAACAGAAGGTAATGGTCTGTAATTTTAATAAAATTCTTCCTTGAGAACCTGAATCTTAATCTTCTTTAATGGGATAATACTATTTTCATCATCAGATTTCATATCCTTTTGTGATTTGTGACTAATATTGATAAAATCATTTTGATACATTTAAGTTGATGGTGACTTAGTGCAAGGACTGAATAAAGTGTGGATTTAAGCACAGAGCATTATGCACAGACTGAAGCAGAGATGATACTCATTTCTGTGCAGCTGAAACTGTTGTTCAGGATAGACTGTAATTCAACTAAGTATTGTTGTACTTCACTCTTTAGAGTTCATGTGATAAGAGATTTCTGTAGCCAAGTTTTAGATTACGAAATCACATTGAATATTTTAAATGTGCTTAGGGATTTTTTTCTTACACTAGTAGAAAATATAAAGATTTTAGGAGTTTCATTCTTTCATAATCTATAAAAATTTAGAATATTTCAGAGAAATTAATAGCAAAACATGTTAAGGACTATAGAAAGACTTGAGGAAAGTTAAGATTTATCATCGCTTTCTATATTATACAAATTGCTTATCTTGCAGAATCCCAGTGCCCAATTTAGTGGACAGCTGGACGTCATTGTTGATACTTCTAAAAGATTCTATACAACTGAGTCTCCCTGCCCCAGGGCAGTTTCTTATACTTGGGTAAGTAGGCTCAGTAAAAATGTACTATCTTGAAAGGTTAGAAAAATAGCTCAGTAGAATAACACATGCTTATTGTGCAAAAGAACCTGAGTTCAATCCCTGGTAGGATACATACAAATATACATGCCTATGCATGTGACATTCACGCATTCATACATATAATTTTAAATAAAAGTATAATCTTTGCTGTCCTAATTCCTGCAGAACATGTTTTGAGTGGGACACGATCTCTCCTGTTCATAGGATTCTCAAGGTACAAAACTAGATGTATGAGGCCTGTAATAGAAGAAAGGAGGGAACAGTGTGTGTATTCAGACATGTACAAGATGGGAGTGCGTTTAACACAACACTCTTAGAATGGTAATCATTTTGGATTGGTAGGGAAGGAATAAGGTATAGAAATGGAAAAGTATGTGCACTATAACTAGAAGGAATTTCACAGGTGAGGTGCATTTGTAGTAGACCCTAAACTTAAATAGTTTGTAGAACTCAATTTCTTTTTGTGTTTTGGAGTTTCCAGGACTGGGCTAATAATTACTGTGATTATTTGGTTAATGTCAGTCACCCTTACCTCCTTCACAGCAAGCCTCATCCTGGTGAGTGACTAGATTGGAGATCATAATAGGTCCCTGATAAATATGTGCTTAGGGAATCAAAGTGTTAAGAGCAGAAAGCTTTTATGAAAACGGACAGGGAAAAGGGTCTTCTTGGGCAAGCTCCATCACCTGGTTGGTGATGGTGTGGCACAGGCAGTAGAATGGTGGGGCATACGGTCGATCCAAAGGGAGATGGGAGGTCCCTGGGAGAGGAGCTTGAATTTCATTGGAGAAAATTCAGTAATAAAGGGGAGAATCTGGATTGTAAGGAGGGGCATGATGCTCCTGGTCAGAGTGCTAGGAATTGTATTGAAGGTGGAAGGTGAGAAGGTGTGAATTATCGATGACAGGATTTTAAGAATAGAACACAGAAGACAAGAGGGTCAGCCAAGTAACTGGAAAAGGAAGTATCAGAAAATTCGACGAAAGCCAGATTTATTCCGTGTAGCCTATGTAAAAGTAGCTTAAGAAGGGGCAGTGCAGGCTTGAAGATCTTAGTTTGAACCCTCAGAACCCACGGAAAGCCAAGCATGGTGATGTGTTTGTAATCCCAGTGTTCCAATGAAAGATGGGAGGCAGAGACCAGAGAATCCTTGGAAGCTCGTGGGTCAACTAGCCTGGTGTACTCAACAGACAGCAAGAAGGAGACCCTGTCTCAAATATGGTGGAAGATGAGGACCTTCACCCGAGGTTGTCCTCTGACCCCCACACTCTAGCCATGGCTCACGCACATTCTCACTCATACGTGAGCATGGGCAAGGTAAAAGGTTAAGAGGGGCAGGTGACGCCTTTCTGAAGTGTGGAGCAGATGAGTAATAAGAGGCTGATCTTATACAATAAGAGTGTTGATCTCAAGGAGCATTGGTGATTTATTAGAGAAAGGTAAGCATAGACAGTAACAGCAAGGGACTGGAGTGGACATAAGTGGATTTTTTTCTTTGAAAATATTTAGTCATGAAAATAGAGACATGATAAAAGGCCAGAGTAAATGTAGCTTAGAAGATGATATTTTAATGGTAGGAAACGCCTGAGGATGTTAAGGAGTTAATAGCAGACTCTGAAGTTGATCCTGCCCTCATTTAGATCTCAGCTACTTTATTTATCAGATGTGTGACCTTTGGCAGGTTATTTAATCTTCCCCTGTAAATTGGGAGTGATAATAATGCCTGTTTCATAAGGAGATTGTAAGGATTGAAGGAGTTCCTATTTGTTAAATTCTTAGAAGAGTGTCTGGCCATTAATAAGTATTGTTGAAGTGGAGTGTGAGTCACAAAAGATTCTAGATTCTTGATATCTCTAAGATTCCTCATTGATAGCACCAGATTCTAGGGACATTTGCATTGTGCTGTAGAATAAAAAATGACATGTATCAGTGGGGCAAAAAGGTTCATTTTCTCAAAGACGTTGCTGCTAAAGGTCTGATCTTCCACCTAGCAGCACTTAGATCTTCACCTAGCTGCTTGTGAGAACCTCAAGGTTCTCAATGTACAGAACCTCAAGCTCCTCCACAAAGTGCCTGCATTAGAATCTTCGCTTTGTCAAGGTCCTCAAGTGACATGTGCACACTGTTTTATTATAGGAGAGATTATATAGACTTCATTTTTTTTCTCAACCTTTTTATAGTACCTCAGTCCAATGATATCATTAATAATGAGTACAGCCAATGTATCATACTACATGGATATAGAGCAACATAATACTGTGAACTTTTAGTCAGCTTCTGTAACTCTGATGGTGATTTGATATATGTAGATTCTATATACATAGACTTAGTTTCTGCCCTTATTTAAGAAGCTGATGGCTTTAGTGTGGCAATCCGTGAACTATGAAGTAACGACAAAGGAAAGTTTTTAGGGTTTTTTAATAAGGTGGTCTCAAGTATTATGGTAAATATGACACATAGTCTTTCATTGGGAAGCAAAAAGGTGTCAAGACAGTGGAGAAAACTTAAGGAGGATCCACATGAAGTAGTAGAGTACCACCTAGATTCCAACCTAAGCTTTGGATGCTGGAGATCCCGCTCTAGAGTTTCCATGATCATTAGGATCCCTGGACCCTCATCTTCTCTGTTTTGAAAATTATCCTCAAAACCTGGAAGACTTTTACGCAGAAGTCGTAAGTGTCTGTAACTCCTTACATCAAAGATTGTTAACATAGCTAATGAAAGGTTAAGTGTAGATACTACAGCAGAACAAGTTCATAAAGATTTTGGATTCTTCTAATCCCAAATTCTAACCTTCACTTTCATTACATTCATAAACAAGGCTGTTTTCCCATCTACGAAACAATCCTGTATGCTTATGTAACTTATGTAAGACTCACTGAGAAGTTATCAAATAAGCCATCTAAGTAATTCCATAAGAAATTAAAACCACTGCCAGGCATGGTGGTACATGCCTTTAATTCTAGCACTTGGGAGGCAGAGGCAGGGGGATCTCTGTAAGATGATGGCAAGCCTGGTGTACAGAGTGAGTTCCAGGCCAGCCAGGACCTATACAGTGAGACCCTGTCTCCAAAAATAAAATAAAACTATCCATTACAATGTATGCCTTCTCCCTGACAAAGTTTTACTTCTTTTCAACATGTGTTTATTCTGACTAAATGATAAATATTTTAACATTTTATCTATAATAGGAATTCTCATTTTATTTAAAAACTCCTAGTAGTTTATTTTTTGACAATTCTTGCATTCATGCTCTGGGATTTCCCAATTACAAAAAAAAAAGAAATCAACATGGTTACTGTTTACATATTAGTTTGGAAATAATTATACTGAAGTTAATCTTTTAAAAAATTAAGGTAAAATATTGAGTAGCATCTTAGCAAATGTTAAAAATAGACTTTTTTCTTGAAGTATTTTAAATTTATTTTTAGACATGATAAAAAGCCATCTTTGTTACATTATAAGTCTGGTGGAGATTTTATGTGGGGTTTTCCTTTTTCTACTGCTATGCAAAATCGTTAGTAGATGACTCCACAAATGCAAAGTACATAAAAAGTGAGCATACCAAGCTCAGACTGGGAAAGAAAGGACCATGTGTTCCCGCTAGATCCATCTGTTTAGTGTCCCGTTGTCTCCCCAAAGATAACCAGTATTTTAGTATCACAGATGCATTTTTGCCTTGCTTTTCAACTATTAGCACAGATAAGTATTGTTTTATGCATGTCTTCCTTCATCCAACACCCATAATTTAAGTGAAAGCACTTACTGTAAATTCATTCCTTCTCTATTAGCAAGTAGTTTTCTCAGTATGAAAGTAGTAAGTAATGTTGATGCTTAGAAATAAAGTTTTGTTCATTCTAACTTGTGCAGCAGTAATTGATTCATTACTGCTGCTGCTTAGTGTCTTATGCCACATTTGTGTCTCCATGCCAGGCATGGGGATTTCTTCCAGTTCAGGGCACTCACAAACAACACCGCTCTTAACATCATTCTTGATCTTTTAATGCATTCCGTAAATAATGATTAGAAATTGACACCACAAAAGCCACTTACTGTGAGAAATTACACAGCATCATTTTCTTTAGACTGATATTTTGTTTGTTTTAAAATGGTTCTTTTAGGGTTCTGAATGAGTTTATTATGAAAAATCCTAGTTTGGAAAATAAAAAAGACCAAAGAGACCTCCAGGTAAGGCATTTTGAATTCATGGTTGTGGCAAAATTGCATTTTATAAATGTTATCAAGTTGAAAGTAGGAGAGTCATATTAGATAATCTGTGGTGTTTCTTCCAACTAGGAACAGTCTGTAAAAATCAAGAGTGTCTATTATATTAAAGAATAATATCATATGGGTGGTGGCTCTTGTCTGTAATCCCCGCTCTTTGGAGATGGAGGTGGGAAGATCAGGAGTCCAAAGCCATTATTTGCCATATTGTGAGTTTGAGACCAATTTAGGTTACTGGAGACCATTTTGGAGTAAGAGAGATATGTATTATAAAATATCTATTGTAAGAAAATAAAACACTTGAAAAGCCCATAACTACTTTATATATGTATGCACACAAATATAGTGGTTCTTATTTCTTTAGGATGTGACTCATAAAATAGTGGATGCTATTGGTGCAATTGCTGGCTCTTCTCTGGAGCAAACAACATGGCTACGACGAAATCTGGAAGTTAAGCCTTCTCCCAAAATAATGGTAGATGGAACCAACTTGGAACCTGACGTTGAAGGTATAGCTCTGGTTTAACGTTCGTCTTTCTAGTGTATCTGCTAAGCAGTATCTCAGTTAGCCCTGTAATGTAACCTCATCCTGTTTTTCATTGCCTAGGAGCTTTTATCAGTGGGAAAATACTAATCAGTATCTTTACCTGTCTCTTCTCTCATTTAGATATGCTATCACCTGCAATGGAAACCTCAAACATAACTCCCTCTGTGTATAGTGTCCATGCACTGACATTGCTCTCAGAGGTAAACTTCCAGTGTTTTCACATGCAGATTCAAGCAAACAGTCCCATAGTAAATGTTAACAGGAAATTCTCATAGAGTTTGTAATTTCCAAAACCATTTTGTGCCTCTAGAAATCACTGTTTAGAATGACTAAATATAGGCTTGTGTGTAGATGTGCATGAACACATGTGTATGTGGTAGTCAGAAGGTGACTTCGGTATCCTCCTCTGTCATCCTCCACCTTTTATTATTTGAGGCAGGGTCTCTTCACCGAACATGGAGTACACTGATTCTGCTAGGATGACTGACCAGTAATCTCTGGGGAGCTGTCTGTCTCTGCCATGACAGTACTGGGGTTACAGACACACTGCAATAGCCAGCTTTTATGTGGGTGCTGAGGGTCCACACTCGATCTGCATGCCTGCACAGCAGGCATTTTACTCCCTGAGTCGCCACCCCAGCCTCACACGCAGGGCTTTCACCTTGCCTGTATTTGTATTGTTTTCTTTGTTAAATGATCGTGATAATAACTTAAGATATTACTTTTTCACCCATACACTAGTCTTTAGAGATTTATTTTTAATTTTTGAGAAACCTCTATGCCAACTCCACAGTGGCTAGATGAGCTTATAGTCCTACTGATATGTAAAGGTTGTCTGGCCTGCTACACTCCCATCATACCACACACTCCTGCATCCTTGCTGACATTCGTGTTTTTAATTTCTTGATGTAGTTATTCTGACTGTGGTGAGATAGAATCTTAGTGTACTTTTGATTTGCATTTCCCTGGTGGCTAAATGTGCTGGATGGACATTTTTTTCATTATTTATTGGCCATTTGTATTCATTTATTTGAAAAGTGTCTTCAGTTCATTTGCCCATTTTTCTGAGTGGATTATTTGCTTTTTTTTTTAGTTCTTTATATATTCTAGTGTTATATAGTTTTCAAAACATTCTCCCACTCTGTGTTTTGTCTTGTCACTCCGGTAATTGTTTCTTTTGATATGCAAAAGTTTTTTTAATTTGATATAATCCACTTTATCAATTCCTACAATTATTTACTGAGTTATTAGAGACCTATTCAGAAAGTTATTGCTGTGTCAAGATTTTGAGGTGATTCCACTCTTGGTTTTGCTCAAGGAGTTTCAGCATCTCAGGTATTAATACCAGGTCTTCCTCTTTGACTTGATCTCACTTCAGTCTTCTACACATGGCTATCACATTTTCCTGTCTTTTTCTAACTTTTGGCATCTTTGTCAAGAATCATGTGATTTTGGCTACGTGGCTGTGATTTTGGCTGTTTGTTTTTCTGTTCTGTGGCCTATATATCTGTTCTTGTGCCGTTTCATCCGATTCTGTTACTATAGTTCTGTGCAGTTTGAAGTCAAGAATTGTACTACACCTCCAGCATTGTTCTTTCTGCTCAGTATTGCTTTCACTAATCTGTCTTTTGTGTTTCTCTCTGAATTTTAGGATTTTTTTTCTCTTTCTGTGAAGAATGACATTGATAATTTGATAGAGATTGCATTGAATCTGTAGAATGCTTTATAGCTATCACATGAAACTTTTTGGAATGCATTAAACTGAACAAACCAGTAGCTTTTATCAACTCAAAAGCTAAGAATGTCTTCAGATAACATTTAAACCTTTTAACCGAGTTTTTTCTACTTTGCTTGCCTGCTTTTCTCTCACTAAAGTATTTGATAAATGCCTATGATTTATGACTTCCTTTTTGTTAGATAACTAAAAAAGTTCATTAAAACTTCATAAAAAAGTTCATAAAAAAGTTCATTAAACTTCCCATGATAGAACATGTTATCCAGTCCAAGATGAGTTCATGTTTCTGGACTTTAGTCATTCAGATTTGGCTCAGAATAAATTCTCTTATTCCTTAAAAAAAAGTGGGCTTTTTGTTTGTTTGTTTTTTGTTTTGTTTTTTAAGAAAGAAAACTGTTTGTATCTGATTATGTCAAGAGGTAGAGGTAGGATAGTGTAAAGCATTTATAGGTTAGCAAACATTTTCTCATCCAGGCTTATACATGTCGTTTTCTTGCCTCTTACAGATGTGGACACTGAGTCTATATACAAAGGATAGAATAATATGCCTGATGCTACAATATAGCTGTTGATTGACTGAGTTGGGATTAGAGGAGCAAAGCTAATTAGTTCAGATGTTTTTAAATGCCCTTTTAACCAAATCAGGAAAAAGAATACTGAGGTCATGTCATAAATTCAATTTTAATCACTGTCACACAAGAAGGGTTCTGAAGTACTTCTCTACTTCCCTATATCAGTTGGGAATATCAAAATCTGTGCATATTTATATCATATAGACAAAAAATAAAATCATAGCACAAACCATTAGTACAAAAAGGATTTAGGTCGATCTTAGTGTCAGTTTTCCTGATATTAAGTGTTTTAGGTTTTCCTCCAAGTTGAAAACAGTGCCATTAGTGATGGCACTTTCAGCTCATAGATTATTTCATTTCTGTGTTTTCAGGTGTTGGCTCATCTTTTGGATATGGTTTTCTACAGTGATGAAAAGGAGCGTGTTATTCCTTTACTTGTAAACATTATGCATTATGTTGTGCCCTACCTCCGAAATCACAGGTACAATAGGATTTTAGGTTTCAACTAATTCATATCCTATTACAAACTCTTATTGCTGTTTTTGACATTAATTAAAGAATGATGTTATTCTTAACTTGAATCATTATAGTAATTATTCTACTTTACTTCTCTGTTGCTGTGATAAAACACTGACCAAAATCAACTTGGGGAGGAAAGAGTTTATTTCATGTCACATCTCCCAGGTCACAGTCTTATCACTGAGGAGAGTCAGGGAAGATACCAGGAGGAACCTGGAGGTAGGAGCTAAAGCAGAGACAATGGAGGATAGTCTCTTGCTTCCAGCTTGCTCAGATACTTTCCTTATACAGCCAAGGCCCACCTTCCCAGGGATGGCACCATGCACAGTAGGCTGGGCCCTCTTGCATCCTTTAACAGGCCAGTCCAGTAAAGGAAGTTCCTCAGTTGAGGTTTCTTCTTCAAAGGTAACTCTAGTTTGTATCAGGTTAACAAAACCTAACTAGCACAATATATATATTTTTAATTTCTGTGTTTTTTTAATGGTACCTCCTATTTTGTGTCTCAACATCAGTGTCCTAGGTAAATGTGAAGGGTCAAAACTCAAGGTGATGATTGAAATGAAAGCGTAGACATTACTTTGCTTTTTTTTCTGTATAGTGCACATAATGCTCCTAGTTATCGAGCCTGTGTCCAGCTGCTCAGCAGTCTTAGTGGGTATCAGTACACACGGAGAGCCTGGAAGAAAGAAGCCTTTGACCTTTTCATGGATCCCAGTTTCTTTCAGATGGATGCCTCTTGTGTTAATCAGTAAGTCCTCTTGCTTTCATTCAACATGGTCTGCTGATGTCACTTACTGTCTGGCAGAGTCAGAAACCTAAATAAAACTAAGATCTTAGTGACTGTGGATAATCTATGTCTTTCAGTTGGAGAGCAATTATGGACAATCTGATGACACATGATAAGACAACATTTAGAGATTTGATGAGTGAGTATTGTGACAACCCAAGCAAGAATTTTCCTATACATGATTTATTCTTAACATGTACTATTCTCTTTTCTGAAAACTACTAATTAGACACCAGGGTGGCAATCATCTTTAATCCCAGCACTTAGGAGGTAGAGGCAGGCAGATCTGTGTGAGATCAAAGCCAGCCTGTTCTATGTAGTGAGTTCGATGCAGGCTGGGGCTACAACTACTGAATTACCTCTTTAAGTTATATATAGTGTCCTATGGGGATATAATGAACTCAGAAAAACAGATATCCCATCTTCCCTCATATGCTGTAGAAGCCGGTGTGGGGCACACAGCTCTAATCCCAGCACTTTAGAGGCAAAGATCAAATCACAGGTTGAAGACCAGCTAGGCTATATAGCAAGTCTCTGACTGTATGTGGGATCTGGTGGATTGGTGGGGACAAGAGCATGTAATGCTGGTGTGAGAGGAAAGCACATGATGCATATGCATGAAGGGCCCTAGTGAAACCTGTCATCTTATATAACGAATATGTGCTGATTAAAAAAAGACATTTTACAGAGAAATAACTTAGTGGTAATAGGTAAAAGTGTCTTTTGGAGACTCTGAGCAGAAGAAAGGGACCGTATCTGTTTGTCTAGTAGCAGCCTAGTACCAGGCACACCAGAAACACTCAGTAATTGTTGTCTAGATGCAAGACTGAGAGTAGGTGAGGCAGAGAAAGGTGGGTCTAACCTCGATCACAAGCATTCCAAACCTCTCTGGCTCTGGATTTCCTGGAAAGAAAGAATGGATGAAAGAAAGGACTGAAGGAGGGGCCAAGAAGTCAGAGCCCGTTCTGCCTTCTGCTCAGTGTCAGGAGGAAGTCAGAGCCCGTTCTGCCCCGTTCAGTGTCAGTTAAAACAGTTTGCTTGACTTAAAAAAAAAACTGAACACCAGGTGGCACACCTGTAATCCCGGGAGGCTGACTGGCACACCTGTAATCAGTCGGCGGAGGCTGACTGATCCCTGTACCATAGAGCCTGGTGCACATGGTGACTTCCAGGCTGGAACTAGGGAGACCCTGTCAAGAAAATAAATAAATAAATAAAAATGAAAAGCTCTGAAAGTTACTAAACTAAACATTTCTTCGTTCCAAGCTAGTTTCCTCATCTGGAGAAAGGAGCCATGATACCTCCTCTCTCATTTTCTTAGAGCTGTTTTAAGTTTCATGTTTGTATACCCAACAAATATTTATTAAATGGTAATAGTGGACCAGCTATTATGTTGACATTTATAACTTTTTAAATTATGAAATTAAATTGTAAATTGTACAAAAATATAAAATAGGGCCTTGTGTAACAGATTTTGAGCAATAGCCAAAGCGCTCATGTTTGATATGTAACTAAAGAAGCCAAGCACTCCTAGGGGTGGAATATTCTAGGCATAGGGAACTAAAATTACAAAGGTCTTGAGGTAGGTGCAAACTTAGGGAGTTGGTGTCATAGCCAGCAAGACAGATTCACTGCAGCAGAGTGAGCCAGAGACCAGGAACTAGATAAGGAGGACAGGAAGTTGGACCTCTCTGGAAATAAATGTTTTTTCGAAGTAACACATAATGTAAGGAGGTAGGCTTTATGAAATGGCATTCTTGGACATTTTACATTCTAAAGCACACAGTTCTAAGTTTTCCTGTCAGTCTCCATCATACTCTGTCATTTGATCTTCTGGCATGTGAATACTGGAACTGCCAGCTTTTCTGCACCAGGAATGGTCCAAAGCCCTCTGCTCCCTGCTGCTCTCGCTCGGCTGTGTCATAGGGATCCACTCATTTGCAGCAGATGACAAGAATCAGACAAGCTGATGTCTTGGTCACTGCCTCCACTTGTTTCCATTTTTTTCAGCTCGAGTAGCCGTAGCCCAAAGCAGTTCACTTAATCTGTTTGCAAACCGTGATGTGGAGCTAGAGCAGAGAGCCATGCTTCTCAAAAGACTGGCCTTTGCTATTTTTAGCAGTGAAATTGACCAGTACCAGAAGTACCTTCCAGACATACAAGGTAAGTAATTAAAACTCACCTTGTCTGGCTTCTGAATTACAGGGATGGGAGTGAGGTAATTATTTGGGATTTTTGTTTTTCTGTTGTTCATTAGAAAACATCTTTCCTAAATTACACTTTGAGTGTATGGGCAAGGTTAGATAATTGAAAAGTTTATCTCTAGTCAAAGGAATCAACACTGAATTTGAAGGACTTACCTAAATGTTGTCTCTGTTTTATTGCTTGGTTTATTGTTGGCCATATGAACTCATATTCCAGGTTAAGTAATGCCAGGTTCGCTGCAGGCAAGCATTTATTGCTTTGTCGTTTTGGACAACAGAGAGTATATCCTTAAGGAGAGCCAGGAACTTGTGACTAACAGTAACGTCTGTATGTCTGTAATTGGGAACTGTGGTGGGAGCCCTATTAAGCAGGGTTCTTTATAGGAACAGAACCAATGGGGGAGGGAGGAGATGGCTCAGTGGGAAAGGGCATATGCCGCCAGTCCTGACAACCGCATTTTGATACCCAGGGCCCACATTGTGGAAGGTGAGAACCAACTCTCACAAGTTGTCCGGTGACCTCCCCATGTGCATCATTGCCATCACACACACACACACGCACACACACACACACACACACACACACACACACACACACAGCCCACTACCACCTCTACCATCATCACAAAATAAACAAATGTCATAAGAGTTTTTTAATTTATAAATGTATATGTCATAAAATGGAATGTGTGACAGTGGCTTGCACAGAAGGGTCTAGATTGTCAAAAAGTGGCAGTCTGTACACTAGAGCACAATAGCTTCTCTGCTGAGAAGGTAGATGCCTTGGCAGTTGGCAATCCAATACTTTAGGCATATAAGCTCCTTGGACAGTGACTGGAATTGAGTCCACATTGAAAGGCCAAAGAAGCTGGACTCTAATGTCAGAATTAGACTAACAGCTGTAGTAGACATACTTACTGAGAAAAAAGAAACAAGACAGGCACTCACATACTTCTTTTTCCTTGGATAAAGCCTATAGAGGACAAATCTTTGGCTCTGACCCACATGCCAGTCCTCTCTGGAAATCCTGTTTGTTCCATCTGAAGAATAATCTACAACGACTGTACTTGTTTCAAATGAGTTTATTATGTGGCAAAAAAAAAAAAACAATAGCAAAAAGCAGATAGAAGCTGAGGATAGCAAACATTAAATTGTATACTAAAAACAGCCAGGGAGGTGACTGTACTAGCAAAACTGGGCAAGCAAGCAAAAGCACCCTCATCAAATCAGGCAATTACGACATCAGAAATGACTGGGGAAGAGTCATGCTAGAGTTGCCAATGGAGAGATTTATAGGCATACCAGAGCTCACCATGAATGAACCTGCTTCCCACCACAGGCATTTTCATGCCATAGGGTAACATAGTAGCCTCTGTCGGAAATAGTTTACCTTCTAGTTGTGCTCAAGGACGTGGGAGTTAGCAGTTGTTGTTGGTTTGTTTTTGTTGTTGTTGTTGTGAGACAGGGTCTCACTATGTATCCCTATAGTCCTGACTGGAATTTAAGGTTTGCACTGCCTTACCAGACAAGATGCAAATATTTTTATACCTTTAGCTGTTTGCTATTCTCCTTTCTCTCTGCCACAGAGTTAGGTACACAGACAATCCGAGGACAGGGAATTCTAGAAGACACTAAAATAAACATGCTAGAATCTGGGAAAAATACCCTTCTCAGTCCCAGAGTCCACTTCCAACAAATACAAACAGCACATGACAATTTACCAGTATAGTTTATATTACACCCTTGCAGGTATAGTTGCACCAGTCCTTGATAGTCAATTTGACCATCAAAACAAACCATCATACATCCATCCCTTGTCAGCTTGACACCCCACCACATCTCCTCATGTCATGCTTGATTTCCAAAGAAAAAGAACAAAGCCATAATTTTTCCCAACACAATTATTCCACATAGAACTGAAAACACACAAATTCTTTCCTCGGGATAGGTAGAAGAATTCCTTAAGGAAGTCTTGCTGTTTTGGTATCTGTATTAGTTATCTTTTTATTGCTGTGATGGAAACACTGACCAAGGGAACTTATAAAAGGAAGAGTTTATTTAGGTTATGGTTCAAAGAGGCAAGAGCCCATCATGGTGGGAAGGCATGGTGGCAGAGGTGGCCAGAGTAGACGCAGCAGCTAAGTGCCCACATCTTCAAGCAGGCACCGGAAGCAGAGTGACTGCAGATCTGGCGAGGCTTAAGAACTCTGTAAGGCCGCCCTCAGTGACATGCTTCCTCCAGCATGACCACACCTCCTAAGACCTCCAAAGACACTGTTACCAACTGGGGACAAAGTGTCCGAATACATGGAGCCTGTGGGGGACGTTCTCATTAAAACAACACAGAATCCCATACCTTAAAATGATACCGATTGTTTACAACACTTAAGTACCAATATTAACTTCTTCACTATTATATTATATGATAAAAGAATAGGAAAGAAATCTTAATAAGGAGATGTATGTTCAAATTCTTTTTAAAATGTTTTATTGATTTAAGAATTTCATAGTGTATTCCGATCACATTTAAATCCCTCCCCCTCTCTTTCCCTTACTCTAGCCCCAGCTTCATGTTCTCTATTATTATTTGTCTTTTTTTTTTTTTTTTTTTTTGGTTAAGGCCTATTGAGTCTCATCTGTGTTTCCCAGATTATCTTGAGTGTGAGGCATCCTTGGAGTCTGGTCAGCCTACCAGGTGTCACACCAGTTAAGAAAACTTGACTCTCCCTCTACTAGCATCTATCAGCTGCCGACAGATCCTCGGCTGGGGCTGGGGCTTCCTGCCCACCTCCCCACCCAGGCTGGGATCCTGGCTGCCTTGCGTTTGCACAGGTCTTGTGAGTGCTGTCATAAGTGCTGTGGGTTCATATGAACAACTGCCCTGTGCTGTCCACACAACACAGTTTCCACATATTCATATGACACCTGTGGCTCTCACAGTCTTTCCAGGCCCTCTTTGGAATGTTCCCTGAGCCTTGGGAGGAGAGGGAATGACATGGTCTGATACAGTATCCCATTTAGGACTGAGCGGTCCTTCAGTCTCATTCTCTGCATGTTGTCATCACTATCTGCTACAAGAAGCTTCTCTGGTGAGAACTGAGAGAAGCACAATAAGCCATTAGGAGTCAGTTTAATACCCTATCTGTTTAGTATAATGATAGTAGTAGGCTCTCCTGTATGGCCTGTAACCTGTCTAGCCACAATTTCTTGGCCCTGATAACAATATCAGGTATAGACTCCATCTTGTGACATGGCCACCTCATCAAGTCTTGTTTCTTTACCTGGAGGGTAAAATGAAGTCCAAAGACCAGTATTGGTTTTCTGTCTTATCCATAATTAATATAGATATTCAAAACTTTTAGTTGCTATATGATGGAATCTCTTGACTCTAAAAATAAGAAGTACGTGAGTTTTTGTGCATATGTCATTGATTTTTTTTTTAGTCACTTATCTTTTATGTAAGTACCACCTTGCAACAGATTGGAACGTTTTTCTTTCAGGGCTAGATGAAAAGTAGTATGATAATGTTAGAATTATTCAGCATTGAAAATCTACTGCATTTCTTTCAGAGAGATTGGTCGAGAGTCTCCGATTGCCCCAGGTGCCAACTCTTCACTCCCAAGTGTTCCTGTTTTTCAGAGTGTTGCTTCTAAGAATGTCTCCACAACATCTTACCTCACTCTGGCCTACAATGATCACAGAGCTTGTAAGTCCATTTTAATTCAATCAAGTTACAAATATAAATTGTACAACAGTGTGACTAATTTCTACTTCATGGATAAAAACTAACCTTAAAAAATGTAATAGACTCAGTTAAACCAGTTACTGGCAATTTTTACAGTTAAAAAGAGTAAAAACAAGTCAGGTTTCACATCGGAAGGTAGCAGAGGCCTCCGATTGGGCAGTGTAGCTGACCAGCTAGCTGCCTGTGAATCCTTACTGTATCTGATCCCACTTGCTGTTCAGTCTCTTTGGTTTGTGTCTGGCTTTGTCATGGCCAGCAGGTCTTTTCCCACCTCTAGTGAACCTCCAATGAGAGACGGTTGAAGTGAACTTTCATAGACTGACATAGGCGTGTACTCACTCTTAAAGTAGAGTATTCATCCCAGGTAAACTTGCTTCAGAGAAATTGTGACATAGATGCTAAAGATAAGATGAAGAAATTATATATCCAGTTAAAGTAAACATGTATTTCTCTGTCTCAGGTACAGGTGTTTTTATTGATGGAGCAGGAACTCACTGCTGATGAAGATATTTCACGGTAATATGTACTTTTGTTTCAATGTGTTCTTATGAGTCTTTAGTATCCTGAAGTTACCTGAAATGTTTCTTAAGAACTTCAGAAAGTCTAGCTACTCTCTTTATCCAAATACTGCTGTTATTTAATTGATCATGTTTGAAAATAATTTTATGTAGTCAGAAAACACAGTAGACTATCAGCATTTATGGCTTTAGCCTCTAAACATAAATTTGGTTTAATACAATTCAGATAGTTTCAACTTCATGAGCCATGTTGGTTTTAGGCTCAACTCTGGTCCCTGAAACTTGGAACACATAGCCAAACGACTGTGTCAGGTTACCTGTTATGAGAGTATCCAGAGCTTCCAGAGTATGTCCCTATCTTCTATAATGTTCCCAACTGAGTGTACTATGATTTTATTCTTTTTAGTAGAAGCAGTTTACTTCTGTGCTTAATACAGGTTTTTTTTTTTAATTTCAATAGGAATTTTTGTACAAATCTATGAATTGAAAAGGTCCTTTAATAATTATGTCTCAGGCTTGGGGGTATAGCTCATTAGGTAAAATGCTTGCTGTGCAAGTATGAGGACCTGAGTTCAATCCTTAGATGAATGTTAAAAGGCTGGGAGTGGGGGCTGTAGGGATGGTTCAGTGGTTAAGAGCATTAGCTGCTCTTGCAGAGGACACAGGTTTGGTTGCCAGCACCCATGTGGCAATTCACAGCCATCTGTAACCAGAGTTACAGGGGATCCAACACTTTTCTGGCCTCCGCAGGCACCAGGCTTGCCTGTGATGCATATATAGGCAAAGCATTCATAGACATTTTTATATATAAATAAATAAAACTGAATCTCAAAACAACAAGAACTGGGCATGGTGGCATGCACTTGTAATCCCAGCACTGAGAAGGCAGAGACAGGTGCATCCTGGCACTCAGTGGCCAACCAGCTCAGCTGGTTTTAGAAAACAAGGTATACAGTGCAAAGAATGACACCCAAAGTTGATTTCTGGGCTCCACATGCACACCCAAGACCATGTGTCCTGAATACACTTAACTCTTCTGGGCTGAATTAGTATACAGTCTCCAACACCAAGAGCTATGCTGATTATTCTAGGAAGCTACCCTCCACCATAGGGGCTTCTGAGTAGTAGGAGGTCTCCTAACCATCCTCTCTCTCTCTTTCTTTCTTTCTTTTACTTTTTGGTCTTTTTGAGACAGGGTATCCCTCTAGCCAGAGCTGGCCTGGAACTCACAGAGATCTCCCAAGTGCTGAGATTAAAGGTGTGTGCCACCACACCCTGCTATTTGTTTGTTTATCTCTTGACTGTAATGGAAGTTATGAACTGTCTTTAACTTCTTCAAATTTAAAGAGCAAAGTGAAATTTTTGAAAATAAAATTTAATCCTGTCCAAATTGTAATTACTGGCAAAGTGACTATGGGAAAGACAAGCTGGTGCTTTAGATGTTCCAGAATCCCTATGAGCCAGTGGTCCAGCTACTGACAACACTGTGTTTGCTTTCAGGACTTCAGGCCCATCCGTGGCTGGACTGGAGACCACCTACACCGGAGGTAATGGCTTCTCTACTTCGTACAACAGCCAGAGGTGGCTGAACCTCTATCTCTCTGCTTGCAAATTTTTGGATTTGGCTCTGGCACTGCCCTCTGAAAATCTTCCTCAGTTTCAGATGTAAGTAAAAGCAAGGTTATTAAATGAATATTTTTGAAAATACATTTACTTTGATCATTGGCTTTTAACACTGAAGTTCTGTGTGTACGTTGAAGCATCGTAACTTTTTTCGGAAGTATTCTCTCGGAAAGTGTGGGCGGCGCCGCCACCGGAAGTAAATGGTTACTGCGCGCACAGACAAGTCGGTGGAGAGCAGAATGCTCTCTGGATGTGTGCAGTGGCACATCACTCAACAGCTCCTAGTCTAGTAGGGAGACAGAGTTGAACACATAATGGACATTATGATTGCACATGGAGATGGTCCTGCGAGCCCACATAGCAGGAACCACTCCCAAGGTTCAGACCAGGACCTTAGGGGAGTTTTGAACCAAGATGATAAAGGACTGGAGAGGCTCGTGTGCAAAGACGGGCAGAAGCGGAGCTGGCATGTCTGAGGTTGGGCAAGATCTGTGTCATTGGAGCTTGATGTTGAGAGAAGAGGCTAAAAAGGGGCTTGACTCTGGAAAGCCTTGTCAAGTGTAGACTGTGACGCTGCAGACTTCTTGAGGAATGAAGTAGTAGTATCAGGCTGTGCAGAGTGAAAAAGGACTGGGGGAAAGGCAAGATAGGAGCTGTTTTCTGTTAGTGAACTGAAAGGAGGAAGGAGAAATTTATGAGTAAATTCTCATGATACTTGGTAAGTCCTCAGAACTACTTGTTTTTCATACCTAAATTTAAAAAATAGCTGAGCTATGTAAGGTATTTGTGGTGAATGCTTCTGAAATAAAAATTTATGCACAAGATCATGCACACTTTTATATTCTGTATTTCTGTGTTGCATGGTGCTGCTCTTCTGGGTTGAAATGATAGAGTGGGAGCGAGGCCCAGGGGCCCGTTCCGTCTTCTCTATTCGGACATGCTTAAATCTCCAAAAATGGCTTATTTTTCATTTCATTGAATGGTAAGTAGGAATTATCTTAAGATTACTTTTTTTATCATTTCAAACTAGATCTTGATAATCTTCAGTTGCAGGGTATCTGCAAACTGGATACTCTTAGAGAATTTTGGAAAAAATTACCGAATAGATGTATTCACCACTATAGGAAGTATCCAGATACCAGGGACTTCAAGTGCACTGTGTGCTGCTCTTCAGGGTTCTAGGAAGAATGTTAATTAGTGTACTTGTAGTACTTGTACTTTCTTATCTTCTATCACAAGAATCCAAACTAATGTATCTTCTTCATCGAGGTATCGCTATTACAAAGGAAGTGAAACAGAGCTGGGGGAGCCCAGGGCCAGTACGTGCTCACCAGGAGCAAAGCTGGGTCTAATTCCAGTACTGAAGAGAAAAAGTGCTTCAGTCATGAGGGGAAATGTTGAGCTATACTCATAAGAGAAATTACAATTACAGTTATAGATAACCATGCTCATTGGAAGTACACATCAGTATTACCCACTTGTTCTCCAAGGTTGTATATACTAACATTTTAAGTAATATTTTCTTTAAAGTAATTCTAAACAGCTAAGGATTTATCCTACTATCAGACTCACAGCTATGCACAAAAATAATCATTATGTAAGGGTAACCATGTGGCACATTTATAACAAGAAGTTAGGCAATGTGTAAGATTAATTAGGGTCTTCTAACACCCAAGCACTATGTGGCTTTAGGAAGAATGTAATAGAAAACCAGGTGCAGGGACTCACACTTATAACCCCAGCCCTTGGGAGGCTGAGTCAGGAAGATCATACATTCCAGGCTAGCCTGGGCTAACAAGTGAATTCCAAACTAGCCTGAGCTACTGATTAAGACCCTGTCTCACAACTGGTCAATTACTCCTATGAACTCACAGCGCTGGTGACAGCATGCACAAGTCTCATGAAAGCTTAAACCAGAAAAAAAAAAAAAAATCCCAGTATAGACATGGGGGAGTGGTAAGAAACTGTAACCCTACCTGAAGAACTATTGGAAACCAATGGCTGCTGGTGGGCGAGTCTTTTCATGAATGTGAATCTTGGTAGATTAACCAGGCTCCAGTAGATGGACCCATGCTGAAGGACGTTTGGGGACACAAGTTAGACTCTAGGCCTTTGTATATATAATAGAACACATTAAACTAAGTGGGGACATGAGGGGGTGCAGCAGATAGGGGAAGGGGACCTACATGCCATCAAAATACATGAAAATCACAAAAAGTCTGTAAATTTAAAAAGTACTTTTATTTATGTTTATGAGTATATTGCCTTCTATGTATGTAAATACACCTATGTGGTGACGTGCTCATGGAGGTCAGAAGAGGGCATCGGATCCCCTGGAACTGGAGTTGCTGATGGTTGTTAGCCGCCATGTGTGTGTTGGGAGCCAAATCCAAGTCCTCTGCAAGAGCATCCAGTGCTGTTAACCAAAGCCATCTCTCCAGCCCCCAATAAATTTTTTTTTTAAAAAGGTCCTGTCTCAAAAGTTAATAAATAAAAATTCTAAGCTAAAGAATAAGAGCTCCAAGGAGCTGAAAGAGCGGTGGTAGTGGGTTTGCTGTTTTGGGTGGGGTGTTAACTGTGCGGGGCATGGATCTAAGATCCTCAGTTCCCCATGCAAGCGATACTGCTGAACAAACACCAACCAGCCTGTGTAGTTTTGTAGTGTGTTTTTAAAGGGGAGAAGGTTGCTGGTGTGAATGTGTGCTCTTCTGTGAAGGATATAATCCAAGAACTTGGCAGTGTTCATTCTTCTTGTGCTGGAAGGAATCACCCTTTTGATATACTCTTACATATTGCAAAAATCAAGTCAGAATTTGTTACAGTACTGATAATAAACTACATAAAAGCAATTCTTTTTGAAAGTTTCTTGCCAGACAATCAATTCACCTCTGTGCTCTCCGCACTCAGGAGGCCGGAGTAGGAGAGTTACAAGTTTGAGGTTGACAATAAAACATCTTTAAAAAACCTTTTTTTTTTAAACCTATTACATAATGAAGAAACATTTTTCACTTTTTTTTGTGCGGGGGCTAGGGTGGGGGCGATGACAGGGTCTCATGATGGCTGACGTGTAATTCACTTTGTAGACCAGGCTGACCTGGTACTCCCAAGAGGTCTCTCTACCTCTGCCTCCCAAGTGCTGGGATTAAAGGTGCACCATCTCTCCTGGCTGGACTTAATTTGTTCATGAATAAAACTGACAAGCACTTTGTAAGTTGTCCTGTTATCTCTTCAACTCCTTGAGGTATTTAGTCCCACATTTACTAGTGAAACCAAAGCTCATAAAGGTTAAGAAGTGTACCAAGGCAACAGTGCTACCAGTGGCCCAGCCGGCGCGTGGGTCTGTATGTAGTGGGTCTTGATCATTCTACTGAATGATGTACCTCATCTTAGATGTCACAAAGATGTCACACTAATGTCAGTATTCTTGCATTCATAGGTACCGATGGGCCTTTATTCCAGAAGCCTCGGATGATTCCGGTTTGGAAGTCAGAAGGCAGGGCATTCATCAACGCGAATTCAAACCTTATGTGGTCCGACTAGCAAAGCTTCTCCGGAAAAGGGCGAAGGTACTAAATTTTTCATGTGACTATTATGTGTTTTATTAACTTGCTTTTCTGAGTCATTTACTAAATATTTCTTGGGAAACTAAGGACATTATTAAGTTCAGATATTTGAAAACAGTTTCTCAGTTTTGAAGATTAATATACCAAGGCCTAATATTCATGAACATTTAAAAAGTATATCTGTAAGAAACATCTATTAGGGGCTGGAGAGATGTTTCAGTGGTTAAGAGCACTGGCTGTTCTTCCAGGGGACCTGGGTTTGGTTCCCAGCACCCACATGGTGCCTAACAACTGTCCTTAACTCCAATTCCAGGGGATACAATGCAGACAGTGCCCAACATCGGTGCACTTACATACATGTAAGCAATAAACTCATACATTTTTTAAAAAAATTTTTTAAAGAAACATCTGTTTACCTTAAAACAGATAAAGGAAGTAATGTGTACATTAATAACATCTTCAAATATCATCTCTTCAAAATGAAAACCTTGGAACTAATGTATATAAGTAGATGGAACTCTGGTCCTGAAAACTCCTGAGAAACCTTAGTCTAACGTGTCCACAGCACTCACGCCTGCACCCACTGCAGGAACCACGGTACGCTCTGACCGAGCCAAGCACAGTCCCAGAGGGATTTGCAGAACCAGTCCCTCAGATTGGCTTCTAAAAGGAACAGTCAGGGGATGAAAAGATCATACGTCTTCATTTTTAATAAAGTGATAGAATATTTCATCAAAACTGAACTCACTAGGCCTCAGTCGGGATAAAGGGATTACTCATTAGCATGGGACCTTTTCCATGTGACATAAAATGTACTTATTGAAATACTGCTAAGTCAGGCTCTTTGATTTTTCTAAATTATAGCCTAGAGACATCCCTTATCCTGACTCAGCACAACTCGAACAGAATTTAAATTTTCTCTTACAGAACAATACTTAGTTTTAGTAAGGAGATACTTTCTCATTTCCTGTTATTTTCTACACCTCTTGTTGCTGTTATGTCCCAATCTAGATTTCAGTAATCATTCCCCTCCCTATAGTTTTACGAACACTGCTCAAGACAGCTGTCTCCACCAAACTGCCTCTGTTTGGAATGTAGTAAGGGCTTTGAAGTACAGACATCTGTGTGCAGGGACGCAAGGAGAAGGTGAGACTCACCAGAAACATACCAGATGCAGTGTGGAAATCTGTAACTGTTCCATGTCCTACATCCTC
This sequence comes from Eospalax fontanierii, assembly GCA_035773235.1. Lineage (NCBI taxonomy): Eukaryota > Metazoa > Chordata > Mammalia > Rodentia > Spalacidae > Eospalax > Eospalax fontanierii. The sequence goes on along the minus strand of CM069539.1, from coordinate 65,055,408 downwards.
TACATCCTTTAGAGGCACCAGGCTATTCTAGTATCTTTGCTCTGTAACAGAAAAGTAACAAAACTGGCATGCTTATTGGTGGCCTTTGTCATCTTTTAAGCTCAAAAGTTTTCAAATTCAAATAATCTGGTTACTGACAAAGGTTTTTTGTGAGACCTAGTTTGTGTTATGCGCTTGGAGCCTCTCAGTGGCTCTTAAGCTGAGTTAGATATTCTACAGACGGGAAAGGAAAGAAAGCAACTGAAAAGTCGTACATAAGGCACATGAGGAACTTGCTCCTTTAGGAGCTAAATTAAAAGGACAGAGTTGTGGGTAAAACTTTGATCAAGGGTTAAAGACAGGACTTTGTAGTTTCATTTTTGTATCACAAGGTTTTAGGGAAAATGGTAACTCCAGATGCAGTAGACACACTGACTCCAAGTCCATGCTCTCAGCCACCTCTGCAGTCCATTAGTAATGACTGCTTTTCCCAAGACGCCTCCCTTTTGCACAGAAATTAAATAAGACAACTGTTCTGATTTGGAAAGTATCTTTCCATCCAGATGGTTTAAACAAGGTCTTCATGGTCAAGCATACTTTTTACGGGAACAAAGGCTCTGAGATCTCCTCTTTCCACAAGTCAAGGAAGACGTTAAGATTTTGAAGAGATTAGAGATGGCCAAGCATCAGGCAAGGGTAGCTGATGCTTGTGATATGACAGCAAAAGCTACCACATCTGGACCAAATAATTGGAATACAAACCCAGGTGAACAGAAAGGAAGTCCCATGCCATGTGGAGACTTATGAAGTCACAGGAGGAAATTTTGTATGGAGATGATTGGCTTCATTCAACAGAGAACAGGTACATAAAAACAGAAGGAACCCTGAAAGAAGTATGCTCTTCTTGGTTAAGATCCCAGAAAAACAAATTCCTCTTTTAAAGAACCATCCTGAAGGGAATGTACAAAATTATAGTTGTATGAAGAACTGAGCTCTGCAGAGGGCATCAGCACCACACACATTCCCTTTAGGTGAACTCATCTTTGTCTTACTCTTTGCTTAACATTGAATTGCACTTTGGTTTTTAAGGGACTATGGAGGCCAGTACTTGAGTCATGGTGGAGTGATGGAAACCTGTGCATCCTGTGATCTAGATTGTAGGCTGGATCATTCCGAGGCATAAACTAAAGTGATAGCCAGATTTCCCCATTGATTTTAGTCTTCTTGCTCACTCCTGGAGTCTTCTACTTTACCTACTTCCCTTAGGATTTTAAAGTGAGCAGAGCTGGAGGCTTAGCTTAATGGTAAAGCATTTTTAACATGCATGAGGCTGAGAGTTCTGCTCTCAACACCAGAAAAAAGTGAGCAAACCCATGGGACACTATAGGAAACTGGTAATAAAGTATTAGGTAAACTAAGTTTCTCAGCAACATGTAGTCAGAAGAGAGAATTCCATTTGTGAAAGAATGTGACAGGCCTAATTCTCCTTCCTGTTTTCCTCTTTCCTTTTTTTCTATTTTATTTTCATTATTTTTATTCCATATCACATATATGTGATTTTTACTGAGTGTAAACATCTTTGGCTCACTCATCAGTTTCTCTAGAAATCTGTAGCTCTTTGTCACTTAATTGACTTCTTAAAGTGGCTGGGAAGAAGTGGGGTTTTTTTAAATTATTTTTTATATGTATGAGTGCTTTGTCTGCATGTATTTAAGTGTACCACATGCATACAATGCCCATGGAGGCTGGAAGAGGGCATGGATCCCCTGGAACTAGAGTTAACAATGGTTGTTAGCGCCCTATGGGTGCTAGGAACCAAATCCCAGTCCTCTCCAAGAGCAGCTAGTGCTCTTAAGTGCTGAGCCATCTCTCCAGCCCCTTCTGTAGTTTGAGACAGAATGTCTTCATACCTTTCCAAGGCTAGCCTCAAACCCAAGGTCCTGTTACATCACCCTCCCAAGTCTAGGATTACCTGTATGTACTGCCAGACCCATTTTAAAGTAGCTTTATGTCTTGATATAGAAATTACTGATGTTTATATTTGGTTGAGTTTTTACAAACACTCTCTTTTGACTTCTCTGCTACAGGATAGGTAGGGTTTTCCCATTTTATCAAGCAGGGACGCTTTGTGTGGCTTTCTGTATCTTTTGGCCAAGGAGCAGCACAGTAATTAAAGGCAGAGCCCGGACGCTACTCCAGGACGTTTCACCCAAGGCCCAGCTTCCCCGCATGTTGTCTAACCCAGCCCCTTATTTCTCTGAGTTGTAGCACTGCCAGCAACTGTTCAGCTCTGAACCTTGTTGCCACCTTATGGCAGATTTAGGCCACAGCTGACCTACCTGCAGTGAAGTGTGGGGCTCTCCATCGCTTGTTTTTCCTCTCTCCTCTTCCTTTCTTTTCAGGTCTCACTGTGTGAGAGCTGGCATCAAACTCACTCAAAATCCACCTGCCTCTGCCTCTCTCTGCCTTTACTTTCCAAGTGCAGGGTTTAAAAGGAGTGCACCACCAGGCCTAGCTCCTAATTATTTTGTAATCTTTTTTGACCTAGTCTTTGAATGTATTATCAGAGTCTAGAAATCAAGGGTGCTTTTTTAAGTGCATGGAATCCACATCGTCAGCCTTTACATTTGCCTCTTACCATCCCAAATCATTTAAGCTCAAGTAGCCTGTACATTCTAATTAGAAAATACTATAAAAGGGTTGTAAGCACCTTGATATGAAATTAGCAAACGGCACTAAAATGCTTCAGAACTGGTGGGTTTTAATCAAGTCTGGAAGGAAGACCTGACGCTGGCGTTTTATTTACTTGGTGCTTATGTAACACACGACTTCACCTGGCATCGACAGTTCCCTTTTTGTTTTCTGCAGAAAAATCCAGAGGAAGACAGCTCAGGGAGAACACTGGGTTGGGAGCCGGGGCACTTGCTGCTCACCATCTGCACCGTGCGCAGCATGGAACAGCTGCTGCCCTTCTTCAATGTCCTCAGCCAAGTCTTCAACAGCAAAGTCACAAGCCGGTGCGGAGGACACGCAGGGAGCCCCGTCCTCTACTCAAACTCCTTTCCCAGCAAGGACATGAAACTGGAGAACCACAAATTGTTTTCCAGCAAAGCCAGGCAGAAAATTGAAGAGCTGGTGGAGAAGGATTTTCTGGAAGGAGTGGTAAAAACTTGACTGCACCAGTGGTCCACACGGCTCACATGTGAATGTGGTTATCTAAGACAAGGCACTGCTCTGAGTCTCCGAGTTGTATAGTTCCTTTTCCTTTTTTTTCCTAATATATATAACAAAACACTCTTCAGGTTGTATTTAATTTAAATATTTGTAAATAAGAGCTTATGTCTGAATGTGGCCTGAATCAAGTTTAAATATTGTTGGTTCATACTGATGATGATGATGGTGCCTATGAGAGATCTGTATATGCACTTAATCCTTTGTTTCATTGTCCTGAGTTGTCTTAAACCTGCAAAATACACACCACATTTTTCTATTGGTTTCGGGCTTCATTTAATTTAAATTGTTTTTGTTTTTTTCTTCTTCTTCTTCCCATGGTTAATTATGTCCTGGTATCAGAATGGTTGCTTTGCTGTCAGAGGCTTGGTACATTAGATGTAGCTGTTTTTCCATGTCCCTTCCCTAAGACAGCGAAGACTAACTGAAGCCTGGGTCACAGATCCTGGTGGGGACCACAAAGGCCTCTCTATGTCACAATGAGGAGATGGGCTACCTCTCCTCAAATGTTGTGAAGCAGACAGGTAAGTCATCTCATACTCACTTTAAAGGGCTACCGTGGAAAACTGGTTTGTATAAAGTTTGATCCACTCCACATTTGACTCAAGGATGATCAGTGCTACCGTTCTTCAGCATCCTTAGTCAAGTCTTCACCAGCAAAGTCACAAGCCATCTTGATTAGGTAAGTGATGACAAACACATCACAAGGACTTAGTTGGTAATAAAATTTAATTTCCTTGCACCCTTCATGAATTATTCCCTGCATACACTATAAAATTAATGACAGACTAAATATTAGGACTTGAATACAGACTGAAATTAAAGGTAAGCTTCTTTACCAGGTAGAAGGTTTAGTGTTTAAGAAAAACAGGTAGAAATAATCCAGTAAGGTTCATTGTAAACATTATGATTACAAATGTCTTAGTACTGCCTGTACTGTCCGCAATTTGGTAAAAACTTTAGAAGTCCATTTTCCCACAGTATAAGAATTATCTTCAGAAGGATGGTTGGGGTCTGTCTCCAATTCCTCCAGCCAGCTGAAACACGGCCAAGCTCACTTCATATGCAAGGTTGTCTGCACTTTCCTACAAACCACATCAAAGGAGATTAGGCAAGAGACACAGCGCCTACCACCCTTACTGGCGACTCTAGGGGAGGGTAGTGCTTCCTGACTCTGCTTCTTTACTATATCCGAATAAAGACATTTTAACTTTCAATAATAAATTCCAAGGCCCTTAATTTAAAAGAAAATGAGTCAGATTCTTCTAAATAAAGTAAGTTTTCAATTCTTCAACTCAGGTTATAAAATTATTTCAAAATTGAATAAGTATCTCAAAACCAAACCCCTTTAAAAGCAAGAGAGTTACAACTATTAAGAGTAATTCTTGGGCTTTCTGTCACCGTCACAGATGTGGTCATGTAAGCACTACTATGTCTCCTGAGCCTCCATTCAACCACTATACTGTGCAAGGACTTCTGTCAAGAGCTTAATACAAAAACAAGATGTCTGCAGTATGTGTAAAGGGCAAAGGATAAAATTCCAGACTTATCTGGAAAATAAAGGCATAGAATACAATGTCATTTAAAGAAAAAAAGTTGAAAAGCAATTCCAAAGCCCAGAACAAAGACGAATGCTGCCAATTTGTTTAAAAATAGACTACAAAGCTGGCTGTATTCACAGTCATGAGATTGCATTTTTAAAGAAAAAACTGAAAATGCACAGTATAGTAAAAGCAGCATGTGTCAAACTAAAGATTTATTACTCCTGCCACGGCTTGAATATTACACATACTCAAAGATCACAAAGACTGAACCTTTTCCACAGTGAGACTCAAACACAGCAGAAAGTGTTTTCTCTTTGTGTTCCTCCCACGCCTACGGTGCCAGACTCTCCTTGCCAACTTCTTTGGTAGAACAGCCCCAGCTTACTTGGGAGTGTGCTTCTGCATATACTCGGACAACATCTTCTGTACCAGAGGGCCGGACGAAAGCTCGGGCGAGCTTGTACTTCTTCACTAGGTTATTGATGGCCTCTTGGAGTCCAGGTGGTGTGACTGCTTGTCTTTCAGCATCTGTGGTGCTGATAACTCTCCTGTCTGCAACCTGAGCACAGCATTTCAAGCCTGTTACTACACTCCCTTTCAGAAGCATAACCTGTTAAAATAATCCTCACCACCCAGCTTACTGTACTATAGTGTTTCAGCTTACTGTACTATAGTGAGCTGCAGTGAGAAGCCCTGAAACAGTGAGAACAGGGCAGATGTGAGGTGAAATGGCATCAGAATTCTCCTGTTTTATTTAGCCAAAGCCATGCCATGCTTTCTCATTGTTTATACAACATCTGTCTTCTTTGTTGTACAAAAAAATTCCCTTTAGCCAAACATGTCCACACACTTAGAGCTCTCATTAAAATAGTTCCATTTCATACCTTGCTCCCCAGTGCAGTCATTTATGTAGTAGACTTGAGTGGCAAGCTGTTATATGAGCCATGGCAAGACTCTTGCACATATGCCCCGCAAATGTACACACTCAGCAGCCATTTTCTTAACTCTGGTTTTACTCTTTCTAATCATCGATGCTTCAACAAATTCTACTGGAAAACCAGCAACTGTGTAGATGGTTACAGATCAAACAGGAGCTATCTGAATACCTTTCAACCCACAGATTCTACTGCTTCTAATCACAGAAAGTACTGAGGTCAGGCACGGTGGTACAGGCCTGTTATGGGAGCACTTAGGGGCTGAGGCAGGAGGATCATGACTGTGAGGTCTGCCTGGGGCTATGTGAGGAGACTATCTCACAAAAAAGTAAAAAGCAAAAAAAGCACTGTGTGAACTAAAAGCAATTCAGAAGGTACATTTTCACTTAAAATGACAGACTGTAGGTTTTGCTTCAAAATAATGTGTGGTTGGGGGCTGTGGAAATGAACAGGGTTCATTAGCACTTATGATTCTGTTATGTTTAAATTTTTTCATAAACTCTTAAGTGATGCATAGTCAAATATAACCATTCTTTATAATAAAGGTGGAAAGTAAACACTTCTCAATTCTGTTATTTTTTTAATGTGAGAAAAAGTTGATGTGCAGCTCTATTTTCTAAGCAGAGCGCATGCACAGAACGAAATCCAACATGCTGAAGAAACTCTTGTGCGTGATGATTTTGAAAGAACAGCTCATATCCATAAAGGTGCTTTTACGTCTCTCTCACCTTAACTTTGAGTTGTCTGTTTGGAAGATCTGTGTAAAGAGCATCCCACTGCTGCACAGTGAGGCCCTTCAGAGCCAGGATAGCCTCAATCACCAGCATGTCAGAAATCGCATCGCCAGCTGCCTGTGAGATGCAGAAACAAAATAAATAAACCACCCTTAAACAAATCCCGTATGAATGCCGTCCATCTTAGAGAAGCAGGCTGTCCTGCCCACGTGCCATTACTAACAAATGTGAGAGAACAGGATGAAGACAAATGAGATGTGCAGAGCCATGGAAGATGAAAGACGTCAGAACTTAACTCATAAGAGACTTGCCTCGTTTATAAAATGAGATTAGACCAGATAAAGTGGACCTGACATCCTATGACTCATTCTGCTTTTTAACTAGATCTTCTGAGATAGTGTGATTAATAGTTCAAATAGAGAAAAATGAGCTTTGGTGTTAGATAAACTTGAAATGAGATCCATACTCGAGAAAGCTTTTGTTTCATTTGTAAGATGGAAATCATAACCTTGCTTCATGTGTTACTGTGATAACTAAGCAAGGTAGGAAAACTGCCCAACATGGACCAGACACTCAAGTGCTGGATTGGTTGCTTTCCCCTGGTTTGATTAGAGCCCTTCCACAGCAGTCCTCTGATGTCAGCTGTCTGGCATATGTCCCTTTCCCAAACATGCAGGTATTGTTACAGAATGTCCTCAAGGTTGGAAAAATTTTACACACACACACAATATGTAACTCAGCAGCTGAATGTTGTTCCTAGGTAGAAGCTACTAGGTATACTTTAAAATTTCATTATAAAATATCAGGGAAAGGAAGCATATAAAAAAAATCTTCCATCATCCCATTTCCAATGTAATCCCGACTCTGTACGCCACGGTTATAAGGAAGCCACCATGCTAGAACTTCGATATTTTTTTTATATACAATTTTTAAAAAAATACTGTATTTACTATTTTTATGCAATGTGTGAGTGTACTGCCTGCATGTTTAAGTGCATCCATGTCATGTAATGCCTGCAGAGGTCAAAAGAGGGCACTGGATCCCCTGGAACTCGAATTATGAATGGTTGTCAGCCACCATGTTGGCTGCTGGGAGTTGATCCTGGGTCCTCTGCAAAAGCTGCCAGTGCTCTTCACCACTGAGCCATCTCTCCAGCCCCATATATACAACTGTTCATACTATATTCTCTGTCCTGTCCATTCTCAGTAATGTAAAGGTAACCCAGAGCCTCCAACCCCCCCACCACAGACCTGGTTGAACAAGTCGATGATGTTTGCCAGCGTCCTGGCTGCTTTTCCCTTCTCGTCCTCTAATTCTGCTAGTTGTTTCATCTTCTCTTCAACTGCTTTACTAAACAGCGCCTACAGCGGAAGCAGAGGAATCAGTCATGAACTCCATCCGGGCCCCAGTCTTCAACCACTCTAGTCACATTACCTCTCAGCCCTAATGAATTTAGAGAAATGATGAAGAAAAATGACAGCAGCCATATGATGTCAGCAACTAACATAAGATCAGGTCAGAACACAAAGCGTGTTAGAAGGGAAAAAATTTTATAGATTATAAAACTGTCAAAGTGAAACAACTAATTACAAGACACTACTTTATAGGCACACCAATTCACTGTTCTCCCTAGCAGCTAGTTGTTCTCTGTGCAGCCAGGTTACCTTGGAATGATGTGCTCCGGGCAACATCAGAAAGGGTCATCACACTTAACCCCAGCATGGCAGACTGTCTAGTACTTATTACCACACACATCATTCTCAAGATACCTGTTGTTTTGAAATAACACCCATTTGACAGTCCTCAAGAGGCCCAACACTGAGGATTAACACACAATGCTCATGGGAGAAGTAGGCACTTCTTGGCAAAATAAGGTACATGCTGGTTGCCTGTTTTTACCAGAACATGACATACTTTCTGTATAATGAGTGCAGTTGAGCAATTCCAACACAGACCTTATGAGCTGTCCCTTATAAAATGATGTGATGTACAAAGACATTGTTTTCAATATTTTAGTTATCTTTATATGCATGAGTGTATTGCCTGCATGTATGTAAGTGTGCGCACCCATGTCATGCAATGCCCATAGAGGTCAGAAGGGAGCACTGAATTCCTCTAGAACTGGGGTTAGCTACCATGTGGGTGCTGGGAATTGAACCCAGGTCCTCTGTGCTTTTAACTACTGAGCCATTTCTCCAGGCCCCTAACAAGACATTTTAAAAAAAATCTGGCTGGGTGCGGTGGCACTTGCCTTTAATCCCAGCACTTAGGAGGCAGAGGCAGGCAGATCTCTTGTGGCCTGGTCTACATAATGAGTTCCAGGCTAGCTGGGGATAGAGAAAATGGGTCTCAAAAAGATAAATGAATAAATAAATAATCAATCTGAACCTTACAAATCTAAAAAACACTTAACACTAAAATGGTGATTTTTATGGTGAGTCATGTGTCAAAGTTTTTCAGAATACCGCAGCTAAAAAGGCATGAAAAAAATCTAGTATGTTTATATCTTAATATACTTTAAACTCAATGATCATTTTTCCCCATAGCTACTGAACTTTTACCTCCTATAGGAAGGAGGAATATAGTTTATAGACAATCTGCTTGTAAGAAAACAAACTGTACATTTTTAAATAATGTTTTGCTGTTTGGTTGTTGTGTGTGTGCATGTTTGTGTACACTGTATGCACGTGGAGGCCAGATGTCACCCTCAGGTATCATTTCACAGGCGCTGGCTACTTCTTTTTTTGAGACAGTCTCACTAGAACCAGGGTTCATGGATTAGGCTAAGCTAGTTGGTCAATGAACCTCACCTGTCTCTGCCTCCACAGCAGTATGATTACATGCACATGCATGACTTTTTAGGTATATGCTCTGGATCAAAGTTGGGTCCTCATATTAAATATCTAACAGCTATCTTCCCAGTCCCTTTAATAATTACTAGAAGAACAAATCAGTAGTGCTTTTCACAAAGGATCATCAGAATTTTTTTTTTTTTTTTTTTTGAGACAAGGCTCCCTACGTAGAACTCACTACGTAGACCAGTTTGGTCTGGATCTCACAGAGATCCGCCTGCCTCTACCCTGAGAGCAGGGGTTGAAGGTGTGCACCACCGAGCCTGGCCATTATAGCCATTAAAACACACACATTTTACAACACCTGAAAACACATGTCGACCCCATGACCTCCCACCATCTAGTCATTTTCACAGAATTCTGAGGAAAGCGCCAGTGGAGACCTTAGAGAACGTACCGTGCCGTGTCCATTTGCCTCAAAATAAACTCCGATGTCAAACTCTTGTGCCTTATGGTGCAAGTGTTTAACACCAGTTTTGGTGCAGTAAACGGGGACCTGTACCAGTGCACGGGAAAACAACAGCGGTTAGTCAATAAATACTTGTTGGACATCTGTCATCCCAGAAATAAAACAACAAAACCTGGAGCCTAGGGGTCGGAGAGCTGGTTCAGCAGTTAAAAGCACCGGCTGCTCTTGCAGAGAACCCGGGTTTGGTTCCCAGCTCCCACATGGTCATTAACAACTGTCTGTAACTCCAGTTCCAGGGGCTCCAATGCCCTCTTCTGACCTCTACGGGTATTGTACAACATTCATGTACTAAATGTAGGCAAAACACACATACATATAAATTAAATTTAAAAAACCCTTTTTGTTAAACCTGTTGCCTTCCTCTGCTGAAAGACAATAAAGGGTTAAAGTGCAATGGCTAGGCGGGAGGAAGGCAGTGTACACTCACAGCAAAGCGGGCGTGAGGCTCTCACAAGGGGTGGTTACAATGCGGCACGGCATTGTCTGTTTCCCGAAAGCTGTTTTGGCTCTAGTATGGAGAATGGGATCCGAAGGGACCTGCATGCTTTTTCAGGAAAGGGTCAGATGGTAAATCTTTCAGGCTGCAGGCCATGTGGTTCTCAATCATTCGATTTTGCAGTGTGAGAATGCAGCCCCAGACCACATGTAAACAAATGCAGGACTCTACTCCAATAAAGCTTTATTTATAAACAGCAGTGAGTAGGATTTGGTCCTTCGACTGTTACTTAAGCCAACTCTTGGTTTATGAAGTTAAGAAAGACCTATTAGGTTTTCAGGACTGAGCTCAGTAAGAAGTAAGTCTGGCTGGACCAGCAGCAGTGGATAAGAATTCACTGGTGGGACTAAATGAGATTTAGGATTGGTTAAGGAAAAACTGATAGAAATGAAACTACCACAGAGACATCAAAATCAACATGTGGTAAAGTTGGGAAACCAAAGGAGTGTCAAGAGCTGAAGGCGCTGAAGCCAAAGGGAGAACAACAGGTGGAGAAGCAGCAGTTTCTGGTCTATGAGATTTTAAACATAGGTATCTTTACATAAAGAAAAATTTAAGAAAAAACAGTCATGTACCACATTAGTAATGTTCTAGTCAAGAACAAGACAGACTGAACACTATCATGGTCCCAAAAGATCAAATCTCCTAGTGGTACCACAGCTATTCAGTATATTAGTATGCATGGCATTCTATCTTCTCTCTCTCTCTCTCCTCTCTCTCTCTCTCTCTCCTCCCTCCCCCCCTCTCCTTTTTCTGTCTTTTTTGAGACAAGGTCTCCCAACTGCAACTGGCCTAGAACTCACTATGTAGACCAAGCTGGCCTTGTCACAGAGATTCAACCTGCCTCTGCCTCTCCAGTGCAGGGATTAAAGCATTTGCCACCACGCACAGCTGCGTTCACTCTTTGTAGTCACACAGTGATAAACCACCTAATGAAACATGGTCACACTTCTCAAGATGTACCCAGCATCAAGTACTAACCTCTTGAAAGGCAGGCAGGCAGGCAGGCAGGCAGGCAGACCCAGATAGGGGCCCTGGAGTGACTGTACTGTAAATGTTACTGGGTTACAAAATTGGAGCCTCTCTTTTAAAAGAATGCAAGAAATTCAATGAAATTTCAGTTTCTATTTCTCTTGAAGACTGACGAAAGGTGAAGGACCTGGCCCAGCATTCTCGGTCCTCCTTTGTACACTGATTCACTTACCTGCCCACCACCTGCAGGAATCTCAAGTAATTTGAAAGAGTTGGGAAAAATACCAAAGTAGCTAGTGAAAAAAATAAAGGCAAATGGCTTCCAGCTTTGTCCATGAAGCCCAGACTCTAAGAGCAGGTAGTCTGGTACACAGTGTGGTCCTCTGGCAAATGTTGGAAAAATAATTTGAAACACATTCCATCAACCCAGGAAGCCTATCCACAAGTATAAGAAACAGCTGCATTATGTCAAACCCGGATGAACACATCACAGACAGGACGCTGAGGAGACTCGGGATGGAACAAAGTCTCACCTCAGCTGCTTGAATAGTCAAGCAGATGCATTCCATTTCACACATATTCTCAACATGCAAAATGATCAGTAATAAAGAATCTCCTTACCAAACTTTTGTCAGGCCCATCTGAGCACAAGTACACACACCCCTGGCCACTCTGGGGTGAGCCGTGAGGAAACGGCCAGCTGGAGGAAGCTGTCCACTGGGGCACACGGCTGCTTTTCCCTGCTCTCTGCTTCCTGGCTGGGCCAGGGGGAGCAGCTGCCTCCTGCCCCTGCTGCTGCTCCTAGCCCAGCACGGAGGGCCGTATCCCTTCAACCTGTGAGGCTGAGACAGCCCTTCCTGGCCGGTGCTTAATCACAGCAGTGAGAAAGGTAGCTCACAGGTGGAGCCCTCTCACTGTTCATATTCAAGTTGCCTCTAGGCCTTACAAAAAGTATTTCAGAGTTACAAAATTGGCGTGTTTTGCCTTTACAGAGATCACAGTACACAGTCACACAAGAGAGGAGGCGTGTTTTCAGCATTGAAGAGCAGGCTGTGAGGAGTGGGAAAAGCCTCTCCCTTTTGCCTCAGGATCAATCAAGTTTTTGTTCCTCTCTACCATTACCTGGACACTTTTTGGGGGACATTATTTTCCTTGCAGAAGTCCTTACAACACTATTCAGAATCCACGGGAAAAGGAAATCAATGCGATACCTTCATAACTTCTTCCAGGTACCGTGTGGAACTTCCATTTGCGTATGCAGTTTGTACAACACCGATATTCAAACTCTCTCCAATCTGTACAAAAACAACGGTACTTAACTTGCCATCAAAAGCAAAGAGTCTAGGAAAGCAAACAGGACAGCTCTAAAGATAACCAGATCGCCAGCTGGTTCTGCCCTACCTCAGCGTAGCCAACAAACGACATACTGACAACCAGCATGTATTACCAGGGAAAAATAAAAAACAAATGCTTTTGAGCACTGTTCTACACGGAATCCTCTCTAAAGACAACAAGTCACCTCTGAACACCAGCTCTTCAAACTGTTAATAAAAGTGTTTAGGGTTTAACCTTTTTCAGACTATAATCCTTTGCCTCTATACATTTTAAAATAATATTTGTTCTGATTCTTTGAGAATTTCATACTATTTTATTCTGATCATATTCAGACCCCTTCCATCTCAAAAAAGAGGAAAATAAAAAAAACTCTTCACATCACTAAGCTTATCAAAATGGCAGTAATACATCTCTCAGTGGGTTTTTTTTTTTTTAGAATTTGGGGCTTTATAGAATAATGATGGGATACTCAGTAATGCTCAGTTTTAAAGGAACAAAAACTTCATGAAGCTCTGTCATAAAACCAAGCCAGTATAAACAAACAGCACACTTTTTGGTTCCAAAATCAACGCTCCTAAGTTGAAATGACTACAAGTACCACTTCTTTTTGTGTTTTCTAGCTATAAATACAAAGAACACGCCCTCCCCATAAATTGTGCCACTGAGACACTTAAGACTGTGATGGGGAAGGGATCCCTGGCAGTCTGGAGGCCCCAACTTACCTCTAGCAGGAGCTCTTTAAGGAAACTGCTAACCAACGTTGCTATCTTGTCTCCATCTATGAGATGAAAGCGACCACCCACATCACAGTAGTAATACACGATTCTGTCTGCATCTCCATCAAAGGAGCAGCATCTTTCATTGGACTTTATTTCCATTCCTAGCACACAGAATGATTTCAGATGTATTTCAGTCCAAGAATGACAACAGAACTCAACATATAAAGTATTACTAGACATTTACAATCTTCCTATTCTCTTATTCATTACTAGTGTAAATAGAGAATTTTTTTCAGTACAGCACGATCAAAATTAGCCTTGTATGTTAAAGTACAGGAAATCCACTATAAATTTTAAAAAATGTTTAAGTTTCCTTCCAAATACAAACCAGTATCCTTATTTCTCAGTACTTTTTACAAGCCAAATTCTTGCAAAGGAAACCAAAAAAGAAAAAAAGAGCACTCAAATCTATCCACGTTGAAATCTGCTGCACTAAAATGAAGGTAAAATGTTTTGAGCCAGTTGGTTTGACAAAACAAGTTTCTCATAAAATTGTCTGAAAGTTGCAGAGATTTCTGAATATAACTGACACAGTGCCATGCTGTCCTTTAGATGTTTTCTAAAAGTCGGCACAAAATGAGGTATGTGTTAAATATAAAGAGGACAGCATTGGTCAGTCCAGAAAAAAACTGACATATAATTTATGATTCCCTTCAGGTATGAGGTTGAGAAGATAGAATGAATGGGCCTCAAAGCTATTATCAGGTCTTGAGGCAGGAGAGAAAGCATTAGCAGAAAACTGCAGGAGATCTAAACCTTCCTTAAAGGAGAGGAGAAGCTTCCCTTCAAAGCCTGCAGAGGAGCTTCACTAAGTGAGAATAAGGGGCCTGGAAAGACGGCTCAGTAGCTAAGAGCACTGGCTGCTCTTGCAAACCTTCGGTTCCCAGGCCCCACGTGGCAGCTAACAACTATCAGTAACTCTAGTTTCAGGAAATCTAACACCTTCTTTTGACCTCTGAGGGCACGGGTGCACTTATAAGAAGGCAAAACACTTATACATATATAATAAAAAATAAATGTACAGAAAGGAAGAAAATAGGAGATAGGGAGAGACAGAGAGAGCCCCCATGAGGATGGGAAGCATGGTCTGGGGAGAGGAGCCTCTTCAGAGAACAGCCTTCAGACAGCCTCCTGAGTAGTCCCCAGAGAACTCTCAGACCAGTCGCCAGAACAAAGAAGAAATCTAGCTTTTTATAACCCTTTTAGGCTGGCAGTAAGTTTCACATCATGTCATTTAGTTCAGCAGAGTATATGACAATGCACATGGAAGAGGAAGGCACCATAAGGTGAGTGCTGTCAACTCACAGCAGACTTCATAATGCTGCCACAGACTGCTGCAGAGAGGCACGGCCTGACTCAGCCTCTAGGCCCGGGTCTGGAGGGGTCAGCCTGTACGCTAACTGTGTGCTTTGATTTTATTCTAATGGAAGTATTTTTGTTTGTTTATATGAGCAATAACAAAAAGCATTAGTAATTAAGAGCAAAGAATTATAATTTCTGAGAAAGAACTGGCTGGAAGTTAATCAAAACCTGAACGACTTATGTCAGATTTATTAGAAATCTGACCAGAAAAAAAGGAGTGGGCATGGTGGCTCCTGCCTTTAATCCCAGTACTCAGGAGGCAGAGGTAGGCAGATCTCTGTGAGTTCAAGGCCAGCCTGGTCCACACAGCAAGTTCCAGGACAGGTAGGACCACAGGGAGACCCTGTCTCAAAAACACCAAAAAAGAAAAAAAGAAAAAAACAGAAAAGGAAATCTGGCTGTCCCTTCATGGTGACCAGAGTGGAGAGATCAAACCACAACCAACAGGAGGAGCTGAGAGGTGCAAGGTTCCGTCAGCCTTGCTGCCCCGGTCACAGAGCTGCCGGGGAGGGGAGGGCTGGGTCTCCCACCCGCCACCCCAGATCACAGCAGACAAGCAAGGCCTCAGCAACCCAGAGACAGCGCCGAAGGGCAAGATCCCATGAGAAGCGCCACCGGGCGGAACGACTGGTCTTCAGTGCTCACTGCAGCGAGGCAGAACGCATTCCCAAGTGAGAAAAGTGTAAAAGACTTGCAGCACGAAGGCAGCAGACCAGCAACACGGGGAGACGGCGCTCTGGGGAGGGACATCGGAATGCTTAGCAGTGGCAGCAAATGCAGCGAACACAGGACACACGGAGCAGCCCCAACACCACATGTGCAAGGTCAGGCCTACCAGACAGGAGCCTAGAACATGCATTCATCCAGAACAGTTCCTCACTACACTGAAATCTGAAGAACATGCTTCCTTCTCGTCGCCCCATCGTGCGAACGAGTCCACTGAGGGTCAAGAGGCAGTCTTCTGCCCCCTTTCCAACATGGCTGGTGTAGGCATTGTAAAGCAAAGCTGCCCAAGCTCAGTGAGTCTCAATGTGCTCACTGGACCGGCACAGTCAGCAAAGCCTGGGAACCTGACAGTAACAGGAATCCCAGCCTATGTACATCCCACCCAGACCTACTAACTGAGCAAGGGAGCAGGGGCCCTCTGCGTGCAAAAAAGGCACTTCAGTTCTGATGCATCCTCATTAGCGCTGTTGCTCTAGGGTGCCGCTTTCCGCTTGCTTTCCTCACTAGAGTTCCCGATACGCGGCAGGAACGGACCATGTTCTGCATGGCACTGATGGATGAAGAATTCTAAGGTTACAGACGTGGCAGGGCGAGGACTAGCCGACTCCTCACTCGGGAGGCCAGCTCGGCTTGAAAGAAGATTGGCTCCAAAGAGCTCTGAGAACACTCCTGTACACAGCTAGCGAGGCGTACCCTGTGGAGGTTTCTGGTGGCTTTTCACAAAGTCAGCCCCACACAGGTGATTGAGCTTCCCTCCAGTCCCGTCATTGAACAGCTGCAGCGACAGTCCCTGGGAGAAGTGGTGCTGCATCTCCTTCAGCTTCGAGGCCCCTATGCCGTTTGCACAGTCCACCTTAACTGATCTGTTCTCATCACCACAGCAGGAAGCCTTCAAAGGAAAAAGACGGATGGAAAGAAAACTTCAAGTCACAAAAGCCAAAGTGAAATACAAAGCTCATGGGTGTGTGTATGTGTGTGTGTGTGTGTGTGTGTGTATGGAAATGTCTCCATTATTTCAGTTTACACATCTAATTTAATGGAAAACTAATTTACATTCAGGCAGATGAAAATTTAAAACACCAAAATAAAATTCAGATCAGGAATGGTTCCACTGCAGAAGCAACCTACAGAAATGCAGCTGTGTGAGAACTTAGCCTCAATCAAGGATGAACCATTAATATTAGGCTGTACCTTCTTCCCATTTTTTATCGAATTTTTTGGTGGGGTCTCCCTGCACCTGTAGAATGAACAGGAGGACATCAAGCCTGGGCTGCCACCACAGCCTCATCTCTTCTGGCTAGGATCCACAGGAACAGAAGGTGCTGTGCAAGCTGCTGGAAGGGGAAAGTAACCACTAATCTTGCTGAGCTGTGATTCTACAAGCTACACTACAACTGGCCCGACAATATACAGACACTGGTGCAACAGTAGCACAAATATCATACAGGCATCCAACTACTTTCTAACTGGATTTAAGATCCACGTCACAAGATGAGTCCATAAGGGCTGCCAAATGTATCGCACCCTGCACAGGTCTCCAGATTTAATGAACCAATCTACTTGAAAGAAAACCCTTCTCAGCAGCATTCTGAGTACTAAGCCAGCAGCACCAACATTAATTCTATGGGAAATTCATCTCAATGAATCCTGAAAACCCCTATATTTCTCAGAATGATGCTTGCTATGTAAATACAAAATATACTTACTAGGACACACAAACCAGAACCTTTTCTGAGAGAGAGAAAATGGAGACAAGCCCCTTTTGGGGAGAAGGGAGGAGTGGGTGATGTAAACCTGGCTGCTGACTGTTGTTTTATTTATGTGTTTAAATTCTGATCACGTTGAAAAGACTTCTCACCTGTTTAACAAGTTCCATAAAAGCCTTTGAGAGTTTCTGGCAGTAGCCCTCTAGGGTTGCCTTCCCATACTGGCCGCCAGTATTCCGGCAGTATACCATGTAGTGCAGCTGAGGTGTGGTTAACAGGCCGTAATCTGCCATACAAGCACAAAAGGCAGTTCAGCACAGATCTTAATAAACAACAACGATAAAAAGTTTACATATATTGATACCTTAGGAATCCCAATGTGACAAATCCTCTTTTTACAAAAATAGTATCTAGGAGCAGGAGAAATGGTTCGGCAGTTAAGAGCATTTGCTATTCTCCCAGATGACCTGGGTTTGGTTCCCAACTCCCACAGAGTGGCTAACAACCACTCTAGTTTCAGAGGATCTGACACCCTCTTCTGACCTCTGTGGGCACTGCACACACAGGTGGACTTATATACATGCAGGCAAAACATTCATACACAATAAAAAAAAAAATTTTAAAAACATCATCTCAAAAAATAAAAAGTTTCAAAATATCCATAAGCACAAATATCCACTGAAATCATTTCAACTACAAGTCACATACTCAATTATAAAAGAATCACAAACTATTGACTAGTAGTAGCAAAAACTAGTCATTTAAAATAGGTTACAGATGTGACTCAAATGAACCATTCTGAAAACCACCAAGAGTGCTAGATAAGAGGAAAATCTCAGCTCGGTGTGGTGGCACATGCCTTTAACCCCAGCCCTCCGGAGGCACAAGCAGGAAGATCTCTATGAGATTAAGGCTAGTCTGGTCTACATAGTGAGTTCCAAGCCAGTCGGGGTTACAGGAAAACCTCATCACAAAAAAAAAAAAAAAAGAAGAAGAAGGAGAAAAAGAAAAAGAAAAAGACCTGCAGTGCTGGTGCTCTGACAAGTATCAAGCAGAACTACTGTGAAGGCAAGGACAGCAAGAACCGGGCCAGAGGGAGCGTCTGGTTGAAGGCATCCCTCCAAGCCAAAACAGAGCTAAGCAAGGTGTAGAACGAGTCTGTAGGCCACTAAGATAGCGAGCCCAGCAGAATCAGTCTTTCACAGTGTTGAAACCTCATCTGACTCTGCTGGCAAGGCAAGGCCCATCAGAGGGGTCCACACACAGCCCACTCACCGCAGTGTCTCGGCAGAGGGGTCCACACAAGACCCCACTCACCACCATATCTTAGCAAGTGGGCCATTGTCGTCCATCTTAAAAAATGTCCCACAAATAATCTTCTAAGAAAAACAAGCAGCTCCAATCAAACACAGCTAAGCACAAACGAAGAGCATGGTAAACAGACACAGAGAAACTACTGCTGGCGACGAGCAAGGTCCGGACTCCCACAGATGCTGCAGCAGAGGAGCCGCGAGAGGCTCCGGTTACTCAGACCAGGCGAGCCTCCTGGAGGCTACTCGGCCTGGTGTAGGGACCAGATGGAGGAGCCACACAAAGTGGACAATCACTTAGACTCAACAGAAATGGTTCAAATTTTAGAAATAAATTATTCTAAGACATGCTAAAGGAGGGAACAAAAGAATTCTGGGAGAATACTGAAATTACCAAATCTACATCTACTCATGGACAATTACATAGACTCAAAGATGCATCATCACCTGGCTAACTGATCAACCCTGACACCCAAAAGTCATTCTTCATAGCTCTTCACTTACAGGTCTCAAATCCTCTGCATTCAGGTAATCTTTCCTATTCCTCATGCTTTTCTCACCTTTCACCAAACGCACTGCGCGCAAGGGGCTCTAGTTGGCCTCTCCCTTCCGACCATTTTCCTATTCTATACAACCAGTGGTGGCTTAATATGTCACATTCTGGTGCCTAAAATCCCTCCATCGGGCCCCACTGCAGGTGGAGCTCAACCCAGATCCTCAGGCTTAAATGATCTGGCCCACTCACCTCCCTGATATCCTCTTCTGACTTCCTTCACCTCCTTATTCTGCAACTAGAATGACTTTCCAGAAATACAGGAAGCTGCAGACAGATGAGGCTTTTTGTTTTTGTTTTCTAGTAACTGAGTTTATGGGCTGGAGAGATCATGCAGTGGTTAAGAGCACTAGCTGTTCTTGCAGAGGATCTGGATTCAATTTCCAGCACCTACATGGCGGCTTACAACTGTCTATAACTCCAGTTCCAGGGGATCTGATGCCCTCTTCTGACCTCCGTGGGCACTGCACAACACAGGTGCACCTACCTACATGCAAGCAATATACCTGTACATAAAAAATAAAAATAATAAAAAAATTTTTTTTTAAAAATCACTCAGTTTTTCTAGGCTAAGTACTAGAGAAATGATTCACGTAGAGAAAGAATGAAATACAGAAGGATCAACTGTGCTGTGATGGTACAAAGAAGTGTTCAGCAGTGTGAATGAAAACTGGGCAAGTCTCAGACTAAAGACTCACTTAGCACAATGCTGTACATGGGGCAGGAACAGCCCAGGAGTGGGTCACGGGGACGTACCTGGTAAGATACAACCAGCACTGCCTGGTTTGTTTGATGACATAGATGGATGCTTGTTCCATGGAGCACTGTTTAATGAAATGAGCATTTCACTTATTTACACAAGCACACATGATACAACATGGGTTTCTGACACCGAAGGGTTATAA
Source organism: Eospalax fontanierii (assembly GCA_035773235.1). Classification (NCBI taxonomy): domain Eukaryota; kingdom Metazoa; phylum Chordata; class Mammalia; order Rodentia; family Spalacidae; genus Eospalax; species Eospalax fontanierii. The sequence continues at coordinate 65,035,520 of CM069539.1, read as the reverse complement.
AGAGACGATAACAAAAAATGTCTGATGAATGAATCAATGCAGGTAGCTGGAGCTATGGCAGGACAGATGATCGTTCATAAATGATGAATGAGAATTGAGGAGCCGAGACAAGCAGCAGAGAAAACCAATAAGGAATGTGTCCTACCAAGCAAGGCGAAGCTAAAGAAAGAAATGGAAGCAGAGCAGAGACTTAAAGACACCTATTATAACGAAACCCCTGACATATAATTTCTGATGTTTGGTCACAGACCACTTTGGATCTCTGGCAAAAGCTACTTATCTTCTTCCTAGAAAAATGACTGTCGAGGGACTGGGGAGATGGCTCAAGGAGTAAAACACTTGACATGCAGGCATGAGGAGCAGAGTTAGAATGCCCAGCATCCATGTAAATGCTGGATGAGCATGGTGGACAGCCTCTAATTTCTTAGCGTGCAGTCATGAATGAATTTACAGCAGACCCAGCCAGGCAGTGCCCCCAGGTGCCTGGGAGAAGGAAACACTGATGACTAGAGAACAGCACTGAGCAGGCTAGCTGAACTAGTCACTTATCTTACCAAAAGCTGAGAAACAATTAGCTACAAGGCTGAGTCAGTAAGCTGTGGATTCGAGTGAGAGCCCCTACCTCAGTACATAAGGTGGAGAGCAACAGAGGAAGACACCCAGCGTCAGCCTCATACCTCCATACACTCACGCGTGCCCCCACACATGCACACACATACATATGCAAACATAAAAAATGAAAAATGACTGTCAGGGTAGCACCAGACTCACAGCATCAAGAGAGCCATGAGGTGCCCGCAGCTTAGCCAGCCAGGCACAGAGGATCTGGCAGCCTGAATTCAGATGGGTAGAGGAGGAACCAGTTCCCAGAAGAGAAAGAGACCTGACTGTAGCCGACATGGAATGACCGCACAGTGAGCAAACAAAGGGGGTGAGGTGACGAAGCACATCGCTTAGACCACAGCAGAACTTCCAACATTCCTAAAATGGCCCTACAAGTACTCCTGCTATGGAGTAAGCAAAGCAGCATTCCCAGCACTGACAACTACACAATCAGAATGCCCATCAAAGTGCTGAAGATGTTCCATGGCGCACAGGATCAAATAAGTCAGCCAAGATTTCATTATATAAAAATAAATAAATGTATCCATCTCATTCGTATGCAAATTGCTTTCACCCTTAAACAACAGTAAAATTATGTTTTCCTAACAATTGTTTTAGACTGAATTTCTTTGATTTATTATCAGTAAATGTTTGACTTGTGATTTTACTGAGTATAGTGGAGGTTGCATAAAAATTTATCAGGCAAAGGGATCACAAGTGGAAAACGTTTAAGATATCTTGTCTACTGTACATACATAGTTTATACAGACCTGCTCAAAAAAACCTGGAAGACTTCTGAAGTTAATTTATCTAGGAATTCATTTTTAATTTTTATTGTTTACTTTTTATTTCTAAACTTTAAGAACATATTAGTTATGCAATTAAAAAACAATTTCTTAAAGAATAACTTAAAACTCAGGACAGCTACGTACCATGGAATTGACCTCCTAAAACAGTCACACCATCTATTACAGACTGTGAAAGTTTCTCACTGCTGGGTCTAGAAAAGAAAATAAAGAATGTAGAGTCACTAACTCTGAATAAGCCAAAAAAGACATTATATGCTAACAATTTCAAAATAGTAAATTCATGGTTTCTGAACTGAAAGCTATCAATTCTGACAAAAATATTAGGATGAATTATAAGCATTTTCCATGAGCCTTTGTATAAATAACTGAGTTCTAAGAAAAACTTTGGCTTTTAAATTTAGAAATTAGATATACAGAGCCAGACCTAGTGATGCAGACCTGGAATCTTCCTGCCTCCTTGGGAAGCTGAGGCAGGAGGTCACTAGGTTTCACGGCCTGCCTGGCCTACAGAGTGAGTTCAAAGACCAGTCTGGTAACTCTGTGAGACTAAGTCTGATCATTTTAAAGGGGGATTAGGACGGTCGCTCAATGTCAGTGTGCTTGTCTAGCATGCAGGAAGTCCTGGGTTCAATACCGAGTATTGACAAGGAAAAAAAAAAGTAAAGAATACTCTAACCCATACCCAAATACATTTTCAAGTTGACTACAGCAACATACATGTTCATAATAACAGCAACAACAATCAATACTAAATGCACAGAATCTAACAGTGTAGGGTGCTAAACTACCAAGGACACAGAATCTAATCTTCATTTTGTAAAGTGGAGTAATAACCGACTTAGGGCACAAATCACTTAGCTATTTCTGTGGCCTGTGGGCCTATAGGCAGCTGTGCCCCTCTGCTGACACAGTAAAGCAAAGCCTAGACTATCAGGAGAATAAGGGGTAAGTCCTTTTGAAACGATGAAGGTAGAACTTATATAAGGGAGAATATTAGAGTTCCAAAGTGCTTTTCACTTAACACTGCAAAAAGATTGGCTTTTCATGACAAACACACGGAAAATATAAACTATTGGTTTCCAATGAACTCCAGCATGGGGTCATGACACATCTGACACTAATAGATTACAAACAAGATCTCTATGCTTGATGAGATAAAATCATGTGTTATAACTCCGCAGGGGGAAAATAAACCTACAAAGGGACACATTTACTAGATGCTTCTCAAGGATACAGCTATTTTGCACATATTATTTCATATAATTCTCATAAAAACACCGATTTATCATCAACATGGGGATGGAAACTCCAAAAGTCTAAGAAACCTGCTCAAATTATATAAAAGTGAAAGCAGGAAGACTCCAAACCCAGGCTGCAGTCAGGACTTAGCTGTCAGATGCAACTTAAATGGCCAGAAAGAGAGATGCAGCTAGGCACCTCTTAATCCTTCACACTGGTCTCAGGCCAATGAAACAGATGCAACCCTTTACAAGGCTGCTCACACAGGCAACTGATCATCACCTGGTGTCTCTACCAATAACTATGAAGGCGTCTCGTTGCAGATCCACAGATTCTTTCTCGCTGATGTCAGTAAGCACTCTTGGCATATCCTGCTCCTCAGCATTGGCCAGACAGGTAGCGTGCTCCTCCCAGGAAGGGGCCAACATTTCCCCCAAAGGATCAACCAACTTCACACCATTATCTTCCTTAAAAGAGAAACAAACTTTAAGCAGCACATACAATGTGGTGAGCTTAAAGAACCCTTGTTGTAATTCCCCCAAAGACCAACAGTTGAGAGGCTGGTGAGATGGCTCAAAGGTTAAGAGCACTGGCTGCTCTTGCAAAGGCCCCAGGTTCAGCTCTCAGCACCCACAGGGCAGCTAACAATGGTGTGTAACTCCAGCTCCAGGGAACCTGATGCCCATCTCTGTTCTCAGCAGTCATTGCTTGACATGGGTGCACTTACATATATGCAGGCAAAACACTCAGGAGATGGTTCAGCAGTCAGGAATATTGGCTGCTCTTGCAAAGGACCCAGATTTGGTTCCCAGCACACATATAACAGTCAACGACCATCTGCAACTCCAGTTCCAGGGGATCTGATGCCCTCTTCTGACCTCTGAGGGCATTATACAACTTGGGTGCACTTACACACATGCAGACTATATACTTATACACATAAAATTAAAAAATAGTCATAGACATTAAATAAACAAAAGTTGTTTCTTTTTTAAAGATTGCTGGCTGAGCTTCTTTCCTAGGTAAAAAGCATGCAGGAATGCCAGGTACCAGCATGTGTTTCAAATGCATCCTCCTCACCTTCTCCTGACATACATCAATGCAACTGATTCTCCATTCTCCACTGAAGAAACCTGAGATTCAAATGGTTTGGGCAATTTCCTTATGTACAGTCCATAAGCCAATGCTGATAATTAAAATACCAAGTCATTCTGACCATTAAACCCCAAAACACACAGGCTTCACGACAGGAGTCATGGTCACAGTCTCATCAATATTTTGCCCAGAGCTCACTCTTGGAGCTGTTTGGCAAACTTATTCAGACAAAACAAGTTGAACTGAACATTTTCAAAATGCATCATTTCGAATGTTTGTCTGTCACCCACCTCTCCCAGTCTCTTCCATCACTAAGTTAACAGCAGTCATGCACTTTCATTACAGATACAGTCACAATTCCACTTGGAAGGGCAATCTGTTGTTTAACATGGACACTCTCCAAAAAAATAGCCTCATTTCATTCCCTCCACACCCTCTAAAGAGTCTTCAGCTGAATAGCACCTACAAGAGCTGTTTCAAATTCAAGGGCACATTCAAGTAAGAAGGAACATTCCTAGAATTAAAATTCGTTCAAAGTGCTCAGAGACTAGGGCTGAGTCTTGTAAATAAGGGTGCCTTTTGAAGAGCAGTGACTTCCCTACCTCAGGATTGTGTGAGGCTGTGACCATGACTCCTATTGTGGAGCCTGTGTGTTTTGACCTCAGGACAGCTAACAATCCCATGCGAAACATGATATGATCAAGATGTTCTGCATTCGTTCGAAATCCAGCAGTCCCATACTGAAGAATGAGTCCACTGGGCTTGGCGTGGAATGCTGAGCATTTTGTAACAGCCTCCAAATCCATGTCTACAAAAGAAAGAAGCATTTTTTCAGGCATGGTAAGAAACCTTTCAAACACCCTTTGATTTAAGAACTGTCAGCCCAACCTATCAGGGAGCCTTCACTGGGGATCTCTCCAAAGAATCATGTTTGAGAAAGGAAGGAAGAGAAAGGGGGTGTCCAGAGACAGAATTAACTGAACATTCCAGGGCAGATTCAGGGCAGAAATCAGCTCATCCTTACTCAGCCCCATTTTGTCTCCAGGACATCCCGGGATAAACTTAATTGAACTGATGATTCCCCAGCTATATCTGGAGGCTTCTATAAGATGAAAGTTCATCTCCTTTTTTAAAAACGTGTGCATGTGCACGCACACAGATTCTGTGGAGCTAGAGTTAAAGGTAGTTGTGACCCACTTGAAGTGGGCATTGGGAAATGAACTACAGTCCTCTGCAAGAGCAGCAAGCACTCTTAACTGCAGTCATCTCTCTAGCCCCAAGATCATCTCACTTTACAAAAGGGACAACTAGGGCCTGAGCCCCAGGTAATAGCATGTGTAGCAAGTGAGACAATGAAGCAAGTCTGAAGTCAGATTTTCAAATGGACTGTGTACCGCCCCCCCCAAATCTGTGTATCTGTGTGGTTCACTTGCTATTCCTCACAACCTGTAGAGACTCAGCAAAATGCAGTTTTCCTCTAAGACTGCCAATATCAGCTACTACACCATAAAGGAGATTGTCCGGTTTTCATAAAGAAAATCAGAGCATCCTCTAAATTACTTTGTAAAATCAGCCACATATGGAAATCTGCCTCTTACCTAGAACTGTAAAAATGAAACATGAGCAATTAGCCCCCAAATGCTTCCTTCTCTGGACACTGAGGTCTTCAGCCTCAGTCAGCAGAGTACTCAGAGGCCCACGGGCTGTGTGCACTTCAGAGGGGCTGTCCTTCAACTGCAGCCACGCCCTTTTGTTTTATCGCCCTTCACTGCTTCAATGCACAAAAACTAAAGAAATATTGACAAATGCTTGCTTTTGGCCAGTTGGTAAAAGCGGTCATCCCGCAAGCTAATTTAGCTAGGGCCAAAGTAATCAAGATTTATTCACAATGATGAATATATTTTGTTAAAAGCTGACTAGTTGGCAATATATCATGACAATTCTGAATTTTACAGGAGTGATGACAAGGGCGTCATCACTCCTGTAAAATTCAGAACTCTCTTTAAAGAATAACCATAATATAACAGCATGCTTCCACTATTTAAAGCGTTTGGGGTCCTGGAACTACTTTGGGCATAGGAATGCACTTCTTAAAAATATTATTTTCAAATCTCAACAGTGTCCGCTCTGAAAAAGTAAGCGCAGCCCGCTTCCTTCCATTCAACCTTCCGAGCTCGGCGGTGGCACGCAAACCCCAACTCCGGATCACGCTCCCAGCTCCCGATCACCCTCGCAGCTCCCACACTCCAGAGTGAGGACTGCCCGGACCGCGGGCTGTATCCGCATGGGCGGCAAATCGTGGGTGTGTCCCCGTCCTGTGCACTCCGCGGGCGTCCGCAAGCCCACCCTCCGGCCCTGGCTGCCGTGGAGACCTGCGCCTCGAGCGACCCCGCCGCCTGCACGTCGCCTCACCTCGGTCGGGAGCACGCGAGACTTCCCCACGAGCCCAGGAGCTTCCACCGGGTCTGCCCGACACCAGAGCGCAAGCAGCCCGCAGACGTGGCCCTGCGTGGCTTCCGGCCTGGCGCCCCGCCCCCCGCCAATCCCGGCGGGGAAGGGCCCAGGCCCCGCCCCGGCGCCAGGCCCCGCCTCTTCCCCCTCCCACCCCCCCACGCCTCTCGCGCCCTGGAAACTGCGGCTGCGGTTCGGAGCGGGCTCGGGGACTGTTTGGAGTGAATGAGCAGAAAGGGTGAGGCCTGCGATGGCCCGGGTCGGACCGAGGGTTGGCGCGCACGGGTCGACCGCTCCGCCTCCGGGTCTGGACCGAGGGGAGCCGGGGTCCGCAGGGGTCCGGCTGGCCTGGGCGGGGGACCAGCCCACCTCGGGCCGGGAGTCCTCAGGCTTCAGGCACCTGCCACCGCCGAGTCGTCCCCCAGCCCGGGGCCCGGAAGCCCCCTGACATCGCCGCCTCCTGCTGGTCACCGCTCCGCTGCCTCTAGGCGTCGTTTTATTTAGTAGCTAAGACCCCTCCCCCAGCCTGGGCTGCTGGGCCGAGGCCCAGAGACTGCGGTTCCGGGAAGGGCGGGCTGGCTCTCATCCCAGGGGTCTGCGGACGAGGGGTGGCGGCTGGCAGTGGGCTCGACCGGGGCCCCAGACCCCTCCCCTGGGCACTGCGGACATCCCTCCCTGTGACGTCCAGCTCCGCCCGGGCAGGACACCTTGCTTTCCCTGAACTGAGGCAGGCTGGGAGTCCGGCCCCTGCAACCACCTGTCTAGGGTATCTCTGAACACCTGTTGAAAGCTCAGACTCCTAGATGGACAGGCCAGTGTGGAGAAAAGGACCTGCCATCTGGATATGAATGAGGCATTTTAAGGCCTGTTATTCATACTAGTTTGTGGGGTTCAGGACATAAACCTAAACGGTTTAAATGTCCAGGTTTGTGCCTGTAGCTCTGTGCAAAGTTCTCGCGTAGAACTGCCTTCTCGTAGAGACCTCCTGGAAATTTCGCTGGACACCAGCTAACATTGACAAACCCCGTTGTTTCTGGACCTTTGTAGGATTCCAAGCAGGTTGATTTGGAGACATGTCAGCTTCAGTGAAAGAAAGTCTTCAGCTTCAGCTGCTGGAGATGGAAATGCTGTTTTCTATGTTTCCTAACCAAGGGGAAGTAAAACTTGAAGATGTAAATGCCCTGACGATCATCAAGAGGTACCTGGAAGGCACTAGGGAGGTGCTCCCACCCAACATAGAATTTGTGATTTCGCTCCAGATTGAAGAGCCCAAGGTGGGTGCTTGCACTTGTTTTCAGTGTTCCTAGGTACCCACTTTTTAAAGTAAACATGGATGTAGAAGCTTCCTGTCTAGGAAACATTATTCTAGAGGCATATTCCTTTACGTGTTTGGAAACTCCATAAATTCTCTCCAGTTAATACCCTGAATTTCATATAAATATGCACACGTTTTTAATAACAAATGTGCTAGTGTTTTCAGTGAAGGTGTCTTGCAGTGTTATATTATTCTGTTCACTCATCCAGTTTCTTATAACCCGCATATTGTAATGAGACTGCCTTTGACATATGTCATGATTTTCCCAAGACTACTTACTGCCTATAACAAACAGACTTTTAAGAACTGAACGGATGTTTGGCAGTTTTTGTTTGTCTTCTTTTTGACATTGGATATAGATAGTAAAAATAGATCTAAAATATAAATGTTTGAAGTGAATTTACCTCCATCCCCCACGTTCATTGACATAGCACAGCATAGGTGCTGTGTGAAGTAGGCCTTTGAGAGCTACTGACTGAGCTGTTGCCTGCCCTTCCTTCAGTTGACATTCCCCCAGAGCAGGCTTGTTGCTTCCCTGGACCGGATTCTGCCTCCCTAGTGACCCACTTCAGTGGGGTCCTGAACTTTTCCGTGATATGCTTCTTGAAACTGAAACTGAATTCTGTGTGTGGTTATTTGTTTAACGTGTGTCTAAGCTCTTGACTTCATAAAGGGCAGAAATCGTTTCTGACTTAACCTATCCAAGCACAGGACACCTGAACATGTAGTTGGCCAATGACTGTTGGAAAAAAATGAAGGCACACCCTGGGGCTTAGCTGACACTTAGTGGTAGCACTGGCTGTTCCTATCATAATCATGCAGTTCCATGATAAACTAGCTTGTGTGCTTTGTGGTATTTAAATCTGTGTGATTTTCATTTGAAGGTGGCAGTTGATTTACAAGTAACCATGCCTCACAGCTACCCCTACGCAGCCTTGCAGCTGTTTGCACGATCCTCTGAGCTTGACAGACAACAGCAGCTGCTCCTCAACCAAGGTCTCACTTCTTATATAGGGACTTTTGATCCAGGTGAGCTCTGTGTCTGTGCAGCAATCCAGTGGCTGCAGGACAACAGCACATCCTACTTCCTAAACAGAAAGCTGGCAAGTGGGCCATCCATACAAGCAAAGCCAGTCAAGAACACGTTCCTCAGAATGTGGATCTACAGCCACCACATATATCAGCAGGACCTAAGGAAAAAGATTTTGGAAGTGGGGAAAAGGTTAGATGTGACTGGATTTTGCATGACTGGAAAGCCTGGTATCATCTGTGTGGAGGGCTTCAAGGATCACTGCGAGGAGTTCTGGCACACTATCCGGTACCCGAGTTGGAAGCACATTTCCTGTAAGCACGCTGAGAGTGTGGAGACAGAAGGGGACGGCGAGGACCTGCGCCTTTTCCATTCTTTTGAAGAATTGCTCCTGGAGGCCCATGGCGACTATGGGTTAAGAAATGATTATCATATGAATCTGGGCCAGTTCCTAGCGTTTCTCAAAAAACACAAAAGTGAGCATGTTTTTCAGATACTGTTTGGTATCGAAAGCAAAAGTTCAGAGTCCTAGGAATCTATTTAAACATCTATACCTATAATTGTACTAAACCTGTATTTATGTTAATAAGATCAAAATAAAAAGACCAGTCAGTGGCTATATAGAATTCTTGATGAGATGCCTGACTCTACAATTTTTCAACTAGTAATGAAACCAGTAGGCCTTTCAACTTTCTATCAGTGCAATCATTGCTGTGTAAAGTCATGCTGAATACCATTTCATTGTAAACTGATTAAGAATCTATTTAACCAGAGAAACTCTTTGCTCAAGAGGTCCAAATTCCCATAGTTAATGTCAAACATCAAGCTGTAGTTTGGAATTCATAAATATGTGATGTTTCTTACTTTCATGATGCCAGCACATGGGTGGCATACCACTCATCATAGGAGACGAATTCTAAATCACAGATTAAGTGAGCACGTTTACCCACGTTTCTTTAAAGCCCTATTTGGAGTACTTTAGTAAAACTAAATTCCAACAGAGATGGCAGAGACATCACAGTAATGAAGTCTGGAGGGTCTGGAAGGTAGCATGTCAGCTGCTCTTCCTCTGACCCGACTGTCGACTGTAGACACTGTTGATAATGGTAACAGTATTCTCGGTTTAGTCTAATCTACAAAGAAATACAGCTTTGTTCTACCCACAGTTCTTTATAAACACTCCCTGTTTTTTTCCACGTCTGCCCATGTGCCGGTATGCACTTAAAAGAGCGAGAGACGGCCACTATGGAGGGCTGTAACCGCACCTTGGGCGGGGGACATCAAACTATATTTTAGTGGAAAGTCTCTGTGATCCTTTGAAAGTCTCAAGTTCAACCAGCCTTTTCAAAATGAGCATTTAATAGTTGTAAAACCCTTAATAAAGTAACTTTTGCCAGTCATTTAATTGTTTTGTGCCTTGCCCAAGAATCTCAGGGTGTCTCCTGTGTGCTGGGGCATGCCATGTGCAGCTTCCTCTCTTCTTGGTCCCCACTTTCCTGAGGAGAATTCCATTCTGCTCAGTCTCAGGCTGATGACTTGGTCTCTTCAGGATGCTAAACTGTGAGGTGGGATTTAGTGATACACAGGAAATATCAGGTGCTAGTGCTGTATGTGCTGAGAAGCTTGCAGAGCTTTCTGATGAAGCAGTACACACCTCTGTAAGATGAAGACCATGTCCTTGGGTTAGAGAGAGTACACGGAGGGAGTACATACTGCAGCCGGATCCAGTTCCCCTGTGCCCATGAGGCTGTGGAGCTGGACTCATTTTGTAGCTCAGCATGAAGTCAGTCTTCAGTTAAGGTATCTAGTCCTGGACCAGTCTGGCACGACCTTCAGTTACCTACTCATGTCTCAATCCCTTTGCATGCCAGTGGGACTCAAGCTGGGGTCTCATACCTTACCTAGTTGGGAAGGAAAGGTGGTCTATACTGCCAGACATTTCTCTCTCTCCACAGACTGAAAAAATATAGAAATTATAAATTAGCAAAACTAGGGCTAGGTATAGCAATGCACACCTTGAATTCCAGCACTTGTGAGGCAGAGGCATGCAGATCTCTGAGTTTGAGACCAGCTTAGTCTACATAGTGAGTTCCAGGCCAGCCAGGACTACACAGAAACTCTAAGAAAAAGCAAAAATGCTACCAAAATAGAAACAAGCTTAAGAACTAAATAGTGGAACAAAAATATTTTATTTACATAATTCACTAAATAAATTCAAGCATACAAACTCTCGACTGCCTTTAGAGTTATTTCTGATAATTTCAGAATCTGCATTTATATGACCAGTATTAAAATTGGGGACTTTTAGGGGTGTTACCAATAGATATCTGCTAGGAGAGAGGTTGAGATTATTTTATATATATATTTTATATCTCATTCAAACTCTACATTGTGTGCAGTAGACTGCTGCTTGTGTTTGCTCAGCCTGACAAGAACACAAGCAACCTTTCCCCCAATGCGTACATGGCCTTTAAAAACCATCCCTTCTCAGGGCTGAAGAAATGACTCAGTGGTTGAGAGCACTGGCTTCTCTTGCAGAGGATTCAGGTTCAATTCCCAGTACCCACATGGTGGCTAACAGCCCTCTGTAACTCCAGTTCCAGGGGATCCGAGGCCCTCTTCTGACCTCTGCAGGCATTGTGTGACATGGGTATTCTTATATACATGCAGGCAATACACTCATATACAAAAAGATTTCAAAATAATAAAATATTTTTTAAAAAGAACCATCCCTTCTCTGTATGGTTCAGAGGCGGTGACTGGACTGTCTCCTCTGAGAGAGGTGTGTGGGATTGCTTGCTGCCAAGAGCACTTCTGGCCCCGGTGCCCAGCAGCTGCCCAGCACCTCTGAGCCACTGAGTATCTTCCCTTTTCTTTGGGAAGCTAGAATCAGTTGCTACTATTTACAACTTAGGAATTCTGATATTTTATAAATTAAAATCTTTAAATGGTTATTTGGGAAGACTGTCATAAAAATTGAGTTCTCTCTGAAGCTGAGTTAAATTGATCATTTTCCCAAGTGTGTCTTTACATCGTTCCTTATTGGTGTGGTATGTCTTCAGACTTCAGTGAGTTGAGGGTGGGCTAGCTGAGCTGACAGACCATGATCAGGGAGCTTTACAAAATTGCCCTCCTCAGTCAAGCATGTTACCTGTGAAACCAAGTTTTCATGGAGCTACTTACATGCCATCCACCCATCTTAGAACTCAAGAAGGATCTAAGGGTGACTATGCAAGGTCTTCACAGAGTACTTTTGAACAGGACGATCCTTTCATGTGCTTTTACTGCAAGTAGCTTACTAGTGAGTCTAAAGAATGTATCTGGAGGAGGCCATGATTTTTCTCAAAAACCCAGGTTTTATACAGAAACTTGATCTGTCAGAGAAACTGAACCGATTATATCCTCTTCGTAAGGTCCACATGGCAGAACTTGTTTCACTGCAGTACACATGGCTTAGAAAGACCTCACTTAGAGTCTAGTCAAAGCTAGAGGCACTTGGACTTATCCATAAATGGGTTTAAGCAATACAAATTTTTCTCAAGTCCATCAAATAGCCAAGCATGTCAGGCTTATAATCCCAGCAACTGGAAGACAGACATAAAACAATTCAAATTTGAGACCTGCCTGGGCTACACAAGAGTTCCAGGCCAATTTGGGATACATGGCCAGGTTCTGTCTAAAGAAAAAGAGTCCACTAAACATGAGGGCCCTCCTTAGGAAGAGGAACAAAGGACACAATTTATCCTAGATATCCAGCATGCATCAGATTACAGACTTCTACAAATTTGGCTGAGATGACAGGCTTTTCTAGTCTATTTTTCCTAGGATCAATTTCCCCACTCTGGCAAGCTGTATGTTACCAAACGTTAGAAGAATCTAATGATTCCAATGTTCGCGGTCCTGTCAGCAGATCATTATCAATGTATGGGAGCATTGCAGCCTTGTACAATGTTGTCAAGGCCTAGAAGGCCTGGTGTCAGAATGTTCAAAGAATCAGAGTTAATGTGACTCTGGAAAGCTGATGTGCTTTGCTTACTGAGTGTAGTAGACTGCTTCAGGTACTCTCCACTTCCTGAAACAAGCAGGAGACAGGCACAGGCTAAATCAACAGCTACCTAAAGAAAGACAGCTTCTCTGACAGTGACTTGGTTAGAATCACCATCTCAAGGTTCATGAACATGTTCTCTTACTCTGGGAGAACCATCTGCTCCCTTGCATAGAACAGTGATCACACTGAATGGAGAGAGGCTCAGAATCACATCCCTCCTTCTTTTAAAGGCTGGGCTCTAGCTCTACAGGTCTTGGGTGCGCTGGTTAATTTTTATTGTCAACCTCACACAACCTAGAGTCACCTGGGCAAAAGGAACCTCAATTAAGGAACCTCCCACATCAGACTGGCCTGTGGCTATATCTATGGGAGATTGTCTTACTGATGGTTGAAATGGGAGGGATTGGTCTACCGTGAGCAGAACTATACCTAGGCTTGGGCTATAATAAGAAAAGTAGCTGAATGTGAGCCAGGAAGCAGCAGACCTCTACAGTTTCTGCTTCCCGAGTTCCTGTCTTCCTGACTTCCTTCAATGCTGTACTATGACCTGGAAGCCTAAGCCAAACCCTTTCCTCTCCCCGAGGTGCTTCTGGTCATAGTGTTCATCTCAGCAATAGGAAACAGACTAGAAAGCTTGGTACCTTTCATTTATTTTTGGATCAGGAATCTAGTGTGAGGCTATTACTATGGAACATAAAAATTTCAATTGTTACATGATAAGCACAATTCTGTCACTTTAAAAACAATTTTAAAAGTAACTTTTCACTAGAAAAAGAACCAGAGGGCAGGTTTATTAGTATGTACACACTTTGTCCAACAGCCCATAATGGTGTCAGAGACCTCATAACCTATGTTCAGCTGTTCCCAGATGACCTCACAAGGCCTAGTCATTGTTTTCCTTCAGTGCATTTCCTAGTGAATGCAAGCCTGACAAAAAGATCTGGAAACATTTGTATTAGTGTTCCTGGGTTCTTGATCTTACCGGTTGCAGTTCCTCAGATACCAAGTATCCTGTGGTCCCACATCCCGCAATCCATACCTCTCCATCTACCCAAAAGATTCACATCTTAAGGACTTGTTTGTAGGCTGGAGGCACTGTTAGACAGTGACTGACTTGTTTGTAGGCTGGAGGCACTGTTAGACAGTGACTGACTTGTTTGTAGGCTGGAGGCACTGTTAGACAGTGACTGACTTGTTTGTAGGCTGGAGGCACTGTTAAGCAGTGACTGGATCGTGAGGGTAATGAACTTCACCAAGGGACGGATCCATTGAGGACTTCATATTTGTGGTGGTTTAAAAGAGAAATGTCCTCTGTAGATTCATCTGAACATTTGATCTCCAGTCCGTGGTGATATCTGGGGAAGTTATGGAAACTTCGGGAGGCTGAACCTTGCTGGAAGAAGCACATCACGGGGGCAGCTTTGGGCGTTTAAAGCTCTCCTCCCCTTCGCTCTCCTCCTCCCTGTCTCCCAGACGCGTTCTGCTCTTGCTGCAAGCCCTCTCCCCCCATGTGGCCTCTAGCCCTCTGGAACCATAAGCCAAAGTAAACTCCTTCTCCCTTTAGCTGCTTTTGGACATGGTGTTTTAATGACAGCAACGGAAAAATAGCTAATACAATATTGATTATCTGGGAATGTGCCTTTTTGATATGTTTTTGAGACAAGAGTTTCACCATGTGGCTCAAGCTAGCTTTACCTCACATACGCTGAGATTACTGGGACATGCCTTTTAAGGCTGGATCTTGTCCTCAAATGTTTCCTGTGGCCATGAGGAGCACACGCTTCTACAGTCATAGTGTTTTGTCTCACCACAGATGCACAGTAACCAGTCAGCTGACCATGGACGGAACTCTCTGAAATGGAGCCAACATATTTCCTCTTTTAAATTAATTTGCTTAGGTATTTTGTCAAGGTGGTTAAAACTGACTAACACAAGGAACTTTTGTATCTGTGTGTGGCACTTTGTTTGGCACTGTGAGCCAGTGCCAGTCAAACATCCCCACTGGAGTTGTCCAAATCAAGCAAGGCCTATGTGGGTTTCCCACATATTTGGTCCTATGCTGGGTTTGTGTTCTGCTGATAAAGACTCTGGTGGCATCCATTTTTCTCAGTGAGTAGCTATGCTACCTGGATGGTTATCTTTCAGACAATTCAGATCAAGGGGCTCTGCCAGCTACTTATCACCGAAACCTCACATAGACCAAACTATTCTTACTGCACTGGTCAGTCTGTGTGGAAAACTTTCCCACCTGTCTCCAGCTAACAGCTGAAAAACGCTGACATTAAGCCATTTGGTTTTGGGGGTGTTATGATGCCAACCAGGGACTGAACCCATGGCCCTGTGTATGCTAAGCAAGTACTCTACCACTGAGTTTTATCCCCAGCCTCCATTTGGGTAATTTCTAATAACCAGCCTTTGAGGTTATTAATTTTTCTTCTACTAGGTGCTGTTAAACCTTCCAATGAATTCTTAGTTCCAGATACTTTAGTTTTCAGCTCTAGAATATATTTTTAATCCATTATACTTCATTTTTATGATAAAATCCATTTTGTCTTTCTCTTGAATTGCAAATGCATTATTATAATAGTTATTTTCAAAACCCTTTGGGAAAAATGCAAAGTAGGCCTATCAATCTACTTCTAGTGATATTTTTTCCTTATTAGGGTTCACATTTTAATACTTTTTTTAACATAATGTTTCTTTTCTTATATAATTCTGTGCTGACCATTGTTTTTTAAAGAACTCTAGAGACTGTGTGCGCTGGTTAGGGTTCATTTTTTCATCTTGACACAAACTAGACACTGGGGAAGAAGAAGCCTCGATTGAATTTCCTTCATCAGCCTTGCCTGTGAGCATGCCTGTGGGGCATTTTCTTAACTGTTGATTGATGTAGGAGGGCCGTGCCTGTATAAGGAGAGTAGCTGAGCAAGCTGCACTCTCACGGTCTCCATCTTGGCTCCTGCCGCTAGGGTCTGTGCTTTGCTTCCCTCAAGATGGACAAATACACCTGTAAGTCAAATATACCTGTGTGTCAAATAAACCTTTCTTTTCCTCCACAGGTTGCTTTTGGTCAGTGTTTTATCACAACATAAAGAAAACCAGGACACTGAAGTACTTTTATTTTTTTCCTAAACAAGTGCACCATGCCATTTTCTCATTGAGTTAGAGGGGGAGGCTGAGAAATTTAATTAATTTAAGCTGGATCAGGATTGGCTGCACCTCAGTTCCCATGCTTCTTATAAAAACAAAGTTTATTGCTCGAGTGGCCTTCTGTTTTTCCCTATATATTAGGATACATTTATTCACTTCCTTAGAAACTTCAAACAAAAACTGGATTTGGGGGCAGAGTTAATGCTCTGTATTCATCGCACTGGTTTCTTCCTGCAGTCCTGGGGCCAAAGGAAAAGCAGCATGCTTATCTTGCACTGGGGCCAAATGGCTGAGCAATAGCCAGCAGGATGCAGGAAGAAAACCTCTGCAGTAATCATCCATGCTTTTTTTGCCCTTTGGGTGACCTTGGGGGCCTCTCAATAAAAATACGACATTACAAGATGAAATGGCCTCGTGCTGGGTGCATTAATGACATAAGCTAGCAGTGTGTTTTTACAGTGTGAGCCTTGGCATTCTGTGGTTATAGCAGCAGTTAGCACAAGTCTAACCTATATAAGATTGTTTTGAATTTATGGATTATTTCTGGGGTGAAATAACTGTATAGAGGCATTCCGATGAAGAGTGAGGCCTCAAGCGGGGTGCTCCCAGAACTCGGCAGGTTAAGGATCATGAATTTAGAGCCAGCTTGGGACATAACGGAGACTGTCTCAAAAAAGAAAAGAAAGAAAGAAAAAAGCAGCTGGGTGTGGTGGCACAGCCCTGGAAGCCCAGGCACTTGGGAGGCTGAGGCAGTGGGATCATGAGTCAGAGGCCAATCTGAACTGAACTGAAACATAAATGCGAAAGTATTAACTAATTTTTAAAGATTTGGTGTCAACCAAATGAAGCATCTCAATTTTATATTAATTATATTTTGAAATACGATCTTAGGTATATTGGAATGATACCACGTATTATTACTATGGATTCCACTTACTTTGTGCTGTGCTAGACTGTAGTAGCCCAGTGAAAAGAAAATATGAAGAGGCAAACATGGATTTAGGCTCTGCCTCCTTTGCTTATGAGCCCTGTGGACTTGACAGGTGACTTAAAATATGTTTTATTAAGAATACCATGAATGAGATCATGCAGTAGAATACTTGAAACTTAGGGAGTAACCATCTGCTTGTTTCACCATCTTTCTCAAAGAACAGAAAAAGGAAAAAAGGTCACTCATCCCAGTATCTAGCACATATGATTATGTGTGTATTAAGTGAAGTGCCTACTGAAACAAGCAGTTATTAGAATATTTTAAAAATTCAAGTCCAGGGCTGGAGAGACAGTTCAGTGGTTAAGAGCACTGGTTGCTCTTGCAGAGGACCCGGGTTCAAATCCAGCACCCATGTGGTGGCTCACAACTGTCTGTAACTCCAGTTCCAGGGATGCAAAGCCCTCTTCTGTCCTATGCGGACATTGCACAAACATGGGTGCACTTACATGCATGTAGGCAATACACTCATACACATAAAATAAAAATAAATAAATCAAAATAAATTTTTTAATTCAAATTCATAATACCTTGGGGCTGGTGACATGGCTCAGTGGTCAGAGTGTTCCTTACTCTTCCAGAGGACCCAAGTTCAGTTCCCAGCATTCACATCAGGTAGCTTACAAGTGCCCGTGACTCCAGCTCCATGGAATCCGATGCCCTCTTCTGGTCTCCATTGGCACCACACTCATGTACACAAACACATGCGCACATACATACAGATAATTTTTTAAAAATTCATAATACCTTGTTTTGTGATTCCCCCAAGATCTAGCATTATAATTTTAAAATGTAGCAATATCTTAAGAAAAATAATTATTTTATAATTTTATTCATTCATTTATTTCTATGCTTTAATAAATCTCTTGCATAGGTAAACATATTTAATTAGAACTATTTGACAACATGGAAACAGACAAGAAATAGGAATTCTGAATCTTTTCCAAATAACTACAATGAAGAAACTCTTAGACTAATGTTACCATTAGAAAGTCTTCAGCTCTTTTAACTCACAGTTAAAAAATATGTGTAATCTTCAACTTGCAGTAAGATCAGTTTAGAGCACAGTTAATCTTAAACATGTTACATTCTTTAAAGCATTTCTTCAAAACCAGAAAAGTCTCCAAATAGAAAGCAAATATTCTTGCACCTGAGCTTAAGAATTTAAAACTGTTTCTATTAATTCCATCATTAGTTTATAAGACAAATTACCACAACCTGGGAAATTAGTTATTCTGTCTCATAGAGTGGTCCTGGTGATAAAAATATTTTAGTAACTGACAGAAAGATACAGTTTCTGATACTGGAGACATAGCTACAAAGCTTTCTCCACACTCAGAAGCAAGTGAGCTTTTTCTCATGCAGTGACTTTTTCTCATGCAGTGACTTTTTCTCATGCAGTGACTTCCAGACTCCTGAGCTAATCACAGCAACACTGGGACCGGTCGCTCTCAGATGCGCATCTTGTCTGGGTACCCTGGCTGCTCCTGATTCCTGACACCCTTGCCTCTGAGAACGGCACCTCTGGCAGCCCCTTCTCAAAGATCTCGGTTCTCCTTTCAGCCCTTCTCATAGGCCCGGCTGTGCTGGCAGAAGGAGCCAACTCTAGCAGGCCACAGCACAGGAGCCCAGGGCAGGGCACTCGGTCAAGGGGAGGAAAGGTGCTTTTAGGGAAAGATCGGGAACTCAAGACCGAGGTCAACAAGAGCTCTACTCTGCGGGGTGTAATAATGACAAGAGAATGCTAAATCTAAGGCTGTACAAGGTATTGTAAACAGCAGTCATGAGCTTTCTTAGAGATGTTAAGATTTCAGTTGCGCAGGAAGAACAAATCTAATCTAGGTCGGGAATAAAAATCCTGAGATGCTTCTCTAAGCAACAAGAAGTGCTTCTGTTTAGCAAAAGTTGATGCCTAATTTCATGTCTCTCTCTACTTTTAAAAAACATTTTAACAAATGGTCAGAAAAAAAATTATGGGTTTTAATGTTGTGATCAACTTATCTGTATCAATTTATTACAAATTTTGGTCTTCCCAATAGCTCCCTACATACAAATGATGAGTTTCTCAGTAGCAGGTCAATAGCTTTTAAAGAGAATAATGAAGATAGAAACTATAAATAACCAGAGAGTAAATAAAGCAAAATTAATTTATAGTTTTTTTCCATGAATTTTTCAATTGTTAAACTAAAATTACTTTATTCTAAGCAGATGAATCATCATAAAAGATTCCAATGGTTAAAAACTATGTAACACATCAAGATATTATTAATAAAGTTAAAAATTCCAGCTGTTATGTTACTGGTCCACTTTGGTCTGTATTTTCTGGACTTCTTCAGGCCAAGAATAACAATCAGGTAGAATCTGGTCATAACTAGTGCTATACATCTGCGAGCAGACAAATGCCTCTTTGTTTTGTGGTTCAGGATAAAAAGTGGCTGTCCTTTCTCTGTATGCATCAGTCACAATCTAGGCATAAGAAAAGAATATTCATTATTTTAATAATGAAAAGGTGATGTTGATCACAAGTCAAGTTCTTATCCATTTCAAAAGCAATTTATATCTTTCTGTTTTCAAGAAAACTGTAGCACAATAAAAGCTCATATAAACAAAGACGATAAAAATGGAAATGCAAAAGCTGACCATGGTGGTGCACATCTTTAATCCCACTACTCAGGAGGCAGAGGCAGGGAGATTTCTGTGAGATTGGAGCCAGCCTGGTCTACATAGTGAGTTCCAGGCCAACCGGGGCTACAGAGAGACCCTGTCTCAAGAAAGAAAGAAGAAAGAAGGGGGAGGGAAGAGGGAAGACAAGGAGGAGGAGGAAGTGGAGGAGGGGAAGGAGAAAAAGGAGAGAGAGGAGGGGGAGGGGGAAGAAAATTATGTAGAGCAAGAGGAGACACGATACTAACAATTTAGGGAAGTTTGGAGAGTAGAGATTTAATAGTGATCATTGTTTCTCAGAGAAGACAGGGTTAAAAGTCTTGACATGACCTGACTGCTAATTAACTAAATACCTCACTGTTCCCGCTAAGCTTTCCTCTGTCTTCTGGACACAGCAGTAACTCATCTTCCATCCTCGGTTTCCTCTCCTTTCTATACTTACTTCCTTGACAGCCGCAACCATGCCTCTGGCTCCACCATCACCACATGCACACGATACCAAACAGTTGCTCTTTATGTTCCGGTCATTTCCACATGCTTACTCATCACAGTCGCACATTTCAATATGCCAGAGCACCTGCACTTGCAGTCTGCTTAGACAGTTCTTCCTGAAACTGAATCTCATTCTCATATCCCACTTTCTGTATAGGCGCCCACCATTCTTCTACACAGAGTATCTCCATCTTGAATCCCTCTCCTGACCTTGTTTTCTTACTTTCTCTTCTAATCATGTGCTAACATCCTTTTCATTTCAATTGTCAAACTGAACCTAAAGTGATACATGCTGTCCAGCACATAAATAATTCAAACCAAATACAAACTAGCAGCTACCTATCAGTGCAAATATGGGCATGTTCTTTCATAAGACAGCCATGCGGACTGCTATTTGAATTTTTTTGAAGGAGAACCTATTTTGAAGTGAGTACCTTCAATCAACAAGATAAACAAGGACATATGCATCTTAAACAGTATGATTTAAAGCCACAACTTGCCAAAATGTAGAGAATACGAGACAGTAAAGTTTGTGTCCCTGGAAAGGACTCCTGTATTAAACCTCACCTACTCAGGATTCAGGGATCATTGTGGAAGACTCTAAGAGCTAGGGTGGTGGATGACCACAGGGAAAAAGTGTTTTCCAGGTTTCTGGGAACTTGCTCATGAACTTTGCAGCAATGGTGACAGCAAGACCCATGTGGCAGCCAATCACTGCTGGGCGAGGGAGAGTTCATCTTCTTTAAGGGAGTGATTCTAGATAGGCTGACAAGGTTTTAGTGGATGAACTCACACTGAAGGACATCTGGGGACACATACTTGACTACACAGACTTTAAAATATGTGACAGAATGCATGAAATCTGGCAGGCAGGGTATGGGAGGCTGCAGATAGAGGAGGGGCATAATATGATTACGAGATATCGTATAAAATGGACAAAGATTCAATTAAATATATATATTGAGAAAAATTAAAAAGTAAACTTGGAAATAGTTTAACATGACCAATGGTGGAGCTGGGATGTTTTTTGACTGCCGAAGCTGAGCAGGTGCGGCCTCTGGTGGCCACAGGCTGAAGCGCTGACAGCACACTGCACTGCCAAATACAGACACCAAGAGCGCCGATAAGGGGTGAATTTTGTGCTTCCTCTGAACTTACATGTTGGTGTCCCAACTACTAGTCCTTAAAAAGTTAAATATGGCTTTTAGTATGGCCCAAATCTATTTCACTGTCTCCTTAAAAGAAAGAAACGTGGACAGCTGAGGCAGCAAGCGTGGCGCTCCACGGGTGGAGACTACGTGAGGGCACAGCAAGAAGGCAGCCCCTGAAGCCGAGAGACAGGTCGGAAAAGAAGCCAAACTTACTGACATCACGACCCTGGGCTCAGCCTCCATGAATACCACTGAAGCCGTTCAGAGTGTGGTATGTGGTTATGCAGCTAACGCAAACAAACATGTCTGCAGTGTCAAAAGGCAGTCTCACCACTGCATGACAGAAAGTCCTGTGCCTTTCAGTTCCTGGCCAAGTCCTCCTATCTGCCCATCTGTCATCCCAACTGCCTTTGAGTCCTCCGACCTCACTGTTTTTCCTATTCGTAGGTAGCCAATAAGACATTAGCAGGCCTGGAGATCACTTAAGATGGACCCTTCCCTCCTTCATAATCAACTTTGAGCCCCACCTCCTGGGTACCTGGCAATGAAGAAGGAAGGATCACGACTTCCCTCCTCAGAATCTGACATCCACGGCCGACAGTTAGTAAACCCTTTTATAGATGGTTTGGTCAGTGGCTGATAATAAATACCCTTTGATAAAGACAGCCGTCATGGCCAAGGTCTCCTGTTTTATATACATAGCTCTATCTATAAAGGTTACTTTACAATCTCAAGAAAATGACCTGACGCCAGAAGGAAAAAGCAAACATGATACACCTGAATACATGTTTAAAAGAAGGGAGATAGACTTGTATACTTACAGACCCCAGAAACCCCTCCGTTGATGCAGCAGCTTACAGATCCTCACAGCTAAGCCTGCTTGCTTTCTGAGTTCTAACTTGGAAGGTGTAACCTTTTCTTTTCCTTCTTTCCCTAGACACTGACATCTCACTTCCTCTCTCTGAACTTCTTCCCCACATTCAGCCACTCACAGACCTACATTGCTACCTTGGTTTCTTGACGTCCAACTCAAAAAGTGTCATTTCCTTTCCAGTTCTTTTCCAGCCCCTCCTCCTGGAGCCACCGAGGTCTCCAGCTTGTCTGCTCTGTTATGTTTTCTTTTAAGCCCCAATAAAGTTGTCCTTCAGTTTCCCTCTGATTCCAAGTTTGAATCCTTTTGTCTATAAGACCGTGGACCTGCCCAAGGGGGCACTATCACCTCTGTCCTCAGACTTTTAAGATGCTCTAAATCCCGGGCATGGATGATGCCAGAGACCCAGGTCTAAATGTCACTCTAGTTATTCTGTGTAAGAGAAACTGAAATAAGGCAAAATGGAAGAAGCCTGCCTAGAAGGAATAAAGCGTTTAGATCGTGGGATAAAAATGGATAGAGAAATGCACAGCTCTTCCCTTCTTCCGTTCTCCTCTAAGGAAAAGCAGATCCTGCTGCACACCCACATCACCATGTTTCATTTCTCTGAGTCTGAGATAATGCACATTTCAAGGAATTAGAATTTTTAATACTAAAGATGCATATTTAGCAAGAGAAGGAAGAAAGAACAAGGCCTGTGTGGTTTTACCTTCACTGCAATCTTCAGGGAGACGTCTCTGATGGTACTCAAAGGAGGATAAAGCCGGCCCTCCTCTAGATGTTTATCAGACACTTGCTGAGATATGACCTTTAAAAAGGAAAAAGAATAAAGATGTTTATATTTCATATAATTCAATGTGGTAGTTATATAGAAAATCAGAGCGTGGCCATGTCCAGACACTAACTACATGAAAGTGACTGTGGGACATCGTGCCCCTCCATTAATGGAAAAGCTGATTGTTGGGATCACAGCCCGAGAGAAAGAGAATCCAGGTTTCCTCTTATCTAGTCCTTTACATTGAACCATAAAATACTGAAGACTTTCTGACTGATACACTAGGGGCCTGAGCATGGGAAACAAAAAGGAAGCTCAAGAAGTAATGGTAGCGGACCCAGAAAGCAGAGCAGCGCAGTTAGCCACGGCAGGGCCTGCTGTCACTCCGACTCCACGTTCTCACTCAGGGGCAGAGCAGGCTGAGCGAGTCCATCCACTCACACTGTAAGTAGGATTTCCATTTTGCCCAGATTTGTGTTTCCGGTTCTTTTCCTTCACCTCTGTATTTGCTTCCCTAAACCGTTCCCTAGTTACAGACAGAGAGGAGGAGTTGCTCAAAGACTTGGACTAAGTTGCTACACAGGGTGGGTTTAGATCCATGTACAGTACAGCTAGGCCTTTAAGAGAGATGCAGAGAAGAGGAAGGAAACTCCACTTGCCACATTTTGAGCAGTTAAGCATTTATTTTTCACTATCTTTTTATTTTTCAGTGTTTTATGCATACTAGGCACCCTACCACTGAGCAAATCTCAGCTCTGTTTTCAGTATCTTAATTACTCTTTAGAATTTATTTACTCTTATTTTAAATAAATTTATTGATGAACTGAGATAGGATCTCACTATGTAGCCAAGGCCGGTCTGGTACTAGCTATATAGAATAGGCTGGTCTCAAAATCACAGAGATCCCCTTACCTCTGCTGGGATTAATGGTATGGGTACCACTACCCTTGGCTCTAGATTGTTTTCAATCATGTAAGAGATGGTTCAGTAGTTAAAATGCTGGCTGCTCTTGTAGAGGACCTGGGTTCAGGTCCCAGCACCTACATGACAGCTAACAACTGTCTGTACTCCAGTTCCAGGGGAATCCAATGCCCTCTCCTGACCTCCACAGGCTTTGCACAACATAGATTCACTTACATACATGCAGGCAATGTATTCATTCATACACATAAAATAATAAATAAAACAGTTTTTTAAAAGATCTGTTTTGATGCCATCAGAAAAGTAGTAAGACCATGAGTGAGACATAAGTTTATGAAAGCAGCTAAGATTTCTAGTTCGTAAGGTTGTACAGAAAGAAATGAGAATACTGAAAGCAGCCTAGGCTACAGGAGAAAAAGCCAGGGTTGAGGGTTAACAGAAAGTCAGGGGTGAGGTGGGCTTAACTGTAGGACTGAAAGGAACTAGGAGTCACACACAGGCAAGGTACCCCCCAGGAAGAACAATGGGAGACCTCAGATACATGACTGCATTCTGACTGGCAACACCCTACCCAGGGAGTGATGGACCCCTGAAGAAAAATAAAGAATGGAGTGCTGTCAGTGCCAAACAAGGAACTGAGCATTGTGGGTGTCAGAACGTCTGACTAGTGACATCTAGGAAGAGATGGCATGAGGAGAGGCCACAACGCAATAGCCATTTGATCAGTGTTACTTTGTTATACGAAAATTATAATCTATACTTAGAAAAGACTGATCCCAACTCTTCACTTGATTCATTAATTTCTTGCCTTTGCAATATGGTTTTAAACAGAAGTTTTCTTTTGCCCTAAAGCTGGTAGTCAGGGCCTCAAACTTTAGACCACAAAGATATTAACCTCCCACCACCCAGTGGGCCTGCCACAGGATCAAGGAGGGACAGAATCAACCCTGTGACCCCAATGACAGACACCCTTGCCCAGAGTTGCAGCAGGGAAAGCTCGGGGGTCCTGTGCTTTTTCTCACTTAAGGACTTAATGACTCGTGAGGAATGTCAGGCAAATTCCCAATCTGCAAATGAGATTTAAAAAAAAAAAAAACCACTGAAGACACTGATGCTATTCCAAATGAGAGAGAGAGAGAGAGAGAGAGAGAGAGAGAGAGAGAGAACTGGAGTAGTGCCACCTTTAATTCCAGCACCTGGGAGGCAGAGGTAAGCAGATCTCTAAGTTGGAGGCCTGCCTGGGTCTACATAGCCAGTTCCAGGCCAGTCTGGAATATATAGTAAAAAAAAAAAAAAAAAAAAAAAAAATTATTAATTCTAGCACTGAGCACTTGACACATTACATAAAACGTAGAACCTTCAAGTTCTGACTTATGCACACTGACACAACTTTGTGTCATGTCTACTCTCATCATTTACATTTCTTTCCAAAATAAGCTTTAGGTAGATGTAACTTGGCCTCTGTTCCATTCTAATGATATTTCAAGTCTTTGACAAAGGCTCTTGTCCAAATAGCAGTCAAACACTACATAAAACATTTTCTGATTCCCCAACACCCTGTCTCCCCCAGGCCCTACTTTCTGTTCTCCTTCTAGCCTCGGGCACAGGCCGCTCTTGCTCTTAGCACCCCAGGTCTCTAGACTGCTCTCTTAGTCCAGAGGCCCCCAGACCCACCCACTGCGTTCTGAATCTCATACTCATATCAGCTCAGTTTTCAGTCTAGTTTGCTAGTGCTTTCACAGGCTGTGCCCACCCTCAACTTCCCAATCTACCCTGGCTGTCCCACCCCGGAACCTGTTTTGGATTTCTGTGAGCAGCCTTATTCCCTGGTAAGTCTGATCCCATCCACTGCCTCTCCACTCCGCTCCCGCCTGAACAACTCCATTCTCCCCTGCCCAAATGCTATTCTCCTTCTAGCCCTAAACCTTGGGCATAGGCCAGCTTTTGTTCTTAGCACCCCAGATCCCTTTCTACCCTCATAATCCAGACCTGGTCTCCGCAGCCCAGTCCCCTGTACTCAGAGCAGTTCAGTTTTTCAGACTAGTTTGTTAGAACCTTCACAAGCTGTCCCCACCCCAACTACATTCCTGAGACCAGCGTTCCACACAGGCAGTCTCCACTTCCAGGCTTGCCCTGGATTCTGGAGACCAGTCTTGTTCCCTGGGAAATCTGACCCTGCCCACTGCATCCCACTCCTCTACTGCCTCAGCAACTCCAAATCCCCACCGAACACCCTGCTCTCCGTCTACCCTTGGGTACAGGCACACTCTTGCTCTTAGACCCCAGATCTCTGGACTACCTCCTACCACGTCCTGGCTGTGAGCTCTCAAAATCGCACCGTGCCCATCCTCCTAAACTGGCACGGTCCGCAGCCCCTCCCCCTGCTTCAAAGGAGAGGCTTCTGTAGGGGTCCAGACCTTTGCAGACTGCCTAAGAAAGCCTGAATTCAGCCTCTGCCTAGCAATTTTCCCAAATTGTGCAATGCCTGCTGGCTAGAGGGCATTAAGACAGAGCCGGAGAGCATCTGATCTCGCCTAAATTATGCCTCTGAGGGAACTCCTGAGCACCTGAACTAAAGCCATCTAGCCCTTCCAATATAAAATAAAAAGAAAGAACATGACACTTTGACCAACCAGGTTTACAAACCCAATAAAAAGACAACCAAGTCACATCAAGTATATAAACAGAATCAGACTTCAGCTGAATAAAGGAAGACTTGAGTCTCACACCAGAATTACAAACAACAAAGGAAACCCACATGCCAAGATCACAACGAAAAAATAATAATATGAAAATCCCAAATAACATGTCCCCACCAGACATCACTGGTCCTATATAAGAGTTCTACAATGAGATAAAGATAACATAGGATACACAGTTTAAAAGACTAATCATAAACAGCATCAAAGAAGTCAACAAAGTTAAAGAACATACAAGATGCTGGGCATAGTGGTGCATGCCTTTAATTCCAGCACTTAAGAGACAGAGGTAGGTGGATCTCTCTGAGTTCAAGGCCACCCTGGTCTATATAGCAAGTTCCAGGCATCAGGGGCTTAAGGGAGACCCTATCTCAAAAAGATCAAAATAAATGAATACACAGACAAATCAAAGAACTAAAAAAAGATAGGGATAAACTTCTGACTGAATTCACAAAAGAGACACAAATATTAAAGAAAATTCAGGGTGAAATGAAAAAGGAAGTGAAGAATTCAGTAAGCCAATTTGAAAGGACAGGAGAAAGCCTCACCAATAGAATGAATGACATGGAAAACAGACTATCAAGACTGGATGATAAAGTTGAAGAACTGGAGCACTCAAGCAAAGATTATGAAAAAATTTTAAATACGCAGGAATAGAATATATAGGAAATGTGGGACACCATGAAAAGACCAAATTTACACATCACAGGTATAGAGGAAGGAGAAGAATTATCTCAGGATAATGGTACTGACCAGATCTTCAACCAGATTGTAGAAGAAAATTTCCCCAAATTAAGGAAAGACATGCCCACACAAATACAAGAAGAACATTGAATACCTAATAGACGGGAGGACCAGAAAAGAAATTCCCCGCAGCATAGTAGAGCAAAAACCCTAAGCGTACAGAACGAAAACAGAATTCTGAAAGTTGCAAAAGAAAAACAACAAGTCACATATAAAGGAAAACCCATGAGAATTACACCTGACTTTTCATTGCAAACAAAGCCAGAAGAACCTGAACCAAAATATTCCCAGTAATAAATAACCATAGATGCTTATACTTTACCTAGAAAAAAATGTCTATTATTGTTGAAGGGGAAAGAAAAACCTTCCACAACATGAATAGGTTAAAAGAATTCTCTGAACCAGCCCTTCAGAGAATACTTGAAGCAATACAAAGAGTCAGAAAAAGGAACGACTGCACCCTAGGACCAACAGAAAGAAGCTAAATGAAGGTACAACTGGAGAACAACAAAGTCAGACCAAAGATGCCAACAGAGTTTAAAATGATGGGAATCAATACACATATTTCAATAATAACTTTAAATATCAATAGACTGAACTCCCTAGTCAAAAGACACAGGATAGTTGAAGAGATCTAGAAGCAAAATCCATTCTTTTGTTGTCTGCAAGAAACCCATCTCATCTTCAAGGACAGGCATACCTTAAGGTGAAAGGATAGGAAAAAAATATTCCAAGCAAATGGCACTAAGAAACAAGCAGGAGTTGCCATTATAATATCTGATAAAATAGACTTCAAACTAAAACTAATCAGAAGAGATAAAGAGGGTCACTTCATTCAAAAGAACAATTAACCAAGAAGATGTTACAATCATGAACATACATGCACCCAACTCTGATGCACCCAATTTCATAAAATCAGTACTACAGGACTTTAAGACACAGATTAATCCCAACTTACTAACAGTAGGGGACTTCAGTATCACACTGTTTCCATTAGATAGATATTCAACTGGACAGAGAATAAACAGAGAGACATCTGAACTAAACAATATCATACAGCAAATGGACCTAACAGACATCTACTGAATATTCCACCCAAGCACCAAAGAATACACATTCTATTCGCACTCCATGGAACTTTCTCCAAATCGTCCACATATGGGGCACAAAGCAAACTTCAATAAATACAAAAGAAGAAATAATTCCTTGCATTCTATCAGATCACAATGCAATAATGCTTAAAATCAACACCAGAAGAAGCTCTAGTACCTTCACGACTCATGGAGAGTAAACAACACACTCCTGAATGATGACTGGGTCAAACGAGAAATTAGTAAGTAAAAGAATTGCTGGAATTAAACAAAAAAGGACAATACAACACAACAAAACCTCTGGGACATGTTAAAAGCAATCTTAAGAGGGAAGTTTGTAGCTCTAAATGCCTACATTAAAATGATAAAGAGTACAAATAAATTATTTAAAATTGGAACTCAAGAATCTTGAAAGCCAACAACAAATGAAACCCAAACCCAGCAGATAAGAAGAAATAACAAAAATCAGAGCAGAAATTAATGATATCAAAACAAAGAATGATTAAAAGAATCAATAAATCCAAGAGCTGGTTCTTTGAAAAGATAAGATGGACAGAACCATGGTCCAGCTAACCAAAAGAAAGAAAGAGCAACTTCAAATCAACAAAATCACAGATGAAAGGGGAAATATCAGAACAGACAACAGAAAGATCCAGAACATTATAAGGGAGTACTTTAAAAAACTATATGCTATTAAATGTGAAAACCTCAAAGAAATGGGTGTATATCTAAAATCATGGGAATCACCAAAACAAAATCAAGAGATCAGCAGCTTAAACAGACCTGTAACATATGAAGAAATTGAAACAGTAATATAAAATCTCCTGACCAAAAAAAAGCCCAAGCCCAGATGGATTCACAGCAGAATTCTACCAGACATTCAAAGACCTATATCCAATACTATTTAAATTATGCAAAAATATAGAAACAGCAGGAGAACTCCAAAATTCCTTCTATGAAGCCAGCATCACTCTAATAGCAAAACCAGGTTAAAAAATACAATCAAAAAAGAAAACCTATCCTTAATGAACATAGATACACAAATTTTCAAGAAAATACTTGTAAACCACATTCAGACTCACATCAAAAAGATCATCCACCATGAACAGGTCAGCTTTATCTCAGAGATGCAGGAGTGGTTCAGTATATGTAAGTCAATATATGTCATAAAGCACATAAATAAATTCAAAGACAGAAATCACATGGTCATCTCAATTGATGCAGAAAAAGTGATAGGCAAAATTCAACATACACTTACATTAAAAGTCCTAGAGGAACTGGACTGAAGGGAAAACACCTCAACATAATTAAAGCTATGCATGAAACCCCTACAGCCAACATCCTTCTAAATGGAGAAACCTGGAAGCATTCCCATTAAAATGAGGAACCACACAAGGCCGTCTACTGTCTCCACTCCGTTTTTAATATAGTGCTTCAAACTCTGGCTAAAGCAGTAAGACAGAAGAAGGAAGTTAAAAAGAGCACTGGAAAAAAGGAGGTGAAATTATCCCTTTTTGCAGATGACATGATATTATACCTAAGAGATGCCAAAAATTCCACCAGAAAACTAGAAATGTTTAGCTTAAGTATAGTGGCAGGTTACAAAATTAATCCACAAAACCCAGCAGCTTTTCTGCATACCAATAACAAGTGTTTGGAGAAAGAGTACAAGAAGACCCTCCCATTCACAATAACTTAAAAAAAATCTACAAGATATAGGTATAGGAAAGGACTTTCTAAATCAGACAGCAGTTACTCAGGAATGAAGCTCAATAATCAACAAGTGGGACCACATTAAACTAAAAAACTTCTGTACAGCAAAAGAAAAAAACAAGGAAGTGAAGAGAAAACCCATAGAATGGAAGAAAATCTTCACCAGTGACACATCTGACAGAGGTTTAACATCCAGAATATATTATAAAGAACTCAAAAAACAAAGAATCAAGAAAACACGTAACCCAACTAAAAGATGGGGTAAGGTTCTGAGTAGAAAGTTCTCAAAAGAAGAAATAAAGATGGCTGAGAAACATCTTTAAAAAGTGTTCAACATCGTTAGTAATCAGGGAAATGCAAACTAAAACCACTTTAAGATTTCATCTTACCCCGGTCAGACTGGCTCAGATCAAGAGAACTAATGATGCCACATGCTGGAGAGGACGTGGGGAAAGGGGGCGCTCACTCACTGCTGATGGGATTGTAAACTCGTGTGACCCATGTGGAAAGCAGTGTGGAGAAGTCTTAAAAAACTAAAAACGAATCTACCATTTGACCTGGTTATCAAAGGACTCATTCTATTGTGGAGATATTTGTACATCCCTGTTTGTTGTTGCTGTTCTTTTCACAATAGCTAAGGGATGGAAGCAACTTAAGTGTCCTTCAGCTGATGAGTAGATAATGAAAATGTGGTACATTTCCACAATGGAGTTCTACTCAGTGGTAAAGAAATCATGACATTTGCAAGTAAATGGATGGAACTAGAAACTGTTAGGCTAAGTGAAGAAACACAGAATCAGAAAAACAAACGTCATATGTTCTCTCTCATTGTGAATCCTAGCACCAAATCCTTATATGTGAGTGTAGATCCTGATATAACTGCAGGAATCAGGAAAATGGAAAAGAACCAGGGAGCTGTAGGGAAAGAGAGAAGAACAGTAGGAAACAGGTGTTACTAAGGGCTAAATAGACAAAAGAGGGGTTTTAAATGGGAGGGGGAAAGGAAGGTTATACAAGAACTGTGGGGGTAAAGGGAAAGGAGCTCAAGAGAGTTGGGACCTTAGGAGACTGGTATTATCAAGGGAGAAATGGGGAAAACGGGGACACTTTAAATGGGGAAGGCATGGAGGGATGGTAAGGCGTCTGGGGGAGAGAAAGGGGAGAGGAGATAAATAATGCTTAGCTAGGAAATCATGTTAGTCTAATAACTAATGACCAATTCCACATCTACCATCTTGACATGAGCCCATGTGCATAGCAGAAGGCTATATAAGAAGAAACAGTACCAGACAGGAGAAACCTTACTTTGAGTTGTTGGTCAGAGTGGTCTAAGAGACTCCCAAAATTACACAGGCTATTGACACAGCCCCTGATTGCCTCCCAGAACTTGAAAATAGGACCCTATTGCTGAAGACAGGACATATTTCGGAGATTGGATTTGGAGCAATGGAGCTGGACATGACCTGGAAGGCACTTCCCCTGAAGGCTAGCTCTCATAGTTCTGGAGAGCACTATGCAAGTAACATTATTAATGGCCCAACACCAGCTTCATCACCAAATAACCGCATCAATGACCGGCACAGCCTTCGACACTGGTGCAGTGGTGGACTTTGATCGTGGGGCCGATCAATGGCTACCTAACTGAACGTAGAGCCCCACTCAGTGGGAGAAAACTCATGTGTGGTACTGTAATCATAACCAAGCACATAGGGCTGAAGAGGTCAGAGATCTTAGAGAAATCTCTAAGGCTGTCACATCCCTAGGCTAATGTAACTTCTTAGTAAATGCAAAATATATATCCTTATATTTCAGTCAAATATTCCAGTCACCACTCATCAAAGAAGCTTCCTTTGTACCAGATAGAGACTGATACAGATCGGCCCCAAGATCAAAGTGCCACTACCGCACCAGTGTCGAAGGCTGTGCCAGTCATTGATGCGGTTATTTGGTGATGAAGCTGGTGTTGGGCCATTAATAATGTTACTTGCATAGTGCTCTCCAGAGCTATGAGAGCTAGCCTTCAGGGGAAGTGCCTTCCAGGTCATGTCCAGCTCCACGACCACACCTGGTCACACACAGATATTGTCTGTGAATGCCCATGGCTAAGCAGCATATCTACAATACAGACTCTATACCCAAGGCTCACACAATATAGAACAAAAGGTAAAGAAGTCACTAATGAATCTCAACTCTCACTAAGGAAAATCCCTCAGGCAACAAAGGGCCAGTAACACAGAAAGTCACAAATGGCTAAATCATGGAGATTAGGAATCTGCAGAGTGTGGGTCCCTGGACAGGACTCATATTAAGTCTCACTCACTGAGGGCTCAGGGACCATTACCAAAGAGTGGGGAGGAAAGATTATAAGAACCAGTGAGGAGGTGTGTGACCACATGGAAATAGAATCTTTCAAGTTCCTGGGACCCTGGTCATATGAACCTACAGCAATGGTTTGGCATGCTCAAGACCCATGCAAACTCAAGCAGACAAAAACCCAGCATGAAACTGGGGAAATGGGCAGCAGACCCCAAACTTTGCTTAAGAAATATTGGCAACTGATTACTGTTGGGCGAGGATGAGTTAGACCTCCTAAAGCGGGGGACTCTGGGTAGGCTGACTAGACCTCAGTGGATGAAGCTGTACTGGGGAACATTTGGGGACACTAACTTGGCACAATTGACCTTAACACTGATGAAAGAATACATGGATTCCAGTTGGGGGGCTATGGATGGAGTGCCACTGTAACAGGGGGTTAAAGATGATTAAGATTGACTGAAATGTTCTGTATGAAATACACAATGATTCAATTTTAAAAAAAAGATAAAAACCCCTTTTTTATTTTTTGTGAAGAGTGAAGCATTGCTACAGACTGCATCAAGCCAGGGATACCGACTGACTTAAGTTGCACTGTTCATCATCATGAAGAGTCCAAAAGACTATTCCCAGTGCTAGAAAAGCTAAAAATATCTTCATAATAAAACCCCAGGAACAGAGGCTGCAAAGATGTTCAATTGGTAGAATGCCTACTGCACAGCCATGCAAACCTGAGTTCAGATCTCCAGCACCTTTGTAGAATCCAGGAATGAGCTCAGAAACACAAACAGGACACACATACACACACACACACACACACACACACACACACGCACACACACACACACACGCAAAATGTAAAAATCTAGAAATAACCTTTCAGATCACTGCTAGTCCATGAGGTTTCTGGTTTTATATGAGGTCAAACTAGCATTTTTAAAAATCATAACTGTAAAAGTGATTAAATCTAGGGTTGTCAAACAAAAACAATTTAACCACATCTCTTAACTGCAACTTTGGCTAGCTATAACATATCATCTAAACAAGGACCTTCTTCTGGTTTGGACCCTCTGGCAGTAAGAGCCACAGTACTGTGTTTGTTCTTGCTGAGCTGTGTGGCTATTTCTACTTAACTAAACAAGAATTTACTGTTTCTGCTTTGTGTTAGTATGGTGCTTGTTGTTAGTGGAGTTCTGAAGAAATACATGGAAGAATGTCTTTAAAGAAAGTAATCTATTTAGTTACAGAGGTAGTGATCTTTTTAAAATCTGAAGCTCCCAAGAACAAGAAACAAAAATAAAATGAAATATCAAGGTTTAATAAGAATGGCCTTGGGTTGGGGAGATGACTCAGCTGGTACAATGCTTGCTGCAGCTCTCCAGCATACATCTCCAGCATGGTGGGGACAGAGTGCTCCACAGCACTCGCTTATAATCCCAGATCTGGGGAGGCAGAGAAAAGGAGAGCTCTGGGTCAGCTAGTCTAATCAAATCAGCAAGCTCCAGGTTCAGTGAGAAGGCCTGTCTCAGAAGATGAGTCAGAAAGCCATTGAGCAAAACATTCTAAGTTTGCCTCTGGCTTCCACATGCACACACATGTGTGTACACACACTCACTTATGCTCACTCACATATACAAAGCACAGCCTTGGTACAGGAGAAGATAAAAATGAACCAAACTTGTCA
The DNA here is from genome assembly GCA_035773235.1 of Eospalax fontanierii. Lineage (NCBI taxonomy): Eukaryota > Metazoa > Chordata > Mammalia > Rodentia > Spalacidae > Eospalax > Eospalax fontanierii. The sequence goes on along the minus strand of CM069539.1, from coordinate 65,001,677 downwards.
GACAAGAACTCATGGATGAGGCTGGAATTAAGTGACATCTATTAGGACAAACTTAGTAAGGAGAGATGGATCACCATGGCTTTCCAGGCAAGTAAGAAAGACTTGCACAGGTGTACTCATACATGGTAGGTTTCTAGGCTGTGGCATTAGGGAGAACAGAAAGAGGTCAGGCTTCATGCTGGGTATGGGGCACACACTTGTAATTCTAGCACTTGGGAGGTGGAGGAAAGAGGATCAGGAGTTCAAAATCAGCTTCAGATCATAGTGAATTTGAGGCCACATTGGGCTACATGAGACCTTGTCTCAAAAATGAATGCCAGGCTTCTAAGTGTGCCCCAATGGATGGGCAGTGAACAGTGACATGGGGTTGGGGGTGAAGGGAAGTAATCAGTATGGTTTTATAAACCTGTTGGGTTGACAGACAAGACAGGCTATTTCTGGGGGTTTTGATAAAATATAAGAACTGAAATATACAGATTTGACAACCATTAGAATGAAGAGAATAAAAACAAATGAATGGGCTAAAAACTCTTTGAAAGCAGATGAAAAGGTTAGAAAAACAGTGGGGACAAAAAATGCTACTTAAAAAAAAAAGGTCTTGAGCTAGGAAGATGGCTCGCTGGGCAAAAGCACTTGCTGTACAAACCTGACAATCTGAATTCAGATTCCTAGAACCCACATAAAAAGCCAGATGCAGAAGCAGGCATCTGTAATCACAGCTCTCCTACAGCAGGCTGGGAGGTGAAGCGGGAGACTGGATGCTCACAACCAACTGGACTGTAGCATACAGCACAGCAGCAGACACAGAGACCCCTGCCTCAAAAACAAGGCGGAAGCTAAGAACTGACTCCAAAAGTTGTTCTCTGACCTCCACATGCATGCTGCATGCATGACCTCAGACTCTACCTCCTACAAGGTCTTAGAGATAAGAGACAAAGCAAGCGGAGCATGACTTTGGTCTGACAGAAGGAGGACTATACTGAACATCAGGTGAGCACTGGTGTGAAGATGCAGCGGAGAGAAAACCAGCTGTGGGGAGAACACAGCTGTGCACAGCACCAAAGCTCTTCCTTTAGTTTGGAGGTTTTTGAAGTGGTTTTGTTGTATAGCATAAGCGGATCCATAACTTTTTATGTAGCCCAGAATGGCCTTGAACGCACAATCCCACTGTCTCAGCCTCTGGAGTGCTAGGAGCACAGACATGAGCCAGCACGACTGGTTTACTTTTTATTTTCTTCAAAATTTTTTGGTAGTGATCATTGCTCTTAGTGAAATGAGAAATAAAAAATATTTACATTATATTTGTCACTAGAGGGTGCTAGAGTTATTCAAAGAAGAAAGTAATGACTAAGGAGAATTAAGCTTCTTTTTCTGATGTACTTATCCTAAAGAAAATGGTTAGATTTCTCTTAAAGCAAATGTAAGGCCAACTGAGAAAGCTCTTAGTAATTAGGTATTACTTACATTTAGCCAAACTTTTGAGTTAAAAAAAGATATGAGACATCAGTTGCCCTAAGTATGAGGAAAATGTCTGAAGAACACTGCAGCCTCCAGGCATCTGTTTCCACAGAGGGCGCCAGGTGCTGACCACTGTGTGCTCTTAGCTCACACCAGTGACTCTAGAATCTGTGTACGTTCTTGGAAATTCCTCTTCAGAATGTAAAGAACGGTAATGTTTACAGTTTAAATGCTTTAATTTAAATTAAACAGATTTTATTTGGTTCAGTTCAGCTAAAATGTCATACAGTGGTTTGTTTAATTTTTTAAGAGAAGAAATTGACAAATTTCTCATGAATTATATCCTGTTCAAACCTGAAACATGGTTATCAACAGGACATACACTATAATCATCAGAAGTTCATGGCTTTATAAATACATGTCCAACTACTGTAATCATAAAGCTGTGGCTCAGAGCGCAAAGGGAACTGATAACAGCATTAAGCTCACAGGATCTTTTGTACCATGAATAATAAAAGTCTTTTGTCTCTGAGCTAAGAGCTTCATGCCTTCTGCCAGTATCTATGAAACCATGGCTCACTTGTAAGCTTACCAGTTGGGTAAAAACAGTTCTTGACTGTATAAGATTCCCCAGTGTGTTTGTTCTGATGTCTGTTGATGTGATGTCCTGAGGGCCTTTCCTGATATCCCAGTCTGGAACCCAATTCTCTCGCACTTTAATGATCTTTCTAAAAAACCATTTTATTACATTTTTATGTATTTATTTTGGCAGAGGTACATGTGTGCCATGGAATACATATGGAGGTCAGAGGACAATTTACGACAGCTGGCTATCCTTCTATCACATGGGGCCCAGGGATTGAACTCAGGTCGTCAGGATTGCCAGCAAGCACCTTTACCTGTTGAGTATCTCATTGTCCCCTCTGGTGAACTTATAAACAATTAGTGCCTTATTTTAATTTCATTTCTACTCAAATAATAGTATAGCTTCTATTTTTCCACACTGAAACATTAACAATCAACATTTCCACTACACTATGTCAGTCTTCATAATGCCATTATTTAGGATGGCTCACATGGAGAAATATTTATTACCTAATTATCATTTGTAAAGAATAATTGTCTCACTAATGTCATAAAATTTTATCAGTATGTGAAGATGTAAAAAAGTGTTCCTTCTGTGAAATCAAACTTAATGGCTACTGAGGAAGAATTTCTTAGTAGTGACTCATTATGCACCTGCTACTCACTCCTAACTGAGAAAATGCAGCCATGGCAAGCTCTAGTAGTTCACAGTACCTCGGCAGTTGTGAGGAAGACTTTCTCAGTGATGTGCCTCAGTCCACAGGCCACCACTCCAAGAGCAACTCCAGGGAACACATAGGAATTGTTGCCTTGACCGGGAAAGAGGGTCCGTCCATTTGGAAGAGTGACTGGATCAAAAGGACTGCCGCTGGCAAAAACTGCACGCCCCTGCAATACAGACACATACCGCTAGAAAGAAGCCAGTGTGCCACAGCAGAACTACCCAGAGCCAAAACGATGACAGCTCAGTACTCACTCCCTAGAGAGTCTAGGCAAGCTTTTATGATGCTCGGGAAAGGCCTGGAACCCATGATTGTTAATGTTCTCTCTTGTACTTCTCTGCTCCCGGAAGTAGGCAGAGCATAGTATTCCCTAAGACTATCAATCCTTCTTGGCAGTGGTCTAACCACAGACCCATCAATCATTTCTACACAGGCTTTTAAAAAATATTTCATTTATTATTTTATTTTATGTGTATGAGTGCATTGTTTACATGTATGTAAATACACCTGTGTTGTGAAATTGCTGTGGAGGTCAGAAGAGGGTGTCAGATCCCCTGGAACTGGAGTTATGGATGGTTGTTAACTGCCAAATACATAGGTGCTGAAAACTGAACCGCTATACAGGTCCTCTGAAAGAACAGCAAGTATTCTTAATCTCTGAGCCATTTCTCTAGCCCCTCTATACAGGCTTTTAATTACAGACTTCCAATGATTAAAACAAAGTAATGAAAAAATACAGGTTCCTAGAGTATCACAAACAGATTTTAGGTTAGTACTTACTTTTCAGCTCAAGGTAATTTTCAATGTTTTATAATATAGAACATTAGAAATAATCATAAGGAAGATTGAGTTCATTTATTTCTGATACTTCAGACTTTAAAACACAACTATATAAATTTGGCTAACTTTATGTATGTGTATTACAGCAGCCTCTAAACTGTGAGAACTGTTGAGATACCCCAAGACAATGTAATTAATTATACACTCGATTATGTATCTTCTATGTAAAAAGTACTACACTAAAATTTTGTTACTGCTTAAGAGGAGTTTCCCCACTTAAAGATTTAAAGCTAGTGAAGAATATGAGGGGAACTCAATCTACAGATGAGATAAAAAAATTAAAATTACTGAGGACACTGATGCTATCCCAAATTAGAGAGAGAAACAATGGAGTGGCGCCTTGTCAAAAAAAAAAAAAAATTCTAGTACTGAGCATTAAGAACCCGCTATTTCAAAGCGGCACCTTCAAGCTCTGTTGTGCAGAGTCTTGGTGTTGTGCTGTGTCTGCCCTCTCTGCTATATTTTATATTTATTTACATAATTAGAGTTTTAGAGAGATATGACTAAACATTTTTGTTATAATGGTATTTTTGCCAGGAGTGGTGATACACGCCTTTAATTCCAGCACTCAGGAGGCAGAGGCAGGCAGATCTTTGTGAGTTCCAGGCCAGCCTGGTCTACATATCAAGTTCCAGGACAACTGGGGCTACAGGGAGACCCTGTCTCAAAAAGATTTGAAAAAAAAAAAAAAAGGTATTTTCAAGTACGCGAAGGGAACAAAAGACTCTTGCCAAAGTATCAGCTAAATATATATTAGTACAAACACAGTATAAAATTAACTTTATTTTTGAAACAGAACTGCTGGAGCACTGAGGACTCTGAGGCAGCCTGGCTGGGTATCAGCAAAGCTGCCCGGCTCCTCCACCCATGGCAGCAAAATCCAAACCCAAAATTTAGCAAAGCAAAAATTAAACTGTGGTTTCATTCTGTATGCTTCTGTGTTTGGGAAGAGCTAGTTAAAGATATTTTAATAACTATCCAAAGGTAAGCCTTTTCCCTTTCATTTAATTTTTATATTTCAATCATACTTTCCAAACCACTCAAGGAAAATTACCACTAAACCTTACAAAGTTTAAAACAGGAAGTGGCTGTTCCTTTGGTCTGGTCTTTTATCTTTCAGTCTCGATGGCATTACCTCAGGGGTCTATGACAAGCACCTAGGCTTCCTATAGTTAATCAAAATGGGATTGCTCACCTCGGTCATTTTATAGCACTGCTCTGCAGAACATTCTGCTTTGCTGGTTGGATTACTCAAAGCAAAAATAATAGGCCGTTCATTGAAGGCAGCCATGTCTTTGAGGATTTGTTCTGTGAAGGCACCACCAATTGCAGCAGCTCCTATTAAGGAAACAAAGCAGGGGTTAGGAAGTCATTGGTTATTTCATCCAAGAGGCTTAGGCTCCCAAAACAATGAGCTACAGCAGGTTCTTTCTAACAGACCCTAAACAAAATATAGAATGTTCATACCAAAGAATGGTAATAACAGTATTGAGTAATACCAATAATCCTCAGGATTAAAAATCAACAAGCACCTGTAAAAATTACAGGTGTTAACATCTGACTCATAATACACTGAGTTGCTGACTAATCATGTGGAACTTTGATTACAGGGATTTGTATTAGGAAATTAACCTGTGTCTAATACATTCTCTATAAGCAATTCTCAATATATTCTGGGGTTTGTTTTGGTTTGGTTTGGTTTGGTTGTTTTGAAACAGGGTCTCCTCTTACCCAGGGCTGGCCTGGAACTTGCTATCTAGACCAGGCTGGCCTCAGTCTCAGAGTCTGTCCTGCCTCTGCTTCCCAACTGCTGGGATTAAAGGTGTGCATCACCACACCCAGCTCAATAATTGCAGTTTTATAAGCCAATGTTAATACTCAAGAAAATCATTTAATTCAATTACAAAACTGAAATAACTACTCACTAAAAGCAGAAAAATAGGAACGAGCAAAATGGAAATGAAAGGTAGTCAGATTACTGAAGGAATACACTGTATCAAACTGTACTAAACAGTAAAGTTCCTATCATGGAGTAAGCAATGGCTTTTCTGTGATCATGATCATGCTGTTCATGATCCTCCCAAGTGCAGAGATTGGATGGCATGCCCACCACCATGCTCAACTACCTATTAAGTATTTTACTATGCACACACAATATGTAAGTACCAGATGAAGTGCCAAGAAAAATACAAGGATATGTGAGAGGCACTCCCTGTCTTCTCGGAAGTTCTGGTTCAGTGCTTCTGAATTTCAGCACTACTGACATGTTATGAGGATAATCCCTTATTGCAGGGTTGCCCTGTGCATTGCAGGATGATCTATCAATATCACTGACCTCTACACACTAGCTGTCAGTTGGCTTTTCCTTCCTCCGCCCCCTCATCAATGATTGAAAAAAAATGTATCTCTAGGCACTGCTAAATGTTCCAGAAGGACATCCAGCCCATCTGGAAAGAGCCATCTATTGGAGTAATCAAGCCGGAGAAAGGCCTAATGTGGCAGATGCTGGCAGGCAGGCACAGCACAGAAGGCCACATTTCAGCTCAGATTAGGAATACTAAGAAGTCAGAACTGAACTCAGACTAAAGCACCAATGGGGGCCTTGGTGACAGAGTCAATCAAGTTTCTTTCTGAATTCCAAAGTTTAGAATTTCTAAAGGCTTTAACCAATCAGGTCAAAGTAATGAAAAGAGAGAAAAGTTTACCTATGAGGGCAGTTGGTTTTAATTTTTGAACAATGGCTTCTAGGTTCTTCATTTCTTCATGTTCATGGGCAAACTCCTCTTTCTCTTCTGTTAGAGAGGCACGTCCCTAAGTAAACAAGTGAGAAACAAAGACATTCCAAATGTGTGGGCAAAAGGCATTTTAAGGGTTTATACAAGTTACACTTCACACTTCTGCATTCTTTGTGTGATGTCCATTCTTAAAGCCACTTCTCGAGTTGTCAGTGTGTTATTTCACTCGTTCTCTCAAATATTCACGTGGCACGATGTAGAGAGCCACGGTTGCTGCATCTTAAAGATGGTGCCTGCTTTCGCCTCCCACCATCCCGAGGTGGGCGCTCTCTGGAGCAAACAGCTCCATAATTGGCTGTGGCTGAGGTCTGGCCCTGCTTCCGCATGTGTGCGCCTATCTACTTTCACCACGTGGTAGTTTGGGGTTGGCTGGCAGGAGGGAATTTAACTCTGTGGCGGGCTTTCCCCGAGAGGAAAAAAGGAGAAGTAAGTTAGCAGGAGGAGAAGTAAGGAGAAGGAAAAGTAAGTCAGGAGAAGGAGAAGCAGTAAGAAGGGAAGAAGAAGTTAGAAAGTTAAGAAGCCAAAAGGTTGCTCAAGGTTCCTGAATAAACTGCTTTTGGAAGAGTCCGGGGTCGCGTCTTCCTTGCTGGACGAGGCGGGCGCGACAGCACGATGTTTTATCAACGGTGAACACAACAAGGACTTTTCTTTACTTGATTATTTAATACTAAAAAAATCCCAATTCTACACAAATTCCTGAGGAGCCAACACTATCAAGTGGTAATACACAATACTGCCTAAATGATAACCCTGCTTTCTATACACTGATTAGTGTCTCCTAAGCCAGAGGTGGTATCAGCTACAGCACTGTTTGTTTATTAAGCACCAAGAATGTGCTGTGTGTTGTCTTAGACACATCTTATAGTAATAGTAATTAACAATCATTTTAAAGGTCTGACTACATGATAAACTGCTACCTAACTTGAAGACTTATATGTTGTTTCTGCTTTATTGCCATTGGTCTCATCAAGAGTTTTAGAAGTAGGTCAAGTATAACCACTGTTACTTTGAATATAAGGAAACAGGTTCAGAGATTTTAAGCAACTTGCTCAAGGCCAGGGTTGCCTGAAACTCCAAGTCTTTCTACTAACCACAGAACTGCTCCAGAGGAAAAGCTTTTCAAACAGTATTATGTCAGACTGACTGCAAATTGTCAGTCCTCAAGATAGTACAATCTTTTTGCTTTAAAGGGTTATCACTCTGTTTTTTAAATCTTTGTATGTCTATGATATGTGTGTGTTCCTGTGGGTGAGTGAAGGCACACATGTGCCGTGGCATGAACATGAAAGTCAGAGGATAGTCTTCAGTGTGGGTCCTCACCTACTACCTTGTTTGAAACAGAATTTCTCTTGTTCACCACTGCACACTCCACACACCAGGCTAACTGAGCTGCACGCCTCCAAGGAATCTCCTGTTTCACCTCCCATTGCACTATTTGATAACTGGGATTACAGACGTTCTTTATGTGGGTGCTGAAGATTCGAACTCAGGTCCTCACACTTATTCACCAACCACTTAACCCACTGAGTCATCTCTCCAGCCCCATTTATTATTTTTTTAAAGCAATACATAGAATTCCAAAAGATCTGAATCATATGAACCTCTTTATGTGCGTTTCCTTCTCCAGAAATCAGTATACCAGGAATTTTTCCCCCACCAGGTCATTGTGGGTTAGAAGTGATACATGGGAAGCAATTGGACCATGCCCAGGTCATGCTGAGCTCTGCTAAAAAATCTTGCGAAGAAGGAAAAAACTACTTCCACCTCTTCACAATTCCAGTACATTTTCTTCTGATGCTATAAATTGCTATTTGTGCACCACTGTTTCCATTATAAACAAGGCATCAGAAGGGATGGCTTCCTAAAAAGGGACCCGGTAGTCACCTCTGTGTTCCACGAGGACACTTCTCTACTTTTCTCTCTGTTTATCAGCATACACTACCTCTGAGGTGCTATGAGAAAGAATCCTCTTCATTCATTTACAAGCAAATTTGAAGCTTCCCATTTTATAGGTACTTCAGAAGTGAAAATGAGTGATATTAAGATGGACATTTCTAATCTGCATTCTTAGTATGTTTTCTTGAAAAATTATAATTTCTACTTTAATCAGGAAATACCAAATTGTTTAATGAAATTTACATATTGCCACTGCATTTTAAAGTTAATCAAAGGAGCAAAGGACCAATATTTGATATAAACTTTGGTGGGGAAGGGGTCCTAAAGATTGAACACAGGGCCTCACATAGGCAAAGAAATAGTTTAGCTATTAAAATTTTTAACTGTCAAATGACTCCAAATTTGTATTTGTATTCATAAAGAATTGCTCTTTCCCTTCTGGTAAAGCAAGATGATTTTTTGCTGTACCATTGAGCTAGGTTTCCAGCCCCCAGAAAATAATTTTAAACTAATTTATAGTAAGTACACACAAACTAGTTTGAACATTTATTTTGTTTTCAATAACATTTTAATTGCTTTTTCATAATATTTTTAAAAACTACAATATTAAAAATTTTACAATTCTCATAAAATTTGGGAGTAAAGCAGGTCGTCTGCCTGGCGCTCCACCCTAACCTCCTACAGCTGCACGGCCGGGAGCGTTATCTCACTTACGTAGCTCACTCAGAAAGATCCAGCACCATGCCAGCACATAAAAAACGAGTAAGCTTAATGATATGTTTTTAGTCATAATTAGGAAAATTGGCATTGGGCATACTGAAGAGTTCCTCTCAAAGCTTTTGACAATTCAGTCTAAGACAGTTAAAGAAAGCAGTAGATTTCAGTTCCCTGCCATCTCTCTTCCGTGCTCCCTGCCATCCCTCTCCTGTGCTCCCTGCCATCCCTCTCCCGTGCTCCCTGCCATCCCTCCCTGGGTTGATGCTCTCTGCTATGCAGCTCTGTGGGTCCTTCCACAAAAATTAGGGCGGATGCTGTTTGACTTACCCCAGGGTTATAGCCCAGGGAACCCATCCCCAGTTGAAAGTATCCTAAGTTGAAATACACTTAACATGCCTAATTATGTAACAGCATAGCTTAACCCACTGTACCAGAAATTTGCTCAAAATATTCTAACACAAAGGCCATTTTATAATAAGTGTAGTATCAAACACTGTACTAAAGGTGAAAAACCAAAGGGCTGCCTGGGTGCCATTCTGCATCATTATAATGTAGAAAAAATCCTAGGTGGAGCTAGAAAACAGTCTTCCGTGGCAGCCTGTGTCTGTTACTGTGATAGAACGCTGAGCAGAGCACTGTGAGGAGGAAACGGTCTATATGACTTATTCTTCCCAATCACAGTTTGTCATTTGAGGCAAGAACAGAGGCAGGAGGCCAGCGGTGGAGCCAGGGAGGAGCTGCCCACTGGCTTGCTCCCAGCATTATCTCCCAAGTTTCCACAAAATCTCTCTAAGCTCAAAGCACTCAATGGCTTTGCTAGCCCAAAGCTCCAACATCGTCTTTAATCCCTCAAACAACATGGCCAGGTCCATCACAGCAGTACCCCATGTTCCTAGTACCAATTTCTGTACTGGCTTGCTCAGTTACCTTTCTCATACAGCCCAAGTTCACCTACCCAGGGACAGCACTGCCATCCTATATCAATTAGTAATCAAGACGACGCCTCACAGATATGACCACACAAACAAGCCTGACACACAGAGTCACTTGGTAAGAGAGAACCTCAGTTGAGGAATTTCTTCCATCCGATTGGCCTGTGGCCATGTCTGTGAGACATTTTCTTAGTTGCTATTTGATAGAGAAGAGTCCACCCATTTGGAGTAGTGTTATCCCTAGGTAAGTGGGCCTGGACTGAAAGGGTAAGCAAGCTAGTAAGCAGTGTTTCCCTGTGGTTTCTGCCTCAGCTCCCGCCTCCAGCTTCCTGCCTTGACTCCTGTCCTGAATTCCCTTGATGATGGGACTGTGTCTCCAAGTGTAAGTCAAATAAACCCTGTCCTTCAAGTTGCTTTTGTTCAGGGTGTTTTATCACAGCAACAGAAACCAAATTAGAGCATCTATCTCCTGTCTTTGTCTCTTGGACTGGAACATGTGGCTGCCCGTCACTACACTGTGAGCTGGAATGAGTGTGCCAGTTCAGTCCAGGTCTTAAGAAACTGGTGTTTCTGTCTGCTCTCTTTTGTCTTTGCCACTGCTTACAGCCTGATGCTAGGCCCCCCATGGTAGCAGCTCTAAGCAGACAACAACCCAACCTGTAGCTTAGAAGTCACACTGCCATCATAATAAGCACTATCTTTTTTGACTCAAAGATCACTGAAAAATATTCACTGTTACATGTCACTGAGATTTTGTGGTTACTGATAACACACCATTAGGTGACAGGACATGGAGTGGCCACTTCTCTACTTCTACTGACTTCAGGTTCCTCTCCATGAAATGGTTTAACACAATGAATGCTTTTGCAATCTCAGTCTGCTCGATTTCCTTATTACTGTTTTTGTTACTTAGCAAAAACAGTAATCTTGCATTATGCGAAAGAGAAAAGCAAGCCTATTCATGGATAGGAACACAATGTGAGATCATTTGATGGTTAGTTTTTAATACCTAAACCATTTCTGAACTATTTCTGGAAGTAGTATATGCTAAAATTTATGGTTATTTTGATTCTTGCACAGTCAGATTTCCAGTAGAGATACCAAAAAAAAAAAAAAAAAAAAATCTGGCTTGGGAAGACATATTTCCTGGGAATAATAACTCTCAACTGCAAGAATTCTAAACAAAATACAATACAATTTTGGCTTACTACTTGTCACCAGAAATGAATATACTCCATTGCAGTTGTAAAAGCAAGAAACCAGACTATCCATCTGAGGCCCTAAGAGACAGATGCTACAGAACTCCAAACTGCGTGTAGCATGACTTCCTTTATGCTGTAGGCAAAAAGCCTCAGCCGTATGAGCCATTTTCTGCAGCTCTCCTTGTCTGTCCTGAGTTCTGCATTAAACAGGACACAAATAGGCTTTTCTGGAAGCTTGTGGTTGTGTTGCTTTGGCTTTTCTTAGGTGGACACATCCGCCTTCAGATGGGTGGCAGCGACGTGTCTGCAGCTTTCCTGTTTGGGGCTGACACTGTTCCAGCGGCGGACAGCACCCTCTTGCTCAAACTGCTCCCAAAGCTCAATGTGAAAGCTACTTCAAAAGCTCAGTGTCTTATTCTTCAGGATGTCGTTAGAGCAAGGGAACTTATCCAATGCTACATCCTCTAAAAGAGAAAGCAGATCTCCAAGTAGCTGCAGCTATCCCACTAGAGTGTCATAACCTGAAAGAAGCGGAGACAACTGCCACCTCTGAGACTGGATCAACACTTTGCCTACTAGTACTTTTTAAAAGTTTCCACTTGGAAAATGTAAAGATTATACATATAATTCAAAACACGAAGGTCTTTAATTAAGTCAGATTTATGCGACTATTTATTCATTACACATGCATGTCTTTACTGCTGTGCTGGGAACGAAACCCAGGGCGTGAACGTCCTAGGCCGACGCTCCACCACCGAGCTTTAGCCCCACACCTATGATGCATTGTTTTATGTCCAAAGATTGTAAACTTTTTCATGCCATGGCAAAGAATTATAATTTGGACGGGACAAATGGCGCCCAACGTGGCCTGAGACCCTTGAGAAGACTTGGAACGTCGCTCATCACAGAGGATAGGGTACCCTGCACTTGAAGGCACAGCCTTGGCGAGAGGTCGCCACGAGGACGGACACTCGTGAGACAGACCCGGAGTTTGAATCCAGAGCGACGAGGTAAACTTTTATTTTTTTAATTTTTAATTTTTACTAAAGTCAACAGCGGCCTGTCTGAAGAGCACTGGTCGTCATGTGTCTGTTGTATGTCTGTGTGTCTGAGCGGCCTGTTTGAAGAGCTCAGGTCGTCCTTGTGTCTTTGTTCGTCTCTGTCCTGTGTCTGAGTGGCCTGCAGCCTGCAGCCTGCCTGTGGAGCCCAGGTCCGTCTATCCTCGTGTGTCTGTCGTGTCTCTGTCTTGTGTGTGTCTGAGCGGCCTGTCTGAAGAGCACAGGTCGTCCTGTGTGTCTGTGTTCATCTCTGTCTTGTGTATCTGTGGCCTGACGAGAGACATTTCCCAGGTCCAACTGTCCTACGTATTTGTCCTTGTGTGTCTGTTCTGTGTGTGTGTCTGTCTGCCCCCACTCATTCCAGGTTTCCAGAGCCTCATGTCCACGCTGCCTGCTGGATGGGACAACGACTAGTCATTCTCCTCTCCCCTTTCAAACTATTTGTTTCTGTTTTCCACTTTTGAATATAGCATTTCTCAGTTTCAGCCTGCAACATGACCCCCCCCCCCCCACACACACAGCTCAAGGCTGTATTCATTAGTCTCACTGCAGCTTGGAGTGGCACGAAACTGCCTTCCGCACAGATGGGTGGAATGGAAGTAGTGCAAAGAATTTCTGGGCTGTGTCCTAAAAAGCAGTGAGGCACACAACCCAGGGACAGAGCTTCCCCTCGGTGGCTGGAAGAGGATGACTGTGAGGCTTCTTTGCTCTCAGTCGTGGGCTGTGGGCACATCCAGAGTCTGGGCTGCTTACATTTACATTGCTGGATGATCTCTTTGCCAACTCCAACGTTTTAACTTGTTTAAATCACCAAATCTGGGAGTCTCCTGGTTCATGGTTTAATTTAAAAACTAGTTCCCTTATTTTTGATAGCTATAAACAACACTCAGACTTTGTACTTCTTAGCTTCTAGGAGCCAGTGATCAAACTACTAAAACCAAGAACATGTCTGGCTTAGCGAGGAGGAGCATACCTGTAATCCCAGCACTCAAGAGAACGAAGTCACAGGTAGAGGTCAGTGTGGGATACACAGGGATACTTTGGCTTGAACAACAAAAGAGTTTATGTAAAATTTAAAAGGGGCAATAATGAAAATTCTATCATGTTGTTCTATTTAAGTAATTATTTTTTATTCTAAATTCTCTATTATACATTTTTTTGCCCAATATTGTATTGTCACCGTAAGTTTTTTGTATATTTGAGAAAGATCTTTAGTCACATTTTTTTCCTTTTCCAGGTGAGGAACCTAGTACCAGTGTTTCTTCTCTACAACCAAAAAGGGACTCCACTGAATGCTCAGGTGATTTCATCATTCTTTTAATACCACACAACCCCAAACTATCATCAGTCAAAGGAATAATCAGTACTGAATATGACCAGGGACCCTGCCTTCATCGTCTTGTGATATATCCCAGTATCATGTCATATTTTTAGGAACACACACACATGTATATATATACATACATAATTAATCTTTAACTTGTGGTTTACTTTAAAATAGAGAAAAAGAAATCTAACAAAAGGATTATGGGAGAAAAATAATATCAAAGGTTTAAGATTATTAACAAAATCTAAATAGCAAATAATAAAAATAGCTTTAAGTAGAAAATAGGCTACCCATTTTTTACTCACCAAAAAATAATACTCCATATGCTACATGACAGAACAGTGGCCCACAGTATGAAGAAGACTGAATAACTCACAGTAGCCTTGCTAAAGGCTCATCTGTAAGTGTTCCCAGGATCAATAAATGCCCAGTTGCAGCCCACTAAGGCTATACAGCACTAAAAACACCCAAACTGCTTCTGATATGCAGCTTCAAATAAATTTGCCTATGAATGCAATAAAAATAGAAATCAGTTCCTTTTCATTCTATCACAAACCAAGAAATAACCACCCACATGAGAAGACAAAACTAGCACGAGAGATTATTTTTTTGTTAGCAACTTAAATAACTAAATCTGAACTAGTATAATTGGGACTACTGCTAAAAGTAACACGTAAATCAAATAAGAGTTGGTCTATATTGAAAAAAGATCCAGAAATCCCAATGCAAAATGAATCTGAAAGACAGTAAGTAATGAATAACATGAAAATGACAAAGATATGCTATAATCCATCTTTTCTTTTAGAGGTTTTTTTTTTTTTTAACTAATTATGTGTATGAGGAATATGTACTCGTGTGTAGGTGCCTGCGGAGGCCAGAGGCGTCTGATCACCTGGAGCTGGAGTTACAGGCCATTGTGAACCTCTCAATGTGAACTCCAGGAACTGAACTCAGGTCCTCTGGAAGAACAGAAAGTGCCTTACCTGCTGAGCCACCTCTGCAGCCACCAATCCCTATTTTCCTAATGCAATGACTCAAAATATTTTTCTTCAGAGGAATGTCTCAAATTATCCATAATGATAAATTTTACAAATTTGAACTGTATTTTATAGTGCTGGTCTCATCACTATTAACTAAAGTCAATATATTAATAATTTGTGAGAAATTTTATTGCTTAAGGACATTAACAAGGAGCAGCATGCCTTCTAAATAGCAAAAGGTAAATTTATGTTACTTTGGAATCTTTTTATCATATTCAGAAAAATACAGAAAAGCTACATAATTACCTGCAGAAAAACTATATCAATAAAGATAGGACATTGGACTAAGACTCTGGGAAGTGGGGTTCTTAGGTTCTTCCACTTATTACCGGACTTGGCAAGTACTTTAATGCTTTCCTGGATCTTAGTTCCTCCATCCATTAGGTGGTTTGTATTGCTGAAGATACATGAAGGTCATGCAAATGAACTGTATTTGAGCTTTCCAAAGCTGACTGAACACCAGTCACCTAAGGAAAAATAGATTCCTGACCTCAGCTTCCCAGGCTAATTCAAATCTAACTCAATTCTAGTGGGAGGCCCTAGAATCTATGTGTATTTAAAAAACAAAAACAACTTTGTCAGTGGTGAGGGAACAGAGACACAGCTCCCCACAGTCACCCTCAGCAGCCTACAGTGCTCCCTTAATCTTTTAGGGACCTCCACTTGGTTCAAACCAGGATATATGCCTTCAACACAGAAAAGTATTTTGGGCATAGCCAGTGTGAAGTATAGTTGAAGAGATTTTCTTGTTTCTTTGTTTAAAAAATATTTATCTTTAGAGGCTGGAGACATGGCTCGGCAGTTATGAGCACTGGCTGTCCTCCCAGAGGACCTGGTTCAGTTCCCAGCACTCACATGGTGGCTAACAACTGTCTGTAACTCCAGTTCCAGGGGATCTGACACTCTCTTCTGACCTCCTGGGTATTGTACAACATGGTGCTCTTATATACATGTAGGGAACACATTCATGCACATAAAATAAAAATAATAAATATCTTTTAATTTTTAAATTTTATTGTGTGTAAATTCATGAGGGCACACAAACATGATGGAAGGGGTGTGTATGTATGCCACTGTGCACACGTGGAAGCCAGAGGACAACTTGTGAGAGCTGGTTCTCTCCTATCATTATGTGAGTTCTGGGGATAGACTTCAGGTTCCTTGGCTTGCAGTGCAAGTGCCTTTACTTGTGAAGGCATCTCACTGGCTCAGAGCTGGAGAATTTATTAAAGGTATTTTAATAGTCTTAGCATGAGGGTTAGGAGAAAAAGAGGGTCTCAGAAAGAAAGATATACCTAAGAGCATGGGT
The DNA here is from genome assembly GCA_035773235.1 of Eospalax fontanierii. NCBI lineage: Eukaryota > Metazoa > Chordata > Mammalia > Rodentia > Spalacidae > Eospalax > Eospalax fontanierii. Next base: position 64,985,796 of record CM069539.1, on the reverse strand, counting down.
GTGGGCTTCCCCAAGAGAGTGTATTACAGAAACTAAGACACCAAAGTGTGGGTACGGGCTCCTTAAGGGAGAGTCACAATTACTCGTCTTTGAATTAGCCCTCTGTTCCATTTTGTGGCTTTTAAACTCCATCACAAAAAAAAATAAGAAACATTACTTTTTTTCCTCCTTTGATAAGTGAGATTATCTGGTAGATCCACTGGGTGCCTTGGATGGAATTCTGCTCTGATTAAGTAAAACCAGAAGTTACTTGGATTGCACTTGGGGTTTACTACATGTCTTTTTCCTATAAATGAGCCTTCTGATGAGATTCCTAGAAAACTGCAGGCTTACAACTGGGAAGGGAGAAGGGCCTGTAAGTTGTTGTTAACTGTGCGGGGTGAGATTCTTGCTTCTCTGCTAGCAAGAGGTTTCAGCTGGATGCCTGGACCCTCTACCTTCTTGAGTCCCCAAGGTGTTCCCTCTCTCTCCTCTCTCACCTTCCCTTCCAGGTGACAAGACTGACTAGACAGTTTGAAGAATCACTCTATGTTTTTAAAAAGGATATGTTTTTCAGAAAACTATAAAATGATGTACTAAGAAGAGGGAAAACTAAAACAACCTATCCTTGTGACCGCAGGTTTCTGCAATCTTTTGGGGAAAATAACCTGAATTAATGAAAAATGTTTAGTGTAGTTTAAACCCTCTAAATGCCCTAGTATGAGAAGCAAATCATAAAGATAAATACTATATGGTAACATTTCCAAATTGTTCCTAGTACATAGTTTTAAATAAATTTGCTGGTTGTTGCCATAAAAATGCTAGAATATGTGTTTTATCACAAATATGTTATTTATTAATCATAGTAACCACTGACAGGTATGGCCATGGAAGCCAAACTTGGCAGGAGATACTCCAACTAATAAAAAAGTAAATCACCAATACCCTGGTCCCCCAAGGATCTACTCCTGGTGTGACTTGCAAATGTTGAGTAAATGTGAAAGAAGGCCAGGAATCTCAAATAGTAATGTCAGTATTACTGACGGGCTCGATTCCACAGAAACAGAACTAAAGAACAAAATTTGCTAAGTATTTTCCATGCTGTTTTCATAGCTGCTTTGGTGATGAGGTTTAAAGGAGCTCCTGGCATACGGCGGCCCCTCTCCAGATCCGGTGATGCTGAAGCTGCTGTCTTTCTATGGCTGTTCTTCTCAAGTTCTGGCAGGCAGCTGTTGGAGTCTGGAGGGTACCATCTGAGGTTTCCAGGTTCTCGTGTCCAAGAAATTGAACGAGGTACACACAGATAATATAGAAAGAGACGGTTTATTAAGAAAGAGAGTACTCTCAGCAAGGAATCGGGCCAGAAAGCCGGGCACACTGAGCTGCTGAGTGGCCCCTGGGCACAGCAGCCCGGGGTGTTTGTACCTTTCCTACACACAGGCTCTGTAATATCGCTGCACTGGTGAGCGTGGTCTCTAGTCTTTCTCTTTCCTCATGTTCTTTCAAAGGCTAATTCTCTCTCTGTCTGTCTGTCTGTCTCTCTATTTCTTGGCAAACTTCATTCTCTCTGTTCAGGAACCATTGCTGAAATGCAATTTGTGAAATCATTTCTCCATCCCTCCTCATTTTATGCTCATTCTTAATAAAAGATGATACTGCTTGATTGAAATGCTATCTTCTGCAAAGGTACAAACGATTTAAGATGGTAGGAAGTAAACCCTATCAGTAATAATTTTGCATGTTAAATATCTATAGTCATTACTGTCTGTCTTAAAAATTCTTGCATATAAACAACAACTGTTGTTCTTTTTAATACTTATACTGGTCATACTCTATATAAAATGGAAAGGAAGAAAATAATCAAGTCAGCTACTTATTTCTAAGCTACAAATCTCATAGGAGGTAGGCTTTTTTTTAAAAATCCAGAATGTATTCCAGATATTAACCATCATTCAAGGTGGGGGTAATACCACTCTCAAATTTTAACAAAACAATAGGGGAAAGAAAGACTTAATACAGACTGGAGTTTCAAGTCCTAAACATTTCTTCTCAGAAAGAAAATAACCATATTATCCAAACTAACTTATAACAAATAACATACCTTTGTTCACTATCTATTTCTATAGGAGGTAAGTATTGAACTATAAGTTAAAAAATACAATGAAATGCAATTACTTAAAACAGAAACAAAAAACTAAATTTAAAATCAACTTCAAACCTGCCTCTGGTTTTATCCTATTACATGAAGCCTACCCTTACAGTATCAGTTAACATTTTACTTTTTCTTTTAGTGTTCTCTCCTAGCATTAAACTAGCTAATTACCCAAAGTCAAAATACTTCTATTTAAGCAAGAGGCTAAGTGTGAACTCGTTTGTCTTGTGGCCACTTGTCTTCTCTGGAAACTCTGCATAAGCATCTCAGTGAAACACAGATACTAGTCAAGCCAGCAGTGCTTAGAAGATTTTATTTTTTAGTTAAGTACTGGCTTATTTATACCAAAATATATTAATTTAACTGACTACTACATTGATATATCAATTATTTCCTGCTATAAAATGCTAAAGTATTTGATTATCAAACCAAGTAATTGTTCCCCCTATACTAATATTTGTAAATTATTTACAGTACTGATTATATAAAGCATAAACTCTTTCCATTGCACATATGGCAAATAGAAAAAGTTATAGCAGTGGCATTGAAAATCAAGTAGAAGACATGTTACAGTAACGCCGGTGGGTTCTCTGTCCTAACTTAGCCCCCAATATACTGTCTCCCTTCACAGTTTCCATCCCAGACCCCCAGAAGAAGGAGAGGGACTTAGGGAACCCTACTCTCTTGAATACTATCAATAAAGTTCACTGAACCCAGCCCTCCCAAGAATTACTTAGTCTAATGATGGTATCAGTTCAAAGACAAGCTGACACCTTACTTTTTAGCTTTGTGTTTTTTATGCCTTTAAAATGTGAAGAAGCTTCCCCCCAACAAAATTCTCTATTTAAAATTTTATGATTATTCTAACATATTATGAATAAGCACATTATAAGTTAATAAAATTATTCTGACTCTTAGGAGTATTCTATAAGTGCTAACTATGAATGTAGACTAACCCACAAAAGAATCATGTGAATTTAAAAGCAAGACTAATTTTCTAGTTGTTCTAGGATTAGCTTCCCAACAAATATCAACAGAAGATTTTGGACTGTTTAAAAACACAATACATTGATTAGCTAAAACTTAGTATTTTTATATTACATAGTATAAAGGCTATTAAATGTCCAACAATCTTTTAAAATATGCCTTTATCTTGGCAAACAAAAGATATGAAGTAAAAGTGTCTGACTTGGTCTAATCAACAACTTCAGTCAGTATGGCAACCCACGGGATCTGGAGTCAGCTCAGTAAACCTATGTTAAAATTATGTTAACATCTATGTCTGTTTACTCAGATTTCACCTTAAAATGTCACTAGAAACCACAGAAGGAAACCACAGTTATAGAGTCCTTCTATTCGGATTCTTAAATGCCTTACATTCCTAGGACAGCACAATTTATATAGTTTTTTTCCATGGTTCTAACTATGCATGTGCTGATGAACTCCAAATCCCTTTCTCCAGCCCAGATCCTTATCCTAAAGGTCAGTCCTGTATCTGTAGCTGCCAAGGGAACATTTCCATTTTAAGTCTCCACAAGCATCATGAGCTTGCTTTGTGTAAACTAATCTCAATGTTTTCTTTTTAAGCTAGCTTGCTATATATTCCTTTTTACATTAATGGCTGCACTATATACCTAGACAGCTTAGGAGTCCAGTTATATCCCTTCCTCTACCCTATTCTCCCTTTGCAGTTCATCAGTTACTAAATATACTAGGCTTTCTTCCTGGTAAACATCTATGCAATCAAGCTTCTTTTACTTGACTTCACAATTAGGCCTCAGTTAATTTTTCTGGATGATTTCAACGGCTTTGACTCTAGTTTCTTTTTCTTAGTTTCCCTCATTTCAAGCCTTCTTCCACAATGCATTCAAGGTGATGTGGTAGTCTGAATGAGAAACTCCCCCACAGTCTTAGGTATTTGGACACTTGGTTTCCAGTTGGCGGTGCTGTCTGGGGAAGTCTGGGTGCTGTCTGGAAAGGGTTCTATACCCTTAGGAAGTGCGTCACTGGCAGTCGGCTTGGAGAGTCTGTAGCCTTGCCCCACTTCCAGTTTGCTCTCTGCATTCCGTGTGTGGTTAAAGATGTGATCTCTCAGCTTCCTGGTCTAGCTGCTGCTGCCATGCCTCTTCCACCACTGTGGACCATCATTCAGGAAACAATGGGAAACTAAACCCTTTTTTCTCTAAGCTGCCTTGACCAGCAACAAAAAGGTGACTTTAATACAGTGACTAAACAGGAAAGTCCCACTCACATTTCTTTAGTTGTCCTCTTCAGGGCTCAACATGCCATGCTTCCTATGTCATTTTTCATGTTTCCATTTCAGTCTAATGCTTGAAAATCTCTTACACCAGAATATTTTCTTTTGCACATGCTGGATCTTCTACCCAGAAAGCCATTCACTAATTCAGTCAACAAACTACTGATTGTCAGGTGTGTCCTAGATACTGTATGGGCCTCTGAAGATCTAAAGAGAGGATAGATTCTATCCATCAAGACATCTTGGAGAACGTGTTACTATACTTCCCTGTTTCAGTTCCACATACAGGGAGTTTCAGATCTCTGAAAACTCCAAATTAACTCCTGTGCTGGCTTAGCTTTTGTCAACTGACATAGACTAGAGTCACCTGAGAAGAGGACCTCACCTGAGGAACTACCTCCACCAAACACCTGGGGTCATGTCTGTGAGGCATTTTCTTAATGTTAATTGATGTGGGAGAGCCCAGCCCACTTGGACAGTGCCATCCCTTTGCAGGTGGGCCTGAGCTGCATAAGAAAAGTAGCTGAGCAAGTCAGGGGAAGGAAGGAAGCCAGTTCCTGCCTCCAGGTTCGTCCTTGAGCTCCTGCTCTGACTTCCCTCAGTAATGGATTGTGACATGGAAATGTAAGCTAAATAAACACTATCTTCCCCAAGTTGCTTTCTGGTTGTTGTGTTTATCACGGCAATACAGAAACCAAACGCGACTTCCTTTCCAACTTCAGAAATGCTTGTCACTGGATCTGCCTCAGTATTTCCTACTCTCCACAGCAATTAGAACCATTTTTCCCTGTGTGTCATTGCACCATGAAAATATGTCTGTAACAATATGTTCATATCATGCTGTAACTTGTAGCTTGATGTTCTCCTCTTAAGCTGTGAGTTTCCTGAAATCAAGGGCCTTATCTAGAGTCTAGAACAATGCCTAATTGGTAGGAAATTTCATTCAGTAGATGTTATTTCCCAACTACAACATATGTCATGTGACTACAGTGTTTTTATAGTTATTCTGATTATTGAAAGCAACAACATTTTTAAGTCAAGAAAACTACACTCAAAGTCTCAAACCTGATACAATTTGCTATCAAAAGCTAAACATACACTTTTTCTTCCTTTTAGGCAAAATTTGCCCATGTATATTAATTTAAAAAATATTTTTCTAACTTTGAAGAATCATAATTGCTAAACATTTGGAATACACACAAATATAATGTAAGGTCTAGAAGCTCAGCAATGTGGCATTTGCCTGGGTGGGTGAGGCCCCTGGGTTCTGAACACCAGCATCATAAACAGAGCAGCACTTACAATAATAATGCTTTAAAGGTATATGCAATTGATATTTTTCTTCTGTATTTTTGGACATCATTAAATTTTAAAATCCAATCTATATATAAAATATAGCACTTTGCTTTTATTACTTTATATTATCAATGATTTAATGTCATTTACTACCTTAAAATTTATTTATTTATTTAATTATTATGTGTACAAGTGTGATGCCTGCATGTGTATAAGTGCACCCATGCTGTGCAGTGCCCACAGAGAATGGAAGAAGGCACTGGATCCACTGGAACTGGAGTTACGGACAATTGTTAGCCACCATGTTAGTGCTGCGATTCAAACCCAGGTCTTCTGCAAGAACAGCTAGTGCTCTTAACTGCTGAGCTATCTCTCCAGCCCTTCACTTACTGCTTGTTAAAAACAATTTTAAGCATATGTGTTATACTCGTTCTAGTCCTCAATTTAACAATTCAGTTTCATTGAGTGTGACCTATCACCATTTAATGTCTGATAAAATATCCTCTTGTCTACAACACTGTAAGCATATTTATAAGACAGATGTCTTAGAATGGAAACTACTGGCTCAGAAGTATAAACTTGCAAAAAGCTCTATATACACATAAGACAACTTTTCACAAACTTTCGGCACATTTAGATTTATTTCCATGTTACATTCCACAAGACAGAGGTTATCAATGCTTAATTCTTAAAATTTATCTTTGTATAAAAGAATTACATGTATTTTTTATAGCAGTTTGAAAACGAGTGCTTGACAGGCCAGGTGGTAGAAGGAATGACAATACCTTACTTATAGAAATAGGGTCAAACACCTATTCCTATGTGGTTCTCACAGTAACCTCATGAAGTAGGTAGGTCCTACTATCTCTATTAAAAAGGAAAACTGAAGCTCCGGTAAATTAACATTCAAACAACTTATCTCCTAAAGTCTTTCCCTTTCCTAAGAATTCCTTTCAAACCCTCAAGAATTTTGTTGAAAGTAGCAGGTAATGAGTAGTTCTTTCCTTTCTCCCTTCCTTTCTTCCTAACTAGTATGTGCGTTTATAGACAACTCTTCCTAAAGTATGCTATGTGTAAGTGTCGTTTCTGTATCTGCATCAAACTACCTCATTTGGAAATTAAACTAATTCAAGTAGACTAAAAATTCATAAAGTTGTGAGGATTCTATTCACTCACAAATGGAATCCATTCCTGGGCCATTTTTCTTCTTCATTCAGAAGCCTATCAATATATCTGAATGTCATGATCATTCACATATGGTGGTGGTGGTGATGGTGGTATGTGTGTTTGCATGCAAGCATGCACTCATGTTTATGTATGTGTACCTGTGTGAAGATGCATGTGGCAGTCAGAAGAGAGCTTCAGGTGTTGTTCTTCATGTGTCGGCCATCGTTTTTTAAGACAGGCTCTCTCACTGACCTATTAACTCAATAACTAGGCTAGGCGACCAGCAAGCACCAGGACTCCACCTGTCTCAGCCTCCTGAGCACTGGGATTACAAGTTTGTGATACCAGCTTGGATTTTTTAATGTGAATTCTGGGGATCAAACTCAGGTTCTTATGTTTAAACAATAAGCACTTCATCAACTGATCTCTCCCCAGTCCATAACTGCCAATCTTTGAACACAGCATCTTAAATGGGGTGGTGGAAACAACTAAGTCTTTGAGATGGTAATCAAGACAGGCACAGTGATTTCTATTCTGGTTAAAATGATGAACTCTTACCTTAACTATTAATCCTTTTGAGTCAACCAACCAGATCTTTTTGATAGCTTCCTCTTTTGGCAAACCTTCTTTCTCCATGGCCATGACAATCAGGTGAGCAATTCCCAAAGCAGCCTGAAAAGAAAGTGTGAAATAAAGATTTCTAATTTGTTCCACACATCTTATCGAGGGTTACACATCACATCATTCTGTCCATTAGTAAGGAATTGCAAAATGGTTCTTGCAAAATAGAGCTTAAGAGCTTTAGTCATTCATTTGTCCTGGGAGCTAAGTACCTTTGCCATGTCTGGGAGAGGAAAATGACAACTATTTACTTCTCACAACCACATTACATAATTTGCTATGTAGTTAACACAGATGAACCGGTGACAGCCTGATTGTGTTAACAGGGCGAAATATACCGATAAGACTGACACAAGAAAATACTGAAGTTAACATGATGAAGTCATCAGCCTGGCTCACTGGATCACACACTTTACTGTTAGGTTCAAGATCTTCCAACTGAACTTGAAGAAAGAACTCTGCTTATTTGGATGAAAGCTGATAAATTAGGCAAAAGAATGAAGCAGACAGGAAATACATGCTCCAAGCGGTTATTCATTCTCCCAACGTGGACACAGAAAGAGCTATGGAATTATTCTAGGATTAAAGAAACCATCTTCCTTGATAGCTGATAAATTTTGTGGTAATCTATAACATCCCAACGATCTACAGAACAGACAAAGGCCGGTTTTGAATCATCTGACCATGAATATTGCTTTTCTGGCTAAAAATCAAGAATTAACCTATACTGTTCACCAGAAACCTCTGGAAATACAAAGGGGCTCAGCAAAATAAATAGAGTAAATAGTACTCTACAAAATAAAAATTGGAATATTAGAGCTATTAGGTAGGCATGAAAGTGAATTTGTGATTTTCATCCTCAACATTGCATATTCATTTTAGTTTTACTTCAAGTATTCAGTTTTAAGAACAGGCAAAGTGAAAATTAACACATGTACAGATTTCTACTAGTGTAACAGATGCTTTCATCTATAGGTATATTACATTTGAAAACTTAAAGTTTCGTAAAATGTCTATGTAGTCACACCAGTTTTCCATTTATTACATTCTATAAAACTAGAGAGATTTTGGAAGTTTTCTTACAAGAATAACATTTTAATCTGTTTTAGAAATGAATTTGCAGTCACGCACGGTGGTGTATGCCATTAATCCCAGCACTTGAGAGGCAGAGGCAAGTGTTCTCTGTGAGTTCAAGGACAGCCTGGTTTGCAAAGCAAGTTCCAGGACAGGTGGGGCTATAGAGAGATCCTGTCTCAAAAAGACCCTCCCCCGCAAAAATTTGTTCTCTTCTTTTAAGTGAGTCTTGACAGTGATTATAGGAAACAATGTAATTGGGCCTTGTGCAATTTTCTTCCAATAATTTCAAATGTCTTGCCTATAAAACAGAATAGGACAGTGAGGGACAGGTATACTAACTTAAATACTTAAAGATTTTCACATAATCACACATTGGAAACTTTCCTTTGTGCTTCAAGCCTTAAATATGTATAACAAAGTCAATGGTAGCATTTTATAATCTCATAAATTTAGAACTGTGAAAAATATTTTTATATCTCCAAAGTCTCCTATAATTATCTCTCAATACTTAGAGAATCTTCAGTAAAGTCTACACTGTAATATACTAAAACTGTCAGAGAATACTTGAAACCCTGAATAAATGAGGAGTTACTGCTAGCTCGATGCTCATCGATTGGAGAGAACTTGAATATCACACAAGGCAGGTACCTCTCCAGCTCCTTGGAACAGTACAGTCTGATCAGAGAGCTTGTTCTTGGTTACTCGGAGAGCTGCAAGGAGACCTGCAACTGCAACTGATGCTGTTCCTGAAACAAGCAATAAAATCCATTAGCAGTCCTCAAACAGATCCTGCTGAATTCTAATTCCTTATTCACGTCTCAACACCACCACACAACAGGTCAACAAGTACAGAAGGGGAACTGTGGCTGTCTGCACCTGAGGGACAGGAGTATTTCGAGATTTCATCTTACTATTATCCTTGAAAACTTTCAAAGGAGATCCTATGGCTTGTTCTGGTGATGCAGTGAATAATTACATGGGTTGGATTCTGTAAGATTCTGAAATTTTTTTTCGGGGGGGATTTGAGACAGGGTCTCACTGTAGCCCCAGCTCGCCTGGAATTCACTATATAGACCAGGTTGGCCTTTATCTCACAGAGATCTGTCTGCCTCTGCCTCCTGAGTGCTGGGACTAAAGGTATGCGCCACCATACCCAGACTTCTTTTAGATATTAAGTCCAAGGGTCAAGTATCTCAGGCAGAACCCAAACTCTCTCAATGTGCCTGGCCTCAAGTTTGATATCCTCCTGCCTCAGCATACTGAGTGCTGGGATTACAGGCTTGTGGTATCGTGTCTGGATTGGGTTTGGACTTTAAGAGGATTTCAGTTCAACTTGCTTACTGGCTACAAGAATTTAGAGAAATAATTTTGCATGTCAGTATTTCTCATTTGTAAAATATTTTACTGTATGACATACAAGTAAATAGTGCTATTAAGTTACTCTACCTAATTACTCTTGAGGTTTGAAATCTATTACTTAGATTTAGAGAGATAGCTCAGTGGTTCAGAGCACTGGTTGCTCTGCATCAGACCTGGATTTCATTCTCAGCACCCACATGGCAGCTGATAACCATCTATAACTCCAGTTCCAGGGTATCCGATGCCTTCTTCTGACCTTTGCAAGCATTGCATGACATGGGTGCAGTTGCACACATGCAGGCATAATACCTATACACATAAAATAAGTATATTTTAAAAAATCTATTACTGGGGCTGGAGGGATGACTCAGAACAGCACTGGCTGCTCTTGCAGGGGTCCCAGATTCGATTCCTAGCACCCACATGGTAGCTAACAGCCATCCATAACTCTAGTCCTAGGGGATTCAACATCTTCTTCTGACTCCCGAAGACACTGCACTACATGGGTGCCCTTACACACATGCAGGTGATACACTAATACACATAAAATAAAAATAAAATGTATTTTTTAAAAAATCTGTTACTGAGCTCCTCCACACAAAAGAGGTTCATAGTATATGCTTGCTAGAGGTGGGGTGGTGGCAATATTTTGGATATGTTTAGAATTTAACATGAATTAACATTATTACTCTATCACTTTCTATTAATAGTACTGATTGCTATTAAGCAATTGAAATCTGATTTCATGGCATAGTTTGTGTTTCTATCTCTGGTAATTCCTATTAGACTCTGCAGGTGCTAGGCAAAATTAATGTGAAATTTTCTTAGGAAAAACTGATTTTCTTTCACATCTTTCAGGCACAGAAACCGCACGAGCTCTAATTCTATCACCTCGCTGTGTTCTCTCAGGTCACAGAGCAGCTCTCCTGCATGGGTCATAATCACACAGATCAATCTCTTTACGGCTCATTCCCGAAATCAAACTTTGCAGCATTTGCATTGCTGTCCAGCTATATGGACATTTTACACTTCTAAAGTAACACTTAACTATGATGTAACAAGATCATGCAGCCAAATGTTACATACCCAAACTTGGACAAAAGCTAGATGGAAACAGATTTGATGAATGGCACAAGGAGGAAGTGCTGCACCCGCCAAGTCCCTCGACACTCGTACTACGGACTCTTCGACACCATCGGGCTACGTACTTCTCGACACTCCGCTGAACTACGTACTCTTCTCTTCTTTAGAATTTAGTTATTTTTAAAAATTTTTATATGCATGAGTGTTATGCCTGCATGTATGTAAGTGGAGCTATGCTGCGCAGTGCCCGCGGAGGTAAGAAGAGGGTGTTCAATCCCCTGGAACTGGAGTTACAAATGGTTGTTAGCTGCTATGTGGGTGCTGGTATTCAAACCCGGGTCTTCTGCAAGAGTAATCAGTGCTCCTAACCACTGAGCCATCTCTCCAGACCCATATTTGTTCTTTTCACACATGTGTATATGTACATGTGTGTGTGTACATGTGCAAGTAAGCATACACATGTGTATGTGCATAGCAAGAAGTGATCCATGGATGTATCCTTCTATTGTATCCCACCTTATTTTTTGAAACAGAGTCTTTTACTTAACCTGAAGCTGGCTTTTCTGTTAGGCTGGCTAGTCAGCTAGCAAGCTCCTGAGAGCCTCCTGTCTTCTCTTCTCCAGCACTGGGGTTACAGATGTATGCTACCACTTCTGGCTTTTATATGAGTGCTGGAATCCAAATTCAGGTCTTCATGCTTACAGAGCAAGCATCTTACCCACTGAACCTTTTCCCCAGTCTCCTATTCTCTCTCTCCCTCTTTCTGTGTGTGTGTGTGTGTGTTCAGGTATGTGTGGGTACATAGGTATATGTGTGCATGTGGATGTGGAGGCCATGGGGTAACCTAGGGTATTGTCATTTTCTGACATAAGGTAGGCTTCTCACTGGCCTGGAAGCCACTCAAGTCATCTATACTGGCTGGCAAGTGAATCTATGGGATCATTCACTTGTCTCTGCCTTCTCAGGGCTTTTTAATACATGGATTCTGAGGACTGAATTCAGGTCCTCGTGTTTGTAAGGCAGACACACACTGTAGCAGCATTTTATTAAGTTATCTCACCATTCTTTCAGTTTGTTTCCTTCTTGACTAATTAGGTAACCTATTAAGAAAGGATTAACAATTGTTGAAGGGTCACATATTTCTTACGTGTGGTTTATTTAGAAGCATAATTATGGATGACAAATATAAAACTTGAAAATCTGAATAACCACTGCAATGTTTATAAACTAGGATAGATCATATATTATGCAAATCCACTATTTTGCACATTTAAAGTAAAGGGTTGAGGCTGTTATTCAGTAACAGAATGCTTGCCTAATGCACATAAGCCCTGAGTTAAATCCTCAGAACAATTTAAAAAATGAGCCCATGTAAAAATATGGCTGGTTTATGTGGGAAAGATGCCATGATGTCGGTCACATATACCAAAATATATTCACGAGAATTGTTAAGCAGATGAAATTAGAGTGGAACAGATATCCAGTTACCAGGTAAGTAAGTATTCACAGGCAGTATCTCAAATTGTCTCTATCTCAGGTTCCTCTGAAGAAAACTAGTCTGAACTTTAGCTGTGAGGAACTAGAATCTCACTTCCAACTCTGATAACATAACTTGAGGATATCTATGAATACCTCAAGATGTAACTAGCTGGAATTAAAGTAGAAATATCAGCAATCACTATTTTTATAATTTAGTTTTTACATGGAACTGGCACTTACAGACAGACACAAGATATTGTATTATAGTTTAATTATAATGTGGTAATATTTTTATTTGGTAATGTTAGTTCATTATATTAAAATTCAAAGTGCTTTTAGTTCAGACATCTCACCCCAAATAAGACAAAGTAAATCTCATTTATCTACACTGGATATCAAATCCATATTTATATATTCTATATTTCCTGATGACATAATGAAACTTATCATCATCTTATATAATTAGTTAGCAAAATTAGGTAGTTTACCACAAGGAAGAATTTAACTTGAACATGATTCTTATACACAGTTTACAACTACCTTGATTTCACTGTAGAGAAGTGTGGAAAATTAAAATTTCATAAAAAATGTGTTTGTATAATAATTAAATAATAATTAAATATACAAATGTGTTTGTATAATTTTGAGATTAAACATTTAAATTTCAGTAAATCAGATAGGCGTGCCTATCACTGGACTACCAGAGCTATAAACAGAACATGACACTGTTACTAAAACACTAACGAACGGAGCCAAGAGTGGTGGTGCGCACCTCGAGTCCCAGCACGCCTTGGGAGGCAGAGGCAGGCGAATGTCTGTGAGTCTAAGGACAGCCTGGTCTATACAGCGAGTTCCTGGCTGTTAAGGCTACAGCGAGACCCTGACAAAAAACAAAAACAAAACAAAACAAAACAAAAAAACCTAAACAAATGGAAACCTTTTTAAAATTTTAAAAATTCTAAAATTTGCCTAACCTAAAATTTCAGAATCTTCCAAACACTGAATTTTGTTTAAAAAATACTTTATTTCTAATTACAAAGAGGAAGGCACGGTTGTACATGTGAGTGCAGTATCCACAGAGGCCAGAAGAGGGCATCAGATCCCTGGAGCTGGAGTTGATCCTTTGCAAGAGCAGTGCACACTTTTTCTTTTTCTTTCTTTATTTTTTGAGAGAGGGTCTCCCTATGTTTCCCTGACTGACTTGGAATGTAAAGCAGGTTGGCCTCAAACTCACAGAGGTACACCTGCCTCTGCTGCTCCTTACCTGCTGAGTCATCCCTCTAGCCCCCAAATTCTGAAATATTCTGAGCCCTAGCATGACATTAGAGGTGAGAGTCCAAACCTGACCTGACAAGTCACAGCTCCAGGGGATGGACGCATAGGCCTTAACACGTAACAGAGCACATGAATTGGGAGAGGGGTGTTAAGTGGGGTGAAGACAGGGGAGGGCATCCAAATATGAGCAAAATATATTTTATTAAGCTCTCAAAAATTCAATGAAAAATGAAAAAAGGAAACAGCCCAAAGGTACAAAGTAAGTTTTAAACCAAAGCCATACAATATAAGATTGTTTTATTCCTTACGCTTTGGCCATTTGTGTTCTTTTGTGTTCCTGGCCCCCTGTTGCAGGAGGGAGTTCATGATGAGAGTTGAGAGATGCATTAGTGCTCTCTCTACTCTTCGTTCCACTATGTTCCATGAGCCAGAGGTAGAAAGGCTACACTGTAGATGTGTCACTTAGGCTTAGGCAATTCACAGACAGTGACTAGGATATGTGTCTGTAAATATAAGGACCCATATTTTGCACATATTAAGAAAGCACATTTGTCTAGGAATGCGACAGTATCAGGGCTTTCTCTAAGGACTATGACCTTTCCAACCATGTATTTGGCTGTGTTATAGTACCACACACGGGTTTCTTCCATATTGAGAGAGCTTTAAGTATAATTGGGTAACTGTTGATTACCCCCATGATAAATCTCATTAAACTCCACCCACCCAGGGCTCATGGACCATTGAGGAAGAGAGGGTAGAATGATTGTAAGAGCCAGAGAGGAGGTGCATAGCCATATGGAAATAAAGTCCTAAAGGCTCCTGGGAACCTGCTCATATGAACCTATAGCAATGGCATCAGCATGCACAAGACTCATGCAACTCAAGCAGACCAAAACCTGCTAGAAATGGGCAGCAGGCCCCAATATTAGCCAAAGAACTATTGGCGCTAATTACTGCTGGGTGAGGAGAAGAAGATCTTCTAAAGGGAGGGACTCTAGATAGGCTGACTCAGTGGATGAACTTGCACCGAGAGACATATGGGGACACTAACTTGACTCAACAGGACTTAACATAAATGACAGAATGCATAAATTGCAGTGGAGGGACTAGGAGAGGGCGCCAATGGGGAAGAGGGTATCAAGATGACTAAGATGTTCGAAATACACAAAACTTCAATTAAAAATTTACAAAAAAATAGGACCTAAAAAAAGAGACAGTCTTATATTAATAGTAGAGTTAACTTTATTTTTTAATCAAATGCTTTTTCAAAAATAGTTTCTTTAAAGTACACATTTGTTTAAAAAGAAGAAAAAGTTCCTCTAAGGATCCAATGTAAAAATGTTTATTTACATAGTATGGCTGAGATGGCTACACAATTGTTTTCATTGGCAATGGAATGCAATTTCTGTGCCCACAGTGGGGAGCATGTTACTGCCTGTTCTTCCAGAGGACCCAGGTTCAGTTGCAAGCACCCACATGGGAGCTGACAACCTTCCGTAACTACAGTTCCAGGGGATCTGATGCCCTCTTCTGGCCTCCGTGGGCACTGCACAACATGGTGCACTCACAGAGTTGTATGCAAAACACTCATACATATAAAATAATTTTTTAAGTAAAAAAGAAATGTATGAAGAAACTGTGTCATATGGGCACAATCAATATAAAGAGATGCTCAAGATGGTTTGGCTATTTTTAGTCAAACCCCCAATGACTTGTGAAAAGTTTTCTCTAGTAAGAAATTATACACATTTTTCTCAAACCTGTACTTTTCTTTATTAAGGTGGTATTGTCCTGAATTTCCTATGAGGGAAGAAGCAAGCATTCTGTGTACAGCCAAGTGAGGGTGAGAATTCAGCAATTTTACTGCCTTCATCAAAGGGACCAACTAGACAATACTGTTATGGGTCTTCAGTGCTCCTCCAACCACCCTGACTTGATTTCTGCCTTGATTTCTGGGGCTCTAGACTTTAATTCTGGTGTGCCTCGGACCCCAACCTTTAAATTATTGGTCTTGATTAATTGAAATTGTCACCCTAATTCTTAACCGGTTTGTTTCATGATTTGTATTTAGACTTTTTAAACTGAACTCTGACTCCCATTAATTCTGAATAATGGTTCTAAGTCATGTAATACTGGTCTTAACTTATTTATCCATGTTTCTGTTAGATCAACAAAAAGCAAAGTTCTAAAATATTACAGAGAAAGGAGGAATTGGTTTGTTCTTCTGTTGTTTCTGAAGTGCTGGGAATGAACCTGGGCCCTGTGCGTGCTGGGCAAGTGCTCACCACTGGACTTCCTCCCCAGCACTTAGAAGGAATAGGCTTGTTTAACAGTGTACTAAATGGAAGCTGCTATAGAACCATCTCAAAATGATGAGTTAGTTGTACTGCTAAGCTTACTGTATGTCTGTGTTAAGGCACTCTATCATTATTGGGTATCCTCCAGTCACGGTTGCAACACATTAAAACCAGACTTTTTTCTATAGCTCACATTTACAGTTCATAATCCCTTGGAAATTTCAGCTAATTCTTTTTCGGAAATCATTCAAATACCAACTTCCAATGACTCTGTATCTGCTATGCAGAAACAAACACGATGAGGAAGCAAGAGTGGACAGGGACAGGCTTCTTTGAAAATATCAGTGACAGGAAAATTAATGGAAGACAGATTTTTATGGCATAAAATCTGAAGAATTTAGTCATGGGCAGCACTTGGTGGCTTAAGATGAGAGAACTTATTCACTAAGAAGGAGAAAATTAGAAAGTCATATGTAGAGTAGAAATGAACCTAATTTGGGATAGTTTCAGAATGAGGTAATTTTGAGATATTCAAGAGGAGATGTTAATAAACTTGTGGACATATAGTCCCGGAATTCACAAAAGTTTTATCTGCAGAAATAAGCCTGAAGGTTTAATGCTATGACATGGAATACAAAGCTAAGAAGATGACAAGAGTAAAGGGAAAGGGGCTGAGTGTTCTGTCATGTGCTAGCTAGGGGGAAAAGGCTGAACCTACAGAAGGCGCTGGGGGATGAACAGCCAAAGAAGGAGGAAGAATGCAGCAGAATGCAGTTACAGGAGAGCCAGCAAAGAACAGTACTGAAGAAATGCTGAATCTACAGGGCTGAGTGCTGCCAAGAAGTCAGGTAAGAGAAACACTGAAAACCATTTGTAATATTACTGAGATGGAAACCATCTGCAATCTTCAAGTGGCTAACAGTACGATCACTCTAGGACCTCTACCCGTGTTTTCCTTCCACCTAACCGTAATAAAATGGGTCCCTAAGACTCTCAGTAAGGCCTGGATATTGAAGAGGGAGGGAAGGGAAGACAGTGAGGGACTGAAAATAAGAAGTAGAAAACCACAGGAGGCTTAAAGATCCCACAGTCAAACACATGCTCTGAAATGCAAACTAGAACACAGCAGACTATTCATAAGACAGCTGTTCATGAAAGCCGAGCACTCTGGGAACCAAGGCAAAAGGATTGCTATCAGTTCAAAGCCCACCTAGGCTACAGAGTGAGACCCTGTCTCCAGAAACACACAAACAGGCTGGAGACATGGCTCAGTGGTTAAGAGCGGTGGCTGCTTGTCGCGTCCCCTCATGGCTGTCACGATGGCCGAGGTAGATATGGGTCAGTGCTCTTCTTCCTCCTTGTGATTACCCCTGTCGCCGGCTTCTTCTGATATTACAGCTCTTTATTGTGTCACAGCTCTTCTTCAGCGCAGCAGAGAAATCAGTTTACAGTGGTCAAGCATACTCTTATATACAGTTCTCTCTCCAATCAGGCGCACTTCCTCATTTCTTAACAGCCTATCATATTGCATTATTTTCAAGTCTTGTATTAGCATAAATGGACGGTTACATGGGCAGTTACATGGGCAAGCAAACCTACCAATCACTACAGAGGAAAAAGGATGCCTTATTAGCATACAGGTTTCGTTCTCTTATGGCCCCGACAGCTGCTCTTGTGGAAGACCTGGGTTAGAATCCCAGCATCCACACAGTGGCTAACCAACCATTCGTAACTCCAGTTCCAGGGGAATATGACGCCCTCTTCTGGCCTCTGCTCGCACTGCATGACAGGAGTGCCCCAAGCGTGTGTGCGCGCACACACACACACACACACACAGACACACCACTCATACACATAAAAATAAAAATAAATGCATCAAAAAATAAGGAAAGACAGTAGTTATTAGAGTGAGGCTTAGAAATGGTGTCTGAGAAGCACATATATTTTTATTCTTAGTGGCCATCTAGTCTCACATTTCCTTATTTAGATATAATCACTTCAGATTTATCAGGTTTCTGGAAACTCATTCTCTAGTTCATGTATAATACAGCATATTCTCAGGTACTTTCTCAAATGGAAAATTATGTATGAAGTCATCTAACACAAATTCTTGATTTTAATGGGTACTTAATATGATTGAATTCAAATAAAAACTTGTGAACTGATTTTAGATGTTACTAATTTTCATTTATTTTGTTTGATTTTTGTATATATGCTTTTTATGTATAGATGCATCATTCTACAATTTTAAATAATGAAAATGTTGCTATTTATTTCAAACTTAATTTGTTGTTTTATTACTAACAAAACTGATATCATATTTGTTCACTACAGAAGATATGTAAGGCACCAGTTTTCTCACAAACTTCCTAATCGCATTATAGAGCTTATAATATTTTAATGATATAAAATGAGTTTTGGAAGCTACTGACTTTGCAAAGCTGATTTGTTCCTGATTTGCTCAGAGGTATTGTATATAACTTGTGAAGCCCCTCAAGTGTGTCTTCTTGGGCTTGGCCCCCTCCTCTTCTCATAATTTGTTTTACCCCTAAACTTAACTTTTTGGATTGCCATGATAACTTTTTAATCGCTGGCAACCTCAGTCTTTCAGTTTACTCCTGCTGTTTCTACTATAGTCACCTAGAGTGTAAACTCCAGAGTTTAAACTTGCTTCTCCCAAGGTGGTAGGTAATTCAAAGCTCCTCTTCTGGTCTGGCTGGGGGCCATCTTCAAACACCTAGAGTAGCACGCGTGGCTCCTGTGACATCGCTTACATTGCTGCGCAGCGTGTCACTTCTACACATCTCCATCCCCACCCCCAGCTTGCCTTCACTCATTCAGTTAAATTCTTTTATCTCTTTTCTGACTAGAGAATATTACATGGTATTCTTGATCCATATTCAATTGAAATTTGATTACCTTGGATATCATCATTAAATGTGCAATACTTGTTTCGATACTTGTTCAGGAGACGAAATGCATTCAGATTGGCAAAATCTTCAAACTGAATAAGGCAATTCATGCCGTATCTATGGGGCAAAAACATGCATTTTAGAAGTTAATGAAATAACATTTTAAAATAAACTTTCCAAAATATTCCATAGAAAAGGGAAACCAATTTCTTTTAAAGGTTCTAGCTAGATCTTAGCCTAAATGTATAACACAGTATCAGCAAATAGTTACCAATTATGTTGGCATTGTGAAGCAATACAAAAAAGACCAAAACTTGGTATAAAATATGAACTGTATCCTCAAGGAATCTAAACTCTATAGAAACAAAACTCCGTTGAATTAAACGAAAAGTTATACAAGGTATGTATAAACAAGGAATTATGGTTGTTTAAAGAACAGCACTTCTAGCTGGGTGCACAAGCCAATGAATGAACTAAGTTTTAATTGATTATTATTTCTGAAGCTGAGATTTAGGATTTTATAAGCTGAGGCAGAAGCAAAATAAATGAAATATGGAAAGAAAAGAAAAATCTGACGTAAAAGTGTCAGAACCCTTAAGTAGCTACAGTGTAGTATACACATAAGAGCGCAGAGAATGATAAGGCCAGTTCCTAGTTTGGATCCTTCCATTCTTCCTAGTTCAGTTGTTCAAGCTCATCTATGTGTACTAAGGGCGGGTACTTCAACAGTGCCCTGGCTACTCCTCTGGACGCTCTGATCTCTTTGCTCCCTGACTCTGAATATCTACCTCACTCTACCAAGACAGCAGATAAATCCAGCTATAAAAGCTTAGCCAAGACCACAGAAGTCCTAATGATTTGTTTTCATGTTTGAGCGGACCCTGCTCATATGAACCTACAGCAATGGTTTGGCATGCTCAAGACCCATGCAAACTCAAGCAGACAAAAACCCAACATGGAACTGAGGAAATGGACAGCAGACCCCAATCTCAGCTGAAGAAATATTGGCAACTGATTACTGTTGGATGATGATGAGTTAGACTTCTTAAAGCGAGAGACTCTGGATAGGCTGACTAGACCTCAGTGGATGAACTTGTGCCGAGGAGCATTTGGGGACCCTAACTTGACATGATAGACTTTAACACAGATGACAGAATGTATGGATTCCAGTTTGGAGGCTGAGGGAGGTGCCGATGGGAAGCGAGTATAAAGATGATTAAGACTGATTGAAGAAAGAAAACTAGATGAGTACAAGCTAGTCTGCAGACCAGCAACCAGCACCCTCCATAGCTCCTGTGGAGCCTCCTTGGCTATAAAATGAGCTTCCTGGTCAGAGGCAATGCTGTGTGGAATAGCAAGCAGGCCTGCCTGCAAGTTTTAGCCTGCAGTTTCTGCCTTGACTTTCCTCAATAATGAACTGTGACCTCGAAGTGTGACCCAAATAAACCCTTTACCCCCGTAAGCTACTCTTGTTCAGAAATGAAACTAGAATAGTGTCCCTATTTGATTTTTCCAAACAAATTTTGTATTTTTATGTAGTCAGATTGCTTGATTTCTTTTTTTTTTTTTTTTTTTTTTTTACAGATTCTACCTTTGGTAGAAGGCTTCTCACAGACTTTGCCATATGCAGGTAATTTGCAATTCAAACATTCTTCTAAATGCCATGGATACAGGAAATTATTAACCTCAGAATCTATTATTACTTTTACTAACAGGTCATGAATTTTTAATGATGAAAGTCTGTATTGTTTACCCCGCTATGCCAGTATCATTTCTTTACATAGTCCATTTTCCCTTCACAAACTGCATTATACGTTATGCTCTGCAATACAGTAGTCTGTTTCTGTTTTACTATTTCTCTATATTGCTAATGATATTTTGCCATTTTATAAGGTGTAAGACACACATTCACTCATTCTCCACAACCACACCATGCAGTACCATCCTTAATCTTACCTTGTAGATTTGGACACAGGCACAGAAGTATATCCTGACAATATCACTTAAAAATGATAAACAAGTAGTATTGACTAGTCTGCCAATCTCTGTATACAGACAAAATTGCCTTAATTACTACAGTTCTCTAATGAATTTAATATTAACTCTGGTTGGCCACCCTTTGTTCTTTTAAAGTTTGCTTGGCTGTAATAGTGGTTCAGTGGCATCAGCTATGGAGTCGGAACTCTGGTCGAAATTCTGCCATCCTCACATACTGCATATCTTCATTGTTTTTGAGCCTGTGTTTTCCTATCAGGAAGAGTGCAAACAATAATAGCATCGTGTACTAAGATGCTATTAGTAACCCATTAGTAGAATGGGTTACCTGAAATGACTGTTATGTATTTCATGTGTGAAGACTAGCGCATAAGTACTCTACAATAGTAGTTTTAGAAATACTTGATGGTAACAAAAGAAAATGTAGAAAGTGAACTAATGTACTCAAAGACCTAAGTGGAAATAACTGTTTTGCTATATAGTGAGGAAAACTACTCTTCAAGAACAAGGCTAAAACAAAGACAACTTTAGATGAAGTTATTAAAGAAAGTTTAAAGGGTGTATTTTATAGGGAAAGAAAATAAACTTTGTAAGCAAAGCTCTTTTTACCACTTAACAAAATGGTAAAATATAGGTAGACCGAAGCAATTTTTCACCAGATGAAATAGCAGTAAGAGAAAAAAGTACTCCTATCCTGCAGGGCGAAGTTGATAAATTCTATCTTCAAACTGCAAAACCTTTAGAGCAACCATTTAGGTGCTGTAGGATCTACTAACAGCAGAAAGAAAGGAAAGTTTGAAAGTAAGTTGGGAGAATGGGGTATTTCATGGAAAAAAAAACTAGTATTCATCCATAAGAAACCATTTTTCGTATTCCAAGGAAACTCAGTTTTATTTAAAATTATAAAAATGTTAATAATTGATAAGAAGCATTTCTATAGTTATAAATTGTTGCTTATGAGAAATAATGTTAGCAAAGAACTTTATAAACTTTGTGGTAGCAACTAAGTGCCCCAAACACAAATATCCACCAACAATCATCTGATGGTCGTGATGGCCACTTTGGTCTCTAAGCAGTCTTCAGAAAGCAGGAACTGTCATCTCTGGAGAATGCCCTCATGTGGCTTGCTCCTCATGTGTCATATTCTGGTAGACTAACAGCAGCAAATGATCTGTCATTACATGCAGAAGAACAAGCCGCTTGTGGTGTATTTGTGAGAGGGAATCGGAGCCTTCTCAATTCTATTCCCGGATCTACTACTTACTTGGTTTGGTGGTTTGGGGTTTGTTATAATTTCTCTGTGGCTAAAATGAAATCCCTACAGCATGATTTGCCTTCAATGTTCAGGACACAGTGTAGTGAAGCTATAAATTTATAAAATTTCCTCAGTGCAGTCTGGGACAGGCATAGGGTAGTAGGATACTTTACCATCTTCAAATGCCTGTTTTAGAATTATCCACTGCAGGATGCTACATATTCATTTTTTTCATGACTTTTCTCTACCTGGTACTTAGCTCTAACTCCACTCCTTGAGAGTTAGAAAGAAGCATTCTAAACTCATCTTGTGATCATACACCCCACACCATGTATAAAATGAAAGCCATGCAAGCAGTACTCTGTTCCTGCTTAACACAATCCTGTCACTATGAAATTAGAAGTAATGGAACTCTCAAAAGTTATCTAATTCACCTTTATATAACTATGAAAAGAACCTATTTTGTAATCAAAATCTGTCATAGAACAGTGGGTATAAATAGTTTTTAAAGGTAACAAAAATACCATAAAATTGGCATGCAAAAATTCCAGAGATTTAGCTCTCTATGGCCTTGTTAAATCTGACAGTAACCTTACTGCAGTGACTAGTCGTTATATATAAAACTCGCTACGTGCCAGGCACCATGGCCCACATTTTAGAGGGATTATCTTATTTAACATTCTAAGCAATTCAGCAAGGAAAGCACTGTCATTATCCATTTTACAGATGAAGAAATTGGAGTTCCTCATGATTAAGGTCTGAGCACTGATTAAGTGAGCTCATACTGCTCAGATTGGTGAGGTCTGGGCTGACCACAAGCCACTGGAACATGGTAGGCAAGCACTCTGACACTAAGCTATATGCCCACTATACATTTTACATTTTGCATTTTATGTCTTAATAATTTACTATGTTTGTGTGCACGTCTGTGCATGTGTGTGTGTGTGTGTGTGTGTGTGCGCGCGTGTGCGTGTGTAGGTCAAAAAACAACTTGTAGGAGTCAGTTCTCTTCCTTCTACATCGTGGATCTCAGGGATTGAACTCAGGTTGTTAGGCTTGAAAGTGAGCCAGTCCCTGCGTCTTGCATTTTCAAGACAGAGTCTTGTTAAGTTCTCCAGGCTGGCCTTTAGATCACTCTGTAGCCCAGGCAAGAATTAAACTTGAAATCCTCCTCCCTCAGTCTCCCAAGTAATTGGGATTTTTACGGGCCTGTGCCACTAGGCCTTACAAGGCCACTGCTTTAACTTCAACATACACTGGTTTCACAAACTACCAAATAATGATCAAGTGGGAGAAATTAACGGTATTTTAACAGTGAAAAAGAATGTGCTGATAAAATGCAGTAATTAAAAATTTTAGTGTCAAACCAGCAGCATGGTACTTGGGGGCAGAAGGGATGGCTCAATGGCTAAGAGCACTGATTGCTCTTGCAGAGGACCTGGATTTGATTCGCAGCACCCACATGGCGGCCAACAACTGTCCGTGACTCCAGTTTCAGGGGATCTGACACAGTCTTCTGACCTCTACAGGCATAGCATGACATACACATACTTACACACATGCAGGCAATACACTCATACACATAAAATAAAAATAATTAATTAAAGATTCTTAAAAAGATGTACTTGTATGCATTCAGCATACTAAGTACATTTGATACTGATGAAAACATTAATCTTTCTTTGCCCTTAAAATATTAAGAGTTCACTCTAACCAATTTATCTAGGCATGCTTTGATTTTTCTTGGGAGATGGGATAAAATAATGTTTTAGTATTTATTACATACATGGTACAAAACAGCATGCAAGACCTATAGCACTTTACCGTTGATGAATTCTTCTGAGATAATGTATTCCAAAATATTCCCTTTTTATAATATATTGAGATTTGAGGGCACTCAATGTTAACTGAGCAACAAGCAGGAAGCATGGACTTTGCCCTTAACGTGATCACTGGGGAGTAGACTCATTGGAAAGAAAAGGGATACAAGCAAAAAAATCTTAAAGGAGGTTTAGATAAAAAACAATCTGTGGGGCTAGGGTATAGCTCAGTGGCAGAGTGTTTTCTTTGCCTGCACAGGGTCTGAGGTTCAATCCCAGGCACCACAAAAGAAAAAAAAAATCAAATCAAAATCAGTGGCATACAAAGAGACCAGAAAAGGCTTTATTTAAGGAAGACCACATTAGTTAACTGAGGCTTAAGTTTGGCCCTTGGTAGATTCAAATTGATTAAGAGTAGGTGAGGAATTCAGAGAGGTGACAAGCTTTATACAG
Organism: Eospalax fontanierii; assembly: GCA_035773235.1. Taxonomy (NCBI): domain Eukaryota; kingdom Metazoa; phylum Chordata; class Mammalia; order Rodentia; family Spalacidae; genus Eospalax; species Eospalax fontanierii. The sequence continues at coordinate 64,961,319 of CM069539.1, read as the reverse complement.
GGAAATATTAATCACATCTCCTTGAAGAACTTCAGAAGATGAATAATGGTCACTAAACTTCAGATTATAATGCAGTGAATGGATGGCTCAGTAGTGCTTGCCACCAAGCCTGATGACCTGAGTTCGATTCCTGTACCTACATGATGGAAGGACAGAACTGACTTCTGTAAGTTGTCCACTGATCTCCACAGGCAAGTTGTGGCACACATGACCCACCCCCTTGCCACTAAATAAATAAATAAAATTTAATGGATTGATTTTAAGTTTCAGATTATGAATAATATTGAATGCTGGCACAGGTAATGTAAAGTTGACTCTCCAGTCATGAAAACCTCAATCACATAATCTCTGATAAGCAAAAACAAAGCTGTGTTCACTTCTTAGTCAATTCACAGCAAAATGCCTACAGTCTCTACCACTTTACCTGTGTTGTTTGTGACCAACTGACGTTCCTGTCAATTCTCTTATCATGCCTTCAATTACACTGTACTGAAATTTCTTCAGTTTTCTTTGGGACCATGGGCATTACAAAGACTAATATGTAATTACCCATCCTATTCTCCTTGGACTCCCCCCAAATCTGGTTCATCTCCTCTTAAATATTCAGTAATAAAATATTTTCCTTCCCTACTGCAATCACTTATACATTCGAGTATTTATTTAATCATGTTACTTTAAAAAAAGGCCCTGTTTATAATGAAATCTCATCTATTTCCTGTTCTTCTCAAAAGGAACTCCTGTCTTTCCTTTCTGTCCTTATGTGTTCATTTGACAAATGTACACTCAGAAACTACTACAGACTCATTTCTCTCATAGACCTTGCAGTGGTAGAGAATTTTAATGTACAGAATGGTAAGTGCTGCAACTGAAGAAATGCAGGGCGCCAAGGCGCAGTGCGGGGCAAGTGCATTTAGGAAAGCTTCTCAAAGGCTGCTAAATCCTGAAAGAGGAGGACTTTGCCAAGCTAAGAGAAAGGAATTTCTGAGGCAGAGGAAGCATGTTCAGTGCCTGGAATTAACTAAATCTATGGCACATTCTAGAAAGTAAAATAAATTAAAGATGACTGAAGCCTAAGATTTGGAAAGAAAGAAGCACAAATTAAGGAGAGAGAAGTAAACAAGATCAGATTATGTTCTGCCTTAATCTGTAAAGAGGAGGTTCATATTTGACCCAAAAAGGAAGGGACAAAGCAAGAATGTGACATGATCAATTTTCATCTGCACTGCTTTGCAATCAGGTTACAGAATTCACTGGAGACTGGCAAGAGTGGATGCACGAGGCTCACTCAAGAGGCAGCTATGAGTTTCTAGGCCTGAATCTGGAAATGAAAATACAGACAGAGAAGTGGACGGATCTGAGAAGTATTCAGGAGACAGAATTGACAATATTAGGTGAGAAGTAGATGATGAGGAAGAAGAAAAAAGAGGGATTCAATGTTTCCAACTTGGGCAGTATGATAGGTAATAGGTTACCTTAAAATGAAGGGAGAGAGGCAGGCAAATAGCTTTAGGTGGTAAAGTGCTTGCTGTGTAAGCATGAGGACCCAAGGTCAATCTCTGTGACACACATTTTAAAAAAAGAAAGCCAGGCACGGTGGCATGTTCTTGTAACACCAGCACTGGGGAGACACACACGGTCCCATCCCTGGGCTCCTGGCCAGTCAACCTAGTTTAATCTGCAATGAGTCCTAGGCCACTAAGAGACCTTGTCTCAGAGACTTTGTCCCAAGAAATTACACCTGAGGCTGATCTCTGGCCTCCATGTGCACCCACATACAAGTGAACTTGCACACACAGGAACATAAATATATATACATATACAAATTACAAAAACATAGGAAGCCTTAGGAAGAAAAGCAGATGTGTTATGAAGTTTCAGGATTCAGCTTTGACTATGCTGTTTGTGAGCAACCTTAGAGTTATGCAAGCAAAGGCTGCTGTTGGGAAAATTAGGATGGGTGTGTTCAGAGTTGTTTTGGAGCTAGAGCAACCAGATGCTGAGAAGCCTCATGATGTAGCCATGATTAGTGACCTGAAGTGGTGTGCTACCATCACTCTAGAGACGAAGATGTTAAGAACAGGAAAGGTAGGCTGGAGAGATGGCTCAGGAATTAAGAGCACTGACTCCTCTCTCAGAAGAACAGGGTTCAGTTCCCAGCACCCACATGACAGCTAACAATCATTCCTAACTCCAGTTCCAGGGCATCTGATGCCCTTTTCTGTCTTCCGGAGGTAATGCACACACACCCTGAACTTACATATATGCAGGGAAAATATTTGTACATATAAAATTAAAATAAGTAAATAAAATTAAAAAAGAACAGTCAGTCAAGGCTATCATTTGGATCTTAATTATCACCCAAAGGCTTCATGTATTAGAGGCTTGGTTCCCAGGTGATCATACTACAGTAAATGGGTAGAATCTTTGGGAGATGGGGCTTAGAGGTGTGTCATTGGAGAGTGTCCTTTAAAGAAGAGTTTATATATTTAGGCTTTAATCTGACCCATCACAAGTCAAGTATAGTCAAGTATAGAATTTTTCACTTACAGTAATATGGTAACAAATTTCAAGTTTTGGAATATTCCAGATCTAAGACTTTTAAATTAGAGATACTCAATCTTTACTTACATTTGAGTCTCACCTCTGTTTCTTACAGGTTGAATCTTTTACATCAAAATTTGTCCTTCTACTATTGTCAGGAGAATTATTTTAGTAATTCTGAATTAATAAAAAGAACTGGGAAAATATATTCAACAAAAAAACACAGGTGAGTAACTCTAGAACACCTGTTACTATTAAAATATTCAGGTTCTGATGAAGTCTGTCACCTACCTGATTAATGACAATGAGGAACAATAAAAATCTGATCATTTGTGGGCTGAAGAGATGGCTCAGTGGTAGAGAGCACTGACTCTTCTTACAGAGGACCCAGATTCATTTTCTAGCACCCACATGGCATCTAACAACAGGTCCTGACTCCAGTTACAGGGGATCCAAAACCCTCTTCTGACCTCCACAGGCATTGCACGACATGGTGTACTTACACACACGCAGGCAATACGTTCACACACACACACACACAAATATTTTAAAAATCAGATCATTTTGTTCTTAGTGTAATATAGTTAGACAAGACTTTGACAAAACTTTTCTGACGGCATCCTAGAAAGGGCAAAAACAGAAGTAGGCGTGGCAGCCTAGAGAAGGGAGGGGAGAGCAGGGAAACCAAGGGCCTGAGCAGGAGTCATAGAAGTGAGACTCCAGTGTAGTATAGTGGCAATAGTCACCACTCTAATCCACGTGAATGGGCCATGATGGAAGACATCAGAGACCTGGACTAGCGAAGGGAGCAGCTGCAGTGCTAGGAGCTCTTCACAAGGTGTAAGGTGAAAGTCTGTGAGCTAAGGCCAGAAGACGATGAAGAGCCCACCCCCCCATTCTTCAGAAAGGCAAAATCAACATTGCTTTCTACATAGTTATGATGCGTATTAAATAATATCTTATTTTTAATTAATTATTATTTTATGTGTATGAGTGTTTTGACTTTATGTGCATGCAACACCAGTAGAGGCCAGAAGATGGTGACAGATTACCCTAAACTGAAGTTACCCATGATTGTTAGCTGCCACGCAGGTGCTAGGAACCAAATCCAGGTCTTCTGCAAGAACAGCCAGTGCTTTTAACCATTGAGCCATTTCTCCAGCCAAGATATCTGATTCTTATGAAATGATTTTAATGCTATTATTAAGAGCTTGGCCTAGGTAGATTGAAATGTGTATCCTTTTGTAGTGTTTTCCTTAAGTCTATGGTTCTTAGATATACCTAAGTAAATACATGAAGCACTAGTTTATGTAACTATTATGTACTACAATGCTGCATGCTGTTAATACAGAACAAATGACTTTAATCAGGTCTACTGGTCATGTACATTTAGACTACTTCAAACTTTTCATTCTTAAAAATAAGCTGCTATGAAAATTCGTGAACATGTCTATTTATGGATGAGTTTCCTTGAGTACAAAATGCTGTGCTTATGGTAACTTCACCATAGTACTAGAGTGCTTTATGAGTGTATGCTGTGGAAATCACTGTATACAACCATCCTCAGCATCCTGAACACCTGCCACTGTCACACTTCTTTGTTTTCGGCAGTCTGGTGGATATTAAATGGTGTCTGATATCTAAGTGGCAGGAAAGTGCTGAGCACCCATGAAACCTTACTGAAGAGTGTTGGTAGGCACTAATCTCCAGTGACAATGTAGCATAGAACGACCTTGAACAGATCCTCCTGCCTCCATCTGCCATGTCATAATGCCTTCAAGATCCAGTGCCGCATTCCAGCCACAGTCATGTTGGTTCCTTGAGAAACCAACCTCCAGGCAACTGAAGAGCACAGCAGTGGGAACGGCTAGTCATTTCTACTCAATGTGGAACTCATCTAACAAGTACGTCTTGGTTAGGAAATCCCTACCACACTGGCTGAGATTCTGTCACATATGCATTGCAGTCTGAGGCTCTCTCTGCCCAGTTCCCCTTCCCAGATGTGCAACACTCACTGTTTGTTTCACAGCAGTTATCATCAGTACATCTCTCAAACTACAACTCTCAGCATCCAGTGAAAAAGCTGGAATATGATTATGTATGGTTCAACCGTTAATAGTTGAGCTGCTTTGATTTGTACCCCAGCTCTACGTCTCATACTTTAGAATACAGGGAAAGTTACTAAATTTCCCCATCTTTCAGTTTCATCTCCAAAATGAAAATATTAATAGTACCTACACCACAAGTTTGAGAGATTAATATAAATCCTTGGAACACCTCTGGTACATAGGATTCAATAAATATTGTTTATCCTTGTAAATTTGTTATTTCTGGAGAGTCGTGATTGTGTGTGAAACTATGAATGCATGAAAAATGACCTGGTGATATGCGATGGTCATTTCCTTAGAGGTGGACACACACCCAGATAGGCATTACCTCAGAATGTGGGTTAAAGTGGTATGATTTCAAAATAAAAGAATAAGTGGTATTAAATAGTCCTGGCTTGCTTAATTTTCAGTCACTGACTAGTTCATAGTCTAAATCTTGTACCTTTAGAATTTATGTGTTTTCTTGGGTTTTGCTTATAATATTCCACACAGAGGCAACATTAAAGAATACTAAATGTAATACTTCAGAAACATTTTTGTAGGCTTTAAATGAATGCCTTATGAAGTTGAGCACAAGTATTTCATAGTCCATAAATATTAAGACTATTCTTATAGTGCATGTTAGAGGAAGTATGAGAATCAGTCAAACAATGGCAAACTTTGTAAGCTATGCACAAGTCAAAATATATCCACTTTTTATTTCCAAACTGGCTCTCTCATATTCCCTGATATTCATTTTTCATATATACTCATTTATTTGTTTTTATGAATAATTTTAGAAGCAGAATAATTATAGCCTCCAAATTAATCTATTTATTAAGGAAAAAAGTTTCAATAAGTAATATTCATTCTGTTTGAACACTGTTTCTCAAAGTTTAGGCTATATATATTTTATTCTCAAAATGAAACTTTGGAGGAGTGTCAAGTCTTTAAGAATAACAGTCTGGCAGATTTATTATGAAGAAATTCTAATCCCAGTCTTCACTTTTCAAACTAGTAGTCTGGAATAAATGTCTGAAATATACAGCTGCTTATAAAAATCATTTTGAAATATTTTATTTATTATTTTTGTGTATAAGTGTATTGCTTGAATGTTTGCAAGTGCACCCAGTTTGTGCAAAGCTCTTGGAGTTCAGAGGAGGACGTTGGATCCCCTGGAACTGGAGTTATGAATAGCTGCTAGTCGCCATGTGGGTTCTGGGACCTAACAGGTATCCTCTGCAAGAGCAGCCAGTACTCTTAACTGCTGAGTCCAACCCCCATAAAAATAAAAGTCTTAAAAGGTGGGTAATGGTTAATCATGAGGGTCAACCTGGTAAGGTTAGAATCATCATGTAAAGAAATTGCTGGTCACATCTGTGAAGGAGTTTCTAGATTGGGTTCATTGAAGTGGGAAGACTAATCCTAAATGTGAGTAGTACAGATCCATGAGTTGGGGTCCTAGACAAGATAAAAAGGAGAGAGCAGGGTGAGCACCAGCATCTCTCTCTGCTTTCTGACTACAAATGTAATATAACTAGCAGTTTCAAGCATCTGCCACCATGATGAACTTACAACCTCAACCCGTGAGCCAAAATAAAAATGTCCTCAAGTTGCTTTTGTCAGGTATTTTGTCACAGAAATGAAAAAAAGAACCAATAAAATCTCCATCAACTCCTCTGTCTCATTCAAAAAACTGGTATTTCTCCATAGCAAGAAAATTAGCCTCTGCATTGTTTCAAAACCCCATGTGGAACAATATCTAGATGTCTGGTCTGTAGAGTCTATCACGTATCTGGACAAATATATCATTTATCTCAGGATTTAATCCTCATAATACAGAGAAACAACAAGATGGTCCATTAAAAAAATGGTGTTGTAGCAAGTGGTAGGAAGAGGAAGAACAAACGAACCACCTTCAGATTCCCTACAGAGAGGTCACAGTGCTCCAACTGATTTGCACGGTAAGTTTTTAATTACTTAGTTTTCTAAGAAACACATTTTTAATACATATTTCTCACCGGACCTTATCTGCTTTTTTACTACGTGTTCTAAATCACCACTTTTCACAGCTGTTTGCTAAAACTCCAGAACAGATCAGCTTCCAGCTTTCTGTTTAAATAAATGATCTACTAATAATTCAAGGCACTTCTTTTCTCTAAAAATGTTTTGAAATAAGCAAAGGTTTGATATTTATGAAGGGCAAATTCTATTTTGTTATCACATTTTCCTCTGACGAAAGTGAAAGCTCTATCCTTCAATGATTAAAACCACCTGAGGGAGTGGGGCCTCCAAACTGTGAGCTACAGTATATGAACTAGGATACTGCAAACATAAGCAATCCTGACCAACTGCTGTCTGAAACTCTAAGCAAAACAAACTACTCTAACTCTACTCTGGATCTCAGTCCTGAGGACTACAACCTAGTAATCCAAACTAGTGATCTTCAAAAAGGGACAAATGATATGTGGACTTTTTTATTCCTATTTGGAAAGTACCTTTCATAACCTAAAGAGTTTAAAAGAATACTGAGAAGCCCTTGCCTATGCAACTCATTTAAAACTGATCAATGCTCTAAACTGTTCAACAATTTACCATAGAGGACATGGAGCCTGGGGGAATATTTTACAGTAAAAGAAGAATGTCTTCAGATAGCTATTCATGTGTCCTGAGAGCCTGCTTCACACCAAAATTTCACAAGAAGACTTTGTTAACTGTAATCTAAAATAAAAAGACCTCAAGGAATGGCTCCTGACTTGGGACTATTCCCATGTCAGGAAGAGTAATTTCACAAAGTTCCATCAGATTTTTAAAAAGATAATTTTTTTCTCCATTATCTTTTTTTTAATGAAACAAGTCAAATGACGTGTAGACATTTTTTTTAGTAAACCAGGTTCTTGTGTCTTGGAATGGCTCCTTCCCTCCCTCAGATGATAAATGGAAGCAGCTATTTGCATTTTAATGGAAAAAAAGGAAACTACAGCAACAGTCACCTCACATAAAGGCCCCAACTGGTTTACTGCAACTTGGCAATACTTAAATCATAAGCATGTGTGGAGTAAGGGTGTCCTCACTGTCCTCCCTCATGTGAACTGTGTCAGTTACTTGATTTTCCAATGAGTTGATAGTAGTAACTTTTTGTGAATTCTGCAGTGTCCCAAATGAAGAGTAGGCTTTATGCTTTCAAGCCCCAGTTAAGAAGAAACTTGGCAGTGAGGGAGAATATTTAGCATGATCCAGGCTGTATGTCAAAATATCAAATGAGAACCATTCCACAGTCTCCGCATACCAAGCGACATAAAGACAGTTCTGACTGTACAAGTAAAACATTTCAGTGTCACAATCACATACAATAATAGACCAGTTAATAATAAAGACATGGCATGGACATCATCCAATCTTACCATGTACAGCAGACAGTACTATCAAATAAATAAATAAGAAAATCCACAAAAATTTACTTCAAAATACAAGATTCATGGTCATGAAATCCTAACAAACAATAGTATCTTTTTCTGAAAGGTAGTATGTTATTTGAACTCCCATATTACTGTTATTAGCTTCTAAAGTGTACCAATTTAATTTTTTAAAAATAGTTTATACATAATATGTTTTAATTGTATATAAATACAGTATATTGGGCCTTCAACTGATATATGAAAGACTTTCAAGAGGTATCTGAAACAAAAAAATGAAATAAAAGCTATCAGGATTGAAGTTGAGGAGAAATATACAGTACTTTCAAATGTCCCATAGATCTGTGTAGGTAGAAAGCTGTACCTGCTCCTTTTAGGGGCGACTGGAAAAGCAATGCAGTAAGCTACTCACTCCCTGAGTTCAAGGCCTCGATTCAAACAACTGAGGTCAAGATGAAGCTTCCCTCGAAACCGCACCTTCCATTCTGTTCACAGAACATGTCTCTTTATAGACATCTCAAGTATATATGTGGATTATTTTATTTTTATATGTTGTTAGGATTTATATTTTTTACATAAAAATACTTATAAATTAATCTTTATATATAAACTAATTCCATAAAAGCAATCAATAGCTCCTTGGAATAAAAGCAAAAAAAAAAAAAAAATGTGTAAAACAACAATATTAGTTTCTAAGATGAGAATTCAAATTATCCTCTTAAAAAGGCACAAAATAAAAACAGGGCATCTTCTGTAAAATCATAAAGATAAATGATGAATAAATATGTCAAGGCTTATTGCATGACCAAATGCATTCCATGACTCAAGTTTTTCTTCTACTGTAAAGTACTATTTCTTAAAAAGGACAGAGTTGATCTTCCTTAAACTCTTGAGATATAATTATCCTAATAAATTTGGATAAATAATTTTTACAGTGCCAAGCTAGGTAAAGTCAATATCAATTTTGATAAGCTGACAAGAATCTACTTCATGATGGGGCTGGAGAGATGGTTCAGCAGTTAAGAGCATTGGTTGAGAGGAGCCACCTTTGATTCTCAGCATCCACGTGATGGCTAACAACCATCCTAACTCTAGTTCCAGGGCATCTGATGCCCTCTTCTGACCACTTCAGGCATTGTACAACATAGGTGCACTTACACACATGTAGGTATAACACTCATACATATAATATAAAAATAATAAGATATTTTTTTAAAAAAATCTATGTTATATGTGATCATTTGAAAAATATACACTATTATCTCATTCTACCCAAGGAGTGTCTTATTGATTCTGTCATGCCTTTCTCATAGTACTAATATGTGTGTCCTAGTACTTATACAGTTAATTGGTAAATGTCTGTTAGTCTTTGAATCAAGCACTCTATTTTTATAACGAATAGCACTGAGTTCCAATGGAACTTTATTCTTAATTTTTTTAACTGTTTATTTATTGTGGTGGATATGTGTCATGGTGTGTGCATAGAGGTCAGAAGATATTTTATGGGAGTCAGTTCTCTCCTTCTACCTGTGGATTTTGGGGACTGAACTTGAGTCATTAGATTTGGTGGCAAACAGCCTTACCTGTTGAGCCATCTCAGGAACCTTTTAAATACCTACTGTGCTTGAGTCACTGTTGTGTGTGTCCCTCTTATATAGAATTCGTGTTGTCCCTGAGCTTCACTGTCACTTTTTCAGAATCTACTCCTTCTTTCTTCTAGGATAATTCTCAAATATCTAATGAAATGAATGTATAACATTCCTTTGTAAGAAAATATACCATATTTATTATTTTAATATTTTGTGAACTAAGTAGTAAAACTAAGCCTAGACACCTGGATATACATTACCTTTTATAAAAATACTTACACTTATATTTTTTATTTGTCCACTATAAGGTAAGATATGTAATGCTGATCACCGAACTCTAACACTTTTTATAATACAAGGAATTCTCTGGGTTGTGAATCTAGTCTCAGCCTCCTGTTTAATCAGAACTAATTAGCAATTTCATGATTAAAGGAACCATTCCTGAAAACTAGCTCCCATATATTCACTCTAAGTCTGTGAGCTCATGGAGTGGTTTCATGGTAGTCATAGGCCAAGGAAGATCATTAGAGTTTACAGCAGATGAGTTTAACTATTTAGTTAACAAACCTAGGGGAAGGAAAATATTAGTTTGTAGACTTCTTTAGTTTGTACCCAACCCAAGCTCACTAAAAGACCAAAATCTTAATCATAAAGCTGTAGGACATGGGCCCTGCTTCACACCAAAACAGGGCTCCAGTACAATAAGGGATAATAGTTTGTTGAACTGCAATCCCCAAACTCTAGACAAAAATCTCAAGGTAAACACAAGTACAGCAAGCAAGACCAAAAGGAGAGTACTGAGGAAACATGAACAGTCAATAACCTAACTTCAAGACAGAAAAAGAACACTGGGCAAGCTGGAGTTGTCTGTCTACCCCACTGCCTGTTACTCTAACCATCATGTCCAATTTTGAACAAAACTGCAAAGCATGCTAAAGGACAAGAAATACAGTCACACAAGACGAAGCAGGAAAGTAAAACTAGATTCAGATACTGCAGCAACTGTGGAATAACCAGACTATGAACATAAAAATAACTATGACTATTATGCTAAGAGCTCAGCTGGAAAGATGAAGAGCACATATGAACATACGGATAACATTAACACGGTGGAAACTCTAAGAATCAAAAGAAAATGATTGAAATCAAAGTCACAAGGGCTGAAGTCTGCCCTTAATGGGCTCATCGGGAGACCAGACATAGCAGAGGAAAGAATAAGCCTGGAAAAAATGCGAATAGAAACAACCACAACTGAAACAAAGAGGAAAGGCAGAAAAGAAAGGAACAGTGGGACAATTACAAAAGGTGTGACATGTGCATATGGGAATATGAGAAAAAGAAAGAGTATTTGAAACAATAATGGCTGAGAAGTTTACAAAATTAATGACAGACACCAATCCACAGATCTAAGAAGCCCACAGAACATACATCAGGATAAAAAAATTTAAATCCACATGTAGACCTATTAAATTCAAACTTCAGAATACTAAAGACAAAGAGCAAATCTTGAAAGAAGTTAGGCTGGGGAACCCCACCTTTCCCACACAGGAAGGACAAAGATTCCATAGGACTTCTTTTCATAGAATAACATGAAATATTTATTGAACATTGAAATTTAAAATATTGAATATTGAAAGAAAGACCCACCATCTAACAGTTATTCAATACTACTCAAGTGTAGCAGAAATAAAGACTGTCTTAGGCTCATAAAACTTGAGGAAATTTAGTGAAAGGTTAAGACTTTTTCAGAGAGAAGGAGAATACATAAGCAGGAAAAGATTTAAGATACTGAAACCACATAAAGAAAGGAAGAAAAACAAGACAAGGAATAATCTTTTCTTCTTTTCATTGGGCCTTAAAAATAACAGTAGTTCAAAATATTTGGTGATAACAGCTTGTGGATAGGTGAAGTAAACTGATAAGGGACAGCTGGGAGAGATTAGCCATACTCTAATATGAAACCCAGATGGCCTATGTAGCAGTACTGTATTATCTGAAATAAGACTTGAACTAGTAATACACTGCCAACTCCTGGGACAACCACTGGGCTGGACATTTTTAAATGAAAGATATAATCAGTAGGCTGACATGAGAGAAAAGGAATCTAAGGCATTATTTCTCTTTACTCCAATTAACTTTCTTGCATTCCTGTCTCACAGTTTATAGGGACTTGTTTTTTGGGAGGGGGCAATGCTTTAATTATAATTGACTATGCATTATAGAAAAACTCAATGAATTCAACAATTTACTGTTTACTGGGACCCAAGCTCTGGGGATATAGCAATGAATAAAATAGGCAAAAACCCTTGCCTTTATAGAATTTTTATATTTCTATGTGGCACAATAAGTAAATTATTGGTATGTTATGAGTAATAAATAATGTACAGGAAAACAAAGCAGAGAAAGGCAACTTTCAGGTTTGCAATTTTAAAGTAGGACTTTGCAGGGAAGACAGCTGGTAGCATGAGTACGCACATGAAGACAGGAGGAGAGAAGAATAAAAGACATGCAGAAAGGACTGCAGGTTCCAGAGACTGCACAGTGGAATGAACAAATCCTCACTGTGGTGACAATTATGTAGTATTAAATTTATTATCAAACCATTTTCAAGTGTGTAGTTCAGCTACAGTAAGCACATTCATAGTATTATGTAACATATTTCTAGAATGTCTTTATCTTACAAAACTGAAACTTTGTACCCACTGACCACAGATTCCCTCTTACCTCCCCAGCCCTTGTCACTACCGTTCTGCCCTCTGTTCCTCCTTTGTTTTTATGACTTTGACTCTGGAAGATGTTTCATTTAAGTGGATCATAAACTAACAGTTTCTTATAGGCAGTTTTATTGAAGTATATTTTACTCAAAATGAAGATTCAGTGAACATGTAGATTTTAACCTGAACAAGAAACATTTTCTAAACTAAAATGAACAGATAAGAACAGATGCCTGGTAGATGAGTGCACATGCATGTGGGACAGAGCACGGTAACAGGTCAAGAAGACAGATTCTAGATAAGGCTGTTGACTGCACTGATTCTCAGTTTAGGGTAGTTCTTTATTTCCTTTGCCCAATTTCTACTTTCAAATATCATTTCTACAATCCACATTCTCTAGCATCAGTAAAAATGAACTAACTTTATATTAATGAACTCAATCTTTATTAATTGTTCTTTTGCATTTAGTTATAGCATCTCTTTATACACTGTGCACTTGATATTTACATTTTTCAGAAACACTACTTGGCAATGACTATAATTTTAGTGTAATCCAGAATTTAAATAATAAACCTAAAAATTAAATTTAAATTATTCATTGTTTTTATCTTTACTTGTAACCAGAAAAAGTATTTGCAGATTAAATTATATATTAATTATAGGACATATATATGGCTGACTTTTGATACTTTCTGTGTAATAAACTATTTTACCTTGAGATACATCCATTTGTCCAAAATTACTGAACAAATATACAGTGTTTTTCAATGTTTTATTCACTTCTGAGGAACTGCTAATGTTTCCCTTTGTGGGGTTACAGAGAATAGAAGCACCCTTTCAGCACCAGAATTCATTTCAAGTAGTCTCCAATGTACTCTGGGCAACTAAAATACGTTGTTAATAGCAGGATAAAATGACACATGGAGGCGTTGAAGGTGATATAACAGGATGGTTAGGTTCATGAGCCAAAGCAGAAATGGGTAAAGATAAGTTTATAAAGACTTATTAATATGATACACTAAGGACATAGCAATCGAGCTGGTGACATAATATGTCAGGTTGTGCTGTGGTCATGGAAGCTGGGTTATGGAAGGAGGGTGTGGAGATCAAAGAAAAACTATGGATATGGACAGATTTAGTATTGAGATAAATCTGAGAGACAAGAATAGGGGTGTTGGGAGATGCTAAAGAAGGACAGTTTGCATCTTTGCTTTGGGATATAAACAGCTGATACTGATATAGATATTCCAGTAAAGGAGAGTGGCTCCTCATCAGTGTTGTGGTTCATATCGATGCTGTCAATAATGGAGAGAAAATTTGTGGCTTAGTTAATCTGCATAATTAACTTATATAAGCTCATATCTCTTAATCTTTGCAAATTCAATAGTTTTATTATCTATGTATTTTATTTTATTCTGAAAGTAACTTTATGAACTTTCTTGGAAGCTAACTACACAATTAAAATGTGGCACAGGAAATATATATAATTCAAAGCAAAACTTACTAAATTTTTTCTTATTGAGTTACCTGTCTTACCAACTGTCTCTTGAACTCCTGTGAAACAAACTAAACTAAAGTTTATGCAAAAGTAACTTAAAATGCCAAATGAGAAGTTTATTGCTCTGAGTTAAACATATAATATGATAATTAATATTTTCATATGGCTCATTAATGATCATAAGCATCAAATGTTATGACAGCAGTTCAGAATACCAAAAATATAGGCAGCTTATTTGGCACTTTCATAGGATCCTAGATTGAAACACTTGAGGATGTTTAATTCTGATCCATCTTCCCACATAAGGCAGAATCTCTATATATCCAGAAGTACATCTTTCCATGAAGTTAGTGTGACAGAGAGGCCACAAAATACTAACAACAAAACAACCAGATATCTCAACTTCTAAGTGATTCTTATCAGTATTATATTTTACATGATTCCAACTATTAAATGTCTCAGCTGTATTAAACTACATTTGCTAGACTACTGGAACTAAATTATTGCTTTAGCCATCCTTCCTGAGAAATAAGAAATACAGTTGCCATTTATTACAGTTAATAAAGGTAACATTGTGTGTATATTACCTCAATTACAACAATAACTCGCTGATGTCCTGTTATTTTCTCTAATTCACAGGGCAAGAAACTAAGCTTTAGGGAAGGTAAGTACTTTTCCTTGGGTTTCAAATGTAGTAAATGGATCTGAGTATTGACTTCAAAGTCCAGGTTTCAGTTCTCACACATCTTGAGACATGGGCCTTATAGGTTGTCAAATCATATTTTTAACCTTCATGTAAAAGTCAGACCGGTATGTACACTGAAATAAGAAATATCATTGCAAAAGGTCTCTGAAGACATGGACAGCAAACCCATCACGCAGGCAGCACTCTTCCGACACGCCCCCAGTGTCTGTACACAGCCTGGTTTCTGTACACCCTCCTCTAACCATCCTGGCTGCTGATAATTACAGCACTTCCTTGCCTTGTTTTCTATTCACAAATGGGACCTTTTTTATCATGTGTACTATTTTAGCATGTGGTACTATTTAATGAGGAGGTGAAAAAGGAATGGATCACTGTCTGTGGATATCACCAAGAAAAACATTCTTCAAATTTAATCACCACATCATAGCTACACAAAAAATTTTAATTAAAAAAACCATGCCATGCCATGCTGTGCTAATAATTCTGGCTTATTTTAGAGTTTGTGAAATGAAACTTTAACAGTAAACTGAAAACTGAGTTAGCCAAACCTGACCGTCTTGGCAACGTGAATAATTACTGTGTTCTTATGCCTTGATTATGGCAAATGTGTTTTATTTAATTTTTTCTTTTGAGACAGAGCCTAACTAGAAAGCGCAGATTGGTCTGGAATTCACATCTTGAATGTTGAGATTGAAGGCATGTACCAACAAGCCCAGCTTTGAATATAACTAATTTTATACAAATTTTGTTACATCTTCAAATGATACAACTTTACAATATATAATTTACAAAAAATTACATTAAATATAGTTAGATTACTTTAGGTAACACCAGTTCAATTATGAACTTGTAGCTCCTTAAGACACAGCCTGTCCTTGAGACGGAATCATTCTCACTCCTTGTGCCCTGTGCCTCTGCTTTCTACATGAAAATTCACCAAAAGTCAGGCACATTAAAATTTAACTTTCCAGTTACAGTGAAGCGTCAGTACACTCTCATTCTTTTATGAGCTCCCGCTGGGAGTTCAATTCAGTTCAGTCCATTTACTCTGTTCCAGATACTGACATAGGAATTTGTTCATAGAATGAACAATGTAGATTTACAACTTTGGGGAACATGTTTTTTAGTAGGGCAGACACACAATAATAAGTAATATAATACTCTTAGAAAGTGTTTCAAAAAATGTAGAACATAGCAAGGGCATTAGGAGAGCCAGGGGAAGACAGAAAGTAGAGCAGTTTTTTGTACTATATGGTAAAGACAGGGTAAGCCTAAGGAGAAATTAAATCTGAGCAAATATATAAAACAGATTAAGTCATTAACCAAGGATATGATTTCTGGAGGAAAAATATTTCATTTTTCTGTATGTGTCTCTGTATGGGGAAAATGTGAATGTGCATGCCTCTGTCACATGGAGGTCAGAAAAGAGTGCCTAATGACCTTCCTCACATGATTCCTTTGAGGCAGGATCTCTTCCTAAACCTGAAGCTCATGCTTTTTGGCTAGTCTGGCAGCAAGCAAGCCCCCAGCAATCTTGCTGTCTCTGCCTCTCTTAGAGCTGGGGTTAGGTGTACAAAGGACCACACTTGGCTTGCCATGTGGGTGCTGGAATCTGAACTCGGGTCCTCATGCACATAGTTACCTGCTGAGTCTTCTCTCCTAGACTGTAGAAGAATACTTCTGATACTCAGAGTGTTCAGTGACAGCAAAGGCAGTGTCGAGAGAGTGCTGTGGCTCATCAAGTACAGCAGAGTCAGGACAGCCCAGGTCAGGTCACTACAGTCATCCCAAGGACTTGATTTTACTAAATGAAATGTATTTATCAACTATAAGTCATGGTGTTAGCTATAAATCATGTTTTCTTATTTCTTAGAAAACAAAAATGTCTCTAAGTTTTTCACATATTGTAAACTAACTTACTAATATTGCTTCATGAAATACTCTTTCTTATTTCAGTATCTTTAATCTCCAATACTGAAATTGTACGTGCATCAATAAAATATTGTTGTACTTCTTAAAATTAAATTAACTATACAGTCTTTTTTAAGTTGGCAAAAGTGATAGGTCTCATTATATCATATATCATACATATATGCCATTATATTTTGCTCTTATTAATCTCTCTGTCCCCCTCCTTCGCTCATCCCTCTTGTCTATTTCTTGCAGCAGGGCCCTCTACTTTCCCCAAATAGTCCTCTGCAGTCATATCACATGTATCCCAATAACCTCTCCATCCCACCCTCCTTTCAGAGTTCTTCCACATCCCACAACCTCATTTCTACTCACAAGACCTCTACACACATACACACATACACACATACACACATACACACATACACACACACACACACACACACACACACACATAAATTCAAACTTCAAGTCCTCATGAAAGATACTTTTCTGAGTCAAGATTATTTAATGTAAGAATTTCCGGTTGATTTCTTGCAAATGTTGGGATTTCATTTTGCCTTATGGCTGAAACAATCCCACTGTGTGGATGTACCACATTTTCTTTAGACCTAACCTGTCTCCATTTCCTGACTATTGTGGTAGTGAAGCAATACACATGAATACGCAAGTGTCTCTATGACATGCGACTTAAGAGTTCTGGGGGCGTCTATACTCAGGGGTAGTGTAACTGGATCCTACAGTAGCTGTACTTTCAGTATTTTGAGAAATTTTCACATTGTTGACTTGCCTCTATTACATTTTTAAAAGGTGGTTTCTATAACCATTGGCTGATAGCAAACAATAGCGGGCGGCATCCCATAAGCCATGCATTTTCACTAATTCCTCATGAAAATTAAACTAAAGTATGCTAAACAAAGTGACAGATGGAACACAAGAGCCTCCAAGATTTATAGATGAAAATCACTGAAACCACATGCAAAAAAATCAGATATGAAAATCCATGACTAAAACAGGGTGAAGAAGGTGACATAGGTCAGCCATGAAATAACCACATTAAAAAATAAACAGAAAGAAAGAAAAGATAATACACACACACACATACACCTTTCAGTCAGGGAAATACCTCAACAGGTCAAAATGTTTGCCAAGCAAGCCTGAGGACCCGAGACTGACCCCTGTGGCACTTATAAAAGGCCAGATGTAGTAGCACACATCTGCAATCCCAGCATTCTTATAGAATGACAGGAGATGGAGACAGGAGAACTATCCAGAAGGTCACATGACAGCTAGCTTGGAGCACAGCCCAGCAGCAGGAACAAGGGAGATTCTGATTCAACGCAAGGCAGGAGAAAACCAACTCTGTGTCTCTGTACGATGCTGCACATCCCTCTCCCTCGTTCTCCTGTCTCTCTCCCTCTCTCTTCCTTCTTCCTCTCTCTTTCAAGGAGAGAAAACTACACTGTATGAGGGAGAACAACACACAAATTTACAAATGACATATTTATAAAAGTGAGAATGCCATCAATAATCCAAATACATTTAGCAAATATACTCATGCTAACTCAAAGCCTACATCTGAAACCTGCTATGTGACCTTGAAGAACTATGACTACCTTATTTGCTTCTCTGAGACGTCTGGTCTGTTTCAGCCACGTAGGCAAAACTTTAGCTCAGTAATGACTCAGCAAAGCAAGCAGCATTCTGTGAAAACTCCTTTATCTCACCTTGCAGAAGATGGCAGACTGGTGTAAGACAAAGATTGCTTCCTTTCAATGTTATGCAACAGACTGAATAAAATTTATGGGGCAACAAAGACTACAGAAGGCTGTCTAAATATAATTATCTTTGCAGGCATTTTCAGGGCTTCTTAGTGTCTTTCAATTTTAAAGTTGAAGGAAACTTTCAAAATACGTTCCTGTCTGAAAAGTTTTTCTTTCATTAATAAAATTTATGGAGGCATGGTAGCTTATGCCTTTAATTCCGGCACTTAGGAGGCAGAGACAGGAGGATCTCTGTCAGTTTTAGACCAGTCAGAGATACGTATTGAGACCATGTCTTGAAACAAAATTAGTAGCTGGGCATGCTGGCATACATCATAACTCCAGAGCTAAGGTACCCGAGGCAGGAAGATTATGAGTTTGAGGCCAGTATGGGCTAGAATGTGTTTGTTTCTTTCTTTATTTTATGTGTATGAGTGTTATGCCTGCAGGTGTGATTTATTTATTTATTTTATGTGTGTGAGTGTTATACCTGCATGTATGAGAATGTACTTGTGCTGTGCAGTGCCTGAGGAGGACAGAAGAGGGCATCAGAATCCCTGCAATTGGAGTTACAAATGGCTGTTAGCTGCCATGTGGGTGCTGGGATTTGAACCTGAATCCACTGTAAGAGTGCAGTGAATGCTCTTACCACTGAGCCATCTCTCCAGTTCCATGGACTAGAATTTGTTTTTTATTTAGTGCCATCGCCAGCTCTTTAGTGCTTTGTTTTTGTTTCTATTTTGTTTTGTTTTGTTTTTAGGTAAACTCTATTTATTTAATGAACAGTCATCAATGAAATTCTCATACAGAAAACCAGGCCAAAAAAAAAAAAGATAAAGTTGATGCTACTGCTTCTCCTAACTTTCAGGAGCAATTGATTCTGGAAAAACAAAGACACTGGGGCTGGAGAGGCCCTATGTTCAATTCAGAGTGTCCACATGGCGGCTAACAACCGTTCATAACTCCAGTTCCAGGGGTATGATGAACTCTTCTGGCTTCCACAGGCTTTGCACAACATGTGTGCACTTATACACATATACACAGACATAACACTCCTACACATATAATAAAAATAAATAGATAAAAAATGAATAAAAATACTATAAGAAGTACATTTACAAAACACATATAGAGGAGCATAACTTTAGCATTATTGTATAGACTGTGAGAAAGAACTTGACAATTTCTTAAAATCAAATCATATGAAAAGGGTTCTTTAATATAATAGAATTTATTATATTATCCATTCCCTTCATTTTAAGTTCTATAAACAAAATAAATCAGTTGTATCATTTATCTAGCGCACACTGAGTACTTATCACATACTCGATAATTTTTGAGGAGATGCAGCTCTGGCAGAGAAGGAAAGAAGTAGCTCTCTGCTTTCCTGGAACATCAGTGTATTGATTTGCATGGAACATAAATAACGGAATATATATCCAGAAAGGGTGAAAGCAGACAGTGAAGACAATGAATTTGGGGTAAATTTTTAGTTGGCTGGTCAAGGCAAGCTTCACTGAGTAAAAGAGATTTCTGGAAATTTCAAAGGAGGTGAGAGAGCTAATCTAGTGGAAAAACTGACAGAGGCAAGGACAGATGGCAGAACTCCAAGTGGGTTACATGACAAGCCTTGACTCAGCTTCAATCAGAAAGACGTGGCAAACTAGATTAAAGGAGGCAAGGGGAAAACTAGCAATAAAGCCAGAGAGGCACCAGGAAGCCAGGCGGCTCACAACCTTTCCACTATTACAAGGGCTTGTTTTCATTCTGAGTGCAATGGGAAGGCTTGTCTTTTTGAGCAAAGAAATGACTCAACCTGGAATCATCTTGACTTGTGTGTTAGGAACACACTGAAGGCCACAAGGGTAAGAAATGAAACCAGTTAGGAAACTGCGACAATCCAGAGAACAGAGACTCAGATTAACCAGGCAATGAAAACTGGCTAGATTCTGGATCTATTTGGACATTATAGAAGCTTTGTAGATAGGCTGTGAATGGAAGGGTAAGTCCAGTACTTTTATAATGGGGAATAGAAAGAATGAGAGGTCATGGACTGAGATGGAAGAGTCACAAGGAGCCGGGTTTGGAGTGGCTAGGAGAGCAAGTACCCAAATGACAGCTGAACAGGCAAGTAAAGGAAGTAAGCATACGATCCATTCCCGGAGATGTTATTTCATATTCGGGCTACTTAGCCAAGGCCTGCTGAATCAGTCATTGTGCTCACTGTTGTTCCATTGAGTACTCACCTCAGCTACAGAAAGCATTGCCTATTCTTTCTCAGAATGACCTACATCCAATGACTAACTGATGCAGAGACATAAAGGCTTGGCCATCTCAGCCCAAAAGGTGACAAGCGTAAATCGGAGAGTTCCCTGTGGGCTGTGGAAGGAGGCCGTTGTACCTGTAGCTTCTCCTTCGGCTCACCGCTGCCTCCTCTATCTTTCTTCCCTAAGAACCAATTTCAAGGCCACTTTTTAACAAACTTCTTGAGCATTAACCTCATCTCAGAATATACCTCCCAATTAACCTAGTCTGTGACCAATCTGATACCAGGAGCGGTCTGAGAAAGCAATAGTGATAAGATGGTATTTGGAAAGGGGCCCGAAAATGGTAGTAAATGGTCCACAGCACAAGGTGGCAGTCCAAACTGTTAAAATGCTCTCCTGAGCTAGACTGCTAGTGTATATTAGTAAAAGGGAATATGTTAGTTGGAATGATACGCCAGGGTTTTAGAGAAATAACAACTAAAAGGACAATGAGAAAAGAACACAAAATCTGAGAGCAAATTATTATCTGTGTGGAAGCCAAAAGACCTCTCTGGTACATACAAAGAGATTCAGGTTAAGTGGCTCCTTAGCAGAAGATGTTGGTGACAGTAACAGTGCTTAGCCACCAACCAAGTTCTAAAATCCCTGAACAAGGCAGATCTGCTGTTAGAATCCTCGTGTGTGCATAGAATGGGCTTTTATTACATCGAGTGGGATGTCTGGTTGGTGTCTCCCCAAATCCTGAATTCCCATATTCAATACCATTTCATGACCTTTTTTTGGTGTTGATGAAGATAGGTACTTCCTCTATAAACAATATGTACTCTTCTAATCCCCATTTACTCCTGAATCCCCTCCAGACCTTCCAGGCCTGTAACCAGAGGCATGTCAGAACAGAAGCTACAGGGACATGCTGGGGCTAAAAAGGAAGACAGAGACCATAACCCAAAGGAGCTGCAGACTTTAGATAGTTTGTATTAGCCTGGAATAGTACAAATGGTATTAAACTCTGAGGATATATGATCAGAGAATAGACCCCAATATTGGTGATTTTTATATGCTTTCCTGAGATGCAGAATTCAACAATTGGCAAGAATCCCTGGAGACAGCACAAACTCACTACTAGGATGGTTCCAAGAGCACAGCCAAACTAACTCATACCTCGTAAGACTGAAATGCCAGAAATGTTGCAATGGATGTCCGAAGTAGGTATTACTAGGTTCAGAAAAGTGGATTTCTAGACTGTGCATACCATATAAGCCAGAAAAGCCACTAGATAACCATCCTGCACAGCAATGACCACAAAATATACCATGTACCAAAGCCACAGAAATATGATAGCAAGAAGCCCCCCAAATTACTACATAGCTTAGTCCTGACTCTTGCCAAAAGGCCAGGATGGCAGAAGACAAAGCTGATATATAACTAGACTTACTCAGTCTGGAGTCAGGTAACTACCTGAATAAGTTACTCCCCAGTTACGAACTTAAGTCCTATCTCCTTTAAAACCATCTTGAGCTTATCTTCAAGATGACTTTCTAATTGGGCAATGCTTGTTTTCACTTTTAGACAGCTTCTAAAGGGACAATGTCAAGATAATCAGTATTTTAAAAAGTCTTTGGCATTTTCTATGAGAAGAGCCCAAAAATACAACGAATTTCTTACAAATGTATTCTTTCCACATCCCAGTCCTTTTATTTTGTTTTTGAGATAGAGTATCATTATGTAGCCTGGGCTGACCTGGAACTCATGGCCTCGGCCTTCCAAATCCTGAAATTATAGACATGGCTGTAGATGTGCTCCGCATTAAAAATTACTATTGGCTTTATTAATTCTCATTCTCTTGACAAAAACTTAAGTAATCCCTCAATTTAATACTTTAAAAGTGCTTGTTTGTTTGTTTGTTGACTCTGCATTGAAAAAGATTATTCTAGCCAGGTGAAGTGATGCACTTTTGATTCCAGCACTTGGGAGACATAGGCAAGTGGATCATTGTGAGTTTGAGGACAGTCTGGTCATAGATAGTTTCAAGCCAGACAAGTCTGTATAAGACCCTGTCTAAGAAAAGGAGAAGAGAAAGAAGAGAAGAGGAGGAGAGGAGAGGAAAGGAGAGGGGAGGGGAGAGGAGAGGAGGGGGGAGGGGAGGGGATGGGAGGGGAGAGGAGAGGGGAGGGGAGGGGAGGAAAAAGATCATTCCAAATTGGTTCATATCTCATTTTCTCCAGAAAGCTTTTTATTTTTTCAAAATAATTTTCCTCTATTCATCATCACTTCAATGTTTATAACTTGTTTAACAGCTTCTTTGCAAGATGCTGAAGTGTCTTACTTAGGTAGATTCTATATCCACAACAGACAGTAAAGCAAAACATGTTGGGGGTTTCACTTCTTTTTCTTCTAGATAATCTCATGGCATCACCTAAACAATCTCTTCATTAAGTTATTTAGAAAGCTGATAATCAAAGCCTTATGTAAGTTTGAAGGGTGAAACATTTAAAATTATATGTGAATAATATGTCGAAATGAATACTGCCATATACTCCTGAACTGAAGAGTTTCCCAACTATTTCTATGAAGAAGTAAAGCTTAATTGTGTATGTAGGATAGTAAATCAAACATGTACTTTTTAAAGTACTCCATAACTGGAAAACATACTCTACATTAAAATCTTCAACATATTCTGTATTGTACAATGATGAAAAAGGCATTTTCTTCTGTTGGAGACAACTTAAAAACATAAGAAACCAGAAGATATATCTCTAGTTACATTTGAGTACAGTCATCTAAAAAAAAACCCAACCTAGGTATTTTATAACAGTAATGGGTTTGTGGCTATACAGTAACAAAGTAAGTGACAGTCAGTTGGCAGGACAAGATCAGCCAGAATATATTGTGGTAAAGTCTCTTTTTTGGAGGAAAAAATGGAAAGTTTTATAATAACATTTGGCCCACAAATAAATACTAACTCGATTAGACGAAAATACAGTACTACGTTTTAATTAAATACTGCAGATTTCACCAGAGCTTCAGGGATTATAACTGGATAGCCGGCTCCTTGCTCTATTATAGGCCTTTGGACTGTACCAGTTAGTTCATCCTCAGACCCCACCCCTTCCTTCCTTCTCCTACCACAAAAGGGTCAGATACCAGCCACACCATGAACGAAGATCAGATTTTTTTCCAGCAGTCAGAAAAGAAGTACAGACTGCCAAAAGCATAAAAAAGAAAAAGGTTTCTTTCTGGTTTGTTGCTATTGGTCACTGCCGTGTTTCCATCATCATGCATTTCAATAGCACAATAATCTTTTGGAAATCTTTTAAGAACAAAGCTCCTTCCAGGATGAGAAAAGATATGCCTTTCAGGGCTTGGATACATGTTGCCACCATTTGACCAGTAAAAGTTATGATTGAATAGATATATACAAATAAAAGTTATGTTTTCTTTGTTTCATTCAAATCACTTCTAACTATTAAACTATATGGAATCAAACATGAGATCTTTAAATAGTTATGTTAGATGGCTTTAGATTTGTGAAAGTCAACTCAAATGTAGATAAACATTATACATACTTGGAAGAAACTGCCTCCATGAATTCATCTACAAAGTCATCATATTCGGAGCCTCTCACTCTTCTCTGCCGTAGTCCAATGTACAATGGATCTTTGAGTAACTCCTATTGTTGGGGGTAAAAAGTTATCATAAAAGAGAAATGAGAATAACAGAACACCTACCTTTCCTCAGTCTACTTCTTCATCTCTATGAGACAGAAACAGAAATGAAATCTTGACAGACTGAGTAATAACTGACTCACAGTCACTACTTACTGAATGCTGTATACAGTGCATCCATAGTGTTAATATCCCAAATAAGAAAAATAACTACTGAATGTTGCAAACATTCTGAATTAGTCTGAGGGAAATAAAAGCTCATTTCAGATCTTTCATGTAAATTTATCACACAGAAAAGTGGTATTGAGTTTTGAAGCTTATTATGAAGCTTCAGAGTAGAATACAAATGCAAAGATAACATCTATTTTCTTAGATTTATTTCCATTTCCAAAAATGAAATTTTCAAACACTTTGACTACACCTGTACTATGACAACTGACTTGTGTAAACAAGAACTTTCTTTGAGCTTTGACCGAGCTCTTCTTAAGCTTTTAAACTTTCCAGTTTGTTTTTTCCATATAAACTTTCCAATTTGTTTGTATATGTCGCTCTTATAGTCTATGATTGCATTAACTTAATACAGTCTTATACTTTTCTATAGATCACTTAGTATTCTCTATGTACGTTATCATGTGCATACAAATAAACTGGAATATTAGTATTTCCTATGTACATTACTATGTGTTTACAAGTAGGAATGACTGGAAATTAATATGTCTGAGAGAATATTATTCTGTTCAAGCTTTAGCATGAATAACGAAAATGCCATCTTAATAAATCGGGTTCTAAATTGAGGTGTAATGTGTAGAGAGTAAAATGTCCCCATCCATAGCAAAGGTTCTCAGCACACTAGGAACAAAGAGGAACGTAAGTAACTCAGGGAATGACTTGTGTGAAAACCCAATATAGCAAGTTTTACCATAAAAGACTGAATGCTGTTCTCTTCAGATACAGAAAAAAGCAAACACATCTATTTTTACCACTTCTTTTTATCAATAAACCAGAGACACTAATTATTACAATATGGCAAAAAAAGAGAAAATAATGCAGATTGGAAAGGTAAGAACCAAAATATTTTATTTGTATACATGCAAACAAATGTACCTCTACATGCTTGCAATGAACAGTTGAAAATGAAATAAAATATGTAACTCAACTGAAACATTAAATTTTACAGAGAAATATTCATGAACAAGTGCTAGACTTGAACACTGAAAGCCATGAAGCACTGCTTTTTGAAAACCTCTGGATGAGTTAAAATATAGGCTATAGACAAATTCTTACAGAAAGGAAAGGATATCTGAGAGGATAGACTTAAGAACACCAGGGCAAAAATCAAAAGACTAAAAATAAAAGAACAAAGATCTACACAGACCCAATCTAAGGAAACAGAGAGGATCCATCTCAGAGACTACACCTTATCCACTAAGCAGTGGCTTGCTAACATGTGTCCAGTGGAGCAGCAGAATGGCTCTGGACCATTGAGAACCAGAGGATTCCTGTTCCTCCAGTTTTGATTAGGAACACTGATAGTCATTATTCTGTCACTGACTCATTATTTTAAGTTTGGTGTGAAAGAACAAATAAAAAGAGGCATAATAGAAAGCAAAGTCTGAAAGACTCATTTGTCATTTGCCTCTAGACCTGAACTTTGGGCCCATGCTATTACTGATATGTAAGCTTTTAGAATCTAGGATAAATATGATAGTATTTTGTATGTGGACCATAAATAATTTATGAAGGAAGAATTTATATGGAGAAAAGGTACACTGTCCTGGACATTCCAGCCTTCTGTGTATCTGAACCAAACCACCAACCCGCAGGAACATACACATTAATTAAACAGTAATTACTTTAAGTCACTGAGTCTGAAGATGTTGCATTATAGACAAATATGTTTTTCCAGCTGTGGTGACGTTTAGAAGGTTCAACTATGTGAATCATTTTAAGTAGGGTTCACATAAAGCCAACAGAAACTACAGCTAAGTGCACACCTGTTGTCTTAGTATTATTATTAATAGCACGCTCCCTCATTGTGAAATCCTCTTGGTTTGGCCAATACATCTTACTTGCAATGTACTGCTTAATAAGGAGTTAGGGCCTTTGGCTCACTGGAAGTTAACATTTTAAATTACATAAATGTAAAATATAAAACCCGAAACCAAGTGCTGTTGTGAGTTCCAGGTGTTCCTTAAGGCATAAAAAGGTTTTAAACAACCTGTTGGCAGGCTTTTGGGCAGCTGAGGTTAAAGTGCCAATGTGCTACTAACGGCTGCCAACATTAAAATTCTTTCTCCATGTCTGGAATATATTTAGCCTCCGATTAGAAAAACCCTTGAGAAAAAGTTATGTTTCCCTTTTCTTTTTCTCCAATTCTTTTCCAAACTGATAATTAAAGTGTTTAACATAAAGAAAGCTAACTATAAAATAATATAGAGGCTGGTGAGGTAGCTTAGAAGGTAAAGGCATTTGCCACCAAGCCTGACATCCTGAGTTCAGTCCCCATCCCCAGAGCTCACATGGTAGAAGGAAAGAAGCAGCTCCCGTAAGTTGTCTTCTGACCCTCACATCCCCACACACATGTGCAATAAATGTTCAAAAAAGGGAAATACAATATAGAGTTAACTTTAAAATCTTACGGAAAGACAGTCTTTAATTAGAAAGCTATAAAATTCTTCAATTGTAATGTACTTGTCAGAAATAGTCTTTAAATTTTCATAATTTTATTTAAGAAAAGTATGTTAATACAGGAAAATTAGTGCATTTTTAGAGATGTGGCTGACAAAAATTATCTAAAAACAGCACCTTAATTAATCTATTTTATTTGATGTATGTTTTGTTTACAAGTGCACCTGTGTGTACAATTCCATGAGGAAGCCAGAAGCGGGTGTCAGATCTTATGTGGGTGCTGGGAACCAAACCTGGGTCCTCTGTAGGAGCAGCCAGTGCTCTTAACCACTGATTCATCTCTCCAGCCCCTCAAGGTTTTATTATTATTTTTACAAACAGAAATTTAAACAGGAATGAGCCAGAGGAGGGCAAGAGGTTTGAGGGAGAACAGTGTAGAGGGGAATGAATGAGAACAAAGCATAATGCCACATATGTATGGAGATGCCATGATGGCACCCATTATTTTTGTATGCTAGCATAAAAAAATGAAAAGAAAAATAACTCAGTGTAAGAATACGACCCTTTCTATGAAGGCTTCACAAAGCTGGTGGGCACAAAGGAGGCGGCACGGGTACACTGGGCTAACAACACTGCGACAAGACGACTTCGCTGGAGAATAAATTAAAGATAGTATTAAAAAAGCACTTTTAAAAGCTTTGATACTTTTTAACAGATGCCACATTAAATGCACATGGACTCACCAAAGACTTACAAGGTCTGACGAGCCTGAGACAGAGAAAATAGGGGGAAAGGAGCAAAAGCCAAAGCATACAGAGATGTCAGAGTTCAAAAAGGATGCTAAAAGGCTGTCCACTGATAACTGTACTTATTAACCTGCTGTGAGCACCAGCTCAGTTCTGAACGCTTGGGAATTCATAACTGAAACATTCATTTATGTAAAGTTAACAGTATTCATTAGCAAGTAATTCTTTGCTATTCTTTTTCATATTTCTATTTCTCAAATCTGAATGTTCAGGGGATCCAAACATTCTTTTTTTTTTATTTACTTTTAATTTTTTTTTAATTTTTGTGGATTTCATACAATACATCTTAATCATATTTAGCCCCCCTTCCTATCTGCACCCTCTAGAGCCCACCCGCAGGACGTTATGCTTTTTGTCATATATGTTAAGGCCTATCAAGTCAAGTCTACATACTAGAGTCCCTCAGTGTGAGTTCACCCACTGGAGCCTGGTCAGCCTGTTTACAGTCACTCCCTTAAAGGAGATCAGCG
Source organism: Eospalax fontanierii (assembly GCA_035773235.1). NCBI lineage: Eukaryota > Metazoa > Chordata > Mammalia > Rodentia > Spalacidae > Eospalax > Eospalax fontanierii. The sequence goes on along the minus strand of CM069539.1, from coordinate 64,933,258 downwards.
CTCCCTCGCCCAACACTGATCAGCTGCCAACAGTTCCTCAGCTAAACTGTGGCCTCCGGCCCATTTCCCCAGTTCTATGCTGATTTTCGTCTGATTAAAACATTCTTAATAAATTATTTTAAGATTATTTTACTTTGAATGTGGGGAAATCCACACTTGTCTGCTGAAATGTTTGAGAATGCTGAAAAGTAAAATGGAAAGGGAAGATCTCAGCCATCTCTGCTTCTTTGGAGTCACCCACCACTGTAACGTGGTATGTATTCTTCTTTGGAGTCACCCACCACTGTAACGTGATATGTATTCTTTTGGGTTCTTCCCTTCTATGAACATGCTTTATAATGTTATCTGCCCAAATCTGAGATAATAACAGACTATTTCATAAGATCTTTTCAAGTACTCATATATGGCAAAGGTTTTCATTGTTGACAAACATTTATTTCAGAACTATGCCCTCCTAGAAAGAATGAATAAAATTAACGCTACTCCACTGGTATACAATAGGTATGACTATTTTGTAGTCTCCAATAAGATATTATATTTTCATACATGTGTATGTGTATGTGTAAATCAACATATATAAACATGTTTCAATATATAATAAAATAAAATGTGATGTAATATATAAAATATATTTTAAAATATGTGCTGTGTATGATATAGGCATAAAAGATTATCAAATAGCCTTCACTGGTTCTTCTTTTTTAATGTTGAAGTTTTAAATTACTTTCTCATTTTGTTTTAACTAATACTCAGAAATTACAGGGTATCATGATAATCTGATACATATATTTACTGCATAATGTTTAAATTCAGTTAAACATTTCTGTCTCCTCAGTTATAATTTCTTTATGGTAAAAATATTCAACTTCCTTTATTTTAACACTGAAGTACACAGGACATAATTATATATTATTTTTGCATATAATTTTACTTCATTTGTAAATATCTATGTCCACATATTCTTAGGTAATTTGTATATTGGACATCTGACATCTTCCATTGATTTGAAAGGAATGTTACTAAAACATTACAGACAGTAGTTTATTTTTCACTTGCTATAATATATTACTCATTGTAGTATTTATTTTTTAATTTTAAAAATATTTTTATTACATTTATTTTATGTATATGAGTGCATTGCCTGCATGTATGTAAATGCACCTGTGTCAGGCAGTGGCCCCAGAAGTCAGAAGAAGGTACTGGATACCCTGGAACTGGAGCTCTGGACAGTTGTTAGTCACCTTGTGGGTTCTGGAAATTGAACCCAGGTCTTCTGCAAGAGCAGCTAGTGTTCCTAACTGCTAAGCCACCTCTCCAGGACCTACAGCATTTATTTTTATAGTCTACTTATAATGTCAGGAAAATTATTTTTAATAGCCATTTTCAAATGAAAAAGTGGATTCAATACTGAAATAATACATCGTTTTGGCTCATATAATCAATAATATTAAGCAAAGTAGCCACTGCATTCAGTCAAGAATCTAAAGCAATACTTTTAAGACATCAACAACACCCAATAGCCAGCATGCTAATTAAAAGGTGTTAGAAATTATGTATGTATGTACGTATGTTTGTCTATGTATTCAATGCAGCGTTTCCTGTGCTCTGGAACTTGCTATATGTATGTAGACCGTGCTAACCTCAAATTCATGATCCTGAGGCTTCTATATCCCAAATACTGTGATTAAAATCATACTCAGCTCAGAAAAGAAATATCTTTTTAAATATAATTCGTTGGTTAGCCAAATAAAATGATTAAAATTTAATTGTCTCAGCATGTCTGAAGCAGAACACAGGATTTAGGTAACTTAGAGGATGGTCCGTGGAAAAAATTGAAAGAGTGGTATTATTTACTTGCTTGTCAATATTGACTACTGTGCAGCATTAGCACACTGCCGACACTATGAATGCATCAGTTTGTAACTGCTATTACAGGTACATAGAAAGCTTGTTTTTATTTGGCATATATATATTTTTTAAGCAGCCACATTACTTAACACTCTAATTGCCCACACTCATTTCTTAGTTGATTAACTATAAAACATTTTGATTTTGCCGTTTCCTTCATCAGTTATATCCCATTTATTTTTCTTACTCCATTACAAAGCTAAGCACTAGCTGAATAATATAAATGAGAATAATAGTGATAATAATACTCTATCTTTTAAATAATATCTCTAAAAAGCATCATCATTATTATGATATCCTAATGTGTTAAATAGCTTATGTGTGTGTATAAGGTTATATGTGTATGTGTGTGTACGTGTGCATGAGGGTGCAGGTGCACATGTGTATATATACCTGTGGAGGCCACAGGTAGATGTCGGGTGTCTTGCTCAGTTGCTCACCACCTTATATTTTGAGACAGAACCTCTATTTGAACCAGAAGTGCACTGATTGGCTAGTGTGGCTGGCTAGCAAGCTCCAGGGATTCTTAGGTCTCCACCTCCCCAGTGCTGGGCTTACAGACATAAACCACCCCGCCTGGCTTTTGTTTGGGTACTAAGGGTCTGAACTCGAGTCTTCACGCTTATATAGCAAGCTTTTACCAAATGAGCCAACTCCACAGACTCTGAATATTTTTCACATTAAAAATATTCTGCAAAAGGCCAGGCACATTCCTGTAACCCAGCATTTATGAGGTAGAAGCAAGAAAATTTGGAGTTAATGGCCACCTTCATTTAAATTGTGTGAGGCCAGTTTGAGAACCATGGCATTCTGTTTCAAAAACAAAAATAACTCTGTAAGATTCAATTTGTCAGTATTTCACAAAAGATTTTTGCTTCTGAAACTATATCCACATGAGCTATTATTTACTAAAGACTTTTAAAATGTCATCCAGAATTTTAAGCATTCTAAAGTCTATTAAGCCTTGACAATGCAATGTAGGTAGTTGATTTACATGAAGAAACTGAAGGACAACAAGGCTAAGTCATTAAAGAACATAGATAAGAGCAAAACTAGCAATCTCACTAAGTGCTAGTTCTTTCAAAGTTTGAACATCAATGTTACATTCTTTCCAGGAAAAGAAATATGAAATGACCAATTCGATTCTAATACTCTCTGGAACATGTTATACAACACAGAAACTACATTAGTCCAAATGATCACACCCACTGATTTAATTTAAACTCAAATCTATTTAATTAACATTAAGTTTGAGAGCTATTTTCCTTTCTCTGCTTTTGCTCTTACATTTTTGTCTATTTTTGCAGAGATTCTGATGAAATGGTTCATAAGAATTTATGAATTTAGGACAATATCTAACTATTTTACCTAGTAACCTATAGACCAAAATTGATAGTCAAAGGGTAGAAGCTGACCATCCACCAGGAAAGCTAGGTGGATGATCTGGGGTGAAAAGGCGCTGGCTCCTGCACTATCAGCCACTCTAAAGACAGTTCGACCTCCTGGACAACCAATCAGACAATCCTGTCTAAGTTTGGGAGCAGCAGTAAAATGTCTGAACACAGGGGCACAAACATGTCACTCCCTCTCCCATCTCACTCTGCCCTTCCCCTCCTCCCTGCTTGCAGGCCACCATCATGTGAGCTGCTCTGCTCCACCACACTGACCCTGCCTTGGCCCAGACCTCAACTGCAGCTGTCTGAGAGGATCCACCCAAATTGCACCAGAATGCCTGATCCACTTAAACAGTGAGATGACTTTTGAGAGCATAGTCCAAACATTGTATCATCCTGTTATGAACTTTGTGTTATGGAGTATTTGCTTTACTAAATCAAGATTTTTTTTTTTTTTTTTTTTTTTTGGTCTTTTTGAGACAGGGTCTTCCTGAAGCCACAGTTGGCCTGAAACTGGCCTGGAACAGGTTTGCACGACAATCTTCAAAAAAGGAAGCAAGAGTGAGTTTGTCAAAAGAATCTATCAACAGATACTAGGGGAGATAGAGCTCAGAGTTGAGACCCCTGGCACACATATAGATCCAGGTGGGCATTGTGTCTCAGCACTCATTATCAAGAGGCAGAAACAGGAGATCCCCAGGCAATAAGACTGGCTAAATAAGCTGAATGGGCAAATTCAGGGTTTAGCAAGAGATACTGCCTCAGTAAATAAAGTGAAGATCAACCAAAGACACCTGGTCTCTGGCTTACACGTACATACATGTGCTGTGTGCATCTGCACATACATGTACCTACTCATGAAAACATGCATTTACATATGTACACACATCACACATATACACATGTAAGATATAAGAATACAATAGTTTTAACACTGAAGAACAAACTTGAAGGTTAATTATAGTTAAAATTAAACAACAGACAGGTCTCTGCAAAATACTGGGATTCGTTTAAAAAAGATGTGAGAAAATAGACCCATGTTCACGAAACCACTGTTTCTTATAATTAAAGCAATTATCAATGCGAAAGGCCCTGATACATATCCACCAGTGAACAAGTTTCTCTATGTTCACATCATGCTAACAACCTCTCAAAAAAGGCCCAGGTTTAAAACAGAATGGCTCATTGGTTAAATGCTTATTTCATAGTTTTCATTCCTCTTCAACAATCCCTAGAATGTTCAACATACACATACACCCTGTAGGCTCTTTTCATTGTATTTAATTTCCATATAACAACACAGATAGTTTAAAAATATATGAATAAAAAATAAAGTGAAATCTTAGTTTTGATATACATATACAATTTTAGAACAATTTTTAAATAAGTTAGCTTTGATGATAAGTCATTTCTGTTGAAGTTGAAAAAAAATACCAGATAAGCCACGTGTTTTTATCAAAATATTGCCTTTGATATAGGTTGAATGAACATTCATGTATAGAAGAAGTTAAATACGATTTTGCCTGTGTTGGATAAAAGAAACATGAACTGTTTAAATTACTGACAGAAAGATTCTAAAACATTCATTCAGAAGTAAGAAAAGATAAACTCCAGGGCTGGAGAAATAGCTCAGCAGTTAAGAGGACTGGCTATTCTTGCAAAGGACCTGGGTTTGATTCCCAGAACCCACACATGGCAGCTAGCAACCACCCATAACTCCAGTTCCAGGGGATCCAACACCCTCTTCTGACCTCTGCAGGCATTGCAAAACATGGATGGACTTACATGCATGCAGGCATTGCAAAGCATGGGTGCATTCACATGCATGCAGGCATTGCACTCATACATATAAGATAGAAATAATAAATATAATAGTTTTTTAAAAAGAAAGAAAAACTAAACTCCAGATTGTCTATCTCAGGTTCAATATACACTTTTACAACAAGATTTCAAGCTAATTAAATTTAATAAGTTCTATGAGATTATTTTCTGTGCAATGTGAAAATAGTAATTAAGAAAGAAATGATGGTATCTTAAAAATAATTCACGTACTCTATAGAATAATGATATAAATGTTCAAACACACTACGAAGCTGGTAACAAGTAAACCACATTATAGAGGTGAGGGAAGAATGGAAGGGGCAGCTTTCTTATAAAGTTCAAGGGTGAATCTGAGGGAAGAGGGATAACCTAGAGAAAGAATGAACTTACGAAGTTTGTAAACTATGAAAAGAAGCTCAAAATCAAAGAATTGTGATGTTTTAAAGCTAGCAATCAGGGCTGAAGAGATGGCTCAGCAGTCTGGCTGTTCTTGCAGAGGACTCTGGTTCAATTCCCAGCACTCATATGGCGACTAACAACCCTTAGTAACTCACTGTTCCAGGGGATCCAACGCCCTCCTCTGACCTCAACAGGCCTTGAATTACATGGGTGCACCTACCTACGTGCATACAATAAACTCCTACACATAAAGTAAAAATAATAAATTTATTTTTTAAAAAGATAGCTAGTTGTCAAATAAACATAAAACATTTACCTTATTTTCTGTTCCCACATCCAAAATGACAGGCAGACAATGTTGTGGATTCACCCCGCCACATGCTGTGTACAGGGCCAGTTTACCTACGGGGATGCCCATCCCATTACAGCCAAGATCTCCCAAGCCAAGAATACGTTCTCCGTCAGTTACCACAACAGCCTAGAATTAAAAAGAGAATCTATCAATGGATGTCTACAAAACCTGAGGCATAATTTCCTGGTCTCTCTTCTTCAAATTAATGCTCTGTGAAATATTAAGCTACCAGAAAACATAAATTGAATATATTCAGAAGTTGAAGGTTTTATAATAGTCATTGGGGAAGGAAATAGGGAGATGAAATAAATTTGAGATATATATTAAGCATTATATAAAATTATACAGATCACATTACTATAAAAAGAAAAGAGGTATGCAATAAAAATTAAAACAACCCAAATAACTTACTCTTCCATCAAGAGAAGTAAATGGAAAAGTACAGAGAAATAAGAGCTAAAAGTGGAAATAAAATGAAACCCAGGGCAGCTCTAAGACTCATCAATTCCATCTTCAGTACATGTTATGGGAGTTAAGTATTTCATAATTGCTGGGTAGACTAGGGTATGCCCTGCTCTGAAATGCTCTGACCTCTGACTTCCAGAAGCACCTGAGGCTGTTCTGTTATTGAAATATGGCCTGTACAGTCTGTTATACCTATTACCTGATGAATGAACTCCACTAGAGATGATAAATTTTGCTTGGGTTACTTCTAATTATCTTGAATACTCATGAATCATAACACTTTAATCATGTAGAGTTTAATATATATGTTAATATCACCATTAGAATTAACACATGCAACATCTTTATTCTGTGATTCATGGCCATAATATAAGCTAAAGCAAACATAATTTATTAGATAGCCTAAAGTAGTGCTCTCAAAGTAACCGTGGAATATTAGTTGCTTGACCCCAAATGATGCAATTAATCAAGCTTCTCTCTCTTATTTATAAAAAGATATAATGATAAAAGGGATGATTTGACAGATTTCTTTTGCCTACTCCAAACTTATTAGTGGATGATTAAACATAGCAGATACAATAAAGAAGCTTACTTAAAGAAATTTAGATGCCCAGTACATTCAACATAAACATATAATCACTTATAATAAAATATTAATAAATTAAACAAAAATAGCGTGAAAGTATCTAAATAGTTTTAGAATAATATTAATATACCATCCAAAGGTAAAAGATATAAATTAGGTGCTATTCACTGAAAGTGCTTCATATAGTAATGAGAATTGTTAAGGTGATTTAAACTGTTTAGAGAGAACAAACTGCCTCGGTGCAGAAACCTTGATAACTTACCTTGACAACATCCTCTGGCCACGCATTCAGAATTGAAGCAATATGCCCTCTGTCATGGATACTAATAAAGAGGCCTCTGGCAGGAAAAAAATAAATAAAAGTAACTCACTTCAAATCTGTCAAACTACTATGAACATTAACAAAACTTAAATGCATTCATATACTTTCATTGTCATTACAGTACTTAAAAGTTATTTGTTAAACAAAGGAGCTTAGAAATCCTATTACTAAGGGGTTGGAGATACAGTCAGTTGGTAGCATGCTAGCCTAGCACGCATAAAACCCTGGGTTCAAACCCCAGTGTCACACTGAACTGGATGTGCTGACACCGGGGAATCAAAGACAGTGGGACCCCTGATGCTCACTGGCCATCCAGCCCCGCTGAGTTAGGGAAGCGCAGACTGAGACCCTTCTTAAAGGATTAGGTGGAAGCGATTTAGGAAGACACTAAACAATGATCTCTTTGCCCCACATGCACATGCATGCACATATACACACATACACACAAGCACACACCTACACAAACACATATACCACATGCATATCTACACATACACAAATATTCATTATTTTTATATATACAACTTAAAAAACAGTATCAGTTCCACTCATAAATCCACTCAGCTTTAAATTAAATGAGATGACATGTAAAAGCATGGTGTGGTGGTTTGAATGACATGTTCTCCATAGACTCCAAGTATCTGGACATTTCTAACCCTAGTTGGTTGGCGCTATTTGTGGAGGCTTTAGGAGGTGTGGCTTTGCTGGAGCAAGTATATCACTGAGAGTGGGTTTGGAGGGTTCTTAAGCCTTGCCAGAGTTCTAGTCACTCTGCTGTCTGCCTCCTTGAAGACGGGATCACTCTGCTTTTCCGCTCAGCCCACCTCCTCCTCCCATGCCTCACCCACCATTATGAACTCTCAACCCTGGAACCAAAAGCTCAAATAAATTCTTCCTTCTACAAGTTGCCTTGGTCATGGTGTTTATCACAGCAACAGAAGAGTAACTAACACACATGGTGAAAGTGTTATGAAGCATACACAGGCACTCCCAACGTCGATTCCTCTTTGCTCATTTCTGCAGCATGAGGATGAGCACAGGAATCCAAGAGGGCTGAAGTGACTAAAGCCAACGTGTTTCCCGTGGAGCTTACCTGACTGATTTGTGGCCCTCATTGGTTTTTTGCAACTCTGTTATTTCAACCTAACTAAGCTTTTAAAACATCACCACATTTCCTATGAAAGTTTAACAAGCAGTTTTAAACATTAAAGTACTAAAATTTTAAAAATGTAAATGCTTGGGGCTGGAGAGATGGTTCAGTCATTAAAAGCACTGGATACTCTTACAAAAGACCCAGGTCTGATTCCCAACACATACATGGCAGCAAACAACCATTTATAATTCAAGTCCCAGGGAATTTGAGACTGGGTCACACGGTATAGCCTAGGCTGCTGTCCTCCTACCTCAGCCTCTACAATACTGAGATCCCAAGTATGTACTACCACACTTAGTTATATACTTAAAAGTCAAAATACTCCTAGAAATAAATGTTCTGTGTTTCCTTGGAGCCCAGATGTAAAGGCCTTATAACTGAGGCTCTCATGGCCACAAGGTTGTAGAGTGGATAAAGAGAAAGTATTGTTTCCCTGCCAGGAAACATAGTAACTTTTGCAGTTTTCTTTCTAATTGTAACCAAGATTTACCTCCAGGAGCACTGTATGACTTGGGTGCACCTATCTACATTCAGGAAATACACTCATATACATAAAAAAATAAATAAATAAAAAATGTTTTATATTAATTTAAATTTTTTTGCTTTAGAATTAACAACATAGAATGATAGGCAAATATAATTTAATGAATGAGGCAACTATCTTTCTTTTTTAATATTTTATTTATTATTATTATTATTGTTTTATGTGTATGAGTGTATTGCCTGCATGTGTATAAGTGCACTCATGCTGTGCAATGCCTGCCGAGGCCAGAAGAGAACGTCAGATTTCCCTGGAACTGCAGATATGGATGGTTGTTAGCAGTCATTTGGGTACTGGGACTCAAACCCAGGTCCTCTGCAAAACCAATCAGTGCTCTTTAACTGCTGAGCCATCTCTTCCACCCCCACAACCACCTTTCTATATAACATCAATTTAAACAGAGAATCCTGCCAACAAGAAACCACCTGTTTCCTTATAGTAAGAAACTCTTCCCTTCTATGAGCAACCATTCTTCTGACTTTCATGGTACATTTCCTCTGGAGTTAATGTGTAGAGGTGTGTGTGTGTGTGTGTGTGTGTTCATATATGTGTACCTCACACATGTATATTGTATATGAAGGCCAGGGGGCAACCTTAGGTATCATTCTGTGGGAAGCCAGCCCGCGAGCTTCCACATATTGCTTGCTGCTTGCATGGATAAAATGGCCGCAGAGGAGATAGTGCACCTGGATGTGGGCATGGCTTGTTGTGAGAGTTGGCTTGCCGCCTAGTTTTATGGCGCAGTAAAAATTTATGGTTTCCTTTTCCTTGTTTTACTAACTTGCCCATTGTGCAAATGCCACGTATAATATGAGGGAGGGTCTATGCTAAGGGTATATAGTTTATGGCCCAGAAAAGGAAAGGGGAAGAAGACAAAGAACATTTACTGTAAAGGACCTGAATAAACTGTCTCAAGAAGAATCCAGTGTCGTGTCTTCCTTGCTGGCCGAGGCAGATGCGACATCATTCCTTAGGTATCATCCACCTTTTCTTTTAGACAGGGTCTCTCATTTGCCTAGAGCTTGCCAAGTAGGTAATGCTGGCTGGCCAGTGGCCCAGGGATCCAACTATGTCTGCCTCCCCATTGTTGAGAGTGCAAGTTCATGCCACCATGCTGGCTTATTGTGTGGGTGCTGGTGATCCAACTTAGGTCTGCATGCCTACATACACACTTTACAAACTGAGGTGTCTCCCAAATCCCTAATCCAAATTTTAAATCACAGAAAACATGTAAATCCAGACATACACTATACTGACATGCTAAGTATATTGTATTATATTACAAAAATAAGTGCTATAAGAAGAGCTTTGATGATTGGCTCATAAAATATTAATTAAGCTGACACTAAGTTATGTCCTTTCCTGTTTTATTTTTTGTTGTCTCACATTAACTCACTGTTTCTTCTGAATGATAAGAATATGTTTATAATTTCTATATATCTTTAGATCCCACCAAACTCAAACTGACCCAATGTAATCTTAGTTGGAAGGATATCAACAAATAATTGTAAAATTATAATGAAGTATTTAGGACTAACAGATGAATTTATACTGAATAATATAATAGCAATATACCATTGATATTTCTTAGGAGCCTGTAAATTGGTCAGGGTTTTCAAATAAGAGTATTCTCAGAACCAGGTTCATTTTTAAATAAAGAACAATGAATGATACCAAAATTAACACCAATTAAATGTCAAGATTTATTATACATAGGCCTGGGTTCAGCTTCTTTAGAAGAGACATCTGGCCACCCATAATCTCTTGCAATAAGTAGAGTTTCATTCAGACCAAAATGCTTACTCTTGGAAAGAGCTCAATAAATCAAAGATCTGGACTGGCCCACCAAAGCCAGGCATTTTAAGAGTTATTCATAATACTCCCTGGAATGTCTCCACAATCAGAAATGTACTGGGAGATACAAAGAGATTGTTTGCACAGAAATAACTCATACTTTCTGGCATATAATTCGATATGAAAGATCAATACTCAGTACACATACATATGCACATATAATTATATAATAAAATTTTGACAAAGAAGTTTTTCATATCTACACTTTAAATGAATGGAATTACAATGAACAACTTCAGCAGTACTGGGGATCAGAGTCAGGGCCTTGTGCATGCTAGGCAAACCCTCTACCACTGAGACATCCCAGCCTAAAAACCTTCTTATTTCTTACCATCTCTGCTCTTGTTGATCAATTTGTTTAAAATATTTAATTTCTATTCAAAGTATGTTAAACCGACCAATTGAAAAACTACTCAGTTCATCTCAGAACTGGGAAAATTTTTAAATGCAGATAATTTTTCCAAACAAATAGCTCAAACTTTTCTCATAACCTCTTAACATATATATTCTACCCTCAAAACAAATTTGGAAGACAAGATAATCTTCTTTTTCATGCTGTCTCAAATAATATCCCTAAGGAATTGCATATCAAAATGGAATTCATTTTATAACATGGAACTTTCTATTCCAACTAGATATATTTTCTTTTGGAAATGTGTTTCAACGCCTGCTCCTGAGTCAATGGAGGAGGCAAGAACAATATAATTTTCTGAAATAAACCTTTTTTGCATTATAAACCTGATTTTTTTTGTAAATAAGAAAACTGTATTTCATTTTTCACAATAGGTAAGCAAACATTAGTAAGCCCTGAGAGTTAACCAAAGTTGAGTTGTACAACATGACTCAGCTGGCCAGAGTGATGACTCGGCAATTAAGAGCACTGACCACTCTTACAGAGGACCTGGGTTTGATTCCAGGTACCCACAAGGCAGCTTAACAACTGCCTGTAACTCTAGTTCCCCAGGATTCAATGCCCTCTTCTGATCTCTGCAGGCATTGCAAAACACGGGTACACATACACACATACAGGAAATACACTCACACAGAAAATAAAAAATAATAAATAAATAAATTTTTAAAGAGTACTCAAGAATAAAATGATCTGACCCTACTGCTGAAGCCAAGGGAAGTTGAGAGGATAGCTGGATATAGTAGCACACACCTACACACCCAACCCTTGGGAGACAGAGATAGAGGCACAAAGATTGCCATGAGTTCAAGGCTAGCCTGACCTACATAGTTAAAATCACTCAAACAAGAGAAGCCATCCAGAGGAAAATGTATGAAAGCATTAATGCAATTTTAATATACAGTAAAGTTTAAAATGCTTCTGAGTACATTACAAAGAATTTTTTTTTCCTGAACCACAGCCACTACATCCCACCATTACTGCAGTTTAATGTATTTCCTACAAAGAGAAGTAGCCTTCGTAATCATAACTAGAAAATCAATGACAGTTCATCGCTACCACTTAATTCTCGGATTAAATTCTCATATTTCACTAACTGTCCCAACAACAATCTGCTAGCAAAGGCGTGGACTCCAAAATCCCAGAGAACATTTAGTTGTCTCTTTGCTCACACCAGCTTGGAACTCTTTCCTTTGTCTTTCCTTGACTTTCCTAATCTTAATCCTTTAGAAGTTACAAATGTGATTTTATATAATGTGCCCCAATTTGAGTTTGTGTGGCACTTCCTCGTGACTAAATTCAGATTATACGCATCCTCTGAAGAATATCACAAAAATGATGCGTGGCTACTTACGATCAGTGACACCACTCCTGATTTGCCCCACTGCTGAGTACATTCACTTTAATCACTTGATTAGAGAGGCATCTCCAGGCTGCTTCTCCTCAGAGCACTCTCTTCTCTTTGTAATTAACATCATTATTTGAGGGAATTTTTCAGAACTGTACATTTACTATTTCTTCAGTCAAAAGTTTATTCATGCCACTGTAGGCTCGTTTATATTATTTAAGAGATTTTATTCTGTTGCACATATTTAATGTCCAAATGTTCCCATATACGTCTGGTGGGAGATTCTTCAATCAGCGTCTAGATTCATTTTGTTGGGTGGGAGTGTTCATGAGATGAGTTCTTACTATACTTCTTCCAGACTGTTCTTGAATTTGTGGATCAGATGAGCTCACCCTCAGTCTCCAGATCAGGTAAGACTATACGCAGAGATGTCACCGTACCAAGCTTCTGTGCCCTTCTGACATATCAGATTTTGAGTATTTCCTTACATTCTAGTATAATATATTCCAAACTCATCTTTTCTTAATGTTAGTTTATTTTCTCGGCTATTTCACGATATGATTGGTGAAAATTGTATGTATTTAAGAGAATATGTGTGGGTGCGTCTCCATCTCCAGCACGGCTGTTGTGCTCCAGCCATGCCAGAGAATGGAGGACGATGGAACGGGACCTCAGGTGGCTCAGAGTGCGGCGGGAGGAGTTCCCTCCCGGGAGACTACGTCGGTGGGTAATTCGGTTATTAGAGCCAATGCAGGGGCTTATATAGGGAAGCCTCTCTGACCGTTACAGAAGGCGGGAAAGGTGGGGTGTTGGGGTAAAGGCAGGAAGGTTGTGGAAGTTCAGGAATGAGGAAACGAAACCCAAAAACCTGGTTCTGGTCTGGGGTGGGGGAAAGGAAGATTTATATCACATCAGGCAGAGCAGGTCAGACACCTGCCATCCCTTTAGGGTATCTGCAGTTGCTTGGCTTGCTCAGTAACCAGATCCCCACATCTCCCCCTTTTTTTATATATATAATGGGGAGGTATATAAGGGCCCAGTAAAGGGAGGAGCCAGGCCATGAGGGGATTGGCAAGCCAGGGGGGATAATGGGTTTTAAGTTCATATTTGAGCTTATGAAAGGTATAAGTGAGAGAATTTATAGTCTCTCAGTTAGCTATTTGTTTTTTCACATTCCTCTCTTGAAGAGGTAACATTAAAACCTTTTAGGAATTAGATAAGAGCCCCCAAATACTTTAAACATATTTGGTCTTTGATATAGAGTAGGCTGCTGAAGGACACAAGGATAGTTTCTGCTCTTTTGGGGTCTTTTTACCCTAAACTGCCTAGCCAAATTCTACCTCCTATTCTCATCACACCACCCTCTGAAGAGGTCACCCTAATTGCCAATAGGGAATTGGGGCGCAGACCGCTCTGGCTTCTTCAAGGCTGAATAGGGTCGTAGATTGTGGCAATAGGGGTACCCCTTCAGTGAGTCTACCTAAAAGACCCCTGAATTGCATAACTGTTAGCTGTAGGGGAAAAGAAAGTCCTTGACTGGTCTCTGGAAGATGAAATTAAAATAGTCCAGAACAGAGAAGAGTTCAAATGTCCAATTCAAAGTCCATTAGAATATCTTGCTTAAGGACTTTCAAAGGCTTCCATCTTTTGGGTTTCTCTTTGTTTTTCTTTTTGACTGCCAAGGCTGAACTTGAGAGTCTTGCAATCAGGATTTGTTTTCAGGCACCTTGATAGCTGGAGTAGCTAGAATCAGGGTGAGTTCCCTCCCAAATGGCTTCTAGACAGGGAGAGAAAAGAAATTATTTAATTTTGGGGTTAGAACAATGGTGGGCTTGCCTTTCTTGGCCACAGGTATGCACTGCAGTGTTGAGGTAGGCCAAGAATTGAAGTCTTATATCTGAGTGGCATTTTTTTATTAAGAACAAAATTATTAGTGAGAAATTGTATAAATAACATCTTATATAGACTTAAACCTAATGTCTGGGAAGTGTAATTCCTTACAGTCTTAAAGAAGTATACTAATCATTTTAATTTTTTGGTTATACTTTCCTTTTGGGTGTTTAAGATCATATAATTTGGCCCAAATAAACCAACTTAATTTGATTCTTAAGGTCAGTTGTGTATCTGTTCCTCAGGGGGATGACATGGGCTTGAGAGGAGCTTCTGACTCCATAGGCCTTTGTTTTACCAGTTCCATCTATGTGAAGATAAGTCAGAAGGTCTTGCTAGACCATAGTTTCACTTTGAAGCAAATCAAGGAAACATTTTCCTGTGCTGACCCTCCTCTTTGCAGACTGGACACTGGTTCAAGTCCTTTTGGTGGAGCCTCCACGAACTCCCGGAACAGGAGGACAGGTGACTCATCACATTTACAGGACATTGAGAGATGCCCCATAGTTCCCTGGAACTTAGTTGACCTTGGAGGGCAAGAGACAAAAAATTGTCCCTTTTAGTCCCTCTGACCAGATTAGAGGCCATTAAATATGGTAGTTAGACACCCAAGGAGGTTAGTTCCACCAATACTGAACTATTAATTACTATATGTCATGTAGCTAAAGCTTGGACAAAAGCCAAACATTCTTGAATAAACTGTGACTAGACATATATTTTGTTTCTTAAAGTATTTGACTGAACTATTACTTTAGAAACTTTAAGACTATGTATATATTATTTATCAAATCCTTTCTATAACATATAAACTTAGATCTTTAATCACATGTATAGACATCTTATACAAAAACCCCTTTTAATAAAATATACATATTTTTTACCTTTTTATTTTCTTTTTTTAAGATCATGAGACATAATAACATTAAGAAAATTTTCTTCCTGGGTGCATTAAGGAATGTTTATTTCCTTTCTAGGGTTCTAGTATCAAACCAATGTTTGATTATATTAAAGTTCACCCTGTGGAATGAATGACTTTACACATACAGATGGGTGAGGTGTTACTAACAGGTATATAGGTAACCTGAGAGAAGATGCACCATAGTAGCATGGATGTTGATTTTTTTTTAAATATATAACCTTATAGATCAAGTCCTTTTTTTTAGCCTTTCCCAAATTTCCTCCCCAAATGCAGGAGACCATTGTGATTAGGGCAAAATTACATACAGCTGGCTGGGAAGAGTAGCTGGATACTCAGGTGGGGGTCCAGCTTACTCCTCCTTCAGTTGAAGAATACAACCATTAGCAAACCCAACTGTGATGCACTTTTGTAAGTAGGCACAGCTGAAGTCACGAGCATGGCAGTTACTCGACTCAGGAGTGCTGTGCAGTATCATCTTAATAAAGAACATGGGATGTAAATTACACACATAAGATAATGTACATTTTACTTTATAAGTTTTTAGTAAAACCTTATAGAAAACATAAAAACCATTAAAATCCTTTTTACTTTATCTATTTTAGTGAGTTGGTCTACCAAAACCTTGCTTTAGGTCTGGAGAATGTAGATACTAGATAGAGAGAAGCAATTGGTACATAGTAATACATTATCAACTTGAGTTTAGAATTTCCAGTATAAATCACTAACTGAGGAATTTTTGACAGAGGGTGCTGTCTGTTCATACATTTGCATTAGTCTGTGTTAGTGACCTTTATTGTTGTAAGAAAATAGAGAATTTTATGAGTTACTTTTGTTATAGACATTTTAAATTATAAGATGAATAATTATAACCTTGTTGAAATTAGTTTATCTCTTAGTTAATTTTAGTAGCACAGTGACTTTACTCAGAGGCTGTATTGTTTTCCTTTTACAGTCAGGGGGCCAGCCTGAAACTAGACAAAGTCATTGCACAGGAGAGCTGTTAAGTTTAATCATTACTAGTATAAATGAAAACATTTGTCCTTCTTATAACTTGTATACATTTATCTAGGCAGGAGAGTCTTTCTTCCGCCAGGTCCTTTATCTAGAACAGGATTCCATTAATTAAAACAGAAGAATTACTATTAAGCCATAATAAAGAACATAGAAAATAATGATACCTAAAGGAACCTGGAAAGAGTTGATACAAAAATGTTTTTCTCTTTTAGTTTGTCTAGGACATTGTAACTAGAAAGTGAAAAGCAGTGATGCTCAGGACATGGAAAAGCAAGCTTGAAGCAACTTAACATCAGAAAAACAGGCTTTGAATCATAATGCAAAAAGCAGGAATTAAAACCAGTGAAGGCCGAATCTCATATCTCCCATCCAAGTAGGCTATTCCTCTTTACCTCCCAATTGCTGTAGCTGTTTCCTGGTAGCAGCTTGTCTCCTGTAAAGTTTGGTACTGGAATACTGCAAATTTACATGAGTTTTATAGGTTTAGCCATCACAAAACGTTAGCTTACTTTGTACCTAGCTAGTCTTGGAGGTCTATGGCTAGAAAAACTTTTTTAAGTTTCCATTTAGAAACTGACAAATTTATTATGCAAAACAATATAAGATTTTAAATAGTTACATTTAGAAATCAGTAAATATACCATATAAAGATGTTACAATCCAAAATAATTTCCTTTATTCTACCAGATAAAGATGTTATATAAACAACAGAATTTAAAATAGTTCCTTGTAAAAACAAGTAAATGCATAAGACAATGTAAAAAGAGTCATTTAAAAACCAGTAAATACCATACTAAAAGTTAAAATTTAAAATACTTTTAAATGTATTAACCTTGTGACAAAAGACCATGTGAGAAATCGCTTGCTTTTTTATGATACCATCAAGAATCCAAAAATGAAAACCAAAGCAAAAACATAAATTGCAAAAGGATTAGGACATGTGATTAAATGTCTGTGGTCCAAGGAATTCCCAGATTATCATGATCTTTTGGAATTCTATAGAACCAGTAAATTCCTGGGTGTGGATTTTGGATTATGCAATGTGGCTGGATTGAGATGGCGACAAGGTCAAGCAGGTCAACGCCATTTTGAAAATTTTTGTCCAAGGTGGCAGTCAGGCCATGTGACTGTCACCATATTGATGAAATTACGCACATAAGATATGGAGATGAGACCACATGGTTTCCTCTCTCCTAGTAAGTCACTATACATTTAAAAGTAGCGACATTTTGACATTTTTGGACTCACTCTGGCCCACGACTAAGCAATCACAACACTTAAGACAAAACCAAAACAGACACAGACAGTAACACAAGCTGGATTATTGCCAAGTCACAGAAACAGGATCTGACACAGGAACCAAAAATAGACATGAAAACTCTAGGCTAGCCATTTTTACATATGTTTGGTGCTTACAGGTGCCTGAGGTTTGAGGACTGAGCTCAGTCCTCACCTGCAGCTTGATAGAAAAGACCAAAGTTAGAAAGAAACCGTGCCTGTCCTCAGGGTGGGATGGCGGGGCCGAAGCCGATGTCCCTCGTGGGGAGCACTCACCTTCTTCAGCGCGTCCTGGAGTGTCCCTTGTTCAATCGCCATTGTTGGTCTCTATCCACTCACGTTGGGCGCCATTTGTGGGTGCGTCTCCATCTCCAGCATGGCTGTTGTGCTCCAGCCATGCCAGAGAATGGAGGATGATGGAACGGGACCTCAGGTGGCTCAGAGTGCGGCGGGAGGAGTTCCCTCCCGGGAGACTACGTCGGTGGGTAGTTCGGTTATTAGAGCCAATGCAGGGGCTTATATAGGGAAGCCTCTCTGACCGTTACAGAAGGCGGGAAAGGTGGGGTGTTGGGGTAAAGGCAGGAAGGTTGTGGAAGTTCAGGAATGAGGAAACGAAACCCAAAAACCTGGTTCTGGTCTGGGGTGGGGGAAAGGAAGATTTATATCACATCAGGCAGAGCAGGTCAGACACCTGCCATCCCTTTAGGGTATCTGCAGTTGCTTGGCTTGCTCAGTAACCAGATCCCCACATCTCCCCCTTTTTTTATATATATAATGGGGAGGTATATAAGGGCCCAGTAAAGGGAGGAGCCAGGCCATGAGGGGATTGGCAAGCCAGGGGGGATAATGGGTTTTAAGTTCATATTTGAGCTTATGAAAGGTATAAGTGAGAGAATTTATAGTCTCTCAGTTAGCTATTTGTTTTTTCACATTCCTCTCTTGAAGAGGTAACATTAAAACCTTTTAGGAATTAGATAAGAGCCCCCAAATACTTTAAACATATTTGGTCTTTGATATAGAGTAGGCTGCTGAAGGACACAAGGATAGTTTCTGCTCTTTTGGGGTCTTTTTACCCTAAACTGCCTAGCCAAATTCTACCTCCTATTCTCATCACACCACCCTCTGAAGAGGTCACCCTAATTGCCAATAGGGAATTGGGGCGCAGACCGCTCTGGCTTCTTCAAGGCTGAATAGGGTCGTAGATTGTGGCAATAGGGGTACCCCTTCAGTGAGTCTACCTAAAAGACCCCTGAATTGCATAACTGTTAGCTGTAGGGGAAAAGAAAGTCCTTGACTGGTCTCTGGAAGATGAAATTAAAATAGTCCAGAACAGAGAAGAGTTCAAATGTCCAATTCAAAGTCCATTAGAATATCTTGCTTAAGGACTTTCAAAGGCTTCCATCTTTTGGGTTTCTCTTTGTTTTTCTTTTTGACTGCCAAGGCTGAACTTGAGAGTCTTGCAATCAGGATTTGTTTTCAGGCACCTTGATAGCTGGAGTAGCTAGAATCAGGGTGAGTTCCCTCCCAAATGGCTTCTAGACAGGGAGAGAAAAGAAATTATTTAATTTTGGGGTTAGAACAATGGTGGGCTTGCCTTTCTTGGCCACAGGTATGCACTGCAGTGTTGAGGTAGGCCAAGAATTGAAGTCTTATATCTGAGTGGCATTTTTTTATTAAGAACAAAATTATTAGTGAGAAATTGTATAAATAACATCTTATATAGACTTAAACCTAATGTCTGGGAAGTGTAATTCCTTACAGTCTTAAAGAAGTATACTAATCATTTTAATTTTTTGGTTATACTTTCCTTTTGGGTGTTTAAGATCATATAATTTGGCCCAAATAAACCAACTTAATTTGATTCTTAAGGTCAGTTGTGTATCTGTTCCTCAGGGGGATGACATGGGCTTGAGAGGAGCTTCTGACTCCATAGGCCTTTGTTTTACCAGTTCCATCTATGTGAAGATAAGTCAGAAGGTCTTGCTAGACCATAGTTTCACTTTGAAGCAAATCAAGGAAACATTTTCCTGTGCTGACCCTCCTCTTTGCAGACTGGACACTGGTTCAAGTCCTTTTGGTGGAGCCTCCACGAACTCCCGGAACAGGAGGACAGGTGACTCATCACATTTACAGGACATTGAGAGATGCCCCATAGTTCCCTGGAACTTAGTTGACCTTGGAGGGCAAGAGACAAAAAATTGTCCCTTTTAGTCCCTCTGACCAGATTAGAGGCCATTAAATATGGTAGTTAGACACCCAAGGAGGTTAGTTCCACCAATACTGAACTATTAATTACTATATGTCATGTAGCTAAAGCTTGGACAAAAGCCAAACATTCTTGAATAAACTGTGACTAGACATATATTTTGTTTCTTAAAGTATTTGACTGAACTATTACTTTAGAAACTTTAAGACTATGTATATATTATTTATCAAATCCTTTCTATAACATATAAACTTAGATCTTTAATCACATGTATAGACATCTTATACAAAAACCCCTTTTAATAAAATATACATATTTTTTACCTTTTTATTTTCTTTTTTTAAGATCATGAGACATAATAACATTAAGAAAATTTTCTTCCTGGGTGCATTAAGGAATGTTTATTTCCTTTCTAGGGTTCTAGTATCAAACCAATGTTTGATTATATTAAAGTTCACCCTGTGGAATGAATGACTTTACACATACAGATGGGTGAGGTGTTACTAACAGGTATATAGGTAACCTGAGAGAAGATGCACCATAGTAGCATGGATGTTGATTTTTTTTTAAATATATAACCTTATAGATCAAGTCCTTTTTTTTAGCCTTTCCCAAATTTCCTCCCCAAATGCAGGAGACCATTGTGATTAGGGCAAAATTACATACAGCTGGCTGGGAAGAGTAGCTGGATACTCAGGTGGGGGTCCAGCTTACTCCTCCTTCAGTTGAAGAATACAACCATTAGCAAACCCAACTGTGATGCACTTTTGTAAGTAGGCACAGCTGAAGTCACGAGCATGGCAGTTACTCGACTCAGGAGTGCTGTGCAGTATCATCTTAATAAAGAACATGGGATGTAAATTACACACATAAGATAATGTACATTTTACTTTATAAGTTTTTAGTAAAACCTTATAGAAAACATAAAAACCATTAAAATCCTTTTTACTTTATCTATTTTAGTGAGTTGGTCTACCAAAACCTTGCTTTAGGTCTGGAGAATGTAGATACTAGATAGAGAGAAGCAATTGGTACATAGTAATACATTATCAACTTGAGTTTAGAATTTCCAGTATAAATCACTAACTGAGGAATTTTTGACAGAGGGTGCTGTCTGTTCATACATTTGCATTAGTCTGTGTTAGTGACCTTTATTGTTGTAAGAAAATAGAGAATTTTATGAGTTACTTTTGTTATAGACATTTTAAATTATAAGATGAATAATTATAACCTTGTTGAAATTAGTTTATCTCTTAGTTAATTTTAGTAGCACAGTGACTTTACTCAGAGGCTGTATTGTTTTCCTTTTACAGTCAGGGGGCCAGCCTGAAACTAGACAAAGTCATTGCACAGGAGAGCTGTTAAGTTTAATCATTACTAGTATAAATGAAAACATTTGTCCTTCTTATAACTTGTATACATTTATCTAGGCAGGAGAGTCTTTCTTCCGCCAGGTCCTTTATCTAGAACAGGATTCCATTAATTAAAACAGAAGAATTACTATTAAGCCATAATAAAGAACATAGAAAATAATGATACCTAAAGGAACCTGGAAAGAGTTGATACAAAAATGTTTTTCTCTTTTAGTTTGTCTAGGACATTGTAACTAGAAAGTGAAAAGCAGTGATGCTCAGGACATGGAAAAGCAAGCTTGAAGCAACTTAACATCAGAAAAACAGGCTTTGAATCATAATGCAAAAAGCAGGAATTAAAACCAGTGAAGGCCGAATCTCATATCTCCCATCCAAGTAGGCTATTCCTCTTTACCTCCCAATTGCTGTAGCTGTTTCCTGGTAGCAGCTTGTCTCCTGTAAAGTTTGGTACTGGAATACTGCAAATTTACATGAGTTTTATAGGTTTAGCCATCACAAAACGTTAGCTTACTTTGTACCTAGCTAGTCTTGGAGGTCTATGGCTAGAAAAACTTTTTTAAGTTTCCATTTAGAAACTGACAAATTTATTATGCAAAACAATATAAGATTTTAAATAGTTACATTTAGAAATCAGTAAATATACCATATAAAGATGTTACAATCCAAAATAATTTCCTTTATTCTACCAGATAAAGATGTTATATAAACAACAGAATTTAAAATAGTTCCTTGTAAAAACAAGTAAATGCATAAGACAATGTAAAAAGAGTCATTTAAAAACCAGTAAATACCATACTAAAAGTTAAAATTTAAAATACTTTTAAATGTATTAACCTTGTGACAAAAGACCATGTGAGAAATCGCTTGCTTTTTTATGATACCATCAAGAATCCAAAAATGAAAACCAAAGCAAAAACATAAATTGCAAAAGGATTAGGACATGTGATTAAATGTCTGTGGTCCAAGGAATTCCCAGATTATCATGATCTTTTGGAATTCTATAGAACCAGTAAATTCCTGGGTGTGGATTTTGGATTATGCAATGTGGCTGGATTGAGATGGCGACAAGGTCAAGCAGGTCAACGCCATTTTGAAAATTTTTGTCCAAGGTGGCAGTCAGGCCATGTGACTGTCACCATATTGATGAAATTACGCACATAAGATATGGAGATGAGACCACATGGTTTCCTCTCTCCTAGTAAGTCACTATACATTTAAAAGTAGCGACATTTTGACATTTTTGGACTCACTCTGGCCCACGACTAAGCAATCACAACACTTAAGACAAAACCAAAACAGACACAGACAGTAACACAAGCTGGATTATTGCCAAGTCACAGAAACAGGATCTGACACAGGAACCAAAAATAGACATGAAAACTCTAGGCTAGCCATTTTTACATATGTTTGGTGCTTACAGGTGCCTGAGGTTTGAGGACTGAGCTCAGTCCTCACCTGCAGCTTGATAGAAAAGACCAAAGTTAGAAAGAAACCGTGCCTGTCCTCAGGGTGGGATGGCGGGGCCGAAGCCGATGTCCCTCGTGGGGAGCACTCACCTTCTTCAGCGCGTCCTGGAGTGTCCCTTGTTCAATCGCCATTGTTGGTCTCTATCCACTCACGTTGGGCGCCATTTGTGGGTGCGTCTCCATCTCCAGCATGGCTGTTGTGCTCCAGCCATGCCAGAGAATGGAGGATGATGGAACGGGACCTCAGGTGGCTCAGAGTGCGGCGGGAGGAGTTCCCTCCCGGGAGACTACGTCGGTGGGTAGTTCGGTTATTAGAGCCAATGCAGGGGCTTATATAGGGAAGCCTCTCTGACCGTTACAGAAGGCGGGAAAGGTGGGGTGTTGGGGTAAAGGCAGGAAGGTTGTGGAAGTTCAGGAATGAGGAAACGAAACCCAAAAACCTGGTTCTGGTCTGGGGTGGGGGAAAGGAAGATTTATATCACATCAGGCAGAGCAGGTCAGACACCTGCCATCCCTTTAGGGTATCTGCAGTTGCTTGGCTTGCTCAGTAACCAGATCCCCACAAATATGTATCATTCTTTTATTCTAATAACAAAAACCATAAAAGTTGTAGATATCAATGTGGTATACATATGGGTAATGTTTAAAGTAAGTTAAATATATCTTTATATCCACAACATTTATCAATTCTTTGTGGTAAAAACCTTAAAAATCTCCTCTTCTGTTTCTTTTAAATGTATGAAAGATAATTATCTTATCTGTAGTCCCCATACCATGTGATGGCACCCAACCAGCTTCTCCTCTACATTCTTGGGTACAGCTGGAACCCACAATTTACACAGTTCTGGGTCCTTTGTTGAAGAATGGCTCTAGTTCTGAGTGCTCAGTGTCTTGTTACCAGAGTGCCCAGGCTGCAGCATGTGCACAAAACATACTTTAGATTTTTCACTGTGTACACGTAGGTATATACATACACACACTCATCTATTTCTGTATCTATATACTGAAACCTGTATGTTTGAAACCCCCAGGACAGCCCCTTTTGCTTTTCTCCCTTCAGTTTTCACTTTTCACTATACAGAATACTAGCTCACACTGTACTTAGCATGTATGATTATTTGGCCAGTCCTCTGCTATGAGCCAACCTCCTCCCCTTCCCAAGATAGACCGGGAATGAGTAGATAGCCCACTTGCTTTACTCAGAGTCTAACCTCCAAAGCAGGTAACCTTCATATACCCTTCACAAACTCCAAAATAAGCCAGAATTATCAGTATGACATGGCATGTTTTTTTTAATTAAAATTTTTTGTTTAGCTATGATGTGGTGATTAAATCTGAAGAACGTTTTTCTTGGTGATATCCGCAGACAGTGAGTGATCTATTCCTTTTTCACCTCCTCATTAAATAGTACCACATGCTGTCGTACACATGATAAAAAAGGTCCCATTTGTGAATAGAAAACAAGGCAAGGAAACACTGTAATTATCAGCAGCCAGGATGGTCAGAGGAGGGTGTACAGAAACCAGGCTGCACACAGGCATGCCATCCTGGGCGCGTGTCAGAAGAGCGCTGCCTGCGATGGGTTTGCTGTCCATGTCTTCAGAGAACTTTTGCAATGACATTTCTTATTTCAGTGTACATACAAGTCTGACTTTTACATGAAGGTTAAAATATGATTTGACAACCTATAAGGCCTATGTCTCAAGATGTGTGAGAAGTGAAACCTGGACTTTTACCTCAATGTGGGTATACTTAACCCTGCTGAATCCCCTACACTTTCAGGAGAAGAATGAAGTTGTGCAGTGCAAAGGGGTACACTTGAATATAGATGCCACCTCTGGGGCACAGGGAACCCAGCACTGAGCTCACGAGAGAAAGCTACAACATTCTACTGCTCTAAAGGGATGCCACCTAGTAAAATCTTTAGGTATTAAATCTTTTTTCATACTCTGATATTCTTTATTGTTTTCCATTTACACCAGTAAAACAACTAGGTTCTTGTCGTTCAGATTTTTCACTTCTTCCAGTATACAAAGTTCTGCCTCAATAATTGTTTTTCTATAGTTTAACATTTTGATGTTGTCACAACTGTTTTATGTAAAATTCCAGCGTAGTGTATGAGGTAGATATGTGAAGTTCCACGTCACTCCTTTCTAGGTATCATACCTCTGACATGATTGTGCTTTGGTCTCATTAATATCTATAATCTTTTGATACTTGCTTTACTTTTTCTTTCAGATTATCATGCTACCCTTACTGATTCAACTAGGTCTTATCCATTCTGCCAACATTTTCCTTTCAGTACTGAGACTTAATCTAGGACCTCACACATGCTAGCCAAGCACTCTACCATCGAGCTACAGTCCAAGACTTCTGTCAACAAGTCTTAGCTCCTTTGCCTATTTCTCTTTCCATCATACCTTTTCTGAAAACCTCAACATCTAAATTAATCTATCTACTCTGTCTTTTCTTCAACTCCTACTGTAGTGTAGTGCTTTATAAAGGCATCAGTCAGGTAGGTCAGATCCACTGAAACCTTCTGGTCTCAAGTGTCAATGTAGTCATCACAACTAACCTGTCTTTCTTAAGTACCTCCTAGTGGCTACTCTTGGACCCTGAACCAAAGCTACTTTCTACCTGCGCCTCACTCACTCCCAACCCTCTCTCCTTTCATTAGATTATCACACAGCCTTCGTTTACTCCAAACAGAAACAGAGACTCAGATGTCCTTCTGGCTGAACTGTTTCATTACAGCATTAGCAGGTAAAATGTCCATGACCCTATTCTCTAGTCCTGTTAGTGCAGACAGCTGCCTCTCTTTTACTGCCCCTAATCTTCAGTTTCTTCACCCTTTATGTGCTGGCTTTTCTGCTTTTCAATGTCTAAAGCGTCTCTTTTTCATTCTAATAAACAAGAAAGGTACAGGGAAATCTCGCTTTACTTCAAATCTTGGACTCACTTTCACTGCCCCCTTTGTCTGAGCCCCCTTTGTCTGAGCCCCCTTTGTCTGAGCCCCCTTTGTCTGAGCTTCTGCTACTTCAGATGCTCCCTCCACCCTTGGCTTCTCTCCTGCTTTGGTTCCCACCCTTGCTCTTGGCATTTGATCAATTACTTCTGCCTGAGAACCATCTAGTTTCCAAGTCTTGGTCATTTTTCAAGCATTCGTTTAGGCACCCTTCCAGAACCTCTAGCTGCTCTGTATTGCCAGTCTATCTTCTAATTGCTTATCACGGGCAGTTCAAGTGTTAGCTTCTCTTACAAACATTTCCTGATTCACATTCTCAAGCTGAGTTTAGAATCCCAATACAAACCCACAGAAATGATGTTTTTCTCCACCATAATACTCTCACAAAAATTTTCACTTTCTTATGTTTTTCAACTAGTTTACAAATGTTTGAAGTCAATAATTTTCTATTTCTCACAAACATTGAAGGAAATAAATGCAGTGATGGGAAGAGAAGAGGAAGACAGGCTGGAGAGGGCGCAGAGGGCGAGAGCGCGTCCTCAGGGACCTGAGTTCGATTCCTCAAATCCGCAGTAAGCAGCTCATAGCCACCTGGATTTCCAGCTCCTCAGGACTGATGCTCTTCTTCCTCTGCAGACACCGTAGTCACGCGCCCGTACTCCCACACCCGCACACGTAATAAAAAAAGATAATATTTTTAAAGAGGAAAGGAAAGAGGAGCGTGGTGGATGAAGGTGGTCAAAATGCACTGTATGTATGCATAAAATTCTCAAAGAATTAATAAAAAATATTATACCTTTTAAAATAAAAAAGAACCTCTGAGGCCAATCTGGTCTACCTATAAGTTCCAGGCCATCGAGGGCCATGTAATGAGAGCCCGTCTTTAAAAAAAAAATCTAAAGAAAACAAACAAACAAAAAACAACAACAAAAAGCCTCTGTCTCAAAAGACCAAAGCCAAAGATTAGGAATGTACCTCAGTAGTATCAGTAGTACAGCACTTGCCTAGGATACCCAAGTTTGATACCTAGCACCATCTAAAAAGTAAATATGTAAATAAATAAATTAAAAAGATGTTGCCTTAAAGACATATAGGTAAAAAGACAAGAGCTAAAAAATACACATTTATTACAAAGAGTATATAAGTTACTTTTTTCAGTACTGAACCCAGGGCCTCTCACATTCTAGGAGAGCACTCCAACACAGACTCTACTTCCAGCCCCTTTTAGTGCATATTTTGAGACAGATTATCATTAGAAAGCCTGGGCTGGCCTTGAACTCACTCTGTAGCCTAGACGGACCTTGAACTTGTGATCTTCTGCCTCAGCCTCTCAAGTAGATTGATTACAGACCTGAATTACATCAGGTAGGGCTAGAACAATTATTTGTAAACTATCAATCAAGAACAAAACCTTACAGGGCTGGCGGGATGGCTCAGTGGTTAAGAGCACTGGCTGCTCTTGCAGGGGATCCAGATTCAGTTCCTAGCACTCACATGGCAGTTAGCAACTGTCTATAATTCCAGTTTCAGGGGATCTAATGCCTCTCTTCTGGCCTCCACAGGCATTGTATGGTACACTATGTACATGTAGGCAAAACACTCATACATATGAAATAAAAATAAATTTTAAAAATTAAAAAAATAAAGCCTTACATAAAATGTAAGTAACTCACACTTGCTTTGGAAAGGCTCTTATGTATTAAAATGAATAACTTTAGAAAGATGTGTTCATACTGTCTATGGTAGAACAGTATACAAAAAAATTGTACAAGTACCAAATACTTGTCAGGCACCCATCCTTCACATCCTGCCTGAGTTCCCAAATTCCACCAAAATAGAATAATTACTTAATCTCACTTTTAGGCTGAGAGTTCAGGTTGCCTTCCAAAAATTACAAATAACAGAAATAAAGAGGAAAAAAAGCAACTCTCATTTTCAAGGGGAAATGCATACAATCCAACTAACATTTATTGGCAATGTAAAGAAAGCAATCTCTGGGTTACTTGATGGCTATGGAATGAGAGTCCTATGGAAGGCCAATATAAACTATGAACTGGGATCAAGGGAGGAAATAACAGAGACACTCAATGATGGAAGTGCAGCAGAATTTCCATCAGGGT
The DNA here is from genome assembly GCA_035773235.1 of Eospalax fontanierii. Classification (NCBI taxonomy): domain Eukaryota; kingdom Metazoa; phylum Chordata; class Mammalia; order Rodentia; family Spalacidae; genus Eospalax; species Eospalax fontanierii. Next base: position 64,905,475 of record CM069539.1, on the reverse strand, counting down.
AACACCACTGATGGGTATGCAGAAGTCAAATGCTCTACAGATAAGAAATGTCAATGAGAAAAGTGTACAGCATAATTCAATTACATATTAGGACTTGCCCCAAGGTTCACATGATGTCTAGCCACACTGCTTCAGGATTCCAAGTCCAAAATCTTTAGGGAGCCTCTATCACTACTGTAACAACTTCCATTAATCGTGCTGCTGTTGCTATGAGCTACCAGCATTTACTCTATCCCTTCATTCTCATTTCTCTGGTAAATAGCATCCTTGGACAAGAAGAGCTTCAAGGTGAAGCTGTGCTTTCAAGTTCCTTCAAATTATGAAATGACATAAAACCTGCAGTCTTAACTCTGGGCCTTTATCCAAAATGTCTTTCCTTTTGCTGATACTTAACACTGTAACTATATTCTTACAGACCACTTTATCTAAACCAAACATTAAATGATCAAACCATTCAATCAATTAGTTTTATTTCTTCTCTAATATTTTAAAAGACTGGCAGAGATTCATGTACATATGCAGATAATTATAGAGATAGGCCTTTATTAACTAAAAGGAAAAATGCTTGGAAAATGTCCCTGGTTTTATTTAATTTTGTTATTTGTCTGTTTTCTGGTTTTCTTCTTTAGAGAATACTTACTGATATACAAAAGTTTATCAACAGCAGAGGACACGGAGGAGAGGGGAGAGGAAAAGAAAGAGAAGGAAGATGAGGAGGAGAAGGCATAAATAGGTAAATATTATCCACATGTATAATTCGACAAACCCTCTGATGTGAGGTCACTTCTAAAGGATTTACTAAGGGATATGGCTATGGCTATATCTGAGGAAACTGACCCCTCCAATCCTTTCTTATAAACCAAATGACCACCTTCACTCAGGTTTAGGATATCCTTTCACAATTAAAATTTACACTGCCACTGGAAATCCATCAGTTATTCCCTGTAAGTATAGCATGAGTGAGAAATAATCCTTAAAGGACTCCTGATGAGCCACCACAATCCAATGGCTATTTTCAAGCCCACAGTTACATAGACAAGCCCTGTCACCAGTGGGTGATAAAATAAAACATAAAAGACGTGAATATTGGAAAAAGATTTGTAGCTTGTAGGGTGACTTGATAATCTGGGGAGGAGTTAATAGAGGGTAGAGGGTAACAGTAATCAGAATGGACTAAAACCATCAAACAATAGATTTAATTTTAAAAAACCTTTAAAAGTGGTGTCTACATCTCCTTTACAATGTTACATGGTGTCTATAACTGTTCTGACCAACAGAATATGGCAAAAGTAACACTGTGGGCTTCTAATTTTCTATCTCTCTTCCCTGCAATGTATGTGTTAGGATCTGGTGTAGCTCTCCAAAGACAAACCAACTTGGGCAGATTCTCCATCTTCTGTAACTTTTAGTAAAAGACCTGCTCCTATCTCATGAAAAATAAAACACCAAATCATCTGTCCTAAAATTTACTAGACTGAATTGTCAAAAAGTACAAAAATTGTGGGGATTTTCTTGGAGTGGGTGAAGATTGATGTCCCCAGAAAATGGGGAGTGAACAGGTGGGACGTGGCCTGACTCTTGAGAAGACCGTGGAAGATAAAAGAGCCCTATGCTGAGACTGGTTTTTTTCAGGGCTGGAGAGATGGCTCAATGGTTAAGAGCACTGGCTGCTCTTGCAGAGAACCTGGGTTTGGCAACTAGCACCCACACAACAGCTAACTACTGTCTATAACTTCAGTTCTAGGGGATCCAACACACTCTCCTGGTCTCTGTGGGCAATGTACACACATGCTGCACCTAAATACATGCAGGCAAAGCACTTCATACACATAAAATAAAATGTGAAACTGGCTTTGTATCTCATGTAATTGGCAAAAAACATACTTTTCTAGCTACTCTCAATAGTAAATATGACCATAGGCAAGAAAGAAACCTTCAAAAAGATAAAAGCAGAAAAAAAAGTAGTTTTATTATGAATTGAACATTTTTGGGGGCTGGAGAGATGCTCAGGGGTGGGGTTAAGAGCACTGACTACTCTTGCAGAGGACCTGGGTTAAATTCCCAGTACCCATATGGTGGCTAACAATCATTTGTAACTCCAGTTCCAAGGGATCCAAAGCCCTCTTATGACCTCTGGGGGATAAAAAATAATAATAAATAAAATAAAATATTTTATTTTTTTTTTTTGGTCTTTTTCTTTGAGACAAGGTCTCCCTGTATCCCCAGCTGGCCTGGAACTCACTATGGAGACCAGGGTGGCCTTGACTCACAGAGATCTGCCTGCCTCCCCTGCCCAAATTCTAGGCCATGTCCAGCTAAATAAAATATCTTTTGAAAAACCAAATTGAACATTTTTCTGTAACTATTAACTATTTCTAGATATATTAAATAAAGCCTGAAGATGAAAATGTCAATCTCAGCCAGGCCTGATGGCACACACCTTTAACCCTAGCATTCAGGTAGCAGAGCCCCAGGCCAGTATGGTTTACATAGTGAGTTCCAGGCCACCTGGGGCTACAGGGAGACCCTGTTCAAAAAAATCAAAAAGAGAAATGTAGGAATTTGATCTCTATATCTCCATGTCTAAGAAAATTAATTAGTATTTGACACACCTGTATCACATGGTGTCTGAAAGCATAGCAGCAAACTTATTTCATGCACACTTACACACTTTCTGAAAGCATGCTTTGTTTCACATAAATCACAGCTTCCATTGCATGTAACAAAGTTCTATTACATATTAATCACAAAAATTTCTTGGTTTACATTTTATAGTTTACATCTTTTTCACTGTTGACAGTATGATTTTTATTAACCATACCCAAATGTCTCCCATAAATTATTTCTCAGTGATAATACTTTGAAAAAGAAGTAATATATTTTCAACTGATAAATGAAGTCAAAATTTTTCTGGTATAAAGTTTAATTTGCCTACAAGATCTGGTAAAGAAGACTGTTAGGGCCAATTAAATCATATGGCAAATATTCCCCAATAAGTGAATAACTTAAATAAACTAACCTACAACTTCAAGGTTGGAACAATATATAAGATAAATTTATTTTCTATTGAAAAAAGTCTGTACTGTACATATACTGGAATCAATGTTTCAATTTTTTCCAACCTAGTGAATTTATCAGATTAGACAGAATATAAAGTGAAAAACACTAAATATTGGTGAGCACTTGGAAACTCCTGTTAAAGTCATGGGCATACTCAGAAGCTGAACACATGAGGGTAGATTTGTGATGGGAGATGACAGCCTTTGCTGTTCAAACAGGCTTCGAATTCTTTGCTTTCAATTAATCTTAAAGAAGGATATAGCTGAATTGTCAATTAGAAGGATGTTTTCAGGTATCTTACATTTGATTTGGGGCCTGTGACTAGAAAACAGCTCTGAGAATTAAGTGTCTGGCTACAATGAAACTCGATTCCTATTGATTAAGTAACGTACTCCAGAGCTGGGTGTGAGGGTGATATCTTTAATCCCAGCACTCTGGAGGCAGAGGCAGGTGGATCGCCATGAAATGGAGATCAGCCTGGTGTGTATAGCAAGTTCCAGGCCAGTTGGGGCTACTGGGAGATTCTATCTCAAAAAGACCAAAAAAAAAAGGTAATTTCTATTGCATATTGCATGTGCTTGAAAAATTCTCCTTCTAACTATCATTTGCTACACATTAATATGTTTAATAAGTTAGCATATATTTGCTGTCAGAAGAATTAAATACTAGCAATAATCATAATTAAAAATTGAGTACTTAGAGCCTTACAAAGTCAATATAAATATGAATGTCACTTTACATACAGTTTTTTTATTTTTTGCAAAGAAGAGTAATGCTTGATCAACCAAAAACTTTCAGGCATTAAAAAGGATTATATTAGGAGAAAATAATGAATCAGAATCGAGCTGAAATATAAATTTGATGACACACATTAAGGTGTTTCTGTTAAAGAAAGATTTAATTGCCTATGCTTTCTAAGTGGGTGACAGTATATAAAATTATATTCTCTTGGGTACACTTAAATTATGTATGTGTTTTAAAATGTCAATGTTTTAAATATGCTAGAAACAACATTCTTTGCAACATTCAACTACATCATGAAAGTTTTTTAGGAAACGAGGTAAAAAAGGAAAAGAGAACACAGTATTAAGTCCACCCTTTTTAAGAATTTACAATCAGAACAGTGTGATGACTACCAATTTACAGTGCATACACTGACAGGTGTGCCATCTCAGCTCCCTGTATGACAACAAATATTCGCAACTCATAAGTGACTGGCCTCAGAATTTGGGAAAAATTGCAAAATCAGTTGAGTGACACACCAAGAATATATCTGTTTCAATGAGGATTAGCCATGATTTTAGAACCAAAGAAATAACATTTTCATTATATTTAAGATAAGATATAATATTTTTAAAGTTGTTTAGCATTTCCAGATTATTCTTACTAAGAGACTATTTGTGTTTTCTATAACATATTAGTAACTGTACAATTTTTCATATAGTATATTTATATACTGGCTTTTTTACAATGTTAAGCAAAGTAAGAAAAAGAAAGAAAGAAAAAAGTAAGCTTTTATCAAGATTGCCTCTTTAGAAAAGAGAAACCACCCATCAAGCAGAATGATAACCATTTGCTGAAATTTCATTTGATGGAATTCTCACAGTTACTCCAACATTCAATTGTGAACTAAATCAATAATTATTGAATAATCGTAAGTGCATTCTAGTATTTGACAGCATAGGGTTAACCAAAAGAATTCCATCTATCAGGCTCCCAAATATATAATTAATAAAGTCATGTAAGGGAAAAGGCATTAAGTTTGTGAAGATTTTCTTCATGGTGCTGGGGATTGAACCTAGGGAGTCGAGCATGCCAGGAAAGGCTTTGCCACAGAGCTAAACCCTCAGCAGAAGAATTATCCCAAAGACAATGTAAGAAGAGGGGGTATCAGACTTCAGATACTCTCACCACCTAAGGAAATAGCTTGTGTTGATAACTGAGAAACAAGGTGATGATTTTGATTTCTCTTCTTGTTTCTTTCCTTTTAAAATAAAACAAATAAATTGATAAAGATTTTCATTAAATCAACAGAAATTGGAAATAATAAGCAGTACAGAACACTCCATCCAGGAAAACCTGTACATGGAGACCGCAGATTCAGACAGTGAGCTTCAGTGTGCTCCCTAACCACAGGAGCCAGCCCACACTGCAGAAGGGTGGAGGGGGGAAGAGACCTTGATCAGGTGAGGCAGGTAGTATTCTTTAAATCATATGGACTCTCAGTCAAATGATATGACTTAGACTGGGAGGATCAAGAAGACTAACAAGTGTCTAGAACATGGGTTCGGAAGCTTCACTTGCTAAAGAAAACTAACATACTACCGGAGAAAGAAAAGAAAAAGAACAAGAACTGGAACTGTGGACAAAATACAGTGAAAGGTGCAGTGTAAAAATCTGAGTTAGGGGCTAGAGTGATGCTCTCGGCAGATAAGAGCACTAGCTGCTTGTCCCGGCCGGTGGGATAAAGGTGAGCAAGGACCCCAAAGGTACCTGGAATGAGTAGGGACAGACAAACACACAGAACAGACGACCTGGGAAACTTGTCTCTTCAGGCTGCGCACCTTTATTCTTCTATTGGGTATTTATACAGAGCTTTGGGGAGGCAGGAATACAGATGCACCCACACAGGAATGTGGTAATTAACAGAGACACTATCTCTAACCTTCAAAGCCAACCATAAGGTTGTATGCATATCAGGAAGGTGGCACTAAGAGGGGAGGCAGGGGCTTTGAACCAGAGGAGAGTGCTAAACCCTGGCACCAGTCAGGGCTTTCTTTGTAGCTCAGCTCCCGTGAGATAAAGAAGGTGAGCCATTTGGTCAGGCCCCAGGACATTCCTGTGAAGCTTAGTTATAAGGATCAAAGAATGAGTTTATCAACATTACCTACAGGTGGTCGCAGGGGGTGGAATTTTCCTAGAGTTGGTTTCTCTGAGATGGAATCAAACTATAAGCTGGCTGTTTTTTCTGACTTATGGCTTACAACAGCTGCTCTTGCAGAGGACCCAGGTTTGATTCCCAGCACCCACATGGCACTAACTACCGTCTGTAACCTCCAGTTAGGGGATCTGACACTCTCTTTTGAACTCCAAGGGCACTTCATGACATGAGTGTACCCACCTATAGGCAGGCAATACACTCATACACATAAAATTAAAATAAAGTATTTTTAAATTTAAAAAAATTTTTTGAGTTAGTTCTCACATGAGTGAAAGGATACCACTTGGAAAGCAAGGGGAAATGTTTAACTCTTAGAGGAGTTTGTCAAATGAGTGTCCTTTACAAAGGACACTGAAAATGTCAGACATTGATGTTAACAGGAGTTTTTACAAGAAGCGCCTCTTTTACTTGCCCTTTCTTCCTCATATAGACCTTGGTGAACAGAATATTGGGAGGTTATAAATACTTTTATAAATCAGCTAAAGAAATCCAAAATTATGTTTTGCAAAGGAAAGACTGTCTATGGTCAAAGTTTCAAACTGTGAGTTATATTCTTTACTGAGATGCTAATTTGTCTACTGACTGTGGAAGAGTTGAGGGAGCGAGAGGAAGGATGCGGCTTGTTCTGTTGTTTTGTTTGTTTGTTTTGCCAATTCAAGGTGGCAGTTAACACTTGTGCAATAGAAATCTTCATATATTTCCTAAGCTGACTGAACTAATTTAATGCATGAATAAGACTTGTGGCAACTTATTCATCTGTTTTCTAAATTATTCTCATCGGAACCAATGACAATTTCCTTTGGGTATGGAGTCATCTAAGATTTCATCATATCTCATTCCAATAAAAATACAAAGTCAGTGGCAAAGGACTTAGCTAGCATACATGAGGTCCTGGGTGTGGTTCCCAGAACCCCAAATAAAAAGCAAGAAGAAAAAAGTAGCTCTATGCATTGTTTGACATTGTTCATATTAGCGAGTTACATGTTCTTTAATATACGCAGTTTCCAAATTACACTCCAATAAAATTTTATTAGTGTAATTTTTATATTACTTAGGGCTATTTGTGCTCAGTTTTGTTAGATGCAAAATGAAAAATAATAATTGAGAAAAGAAATCATATAAAGATATCCAAGATGTTAACAATCACATTAGGAATGTCTTATAACTGCAAGATAATAAATTAGAAGCTAACTTTAATACAGAAAAAATATTGGCAAAATGAAGTCATGTCAGTGTCTTGCTTACTAGAAAAAAAAAGTATACGGAAAAAGTAACTCCCTGATATCAAATACATGTTTTCTAGTTAAGAGCTTTCTTGAGAAGCTCTTAAGGTTTAAAACTTTCCATCTGTCTTCAGAAATTTTGTATGTTCTTGGAGCTTCTACATGTGTACTAATATTGAGGTTCTACGTGTGTGCTAATATGGAGGTTCTACCTGTGTACTAAATTGGAGGCAGAATAATTCTCAACTGCCTTTCTGATCTCAACACACCTACTGATTTACCAGTGTGCGTGTGTGTAGAGAGGTGACTGCCTGCAAGCATGTAAAGGTCAACCCGCGGGTATAGGCCCCATCTCCTGTCTTTCCACCTCATTTAGGACAGAGGTTATTTTTGCTGTTGCTTAGGTTGGCTGCCCTGAGAGTTTCTGGAAATCTCCTGTCTCAGCCTCCCAGCTCCCATCTCAATGCTCCTGTAGGGGCACACTGGATTACAAATGATTGTGCTACTGAGTCTAGCTTTTACACAGGTTCTGGGAATCTGAAATCAGGTTGTCAGGCTTCACAGTAAGTGTTTTTACCCACTGAGCAATTCCCCCAGCCCAATAATGATATTTATATAACATAATTTGTACTTACAGAGTTTTTAAAACCCTAACAGTATAATTCTAGTTGATGATTCATGATACTCATATTTTCTACTCTTATGTTATAATATCACAAGTAATTATGTTCCAGTTATATTTATTGTAAGCACAATGTTAAACTAAACTTCAATACTTAGAAAAGTAAAATTCTATTTTATAGAAAGAATTTGATATTTGGGAACTGTGCATTCATCTGAGCTCCCGGTAAATCATTTTCTGAGTTCTGCTATATACCTCCTGTGGGGAAGCAGGTAAAAGGAAATGTCTTATTTAAACATAACAGAAATATTCATTTTACAAGTGAGGAAACTAAAGATTGGGAAATTCATGGTATAATAAACCCAAGATCACACAATTAATAAAAAAAAAATGCAGAGATTTAAGCCACACATTTTCAGGTCCAAAGCACACCCCAGTTTGGTACTATTTGCTCATGTTCTACCCACTAAATGAAAACAGTGCTAGTTCTACTGGATTCAAAGTTAAATACTACATAGATAAGCCTTACCACCAGAAAAAAAGTCAATAGACAGACTGACAAGAAAAGAAATGCGGTGAGCTCATGTAGTGTTATGCAGATTGGAAAAGTCCCCAGGTTATTGAGGCACAGTCAGCTTGGAGTGGGGTGTTAGATACAGTGGGAATAAGATAACAAAAACATACTGAATGGATGAGATTGATTCAACAGATAATCAAGAGACAAAATTAGGACTCAAAACAGAAAAGGAGAGTAGATTGTGACTCCTCTGTGGTGTTTCAGGAAAGCGGACAGGACTGTAGTGTACAGTTTAGGAACTCTTGAGTCCCTCAGGTTAGAAATGTTAGGCCAAAGCTGGGTAGATATAGCATTTTGTGCCGTGTAAGAGAAGCTACTTCATAGTTGTAAATATGAGCAGCAGGGTTAGGAAGAAATCTGAGTTACAAACGTTGACTTGGAGGTTCTTAGGTTACAAGTGAATAACAGAATTTACACAATAAATTAGAAACCAAGACCCAGAATAAAACCCTACAAAACACTGACATTTTAGTGGGTGGAATGGATCACTGGACTTAGCTGTACAGATTAAGAAGGAAATATATTATACTGAAGAGGGGAAATGTATCAGATTTAGGTCATGGAAATAAAATGTTGAGCCAATGAATTCATAAGGGATATAGAAAGGAGTATATGAGATACAGAATGTTTATATTCTTATGACCACTAGAGTGATGAGCCAAAAACACAGCTGGAGCCAGACTCCTAGGAGCAAAAGGCCCAGCAGGCAGTTATAGAGCTCCACACCCATATCAATAATATTTTAATTTAAACATAGGTGCAAAGAAATGAAGTGAATAAGATTTAGTGTCAGAATGACATATGGACTAGTTGACTCTTCCTCAGGGGAAAGAATTGGTTTAGGATGGACATGTGAGCGAACAAAGGAAAAGATCATAAAGGCACTGACTTGGGTTACATATCAAATGAACTATACTAAACCTAAAAGTTTGAGAAGTTTTCATGTCCAGCAGAGCTACTTATCTACAGCTGATATATTCAGAGTCAGTATAAATAGTGTTATATATCCATATCACCTTATATATCCATGACCTTATGACCACCACTATAGAGCTTAAGTCCATAAACAAATGACTGGTGCTGGCAACTGTGTTAGTTTACAGCCTTGCTTGATTTCCTTGCTCTGGATCCTAAGCGGATTAGGTTGACACAATTAGGATTGATGAAAGGGGAGTCAATACTGCAAATCTTCTTACTGGTCTTTCCAGTTCACTCCAGTCTCTAGTTTCCCACCTTTTGTCCATGTGGAAGTCAGAGTAATCATCTAAAACTTTAATTGTATACTATCATTCCTGTTTTAAATAGTTTAATAACTTTCCAACCTCTCAAGAGTTGCAATGAAACTACCACAACCAGGCCTTTACTACAAACCTCTTCTGCTACGCTGCTCTATGCCAGACTTTTCAAACATACAGTTCTCTCAGCTTCAAATGTTTGTTTGTTTTGTTTTCCACAAAGTGCCTCTGCAGTTTGTGTAAGCTAAAATATCATCTCCTAAGAGACACATCCCTAGCTTTATGATGAAAGGAAATACCTTTTATTATCACTGTCTTGTTCAATTCCTTTGTAACACAAACTATATCCATGCATTTCTTTGTTCATTTGAGAATTATCCATAAATTCAACAAGGTCAGGAAAGATATTTTTATTCACTCAATGCTTAGTAAAGTGTCTAGTACACAGTATACAATCTAAATTTCTTGTAAAGAAAAGTGGAAAATAAATAACAGGTTTTAAACAAGTGGCAGAATTTGGAAGAAAACAGTAAGAAGATTCTGGGAGAAATGTAATGTTAAATAATAGTATTTGACAATTTATAAAACTGGGTTTAAATGTTAAATTACTATCACTAGTGAACTTAATGTTAGGAACTTATAAAAATGACACTAGCCAGAGGGATGGCTCAATGAACAAAGGGCCTCGCTGTCAAGCCTGGCAACCTGAATTCAATCCCCAAATCCCATGGTAGAAGGAAAAAATGGATTTCCACAAATTGTCTAATTTCCACACACACACACTGAGCTACATACACACACACACACACACACACACACAATTAATTAATTAAATGTGAAAACTTAATGAAACCATAATAGAGCAGCATTCTCAAGAAATACCTACAGAATTAAGTTATTCACAGGCAGAAATACATGATAAACACTATAAAAACTTCATATTTCATGGAATAATATTTACTAACAAATACTTTTGAAAACATGAACACCAATTAGTTCATAAGGAAATATCCAAGAAGTTACACAACACAGGAAGCATTTCTGAACAGCTCAGACCCAAGGCAGAAATCATAGTCCAAAATAAGAAGGCTGGACTTTGTTTTGGGAAGCTATAACAACTAATTTCATGTGTCAACTTGGCCAGTCCCATTCCAGACGTTTCTATGAAGGCAATTTTGGAAGGCAGGTTTTAAATATAGCGTTATCTTCTACAATGTTCAGGTATTACAACCAATTGAAAGCCTTCCTAGAAAAGACTGGCTGCCTCTGAGAAGAGGACCTTCTGCCAGCATATGCCTTCAGGCTTCATTCAAACACAGCATCAACCCTTGGGACCCTGCAGCTCTGGCATAGCACTTTGATCACATGGAGCAGTTTTCTTGCCCTAGTCCTCAATCTCTCTCTCTCTCTCTCTCTCTCTCTCTCTCTCTCCCTGTCTCTCTCTCTCTCTCTCTCTCTCTCTCTCTCTCTCTCTCTGCAACTATAATATAAAGAATTAAGTACTAGAAATATGAATTCAAGTCTAACTCTATCCGGTAACACCTGAGTGATACTTTCCTTGGACTGTTTTCAATTTATAAAATAAGCATTAAAAAAATCAACACAACAATTACTAATTTACAAACTCCATCTTCACATATTATTTCCAAGTAAATGTGAACTCACTCAAAGTAAACATACATGAATTTACATAAGCACTTCATTTACTCATTTTTCATTGAACTTTTGCAAACTTCATATTTAGATCATATTTAGATGATCTTCTCCTATCCACACCTCAGTTACTACCCTCACCTGATTTCATCATGTCTATGCTGGGATTTTGTCTCACTTGAGCTTACATGGGACATGTGCATGCTGTCACCATTGGTGTGAGTTCATATGAGTAAATGCCTAGCTGTCTGCAAAATGCTGTTTTCTTGTGGTCATCCACCTTCCCTGGCTTTTACAATCTTTCCACCCTCTTCTACAATAATCTCTGAGCATTAGGAGGCAGAAGTTTGATATAGGTGTCATATTCAGGGATAAGCACTCTGCAGCCTTTTATGCTCTACATCTTGGCCAGTTGTGGTTCTCTGTGTTAATCACCATGTACTGCATAAGGAAACTTCACTGCTGAGAGTTGAGACACATTAATCAAGACAGACCTAGAAGAGCTTGCAGGCTCATTCAAATTCTTTTCCCATTCACTCATTTTAAAAATCTTAGAACTAAAAAGAGCCCAGGACCAGGTAGATAAAGTACAGAATTCTACCAAACCTTCAGAGAAGAACTAATACCAATTATTCCACAACATAGAAAATAAAGGAACATTCCCGGGGGCGAGGGGAGTGTGGAGAAAGTGGGGGCTCTAGGTGCTAGGGGGCAGTCTGATGGGCTGAACAGTCAGTCACTGTGAGAGTACAGGCCAGGGCTCACAGACACACCCGCTTGGCCTGGAGTCCCATTCCCTGAAGAGGAGGAAGATCTCTGCAAAGCTGTCTTAAGATGGTGCTTCACAGTTCCAAGAGGTCATCTGAGAAGAAGTAGACTTATCTATGAAGAAGGAATTAGAAACAATACTTCCTACAGCACCCTCACATGAGCTTGAGCATACCAAAAAAGATCTTGATAGATTTCGGAAGCAGTTTCATAGATTTTTGTAAGAAAGGGGACCTTCTCTGGATTTTCCCCCAATCCAGAGACCTTCAGAAGATCTGATTCAACCCTATGAAAAGATGAAGGGCAGGAATTTTCCTGATAATATATCTTCTGTGCTGAACAAGCTGGTGGTAGTGAAACTCGATGGTGGTTTGGAAATCAGCATGGCTGCAAAGGCCCTAAAAGTCGGATTGGCGTGGAGAATGAGAATACCTTTAAGGATCTGACTGTTCAGCAAACTGAACATTTGAACAAAACCTACAACACAGGCATTCCTCTCATTTTAATGAATTATTTTAACATAGATGAAGATACCAAAAAAATACTATAGAAGTACAATCATTGTCCTGTGAACATCTACACTTTCAATCAAAGCAAGTACTCGAAGATTACTAAAGATTCTTTACTTCCTGTAGCAAAGGATGTATCTTACTCAGGGAAAGTATGGAAGCTTAGTACCCTCCAGGGCATGGTGATATCTATACCAGTTTCTACAATTCTGGTTTGCTTTATACTTTTTTAGAAGTCAAAGGAGTATATTTTCATGCCTAACACAGATAATCCGGGTGCCACACAGATCTTTATGTTCTTAATCATCTAATGAATCCACCCAATGAGAAGCGCTGTGAATTTGTCATAGAAGTCACAAACAAAACACATGAAGCTCTAAAGGGCAGACCACTCAATCAGTATGAAGGCAAACTAAGACTGGGTGGAAACTGCTCAAGTATCCAAAGCACATGCTTATGAGTTCAAGTCTGTATTAAAATTTAAAATATTTAACACAAACAGTTAAAAGACTGCAGGAACAGAATGCCATTGATATGGAAATATACTGTGACTCCAAAGACTTTGGATGGAGGCTTGAATGTCATTTAGTTAGAAACTGCAGTTGGAGCTATGATTAAAAGTTTTCAGAATTCTTTTGGTATTAATGTTCCACAAAGTCATTTTCTGTCTGTCAAGACCACATCAGATCTCTTGCTTGTGATGTCAAACCTCTACAGCCTTAATGGAGGATCTTTGACTACCAGTAAAAAGCAGGAATTTCTTATAGTATCCTTGGTTAAATTAGGAAGTTCTTTTATCAAGGTTCAGGATTACCTAAGAAGATTTGAGTATACAGGATATGCTTAAATTGGATCACTTCAGTTTCAGGAGATGTGACATTTGGAAAAAAATGTGTCATTAAAGGGAATAGTTTTCATTACTGCAAATCATGGTGACAGAATTGACATTTCCCCCGACACCCTCCACAGCAGTGTGAGAGAACAAGATTGTATCTGGAAATGTTTGCATCCTAGACCACTGAAATGAAAGCTATTGTACTTTGTATTAATACTTTGTACTAATTATAAGCTTAAAAAGTTTCTTACAATAAAATGTCCTCTTAAGATTCTAAAATAAGCAAGTGCTTTACTGGGTTGTACTCCGCAGTGTTGATTTTAAAGTAGCGTGTTCTGCAATATGCTTTTATGTAAGGAGAACATGGAGCAATACTTTCTTTGAAAATCCCCCAAATTAGTTCCTCCTAAAGTGAAATATTATTTAATCTTAGAACTAGGTCAGCTCTGCTGACAGATCTTTTAACAGAAACCTCAATAATGATCACTTTGAATTACCTGTGAACATTCCCAAATTCCTTCTATGAAGTCAGCATTACTCTAATACCAAAGCCAGGCAAAGACCCAAGGGGGAAAAACAGTACAGACTAAGCTCACTGATGAACACAGATGCAAAAATTCTCAATAAAACACATACAAACTGAATGTAAAAACATCAAAAATATTATCCACCATGACCAAGTTGGCTTCATCCCAGAGATGTAGAGATGAGTCAACATACAAAATACATACATGCAATCAACCACACGAATTCATTAGATGCAGAAAAGGTCTTTAATGAAAATCCAACATTCAATTATGATAAAAGTCATAGAGAACATAGGTATACAGGGGGTATATCTCAACATAATAAAGGCAATGTACCATAAGCCCACAGCCAAAATTATACTAACTGGAGAAAGGCTGAACGCATTCCCCTTAAACTCAAGAACAAGACCAGAATGTCCACTCCCTCCATTCCTGTTGAAGATATAGTACTTGAAATCTTAGCTAGCTAGAGCAATAAGAGAAATAAAGGGAGAAGGGGGTACCATTTAGAAAGGAAGAAGTCAAAGTATCTTTATTTGCAGATGATTCTATAGATAAGCAATCCTAAAGACGCCACCAGAAAACTCCTAGAGATGATAAATACCTTCAACAAAGTTGTAGGATATCAAATTAACACACCCAAATGAGGAGCCTTCCTACACCAACAACAAACATATCAAGAAAGAAATCCCTATCACGATCTTTTAAGATGTTGAAGAAAGAAATTGAAGAAGATATGAGAAGATGGAAAGACCTCCCATGATCATGGATTACAAGGATTAAATTGTGAAAATGGCCATCCTACCAAAAATAATCTACAAATTCGAGATAAAATAATCTTAAACTTCATATGAAAATACAAAAACCCCAAGATAACAAATATAACGCTGAACAATAAAAGAACTGCTAGAGGCATTTACCATTCCTGATCTCAAATTATACTACAGAGCTATAGTAATAAAAACAGCATGGCACTGGCATAAAAACAGACACATTGATAAGTGGAACAGAACTGAGAACCCAGATTTAAATCCACACATTCAAAGCCACCTGATGTTTGATAAAGGAGCCAAAGATACACACTGGAGAAAATACAGCATGTTCAACAAATGGTGCTGGATAGAAATGGTCAAACTGGGTAGAAATATAGAAGAATGAAACTTGATCCCTACCTCTCATCATGTACAGAACTCAACTCCAAATGAATCAAGGACCTCAACATAAGACCTGATACCCTGAATCAGACATAGAAGGAAGGAAATACACTGGAATGTACAGGCACAGGAAAGAACTTTCTGAACAGGACTCCTATAGAGCAAGCACTAAGCCCAACAATTGACAAAAGGCACTATACGAAAGTGAAAAGCTTCTGGACATCAAAGGACATCATCATTTGAGTGAAGAGGCAACCTACAGAATGAGGATACCAGCTATGCCTCTGACAGAGGGTTAGTATCTAGAACATACAAAGAACTCAAAAAAAACTAAACATAAAAAATCCAACCCAATTAAAAAGTGAGACAAGGAGCAGAATATGGACTTCTCTAAAGATAAAACACAAATGGTTGAGAAATATTTATTTAATGTTCTATGTCTTTAGTCATCTGGGAACTGCAGATTAAAACCACTTTGAGATTTCACCTTACACCTCTTAGAATGGCAAAGAGCCAAAAAACAAACAATGACAAATGCTGGTGAGGATGTGAAGAAAGAGGAACTCTTATCCAGTGATGGTGGCCGTGCAAAACGGTGCAGACCATATGGAAATCAGTGTGGATGCCTCAACTGATCTACCACATGATTCAGCCATACTACTCTTTGGTACATCCTCAGAAGACTCTCTACCCTACTCCAGAAATACCTGTTCATCCATGTGCTCTGCCGCCCTTTTCATAATAGACAAACATTGGAAAAAACTAGATGTTTATTAACTGATGAATGGACAATGAAGGTGTGGAACATACACACAATGGAATATTATTCAGCTCTTAAAACTAAATTATGAAATTCTCAGGTAAATGGATAGAATTAGAAATAATCATTCTGAGTGAGGTAACCCAGACTCAGAAAGACAATTATCATTTGTTTTCTCTTCTTGCTGAATGCTATCTTTGAAATCTTAGATATGTGTTTCGACCTGAAAATTCAGAGAGGTTAAGAAAGTAATACATGACCATGGGTGTGGGGAGAAGCTCCTAGGAATGGTAGCAGACTGCATCGATATGAAGGGAGGAAGGAGAATGGTAACTATGAAGGGTCAAAGGGTAGAGAATGGGAGGACAGGGCTGAGAAGGGGTACAGGAAGGGCTAGGTAAGACCAACTCCACCAGGAAAAGCCGCTACCACTGCAGATTTTTCCCGAAGTACATATATCGCCAACATAAAAAGAGATTGAAAGGAGTCATCCCATAACAGGGGATATTACCCTTTCTAGACATCATAGACTAATGAATGCAGAAAAACACTTCAATGCCAAGAATGGACTCCCTCCCTAAGCTGTTGGCCAGAGGCACCACAGACCTTCAAACAGTATTAGCCATTGCCCCTGCTCATGGTTAAGACCCTGTTGGTGAAGACACTACATACATGAGCTGTAGAACAAACAAGGAAAAATCAAGCTGGTGCTGACTTCAGAACGTCATCTCCACTGGCTAGCATTCATAGTGCTAGAAGGTGCTATGCATGCTACCAGAAGGAAAAAGAATCATCCTTACCCAGCTGCGAACCCTGAGAACTACAATAACAACTGGCCTGGCCTGATAACCCTACCGGTGCAGTAGTGGCACAAATATTATGGGAGTAACTAACTACTCTTTAATTGGATTTCAGATCTGCTTCCTAGGATGGAGTCCATATCTTACATTGGGACTTAGGAACCTAATGCTGAACAGGTCATAGGCCACAGCCTAATACTACCTGTCCTTTAAATAGTTATATTAAACATACTCTTGATTTATTTTTATTTTATGTATATTAATGTTTTGCTTGCATGTATGTATGTGAACCACATGCATTCAGTGCCTGCAGAGGCCAGAAGAGGACACTGGATCCACTGGAACTGGAGTTACTGATGGGTATTAGCTACCATGTGGGTTCTGGGAACCAAACCCAGATCCTCTGCAACAACAGCCAGTGCTTTTAACTATTGAGGGATTTCTCAAGCCCTAAACTGACTCTTAATGACTTATTTTTATACCCATAAATCAATGAATCTCTTAGTTCTCATCAGAGAAGTTTCCTTATGCAGCAGATGGTGATTAACAGAAACCAAGAAGTGGCCAACGTGCAGAGAACAAGAGGCTGCAGACTATTATCCTTGAATAGGACACTTAGATCAAACTTCTGCCTCCAAGGCTTGGGGATCATTGCAGAAGATGATCAAAAAGATTGTAAGACCAAAGGTGGTAAATGACCACAAGGAAACAGTTTTCTAGACAGGTGATTGGTTACTCATACGAACTCAGAGAAATGGTGACAGTATGCACAAATCCCATGTAAACTCAGCCAGAAAAAAAAATCTCAGCATAGACATGAGGAAGTTGAAAAGAAGCTCCAACCCCACCCAAGGGAACTGTGGTGACCAATGTCTGTTGGCAGAGGCAGAGTCAGTTTCTTTCAAGAGCATGGAGCTCTTAGTACATCAACCAGGCTCCAGTGGATAGACCCACACTAAAGGACATTTGGAGACACAGATGAGACTCTACAGGCAGTTTTATTATATATATAATAGAGAACATTAAATTGGGGAGGGGGCAATAAGGGTACGTGGAGAAAGGGGAGGGAATCTAAATACCATCAAATTATTTGTATGAAAATCACAAAAGCAGGATGAGTTCTCAATTAGTTAACTATAAATAAAGAGATTGTGCTGATAAACCCACGGTACCGCCACAGTATAAACTATTGGAAAGAACCCAAAGGTAACACTGACCTCATCATACAGATGGTATTTATTTGGCAAATTTCAATAAAAATTAATTTCTCTGAATTGAAGAATATACTTCCTACATCTTTAGTTAGCTTTTTAAAACAAATTACCTCATTTTATAGTGCAAGTGTTTTCTTTCAAAAATAGCACTATTTTAAATATATGATCCTTTCAAAATTATTGTAAGCACCTCATTCATCTACCAATCATATTAAGAATATACACTACACTATTAAAAGGGAAACTTTGGTTAGAAAGAGTAAAATTCAGTAACTTTCATAATTTAAGCAGATAATTACATATCTTGGAATCTTATCAACCAGTTCAGAAATTTTACTAAACATAATATAAAATACCATGAAAATGTAGAATAAACAATATTGAGCTGAAACTGACAACTTCCCTTACCCTTTTTTTAAACATTCACAATCATAGCCACAAAATATTTTGAAAGACATAAATTCTCTCATGATAGTAAATACAGATTATTTTATCAAAAAAATTGAAAAAACAAAGCCCTGATTCTGAGGTGCACGTGGAAAGCATGTGAGGAAGGTTGGAAGGGATGACTACAGTGAGTGGGAACCCTGCTTTCTCTTCAAAGGCTGACCCGGATGCAGAGTGGTGGATGGGCTAACTCTGTCTCAGGGCAAGTATCTCCCTGCAGTGGCTAGGGAGAACACATAATCAAGAGTTTTAAAACAGATCACAGAAACAAATAGGTGAAAAATGCATCTAAAAATTAAAATTAGATTAGAGGATGTCCTTATATCAAATGAGACAATATCAACATTTGGCTTTTTATTTAAGTTAGGAAGTTGAAACCAAACATTACAGCAGGATAAAATGAAATGGAGTCAGGCTTTGTTTAGCCTCAGAGTTGGAATTTTAACCAACCAGGTGATTAAACCATTTTTAAATCCTCTGGTTTGAAAATATACTATTTTCAATAGTTCTCAAGATTATAATAAAAGTTGTAACTGAAATCTTTCTGTATTATAAAGCAGACTTATTTGAACTGATTGGTCAGGTGTACTTGACAATACGTTCCAAATTCCTGAAAGTACTCATTTGTAAGCTACTTTAAAAAATATTCACAGAATATTCTAGTTAAAGTGACCTTCCTTCTTCCTGTAAGTGCCCAAGGTGGCATGTGAACATGGTTCCTTACTCTCTTGACACAGAAAAACCAAACAAAATCATGCAAATCGAGAGGTTTAAATCTTTAAGTTCATTTTAAAAACACTATTGAAACTTCCAAGGCCATCAAAGGTATATATACCCAAAAAGCCACCAACTATCTGAAAGGTGTCACTTTATAGAAGCAAATTGTGACATTCCAGCAGTATAATGACAGAGTTGGGATGTGTGCCCAGGCAAGACAGTGGAACTCAACACAGGTCCTATAGCCCCCAAAGAGTGCTAGGAGTGATTGTATGCTTAAAAATTCAGAGTAGGGCTGGGCTTGGTGGCACACACCTTTGATACCAGCACTCAGGAGGGAAAGTATATTTCTGGGAGATTGAGGTCAGTCTGGTCTACGTATCCAGGCCTGCTGGGGCTACAGACAGACCCCATCTCAAAAAGCAACCTCATCCCCAAAATGCAAAGAGTAAGGCTGAACTTAAGCGTTTAGATGTAAATTCTCTGGTCACTGAACATATCCAGGTGAACAAGGCATCCAAGAGGCATTGTGATGAGCATACATAACAATGATCCTTTCTGCAAAGGAACAAACTGTTCCTGAGCTAGACGAGGGGTTGTACAGAAGAGAAAGACAGCCCAGAAGAAACTGAAGAAACAAAAACCCATGGCACAGGAATAAATTCAGCATAAAATAAGTGCAAATAAAAGAAAAATGTGACCTTACAGTCAACGGTTTACAAGAATCTCATTTCGGACAGGTGTGACTCTGAGGCGTATCCAAAGCACTCAACCACTTCCAGTGCGGGAAACAGAAACCTACCCGGTGTCATTTAGAAGACCTCGGGAAAGCAATGCAGCCTGCCGAGAACTTCTATCCTATGAACGCTCCTGCACAAAAGTCATGGGAGTGAAGATTTAACTCTCTAGTCTTTTTTTAAATTATTATTTTATGTGTATGAGTGTATTGACTGTATGTAAGTGTAGCTGTGTTGTGAAATACCAGCAGAGGACAGAAGAGGGTGCTGGAATCCTTGGAACTAGAGTTAAGGATGGTTGTTATGCTGCATGGTTACTTGGATTTGAATCTGGATTTTCTGCAGATTCTCTTAACCACTGAGCTACCTCTCCAGTCCCTACTCAAGGCTTTAGACTAAGCAGCTCTGTTTCTTTCAACTCA
Source organism: Eospalax fontanierii (assembly GCA_035773235.1). NCBI lineage: Eukaryota > Metazoa > Chordata > Mammalia > Rodentia > Spalacidae > Eospalax > Eospalax fontanierii. The sequence goes on along the minus strand of CM069539.1, from coordinate 64,885,274 downwards.
TTCTCAGTGACCAATTTCAGTAACTGTTCCTCTATACTCACTTTCTCTGGACACAACACAATTTGCCAGAGATCTATCAAAAACATGGTATCTAAAAATACCTGCAATACTCCAGGCTGATGGGATCTGTGATACCAAACTGCCTCTCCTTTTAGCTTACTTTGATTTTTAGTAATGAAGAGTGGGATTTATATTTCTCCTTAAAAATACATCTATTCTTTTTTTAACATTACTTATTTTTTGATGTATACAAATGTATTGCCTGCATATATATAAGTGCACCAGTGTTGTGCACTGCCCAAGGAGGTCAGAAGAGAGGGCTGGATCCCCTGAAACTGAAGTTACAGATGGTTGTTAACTACCATGTGGGTGCTGAGATTCTAATCTGGGTCTCCTTCAAGAGAAGCCAGTGCTCTGAACCACTGAGTCATCTCTCCAGCCCCCCTCTGCAAATACATATATTCTTTAAGATAGAAAAATATCCTTTCATGAGTACAATCTGAGATAAAACTTGGCAAAGTGTTCTTGAATTCTCCATATGTTATGTGCAAATTTAAATCAAAACACCTGGGTGTACCACACAGATGGTAGCAAAATTATTCTTGGATATGGAACTTAAATTTCCAATCAAGTTTTCCAAAAGTAAAGTCTCCAGATGAAGATGGAGGCTCAATGAACTGTTACTTTATATTTTTAAGGGCTTCTTACAGTAGAAGATAAATTTCACCGCCTTGCTAAAAAGATTTATATGTCTGTACATAAATTTAGATGACACTTAGATCTTGATGCAAAGAACTGATGTTTGAATCATGTCTACATTTTTTCCATTCTCCACATTTTTCCTAATTAAGGCAATGTTTAAGAAAGAAAATACTTTGGAATTTTAATCTCCTGGGCACACACTGAATTTCCAGTACTTATGATATAGGATACTGTACTTCACTCCTACTTAGTACAAGTCACATATACACTTTCATAAACCAAATTCTATTACAGAACAAGTATAAATAAAAATCAAAGGTTTGTTACTGTTGGTAACAACAGTGAAGTTTATTAACATTTAACAACAAAATCACTCTTCTGAAAGCATTGAAAGTATTTAATCAATGATTTGATGTTGGAGAGAATTTCTGAAAAATAAAACTTGCAGACTAAATGAGAGCTGTAAGCTCCCTAGTTCTAAAAAGTCTCTAACAATGTCTAATATGTCTAATAATTCTGATGTGGCTTAATTCAAGAAAATCAACTGCAATTAAGCCCTAGCTAACCTGGACAGCTCTGCTAGACAGGACTACCTGACTGCCTCTTCCAACCAACTCCCATCTGGGACATTTTTCTAAAGCCAGGTCCATGTAGGAGACCTAGGACCTCTATGCATTGGCTCACTTATCAGTTTTCATTTAAATGATTCAGTAATAAGTAGAATAGCATTAAGCCACGGAAAGTGTCTACAAGAAAATCAAGGTTTGTATACTTCCAAAATTCAAAGGCTGGCATCTTAATCCCCAGTGTTACAATATTAAGAAGTAGAACCTTTCAGGAGTGATCAGATAATGAAGGTGAAAACCCAAAGACTAGGATTACAACCCTCATAAAAAGGTCTCCACCGAGCTCTTTGTTGTATGCCATGAGGACAACGGGAAGTTTAGATAGCAACTGACAACCAGAAGACAGCCCTTTCCAGAACACAACCAAATGAACACTCTATCTTGTACTCCCAGGTTGCAGGACTAGGAGAAACAAGCCTCTCGTATTAAGAGGTACTCAGTTGATGGTAGTCTGTTACAGTGCCCAATTTCACTAAGACAGCACCATACCTTGTTTCAAAGTTTAAGTATATAACTTGCAATTATTAAAACTGACCATGAAACCATATACCTTTCCATAAGCAACCTGTGTTTACTTTATTTATAATCAGTTACTATACTACTAAAGTAGCTCTAGCAACTAATACTGGTATTATATACCTATATGGTGCATCATTTAAACATGAGTTTCTACTCAGTTAACCACTGATTCAATAGTTACTATGGTCATATCCCACACTATGTAATGGAAACATATTTGATGGAAGGAGAATTAGCTTTTTGTGTTTATTCTTTTAAGCCTCTCTTCTTACTGCTTACTTGACAAATTAAGTTTCAATTTAAACTGACACCCTTTTCCTATGATACTACACTATTTGGTGGGCATCTGCACAGAGTTTATATTTTCATATGCGCAAACAATCTTTAAACTCATGAATGTATCCATGTTCGTTTTTAATCTTGGTCATGATGAAGTCTCTTTTATCAGGTATACTTCCTCTTGTCAAATTAAGAAAGTACAGTTCCCCTAACTGAATCAATGAAGGCTTCAAGCATGTTTTGGAATTCTGAAGGAAATAAGTACATAAACACTAAATGCAGAAAAAACTACCTTAATATTTCTGTTGTAGTTCACCTTCAGAGTTCCTTGCATTTCTTTAAGAATATTCCAGGAGAGCCAGGCATGGTGGTGTACCCCTTTAATCCCAGCACCTGGCAGGCAGAGGCAGGTGGATCTCCATCTCCTGTTTCTACTATTGTAAAGTTACCCACTTTTAGTTACCTACCTTAATCATAGACAAGATAAGACCAGCACCATGCCCTTGATACTCCAAAACTATGAGCTAAATCTATTTCCTTTATAAAGTTTCTCGGTTCAGGTCATCATAAGAAGAAAAAGAAACTTACACAGTCAGCTAAGACCCATCATCCTGCAAACATATTCAGTTCCCTTTCTAACTAAATGCAGTGACTAAAATTAGAAACATATAACAACACAATTCCGCTTCTGTACTAAAAGTTGTGCAAGAAGCCATGAAATGAATGCACTGAAAAACCACAAAATCATAAAAGTTCAACAAAAGTCAATAAAGTAGTAAGACAGAAAACTGCTATTGAGAAATAATAGCTTTAGAAACTTTACTTCCTTTGATAGTAAAGCGTTCCTCCACTTAAATTTCAAATTTATAGAAAAAAGAAGGAATAATACAACAAATGTCCACACTCAGACTCAACATTTGTGGGTACTCTGCAATAATAACCTCATCAACTCTTCGCAGCTTTCCTCTCCCCTGTTCCAGTTATTTATCTTTTTTATTTATTAAATGTTTTATTACTGAGAAAGCCCCCTATAACCAAATATTAATAATTGTATAGAAACGATACTAAGACTATTTGTTGTCCTATAAATTCAGCTACAAAATTAACTCAGAATAATACATTAAGAACATCATTCACCATGACCAAAGTGGGAATTACATTCCTAGATGCAAGAATGTATGCAAATTAACAACCTGACACATCACAGTAACAAAATGAAGGGCTAACATTAACAGATGCAAAAAAAGTACATAAGATTCTCATCCTTTCATGAAAAAGACTTAAGAAATTAGATGTAGAAGGATGTGCTTAACACAAAGAAGGCTGTACATGAGTAATCACACTATTCACATGCATGCATACAGACATGTGGAAGAACATAAAGAAGCTCACAAAAACCGTAGGAATGTTACTGAGTACAGGATACAAAAGTAACATGTATCATCACTGGTGCAACAGTGGCACTTTTATTTCAGGGGTAATCAATGGCTGTCTAATTGAATATAGGGCCTGCCAAATAGGAGGGAATCAATGCATGGTACTGTAAGCACAGCTCAGAACACATGGTTGGAGAGGTCTGGGCACTAGCTTTTGTTTTTGCTTTTTGTTACTGTTGTTGTTGTTTTATTTTTTGTAGTTTTTTAGAAAGGTTCTCACTATGCTACCCAAGTTGGCCTCAAATTCACCATCCTTCCTTGGTCTACCAAATACTAGGATTACATGGCATGTGCCACCATACCCGGTTTAGCAATAAATTTATTTGACCCTAAAGGCACAGGCAACCAAAGCAAAAACAGATAAACTGCACTATGTCAAACTAAAAACTGTTTGCACTACACAAAGGAAAACTGTTTTAAATATTTTATTTATTGTTTTTTATTTTGTGTATATCTGCGTATTACTTGAATGTATACAAGGGCACCCATGTTGCACAATGGCCAAAGAGATCAGAAGAGGGTGTTGGATCCCCAGGAACTGGAGTTAAGGACAGTTGTTACCAACTACGTGGATGCTGGGAATCAAACCCAGGTCCTCCGCAGTAGTAACCAATGCTCTTAACTGCTGAGCCATCTCTCCAGCCCCCACAAAGAAAAATAATGTTGATAAAAAAAGAAGACAGAGTAAAAATTTTTGTAAACCACACATTTGATAAGGCACTAATCTAAAATATATAAAGAACTCAAATATCTCAATAAGCAAGAACACAAATAACTAGATTCTAACACAGCAACACTCTGAACACATATTCCCCCGAAAGAAGGAAGTCACATGGCAAGAGGAACATGGAAAACCATTCGACATCACCAATCATCAGGAAATGCAAATAAAAGCCACAACCAGCTGCTGCTGCACACCTGTTAGGGCCATCATCCAAGTGCTGAAAGTTATGTTGGCCGAGGGTGTGAGTGAAAGGGACCTGTTCACTGCTGGACGACATGAAATTAATGCAGCCAGTATGCAAAACAATGCAGCTGTTCCTCAGAAAGTCAAGAACAAAATTTCATCTAACAATCTTACTACTGAGTATGTATTCAAAGGAAATGACATGAGCATGTCAAATAGATGTCTGCATTTCCACATTTGGTGTATTATTCACACTAGATAAGACACAGAATCAAACTAAACATTTATGACAAATGCATTAATGAAGACACATGCACAATAGGACATTGTTCAGCCTTAAAGAAGGAAGGTGTCACTTGTGTGCTGTCACTTGTGAAAACTTGGGTGAACATAATGGACAATTTATGAAGTGAAATAAGTCACACAGAACAACAAATACTGCAGTGACCCTCGTTTATATGTGAAATCTCAGTTAAACTTATAAAAGCAAAGAACAGAATGGTTACCAGGTGCTAGAAGGAACAGATACAAGATTAGGAGATTCTGGTCAAAATTGTAGAATTTCAATTACACAGGAAGAAGGAGTTCTGGAAATCTATACACCACAGTGACTAGAATTAATGACCACACAGTATATTCTTGAAATTATTAAGGGAAATGATTTTAGTTTTAGTTTTCTTGCCCAAAATAACTGATAAGTGAGACAATGTATGTTAATTAGCTAAAGTTAGCTATTTCACGATGCACACATGTTCAAAACGCCATTTTATATATTATATGTTAATACATCTTTTGTAAATTACAAAATATAACTCATTTTTAGAAAAAGATAAAAATAAAAACTGTATTTAGAACAAAGGTTTACATACCTTGGCTTCCGAAATGCCAAACTATATTGCTGGCAAGCTAGGCCCACAGTGGGAGTATAAACAATAGGCATGAATTTTTCAATATCCGACATCAGCACACTATAAAAAAGCTTCTCATTTCTATCCTGAAGATCCATTAATAGAAGATACCTGTGGGAATCGGAAACAATTAGACCTACATCCAACAGCGTCCTGAAATGGCTGTTTAGAAATCTAATAAATACTTCCCAACCAAAAATGAAGTACTTTTTAGTCAAGCAGAAAACATCTAAAAGTCAGGAATGGTGCCAGGTGTGGTGGCACAGGCGTTTAATTCCAGCGCTCAGGAGGTCGAGGCAGGTGGATCTCTCTGAGTTCAAGGCCAGCCTAGCCTGCATAGCGAGTACCAGACCAGCTGGGGCTACAGGAAGACCCTGTCTCAAAAAGGCCCCCAAAAAAGTCAGGTACAGTAACACAGGCTGTAATCCTGGCACTTAAGATACTTAGGCAGAATTGTGAGTTTGAGGCCAGTCTGAGTTACATAGCAAGTTCCTGTTTTTAAAATTAAGAGAACAACCAAAATTTTAGAAACATTCTTCAAGGGGCTGAGGAGATGGTTCAGTGGGAAAAGCATCTACAGTACAAGCCTGAGGATCGAAGCAGAGTTTTGATCTCAATCATCCACAGGGAATCTGGACCCAGTGATACTCATCTGCAGCTCCAGTTCTAGTGTTCTAGACAGGCAGATCCACAAAGCTCACTGGCAGGCCAGCCTAGTCAACCAATGAGCTGAGCTCTGAGTTCAGTGAGAAATTCTGTCTGAAAAACTAAGGTGGAAAAAACTACAGAGGAAGAGATTCAATATCCAGCTCCAATCTCCACCTGTGTGCCACGCGCACGCACGCGCACGCACACACACACACACACACACACACACACACACCACACCACACCAAAAATATTCAACATTGCAAATAATGAAGAAACATAAATTTCATTACTATTACTCAAACATTACACTCAGTGCTGAAATAACATCATATTATTCAGTATTTGGAGACTTAGTATATATTTTTTAATAAAAGACAGATAAAAAGGCACACACAATACAGTTTAACTGCTAATTTCCCAAACAGAAATACTTCATACTTTAACTTTCAGGACTGAACAGCCAAGAAAAAATTAACAAAGGAATTAAGTATTTGCCTTAAAAATAAATAGGCAAGTTCCAAGGAATTTTCTTAGTACTGGTATCTAATGATCTTTTCTGGGTAGAGGCATTGCTTGTTCCATATAACATGAAAAGGATCATGTTATACGGATAAAACTCAGACTACTTTGTACATTTGAAAAGAATCTTCAAAACCTGTATTCAGTGAACTCCACCAGCCCTTTAGATTGAGTTCCACATGGATCAGATGTCACCTGAGTGTGCCATTTAAGGAACAGTGTGGAAGTCTGGTCTCCAGCTCCATGGCGAAGGCAGGGGAGCCTCCAGAGAGGAAGCTGGCTCTGGGGAAGCTGTCTTCAAGAGCGAAGAACAGTGCCCATCAGAGCTTCCCTGAGAGCAAACAGAAATGGGGTACTACTTCTTTCTTTTGTCAAGAATATTTGTTTACATACAAGAAAGTAATATGTGTGTGTGTGTACATATGTGTGTGTGTAATGTGGGAAGACAGCATTTTCTTATAGACCAAAATTTTATCTTAAGAGAAAGTAGTTTCTCTGAAAATACAGTTTAGAAAACAAATTTATTTCATTCAAGTGATGCTTAAAAAAAATCACTGTACTGGGGCTGGAGAGACGGCTTAGTGGTTAAGAGCACTGGCTGTTCTTGCAGAAGATTTGGGTTCAAATCCCAGCATCCACATGGCACTTAACAACTGTCTATAACTCAAGTTCCAGGGGGTCCAACACCCTCTTCTGTCCTCCATAGGCATTGCATGAGACAGGTGCACTTACATATAAGTAAGCATAACACTCACACACATAAAATAAAAATAAATAAATAAATCCCTGTGAGAAAATTGTCCTCAAATCTAATTAACCATTACAAATCACTAAATATTTTAACTTTATCTCTTACACAAATACCCCAGTAAGTCTGAGGATTTCATAAAAGAAATGTGTTCAGGAATGTGTTACCTGTCAAAGTCTGAGTTCAGACGCTCAAAATTCTTAACTACTCTAAGGACCTGGATCTCCTGACTGACAAAGCAAGGTGGCAACAATCCATGAATATTCAATTGTTGTCTTTCTTCCAGAGTAAAAGCCAAGTCCTGTGGAAAAAAGGAAAACAATGATTTGGGGTGAGGGAGCACAAAAGCACATGCACACACACAATACAGTACAGACTTAAAATTTGAAATCAGAAGATCTAGCATAGCTGTAAGCATGTCCAGGCAGCTGGGAACTAGTCCTCTGCACCCTCTTCTATAGACACTTAAGGTGACATCAGACAGTGGGCAGCAGGAAACTACTTAAAAGCACAAAGGGGAGATAGCTGCATTGGTTAAGTGCCTGCTGTGCAAACAAGAGGACAAAGCTTGCATCCCCAGCACCCACACAAAAGCCAGACATGGCAGCACCTATCTGTAACCATAGCACTGGGGTCGGGGGTGGGGGTAGGCAAGCAGATTTCCTGCTGGCCAGCTAATCTAGCCAATAAGTGAGCTCCAGCATCAGTGAGAGTCCCTGTGTCAAAAAAATAAGGTTGAACGTGAGAGAGGAAGACATCCAATGTCAACCTCTGGCCTCCACATGTACATACAGAAATGTGCATGTGCACACATGTGCATGCAAACACCACACACATATACACTACACACACTCACAAAAATACAACCATTAATGCCCAAAATGTAAATGAACAGTAGTTCAGTTTTAAAATTGTGAATGTGAGTAGGACAGCTATGTAATTCTGTGCTTCCACTTCTGAACTAGGTCAGGAGACACCTTGTGAGTGCGAGGGATCTATTCCAACAGCCCTGTCTCAGGTTACCTCCTATTGCCCTTACACACTCCTAGCTACACTAAACTTTTCCCCATTGTCCATGCACCACATGCTTTTATTCCTCTACGCATGACACCATGACCAAGAATGTCCCTCTCCCCTGCTTCTCATCAAAACTTACCCCAGATCCTCAATTTCTATTCCTATGTTACATTGTCTGTTCACATAAACATGGATAGCATAAAACAGCTGCAATTGTAAAAAGCTCTGGAGCTCAAGAACAAGCACATAAAATACAAACAATGGGCTGGTGCAGCAAGACAGAATGGACCGAAGAGATCTGCTGGACCACAGAGCAGGAAGTAAAAGCAAAGAAGCCTGATAGTCATTAAGGGAGAGAATGATTTGGTAGACTGGGTTAAGGAGCTCCCCTAAAGAGGGCTCTCTGTGGAGAAACTGAGTCTCAGGGGCTTCTTTGAAGAGACTGGGCTGGCAGCATATATGCTGACATGGCATGATGGCTGGTATAACGGTGAGGGGGCTTGTGTGTCTTATGTGGAAATAAATCATTATCTTCATGCAGGTTATGAGGGCTCTCTGTCCTAAAAAATAGGATCAGTGTCCTTATGAAAGAACTAGGAAGTGGCCCTTCAGCAGACTCTGAATCTTCAATGCACTGATTTTGGGCTTCCCAGCCTTCAGAACTGCAAGAAACATATTCTGTGTGTTTAAAACACCCCCAATCAATAGTATTCTATCACTGCAATCCAAAAGGACCAAGTCAGATTTGTACCTTGTTATTGTTATTATTTCTAGACAACTTAGATGGGGAGGAACACAAACTCTTAACTTCACTGAGTAGCTCTACAGCCATTTCCTCCATCCCTGTAAGTTCTTATAATGGAGAATAATTATTCCTGAATCCTGATTTAATAAGAAATCAATAATCTATTACATACACAAAATTTTACATAGTCAACCTTAGAAACATTAACATTTTTAAGAACTGTGAAACTGTTGTTCAGAAAACTGACTAGCATATTTATTCTGGTGAAATGACTTGTGAAATTAAAGCAATCAGAAAGAGGTATTAGTGTGAGAAAGTCGTCTGTAAGACTCACTGCTCAAAACAAAATGGCACAGAGTAACTCCTTGGAATAAAACAAACTAATGTAATAGACTGTATATGGAAAAAGGAAGAAAAAAAGACTTTTTTAACTTAAAAAAAGAAGAGGTAAAAAGTCTAGATAAAAAAAAAACCCATAAACTACTGAGTGTTAACACCCTCATAATGTTCCTGAAAAATACCAACCAAAATATCGACAGTAAAGCTTTATTCTGACAATAAAGCTTGTGTCAGAAGTACTGACATACGCTCCTTCATTCAAGTAACAATGGCATTCAGCATCTTCTATTGATATAGCTAGCTGGTCCTTTTACAAACATTTTCCAAAGTCTGGTCTAAACTTAACTCCTGAATCTAACAAGCCTCCCATATCTCATGCCATGTAAATGAGAAAGCCATCTGGAAATCTTCTGATAGTCTTTGATGTTTAGTATGTTTAAAACAACTGCAGAAGCCTCTACACTGTTAGCCAATTAGTCAAAGGCACCTAAAGCACCAATTCATCTGCTAAAACACACACACACACACACACACACACAACTGGAGAACTGGGCTAAGTTAAAAAGTTCTATGGCTGAGGAAAAAATGATGCCATTATTGTATTATAGTCTATGGATTGAAAAAAAATCACTGAATAAAGAAATTTAAATCTCAGGATTCTTGAAAAATTTAAAATATAAGTTTATTTAGTCTGAGTTTTAATTTTTCATAATAGGCATAGTGATAGTAATAATCATTTTACAGAAATTTATAAACAAGTCATTATATCTAAAACTTGATAGTGAAGTTTTTCAAAGAATATTTCAAGCATGTTTTGCATTAGTGTTATCCCGCAGGACCTACACGACAAAAGACAATGACTTCAGAGCTTTAATTTGACTTCTGCCAAATCTTTCACATAGTTGAAAAGAGTAGATGTCTACAAACTGAGTCTCCGAACAACCTATAACTCTAATTCTCTAAGAGGGTCCTCTTATACCTACCAATCCCACTTTTCTCCTTTTCTTTCTTTCACTTTTCTTACTCCTCAAAAAATCTTTTGCACTAGACCACTAGGTAGCAGAATGGCCTTTTATTTCACAGCAAAAGAAACAACTATTCCTCTGTATTCTACCAGTTAATCTATGTCTATCTTCTTGAGAAAACTGAGTTGTGAAGGAGAAATGAGAACTGAACTGCTGGCACAGTGGGCTTATATTAGAAGTCTACACACAAACCTGACTACCGAAGGGACCTAGGTGAGAGTAATTCAGAAACTTGCCAGAAAACAAAACAAACACATGGTATACTGGGCAATGACTATCTTCAATGTTCCCAATGAACTTCCATAGTTTGGACTCATTTTTCTCTGAATTACAACTAAAAGTAAACCAAGCTGAATACAAAAACTTAAACTCACAAAAATATTTGAGACAAGTAATCTCTACATGAATGATAACTGTAGTAACATAATTTACGGATGCAAACGTTTAAGGCCACTGAAACATGAGGGCAAGAGTGGTCATGCTTTGTTCATATCGTGCATCCCTAGTGTCTAGAACAGCACATTCTAGAAGAGCAGGGTCTGTAAGTGAAGACAGGTTCACTTCAGTGGGGTAGACAAGGGGATTTTTTTTGAGGTGACAAAACTTTTCTCGGTGGTACTTTAGTTATACAACATTGTACATTCTCAAAATTAATGGAACTATACATCAAAAGAACATACAAAACACTGAAGTTTATGAGGCTCTAGAGTCAATTCAAAAGATCAAAAAATCCAGGCAAATAGAATCTATACTTTAAGGAAAAGCCTGGCCTAATCAACAGGTCCCAGGTCAGCAAGGTGGATGGGTCCTGAGTAACCCCACCTGAGGTTGTCCTCTGGCCTCCATATCCATGTACACACACACACACACACACACACACACACACACACACCCCTTATACACATACACACAAGTCAATTAAATTAAATCTTAGGCCAATCCTGGTGAAACAGACCTATACTCTCAGTTACTCAGGAGACTGCAATTGCAAAAGAGTGATGTCATCTCAAAAAATAAAGAAAAAAAAATACTTTAAATTGACCACCTTTCAGTTATTATGCCATGTACCAAATATGAGGGCAAAAGCTCTTCACATAAGTATCAAGTATTACCAAAAAATTAAAAAGTAAAAGTTTCAGAACTGAAAACTATAATGACTGAAAATAATCCCTGAATGAGCTCCAGAACAGAACTAGAGTGAGATTGAGAGGAGAAAGAGATGTTCAGAACAAATCATTAGAAAGTCACCAATCTGAAAGCTGATGAAATGAAAGCCTAGATGGCAGTAGGCCTTCTGGTGGTATTCCACAATTCACACTTATGTCAACAGAGTCTCAAAAACAGATGAGAAAGCTGGGGAGATGGCTCAGTTGGTAAACTGCTTGTAATGCAAGGACAAAGACCTGAGTTCAGATCCCCATCACTCACATAAGTGTGGTGGTGAGTTTTTTAAATTCCCACACTCAGGAAGCAGAAACAGGTGGATCCCTGGAGCTCACTGGCCAATCAGTAATCTCCAGGTTCAGTGAGAGACCCTGTACAAAAAATAATGTGGTACCAAGTTCTGTGGCACGTATCATTAATCCCAACATTTGGGAGGCAGAGACAGAGAGATCTCTATGAGATCAAGGCCAGCCTGGTCTACATAGTATGTTCCAGGCCAACTGGAGCTACAGCGAGGCATACAAACACACAAACACATAAACAAAGTGGAGAGTGAATAATAAAGGCATTTGGCCTGAGCACACACATGTGCACACCACAGAGGAAAACAGAAAAAAGACTTGAAAAAAGTGGCTGAAAATTTATTAAATTTTGCAGAAAGATACAAGCTTACAGAATCAAGAACTTTAACAGATCCAAGAATATTAACAACAAAAAATTCCAATTCAACCCCCAAAGCATTTATATTCTAAACACTGAGAATGAAAACAAACACCACCATTAAAATATTCAAAGAAACAATATATAACTACATATAATTATCTGAGTGACTACAGATTTCTTATCACAAACAAGGGAGAGCAGGAAGAAGGGTGACATTTTTAAACGCTGAAAGAATAGAACTACCCACTGATAATTCCATAGCCAGTAAACTATGCTTCAAAGGGAAGGGAAAATAGGGACATTCTCAGTGGAAGGAGAACTATGACAGCTGGTCTCCAGCAAACCTGTTCTAAAAGAAATTCTTTAGATGGAAGGAAAATGTCTCCTGCAGAAAACCTGTAATATCATGATTCAAAGAACAAAAGAAATTGTAAATATCTGGAAAGTGTAATGAAATCTCATCTCCTTCCTAAACTCTTTAAAATGTGTGGAAGTAAAAAAAAAAGTATGTGATTTTTATGTTCTATATGAATATAGGTATGAATGGATGTAATGCATACTCCTATTCCATTACCGAGGAATATAATGAGAGCCACAAGATGTTAATGTTGGTACATTCCAGATAAGTCGTAAAATAAGTAGACTATGAAAAAGTACATATGTACATCATTACTGCCAGAGTAAGAACTAAAAGAAAATAACTCTACAAGAGATATGGTCATAGGCTAAACAGATAAAGTAAAATATAACAACAAAAACTTTCAAACAAGAAAAGGAGAAAATCAGAACAAACAGACATCTAATAAAATGGTAGACAGAAATCCAAATTTAACAAGAGACTAGAGACTAAATGTAAATGGTCTAAACAAATTAAAAGCTACAGTTAGAAATTAGCAAAGCCTGGTTAGATGACTCTGCTTCTCACCTGTGTGCTCTTGGCAGGGTTCAAGAAACATCAACCTCTAACTCTAGAGGACAGAACTAGCTCCAGGTTATAACTTGAGTCTCTGAACCTTTTAAAGTCAATAATGCCTTTAAGCTTGCACATTAAGCTTTCATTCTCAAAAGAGAAATGCAATGTTTTTTTTCCATTTTCCAATTGATCAACTAAATTTTTTCTGATGATCTAAAGAAAATGCCTGAAAAATTCAAGAATGGAATTTGTCTGATACATCTGTACTGAGAAACATGATAAAGTTTTCTACCTTGGGTGTCTTATTTCTCCTTGTATACACAATAGTGAATTTTTACATATTTACTTAAGATTTTTAAATTTAAAAGTTAACATTTAATTTTATAAATTTAATTCTTTTTGTTTTGCAAATAAAAAGCTGCATGTTTTGGAAAACATACACTGTAGAATGGATAACTTGAGCTAATCAACACATGTATGACCCCATATACTTTTGTGTTAAAATCATTTAAAATTTAGGATTAAATTATCATATGAAGGTGGGTGCTGAGTTACTTGGTTCATATTCATAATTTTTATAACTTCTTTCAGACTTACACCGTTCAGCATTATAATGATTAAACCCAGGGTCTTGTGTATGCTGAGAACTCTACCACCAAGCTAACTATATTCCCAATCTTCCTTTTTTATTAATATACTTTATTTTGAGACAGGGTCTTGCTAAATTGACCAGATTGGCCTAAATTTTTTTTTGTTAGGGTTTGGGGAGGTATTTTTTTGAAACATGGCATTACTATACAGTCCAGGCTGACCTAGAACTCACTATGCAGCCCAGAATGACCTCAAACTTACAATCCTCCTGCCTCACCTTCATTTAATTTTTTTAGACATGGACTGTGCACTGTCTGATGTCAAGATCTTAACCCCTTTTTTCTTGCTGTGTCTTTCCACACCTTTACTTAGCCCTTTTATAACCTTTTGTTCTTGATATTTCACTGAGACAAGTCCTTGTGTAGCTCAAGCTGTCCTGAAACTCAATATGCAGCTAAGGACGAACTTCCAGTTCTCCTCCTTCTAGCTTCTGAGTGTTGAGATTACAGGCATGCATCAACATACCCAGTTTATGTCATTTTGGAGACTGAACCCAGGGCTTTGTTCATGCTATGCAAATACTCCACCAAATATCCCAGCACTATTCTGGAAAATTCTGCACAGCACAATTTCCTTATGCTCTGTTAAATATGCAAAAACAATTTTTATTAATAGGTGAATTATTCTCATTTACGTTCACTGAAATAACTAATATGTTTGGTCACAATTCTGTTGTATTATTATATTTACAATATGTTAAAACAAGATATAAGCAAGATCTTAAATCAATAAAAATCTTAAAGATACATAAAAGGATGCTCATTGACCAAGTTTCATTTTAGTTTAAGCAAACTAAAGTTTCATTTTAGTTTTAGCAAAAATCATGGACTTACTATCATGTTCACTAATCACACTTGCCAACACTCTAACCATCAGTCTCATAATTTCAAATTATTGATTTAGCTTGATAGGGTGGATAATGCCAATAATCCCAGCTTCTTAGGTGGCTGAGGTAGGAGAATCACATAAATTCTAGGCCAGTCTGGTAAACTTAGCAAGATCCTGTGTCAAAATAAAGTATATTTTTTTAAAAAGGGGATTGGGGATATAGTTAGCTCAGTGGTAGAGTTCTTAGCATACACAAGACCCTGGGTTCAATCCCCAGTACTGAAAAAAAAAATACAAATTTTTTAAAGTTCTAATTAAAATCTCTAGTTTTTGCTATGTGCATGGGAAAACAAAGGAAGCTGGACTGTACTACCAAGGCTAGCTGAGGCCCATATGCAACACTAAGAACAGAGAAAAGTCTGTAACAACCTTCCTTAATACATAAATGCACTACTTTACAGATGTCATAAAGTGGAATTATTTTAGACTACAGGATGTCTGATTGTCCACTGACATGCTTTATCAAGTCAAAATAATAGATACAATCAGAGTACACTAAATACAAGTAAAACTATTCCATGATCCTGGCACGGTGGTGCACACCTTTAATCCCAGCACTTGGGAGGCAGAGGCAGGTGGATCTTTGTGAGACAGAGGCCAACAGGGTGTATATAGTGAGTCCTAGGCCACCTGGGGCTACAGGGAAAACCTTGTCTCAAAAAACAACAACAAAATTTTTCATTTAAAAGTATTATATGATGAAATTGTTTTAATTGCTTATGTATCAGTTTGTTAAGGTTGCCAAAATAAATTACAGTACTCAAACAGAATGGCTTAAACAAAACAAAATTTATTTCTCGCAGTTCTGGAGGCTGCACATCTGAGATCACTGGAGGTTGCAAATCTGAGATCACTGTACTGTCAGAGCTGGTTTTATTTTGAGGTTTCTCACCTACCCTATAAATGGCTTCTGAACTACAATCATCTTCTCCCTTTGTCCTCATACAGTTTTTCTTCAGTAACAATTCCTAATCACTTCTTATAGATACTAGTCACTGAATCAGGGTCTAAGGAATATCCTAAAGACTCCACTTTAATTACCCATTTAAAGGCCATGTCTCTAAAATGACTACATTCTGAGTTACTGGGAGTTAAGGTTTCAGTACATGAACTCTAAAATATTGTTGTTAATGGTATGTAAATGCCTTTAAAACCTAAATGTATATGCATACAATGTCGCAATCAAGTTTGAAAATAGCTTTGAAGACTCTGGATAGACTTTAGACATTCAAAGTTTAAGGCACCTACTGGACTCCTTCCGCCTTCAGATTCCTGGGAACACTCACAATGTAGTCACAACCATTGGTGTGAATATACAAGTACCTTCACTGATGTTCTTACTCAACCATAATCCAGTGACGTTTCTAGATCTGGGTCTACATGTAAAAGCTCTACTACTACTTCCCTTCCCGTGGTTTTAGAAAACATATTTTTATTATTTTATTCCAAAGTTAGCAGTTCAAACTACAGAGTACTAAAAGAATACCATCTTCTCGCCTCTCTAAATTCAAAAGCTTCCAGTGTCTGAAAACAGAAGGCATGACAGCTGACTTGGATATAATTGAATATCCACAGTTTCATGAAAAATAATGATATTTTATGTTCTTTAAATTCATTTAGGCCAATAACCATTTGTCTTACAGTACTTTTTGTTCCTAATTTCTCTCTCTCTTCTGTACTGTACATTCAAGTTGGTCTTGACATACACATACGATGAAGCAGGCAGATACAAAGGCTTCAGCGAATCATGTTTTAGATTTTGAAGTTAATAATGCCGGTCAAAATAAAATTTACATGAAACACTATCACTAACTGCAACCTGGTTAAACTACCTAAAAAAATGATGATTCATATCAGTTGGTGTCTTACAGGTCACATTATTATTTAACCGTAAAGAAGGAAACCATGCAGGAACAAACAAACTTAACAGAGCAGTCAGTACTCTCCTACCATTGCACAGACAAGGTGAGAAATGAATTGAGAAATAAAAAATGAGTATAGTTACTTTTATTATGCATAGAACTTCAGTTTTTGTACAGCAGTTTATAAACCCAATTATTGGCCACATGAAATTTCTAAGAATACTGAAACACAACTCATCTAAATTAAAAGGTATCCATGAAAATAATAAACTTTAAATTAGATACACACACACACACACACACACACACACACACACACACATATATATGACAGGCACAGATAAGCACATTAAAACGTAGTTTGGGTTGATGGATATTGTGGTTCTTGCCTCGCATTCTAGCACCCAGTACACTGAGGCGGGATGAATGCTTTGAGTTCCAGGCCAGCCTGGGCTACTTTAGATTTGAGATCCTGCCTCAAAAGAAAAAAAAATAGGATATGTCCAGAAAGGTATTAAATCCCCTAGGTATGAGGCAGAAGTATTTCCCAAACAGCTATGATGGAATCAGACCTGGAATGATACATATTTGATTAAAAGCAAATAGTAAAGTTAAAGGTCATCTATGAATTATGAACATCCTACATCTCTTTGATTTTGCTTTGTTTTGTTTTTATTCTTGTCTACTGCTAGCTTGGATTTTATTAATCTTATATACAGGATTATAAGGTTTAAACCAAATCCCAACATTTCTGACTATATTCTATTATTATATAATATATTGATAGAGAAATTTAAATGAGCTTTAGACTTCAGTGTCAATTTACTTTCACATAATTACATATATAAGTATCTGACCTTGGGATAATGCCAGAATCACCACGTTAAATGCTACCTGCAGTTGCTGGGATGGTAGCTCACTCTGATAATTCTCCCACTTAGGAGGCATAGGCGACAGATGTGTATGAGTTCAAGGCCAGCATGGTCTACATCGTGAGTTCTACCTAGGCCAGCTAGGGCTACATAGTCAGACACCATCTTAACAAAAAACAAACTGCTGCTAGGCTGAGTTTTGTAGCTCATGTCTACAATCACAATACTCAAGGCTGAGGGAAGGTGGCCAGTCTTGGTTACATGGGAAGACTTTCTCTTCAAAACAAAACAAGTCAAAAAAGCATGTGCTTTAAAATCTGAGTATTGTTCAAAGACAAAAAAATAACAAACAAACAAACAAAAAGCTGTGGCTCATTCACTATACCACTGAGCAAAATACTAAATATGATTATGCCTGCTTTACAATGAGAAACAACAATATAATAAACACAAAATAATATGGGGCAACTGAATGCATAAAAGCATGTGTTTAGTAGTAATAATAGGAATACAATAATTAGGAAAAGCTTCTCTAGGAAGACAGTTATTAAATCAACTAGAAACATTTTAATTATAGGAATTACACACCAAGAAAGGAAAGAAAGAATCAGCAAATATATTTCAAGCTGATGGCTAAGTTAGGGAACTTAAGAAATGAATCTGGAGCAAGCAGGCAGTAAAACATTAATTTTACATTCAACATAACAGGAATAACACTATAAATAACTGGAAGGAGAATGTGAATGAAATGTTATTTGATGAAGATGTTTCTTTCATACCTATATGTAGGGCAGGCTCTAATCATGGAAATAAAATTAACAAAGTTTGTCTCAGTTACCCAAAGGTAAGGTGATAAAGTTCTGTGTTAGTATGGTTAGACAAGTCTTTCCATAGCCAGATGACAGGTTGGGCTGTTAGAAGAAAGTTAAAAAATACTGTTAGAATTAGTGTCCAGTTGGAATCAAGACATCACACACACACAAAAAAAAAATTTATGTCTTTTAAAAATTCTGTATTACTAACAAACTTTAAAGGCAGAGGGATCCTGCATAAAAGCAGATCAAGAAAGTTACATTTGCCTGCTTTCAATGTTGTAATAAAGGAAATCTTGATACTTCCATGAGGCACACCTGTCTTAAGACTACATGGATAAAGTTCAGTATACTGATTGTCCCAGAGTAAACCAGATTCTTAGTACAATTTGACAACACAGATCACAAAGTTCAATTATAAGTTGTAAAATGTGTTAACACATTAAAGCTGCACTTTTCTATCTTTGGTGTAAGAACTTTGTGATAGTATTCTGAAGTTGATATCAATTGTTATAGGTAAACAGGAGGCAAAAGGACTTAATACCATACCTTCTGGACGTAAACATAGTGAAGCCACATTCCTCCTGTTCAGGGATTGCCTAATTCATCTACCTGCTCTTAGAAACAGTTTCAACCTTGACTGAGGAAAATCAAACAGGTTATACTACTCATGTAGTCTTCTAAAGGGCAATCCATAATTCCATCATAAATTAGAGCAGGCAGGTAACACGTGAAAGCCACAAAGGGTTCTGTCATACCAAAGTTTACCTTTGTTCCACTGAAAATAGACCTCAACCTACAGAATGATAAAAGGAAGAAAAAAGAACTGGTAATTCAATTTATTTTGAGGGAAAATATTATGAGTATAAATACTAAACAATCATAGATTTGTAAAAGTTACTTGTCAACACAAAAATTCTAAAACATACTAGCTATAATAGATTAAATAAAATAAATCACAAGCAATTAATAATGATCAACAAATTACCAGCAACATGACTAGGGGAAAAGCTGAGGTCCAATTCTCAATGAAAATGGGGCTCTTCTAAAGTGATAACCCAAGCAACTAAAGAGACCTCTGTGCTGACTCAAGTCATGCCCAGTGTACTGAATAAATAGGAAATGTCAGGGGCGCGCACGTACGTACACACACACACACACACACACACACACACACACACAACCACAAAAGAACAATCCAGAAACAAACATGGTGTGATAAAGACCCAGTTATTTACAAAAGCAGAATGATTGGTTCTGAGATATTCTCCTTTAAGAGAGGGCTTAGGTGTCTGAGAAAGGGGGAAAAAAAGAAACATGAGACATTAACATCTGAAATGAAAACACTCATGAGGACATACACTAAATTTCCCTTCCATACAAAAGAGACGGGTTAACAAAACTAACTTCCCCAAAGCAGACTTTTTTTAAAGACGAAAAAACTAAGTGAAGAAATGGCTTTACTCACAGTCTCATGTGTAAGACAGTTTTTGTACTAAGTCATGCTATACAGGGTCCAAGGTACAAGTCACCCAGCACGCATCTCTTCACCATGTCAATCCACAAGCCAATAGGCCTTGGATCTCCGCCTGGACCATGAGGTCCCTGGCACTTCAGACCCATCTCAGGCTGGACCGGTAAGGCCACTTATCTCCAGAACAGCCTCCAGCCATTGCCACACCACATGGAACCTGCCGGTGGCACATCTGGGCCACCTTCACAGAAAATGCTCTATTTCCCACACTCCATCCACACTCCTCTTCCAGGTTTGGGGTCTTGGTTATTTGGAGGAGAATAGCCAAGAAGTATCAGGAACAAGTTACATCTTCCCCGATGGTCCTAAATTGGGATGCCGAAGTGCACTGGCGCCAAAACCTGTGACATGATGCCAGGAAGCCCCTCACCCCGAGCATCCCCTCATCCCCTCATCGCCGGCGTCCCCTCCTCCCGGGCGTCCCCTCGGCCCCGGCGTCGCCTCATCCAGGGTGTCCCCTCATCCCCGGCGTCCCCTCATCCCCGCCGTCCCCTCGGCCCCGGAGGGCGGGGCGGGAGGAGGCCCGGGGCGACCCCGGGGCGGCGGGCCGGGCGGCTCACCTTGTTGAGGTGCGGGTCCCGCGTCAGCAGGTAGCCGCGCTGGTGGGTGTGGCGGCGGCCGGGGCTTCGGGGCTCCATGGCGGGTGCGGTGGCGGCGCGGCGGCCGAGGGAGGCGCGGAGTGCGGCTCGCGGCGGCAGCGCGAGGGAAGGCCCCGCGGCCGGGGGCGGGCGTGGGTGGCGAGAGGGGGTGGGCGCGGCGGGAGGAGCCCGCGCCCAGCCGCGGCGAGAAGCGCTGAGTCATGGCGGGATGGCCGAGCCGCCGGGGGGGGGGGGGGGGGTGTGGTGTTGGAGGAGGAGGAGGAGGAGGAGGAGGAGGAGGTGGAGGAGGAGGAGGAGGTGGAGGAGGTGGAGGAGGAGGAGGAGGTGAGGTAGGTGGAGGAGGAGGTGGAGGAGGAGGAGGAGGAGGAGGTGTTGGAGGAGGAGGAGGAGGTGAGGTAGGTGGAGGAGGAGGTGGAGGAGGAGGAGGTGTTGGAGGAGGAGGAGGAGGTGAGGTAGGTGGAGGAGGAGGAGGAGGTGGTGTTGGAGGAGGAGGAGGTGAGGTAGGTGGAGGAGGAGGAGGAGGTGGAGGAGGAGGAGGAGGAGGAGGAGGAGGTGGAGGAGGTGTTGGAGGAGGAGGTGGAGGAGGAGGTGGAGGAGGAGGAGGAGGAGCGCGGCCGAGCCCGCGGGAGGTGGCCCGGGTCGCCGGAGGCCCCAGGGCTCGGGACCGACGGCGCGGACGTGCGCGGGGAGTTGGGCGGAGGGGCGGGGCAGACCCCCTCCTTCCCGGGCTGGGGCCACTGTCGGGAGACCTCGACCTCAACTGAGGAGAATGGGAGGGCCCGACCCTGAGTCAGCGCGAAGCGCTGGTCCCTGCCCTCCCCCAACCGGCCGGTCCTGGATGTCAGACCTGAGGCCTTGATGCAGGAAGGGGTCAGCCTTGACCCGAAAGCCCCGGCCTCGATGGAACTGCACAGCATCCAGTGAGAATTTTATTGGAATGTGCTAAGAGGAAAAGTGCTAGCGTGCACAGGTCAATGATGAGCGCGATTTACCTTGAGTATAATTTTCCTGAGAGCTGGAAACCAGGACAGTCAAGAACCAATTCTGTCTGAAAGATGACAACTCAATCCTGTAAGACTTTTTTCTTTCGTCCAAGAAAAGGATCAGAAAAAAAATATTTTCCAGAACTAAAATCCTGTGGTTATATTATTGGGGTTTATTCTGGAAGGTTTATTCTGGAGAAGTAGTCAAATCTCAGTCAGCCAAAAGGAATGTCTGATAAAAAAACAAAACAGCTTCTACACAATCGCAGGAGACACTAAAGCTGTCTACTCCATTTTCCTCTCACAGTTCAAGGCTAACTTCTATGTTATTCACATTTACATAGTGATACGTACACAGAACTGGGTGGGGGGAGGTATTGCTTGTATATCTCCATGAAGTAGACATATATCTAGTCACTGTGTTCCCTTCATTGCTAATTTTGTAGTTGACCCTATCAAATTTGTAACAGCAATAGCTTTTGGGCTTTGCTTATTATATTCAGAAGTTTCTTTGGCCTAGTTTTTGAATGATTTACAATCAGTTTTTATACAGAATATTATATTAGCATCACATTCCTCAAAAAACATTTCTTGCTTAAAATGACACCTTTCATTGTGAGTTTTATAATCCATAAATAATTAACCTCACAACATCTGAGAAGAAGGTACACTTTACAAAACTTACGCTCCTAACTTAGCTAAAGCACATTACAATAATAGCAGGCCTGGAAGGTGCTTAAAGAGAAACAAAAATGTTACTACAACAGTTTTAGTAAAAGGACGTTTATACTTTAGACATGGTGCTTGTCTGTGCCTATTTCTGGTTTTTAATGTCTATAGTCAGGAACACTGATATACAGTAACCCCAAAGAGTATATGGCCTTTTCCTCCAAGGAACACAGACCTGCGAGTGCTGGTAAAGTTCATCTCTCTCACCTGTATGTATATTTGCTTTTCTTATGAAAGTTTCGGCTATCTTGAATCATAAACAACCAAAGGAGCCATTTTATACATTCATATGTTCTTCCAAGAATACTAGAATGAATGTATTTACCACAGAAATATTAACTAGAACATCAAACTTTTAAGGTCTTTCTAGTCTTTTACAAGATTTTATAAGATATTAGGTTTTACTGCCAAAAATGTGTAGAAAAACAAATG
The DNA here is from genome assembly GCA_035773235.1 of Eospalax fontanierii. NCBI lineage: Eukaryota > Metazoa > Chordata > Mammalia > Rodentia > Spalacidae > Eospalax > Eospalax fontanierii. The sequence goes on along the minus strand of CM069539.1, from coordinate 64,862,751 downwards.
CATAGAAAAAACTCATTATAAGAAATTGGGGCTATAATGTCACTGTGTACATAATTGATAATGTCGAGAATGTTAAAAGGAGGGGCAGATGTAGCTCCTTAATAGAAAACTTGCTTAGCATGAATAAGGCTCTGAGTTTGAATTACAGTTCATTAATTTATCCCTTAATGTACTCAAAATATTTGTTGAACACTTATATGCCAAACCTCAGACTGGGTTACCAGTAACAGACATAAGCTTAGGAGGAGAAACAGACAATATATAAGAGAAGAATTAGATAGCTACAACAACTGAACTGTGAAAAAACATGTACTTCCACAATCAGCAAAATGAAGTCTTATTTTTAAATATTCTTTCAATTATTTTTGAAAACCTAAGATATTTTGTATTTAAGTACTTGAAAATGTCCCTGAATGATGGAAGAATTTTTTCAGGGGTAAATACAAGAAAGTATCGAAAAGGTTTCATTTTTATATGCTTATAGCAGTTTTCCACCACTGGGGACCTTCTTAGAAGTATTCCATCAACATCAAAGAAGAAATTGTTTATCCCGATAGTGAATAACAAACTTGTCAAAGATGCGTTCAAAGTGATAGTCTGGAATCTGGACTCAATTCCCTAGGTTGGTTCCAACTTTGCCCCCTTCCAACTGTGTCCCCTTGTAAAGCTAGTTACCACCTGTTCCTCCTCAGATGGTCCATTCACATCTATACATGATTGTGTCAAATGAAGCACAATAAATCATGTGGATTGCTCTATAGACTTAATTTTAACTTTAAAAGCAAAATATCATCTGCTACTTTAATAGACTAAGTTTGGGAGTCTCCTTTGGTTGGTTTTGATTTTGAGACAAAATAGCCCAATCTGGCCTGGAACTTGTGATCCTCCTGCCTATGCCTCCCATGCCTTGGGATTACAGGTATGTACTACCATGCCTGGCTCCTAAATTTATTTTTAAGAATAAAAATTTTACTTAACTATTTTAGAAGTTAGAGTCTTCTATATTACAAAGCAGGATTAACTGACTTAATAAGGTTAAGTATTAATCTTGTATGATTGATATTGTTCCAGATTCTTCTGTTTTTATTTAGCACTCACTTAAACTAAATGATTCTGAAATCTTATTTTTAAATCTGGGAGTAAAAGTACTTGAAAACAATCAGATCCATGCAAGTTTTTGATTTCTTTTTACTGTATATTACTATCTATTGTCTCTGATATGTAATTTATCTAACTAGGCTCAAGATCAACTATCTATGGATTGTTTACTAAAACTTGCTATTCTCATCACCTTTTCTAAATTGAAAAACAAGAGCACTGTTCAGCATACAAGAATCAGAAATCAAGGCTGGAGAGATGGTTCACCAGTGAGTACTGGCTACTCTTGCAGAGGACCTGGGTTCAATTCCCAATATCTGCATGGTAGCCAATGCCCTCTTCTGATCTCTGCGGGCAGTACATGACACAGGTGCACTTACATACATACAGGCAATACACTTATACGCATAAAATAATGAAAAATAATTTTAAAGCACTGTAAATTGTGTCGCCCTTAAGTATGAAAAAGAATGTATTCTAGTAGGTTATAGAACATATTTTATTGATATGTAGCATGTTGACTCAAAATTAATAACAATCACTACATGGTCTCCCATAGTTTCTGCACGTTCCTAATTTGAGAAGAGCTTGACTTCTTAGAACTGGTTTCTTGCACAGTTGCAACTAGAGTGGCTGACATGCCCCTCTGAAGGCTGAGGCAGGAGGATCACTTGAAGTAGGAATTCAAGGCCAGCCTGGGGAACATACTGAGATTTATCCAAGAAAGAGAGAGAAGTGAGAAAGAGGGAGAAGAGGAGAGGAGAAAAGAGGGATACGGAGGGGACAGTCAGGTCTGGGCTAGAGTGAGGGTAACTGGCTAGTGGATGGGGTTGGCCAGTCACACGCATGCACGTTATTTATTGCTGTATCTTCAGGTACGGCAGCTCTCTTCATATGTGGTCTCTCATTTTGGGCTACTTTGAGTTCCTCAGGTGTTGTGTAAATTTTCTCACGGTGGGACCGGCATTCAGCCTCGTCCCACCCCCAGGTTTGAACCAACTGAATTAATAGAGAATGTTCTTTAGAGAGAGATTGATTTATTTTGGGTGACCCATAAAGTCATTGTTACTGGGCAACTGCCAGTCTAGAGCAGCCACAGTGATGGTGCAAGTCTCTTTGTCCACAGCGCAAGGCTCTTTGTCCATTCCCAGCCTGCATTCTGCTTCCACTCACATGATTCTTAGGACTGCAGGGACTTGGAACGCTGCCTCCTGGGTCTTGGCCTTCTGCGTGGGCCCGGGATCCAGGCACTTTTCCTCCTGAGTGGCTTTGAGTATTCCCCGTGGCCCTCGCTAGTTCACTGCCAAGTTTTCTCTACCTTCTCCCTGCCTTCCTGCTCCCTTATTGGTCAGAGGGCGGGACTTGCCACTGAATGAACCAATAGTAAAAAAATCCTCAGAAAGAACCAATGTATTTACCATACATCAGGTCACAAACTATATGGAGCCTGGCCTGCTGGCTTGCACAGAAAGAATCCATAGAACAGAATAGAAAGTGTTTTTCCTTTGGATAATATAACCTTGGAAATCATACTGCCACTTCTTTCTTGATTCTAACTATCTCTAAAACCTACCTTCATGGGAAAAACATCAAAGTTGCATTGTAAGAAGAGCTTGTTTGCTGAGAGACCTGTTGAAGCCACTTGGAAAATGTAATCTTCTACTTAAATATGAAGAGATTTATTTATTCTCATTACTTTTATATCATTTGCTCATCTAAAAATATGTGGTGGGTGATATACTAGACATAATTTATAGACAAGAGTATAAAATGTGGGGGCTGGAGAGATGGCTCAGTGTTTAAGAGCACTGACTGCTATTGCAGAGGACCTGAATTCGATTCCCAGCATCCACATGGTGGCTAACAACCATCCATACAATAGATCCAGGACAATCTGACACCTTCTTCTGACTCCCAAGGCATTGCACAACATGGATATACTTACACACATGCAGGCAATACACTCATACTCATGAAATAAAAATAATTTAAAATTTTTTAAATGAATATAAAATTGTGTATAAGTAAACAAATTGAGAAAATTTTAATCCAGAAAGGTAATTTGAAGAGTACATATATCGGGCCGTGGACAGAACTCAATTGGTAAAGTGCTGGAGCGCATGAGGATCTAAATGCAATCTCCCAAAGCCAGGTTTAGAGCATGCACTTGTAATCACAGCACTGGGGGCTCTGGGAATCACTGGACAACTGGCTTAGCCTAAACAGCAGGAAGTCAGTGAGACCTTGTCTTCTTTTGCGGGGGGTCTTTTTGAAACAGGGTCTCCCTATAGCTAACTTGGCTACAGGCTAACTTGGAACTCACTATATAGAGCAGGCTGGCCTTGAACTCCAAGAGATCCACCTGCCTCTGCCTCCTGAGTGCTGGGATGAAAGGGGTGTGCCACTGCACCTGGCTGACCTGTGTTTTTTTAAAAAATATATTATTTTTATTTTTGGTGTATGAGTGTATTGCCTGCATGTATATACGTGCACCCATGTTGTGCAATGCCCACAGAGGTCAGAGGAGACCATTGGAGCCTCTGGAATGGAGTTATGGACAGTTGTTAGCTGCCACATGGGCACTGGGAAATGAACCTGGGTCTCTGCAAGAGCAGTCAGTACTCTGAACCACGGAGCCATCTCTCCAGCCCCCAAGACCTTGTCTTAATAAGATGGACATCTCTTGAGAAACAACAGCTGAGGTTGACCTCTGGCCTCTACATGCACACGCACATACACATGTACACACACAAAAGTTTCAATTTATGTTCAGTATATGTTTCAGTTTAAACCCTTATGGTATCCTCAGTGTATCACTGTCATAGTTGCTGCAGATTACTAACTATAAAGGGCCTCAAAGTACCTTCCAAATTGCATTCAATGTGACTTAGTAAGATACATTTTCTTTTAATACTTTGTAAAACAGAAATTATGAAAAACATGTTAATACTCTCCAAAATATTAAATGAGCCATAACATGGCTTTAAGTACTTAGAAGATTATCAAATGAAGCTAGTTCCATAGACTTTTAAAAGGAGCCATCAATGAATGACATATTTGAAACAAAAGATATTTGAACCTGTTGGAGCCATGTGTTACTTAGGTGCAGTAACAATATTTAAAACAATACCAGAAACTGAATAATAATAGTTAGAGCATTTTTTAGTTAGAAAAACACCTGCCAAGACTGTTGATAGTACATTTCATTTCATAGATCTTCAGTGCTTGAAGTTTTCATAAAGAGTACATATTATTTTTATATTCAGGAAAAAATATGCTTTAATTCTTGGAACATACTCAGGGAAGGGTATAATCAAAACATTATTCTATAAAAGTTAGGGATCACAGGTTTTTCTCCTTTGTTCCAGAGGTAGTTGAGATCATGGTTCAATATTATACTTTATTAGCCTCTGTCAGCATGGAGAGTGAAAACCTCTGACAGCTTGCCAGCAGGCACTAAACCCAACCACATAATGCAAGTCTAAGATGGCCGGATAAGTTTCATACTTACTGTGCCAAACCACCGCCTGTGCACATCCACCCTGCTCTCATTACGTTGAAGCAACTAGATTAAAACCAAACAAAAATTATCTAAAGATAAAATTTAAAGTTAAAAACCTTTGCAGAAGCTTTTTCATAACAATGTAGACTGATTCACCATTTAACCACTTAATCCTAACAGATTATCATATCACTTAATTAATAAATAACTGATTTTCAAGTGCAACATGATATTAATAGAAATTCTCTAAAAACCATATTATATTATGTAGGTTTTTACTTCTTAGTACCTACATATTTTGAAAATTTTTATATTAGAGAAAGCATACATTATGATCTATTGTCTAGTAAGTTTTTCAAGAAAATAGTTAAAATGTTTAAATTTCTTCTTCAATGGGTAACTATTTCTTTTAAATTGACATTCAGTTCTAACACTATATTAAACTATTTGCCTTCTTTCAAGAAGATATCTTTTAAATAATCAGAAAAAAATCTCATACACAAAATAGCCTTAGTAAATTACTTTAAGTTGTTTGAGCAATCTTAACAGACAGAATATTCTTTGTTTTGGAAGCCAACTCGTAACACAAAAAGTTCATTAACTTGGAGTCTAGAAACCATATCTAGTGGTCAGCATCCAGTGACCTACCAGAAATACAAGTAAGCCAGTATTAAGTACCAGCTAGCCATCTGTAAAGTCATCAGAAACTTGGCATTTCGAATCTTGTCCTAAGCCAGAGGTGCTAATGTAATGGCAGAGCTCCAGACCTTCTGGTTTATGAGGCATCCTTGTTCGGGAAGGTTGATTTTGGGAGGGCTATACAAGAGATTCATTCATGAGAGGTGAAGAGACCTGAGAGAAAGCACGTAGGCAAGAGGAAAAATTGGGAATGGGAAAATAAATTTTGCCACAGTGAAAACAGCAGGATCAAGCTATTCTTCTGAAAACACTTCAGTTCCTGGGGAAAATCATTTAGGATTGGCAGTAAAGTATTAAGTTATTTTGCGGTTTTGAAAATAACCAGGCTTGGGTACTTGTTTTCCTTACAAATTAATTTAGTCTTTTAAGACTGCTCAAGAATCCCAGAGTTTCAATAGATACAGGACTCTTTATATAACTGTTTATGTCCAGCCTGTTTAGACTGAGACGTGGAGCTAGGTATTCCTTGCTAGAGCTGTATGCCAAAAACCAGCCAAACAAACAAACAAAAACCAGTCAGTAATCACCTGCCCTGAGCAGGCCTGCTCCTGGAGCAGGCTGGAAGGCTGTTTATCACCTGCAGCTAATGGAAGAGGAAAGTTCCCTGTGTATTTTTGTCTCCTTCACTGGGGAGGCTTCTCTGTCACGGTTAAACCAGGTGAAGAGATCTGAGGCCATTGCTTCACTGCCATAGGTTCACAGTGGGAGGAATTAAGTTTTATCACCAGTCTGTGCAGGCATTAAAGAATCCCCTCACACTATCCATCTTTCTTTGCTTCATGTTTTATTAAATCACCCTGAATCAAGGGGAAGGGGGAGGATCAAGAAATGAAAGGACTATGCTGTGCTGAAAAGGGAGGAAGCTTCCAGAACCCAGGCAAAGTTAGAGCACAACTATAAAAATATTGCATTAAAAGAAGTTCTCAAATTCTTAAAAATTAAGTTTAATAACACCTCTAGGTTTGACAGAAAATAAATGCTTAAAAGTTTCAAATCCCACAGACTTTAATGCATAGTTTGATTTATTTGTCCTATCTACCTACAGGGAAGCTGATAGTATTTTTTAAATATGTTATTTAGGGCAGGGCATGGTGGCACACGGTTTAATCCCAGTACTTGGCAGGTAGAGGCAGGCAGATCTCTGTGAGATTAAAGCCAGCCTGGCCTACCTAACAAGTTCCAAGCCAGCAGTGGCTACAGGGAGACCCTGTCTCAAAAAAAAAAAAAAAAAATTGTCATTTAATGAAAATATCAAATCACCTGCACATTATCATGTATGATTTATAGGGCAATTGTTCCAATAATATCTGCTGAAGAGATACTAACTCATGAAGTAAAAATAGATTTTTAATTAGGTCTTCCTCCAGAATGCACATTTATTAAAATTGGGCGGTCACATATTAAAAAGTAAGAGGAGATAGATAATAAAGGCAAATGAAGGTACTTAGTGATTTCTGGGCCACTGGAGAACAGTAGAGAAGACCAACAACAGTATTTTAATTCTTACACTTTTTCATATACTCTACTCCTGGGCACCTCCCCTCAGTAAAGGTTACATATGTCAATTTTTCCAGAATTAGCTACTTGTTAAATATTTTATTTATTTATTTATTTACGTGTATGAGTGTATTGCCTGCTTGTAAGTGCACCTTTGTTGTACAATACCTGTGGAGGTCAGAAGAGAGTGTTGGATCTCCTGGAACTGGAGTTAGGAACGATTGTTAGCCCCTGTGTGGGTACGGGGCACCAAACCTCTGTAAGAGGAGCCAGTGCTTTTAATCACTCTCCAGCCCCAGGAATTAGCTGTTTTTAAAATACACCAAACATTGGAAAATTGTTTCTTCCTTCAGTGATACAGTTTACTTGAATCTGAATTTCTTTGGTTTCACAGTAGTACTTGTTAGTCTTTAGAAGCTGTACCCTTCTTACAGAAGGAAAAATACTTAACAAACCACACTATAAATTGAAATCTCTCTAGAGAAATTCCTTTAGAAATGCATAAACAAATATTGTACCACACACCAATTCTTTCACAGTCATTAACAATTGAAGTGGATTTGAATGTATATTTATTTTATAACCATAACTGTAAGGTTTCTCTTACCAGATATCTCCTTTTTCCTCATGGTCATTTAATACAATCATCAACTCTATTTTTTAAAATATTTCTCTCTATTTAACTTACAAAAATAATAAAGAAGTAGAATACTTTAGATAAAAATTTAGGGAGGAAAAAAGGTAGAGAAACTGAAAAGATGGCTGAGTGGTTAAGAGGACATACTCCTCTTACAGAGGACTTGAGTTCTGTTTCCAGCATCCACAATGGGAGGGTCACAACCAGCTCCAAGGTGCTACAGTGCCTCTGGCCTTCACAGGCACCTATCCTCATGTGCATAGACACACACAATTATGCATAATTAAAAATAATTTTTTAAAAGTTATTAGAGAACTGGGATGGGAGAGATGACTCAGCAGTTAAGAAAACTGGCTGCTCTTGAAGAAGATCTGGGTTCCATTCCCAGCACCCACATGGCAGCTAACAACATCCCTAACCCCAGTTTCAAAGGAATCCAGTCCTCTTCTGACTCTACAGGCATTGCATAACATGGATGCAATTACACGCTTGTAGGCAATACATTCATACACAAAAAATAAAAATAATAAAAAAGTTGTTAGTAAAAAATTACATATTTTAAACATTTTTTTAAATTATATGTATATGTTTGTTCTATATATGTGGGAGGGGGTTGTACATGTCAATACAGCTACCTACAGAAACCAAAGGCATTGAATCCCTAGACCTGGAGTTATAGGCAGTTGTGAGATGCACAGCATGGGTACTAGAAATCAAACTCAAGCCCTATGGAAGAGCAATATACTTTCTTAACTCCTGAACCAGTTTTCTAGCCCTAAAATTTTTAATTAAAAAAAATCAAATCCACTAAGTCTGACTAAGGCTGATTTTGCTTGGAGCAGACTACTCTTACCATGAACTAGTGATGTTCTGCTGAGAGTTGTTCTAAAGGCCATTTTAGTGATCATGTTATGATATCAGAGTTTTGCCTTGCAGTAAATAAAGTGGGTCTTGATGCTCTAATTATCTACTAACATGTAAGAAACTATCACAAACCTTAGTAGTCTGAAATAAGGAAGTATTTTGGTTTTTCTGTTGTTGTTGCTTTGGTGGTGGTGGTAGTAGTGACCAAGCCACCAACCAGGGCTTCACACAGGCTAAACATGTTCTTTATCACTAAACTACATCCCCAGCCCAATAAGAACACTGGGGAAGCAGGAAAGATGGTTCAGCACATAAAGTGTTTGCCCCCAAGCACAAAGACCAAAGTTGGGATCCCAGAAACCCACATAAAATGCCTGGCGGGCAAGGTGGCCCACATGTCATTCCAGCCTAGGAAGGCGGAGGCTAGAGATCCCCAAAGCAAGCTGGCTAGCAAGACTGGCCATATCTGTGAGCTCTGGGCTTGATTGAGAACCCCTGCCTCAATGAATAAGGTGGAATATCAAATGGAGGGTGATTCCTGACATCTGCTCAGTCCTCCACATGCAGGAATACATATATGTGCCCAACACTCATTGCAAAAATCACGCATGCACACACATGCACATCACACACACATACGTGCACACATGCATATACATGAAAAATAAAGAACATTTTTTCTTTCATAGTTTTTGTGGATCAGAATAAAAAGAGGGCTTTGCTGAGTAACCTGGTCCAGGGTCTGTCACAAGGCTCCAGACAATGTCACAACCAGGGCTTGATAGGATTAGATTCCATACTGTGTTACTGTAGACGGTAGCAGGATTCAGGTCCTGGTTACCTTTCCAAGTGAGTTTCTCCAAGTGGAGAGAGAGAGAGAGAGAGAGAGAGAGAGAGAGAGAGAGAGATCCATAACTTAATTTCTGAAATGATAGCACATTATTCCTGTTATATTGTATTAGTCAACAGTGAATCCCTATGTCTAGTTCATATTCAAGGAGAGAGTGAACACTGGGAGGCAGGGGTCTTTGGAAGCCATTTCAGAGGCTGCCTCCTGCGCATGATGTGGAAAATTCTTGATCATGCCGAACTTTGGAGGATTTCCACACTTTCAACCATTTCCAAAGACTGGTGGATTTTATTTTAATAAGATATGGCCTATTTCTGTATTCTGAGATTAAAATTTTTAAATAATTTATTTTTGTGAAATTTAAGATCATTGCCTAGTTTTTATTTAAAAATGATCTGTCTGAACTCTCCTAAAACATTTTTTACTTAAACAAAATTAATGAAAATCAGAAGGCAAAAAAATAAAATGTTTTCAAAGTCTGTTTCCTGTTGAACTAGAAAATAGCATAGCATACATCGTCTTTAACATATGTGTCATTTAGCAATATTCAGTAATTCTCATTTTATAAATAAAGTGTTGTGAAGAACTATTAAATTGTTTTCCAAAAGTAAGCAATTTTAGTAATGACTTTTATTAATGGGCATAATCTAGACTAATGACTTTTAATTAACCTTAACAAAACCATGGATGCTTTTGGGTCTGATGATAGGGGTGTCTCCTTGGCAACCTCAGTTTGGTACTCTAACCCCTCAAATAATGAATGAATGTGGCTATGCTTGAGAATTAACATATCAAAGTAATGCAAGTAGCTTGTATATCCATTGGAAACACTGGAGGTTGGCAAAGACTCGTGACCTTGACTGAACATGAACTACTGATGCAAAGACCAGATGGTAAACTGAACTTGAATTTATACTTCCACAATGACTGTAGAGAAATAATTTTGAATAAATTATGGATGTGGCCTAACTAAGGAACACAATGATAAAAACTGGGTTCCAGAGACCATTCCATAGCACAGAGTGAGAACAGACAACTCCATCTGTACAGGTTGAGGGGACGAGAGAGATCCATCAGCACAGTTCTGGGAGACAGACTGTTATTCTAATAGATAGCCAGGGGAACTAGTGTCCTCTGAGTTCAGGCCCACTCTTAAGAGTCAAGTTTTTATTTTGTTTAGGGTAGTTGTAATGTTGGCATAATTAATAATGTCTGCAGGCAATCTCTCTCTGTCCTTCCCTCTCTCTCCCACATATGCCCTACCCAATTCTTTTCAAAATGTATTCCTCCTATGTTAGTCAAGACTTTTCACCCAGATATTTTAGGATATATGTTTGATGTCAAAACTTTTTGTATATGTACATTTTTCTATATAGAGAGTTTTAAAAAAAAGCCTTCCTGAGATTCTCAAAAAAGCAAAAATTCATTGCCTAAGCAGAGTTTCGTGAACTTCCTTTCTGTAGTCAAAGAATAACAAGTACATTTATCTTCAAATCATCTGTTTCATCAATGCAACTAGTATCAGACTCTCATTCAATCAGTAAATATTTGTTGAGTTTCAACAAGATGCCAGTCACTACCCCAGGCAATGAGAATATATATGCCATCCTCAAAGAGCTCACATGTCTGGAAGAGGAAGGTGGAAGAAAATAAACAGAGTAATGTGTACAGTGCCAAGTATAAGTGGTGGAGAAGACAGGCAGAAGATACTTGAAGTCTTGGATGCTCTGATTGAATATATGGTTCACTTTAAGTCACCCCCTCTGATCTTGCAAAAAAACTTTTAACATGAACAAAGTACAGTGTGTTTCATCTAGTAAATATTTATTAAGCACCTAATATGGGCTAGATACCATGCCAAATGCTGGGAAGAGGAAGAGATAAGCATGCTGCTCTGAGAATGTTTCTGGTTGAGCTTAGAGGATATTACTTTCTGCAGAAAGCACTGAAGACTGGTTTGGGGGCTGCCCCCATCTCTGATCACTCAAGATGGCTATATCTTTACTGCATCTGTGTCTTTTCTGCTTGATTATGAGCTTATTGAAAGAAAACCCGACTCTGGTGCTACTAAGGGTTCCATATGTGATTGTTGACCTGTGTTTGTTCAGCTATGCTAACTGTGAAGAGACTGTGCACGGCCCAGGACACTCTAACCTACTTTAAATAGTAAGGTGCACACTAACTGGCATCCTCTTCTTTTTGGGTCTAGTATTAGTTACTTTACTCACTGCTTGATGAAATATCTGATAGAAACAACTGAAGAAAGGAAAGGCTTACCTTGGCTCAAAGACTGAAATAATGGCCCATCATGATGGGGAAGTCACAGAGACAGAAGCCTGAGGCAGCTGGTCTGTTGCACCCGCAGCCGGCAGGGCTGAGAGCAACAAATACCTGGAACATAGTGAATGGCAGTGCTCAGCTGCTTTTTTCTTTGCTGCTCAGGCCAGAACCCCAGTCCATGGAGTAGTTCCACCCACATTCCGTGTTCATCTTCCCACCTCAACTAACCCAGTCGAGAAACTTCCTCAAGATGTGCTCAGAGATTTGTCTCCTTAGTGACTGGACAGGTGACAATATCAGAACCGTCACAGATCTTCTAAATCAGTAAATGTCATTGATAAGAGATCTGATCTAATGTAAGAAATGTCTTCATCAAGACCATGCCCATTTTTTGGAAGGAATACCACTCAGTGTTTTATCAACCAAGAATCATGCTTCACGTCAGACCTCTTCCTCGTCCCTGACTGAGTATCCGGGCCGGCTCCGCCTGCCGTGCTCTCTGTTCTTGTTCTGAAGTCAGCCACACTGCAGAAAGCTGGGAAACAGAGAGAAAAGGACTCTGTGAGGTCCCAGCCCTTGCTTTTGCCTGCTTTGCTGGCAGATTTTAGAAAAAAAAAAAAAACTCTTGAAGCTAAATCTTAATCTCTCTCCCTCTCCATCTCTTCAGGTCTCCAAGGAAATAAAAGGACAGATAAAAATTAAAACTGAAGTAAACTCCCCAAGATCAGTATTTTCTATGGTTATATTTTATCCAAATAATTATGCCTTGTAACTTCTTTCCTCTGAATGAGGACCAATTCTCTGCCCAGACCCAGGAAAAATTTCATTGTTGTGCTAAATGTCTCCCAAAGGCAAATACTTCCCACATTCCCACATACTTAGAAATGCATTCTTGGTCCCCCTGAGTATTTGCTTTATTCTAAATTCAACGTTTTCATTCTGAACACTTTCGTTTAGTTTTTATAGCATATCCTATGGAAGAAAAGAATATTCTATTTTTATGCCTGACTGACTCAAATAGTTAATCATTATTTCTATGAGGTATTGAGGAAAAAGCATCTTTATACCAGGAAGTGTGAAGAGAAGATCATTGCTTGAGATTACAATAAGCACAAGGACACAGAATCAAAGATGTGAATGTTTCTGAGCCATAGTAATATGGCTACCATAGTAAATTAATATAATTATTAATAGCTACTACTGTCCAGGTAGAGTTGGAGTTACACTAACAGCCATAATAGTAAATTAACAGTCCAAATTTACTATAAAAAATCACTAACAGAGTGATTTTGTCTTTGCTCTTTGGCCTTAAACACAGGGAAGCAGGCGAGAGGGATTCATCTATAACAGTATGACCTTTTCCTAAAAGCTTGATGACAATTTTATTAGAGTCTTAAAGAAAAAAACCAATGCAGACAAGCTCTAAATCTTGGCAGTGGTCTGGAGGAGGAAGACGAGAGAAAGCCCTACTACCATTTGACTTAAACCAGACTAGAGGTCAGCCACATGGCAGACAAGCTGGAATTACATGGGAGGGAGGGGGCTTTAGGGAATAAAGAAGTCCAAGATACCAGAGAGAAAGCATTCTTGGGCTCTGACCAGCAGAAATAGAGATAGATAGATGTAGATACTGGTCCATTTTGTTTTCACCTCTTCCTTCTTTCTTCTTTTGTTTCAAGACTGGGAGGCACACCTGGGGCTTCCAGAGTGCTCCACAACTGCTGTACTACTAAGCTATACTTTTAGTTCTCTTGGGTGAGAAATCTGCCAAGGCTGGGAAATATTTTTATAGTTGTTGGATTGGCCATTTCATAGACATATAAAATATTAGTAAAGCTATGAATGACATTGAAATGGATCAAATAGCTAGTAAAGTCTTAAATTAAGAATGTCCCACAGGTTGATTGAAACTAATAAGATAATGTTAAAAAGTAGATGTAAAGTTGTTGTTCGCTAACAGACAATGCCATATAGCAGTTTGTGTGGGAATGAATAGGTATTTTTAGTTGGTAGCAACTTACTTGCCATTGGTCTGTAGTCTACAACTGGGCCACCAACAAGAATGTGAGCTCCTGTCCCATTAGTCAAGCGTGGAAGTGGATGAAAGGACGGGTGCTCTCACTGTGTTCCACCTGGCCAGAACTTCATGTGGAGCATTGGTTTCAACAGACATGTTAAAGACAATGCTAACAACCATCAGTAATACCAATTCGAGGGGATCAGACACCCTCTTCAGGCCTCTGCAGGTACTGCATACACATGGTATATTTACATGCATGCAGGCAAAACACTCATATATAAAAAATAAAAATAAACACTTAAAAAAAGAAATACTTGGGGGAAATGATGATATTTAGCTTGAAGAATAAATTCAAAGAGGGCTTCTTAGCTGCCTTCAACAATCTGAAAGACTCTTGCTTGGTTTTGTGGTTTTGTTTGCTTGCTTTGGTGGGCATGCTACAGAGTCTAGCTAGGACCAAGGGGCAGAGCTATCATTTGAGTTTCAACCTCAGCAACATTGTGCCTGAAGTACCACCTGTGGCTTGTGCCCTGTTTTTATCTTCTTCACAAACACCATTATCTATTCACTTAACTTTTTTCATGTAAATTTCTTTCAGTTATTATCTATTGGCCTGTTTCTTTTCACTAGACTATTGCTTTCCTGAGCGTAAGTTCCCATCTATCTTATTCATAGTACCTTAAACAATCTGCCTATAAATACTTGTTGGCCTTCCATCTTCTAGTGTCTTCCTCTATCTCTTTCTTTAAACATTTGAGATTTTCATTGTAGAGGTCTTTAATGTCTTTAGTTAGGTTTACTCCTAAATATTTTTTGAGGTTATTGAGAATGGGAAGAATTACTTGAATGCTTTTTCTGATTGCTTGTTATTGGTTTATAGAAAAGCTGATTTTTGTAAGTTGATTTTGTAACCTGCCACTTTGCTGAAAGTGTTAATCATTTCTAACAGTTTTCTAGTGAAATTTTTGGGATCTCTTATGTACAGTATCAATCATCTGTAAATAGAGATAACTTGACCTCTTCCAATTAGCACTCCTTTAATGTCCTTCTCTTGTCTTATTGCTCTTGCAAAAGTTTCGAGCACTATATTGAAAAGAGTGGATGCCCTATCTGGTTCCTGATTTTAATGGGAATGCTTCCAGTTTTTCTCCTTTTAGAATGATGTTGGCTATGGGTTTGTTATATATAGCTTTAATTGTGAAGTATGTTCCCTTCAGACCAATTCCCTCTAGGACTTTTAACGGGAATACATATTGGATTCTTTCAAAGGTCTTTTCTTCATCTACTGAGATGATCATATAGTTTTTGTCTTTAAGTTCATTTATATGTTTTATTATATTTATTGACTTATATATATTGAACCATCTTTGCATCTTTGGAATAAAGCCTTCTTGGATCATTGTGGATTATCTTTTCAATGTGTGTCTGTATTTGGTTTGTGAGTATTTTGTTGAGTATCTTGGCATCTATATTCATTAGACATATGGACCTGGTTTGGGTTAGCTCCCAGACCTAGAAGATAATATCTTACTGCTGAAGACAGGACATACTTAGGATGTGGGACTCAGAACAATGGAGCAGGAACTGACTTGGAAGCCTTCTGCCTGGACTTTAGTTCTCATGCCAGATAATAACATGCAGACTGCTAAGGGTGAAAATCAATCAAAAGTTTAGCCCAACCATAAATTCTAATAATCATAACCACCGGTCCAGCACACTGCCTGTACTGGAGCACTAGTAGCACTGCCGTCCAGGGGTAACCAACAACGATCTAACTGAGCTTAAAACCATCTCAATGGGAGTGAACTCGTAGATTCAGCCAAATGCACAGGGTTGGAGGAGGCACAGATCCTAGAGAGACCCCTATCTCTATATCTCTAGAGAAATGAAATTTCTTACCATATGCTAAATATAGATCCTTGTATCTACAAACATACAGTACATCACTCATTAAAGATGGATGGAGGCTACAGCAGAACTCTACAACTGGTCAGACACAGAGAATATAAAACTAGGGGATACCAAGTTCTACGTGATGTATCTACATTTGGACCTCTACACCTAAGGCTCATGGAACACAGCAGAATGAGGAGTAGAGAGAAAACTAAAGAATCCCTCAACTTTCATCAGTGAAGTTTCCTTAAACAACACAGTGTTATGCATACAAAAGGCCCAAACTAGCCAAGTTTTATAGAATAAGAGACTGCAGAGTATGTATACCTGGATAGGACTCCTATATTGAACCTCACCCACTTGTGGCTCAGGGATCATTGTAGAAGAGGGGGTGCAAAGATTGTAACAGTCAGGGCTGATTCATGAACTTAGGGAAGCAGAGTCTTTCAGGCTATTGGAAGCTTGCACATGTGAAATTATGGCAATGATGGCATTGACCACACCAGCTCAAATTAGACAAGGGCCCAGAGTGGAACAATAGAAAATGGTGGTGGACCAGACCTAGAGTGAGAACTACTGGAGACTGTTTACTACTGGGAGAGAGAGAGAATATGCCTTACTTACAATCTCTAGATAGTCTGACCAGATTCCAATGGGCATCTGAGCACTAATGCTTGACTGGATAGGACTTAATATGTATGATAGGATACATGAGGCCCTGAGGGAATTGGAGGGGAGGTGGATGGGAGGGGGTCTAAATGTGATTAAGAACTATTGCATGAAATGTATAAAACTCAATAAAAATACTTTTTGAATGAAATAATTTATAAGGAGGCAGATCTGAGCTTAAAAGAAAGCTTCCCTCATGAGGAAAGAAGAAATTATTGAGCACTGGGCCCATTTTACATGAACCAGTTTTATCTTCTTATAGTCTGTCATCAGCTATATTTTGAGCACATCCATGCCAGAAAATGCAAAGGCAAGGCTTGGAGAAGGAAATAACTGTCCTAATTCATGTATCTAGAACTAGAATGTGTCCGCTATGCCATAATTGAAGAGGGGCTTTATGAAAATGAGTGTTCCTATCACTAGTAGGCTTTAAACCAAGACTAGATAGTCATCCACTGGGTGTTAAATTATGCTATATTATGAATTCTTGAATCAAGCTGGATCTTGAACCAGATCTGAGTCTAAGACTATGATCCCTTGACAGAAACAGTCCATACAAGATAGGAATGACTAGAATGTCTTTTTAGTTAAGTATCAACATGGTGGACTCAAGGCTAGAACTTGCAGCATTCTGCATGTACCAGTCCAAGCTCCTGAATTACAGAGTAATGTGTTCAAAATGAATCTTTCATTTAAGCATTCTAGACAAGTAATAAAAATTTTACCATCTTTTGGGGACAAATAAGCACCACCAATTCAGTTCCCAGAAGAAATCTGAGGTAGAACTATTAAAAACGAGTGAAAAGCACAATAGCCTTTAATCACATAAAAAAGTCCAAGTCAGAAGAAAGGGAGTGTGAATACCTGAGAGACACCAACAATGGACCCAGAGCAGGAAGCTGAAATTCCTGCAGGCTGGAGTTACAGTGGCTTCATTTCAGAGGAAAGCTAATTCTGTGTGCCAGTATCCCAAGATTTTGCTAAAACACATTTGCAACAAGTATTCTCTTTCTTCACTATATGTGCTGTTTGCCCCCCCGCCTATGTGTCTCACATCCTTAACCATGCAGTTCACTATGAGAAGATAAATTCATTTTTTCTAAAACAAGCAATTTATAGAGCCATGCCTCTACATTGAAAGAATCTTTAGAGGTTTTAGTTCTTATAAGGGGTTTTGTTTGCTTGTTTTAACTCTTCCAAGTGAAACAGTACATCAACAATATTGCAAAATAACAGATTATTATTACATGTCTTGAGGGTAACCCAGCTGCATTTGATTTCTAACTCTGAACCTTGGCATATTTATCTGAGTCAATATAAAGAAAGTGATTGTTTTCAAGATTAAGAAACTTCCTGTGGATCCCAAAACAGCCAGAACATGTGTGTCTGGTAACAATGAAGAACTTTAACATGCTGCTCTTGTGACATTCATACTACCCAGGCCCTTTGGTTATGTTCTAGTCTTTGAAGACTCTGCCAGAGCTCATTATGGGCTGCTAGAAGACCTCTGAAAAGAGACAGTTTCACTGAGTACTTAGTTGTTATTTTTTTTAACTAGGCATTTGGCTAGGCATGCTCATTCATATACTTCCAAAATAAAGACAGTGACTTAGTTTCTTTTCCTGTTGCTGTGACAAAATACTCTGACAAAAACAACTCAAGGGAGAAAGGATCCACTTCAGCTCTTCGTTTAGATACAGTCCATCATGGCAGGGAAGTCAAGGCAGCAGGAGCTTCAAGCAGCTGATCACAACACATCTCTAACTGGGAAGCAGAGAGAGATGAAGATTTGTGTTCAGGTCACTTTTTCCTTTTTATCAGCCTACGTAGGATCCAAGTCCAGCACATCTCTGACAGGCATGCTCAGAAGCTCTGCCTAGAGACTTGTCTCCTAGGTGATTCTGAATACTGTCAAATTGACAGGTAATATTAGCCAGGACATATAATGTCCACAAACTCCACTGATAGTTTCTCTTTGAAGAATGACTCTGATCGTAGATATTATGATTGGTAGCAAAAATTGTCCTGCAGATAAAATGATAGTTATATATATTTGTAGGCTACCTTGTAGCTGTATGGTAGCCACAAGTCACATTTGTAATTGGAATTCAGTTCCAGAGCTACAATTGCTATATCTTAATTGCTCGATAGCTGCAGGTAGTGGTTGTTGTACTAGATAATGTGAATATAGACCTTTCCATCACTGCAGAATGTTCTAGTGGACTATACTGTTTAGAAATTTAAACAGTCTGAATAGAGGACATATTCAATGCAGAAAACAAAGCTGGAGTTTGATGCTCTAAGCAAGACATAATCCAGTATTAAATGATAATTTATACTGTGATTAATGACCAAAATGGGCTTAAGATTCAGTTCAAGGGAAAAGCTACAGACTATTTATACAGCTTTTCTCTTTATTCTAGGTTCCTGGCCTCCTTTTTCTTATTTTCTTTAGAAAACTTGTAAATTCTTTCTCTTCTTTGAGCTATATGTAACTCTTTTAAACGTGCTTTTGCCTTTTACAGTCTAGTACTATCTTCCTCATGGGCCTGAGAGCCATCTCTTTGAAATGCAATCATCAAAAGAGATGGCAACCCTGTCTCCCCATTTCTGTGGGAGAACAGGAGCTTGGCTTCAGTGGGTACGTTGTTCCAGGTAATAAAGCTACCTCCTTTTAAGGCTATGACTAGTTGATCTTCCTTTGTAGAAAGCCAGTTAACAAGCATAGACAGTTTACAACTTCCCTCAAGTGTCTTCCAATACATTTTTAAAACCAGATCACCTATTCCTTCTGCCTTGCTATCCCCTATGGTAACGGCCTTCAATAGAAAGTTTCTTACTTATTTAATTTTAGAGAAATTTTGCTTTGACACCAGTTTTCAGAAAATGAAAATAGTAATTTAGATAATATATAGTTCATACTAAAATAATTCTGGAGTTTTTTTTCTTTAACTATTTATCAGGACCGTTGACAACCGAACCCATGACTTGGGCTTAATAAGCATATACCCTACTACAGAGATAAACTACTAGGTAAGTGATCCATAGAGATAATCAGATGATAATATGTGCAAAGTAAAATGGTTTGGTCTCCAGGATCTGGAGGCACAGAGCTGCAGTCACATGTAGCTCTGACATCTTTCCATACCACTTCTACCATGAAAACATGGCGGAAGGGAAGCCATGTTTTGGTCTAGGGAATACTTTGTTCTAGAACATGATATTCCTCTCGCTGAATGCAGAAGATCCCAGCTAGGTTCAATGGAGTGTCCTTCTAGTAATCTATTTCCATAGCTTCTCAGATCCAGTCATGACCACACCCAGGTCAAACCTATGCGAACTCGTACTCTCGGCATAGCTCAGGGAATTGATAATGTCTTTCAACTTCCTCTTAGTATTTGGCAAAATTGAATCACTACTAATATAAAAAAAAATTCTTCTCAGTAAATACAACAGTTTATAGAGAGATCTTCACAGTCATTTTCTTTCTTAAGGGATTTAATTATGTTGTCATTTAGTTCTTATTCTTTGTTCAAGTACTTTTATTAAAAGGAGGTGACTCTTCACTGGCTACTTTTGCAGAGGACCCAAGTTCCATTCTGAGCGCCCACATGGCAGCTAACAACCATCCATAACTACAGTTCCAGGGGAATCTGACACCCTCTTCTGACCTTGTCAGGCATTGCATGACACAGATACACTTACACACATGCAGGCAATACATTCATATGCACAAAAATAAAAATAACAAAATTTTAAAAAAGAAGATGGCTCTTAAGGAAGAGGAATGCTGTAGAAGGAATCACAGAGTTTCATTAGAATTACAAAGAATGTATAGATGTATTTTTGATACTTTATAATTTTCAGAAAATTCTCATGCTAAATTATTTTAATCTTTCTTATAATCCTATAAGATATATAGAGAAAGATAGATAGATATAGATATATACACCCTATTTTACATAAACTAAACATAAAACTAAGAAGTATTATAAGAAGTATTAAGAGTTGTCTATCTGCTGTCCCCACTTCTCACTGTCTTTGTAACACATGGTTATTTATGCTTGGACTCCAATCATCTGACCAAAGCTACTCCCAGCAAGGTCTTCCATCACCACCCTGTGGAAACCTTCGAGAGCCTGTCTAGTCAGAGTACCTCCCTTGGTCTCTGGACCTTCCCATTCACAGTTCATTCGTTTCACTCTTGCTTTCTCTCCTGTTTTCTGTCTAAGAACTTGACTTCTTTTTTTCTCAGAGCTTCTTAACAAACAGGAAGCAGGGATGGAGGAAAAGAGAAGAGAGAAGGGGGAGGAGATAGCAAGGGATCGAGAGAGCTAATTAATGGCTGTTATTAGAGGATTTTTACTCTGTATTCCTGTGAGGGTCATCCAAGAAGAGTGGGATCTGAAAGAATGTCTCTGTTCCCCAGCATTGGATGCACCATACCGCTCTGCTGAGTGGCTCGAGGAGAGGCCTAAAGAAGAGAGCACCCAGCTCAAGGCAATGGTGAGCCACAGGCCAAATTCTGTTCTCAAATATGTCAGTGCTAACTACACTGTTGGTAGTGCTTAAGGTAACTGCAGTGATCATCCTAAAGATGCATGTCTGTCCATCAAGAGAAAATGTGATTAGATTCAAAACCCATTCTCATCTTTATAAGAAATTGACTATATTACATTTGTCAAAAAATAATTGAATGCTTGTAAGAATATCCTTACTTTTTTATTGTCTGCTTGTATGATCACATCTCATAACTAGTAATCACCATTTATGATGAGAAACTATTCACTTAAAGCAATTGAAATTATGCAGTTTATATATTATAAATTTCAATATTTAGCATCATACTATTTTCTATTTATTTTTTCAGTAAAGTGTTGGAATATAAAGAACATATTACAGAAGGAATTACATCCCCTAAAAAGGAGACATATTGAAGTCTTAGTCCCCAGTACTTCAGGTCAAGACTTTCTTTGGAAATAGATCTTTAATTAAGATGAGGTCATACCAGATAGGGGCTCCCTAACCCAAAAGGACTTTGTGAATAACACAGCTGTAAAGACAGAGAACACACAGAAGAAACAGAGAGAAGAATCCCATGTAACAAAACAGACATTGAAAGGCTGTACCTGTGAGCCAAGAAGTGCCAAAGATTGTTAGCAAAACACTAGAAGCAAGGACGAGACAAAGAAGCTTGCCCTGTGGGTTTCTGAGGAAACATAGCCCACTGACACTTTGATTTTGGAGGTCTAAAATCAGACCTAAAACAGAAGTATAAGACTATATTTCTGTCATTTTTAAGCCAACCCATTTACGATGCTTTGTTACATCAGCCTGGAAAACTAACAGAGGTTAATGAGAACTGTTCTAAGCCCATGAAGGCACCCTAATCTCCTGTAAGCTGCCTTCATGACCCATATGAGTACCTTTTCTATGTGTGCTGTGATTAGTAAAAAGTTGAACCTTGAGAACTTGTGTCTTCTAGCAGGGAAGGGCAGCTACTTCTGTACCCTGGGCAGAACCATGCAGCTTTGGGAGGGAGCTCTGAGGGAGGAAGGGGACACCTGCCTAGTCAGTCAGACCTGTCAGTTAACCCTGGAGATCAATGATGTGACAGATGTTGCAGTCAGATTGTTCTCACTTCCTTACAAAAAGTTAGGAAGCAGAATCTTTTGGCTTTCTGGAAAACATTGCATTTCCTAGGAGCTTTTGTCCTTGGTTACTTCCTCCCAAATTCAACCCATTCTTGCTGCGGAATCTTACTATGCATGATACCTGAAGGTAAAATACTTTGTGTCTCCACACACAGATGTCTCTTCTAAGCCCGTTAGCCTACTGCCTGCTGGATTTGAGGGTCCATAGTCCTTGATACTGTACGATCCCAACTGGCATAAGAAGAGGGATTTTTGTCTTTAATTTACATTGTCAATTCTTGGATGTAATCCCAACCCTCAGGAGCCAGAGAGGCCAGAAGAATCCTGAGTTCCAGGCCAACTTTGAACAAACAACCCAAAACCAAAGAATGTAGCACATGGTGCAGAGCACTTGCCTAGAATACACAAAGCCCTGAGTTTGACCTCCAGCATTGACAGAAATCTGAAGGTGGGGGGAGTTGGAGAAGACCAGGCATCGCTTCAAGGCATCGCTCCACCATTTTCTTCTCCTTTCAGTCAGAGCTGTATCCTTCTGACCTGCCCTGAGTCCATCTTCCATCATGTAAAAGCGTGAGAGCATTCCTGAGAAATACACTGGGAGCCAGCACTGCTGGCTGACTGTAGGGCAGCCTTCGAGAGTCATCCACACTGCAGTAGCATTGGCATGCCATGCACAGTCACTGGCTAACTCGTGCTAAAGTGAAAATATTCACTGGGCACTCATTAAAAGCTTTATGTAAGCTACCACAAAGATCAGAGACACTTCGCTACAAAACTAAATGCAAATATGAAGAACAAAAGGCTTTTAAAAATTTGTGTGTGCCAAGGGCAAGTATGGAAGGGTGCTAGTGAGAGTATGCTCAGTATCTTTAGAGGCATGCCTGTGGCTGGTGTTTATCAAATTTAGGCTCCTACTCTCCCACAGAGACTGGGTGGAGTGGAGCCATCTTTCTTGATGATTACATTTCAAAACTATGGCTCCCAAGTCCTTGACAAAGACATTCCTGGAATGTAGAAGATAAATTTCAATGAGAAAATTAATTTATAACTGTTCTTTTGTAAAATGAATGTTCTAAGAAAAGAGAAGCCAGCCTATCACTGGGTTTTGGATAGACCAATGAGTAAATTCTTTTGGCAGCATGGGCTTCCTCAGGCAGCATTTTAAGGAGTCTGAGGTTGTTCTCCTAGCAACACAGCCTTGAGCTGATAGAAACTAGGTGTTTGTCCAGTTTCATCAGGGTTTCGGTTGCAGGGAGTGGAAGAAATTGTGCTTTCTAATCAGTTCTTATGAGCCAAGGTCGAGGCAAGTCTGGAAGAAGCTCAGAGGAGCCCAGCATTTAATCCAGTAGAGAATCTGTCAATGACGGTGGGAATCCACATGTCCTCCCTTCACAAGTTCTCAAACAAAGGAAGCCTATGTGGTGGTACAGACCTTTAATCCTGGCACTCAGGGGACAAGGGATGGGAGCCTGTGAGGCTAGATGCTCATGGGTCAAGGCTATTTGGGGCTATATGGGAAGAATCTTAGAAAAAATAAAGTAGAAAACAGCACCAAACAACACCACCAACAAAACACCCACAGAAACCAGCAGGGTATATGCTTGTAGACAGAGTACCTGGGAAGCTGAGGCATCTGCTTTGTGTCTGGGCTGTATCTTCCATAAGCAAATGGACTATGTGCTCTCCTTAGGGTGCTACTCTACTTTTGAAACTGCTCTAGGCACTCTTCCAGGCACAGGACACAGGTTATTCCACATCTGCCTCTAGAGGTGCATATGCTGACAGTGGAGACAAATAACGAGTAAACAAGATCCCCCCAAAACACTGTATAGAACTACACTGCAACATAATGCAGATGGAGTGATGTGTGAGTGATGGGCTAGTGAAGATCTCCTTTGGCTGTGGAGGTCAGGTTATTGAGCAGGTTATTGATTCCAAAAGAAACTCATTCTGGGCAGGAGTCACATAGGCAAACACCTGGCTGTGCTATATTCTTGGTGAGCGTCCAGAACAGAACGCAATAGGTGCCTGCACGGTGCATGGGCAGGGAGTGGTCTGAGATATGACTTGAAGGGCAGGTCATACCGGGACTCCCAGGCTGTGGGGAGGAGTTTGGATTACATCACAAACCTGGCTGTGACTCACAGAGGATTGATGCAAGAAGTGAGAATATCAGTTTTACAGATTTTTAAAACTTTGCTCTCTCAGAAAGAATGGAAGGGTCAGAGGAAGCAGGAGGGGCAGATCTGAGAGTGGTGGAAAAGATTCAGAGTCAGCGGCTCCCAAGGGGGATGGGGAAGTGTGAACAGTCCTGGGTTGAATTTGAAAAGGGAATTGACTTAGAGAGGATTAGATGCTAGATGGGGTGGGGGGATAGGGGATTCATGGCTTTAATGAAGTACTGGGGTCGGGGAACAGGTTTGGGGAGGTAAACAAGGGTTAAGATGAAAGAAAATGTTGCTTAAGGATTGCATATGAATCTGGAATTCAGAGAAGGGTTTAAGCCCAAGAAGGGTATTTAAGACTCATCAGCATAAAATGCTTAAACAAACAATCTTTTGGATTTGAAGGGTACAAAGCATAGACATTTTAGCCAAATGGGTAAATGAGGTGAATATGATCCTGTATGTTATCTATTATGTTTAATGGCAGTATGTACGCATTTTATTTTTTAGTGGTGTTGATTAATTAACATATACTTTCCCCCCATTTATTAGTCTTCACTCTGCTCCCTTTCTCTTCCCTAAGCCCCACTTCCTACTGGGAGATGTGACTGAAGACAAACCTCCCAGCAGCTCCAGGACTCAGGAGGACTGACAGGCACCTTGGCAACTCCAGCAAACTTCCAGAATTCACAAGCATCTGTGAAAAGGGACTGCGGCTCCTTAACACCTGCCAGAGTCTCTCCTTTGTTTCTGCTGGGTCTCACTTCGAACCAAGCTTGAAACCAAACCCAGACCTTACACATGGTGACCAAACCCCCAGGAGTGAGTACCCCAGTGTCCCGACTCCTCACCCACCACCCAGCCTATTCCATGAGGAGACACGGAGGTGCTGGTTCCCGTATCCCCTCTCTTGCTCCCTCTGCTTTCTCTCTCTCTCTCTCTCTCTCTCTCTCTCTCTCTCTCTCTCTTCCCCCCCCATGCGTGACACCTTATCAACCAAGCCATCTTCCCAGCCCCCTACCTTGTTAAACTGCCTAAGGATATATTTAACAAACAGCACATAAAATGCATATATACTGTGGAAGCTAGAAAAGAAAAAGACATGGAAGTAGAACTAAAGTTTGGTTTGGGGGTTTGGTTTAGAGTGAGACTCGGCAGGAACAAGACTCTGGCATGGGATTTAACAGGAAATTTATTAAGGGCGGGAGTGGGGGGTGGAGAGGGGTAGCCTCCCAGCTCAGGAGTGGAGAAGCTAGCAACTCCTAGGCTGCTTGCTAGGTTTGTTAAGTGAGAGGAAGGTAATTAACAAAAACCAGCCTATAATTGGTGTCAGGAAGCTTTTCTTATGGGTGTTAAGGAGCCGCAGTCCCTTTGCACAGATGCTTGTGAATTCTGGAAGTTTGCTGGAGTCGCCAAGGTGTCTGTCAGACCTCCTGAGTCCTGGAACTGCTGGGGGGGTTCTCTTCAGTCACATCTTACAAGCCACATGCACCCAAACACATGTGCACACGTGCACATGTACTCACACACACATGCACAAACACGTACACCCACATATACAAAAAACTATGAGGGGGAGGACCTCACCCTTGTGTTTTATGGTGTTGTAACCCTCAGAACTGTACACACATGTGCTGATTTCTCCAGTCAGCTTGCTGCCCTCCTGGGAAAAGCAGTGTCGGTGGTGTGGCATAAAGGCAGAGGGAGGGCAGAAGACTCAGCCCTTTGCTCTCAGTGTGCTCCTGCCCTATTCACAAAAGCTATGGGAAATGCAATGACCCTCAGCTGACTTGCTGTCTCTCTCTGGATCCAGTAAAGTGGAACAGAAAACTTCAAGCAGATTTGCTCCCACGCCCATCTGAGGCCATATTGCCGTGTGTCACTTGTGATTATGATGGCAGTAAATCTCCATGGCACTCTCCCAAGCAGTGTTGGCCTTGGCCTGTTGCAGCCAGCAGCAAACTGTGGTTTGTTGGTGCCAAGTCTCCATTCTCTCAAGCTCAGATAAACTCTCTTTTGATGAGATTATGTGTTATCCCACAGCAGGTCAAGCTCCTCTAGCATTCAGGCAACTCTTAGAGATGTTCATTTGGGAAGATGTCATTGCATTGACTTTGAGCTAAACTGCAGGAGAGCCATCTCCCAGCTTCTGTTCCCGTCTTAATATGATTACAATTTCAGAGACTGCTATGCTTTCAAAGACTCAAAGCATTTAGGGAGATTATAAGGGAAAACTGCTCTTCTGACTCTTGATTCTTTTTTAAAATCCTTGTGTATGCATGCATATGTGTGGTGTGTGTGTGTGTGTGTGTGTGTGTGTGTGTGTGTGAGTGTAGGCACATGTGTCGTTGCATGTGTGTGGAGGTCAGAAGACAATCTTTGGTGTCATTCCTTCCATTTTGTTAGAGAAAGGGTCACTTGTTTATCATTGTGTACACGAGATCAGCTGGCCCAGGAACTTCTGGGGATGGCTCTGTCTCAACCCCCATCTTGCCATAGGAGGTCTGGTATTACAGATGCATGTGTCACATCCAACTTTAAGTGGGTTCTGGAGATCTGAATTCAGGTCCTCACTCTTACATGCAACCATTGAGTCATCTCCCTAGCCACCATTTTTATTTCTGATTCTCAAGGTAACTGGATTAAATGATTACTTCTTTCAAGTTTTAATTCCTCTGTTATTTTAAATGAGTGCTATACAGTCTGTGTAACAGACACTATCTTAGTGGTCTTCTAGTCTTGCTTAAATATTTCTAGTCATCTAGAAATTTCAACTTCCTGACAGGTTCTAACATACAAGTGACTTTAAAGCTGCTGTGTTCCTAATGTACTCAGCAGCACTGAGCATTTAGTCAGACTAAATAGGTCAGCTCACAAGTTTGGGTCAGGCAATTAGATTTGTAGATCTTATTTCCTTTTGTTTTTGTTCTTTGAGACAGGATCTTCCAGGACAGGTGGTTTGGAACTTGCTATATAGACTAGGCCGGCCTCCATCCCAAAGATCCACCTGCCTCTGCCTCCTGAGTCCTGGGATTACAGGTGTGTGACAACATGACTAGCTACTTTATTTTCATTGTTTTAAGGCTACAGTATTAGAGACATCAACCTTATAAACCTCACATTCATCATATGTAAGATGGGGTTAAAATATTCATCGAATAGGACTTTTAAAAGCACTTATCCTAGGACAATATTTGGCAATACTGAACAATTTGCCATATTTAATGAGTTCACCATAACAACTCTTTCCCAATGTTCACCCATCTGGGCCTAAGAAATGCATCCTAAAGCTTCCATTGTTTCAAAAGGATGACTTCAAGTAAAACAACACTTCAAACTTCAAATTCTTCAAGAGGATCTAGAGGATAATAACCACTTCCTTTGAATTCTGCCTCTACTTGTCTGTCCTCTGAACTCCTGAAGTCCGAATGAACTGAAGGAAATCAGTGAAGAGGGACGTGATAAACTTGAAATGTTCCCTGGACCCTGCCCCCTGTGGCTCCCACTGAAGAAGCTCATCAGCATGGTGTGCAAGAAGTGACAGGTGGGATCTAACTGAGCCTCCTTTTTATTTATTATTTTATTTTATGTGTACGAGTGTATTGCCTGATGTAAGTAAAGTGCACCATGTGCATGCAATACCTGCAGAGGCCAGAAGAGGGTTGAGAGCCCCTGGACCTGGAGTTACAGACAGTTGTTAGCCACAATACACGCTGGGAATCAGACCTGGGTCCTCTGGAAGAAAAGCAAGTTTCTTAACCACTGAGCCATCTCTTCTGCCCCCAAATTTGTGCCTCCTTAACCAAGACTGACCAAGCCTTTTTCTTGCCACAGAAACACAAGCTGTGATGGGTCTAGGGGAACTCTAGAGGGTGCTGGATGGATCAATTTGGATAGAAAAATTCTGAGTGTTTATTGTGCTCCTTCTCACAGCATGATGAGCCAACAGGCTCCATAAAGAATTTCTCCAGGCCATTATACTCTAGGATAAGCAGAGATAACTAAGACATAAACTGCTAAGCCAAAGGTTTCAAGCAGCTCTATAGAGTCTTTAAAAAGTATAGTATCATATCCTCCCAGGCTGAAAGTAGTCCAGACATAACCCTGAATGCACAAAGACCTGAAGGGTTAGATTTGAGAAGTAGAGTGTGGTGCAGGAACCTCACAGATGACAGTCTCAAAGGCTAACAACTCTTGAGAACTGATAGTTCTAACACCAAAGAGGATGCCAGCATGTGACAGGAAGGGAAGCCCTTCAAGGGTAGAGTTCTGTCAGTATTGTTCTCTGTCTGACACATAAGCATTCAGTAAAAACCAGTGGGAGAACAAGAACACAAAAGAAGGAATATGAATCTAAGGATTAGGTGCTCCCTTCCCCCATGTCAAGATGATTCGTTACCGATTTCTGTAAACAACATAGTTACAAGACTTGTACTCAAAAAACAATGTACCTGTATTAATGGAAGTTTCTGTGAACAGGGACTCTCAGTAAGGCTTAGCTGTGCTTAGGGTCTGTGAGACTGGAATCAAAATGTTGCCTGGGCTTGTAATGTCATCCGAGACCTCATTGGGAAAGGTCCTACTTCTAAATTCATTCAACAGTTCTTTGCAACTGTTCAACTAATGTTGCCTGTTAGTCCCTGGCTCAGATCAAAGGCTACCTCACTTCTCCAGGTAGTGATCCTCAATATGGTTGTTTGCCTTCTAAAAATCAGCAAGAGAAACTGAGATCAGCACTACAATTTTATATAAAACAATCATGTACATTTCATTGAATACATATATAACCACAAATAGCCCATTACCCTAGTTAAAAAGCAAATCGTAGGTTCGGTTCAGGATCATTGGGAAGTGATCACAGAAGGTATAAGTATCAGAAGGTCTTAGGGAAAACTTTAGAGTCTGTCTGCCACAGTGTAATTGCTGTTCTCAGAATCAAACCTTGGAGAATGTGGAGGTGGTAAATCTTGAACTGACTACAACATGACATTTTCGCTGTTGTTAAGAACTTGAGATAAAATCAGATAAACTAGAAGTGTGTAGTGGTTTATGCTTATAATCCCAGCACTCAGGAAAGCTAAGACAGTAGAGTCCCAAGTTTGATGCCAGCCTGGGACACAAAGCAAGATCTTGTGCCAATTAAATAAATAAATAAATAAATAATAGACAAAATCAAATTACATTTCCCCCAACCATAGTATGTGACTTAAATTCCTCCTTAGCCACAGGAACTATGATACTATTTATTTATTTGAGATAGGGCCTTGCTGTGTAGTCCTGTTTGTCTTGAATTTATGACAGCCCTGTCTCAGACTCCCTGCTGAATTACATGTATGAACTACCATGCTCAACAAAAGAGGTATGATCTTTATATTAGCAAAAAGATTTCTCTACTCTAATCTCCGCCCACTAGTGTATTTCTACATAGTGGTGCTGTAGAAATACCATTTATCTTTTATCTAATACTTGTTTAAATATTTTAATATGAAAGTACTATCTATCATGTGTTCTCCAGGTTAGTATTCCTAGGTTTTCTAATCTTTTAACACACACACACACACACACACACACACACACACACACAAAATGATTCTAGACCCTTCTATCACAGCTACTGTTAACTAGATAATCTTAAATATATTATCTCTTTCAAAGATTAGTTTCCCCCAAACTGAGTTTTTAATTAAAAATTATTTGTGTGTGTGTGTGTGTGTGTGTGTGTGTGCAGGTGCATGTGTGTGTGTCCATGTACACATGCTATGACCCAAATGTGGAGGTCAGAGGACAGCCTTCAGGTTTCAGTCAGTTCTCTCCTACCATGGAGTCTGGATATTGAGCTCAGGTCACCAGGCTTGAATGGGAGCTCTTCTACCAGCTGTGCCATCTTGCTAGCCCTGCGTTTTGAATTTTCTATAACAATTCCATGTAGAATTCTAAACTCCGCTAACTGGAATTAATCTCTCTTGATGGTCATGTGACGAAAAACTTTTAAAACAATGGTCATCCCTTCCTAAAAAATTCAACATAGTATTGCGACAATTCTGAGACTGTAGAATGAGTTTTAGTTATTAAATGAATTTTTCTTTCTTCATTTAAAGCTTTGTCGTTTCATTTCCAGTTCTTCATAAGTGCTAACCTTTACTGTGATTATTATAAAATGGCAATGATTGTCATCAGGAAGAGCCACTTAGTAAAGTAGCAATTGATGCATTTAAATGAATTAGAAAGTAAGCAAATTAAAACAAATTACTTAGCATGTGTGTATGACCTGGGATGTGTGTATGACCTGGCATGTGTGTATAACCTAGCATGTGTATAACCCAGCAGGTGTGTATGAGCTAACGTGTGTATGACCTGGCATGTGTGTATGACCTAGCATGTGTGTACGACCTAGCATGTGTGTATGACCTGGCATGTGTGTATTTTTTGGAGCAGGTTACGGCATATCCTTAGAATGTTTTCGGCAGATGAAAAGTGCATATGCAGCAGCAAAATCCAGACGGAAAATTGACTTACTCAGAGTGCACAGTAATTTTCAAGGGTTTTGCATTTCCCGTTTCCCTGTTGCAGTGACTTTTGGTTTCTGGCAGATCAAAGATGGCTGCGTGTTAGGCAGCATGACTCTGGCGTTAGTGGTATGACAGCACACCGACAAGCCCACCAGTGCAACCATCTTTCCAAAGTTTCCAGTTTCCTTGAGAGGCTTACAAGCCGGCTTCCTGGCGACGTCTTTACTAGGTAGGTACAGCTGGATGAGCTGATTAGAATCCCGAACCAGAGGTTCCTACAGGAAGCCTGCAAATGGCCAGCAGTGGCTGGATCCATCCCTACTCCCTTGTTGCTCTGTCACTGCTCTTGTGGTGCAGTGTCTGGTTCTAAACCTTAATCATCGTGGCTTCATGGGCAAAGCTGGGGAAGAGATCAAAATGTGCAGGGTTCATTGACCTTTAAGCATGTTTCTGGGTAACCAAACGCAAATGAAAAGGGAACTTATAACACATGTGCATCAGCAAAATCCAGTGGGTAAAACGTCCCCATTTATTAAAATGAAACAGTTGCGTGAGTATTTAAAACTTCCGCTTGCTAAGCTGGGTGTGGCGGTGCACATCTGCAGTCCCTGGTCCTGGGAAGGCAGAGGCTGGAGGACCCAGAGTTTGAAAGCTTTCGGCAATGGACTGCCTCAAGGAGACCTACATTCTGATTTTATTCTTCAGAAAGGAGCTTGTTATATGGCATCAGCATGGTCTTGAACATCAGGAGACCTGGACGGAGGATGCAGGCCATGAGTTAGAGTTCAATAGGTTGGCCACTGGGTCATGCTTGATACAGAGCCTGACCAGCCTTTCAGGAGACCTTGTCTCCATCCTAAACCGACATAGGGAACTGCTGCGAATACCTCTATGTGGTCAAACCCAGACCTGGAATAGAAGTCTGTATATGGTTGAAATATAGTCTTAACTGTTGATTGAGTTATTCACACAATGGTTCAGAAGTACTAGTCATCTTTGCAGTGGATTATGGACACCACATGCTACTTAGGTGTTATCTACTTTTTAAAAAGTTGGATCACTCAGTGAACTAATCAGTTCATCTGCTGGGGGAAAAAATGTTTGAGTACTGTCTGGGCTACAGAGTGAGATCAAGTCCAGCCTGGGCAATTCAGTGAGATGGTGTCTCAAAATCAAATGTTTAAAGAGAATCGAGGGTGTAGCTCAGTAGTAGAGCCCACATGGCACGTACAAAGCCCTGGGTTCCGGCCCCAGCACTGTAAGAAATTTCCACTTGCTTACAGTTGTCACTCTCCCATCTCATCCAACGCTCCACTGTCTCCTGTTGTCCACATTTCTCTGTCACCTTTAAAGCATCTCTGTTGATCTGTTTTCTCTTTGTGTGTGTGTTGTATGCACTGGTGTGTGCAGGAACATGTGCCTGTGCACATATATGTGGAAGCCAGAGAGGTAAATGGGTGTCTTGCCCTGTGAGACAGGGACTGTCTCCCTGAACCTGCAGCTAGGCTGCTCGCCAGCAAGGCCCAGTGAGCCTCATGTCTCCAATCCCTCACAGTATTGGGGGTGCAGGATACACAGCCACACTTAGCTTTTTATGTCGGTGCTGGGGATTTGAACTCACATCCGCATGCTTGTACAGCAAGGGCTCTTATCCACAGAGCCATCTCTCTAGCCCCTGTTTCATCTGTTTTTATTGTGACAACATATATACACAACATACAACTTATCTTAGCCTTTCTTTCTCTCTCTCTCTTTCTCTTCTTTCTTTCTTTTTTTCTTTCTTTCTTCTTTCTTTCTTGCTTTCTTTCTTCTTTTGACACAGGATCTCAATTATCCCAGACCGGCCTGGAATTTGCTCTGTAGCTCAGAATGACTTGAACTTCAGATCCTCCTGCCTCCATCTCCTAAGTGTTAGAACTGGAGCTGTGTGCCACCATACCTAGTTGATTTGGTGCTGGGAGTCAAACCCAGGGCCTCATGAATGCTAGGCAAGTACTCTACCAGCTGATGTACATTCCCAGAAGACAGTAATTTTAAAGTTCATTAGTGTTCAATGTGTTCATATAAGCAATCTCCAGAACACTTTTCATCTTGAAACTGAAACTCCTCTACCCACTAAATGGAAGCTCCACTACACACTCCACTCCCACCTCACCCTACCCCTACCTACCTACCTATGGCAGCCTGCCTTCTGTTGTCTGTCTTTATATATCTGACTGCTCTAGGGACCTCATGCAAACATAATCATACAGTACTTTATTTTTGTTGTTGTTTTTTTTCTGACTGGCTTAATTCACTTAGAGTGTTTGTAAACTCTTTCTGGTTGTTTATGAATGATCAAGCTCAGGGGTTTTCAACAAGGAAGGAGGACAGGACATAATCCCTTGGGAACACCTGGAGAAGGGAGAGGGTGTGTTGTTGTCATAATGAGTATGACTGTTACTGGCATTTAGTGGGCAGGTGTCCCTAAGACTGCACAGCCTGCAGGGTAGGATGGTCCCACAAAACAAAGAATTGTCCTGCCTGCATGGCAGTAATGCTCCTGGAAGAAACACATTGGCAGTTTCTTCATCTGTAAGGTAAGTATTTGGGCTAAGTGGAATGCGACTTTCCTCCCAGCTCTAAGAATCTTTTGTTCTATCACTTCCTTCAGAATGACTTAGAAGCATCTCATCGCTGTCTCCTTCTCTCTAATTACAGCTTTTGTAAGCCAAAGCCATTTTCATTTAAACAATCCAGTGGAACCAGTCACAGAGATTAACCATAAATCCCTATCACTCCCTGTTAAATATAACTTGTCTGCTTGGGTTAAGGATTCAAAGAGCTCTTTAGTCAATTACGAGTCTGATAAACTAGAGCAGTCTGGAAGTAGTCAGTAAAGGCTGTACTGTACTGCAGTCATTAAAGACCACCATTACAGCATCAGATTTTAGCTCAATGACACCCTCCCAGCCCTCACATCTAGCTGAAGAATTTAATGGGCTGGCATAGGAGCTTGCTGGCATTGGAAGAGAGGCAGTTTTCCAACAGCTGTCGACCACTGCCTCCAAAGAGAGACACCGACAGAGGACGTGTGGGGAGTCATGAGCAGGGCCCGCCCAGCCGGACAACACCAAGATCTGGTATCCCCACTGGAGGATCCGAATAAGCAGCTGGGCTCCTCTTGAGTATGGAATCACCATTGAAAATGAAGTCAGAGTTGATTGCTTTTTAGCCCTTTGTAAAGGAAAGCAAACAGTGAGATTGTGAACTTGGATGAGAGCCAGTGTCCATTCTTAAAGGATTTCCACTGAATGATTCTTGACAAAGACTACAGGGTCAAGAGTTAAGAAGTTCAGAGCCTCGGGCGGGGGTGACTCAGGGGTGACTCGGGGTAAAACGCTTGCTGCTCCAACATGAGGATCTGAGTTCAGATTCCGATCATATAGGTAAAAAGCCAGGTGTGAGTTTGTATACCTAAATTCCCAGAGTTATGAGACGGAGACAAGAGGACTGTGGGGTCCTCCTGACCACCCAGCCTTAGCCAACCTATGAACTGATCTCACAGAGGAGCTGCCTCCTGAGTCCTAGGATTAACGTGTGTGCCCCCATGGCCAGCTAGTCTTTCTTGAAGTGATTGGAAAGGCAGGTGATTTTAAAAGGCAGTTAAAAATAATCAATGCATGGATTAACATTTTATTTTACTATAAAATGCACAAATACGAGGCTGGAGAAATGGTTCAGTGGTTAAGAGCACTGATTGCTCTTGCAGAGGACCCAGGTTTGATTCCCGGTACCCACATGGTGGCTGAAAACGGTCCATAACTTCAGTTCCGGGGGAGTCAACACCCTCTTTTGACTTCCATGGGCATTTCATGACCCAAGTGCACCTCCCCAATGCAGGCAACACATTCATACACATAAAGTAAAAGTAATAAATAAAATATCTAAAAATACATAAATGCATCTGGTTTGTCAATCTTTAATAAAGTCTTTTCTTTTAATCTGTTGCATTCTGGTGTGTGCGTGGGGGGAGGATTCCATGACCACATTTTTGTATAAGTGAAATCTATTGCTGCAGTATCAAGTTTATTTATTTTTGTGATGTTAAGAATCCAACCCAGGGCCCTACACATCTTAAGTAAGGATTCTATCATTATCCTAGCCCTTCAGTGTCTTCAAAGTGCAATGAGAGAGATATAGCCAAGACAATTTGGGTACATGGTCCTGGATTTTTATTTGGTGTTTTATAATTGTCAATTATTTTGACAATAATTTTTGAAACTCTACAGAATATTTTCAAATAATTCAATTTAGCTTTCTCAGGAACAATAACCTTTTTGGTTTTATATCCATATTTTTATTTATATTAGTTAAATTAGTTCAAATCAGATAACTTTAAGAACAAGTTCAACCAGAATGAACATGTCTAGTAATCAAAACAGCTGACTTTTGAAAAGCTACCTGTTCAACATGTGGGAACAGACATGTTAGGCTTAGGAGCAGCCTCTGGCCAGGAGCATTTGTTAATTCACAGGTGCCGGTATCCTTTAAAAAGTGAATGGGGAGCTCCCACTGCCCTGGAAAATCAGTTAAGTGGCATTATATAACTAGTCAGCTATTATAGACTGAATGATGTATCTTCTCAAAATTCACATGTAGCAAGAAGTACACTCCGTTGGGTGCTGGTTGGCATGGTGACACACATGTGTAATTGTAGCATTTAGGAGCTAGAGGTAGAGTAGGGAATCCCAGGCCAGCCTTGGCTACCTGAAATATTATTTACAAACAAAAAAAGACTCTCTCTGGATTTTGAAGGTTCAGAATTTTGTAATGCAATTTCTCAGAAAGTATGTTCTGGAATACTATTTCCATCAGCACATATTACAAACTATTAAGGCCTATCAGACTAATATGTAATTGGAGAAAATGCTTTCTTAAGACTTTTAGTATTTTCACTAATACGAATTTAGTACTTACTAAGTGCCAAGAAATGTCCTCCACTAGGGATGCAGGATAACCCTCTCTTGAGGAGAATTTTCATTTCTAGAGCAAATTTTCTCCTTTAAAATATCTATAAAATGATAGTGGTCAATCTGTTCAGAACGAATATTTACATAAACAGATATTCAAAATTGTCAGATTGTGCCTCTGTGTCTAGATTTGGAGACTGAACAAGAATGAGAATCTTCAATGTCTTCTGGTTGTGCCCAGATAAATACGCAGCTGCCCCTGTGATTAAACCAATTGCCATTCTTTATTGCCACTGAATCTTCAGCACTTTTTGAGTGTTCAGATCAAGATTTGATCTTATGCTGTATCTTCTAATACCACTGGAAGAATGTCTTTAAAATAAGCCAGGACAAAAGCCAGGAGAGTGCTCACCTTCAATCCCAGCACTCGGGAGGCAGGCAGGCAGAGAAGGAGGCCAACCTGATCTACACAGTGAGTTCCAGGCTGGCCGGGGCTACAGGAAGACCCTGTCTCAAAAAAATAAAAATAAAAAAGTAAAGAGGAAATGAGATCAATCATCATGGAAATAGAAATTGTGGTAAATACTGGTTGCTTGTGCTTAGTTCTGAAGTTCATTTTAACTCTGAGCTTTCAGTGCTGTGGTCATTGCGGATCTAACTAGGAAATGCTAGAGGGAATCTGTATGAGTGCTATGTGTCTGTCATCAGCCAATCAATGTTAGTCTTACAATCTAAAATAGCACCTTCAAAAAATAAGTATTAATTACTTTTCTTGTTACCGTGAAAAAATACTTGACAAAAGCAACTTAAAGGAGGAAAGACAGGCGTTGGCTCAGGTTGAGGTCACAGTCCGCCACAGTGTGAAAGGCATGGTGACGGGTGCCAGGCGGCTGGCCGCATTGCAGCTCAGTCGGGAGGGGAGAGGAAGGGAGGCGTTCTACCTGCTTTCTCCTTTTTATTCAGCTCCAGCCCTGGCCTAATGTGCCTACGTTTAGGATTGGTCTTCCCACAGCTATTAAACCTCTTTGGACATGCCCTCACAGGTTTGCCAGCAGGTCAATCATCTAGTTAAGAAATAAAGTTAAATAAGATCCGAAGGCTGGAGCCCTAATTCTATAGGATTAATGTCCTTATAAAGAGAAATTCCAAAGAGCTCACTCCATTTTGACAGAACACAAAAGGTGTTTTGGCCCCTAAGAGCGTATACTAGAAACCAAGCCTTCCAGACCCTGATCTTGGACTTCTACCCTCCAGAACAGTTGTATTAAGACTACTCAGTCTAAGATTTTGGTTATGGTAGCTGAAACTAATATGCCATCCTTTTATCCTAAATATTTAATATTATGCTTTTGGGTCTGAGGAACACGTAGCAGCAAAGTTCATTTGGGTCAATACAAACTTCCTGCTAGGCACTCACTACTAGGTGGCTCAGAGGTTAAGAGCACAGGCTGTGTTTGCAGAGGACCTGGGTTCATATCCCAGTACCACAAGGCAGTTCACACGCATCTGTAGCTCCAGTTCTAGGATATCTGATGCCCTCTTCTGTTCTCCGCAGGCACTGCACAACACAGTACCTACGTGTAGGCATAACACTTACACATAAAATCAAAATAAATAAAAGAAATAAAAACACTTACTACTATTTCTTGAAAACTGGCTTCATGGGCAGAGCCTAAGCAAATGGATCCTAATTAGAACATTTCAATAATATTTATAAGTCTGGTTCTAGTAAATTATGAAATATAGCTTCTTAAATCAGTTTCTGGGATTATCACTAAAAGATAGCTTCAGTCAGTCCTTCATGGATTAGACAACTTTCTTCTGAATCTTTTAATAGGAGTCACATAGAATTACTAGAGTCACATGGAAATACTAGATTATCTGTGGTGCCCAGCAGAATATTTGAAAACTGCATTAATCTACTGAATAGCTATACCTTTGGACTTTACCATGTTGCCAAGAGCAAAATAAATTAATACTTATTATTGGTAAGTTTTATAGAGAGGAGCATTTAGCTACATCAGAGAGACCTCAGCCAAAACTACATTTCACAGAATTGTTTCTCAAATTCTCCCCAAGTGCGGTTTCATCATTCCACGAAGCAAACCTTTGGTTAAGCACAATCTCCAAGCATGCACAGGCTTGCATCATACCTGTGTGCCACGAGCCAAGTCCCAGTAATTCAAAGGAAGCAAGTCACTCCAGGCAGTCTGCCCCCAACCTCTCATAAAACCTCTCTTTCCTGTAACTTTCTAAACAAAGTTCAATGACATTACTAGGAAAGGAAGATATTTTCTTAAGACAGCAGTTTAAAAACAATCAAACATGTGCTGACATGTCACAGGTACAGTGTTTATTTATCCTGTGCTAGCAGCAGCTGATGTGGCATATTCTTATGAGTTTTTATGAAGTTTATGAGTTTTATTGCTGTTCTATTTTATGGAAAAACATAATGAATTAGATCCATACTTTATCTGTATTTCCTCTGTGAGAGAGTTTTAGGAACATTATTTTTTTTAATCACTTGAGTTAAATTCTGGCTTACAAGGTAAAGAGTTTGACAGTAATATTTATCCTGGTACATCAGTATGCTGCCATTTAATCAGTTACTTTGGTAACTCAGATATAAGTGAAATGATAATAATTAAAGTACAAACTATGATTTTAAATCCATCAGGTTTTTTTAAATTTAGAAAATAAAGGCAGCATGCTTAAGCACACCCATATTACACATGCAGAGCATGTCCATGTACATGCTTACACACATACATATATACCACATTCAACAGTTGATAGAACCCTATCAACAGTTACATTATCAATGGATGGACTAAGCACTCCAGCAAAAGAACAGATAGACAGGATCTAAAGAGCAGCCCTGATGACATTATAAGACACGAGATTTGAATAAAAACACAGCAAAATTGAAAGAAAACTGACAGAAGATAAATATCATGCAGCACTGACTGTAGGAAAGCTAGTGAGGCTCTGTTAATATGAGACAAAGTAGATGCTGAGTTTGGATATGAACTAGCCCTCCAAGACAGCCGGTCTAGCTCTAGCACTGTTGGAAGGCGGTGGTGAGGG
This sequence comes from Eospalax fontanierii, assembly GCA_035773235.1. NCBI lineage: Eukaryota > Metazoa > Chordata > Mammalia > Rodentia > Spalacidae > Eospalax > Eospalax fontanierii. The sequence goes on along the minus strand of CM069539.1, from coordinate 64,824,375 downwards.
GCTCGGGCCTAGTCGAGGAAGTTAAGCTTCTTCTTTCTTCCTTTCCTCCTCCTTCCCACCTCCTCTTTGCTTCTCAACTCCTGCTGCCAAAACGTCCTCTACTATGTGCTCTCGCCATGATCACTGCTTTGCCACAAACCCAAAGGCAATAGGGTCAAGTGAGCATGGACTGACGTCTCTGAAACTGTGAGTCAAATAAGCTTTTACATTTGAGTTATCTCAGAGATTTGCTGCAGGACTGTAAAGTTGACTAAAATACTAGACTTGTAGGGAAAGAAGTGTTACTGGCTATAAAAAAGGGCATTTCATGAGTGCTGCGGCATGCACACCCTTTTACATATATCATGCATATATCAATAATAATAAAAATAAAAAGAACAAAACAAAAAATATAATAAATTTAGGTTGAATTGAAGATTTAAAAATATTCCTTTCTGTAATTGATAGGGCAGTCAGACAGAAAGTCATTAACAATATATGAGATATAAACAATACTCCAGACAATCTGACTGGCAAGTTATATAATATAATGCCCATCAACTACAAAACCCCACATGTACTATTTAAATGTAGCAAAATAGACCTTATTATACTGGGCTATAATATAAATCTCAATACATTTCAAAGAACTGAAGTCATACTGAATATGTTTTCTTATTAAAGTGGAATTTAATTCGAAGTAAATTGTAAAAATATATTTCCAAAATTTATTAGTTTCTTGGGCTGCCATAAGAAAGTACCTCATATTAGGTGGTTAGACAGAGTAAATGTGTCTTCTCACAGCTCTGGAAGTGCAAGATCAAGGTGCCAACTAGATGGGTGTCTGGTGAGGCCTCTCCTTGGCTTTTAAAGGGCCACTCCCCGAGTCCTTTCATGCCTTTCTTTCTGCATATGCACAATGAAAAAGAAACAGCTCTGTTGTCTCTTGCTTTTCTAAGTACAAGTCCTAGGCAGATGTGCTGGTGTGCGCCTGTAATCAAGAATTCAAGAGACTGAGGCAGATGGATCATGAAATCAAGACCATCTGGGTTGCATACTGGAACCTTGTCTCAACAAAAACAACCATGATCAGTCAATCAATCAATCATCAACCAACCAATACCAATCCTACTGGGCTAATGCTCTATCTTTCTGTCTTTAGGACTTCATTTAACCTTACTTGCCTTTTGCAAGGCCCTACTCCCAAATACAAGGACATTGTGGTTTAGGGCTTCAGCATATGAACTATGGGAAGACAATACAATCCACACAATATCACCTGTAACCTTTGCAAACTGATTTCTTTTGGCAGCAGCAGTATCTACTTTAGATGTTCCCATGTCATTTCATTGCTGGAAAGCTCATGTCTTTTAGGTCACCCAACATGCCATCATTATCACATTTCATCAAATCACTAATTTGAGTGCACTTTGTTGGCTCCCCACTTTTCCCAAGTATAAGTAAAGCCTCTATAAGCATTCTCAGAACGATCTCCCTTCATGTGGTGCCTTTGGTTTCCATTTGTTTCAGGACATCTTTTAAGTTCATTTGGATAACATATGTAGGTGGTGGATCATATCAAGCCTCTGCTTATCTTCATAGGAAACTCCTGTTTTCCAAGTAGGTGGGGTCAGCAGTGACCAAGAGTTCCGGCTCTCTACAGCCTTGTCAGCTTTGCCATCGTCACTGTTTAGATTCTTGCCATTCTAACAGGTATGTGGGGCTTACCACTGTTGCAATTGGTCATTCCCTAATGATATGTGATGTGGAATGTCTTTTCATAGCTTGTCAGTCACACGGATTCTTTGGCAAGGAGTCCAGTCATATATTTTGCCCATGTTTTAATTGCCTGTTTTCATTGTAACTTAAGATTTCTTTATACATTTTGGATGACATTCTGTATCAGGCAGATTTCTTAGAGGAAAAGAGCTGATCGAATACATGTGTATTAAAGCAGGGATTCACTAGATTGGTTGATGGGCCCTTGTAGGCCAACAGTGATCGACGGTGCTAGAGTGACAGAACCAAGCAGCTAGCTGGTCAGTCCGGGAAGCCGATTCTGCTGCAGTCCCAGTGTAGCCCTGAAGGCCTGAGACATTCCTGGAGCTGTTTGTCTTCAGTCCGTGTTGAAAGGTTGGAGTACTGACGTCTAGCGTCAGTACTGGAGGTGGCAGCAATGGCCTCGCCGGACATTAGACACACACACCCAGGAAGAACCGAAGGCAGGCAGGCAACACTTTTTTTCTTGAGCTTCTTTTGGTCTGGGGCACCTATGGGAGGGTACTGCCTACTCTGAAGGGAAGGCCTCTCTTCAAACCTAAACCTTCCTGGAAATGACCTTCCAAGAGGTGTTCTAGTTGATTCCAGATCCTTTCAAGGTGGAAATTAAGATTAACCATCACACAGTTCTATTTCAGATGTGTGTTTTGTATATTCTCCTGGTCTACAATGTGTCTATCTTCTTAACAGTGTCCTCCTTGGCACAGTAGCAATTTAAATTTTTAACACACTCCTACTTATCAACTTTATTTATCTGTTGTATTGTGCTTCTAGTGTTATATCTAAAAGTCATTGTCCAACCTGAAGCGGGTGTGGTGATATAGACTTTAATCCCAGCACTCAGGAGGCAAAGGCAGGTGGATTTTTGTGAGATTAAGATCAGCCCAGTGTACATAGCAAGTTCCAGGCCATCTGAGGCTGCAGAGAGACACTGTCACAAAAAAACAAAAACAAAAAACAAACCAGACAAGCCTGAGGCCAGCTACATTTTCTGTTTTCTACTAGAAGTTTCAAGTTTTGCACTTTACATTAAGGTCTACAATCCATTATCAGTTATATTTGGGGAGAATTTTAAGGTGTCTATTTTTTTTTCTTTTGCATGTGAATATATAATTGTCTTAGCATATGAAAATACTATATAAAGGACTCTGCTTTCCCTAGTGAATTGCCATTGCCAGTTTGGCAGTAACTGGTTGATAGTATTTGTGAGGGTATCAGGGATTCTTTGTTCTGTTCTGCTGACCCATCTGTCTAGTCTTTCACAGCACAACACTATCTTGATCACCTTTTAGTAAGTCCTAAAGTTGATACTGGTTCTGACTTTGTTCTTCCTTAGTATCATCCTCAGTCAGTGGAGTGCTAGGATAATGAGGTATGTACCAGCCTACTCTCTGCCTTCATATAAATGTGTGGATCTGAGACAGGGTCTCCCTGTAGTAGTCCCAACTGACCTAGAACTCACTGTCTAGATGACTGGCCTTTAACTCACAGAGCTCCTCCTGCCTCTGCCTCCCGAATGCTGGGATTAAAGGCATTCACTGCCATGCCACGTCTTAATGTTTGGATCTTTTAATTTCATTCAATTTATTTTATTTGTGTGTGTGTGCGCATGCATGTGAGTGCAGGTGCCTCGGAGGTACAGGTGGTAGTGAGCCACCTGACATGGTTGCTGGGCATTGAATTCAGGTCCTCTGGAAGAGCAGTACATGCTCTTAACCACTGAGCCATTTACCCAGCCCTGGATCTGTTAATTTCTGTAAAATAATATTTTAGGTTTTTAATTATGAATTAATTATAATTGATATGTAGATCCAATTCCATCTTGGAAGAAGTAATAATATCAACACTATGTTGAAATGAGGCTGTGCCCTGCTCTAAGCTGCTCCAGATCATGTAAAACTGTTTGTTTGTTTGATATTGTGCCTTGTCCTTACAGATTTCATTTTGCAAACAGTTTATTTTTTGCTCCATTTTGAGAATGAATGATGAATCTGTACCTGGGTGGACCTGTGAACAGGAACAATCCATCTGCTACCATCCATGTGGGATAGACTGATAAATAGCTTAATCCTGGAGTATAAAGGGAGCCATCCTATAAATTTACTGAGGCAATTGAGACAGTAGAGGAATATGAGCATATTAAAATCATATCAGGGTACAGGAGCATTTAAAAAGCACACCATACTGAAGAAAGTGTGCAGTTCCCTCACATAGACCCCCTGAAAAGGCTGCATTAGATATCCATGAGGAGAACTCCTGACTGTACCTGGAGCTTCAGCTCTGTTTGGTCCTGAATCTTGACTTGGCCTACTCAGCTGCTATCTGCCTGTATCCCCAACCATCCGCCTGTCCCATCGCCTAGACCAGGTCTGGACTTTTCATCTCTGCAGGGCTACTCAGTTCTGCTGCTTTGCCTCTAAACCTGTGATCCTCAGAGCTGAAGCTGAAGCTGGTTTGTCTCTTTCTCAATTTTGGAAAGAAAAGAACCTAAGCTACCATGACCTTAGCTATCAGTATTTTGTAGATAATTTTTGCCTACTAAACTTTATTTGTTAAATATTTGATTACCAAATTCACATGTTAAGGACACTTGGAGGTGGGGAGTTGGGAGTAATTCAGATTAGAGGAATTCGTGATGGTGGCGTCCCATGCTGGCTTTCGTGGCTTTCTAAGAAGAGCAAGCCTGTGCTCTCGCATTGCCATGCCCCATCATGCTGTGAGGCCCTAGGGAGGCCCTCGCTTGACCCCTGCTGTGTTCTTAGACTTCCCAGACTCCAGGGTCATAAACTAACTAAGCCTCAATTTATAAATTCTCAGTCTGTAATATTCAATTACAGCAATAGAAACTGAACTAACATATTTACATTCCTTGTTTATTACTGTTTTTCTTCAATCATGAATATGTATTATATTTTGTCAGCATAGGATCATATAATTTTTCTCCTTTAGCTTATGGAGGTAAAAAAAAAAATCAATTGATTATCAAATATTGAACCTGCCTTGCATACCTAGAATTAATTCCATTTGGATATGAAGTACACAGATAATCTATAGTTTACTTTGGAATACATTTTAAAAATAATGTCCACAAGTATTAGAGAGATATGGGGAGGCTTAGTGGGGAGAAATGGGGCCTGTATATGAGCATATTTCATTGTATAAATGTATAACATTTTGGGGCTGAAGAGATGGCTCAGTGGTTAAGAGCAGTGCACTGGCTGCTCTTGCAGAGGACCCAGATTTGATTCCCAGCATCCACATGGTGGCAAACAACTGTCTGTAACTCCAGTTCCTAAGGAATCTAACATCCTATTCTGTAGACAATGCATGACAGGGGTGCACTTACCATACACGCAGACATTACACTCATACACATAAAGTAAAAATAATGAATAAAATATTTAAAAATAAAAATATTTAAAAATCTATAAAAGTTTTAAGAATAAAGAAAGAATTTAAAAATATTGGTCATAGAGGAATTTATGTTTGAGTTTATAATAAAGTGGAAAAATTGTTGTTATGTGTGGGTAAGATTTTTTTGTCTGTTGGACATTAAGCATTTTAACATTGCTGAAATTTCTTTGAAATATCAATGTAAATCACCCACTGTGTTTTCAAAAAGTGCCTTATAATTAATTCCCTAAAAATATGTTTCAGTTTTAAACTCAATTTCTGGTTTTTAGCATAAAGGTCAAAATTCCATCCAATATAATTATTTTCACTAACATCAGAAATACTTCTCTGAACCATGCTGATTTACTTACTTTAAAAAATGTAGTTAAGCACTTAATTCCACTTTTCCTCCAATGTTCTAATTTTTTATGGCATACTAGTCATTATGGGAAGATGGGAAACATTAAACTTTTAGGTAAGAGTCTGTCCACTATTTGCCACATATCTACCCATCGCCACTTGAAACAATGATTAATTATTCATTGAGGTTCATATGCCTACCAAAATATAGCAATACATTGAACTCCAACAAATCCTAAAATCTTGGTATGTGAACTGGTTAAAACAGAGTACACATAACCAGTCAAGCAGAGTTCCACGAAGACATGGAAGGATCAGCCAGAGAAATACATGTTTCTTGGGAACCTTTGTGAACAAGACCAGTTGGGTCTACAGACTCTAGCTACTCTATGTCTACTGTATGTGTAACAATTGGATCCCCATCCCCCATCAGAAAACCCAAATCAGTGTTTTACAAAGACTGAGAGAAAGGCATTAATTGCAATGGTTTCCTTTTCCATGCAGTACATTCATTTAAAAATTACTGAGAAACACAGAATTTGTAAAGTTTGTGCTTTGCATGAGTAAAAATAAATATATATCTTTTACTGTGTTATGCATTTATACATTTTTTTCATAAGTTAATGGTGTTAATTTATAAAACAACACCCAAGTAGATGATTGTATCTTGTATCTCCTGCTTAGGCTTCAATGCAGAGTCAAAAATTAATATCTTCTTTAAAACATAATGAAAAAAGAGGATGAGAAATACATAGAATTTGACCTATTAACTAACTGGCAACACCTTATCCAATAACTCCTTAAATTTTTAGAATGATTAAACAGAACCAGACTGTGAAGTTTCTGCATTTGGGTTGTTCTTTTACTATAGTTGTCTGAGAAACGCTTTTTTTTTTTAAATAGAAAAGAGAACTATATTTCCCAGAATAGATGCTTTTAATAAACAAATTTCAAAACGCCTGGAAATGTCCAAAGAATATTAGTTTTTCAGTTAGTGTTGACTTTTTTTAGAGAGCTTGAAATTTCATATTATCCACTGTGTTCAAATTATTGCAATAGATACTTTGTGAGACCTAACAATGGAACAGATACAATCTTCGTCTCTGCAGAGGAGAATCTCAGCATCCAGTATCACCTTGTGAAAGCTTTACCAGAAATACCATGAGTGAGGACAGTAGAGCTGACATTGTAAAGGATGTGTGGGCTTGGATACAGCACAACTTCAGGAAAAAAGGATTCTTCAGGAAAAAAAGAAACAATAGGATTCATACATAGGGAGATTTATTTCAAGGAATCGGTTCATGCACACTTAGAGGCAGGCAAGTCCGAGAGCTGCAGGGTAGGCTGACAGCCTGGACACAAGTGACATATAAACCAGACATCACAATAGGATAATCCTAAGGAAGAGATGCATTGTAATGATGATAATTCCTGAGCAAGGTGAGAGGGAGGGGATGGAGTAAGATCAAGGACATAAGGAGAGGCGGGCCTTAGGGAGAAGGACGGTCCAGGAAGAGATGGAGAAGAAAGAGCTAAAATGATCTCTCTGCAAGATGTCAGCTATCTGTTGGAAGGGAAGGCTGGGGCTGATGGCAGCTACAAGCCTTCCATGGGATAAGAATGGGGCTTGAGAATAGGTGAATGTACTGGGAAGGAATAGCACTCAGAATACATTTGTTATTTCATGAAATGCTGAAGATGGAAAAAGAAAAGAAATGTTGATGCTAAGTCAGGTATCCCCACCCTCACCTGACCCTGCCTCCAGTCTGATCTCTAAATAAGACAGTTGTGGAATTATACGAACTGGAATCTGAATCTGAAGAGCCAGTGTGACACTGGGGACACTGCTTAAACTCTCACACCGTCCTCCACTGTGGAAAGTGGAGTGTCTGGGATAGGGAGTTCTACAGTTGGTGACGTGAAGAGAGGTATTTCCTCTTGTCAAAGCTGAGGGTAGATGGGGTGGAACAGAGTGTGCTTTAGCATTAGCTAAGCAGGGGAGGCCTGGAGCAGCTAGCCTTGCTAGAATGTGGGAACAGACTTCCCCAAGAATTACCCAGTGCAACATGTCCACACCTGAGCCACTATAGCACACAGTAATGTTGATTTCTGTCTATGTATTAATTGTGGGAACCAAATTGAATAGAATTTTTTGTCATAAGTCGCCACATCTGAAGCATTGTTTTGTAAAATGTCAAAAAATGCTCTACTAAAAGTAGAGGAACATTACAGTATAATTTAGAGACAAAACGATGGAAGCTCTATTTAGAAATTCTTACACAAATTAAATATAAAAAATAAAATAAATAATTCAAAAATATTCAAAGTTGAGCCCCCCGTGTTCTTTTGGTAAAGTTCTGAACTGGAGCAGAATATTTAATTTTATTGTGCTGTACTCTGTAGGCCAGCTTTTGAGGGAAAACTTCAAGGGAATTATATTCATGTTTATAAATGCATTCACCCATATGTATGTGACATATTTTAGAAATAAAATAGAGAACTCAGCAAATTGAGTGGTTAAGCTATATTTAGTTTCATGCAGAATTTTTTGTCTAAATATAAAACAAAAAGAACATAATAATTTTGTGTTGGTATAGTCCAGCCTTACCTGCAGTTCCCCAGTATCTCTCCTCACTCCAGAAGATAGACATTGCTCAAATTCACAAATCCAAGATGATTTCTATTCCTTCAAAGAGATCTGACTATCTTTGTGTCAAAAGTTCAAATCATTTCTGATAACTTGTGATGAGGAGGGAGTGTAGGCTCTGTAAATAACATTATCTAGGTACAGAGCACTTGATAATTACACCTACATCCTGCATTTGTTTAACTTTTCTTTACATTGTGGGTAAAAGTTGCAAAACCGTAAACAAAAACAAAAGGAAACAAACTTACAGAAGCTTAGTAGAACAGAAAATATTTTCATTTATTAAATTCAATGTGGCCAGAAGGTTTGAAAACACTGAAAGTTTGAAGGTAAGTTTTAAAGGAAGAAGTTAGCTAAAAGAGAGGAGGGAGGTGCTTCATGAGCCCTGGAGCCCAGCCCTGGTGGAGTGCACCTCACAGCTCCTCTTCTGGCCTCAAGCAGCAGCTCAAAGTCTAGAAGTAGGGAGGAAGAACTGAAGGCTGGCCCCGACCTCCATTCATGCCACCCCACAAGGGCAGGGTGATTTGAAAAGCACTAAATAATTTCATGAATGGGGAACCTACTGTGGGGCCAGTATTCTACAAATATTCTTTTATTTGATCCTAATAACAGTCCTTCAAGTTTAAAATTATTATGATGATTTTTCAAATAAGAAAAATCATTTTAGGGAGGGAGAAGCTGTTTTCTCTAGTTCCCTGAGAGGTTGTCTAATCCCAAGTGGACACTCTAAACATGGGGACACGTGAGCACCACTAAATGTATGTATGTATGTATATGTAAAAATAATAAAGAAGAGGACAAGGAATTGTGAGGGAATGGGGGGGCACGGGAGGAGTTGAGGGGGACAGAGAGAGGTGGAAATCATGCAGAGACAATACTTGTCAATGAAATTCTCAAAAGTAAAGAGAAATTATTGAAAAAGAAAAATCAGTCTAAGAAAGAAATGAAGCAGTTATCTAAGTTCAGGCAGCCGAAGCAGGATTTAGAAGAGAGGAAGGAGGACCACAGAAGTCACCATTCCTCCCCCACTCCCTGTCTCTTTCCCCTCTTTACGCTCTCTAGATTTCTGTTATTGTTTTGTTCTGTTTTGTTTGTACTTCTGGTGTTCAAACCTAGAGCTCTAGGTAGGCTAGGTAAGGACTCCATCTTGAGCTATGTTTCTAGCCCAATGACCTTCACATAGCCTTATTTCACTTATTGTGAGAGTCTTATACCAATTTTCTTTTTAAAACCCACAATATATTAAAATTAAAACCACTGGAATCCCTAAAGCCCCATATAACAGTCTCCAGCATCTTTTTATTGCACACATGCAACTTGACAAAGCAGTCATGCATTCTTCTAAAACCAAAGGAGTTTTAAAAATACAATGACGGTTTTTGCTTCCACTTTCTTTCCTTCTGTTTATTTCCACATATTTCATATTTCCATTTTAGAAATATGTGGAAAATCAAATGTATACATAGACATGCACATATACATATCCACACATATACACATATCTACACATATACACATAAATAACTTTTAATACAATTTTTATTATTACATTTGCGTGCGTTTGTGTGTGTGTGTGTGTGTGTGTGTGTGCGCGCGCGCGCTCGCTGGTATGCATGGGGAGGTCAGAGGACAATCTATGGGAATCTGTTTTCTTCCTCCACTATGTGAGTCCTAGAAATTAAACCCAGGTTCAGCTCAGAATCAAGCACTTTTATCCACGAGCCATCTCACTGGTTCTGCACCTTTTTACAAATGCTGTTGTGCTTGTGTTACATGCATTCCTCTTATCTATATACTGGGGAGCTCCCCCTAACACAGTTTGGGTCTGACATCCCTGGTAATAGCAGGAAAATGTCCTAGCATATAGACATACCACAGTGTGTCAAACCACTTCCTTTTGGAGGCTGTGTGCCTGTATTTTTCTGCTACTATACAAAATGTAGAAGAAGTATCCTCGACCTTGATTTATTTTGAGTTTTGAACTCCTGTTTTTGCATTCACTCTCCACATTCTGTCAGTAGTTCATTTGATTTTACCCCTGGTTTATCTCTGGGATCTGTCTGCTTCCCACCGAGTCCGAACCTTCATAACATCTCAGTGGAACTGTTACAGCATCACCTGAGCTGGCCTTTCTACTTCAGACTTAGCCACTCTCTCTCTCAACAAAAATTGCTTCTGCTTTCAGAATTAGCTTTCTGATGAACAAAGTGATCTTTTCTGGTAGCTCCTTAGGATTGAACATAGTGGCAGCTAAGAAGAGAAAGAGCAGTGCTTAGGGGAAGATACCGGAAAGTGGTCCTCAGACAGTGGAGCTGCCAGGAATATATATGTAAAAGTAACTTTAACAGAGTTTTTACTATTATGTTTGTATGTGTGTGTGTGTGTGTGTGTGTGTGTGTGTGTGTGTGTGTGTGTGTGTGATAGTATGCACGTGGAGACAAGCTCCAGGCCCGGATAGTTGGTTAGTATCCTTGGCCTTGATTTATTTTGAGTTTTAAACTCCTGTGTCTTCATTCACTCCATCTGCAGTTAGTTCCTACTTAGCTTAATGTCACCACTGCCTGAAGGAATGTGGACCAGACAGCTGAGCTAATTTTTCACATACCCCCCAACACACGCAAATGAAATCAGTTTTATGGGAATTAAAATAGTTATTTTTATTTTATGTGCATGAATGTTTTGCTTGCATGTATGTAAGTGCATCACATGTGTCCAGTGCCCATGGAGGTTCAAAGGGGGCTTCAGATTCCCTGGTACTGGAGTTACTGATGATTAACCATGACAGGATGGGAATCAAAACTGGGTTTTCTGCCAGAACAGCCAGTGCTCATAACTGCTGAGAAATCTCTCCAGTCCCAATTTTATGGGCTTTTATGGAAAAATTCCAATTTATTGGTGGCATTAAAAACTTTTCTGAGACGTCTGTCCTGCAGAATCAAATATGACCCATCCCACATCTCGTGGGCTTCACTCACCGTTCATCTCCTCGTGGCCTTCATCAGAGCCACAGCAAACAGCCTGGAATTCTACAAGTCACCAGAAACTTCCCAGGCTGCTTCCTATCGTGCTGCCCCCACTTCATGAATGAGCACTCTCTGCTCATCTTTCGGGAGATACCTCAGTGTTATAAGGAATTATTGATTTTTGTTTGTTTCTGTTTTTGAGAGATCACACTGTGTTACCTAGGCTGACCCTAAACTTGGAATCCTCCTGCCTCAGCCTCCTGACAAGCTGAGAGTACCAGTGTATATCAATTGCAAGACTACTTGGCATTTGTCTCCATCCTCAGAGTCTTGGAGTATAATAAGAAAGGGAATGATCATAGCAGAGTGCACACAGGATATTGGCAGCACTCAGGCATATTGCCTGTCCTGGGACTGCCTTAGAAGTGAGGCAGTGACTCTGATATACGTCACTCATTGTCCTCTGCCATAGATCTTCCCATTCATGCTCACATTCATCTTCACAACCCCTCTTCCAGGCCAGTTTTACCATGCTACTTTCCAAATGAGGGACCAGGGGCTTGGAGAGATTAAGGAGCTTGCTCCAAATTGCTTAGTTAATGAGGGGTAGCATTCAGCTCTAAACCTTAGTTTCCTAACCGCCAATGTACTCCACTGAAATAGTGCATTGTTGTTACCCAAGATCACTTCAGTCCGGTATCCAGGGGTCATGAAGGAGGAGGAACAGAGACCCGTAAAGTGTGGTGTAGCTCAGTGATTCAGTGCCTGCCTGGCACACCCAAGGAGGAAACAATTCTCAGCATACATACACACACACACACACACACAGAGAGAGAGAGAGAGAGAGAGAGAGAGAGAGAGAGAGAGAGAGGCTAGCCTTTATTCTCCCTGATTGTATACATAGTTGAAAATATAGCTTGCTCAGGACGATTTTGCTTCTGATAAAGATCTTCACTGAAGGGTTCATGCACTCTAGCTGTTTTTCATCATTTTCAGAGCCCTTAAATATGTAGTAATAACAAAAAATAAAACCAAAAGCCATTATGAATTTCCAAATTGAAGTACATATGATTCAGCTCCATTAGCCCCAATTTACATTCCTATGAATTGAGCTTTACAAGAGGCTCTGTCCTCCAGCAATGCCGTGTGAAATCCTGCCTCCCACAGATGATCTAGTTGAGGCCCTGTGCTTTAGTCCTGGCTGCATTCCCTGGATCATGTCCTTGTTAGGTGTTTCATTCATGGTTACTTATGGCCTTAGTTCAGTCACAGTGTGCGTGTGCCTGTGTGTGTGTGTGTGTGTGTGTGTGTGTGTGTGTGTGTCTATGGACTGTGTGTACATATGTGCCAGTAGAGGGAAGATGATGAAGCTGGGTGTCCTCTTCAACCCCTCTCCACTTTAGTCTCTGAGACAAATTCTTTCACTGAACCTGGAACCTTGCTTTTTATACGGGAACTAGGGAGTCCTCATTCTTGCACGGCAAGCGTTTTGCCAACAAGCCATCTCCTCAGCACAGGAGGAGTGTTTTCTGTGAGATTCCAGTTTCTTTTCATAAGCTAAACTACAAATGAGGCTGATGGAGACTGTCTTGTTGGTCCATTATGAGAGAGACCCTGGTATTTCTCAGTTTATAAGCATCAGACACCCGATTTCCAGATGCTGTTCTTAACACAAGTTATATGCAAACACGGGAACAATTCCAAAACAGTGTGACAAATCCCCAGGCTCAGCTCTGTCACCAAGGAAGAGGACATCAACACTGGCCATGAGAGAGAACAGGTTGAAGTGGAGGAGAGCAGCCAGAGGAACCCAGCTTCCAGACTCCTTCCGGGAACACATTGCTGCTCCTCTGTAGTCCGTTTGGAACAGCAGAGAGAGTCATGACTCTGCAGGTTTTTGGAGAACTAGCAATTGCCTCTCACATTAGCTGATCATAGGTGGCTTCTATAGGAATAAATCTAATCTGAGGACAAATGTCACCTTATCTTTTTCTTTCCATAGTTCCTTTTATTCTCAGTTTGCCACAACCAAAGGGCCCTGAAGTTTTAAACATGCAGAACACACTACCTAATGAACAAAAGGTTCGTATAAAACCTTGGAATTAAAAGTTCACAGGGAAGATTCCACAGTAAGTTATGTGACTTCTATAAGGTTGAGTCATCACTTAGACCTTGACCATGAACCACGAAATATCTCTTCCTGTCTTTCCATAGCTAAAACTTTCCAAAGTTTCCGAGTATATTTCCATTATAATGAAGATTTGGCTTTTGTAAGTGAAGTGTTCTAGTTAGATCTGAGCCTCTTGGGAGGTCAAGTCTAGGGTGAAAGTATAAAAAGTATATAAAGCAAGCTCAGCGTATTCTCTTAATCATAGCCAGGTCTAACAATGGTCACTCACAGTTTCTATCAAGGCCACAACGTCCCCAAGGAACAAAAAGGCGGCAAGGAATGTGTTCAGGGATTCTAAGTATTGTACCTGGAGGAATATACAAATATTTCCATTAAGCTGGGCCTTTCAGAGAGTGGGTGGTTATGTGCTCTGCTGGCACATCAACAGAGGGCATGGCCGTACTGACAGTAATTTGATAAAGCTGTGTGCCCTGGCCTTAGCTTTAGTACTCTGATAGAATAAGTCACGATATTCAAAGACAGTCACAGTACTAAAAACCAGGGATGAGGGAGGAAACTGGAAACTTTTTATGAGATTTTTATCTTCTTCAGAAATGATAGCAACATTCCTATAACTAGTTATGTCCTAAAATGGTAGAAATGCTATTATATAAAATTCACAAGTTGTGGAGGCTGAATTTTGGGGTCAGGAATGGGAGTTTGAGAGGAGCCAGGAGATTAAGAAGATCCACTGAGCTGCTGGCAAATGAGACATGCTTTATTTTCTCTGGGCAAGGGCACACAGGCTGGTGGGCAGGCACCCGCCAGGCAAGGGCTCACGTGCCCTTGGTCCAAGGACTTTTTATAGGAAATCACACAAAGGTGGCTTCTTGCCCAAACTGGTTACATAACAGATTGCATTACTGTTTACTTTTGGGGTCCACAGACATCCAGTGTCAGCCATTTTGAGCTGAGTCATAGCCCTCAGATGTCTAGCCTTCGTCATTGTGGCCAAGGCCAGAAATCCATATCAGCACCATGTTGTCTAAACATAGATAGGCAGACCCTTACAGCCTTGATTCTCTACATGTGTGCACATGGATATCTAGTTGGGGAGCATGGAGAAAACACAAGATCATCAAAATAACCAGAGCAGGGAACCTGATGGGCTGGGAAGAGGCTTTTGGGATATAGTTGGATATAGGCATATGAATTAGGCCTACCAAGTTACAGAAAAACCTGATGAGCTAGAGTAGAGTAGGTGAGGAGAAAGGGTTCCAGTGAGAAGCTAGAATCCTGGAACCACAGAAGCAATAAATATTAAGCATCAGGACTGGACCTGATGAGCACTCTCTCTCTCTCTCTCTCTCTCTCTCTCTCTCTCTCTCTCTCTCTCACACACACACACACACACACACACACACACACACACACACACACGGTCTAGGGTAAAGGGTCAGGAAGGGACCATGAAAATGTAAGGGCAAGGGTTGGAAAGATGGTTCAGGAGTTACAAGCACTGGCTGCTTTTGCAGAGGACCAGAGTTTGGAGGTTCAGAGGTCCTAGCACCTACATGGTAGCTAACAACTACCCTTAACTCCAGTTCCAGGGAATCTGACACCCTTTCTGGCCTCTGGAGGCACTGTACCCAGATGGTGCAGAGATACAGAAGCAAGCAAAACACTCATACACATAAAGGGTTTTAAAAATGTAAGACTACTTTGAAGTCTGTTTTATGTGATGGTGTGGGGGATGCCAAGTACAGGAGCCAGTCCTTGAGGATTGATTCAGAAGAGCACCTCAAAAGTGTGAGAGTTGCTGATGGTTGAATTCCTCCAGCTCAGCCTTCTCAGTTTGCAGGTGAGGAGGCTCAGGCCCAGGCCTCACAGCTGTTTAGCATCAGATTTAGTATCAGATAGGATTTCTGTTCTGAGTTCCAGGCTTTCTCCATGACGTTCCCACTCTCCATTTAACTAGGAAACATTTTTAGCTCAACACACAATCAGCATCCACTACATGCCTGGACACAAGATACATAGTAATAAGATGCATTCAATATTATGATCTAATTGGTGAGAGCTTCTGAGCAAATTATAATATTACAGATAAAAATTACCAATGGACTGAAATTATGTAAGTAAATGCATATTTAAAAAGCTAACTGTGAAAAGGGGAAACAATAATCTACATTATGATCCTCTCCTGTTTAAAAAGTACATAGAGGGGCTGGAGAGATGAGTCAGCAGTTAAGAGCACTAGCTGTTCTTGCAGAGGAACTGGGTTTGGTTCCCAGCACCCACATGGAGGTTAACAACTCTCCTTACCTCCAGTTTCAGGAGATTTGATGTCCTCTTCTAGTCTCCATGGACGGGCATTGCACACAACGGGTGCATCTACATACATGTAGGCAAAACACTCATACACATAAAATAAGTAAAAATAAATAAAGCATAGAAATCAGAAAAATGCGATAACCCACAATCCACCGAAGAACCAAGTTGTGATGCTGTGAGGGGCATTTGCTGCCAAATCTAGTGAGTTGAGTCCCATCTCCCACCACACACCATGGAAGAAGAGAACTGGCTCCCACAAGCTGTCCTCTGACCTTCACACACACTGGACCAGAGCGCACTGCACTCACTCCCACAATAAATTAAGAAATATAATAAAAGGCCCAAGTGTTCCATGATATGCCAAGGACTTCTGCTTTAGGTAATTGTGTCCCTTTCTTTGATCTTTGATCTTTCTGCTAAGAAGGTCAGAACACAGATTTTTGTTTTTGTTTGTTTGCTTCTGTTTAGTGCTGAGGATGGAACCTAAGTATTTGGCATGCTTAGGCAAAAGCTCCATTTGCTGAATTATATCCACTACACATGGACTGAGTTTCTGTATTCTTGTTCCTGACCTGCTTCCTAGTAAAAGCTGAAAATGACGATCTTTTCCCTGTATTACCTCCACTCAAAGGAGTGCCTGTCCGCAGGAGGAACCGGAAGACCAAAGAAAAAGAATACGCCAAGAATTCCGTGGAGACTCGGGGGGGGGGGGGGGGGTGATACCAGAAGCCAGACTAGCTTTCTCTGAACAGAGGGAAAGCTGGCGCTCCCCCTGGAGGCCGCACAAGATCCTACCGGGCGTCCCAGCATCCCAGCAAGGTCCCCAGTTCTCTCTTTGGTGCTATAGGCTCATAGTGACTCTTGGGTTTGAGGCGCTGACACTGATTGAGGTGGCCCGGTGGACTTTGCACCCAGGGAAGTCAGAATGGGGACTGGCTGCAGACGGACGGAGCTTGTTTTTGTAGAAGGTTGGGTATCAACTGGAAGCCCAAGGGAACATGTCCCCCCGCACCCCTCCCTCCTATTGGAGTGGTTTTTCTTCAGATGATGATGATGATGATATGATTTTTTGACACAAGGTCTCGCGTAGCCCCATCTGATCTGGAACTCGCTATGCAGCCAAAGGCTGGTCTTGAACTCATGATCTTCCTACCTGGGATTACACGCCTGAAGGCGTGGGCCACGGAGCACAACAGCTGCTCCTCCCCTTTCTTTTTGTAGACATAGCCTCCCCGTAGCCCCCCAGCTAACCTGGAGACCAGGCTGGCCTCCGCCCATCGCACAGAGATCCCGCCGGCCTCTACCGCTGCCTCCCGAATGCCGGGATTAGAGACGAGCTCTACCACGCCGGGCCCGCTTCTTCTGGAGATCCTTTTAAGTGTGCCCCGGGGCGCAGACATCTCTTGTCAACCCACTAAGATGTTTTTCTAGCGCTTAACCATCAACGTGGGCAGGGACGCGGGGGTGAGTGAGGGGCCCGCCCACCTCGGAGTCGGCGTCATCGCCCCCTTCCCCTCCCGCCTGCAGTCATTCCGGCGCAGGGCAGCCGGCTCCAGCCTGGTCTGGGTCTCCCGCGAGCTCCGCCGTGGTGACCCCGCGCTCCGCTGCCTGCGTGGCTCGGCGCCGTCTCGAACCAGCGCACGCGCCAGCCTTGGATCGCAGCCGGGCAGCGCCCCGGGGCCCGAGGACGCGAGAAGCTGCACAGGTAAGGATGAACCCCCTGGCCGGGGAAGACCTCGGAGACCAGGCAGCCCCGGAGACAGCAGAACCCACGCGAGGACCTTTGAGCGGTACAAAAGAAGGGATCGCGCTTATGCTTTCGGTCCTTCGGGAACCAGCCGCTCTTCCCTGGGCATGCCCGAGGGTTGGCCCCGCTCGGTTAACGTCAGCAGGAGCGATGTTTGCACTGGAACACAAATGGAATGCCTTCGACTCAGGCAGGTTCAGAGCAGACCCGCTTAATTTGATGATTATTAACAGACGCCCATTGAAAAGGGTGTAAAACCCATTTCTGGAAAGGAGCCTGCTCTCCTTGAAAGCCTCTTTGCAGTTACTATCAAAGCTAAACTCTCTGTGCCTGTCTGTCTGTTTGTCGTCACCGCCTGCCTCTCTTCTCCCCCTCTCCGTGTCCCTCTCCCCTCTTCAAAAACAGCTTGACTGCCTGGATCGGCAAAGGGAGGGTTGAAGTCATTTAGAAAATGTAGGTGAAATGAAACGGAAGACTTGGACTTACTTTAAAGTATCATCATGGCAAAGTACTGAGAGCTATTGAAGCTGGGAGACCGGCATCTGGAAACTAAACTTCTCTCTTGACTTTTGTTTTCTTTTACAGTCTTGAGCTTTTCTCTCCTAGAATGTCTTTTGGAAAGAGGTGGCAACACCCTGCCTGATTGCTCCGACTTTTTCACACTGTCTTAGATTTCAAAAGAAGTTGATTGGGGCTGGGAGATGGCTCAACACAAAAGGGCTTCCTCCGAAATTGAGGACCTGAGATTTGATCCCCAGAACCCAGGTAATGCCAGACCAGGTAACACAGGTCTGCAAACCTAGTGCTCCTACAAGGAGATGGGAGGAGACTGGAGAATCCATGGAAGCTTGCAGTGGGCTAGCCTGGCATATGACCACACCCAAGGTTGTCCTCTGACCTTCGTAGAGCACAGGGCCACTTACACACACAAACCCAAGCACATGTACAAAGATTTTTTTTCTTTAAAAAACGAGAAGTTGCCTGGTATAGCAAACACGTCGTCCCCTTATCCCCAGCCTTTATTAACCTTTCTACCTTCTGAAATCCACTTTCATTTTATCCCCAAGTTCATTTATGTCTACAGGGCATTATAAAAGCCATAGCTTGCTGCCTGGAGAATTGTGCTTAGGATCTGGTTTATGATTTAAAAAAGGGAATGTTAAAATCCCAGCCAAGTAAGACAGGCACAAAAGTGCTGATCAAATGTTGTATGGAATTTCATTTAAGAAGATTCTCTGGTGTGGGAAGGGGCAGATGAAGATCCTTCCCAAGTCTCCCATAGACATTTTAAAATGTGACATTGTGCAGTGTATGCTTCGCACAGCATGTGTGCTCACTGTATGTAGAGTAACCAGTTACTGATGTGGGTCAGTTTTCTCTTCTGAGTAAAATTTTCTTTCTGTGCCCAGGCCTCAAGTATCCAACAAATGCACTGCATTGTAACAATAGGGCCAGACTCAGAAGTTCAGAGTCTGAAATTACTTCACCTTAGTACTAAGTTCAAGCTGCAGATGAGAACTCTGAGGTGGGAGGGTGGGAAGGGGGAGTGTCAAGTCAGCAGCTCACAAGCCGTGACTTTGTGATCTGAAGGGTTAAGCATGGCTTAAAGCATCCTGTTGGCAAACTGGCTTCGCTTAGCACACTGTGGCCCTAAAGTGCCTTAAAACCTGAAGATTCACAGAACTAATGCATATATAGATATTCCTTGCTGAAAGTCTAACTTTTAAAATATAAAGGTAAGTCAGGGGCCATACTCCACACATTTCATAAACAAGCACGTGAAAGAGCATGCAGAGAACTCCCCTGGGGCCCCCTCAGTGCCAATCACCTCAAACCTGACTTACACACCGCAATCCATTGCTTAGATTGAGATGTGTATGTCCTGGAAAATAGCTAAAAAAGCAAAGGGAGGTTTTCGTTTTTTATTGTGATGAGGAACAGAAGTTGTGAGTTACTGTAAAACAATCAACTGTGTAACTTTACCATCTTCCTTTCCCTCAAGGACTGCCAAACTTTGAAAGCAGACGGTGCTCTGTCTCCCTTCCCAGAGCTGAACTTGAAAATAGTGCTATGGTATGTGATATTTTGAATAGGAGTTGGCTCACTGTCAGTGAACTCTCTTACCATTTATTCTCAGCGCAGAATGGGTGGAGAGCTTATCCTTAGTAATGGATTATATAGCATTTGATAAACATATGGAAATATTTGGCAGGTTCATGGCTTTCCTTCGTGTTGAAATAAATCGTAGCACGTTTGGCAGAGGGTTCGGCAGTGCCGTAGGTCATGGAGGGAGTGTACTGACACTTACAACTGTTTTTGGAAAAACACCTGCCAGAAATTTGTCTGGCTGTGGACAGCATTCTCAGCCCTCAGTTCATCAGGATGGGCCCTGGGGCCTTGGGGTGGGTTTTCTAAATGTGATAAATTCCATATGTGACAAGTATTTAGTATATTAGGAACCAGTTGTACACACCCCCAGTCTCCCATGCTTTAAAACCAATTCCACTTCACAGCTGAAAGTGTGTCAGTTTAAACGCCTCCGTGGACTTGCTCTCCGAGGGCGTGCTTTGCCATCTAGCGGTGGCCATGATAACCAGCAAGGTCCTGCTCTCCAGAACTAGGATAAAGAAGCCTTCCAGAAGGTCACCCATGAGCCAGTCAGTCGCATATGTGTTCTCACTCAGGATTCACTTCAAAGAAGAGCTCTTAGAAACTCATAGAGAACTGTCAGAAGGATTGTGGTCAAAGCTTTGAAACGATACTCAGCATGGGTGATACTATACATTTGATGAAAAAAAAAGTTTACTATTCAAATTCTTAGTTGTTTCTAGCAATACTGGTCTATGCTACCAGATTTTTGTCATGATAGTTCTGTTTTAAGTTCTAAGATGGATGTCTGTGTGATTTCCTTAAATTAAAAAAATTATATTTAGGACCTATGAACTAAATTTATTCTTATAATTCATAACACTTCCTATGACTTTCTTTACAAACATCTGGGACAGACTAGAAACTAGATATTCACCTTCATGAATGTATTAGTTGCCTATTTCTTTTGTATGTGGGAGTTGTTCATGTGTGTTCCATTGTACATGTTTGCAGGTGTGCAGCACCAGTCCCACCTTCTTAAGTTTTGACTTCTGATGTTGGGCCACAAAGATAATAATTGCTATTGTTTGCTAAGTACTCACTCTGTGAGTGTGTGCATGTGCACATACACGCATACACATACTGGTTTCTGTCAAAATACTGTATAACATTATAATTTCATAACACATGTGGAAGATGTTTGGAGAGATTAGGTATCCTTAAGAAAATTCCCCTGCTGGAGGCTGGAGAAATAGCTCAGTGGTTAAGAGCACTGGCTGCTGTTGCAGAGGACCCGGGTTCAGTTTCCAGCATCCACATTGCCCCTAATAACCTTCCTTAACTCCAATTCCAGGGGATCCAACGCCCTCTTCTGGCCTCCCCATATATGCAGCAAAATGCTCTAATACATAAAATAAAGATAAATATTTTAAAAAGAAAATTCCCCTGAGAGTAAGTAGTCAATAAAAGGTGATTTGGTTTTAAAATCCTGTTTGTATAGTAATTGAGACACCCCAGTCCCTACTGCCTGTCTTTGTTATGACAGGGACACTCATTTTTGCATCACAGACACCACATGCTTCATGTAAATGTTGTTCCATAATCCTGTCAGTGATTAACATCATTGAGTGACTGCAGTGGGCCAGGATTTAAACTTCTTACAGTGGCTAGTCTCTGCATCTCCCCAAACTGGAAGTGGCCATGCAGGTTTGCACAGATGCCCTCTTCAAACCCAGCCTATTTCTCTAATGCTTTCTTAATACCTTATTGTCATTAGTAATGCTCCTTTGGCCTAAGTGTCACTCCTGTCTGTAGTTGCTCAGAGGGTCTAGGCCAGGCCACAGCGTCTCCCTGTCTGTTTCAGTTCTTACTGCACAGGTAGCAGATGCGAGCAGGAGAGGCGATGAGAGGATGTCTTCACATTTAGGTGTGTGTGTAGAAGTAGGCGGTGGTGTTGAGAGACAGGTACCATGGGTGGCTTAAAAAAGATAAGGCATGTTTTTAAAAGTGATTATGCAATCGCTGCTGTGTCCTGACATGCGTGGTAAGGGGCCTATAGGGTCACTGATCTGACCGAGGAGACCTTGTAAAGTGTTTGATGGTTTGATGCCCAGCTGTGCCTCATACTGTGCCTATGAATGGGGCAAGCTCACTCACTGCATATTGCAGGGGATCAGGGGAAAGAGCAGTATAAGCAAGTCTGAGTCCACCACCCAGTAAGGGAAGGCAATTGAATGCCGCTCCTCTGATGGGAGGACAGCACCTTCTTTTGTAGTCATATCTAGCACAGAAAAATAATTTGAAATACTTAATACATGGAGTAACCATCCAATCTGCCTGGCCTGCTTAGGCCACACTGTGAACAGATACACACACACACACACACACACACACACGGGGGGGGGGGATTGATTGCCTTAGAGTATAATGATGACCTGTCATAATACAATTCTGTACAGTCTACATAGACCTACTCACAAAGTTCGGTTTCCCATTCACTCTAGATTACTTCTTTAGAGTAATTATTTTGCTTAACTTCGTTTCTTTTCAGACTGAGGGCCTGATGCACTTCCAAAATTCCTAATGTTGATCTAGGCTATAAATAAAATACAAAGAATGCAATTTGTGTTTTGTGGCTGGATAATGTTTAATCACACTCAAGTTTAATAGTGATACGAAGAAAATATGACTAAGTCACAGATATTTATAGAAATGAGCAGTTAGGAAAGCATATATTTGGAAAGTCTCAAGAGTGAACCTGTCATTGAAGAAATAAAATGAAGGAAATTTGCAACTGAACTTGAAACGATTAAAAAATAAAAGTATTTTCAAGAGGGATTCTATAGGAGCTACATGTTTTTGGAGGTGGTGATACAGCTCAGTGGATAGAGTGCTTAACATACCCGGAGCCTTGAGTTTAATCCCTAACATCAGGTATACCCGGTGGGTGGTGTACATGCTGTGTACTCAGGAGGTGGAGGCAGGAAGATCAGAAGTTCAAGGTTATTCTCCTTTCTCCTTTCTCTCTGCTTCATACGGAATGTGAGTCCAGCTTGGGCTATATAGACCCCATCAAAATGAAGAAGGGAGAGAGAGAGAGAGAAACGAAGGAAGGAAGGAAGGTAGAGAGGGAAGGAGGGAGGGAGGGAAAAAGTTAGGAAAGAAGGGAGGGAGGGAGGAAGGAAGGAAGGAAGAAGGGAAAGAAAGCAACTACATTTTTTAAACTTTGATTCATTGTGAATTTAAGTTTTTGTTTATTTATTTATTTAATTGTATGTGTATGAATGTCTTGCCTGCATGGATGTAAGTGCACTTGTCTCATGCAATGTCTGAAGAGGTCAGAAGACAGTGTTGGAGTTACAGACAGTTGTTAGCCACCATGTGAATGCTGGGAATCACACCTGGATCCTCAGCAAGAGCAGCCAGTGCTCTTAACCGCTGAGTCATCTCTCCAGCTCCTCACAGCTAATTTTTTAAAGATTATTTCTCTGTGTGTGAGCCTGTGTGTGTATGTGCACTTGTGCGTGCAAGAGCTCACATAGATCAGAAGGAGGCAAACTTAGAACTTCCAAAAGAAAATGTCCTTAGACATTTGTCCAATTTTAAATTACAGACCAAATTAGACAGGCTGACTAAAGCCATGCCCTCTCATTACTGTGATTTGAAGGTCATATGACAAAGCACTGCCCTCACCCCTGGCCAAGGATAGTCATGAGCATGGCATTTATTCTTGTGGTGCTCTCAGCAAAGCTGACAAAGCGATGCCATCTCATGTAGGCGGCGTTACACAAGCCCACTGAATTGGATGTTTCAGACGTAACACTACTTACATTATATAAGCATAAGTAAGTTGTGTGTGTTCTTTATTAACTCTAAGCCATTTGATATGAGCAGCTGCCAACTTAGTAAATGAGTAGCATCAGAATTAAGTTTGTTTTGTATACAAAGATAAAGCAGATGCTGTCTGAAGCTCAGTTAAGCAATCATCCCTGGGAAGATAGCCTTCCAAAGCATCATCTTGGCTGCCTTAGGGACTCTCAAACTGAGTCTGGGAAGTGTCTGGAAATCTGATTAAAACACAGATATCTGAGAAACCCCCAACCCTTTCCAGAAGAGCTTCTAACAATAGGTGTGAGGTCTGCTCTGGCTCTGAAAATAAGTAATATACTCCTCAAACAAAAGAAGCATGGGTACTTTACATGGGGAGCTTATACATATTCATACCAGAAAGTACTTTAAGGGCAAGTATATTACTGAGCAGTTTAAAGTCATGGTTCAAGGAGAGATGGCAGATATATTAGGGGGCCTGGTTAGATTAAGGACACAGAGCAGGTGTTTGTCAGTTATCTAACCTAATATTTTACATTCTCTCTAATCCTTAGCTATTTAAAAAGTTGTAAAACTAAATTAATAGTCCTGGAAAAGAAAAAAAACCTAATGGAAAACAATTCCACAGGATGGTGATTTAGACAACTTTTAATTTGTCCAGAAATGATTGTCATAAAGTTATTACCACACAGATTATCAGTATCATATGCAAAAATATACAAAGTAAGATTCCATGTATTTTGTTGTGGCCTAGTTGATGACTTTTAGTCTTTGATATAAGCCTATATTAAGTACATAATGGATAGCCATTATAAAGAGCTTAATTAAAAAGCAACTTCCAAAAAATTTGTGATAAGTCATGATGGCACTAGTCTATAAGCCCAGACTCTTAGGTAGCTGAGGTAAGAATATGAGTTCAGAGCCAACCTGGGCTGCACAGACCTTCTATTTTTAAAAGGGCTGAGGTTGTAGCTCAGTGGTAGAGTGTTGGCCAGCCTGTGTAAAGATCTGGGTTCAATCCCTAAGACCACCAAAAAGAAAAAAAAAATGTTGTATCTCATATTTTAAAACTCCATTGACTGAAACAAATCAGCCTAGTTAAACATAAGATTTACGTAAAAGTTATTGAGTTGCAGCCTCTTTAAATTCCAACTTATTAAATAAACTTGATAAAATACTCATTAGGAAATATGTATGAAAAATAACAAAAGAAAATATAAAGTCATTACCAATATAATTACTGTTGTTCTGATGACTAGAAAATATTGTGACATGAAAATACATTGTTTTTATAAAGTATGTTCTTTAGTGATTTTTGACAATATCCTTCATACTCCACAAAATACTCCCAATACCTAAGAGAAAATGACTTACAAGCCATTTAGTAAACACTATAACCATTATTAACCAGAATCACCTTTGCTCGGCATATATGTGTGAGATGAGAAATGGAAATTACAAAATTTCTATATAATTTTGCTGATGTCAAATCATGAAAGGATCATTCTAAGTTTGCTTCGTATTTTCAGTGCATAATGGTTCAAATTATTTCATGTTTCAGTGAATATGTATCAGTGTGTTTAACAAATAAAACAGTTAAGGGGGGAGGAGCAAATAGAGGGGAACTAGATATCATCAAAGTATATTTATTGATGAAATCACAAAGACTCAATAAAAAGAAAAACATATACATTGTATGAAAATCACAAAAACTCATTTTAAAAAAGGTATTTTTCTTTCTTTAAAATGCAGCATGAGAGCTGAGTGTGGTTGCACATGCCTTTAGTGTGAGCACTCAGGACACAAAGACAGGCGGACTTCTTGACCAGTCCAGTCGACACAGTGAATACCAGGCTACGTGGGGCTACAGTCTCAAAAAGATTTAAAAAAAAAAAAAGGAAGCATCAACTCCAAATATTAGAGAAGGGCTTAAAAAAATCCATCAGGTGAAGGGCCATTAAGAGATTATTAAGACTTTACATGTTACATGGGTCCTGGAGAGATGGCTCAGTGATAAAGAACATTTGCTGTTCTTCCAGAGGACGTGAATGCCATCCCCAGAACCCACACAGCAGCTAACTGTCCGTAACTCCAGTTCCAGGGGATCTGATGCCCTCTTCTGACCTCTGCTGGCATTGCACCAACATGATGAACTTACAAGCATGCAGGCAAAACACTCATATACACAAAATAAAAATAATAAATAAAATATTACAAAAAGACTTTACAAATCAAGGGTTGAAGAGATAGCTCAGTAGTTAAGAGCACCAGCTGTTCTTGCAGAGGACCTGGGTTCAGTTCCCAACACCCATATGGAGTCTAACAATGGTCCATAACTCCAGTTCCAGGGGATTCTGTGCTGTTTTCTGACCTCCACAGGCATTGTAGGACATAGGCTCACCTACCTGTAGGCAATACACCCATATGCATAAATTAAAAATAATAAATAAAAATTTTAAAAAGACTTTACATATCTAGGTAAACCATATGCAGACAGTTGGAGTTATTCTTGGAAATGCACAACACAGAGAAAAATGAGTAGCCATAATGTATAGAAACTCTTACCTCAAGAGTGACATTAATAAATACATGGAGAATTATTCACAAAAGCAGACATTCAAATATCTACTAGATGCTTAAAAATTTTGTTGTCAAGAATAAAAATTATCCAAGTGAAAGCTGTGTAGCACTGAGGCAGAGTCTCCTGACAGAGAAGCTAAGCCACCGTGAGACAGTTCATTGGCTGCTTCTAACCATATAAAATTTAGAGTCTGAGTTCATGTCATACAGTTTTCACCTTCATTCTCTAGAAGCTAAGGACTGTGCCAATGGAATCTAAAATTCTAGTTATCATTATTTTGTGCTTATCCTTGCGACTGTAAAACTTGTCCCAGGAGCAGTGGAGAAAACAGCTCTGCTTTGGATGGAACTTTATGGCAAAAGACCCAGTTACATTTATAGATAGTATAGTACAATATCTTACTAATAAACTTATAGATGGTTGTGTTAGTTACTTTTCTGTGCCTGTGATAAGACACCAGAACCAAGGCAACTTGTAGAAGGAAGAATTTTATTTGGCTTATGGTTCCAAAGGGGCAAGAGTCCACCACAGCAGGGGACGAGTGGTGGCAGAAAGGCAAGTGATCATAGCTTCAAGCAGGCACAGGAAACAGAAAGTAACTGGAAATCTGGCAAGGCTTTAGAATGCTCAAAGCCTGCACCCAGTGCCATCCTTCCTCCAGTAAGTCCACACTTCCAAAAACTCCCTCCACTTGGAGCCTAAGGGGGACATTCTCATTCAAATCACCACATTCCATTCCTTGGTCCCCATACGCTCATGACTATATAAAATACAAAATGCATTTAGTCCGCCTTCAAAAGACCCCATAGTCTTTCCCAGTCTCAAGACTATTCAAAGGTCCAGAGTCCAAAGTTTCTTTTGAAACCCAAAGCAATCTTTTAACTGCAACCCCTACAAAATAATAAGACACATTATATGCTTCCAACATACAATGGAACCAAACATACATTCCCATTCTGAAAGAGAGGAATGGGGGCATACTGAGGAAATGCTGAACCAAAACAAGACCGAAAACAGACAGGACAAACACCAAATCCAGTTGCTCATGTCCAACTTCTGGGACTTACTTCCAGAGGGCTTAGACGGCCCAGCCCTTCCAGTTTTGCTCTGCGTAACATCCATCCTTCTGTTGGGCTGGCTCCACTCCCTTGCAGCTCTCCCATCTCCAGTGTCTTGGGGTCTCCAATCAAGCTTCACCTTCACAGCTTCATGCAATGACCTGTCAGAGCCTTTATGTAGGGACACCCTGGCTGCATGCTGCCTGGCCTCAGAAGCTCTCTGAAACCATGGGGGAAGAAACGATGACTCCTTCACTCTTGCGTCTTTCATGCTTCTAAAGCTAGCTCCAAGTTTGGCTGCCAGCCTGGGATGGACCTGGCCTCCATCATCCACATTAGCAACTTTTCTATGCTGTCAGTTTCCAGGATCAGAAAACCCCTCCGGCATTTTCCTTTCACAAATTGAGGTTTAGCTGGGTGTGGTCTTGCCCTGAGGACTCTTTGCATTGTTTAGATGCAAATCTGTAGGCCTCTCCTATTTGGCACTAATCTCCTTATCAAAGGGAGCCCTTCCTTCAGCATACGCCTTGGCTGCAACTTTAATCTAGGAAGTGGTCTTTTCAATCCAAACTCTACCTTCTGTATTTCTTTCTGCCCCACTTGCTCTTTTTCATTGTAAATCTCCATAATATTCACCATTAACAAATACTTGGAGCCTTTGGGGGTCATTCTTTATACAAAAGAACAAACTTTTGTCTTATGAACAAGGGTGCTCACTTTGTTGATGAATCTGTATTTGTGAATGGCAGAATGAACTCTTTATATAAAAGCATGGCTTTCCTCAGTCTGCATTATGGCCTTTGGCTTTCATGCCAATGCGTGTATCCTATGGTGTTAGCCACTGCTAACATCCCTCATCTGTGGCTTCCTTCCTTCCTTCCTTCCTTCCTTCCTTCCTTCCTTCCTTCCTTCCTTCCTTCCTTCCTTCCCTCTCGCTGTCCCTCCCTCCCCTCTTCTCTTCCTTCTTCCCTTCCTCCAGCTCTCCTTTCTCCTTCCTTTCTTCTTTCCTTCTTTCTTTGCATCCCTGTGTCAAATCTAGAGTTCTGTGCATGCTTAGATACTTGCTCTACACTGAGCTACAGCCCAGTGCCTCTGTTCACCTTTTCTTCCACATGAAAAAAGTTGATCAGAAAGCATTGAGAGTGAAGGTGTTGTCAGAATAATTTAACCTTGATTTGCCTCTGCTTTGTACAATGTAAAAATCATTCGCTAAGCCTTGTTATTTAAACTCAGTTACAAATTACCTGGGTAACAGCTTACAAATAGTAGGGAGAAGTTCAAAACTGTTGCTCTATGCCCCAAGCAGTACCTGATGAACATCAGTTCTACACATACTTAGATGGCAGTGAGTCTGTATAAAAGAAAAAGAGGACAAGAATACGCAAACAATAGAGAACTATTATATGACTTATTAAGTACTGGCAACTTTAGATATATTTAGTAACATAAAAACACCGCTTTTAGTTGATGAGGCCTGTGACGAAAAGGAACCATAGCTCATCATGATCATGTTCTCCGAATGTTAATCAGGAAACATGGTCTGTGCTCCACAAATATTAATTTTCACATAAAATTCCACTACACGCACTCATATTGCCTGGCTTAGATGGTAGTCCCAAGTGAAACTTTATTTTTTAACAATGAATAGTGCATTTTTCTTATTTCAGCATAAAGTGGTCTATGTTGTGTGTTTTCTTTTAATGGCAAAGAAGTATGAAAATCAAAGGGACACTCACTGCAGGTATGGTTCGCTGTACAAGAGCAGCACAAGATCAAGCCAGTGAGGACCAGTCAGCATCCCAGCAGGCAGAACAAATTGGACTCAAAGGGTTACAAAAATAAAAATAAAAAGAGGACATGAAGGTGGGAGGGGAGGTTGGGGAGTGGGGGGGCAGTTAGGGCAGGTGTGATCCAGATACATTGGATATATGTATGAAATTGTCAAAGAATAAATAAGCATGTTCTTTTGTTTGTTTGTTTTGGAGACAGGTCTCCCTGTAGCCCCAGCTGGCCTAGAACTAGTTATGTAGATGGCCTCGATCTTGCATAGATCTTCCTGCCTCTGCCTCCCCAGTGCTGGGATTAAAGGCCTGCACCACCACCCCTCACACAATAAAAGATGTTATTTTGAAAAATCAAAGAAAGGGTCAGGCATGGTCTCAGGTTTAGGTCTAAAGTTACAACTACTCAGGAGGCTAAGCTTGGAGGATCACAGCTCAAGACCCTGTTAGGCTTCAGGGTAAGTTCAAGCAAGACCAACCTGAGCAACTTACTGAGATTCTGTCTTAAATAGAAAGTAAAAGGAGGGGCAGAAGAGTCGACTCAGTGGTTAAGAGCTGGTGCAGAGAACCCTGGTTTGGCTCCCAGCACCCACATGGTGGTGGCTAACAACTCCTCATAACTCCAGTTCCAGGGGATCTGACGCCCTCCTCCTGCTGCCAGGGCATTGCATGTACACGTCGCATTTACAGGCAGTCAAAACACACATAAAATAATTCCTTAAAGTTTAAAAAAGTAAAAGAAATAAAAACAGTAGAATATTTGCCTAGCATTCATGAAGCCCTTGGTTGAATCCCCCGCCATCCCCCCACCCCCGCCCATATACTTAGAGCAGGTGACTAGCAGATGAGCTCAATTGTTCTAAATTCTTGAACATCATGTGATGCGCATCTTCCCCTCAGCTCCTTCAAACTCTGGCTCAGGGAAGGCCACTGTATTCCAGTGAATGTTTTCCATCCCTGTGATAGTCATTTACATTCTAGACTTGAGGAATTTATGATCCTGCTTCTGAAGAGCCAAGCTCAGACAGAGACTGCAGGACATCTGCTACTTAGATCTCTCCTTAAAAGCTATGGGGAAATGAGCCCCAAGAGGTAGGCAGGGGGTGTGAGGCTTAGTCAACAGGAGCCCACATGCACCTGCTATCTGCTTGGAGTGGGGCAGGTGGGAGAGGGGAAGAGGAAAAGACAGTCTGTCTAGATTCACTAAACAGGGTGTTAATCCAGCCAGGAAGGTCTTGGGTAGGTAAAAGTAAGGATTTTGTTTGGGGCAGACTACATTGAGGATCCAGTGTGTCCTGCAGGGTCAACGAAGCATAATATTAAAAACAACAACAACCATAAACCCACTTCTTTGTTTTTGTTTTTGTTTAAGGGCGAAATAGACGCGCAGGATGGAAAATGTGTTAATTTGGTTGATACTTTTCACCCCTGGATGGACCCTCTCCAGTGGGTCTGAAACGCAACCGGATTTTACATGGCACTTGAACAGAATACCCCAGGTTGTGAGTGACAGAACTGTCTACCTTCCCAGCCCAGTGTTCCAGGCGGATGTGGGGAGAGTGGTGGCTCCTGTGTGTGGCATTGAATGTCAGGAAGAGCTCCCAGAGCCCAGCCTCTCCCAGTTGGAAGATTCCCTTTCCTTTGAGACGGTCTTTGAGAATGGTACCCGAACCTTAACCAGTGTGAAAGTTCAAGGCCTGGTCCCGGAGCCCACTCCAAACAGCAACACCAAGGGCACACGCGTTAGGAGAAGAAGACAGGTGTACGGCACGGACAGCAGGTTCAGCATCTTGGACAAAAGGTTCTTGACCCATTTCCCCTTCAATACGGCGGTGAAGCTGTCCACCGGCTGCAGTGGCGCCCTGGTCTCGCCCAACCACGTGCTCACAGCTGCTCACTGCATCCACGACGGGAAGGACTACGTCAAAGGGAGCAAAAAGCTGAGGGTCGGAGTGCTGAAGATGAGGAATAAAGGAGGCCGCAAGAAACGCAGAGGTTCTCAGCGGAGCCGGAGGGAAGCCGAGGGTGGTGGCCAAAGCGAAGACGGTGAGGGGCATCCGCGGGAGAGCGCCAACCCGAGACGGAAGAAGGAATCGGGACGGGGTGCGAGGGTCGCCCAAGGGGCGCCCGCCTTCCAGTGGACTCGGGTCAAGAGCACCCACATTCCCAAAGGCTGGGCGAAGGGAGAGAGTGGGGACCCCGCCCTGGACTACGACTATGCGCTCCTGGAGCTGAAGCGCCCGCACAAGCAGCAGCACTTGGAGTTGGGAGTCAGCCCCTCCATCACCAAGCTGCCGGGAGGCATCATCCACTTCTCGGGATTCGACAACGACAGGGCCGATCAGTTGGTCTATCGGTTTTGCAGCGTTTCTGAGGAATCCAACGATCTCCTGTATCAGTACTGTGATGCTGAGGCAGGCTCTACAGGCTCGGGGATCTACCTGCGCCTGAAAGAGCCAGACAGAAAGAACTGGAAGCGTAAGATCGTCGCGGTCTACTCCGGGCACCAGTGGGTGGACGTGCATGGAGTTCAGAAGGACTACAATGTCGCCGTGCGCATCACTCCACTCAAGTATGCCCAGATTTGCCTCTGGATCCACGGAAATGCTGCCAACTGCGCTTACGCATGAGGAAAAACTGAAGCAAGTTCCCGCGCATCCTAAATTGCGGAGAAAGCCAACCCTGTTGTGAAGCCATCTCACAGATCAGGCATGGACTTAAACCCATCATATAAGGTTTACTTTATCAAAATTAGTTTACTTTCATACATTTAAAAATGTTTAGGTGCAGACATTGAAACTAGATGAGCACTACAAGGCCAAGCATATATACTCTTTACTGGTGCTGTTTCGTTTGTGAGAAAATGATTGTTTCTTCGTCATCTTTGAAAGTAGACACTCTTTAAAGGTCTCAACTGGTACTGTAGCATGTAACTTCTATGACTCGTTCTTAGTAGGTTGCAGTTATGTGTAGAGTGACAGAAATATATAGAGATTTACAGTAACACAATTAGAATCAGGGTAGAGGACATTTAGCTCTCATTGCTCTAGATGGATCTATTCCTCTCCAGTGCCTATATGTGTTTTCTTTTGGGTTTGAGAAATTCAGTCCTTTTTTTTTTTTTATGAATTACAAAGCAAAATGTATAAAAATTACAGAAGAAATTGTGAGCTTTATAAACAGTTTAAAACTATTAAGTACTATTTAAACAAGCAGCAACAGCAGTATTTGTTTAAAAATTTGAGAGGTTCTATGCAATAAATCAAATTTAGAAATAGAGAAGCTGAGACAGTTTAAGATCTCAGTTTTTAATTAATATTCAAAATAAGAAGTTTTTGTGTGGCTCAGGGAAGACATTCCACGACCCTGTGTGGAAAAGCCACATCCGTTTGTAAGGTGCTGTACTTTTAACACAAGGAACTCTCTAAGTGTTTTCAAAGGTGAACGTGCCCCTCAGACTCTAAAAAGAAAGTGCTGGCTGTTTTCATCAGACACCAAGGAGGCACCCACACTCTGCTTCCCCTGTCCCATTAAGTAAGCAGCTAGTGACCCCCCTAGAAAAAACGTAGAGCAGACATTTGATGCTTATCTCATGAACAAAGTGTGCAATGATTGGCTATAGACAGGGGTTTGTTCGGGGCATTATGTCTGAAGAGTTTTAATGATAGTCAAGTATACTCTTAGATTTCAGTAATCATAGGTCTGGTGTTTAATCTCTTCTTCCTGGCGATTTCCAGGGCCACATATTTTTCTCTCATGACACACTCAGTGTATTACCAGAGTAAAACTGGTCTTTTACATATGTCCTAAAATAATGGTAGGTTGTATTATTGATTACTATGCAAAGGAATATCCTTTTTAGATTTCATAAAGTGATTTTGTAAACGGTGTTCAGAATAGCTACCATTCTTTCATAATGTGAGTTGTTAAAAATAATTCAATAAAATTCAAAAACAAATCCATTGTGACTTACTGTGTTTGCATATATATCTCCATTCAAGGGCTCTGGCAGATGTTAAGTCACTGAACTAAAGAATGATTGTCTTTAAGGCTCAGCTCACTGAGCAGCATTTTAACAATGCTTCTAGTGGACTAGGGCCAGAGACTGAAAAATGGATGTTTGCTTTTAGTTGATTTGGTTCGTGTTGTATGATATGTATGCAGCTGTGGTAGTGGTTACTTTTCTTGTTGCTGTCATATAATATGACAACTTCAGGAAGGAGGGGCTTATTTTGACCACAATATGAGGGTACAGTCTCATTCCAGCAGGCGCTTGAGGCAGCCAGTCACATCACACCCGTGGTCAGAAAGCAGAGTGGGATGAACTCTAGTACTCAGTTGGCTTTCTCCTTTTTACTCAGTCCAGGACCAGAGCCTGTAGAATGCTCCACCCACAAGTAAGGTGGGTCTTCCACCTCCATTAACCTGCCCTGGATAACTCCTCACAGGCATGCCTAGAGGATAATCTCATTTAGTGGTCTACTTTTTATATTCCAAAGGATTAACCTAATACCCAAAAGTAAGGATGAAAAGTTTAGCTTGGCTGATGGCTTTAGTCTGGTTACTTGGCTCTGTGTTTCCGGGCCTGTGGTGAGGTGGTACATCCTGGGGGGCAGGCAGGGTGGAGGACAGCTGCTTACCTCATGGCAGGAAGCAGAGAGTGAGTCAGGAAGGGGCCAGGAGAAGACACATGGCTTCAAAGCCATGTTCCTAGAGACCTATTTCCTCCAACCAGTCCTGACTCCTAAAATCCATTCATTCCCATTAAGGAACCAACCCATTGATGAGGCTAGTATCCTTACCATCCAAACACCTCTCAAAATCACCACGAGCGGAAGACAAGATTTTAACATGAGAGACTTTGGAGGGACACTTCATATTCAAAACATAATACTTGGTTACCAATATTTTGGGCCTCT
Source organism: Eospalax fontanierii (assembly GCA_035773235.1). NCBI lineage: Eukaryota > Metazoa > Chordata > Mammalia > Rodentia > Spalacidae > Eospalax > Eospalax fontanierii. The sequence continues at coordinate 64,790,808 of CM069539.1, read as the reverse complement.
GGTTTCAATGTGTCATTCATAGGTTATGGTTTCTTTGAATATGTCTTTGAATTTTTTTTTTTGGAGATACAATTTGATATTAAACAGATGACTATGTGCAAGCATAAAAGGTTTTGAGAAATTGTAGAGTATCAAGGACTCTTCTATTGTAACTATCAGAGAGACTAATATCCAAGAATTTATATTACACTCTTTACCCAGTTTTAACAGGAACCAAATTAACTAAAAGCAAACAGATCAAAGAGCCAAATGAGGATACATTTTAATCAACTAAATTGTTTGCTAAACTTTGTGTTTGAGTTTCTATAGAATACCCAATGTAAGTATTTAGAGGCAACAAGAAGTGTCAGCAGTAGCACAGACTAGTAGGCAGTGATTCTGCCATTTAGCATCTGAGGGAAGGGCTCGATTAAAGCAGGGAGTGCCAAGTCTGTTATAAGACCACTGGGACAATTTTGAACAAGCTATTGTGTTAGGAAGTCTATTGAAGTTACTTAAGACGGACTCTTGTATCTTATTTGGGTCTCTCTCCATGGCACTCCCTTCAAGTGGTTGTCCAGTAATACAAAAATAGTTTTCACCACTTAAATATCGTTTAGTTGTTGTAACTGATTCAGGGGCTGGTGAGAAGGCTCAGCAGGTAAAGGCACTCGCTACACAAGCCTGATGACCTGAGTTTACCTGGAACCCATATGGTGAAAGCAGAGAACCAACTCCCCAAAGTTGTTTCTAACCTCTACACCTGTATCATGGCATTCCCCTTCTTAACCTACACACACACACACACACACACACACATACAAATGTAAAATATTAAATTAAATTAAAAGCATATCCATGTCTTTTTATTTTATTTGTATCTTTTTTTTTTTTTCAGTCGAGACCTGGGTCACATTGGCCACCATGTAACTTTCAATCAATGTGATCACATGATCCAGTATTACTTCCCAGTCTAACTTTTACCAAGCAGACTCTGGGATCACATTGTGATCTATACCTATGAAGTTTCACTAAAACTCAAATTGACACTGATATGCTGACGGGCTCTGTGAATACACTCAGAAAAGCATAGGTACTTCACAACGTGCCACAGATTGGGGCATGCTTTGGAAACTACACACACCATGAACTGATGAGAAATTCCTCTAGGCTTTTCAGCCTTTCATTTACCTTACATGTCACACATGTCATCTACATAACACACCACAATTTCTTGGAATTCCTTCTCTGATAACTTCAAATATTTGAAATAAAATAAAAATATTAAACTGAGTCAGATATGCTGCCATATACATGTGATTCTAGCACTTGGAAGACTGAAACAGGTAGACCACAAGTTCAACTCTAGTCTAGGCTTTATCATGAATTACAGGCCAGTTTGGGCTACATTGTGAAACCTTGTCTCAAAAAAAAAAAAAAGTCAAAAATATTTTTCTGAATAACTAAAATTTATGCCACAAAATTATTTTCTTTTTAGAAATAATAAGTTTATCTGACTTCCCAAATTATAGGTAGGAGGCAGTGTCTGTAGCAGGTCCACAGAAGTGCTAAGAAATAACAGTCTGTCAGACGAGCATATGTACAGAACATTGAACTATTTAAAAAACTCTAGTGTTCTAGAAGTACAAAATTACAGTAATCTGGAACTATGAATTTGGGCAAAGAGCTTTATGACTCAGACGAGCCTGTGATAGCTTATGTAATAGTCACCTTTCTATTGCTGTGATAGAAACACTGAGCAAGGCAACTTACAAAAGGAAGAGTTTGTTTAGCTTTTGGGAAAAATCCATCACTGTGGGCAGCACGGCGCAGAGGTGGCTGGAGCAGATGTCAAGCTAAGTGCTCACACTTCAAGCAGGCGCGGGAAGCACAGGGTGACTGGAGATCCCCAGTGATGTGCTTCCTCCAGCATGGCCACACCTTCTAAGACCTCCCAAAACAGCGCCATCATCTGGGGACAAAATATCCTAATATTTAGAGCCTATGGGGGACATTCTCATTCAAATCAGTACAGTCCACTCCCTGGCCCCCATGGGCTCATGACCATATAAAACGCAAAATGCATTTACAGTCCAATCTTAAATGTCCCCATATTCTTTACCAGTCTCAATACTATTCAAAAGTCCACAATTCAAAGTCTCTTCTGGGACCCAAAGCAACCTCTTACTCTAAGCCCCTGTAAAAACCAAAAGACAAATTAATGGAGGAATAGAGGCATAGTGAGGAAGCAAGACAGAAAACCAGCAGGGCAAACACCAAATCCAGAAGCTCCATGTCCAACTCCTCCGGCTTTGCTGTGTGCAACATACATCTGCCTCTTGGGCCGATGCCACTCCCTGTATGCAGCTGTCCTTGGCAGATGTCTCAGCTCTGGCATCATGAACACCCTCTTGGGGTCTCCACTGCCAACCAGGCTTCACCTTCACAGCTCACGAAATGGCCTGTCAGGGCTTTTGGCCAGTCAGGGTCTACTCTATTCAGGGACCTCCTTGCTGCACACAGCCTGGCCTTGGCAGTGCTCTGAAGCCATGGAGGAAGAATCGACGACCCCTTCATTCTTGCATCTTTCATGCCTCTAAAGCCAGCACCAGGTGAACAACACTGCCACATTTGGCTTCATTCCAGCCTACTTACTTCATCCACTATCAAAGTTTTTCTCTTCAATGGTTTTCTAGTAGTAGAGAACCCTTCATCATTTTCCTTTTTAAAAATCAGAGGCTTAACTGGGTGTGTCTTGCCCTGAAGGCACTCTCTCCATTGTTTAAATGCAAATCTCTAGGTCTCTCCTTAATCACTTTAATCTCCTCATCAAAGGGATCCTCATCTTCAAGCAGGCACAGGAAACAGAAAGTGACTGGAGATCCAGCAAGACTTAAGAACTCTCTAAGCCTGCCCCCAGTGACAGCTTCCTCCAGCATGACCAGACTTTCTAAGATCTCCTGAAACAGTGCCACTAATTGAGGACAAAATGTCCAAGTACTTAGAGTCTATGGGGGACATACTCATTCAAACCACCGAGGCCTACAAATACATATGATGAAGAGCTGAAAAATCAGTATAACTAGAACTATAACTAGTGTCTACTATAACATAGACACTATGTCATGTTTCACGACAAAGTTCAACATACTTTTAAAAAGTCTTATTTAAAAGAATAAAAACACATCAGTGGTCAGCAGAATTGTTTTTGCATTCAAATGAAATTTTAGCTTCAAAAGTAGAGAGGAAAAAAAATCTTTCCCAAGTAGTTTAACTTCCCTAAATTTGTAAAAGGTAAAATATTTGAGTCTTTTGAATATTACTGTGCTGTTAAGTGCTCAGAAGTTGTCACAGTTGAGCCCAATTTGCATGCACACATCAGGAGGTGACAAATACAAGTAGTAAGTGTAAGGTGTGAATGAAACCCCCAACAGTTTCAAGCTCAGGAAGATGGAAGAAAACCTGGAGCCAGAGCTACAACCTCTCAGAAATCTAAGCTTTGTAAATAGCTCAGATAAGACTCCAGATCCCAAATTCACAAAGGACACTGGACTTCTTGGGCAGATAAGATTCAGGACTCAAAGAATTCACAAACAGCTCTGAAAAAGGACTACTTCCTGGCCAGAAGCTTGCCTTAAACATCAATCAGATGTCATGGCAATCCCCCTCCCCTAAAAGCTGAAGGCTTTGAGGACTTGGAGGCGCGCGGGGCCTTTTGAGACTCAGACTTGGGCTGAGCTCGCTTCCCTGGGGAGCTTGCCTCTCGCACTCTCCTGGAGGGAGCTCCTCCATCCCGATCTGGAGCCTGGCACACCAGCCCGGTTCCCCGAGGCCCAGCCCATCTCTTCGGGGAAGCTAGCCTCATGGGTGCGGAGGAGCTAGTCCCATCTGGTCTTCTCTCAATAAAGCCGGGTCCTGTTAGCTGCCAGCGGAGTCTGGTCCCTTCTGTCTGCTGCATCTCTCGAACCTTGAACCTTACAGTAAGTCTGCTGTACTGAGCAAAATTCAGAATTCAGGAGAACTTAGTATTAATGGACTGCCCTGTGTGAAGGAAATGTCCATAAACTGAATGTACTTGTCAGTATGATTAGCATTAGACAAGTCTAGAAATTAGCAATATAATAACTGTGCTCTAGACCAGGGTTTCCTCAGCAGAGATGGGCAGCCACAGTTTTCTGACCAGCTAGCCTAGATGCATTTGTGTGTATGCACTGCTGCATGAGTTTGGAGCATTGGGTATGTTGCAAGTCTTTCTCTGAAAGTACATCTCCCTTCCCTACCATTATGTTATTCCTAAATTTTCAGCCTTTAAAGGTCAGAATATGCTTAGTGCCAAGATTCTCTTACCAAACAAAAGTAGCACTTTATCAAGCAATGGGCTGAAAATAAAAGTGTGTTATTCTGAGACAGAGCTGAATTTAGTATTCTGCCACTGAACTTGGGACATTTACTTCAAAAGGCTTCCTTTGTGGCTTGGGAAAATAAGTGACACTATTGCACCCACCAAATGGGCAGTTGTGTCACTCCATGTAGACCAGGATGTGACTGATGTGGTTCTGTAAGTGGAAGTCTTGAGCAGTCATCCGCCCACACATCACAGCCTCCACATGCCTAAATTAAAGCTGGGTTTTTGGTGGACATGAGTACACCATCATGTGATATGAACCACCTTCCTAAGGCTGGTAAGTAAATGTTTCCATTTTGAGGCTAGAGGCAGCAAGCACCCTGTGTCTTCCCTATTCTAGAGTACTTGCAGATTCTCTTTTGTTAGAATCATCTATCATGATCAAATAGAGCCTCACACTCAACAGTCACTGCATTTGTGATACTTCAGTTGTTTCCCTCAGTGTAGAGGCTTCTAAATTTCACTGTTCCTAGGAATGAATAGGCACTTAGGGAATTATCTTAGAAAGTTGGCTTCGAGGGCTCCATGGAGACCTATCTTGGAATCCCCAGGAGTGAGTCCAGCGATCTTGATCTGATTAAGCTCTCCACATAACTGTGATCAGTCTGGCTTCCAACCACAGCACAGCCTTAATGTATGCTTCTCCTGCCTCTTGGAACTCTCATCCACGCTGAGAGGAGCCTCTCTCTTCTTCCATGTTATGCATTTTCTGATTTCCTGCCTTCATGGTTTCTCCTGTAACCTACTTCAAATACTTTGATGAGGAGAGTGGTGATATGAAGTATCACATATGTAAATGACATCTCAGTGTTTTTATAACATGGAAACACACTTTAGGAATACAATTGTCATCATATTGTGTTTCTTATGATAAGAAGTGAGTCAAGCATACAAAACTCTTAAGTTTCTATGATCATTTTATAATAAAGACAAAATCCAGGTTTATGCATCTTCTGAAAATCAGATGCTGTTTGCTTTTTATTCATGATTCATTCTAAAATGTAAGTTAGCTCAACACAACTAAGGGAACTTTTATGGAATTAAATCTTAGGCTCTTAGGAGGCAAAGTCCTAGATTCTACCTTTCCTTAGAGAATAAATATGCTGAGAACACACACACACACACACACACACACACACACACACACACACACAGTAGTGAGTGTAAAGACTGAAGGAGAGATTTGAGAAGAGTGAGCTCTTCCAGGATGAGCAGGGAGGATGAGCTGTTTCCCAGAAGAAGTGACACCCAGGCTAGCTCATCTATCCATGGCAAGCAGGAGGAGTGGGCACATCCTTGGGAGAATATCTTCAGAAGGCAGTGAGAAGATACTGCAGTGTGTTGATAGTGTTTCAGATTTCTGCTGGAGGTCAGTGCATCTTAGCTGTGAGGAAGGTTGAGAAATGAGGCTTCCAGGTTAGAATAGTTAGACTAGATCCTGAGAGATCTTGAGTGGAATTCCATGCAGCTTGGACCTCAGTCACCAAGAACCGATGCAGGTCTGTACGTCAGAGGAATGGGACGAGATGGGAACTGAGAGGAGGAAATTCTCGGGAAGCACCATGAAGGCTGGACTGGATGAGTTTGGGTATGGTTTAGACAACTGCCCCAACTCCCAAATGCAATAAGGAGGCTGCTAGGACAAGGTGGTGGTGAGAACGGCAGGAGAGGGCAACTCGTGGGACAGTTAGAGAATATTCAGGCTACTTCCCGGCTGCTGAATGAAGGAGATTAGACTTGTGGGTATTGGGCCCCCCAAACTCTGAGTTGGGAGACAATCAGGAAAGTAAAACCAGCTTTGAAGAAAAAGATAGTAAGTTCACTCATAGACATGTATTTGGAGATGAATCTAGTACTAAAGCCTGGTTTAGAAAGAGTACATAATCACTGGGAAAGGGGGCCCGTGTGCAGGGTTGCCTTCCACAGGGCTGGGTGCTACACTGCACTATAATCACTTATAGTGTGGACTTTTTCTAAAAATTATCTCCCTTCTCCAGCTCAGACGCCTTCAACTGGCACTCTCCATTTTACACTCACTGAGAGGTGTTGACTTCAACAGCAACTTCCTTCTCAGGCTAATTCATTGCCAAATGAGTTCTTCTTCATTAAAAGATTATAGAGAAAGTTTGTTAAATGTTTTGACCTCTTAATAATTTCAGTTCTATCAGTGGCCAATAGTACCCATTAGCATCCTTCATTTTTGTTCTTAATGTCATTAGATAGAACGCTAAGAGAGCTCTCTGGAAAAGGAGTTAAACTTCTGCATTGGATGCTGCTTGTGTCTGCCAAGACACTGCTTCTCAGCCGATTGACACATCCTGGGTCTGTGCCGCACGAAAGCTGTGCTAAAGTATGAAACAGGCATTTGCATTTACTGAATTTCAAAGCATAGTACTTTCAGTGGTTATGCTTTATTAAGGAATATTACTATCCTTGGCCATTTTTGTAGGGCCCTGGCCTCTCGGCATTCCTTTTTCCTAGCTAGGTTCCTGGCCAGGAACTAGCTTCAGCTTGTCAGCTGCAGTTGCTCAGAGGACAACTTGACCTTTAGAGGCCTAATCTCAATGGTTCTGAACCAGGTGTGGTCACATACTCAGATGTTCCCTGGGGGCTTGAACTTTTGACCCCTACCAAACCCTCTGTGAAACTCCCTGCAATTAATCACTGGCATCTGCTGGGTGTATATATATGAGCACACTGCTAGAATAAATCAGAAGCTTCTTCACCATTTTGGTGTCTGTGTTTGTGTGTCTTGTGCGTCTTTAATTCCTCAGGCCTTGCCAGATAGATTCGGGTGCAGTTGTAGCAAAAGGCGCTACACATTTTAATATTTTTTCCTCTGTCCTTTATTCTTACAATGGAAAAAATAAAATCTGCATCAGAAATAACCGTATAATTTAAAAAGCAACAGCAGCAATATTTAGTGAGCATTATTTTGTCCCAAATGTTTTCCATTAATTTTCTCAGATAATATGCACATAAATAGAAGTCCTCCTTCCACAGAGGAGAAATGACAGCTTAAAGGAGCTGAACAACTTGCCTGATCAACAGTGGGTAGGTAGGTGAGGGGGAATTCCTTTCCTTTCAGTTGATACAGAACTCATATTCCTGCTCTAGTCCCACAATCATTTAAAAAGTAATGGCAAGGGCTTCAGAGGTGGGAATTTGAAAAGTCACTCACAGCTAATAGTGGTGAGGAGATCACACACATACACACATGCGCACGCATACACATGCACTCACACACATGTCCATCTATAGCCTAGTCAGCTGAACAATTCTTTTAGGCTTAAAGAAACAGTTCTCTAAGCATGATGTGTGGAACTCTAAGGATCCCAGAGACCTTTCAGGGGCCCGTGAGATGAAAATTATTTCTCTAAGAATGCTGTGGATTATTTCATTCCCTACTCAGGGTGTATACAGTAACATTTTCCAGCTTCTCCCTGACATGCACTGGGATACAGAAGCAGAAACAGAGCATGGCTTCTTTTTGTTAAGTCTAATTTAGAAGAGATGCTTGAGCGGCTGGAGTGACAGCTCAGTTGTTAAGGGCACTTGATGCTCTTGCAGAAGACATAGGTTCTGTTGCCAGAACCGAAACGGTGGGTCACAACACAACAATCTGTAACTCCAGGGGATCCAGTGCTCTCTTTTGGTCTTTTGGCCTCTGAGGGCACCAGCTGTGCACATTCAAACATACAGGCAAAACACTCACACACATACAACAGAAATAAATAAATTTTTAAAGAGACGTGTGAAAGTGGGAAATCACTACCACTCTTCTAAATTATTTTGTAGAAGTTTAATTTTTCATAAAAGAATCCTAATATTTAATTTTTAGTATTTCTATTGTAAAATGAATTAAGCAGAAATGTAAATTTTTCTCAGTTTTACTCTTGCAACATAGTAAACATTTCCAGACAGTTGACAAAAACAAAAGATTTTAAAGGCCCTCAAGTTTTCAGAGTCCAAAGAGTCCTGAGATTGAAGAATCTGAAAGCCTCTGTTCTGAATATCAGTTATACAATATCTTATGTTGGAAAATTAAGCATGCATGTCAAAAGCAGGAAAGAACTTTGATAATTAACGATTGGAGTTTTAGGAGGTCAGCCAGGGTTACCCACCATTTCACTGCGTCCTAAACTATCACTCCTGCATCAGCCTCCACGTCTTCATTGTGGCTCCACTTATAGATGGGTCTGAATAGCATGTTCAGAAATGAACTCTGCTGTCTGCTATACCATAAGAAACAGTCCTTTCTTTTTAACATTTTTTATTTTTATGTGTTTGTGTGTGTGTGTTTGCATGAATTTAAGGGCAACATGTTCATGCAAGAGCCTATGGAGGCCAGGGGAGAGCATTAGATACCTCGGAGTTAGGACCTGGAGTTACAGACAGTTGTAAGCTGCCATTTGGGGGCTGGGAACCAAATCTGAGTCCATTTTGAGAATAGTATACACTCTTAACCTGTGAGTCATCTCTCCAGCCCCCATACACAGACATCTCTTTAAAGCCCAAGGTAGTTAAAAACAAGGTACCACAAAACACATTGCTTCAAAAACACAGAACAATGTGAGTTTTCGCCTAAGAAAGACATTCATTTTGAGAGTTAGCAAATGCTTTCAGACCAAAAGCAGGTCATCACCACAGCAAGATGATGCTGTTAATCAAATAGAAAAACTCTGGGGACAGAATGATTTGTGTGTGTGTGTGTGTGTGTGTGTGTGTGTGTGTGTGTGTGTTAGAGCAGATGTTGACGGTTGGTGTCATTCTCCACTGCTTTCCAGGGTCTGCGACTGAATACGGAGCTCTCTAATTGGCTAGGGTGGCAGCCAATGAGTTCCAGGGATCCATTCACCCTCAGGTGTTCCCCACCTTCAGCAGTGGCATTACAGACATGAGCCTCACTTGTTTTTTTGTTTTCATAGGGATGTCGGGGATTTGAACTCAGGTCCTCGTGCTTGTGTGGCAGATGTTTTACTCACTGAGGCAGTCTCTGACCCTGTTGGAATATACTGTTAGAGACATCTATTTAAAGGACAAAAGTGTCCTTTGTACAGTTTCTCTTTCTGTGAACTGAATTCTCATTTCTCTCTTTGCATCCAATGCTTTGCCTCTTCTGAACCACACAATTCTTCTTCAAAGTCTGAAAGAAGTGTTCTTTGCTTTAGAAAAGGTCTCAGGTACTACAGACCAACCTCAAATTTACTATCTAACCAAGGGTGACCTTGAATTTCTGTCCTCCTGCATCTACCTCCTGAGTGCTGGCAGAAGAGAATTCTGCCAGCTGAGCTTCAGCCTAGTCCCTTTATTTTATTTTTACATGTAATTACATAACGTAAAAGATTGAAAATAAAGGAGAGGGTTTCATACCCTGAAAAACGAGAGAACCATCTTCACCATCTTTATACCACACACAGGAATACATCTTTAAGGTGGGTGTTTGTTTAATGGATGGTAGTTCTTCTGTTAGAAAAAGCTGAGACGGAACTGTGAAAAGTCCAATAAACAGAACCACTCAGGATCAGCAATCCCACTGCTGTATGTAGACAAAGGATTTGAGATGAGTGTGTTGAAAGGTATCATGCTCTCACACCCACTGCAGCACTCATCACAGTAACAATGATGTGGACCAGTGGATGAAAGGACAGACAATGAAATATCATTCAACCTTTTAAAAGGAAGCAGTCTTGTTACTTGTAACATTATGGCTGAGTTTAGGACAGTATGCGGAAGTATGCCCGGCACAGAAAAAACCCACAGTACTGCCTCAGATACAGAACCTAGAAAACTCGACAGAGGTAGAGTAAAACGGTCACGACCAGAAGCTGGGAGATGGGAAAGGGAGATGTTGATCAAAGCATACAGCATTTCAGGTTGTTAGGAGAAATAATAATGTATTGTAACTTTCGAAGTCTCTTGATGAGTAAATGTGTCTTTTGTTTAAGATTAATTAGCTAATTAATTATTCTAAATTATGTGTATGGGGGATGAATGCAGTGCACAAAATGGTCATGGGTCCGGGATCTCTTGGAGCTGGAGTTACAGGTGGCTCTCAGCCCTGATGAGGGTGCTGGCAACTGAATCTGAGTCCTCTGAAAAACAGTAAAAGAAAAAAAAAAAACAAGCCATCTCTCCAATCCCTAAAATTAGTTTAAAAATTTTAATACAAATAAAACTGTATTTCTTTTGTAAAACACGACTAAATTAAACTAACATATGCATTATTTCAGATGTTTATCATAAGAGAGAGAAAATTTAAATGTGTGCTCCACCACTACCAAAAGAAATCAACATTATGGGGCTGGAGCGAAGAAAAGCTCAGCAGTGTGAGTGTGTACTGTTCTCGCAGAGGAACCCAGTTTGGTGCCTAGCACGTGTCAGACAACTCACAACTTCCTTTAACTCCAGTTCCATGTGTTTCAATGTCCTCTTCTGGCCTTTGTGGACATCTGCACTGATGTGCACAGACCCACACAGACAGATCATTGTATACACATAAATAAAAATTTAAAATAAATATTACTTTTGCCTTTAATCCCAGCACTTGGGAGGTAGAGGCAAGTAGATCTCTGAGATTGAAGCCAGTCTGGTCTACATAGTTCTAGGCCAGCTGTGGCTAGAGGCCAGTTGTGTCTCCAAACAAACAAACCAAAACCCAAACCAAGGTAAATCTTTTATAAAAAATCAGCATATGGATCTGAAGAGATGGCTCAGTAGTTAAAAGCACTGTGTGCTTTTCCAGAAGAGATGGGTTTGGTTGCTAGCACATATATGGCAACTAATATCATCTGTAATTTCAGTTCCAAGGGCTCTGATGCCTTCTTCAGGCTTGCAGGACAGCACTACACTCATATACATGCCGGTAAACACTCATACACGTGAAGCAAAAATTAGTTTAAAAGTTAAAATCAGCACGGAAGATGTTTAGCTTGATTTAATCACTCAACACTGAGAACTTGTCTTATTATTCCAATATATCCTGTCTGTAATTAAATTTTTTCAATTAAAAATGAACTCTAGCAATTCTAATAGCACTTGACCATAAAATGCGCTAGGTGCAAGCTGTTCCTTAGGAATGAAAAATACAGAAAGAGCCTAGCAGTGTTCCAATGCGTGCCTGTTTCTATTCCAGACTCATTCCCGGCTGTTGAGGGTGCTGCCGATTATAATGAAATATGTAAAGTGTCATAAAGACTGATGCAGGTTGTGCTTTGCAAGGTGGGGTAGGGGTGGAAACTGGCTACATCAGCAAGGGATCCCTTGTGGGCCAACAAAGGTGCCTGGTATCCCCCTAGAACAGTTGTCATGGTCACATAGAGAACAGTGTGCACTCACAGGTATGTGGGCCTGTCGAGGGTGGAGTGCAACTGAAGGGAGGCTGGGAAGGCAGGTACGACTTAAAACAGTCATGTCATGGAAGAACACTGGGATGGGTGTTTTAACTGTCAACTTGACACAACTAGAATCCCCTGGGCAGAGAGTCTGAGAGAAAGACTGTCTACATGGGGTTGGCCTGTGGGCATGTGTGTGGGGAATTGTATTAAGTTAATTGGTATGGGGGGATCCAGCCCAGTGCGGGTGGCGTCATTCCCTAGGCAGGGGTCTTGAACTGTGTACAAATGGAGACATGGAGCTGAGCCCATGCAAGCAACTGAGCATGGTGCATTCATTTCCCTTGGCCTTTGATTGTGGATACGATGTCACTAGCTGTTTTAAGTTCCTGCTTCCTTGACTTCTCTCCAAGGATGGACTGAAACCCGGAACCGTAAGGTGAAATGAACGCCCTTCTACTCTGTTGCTTTTCGTTACGGTATTTCATCACAGTAACAGAAACGAAACTAGGCAAACACCATGGGTAAATTAGATCTGTCCCACAGATTATCTCAACAGTTTAGTCCTCAGGGCCCAGGAGACCTCATGCAGCAGGTCGTCTGTAAGACAGTTCTACAAGCACATAAGAGTTCTCCAGGTGAAGTTCTTAACATGCTTACAGTTCTTCCTGTTAATAATTTATACTACCAGGGACATTCAAAAGGGAAAAATGTATACTAACATGTAGTATTAATCTTAAAATAACTTAAAATCTAAAAGATATTTTTATTATTATACTATGGCCACTAAGTAATATGTGGTTAAGATGTAATCTATAAAAATCACCTGACATGACCTGATGATGCTACCTTCTGAAAGTTAGTTCTCAAGACAGAAATCCCAGGTAACCAAACTAGTTTTAAAACATAATTCTACTTGAGATTGGGCTTTTTGTGTGTGTGATGTCTGAGATCAAACCCAGGGCATTGCGCATAATAGGTGAGTGCTTTATCACTAAGTTACATCCCAGCCCCAAGCTTCTACTATGTTTTGGGATGTCATAGCAACCTAACTGCAGGCAGAGTCACCCAAATTTATCAAGATAGGCAAATCCAAGTTTTGTGTGATAATAACATATATATTTGGGTGTGTATGTGCAAACTAGAACTCAGTTATATTATTCTTCAAGTTCCATGGAATTCTCACACAGCTATTACAAGGCTTTATTTGTATGAAATTATCCTGGCATAAACAAAGTTTGCTGCCTTGAATATTAAAAAAAATCAGTGCTAAAAACATTTCCTTTATTTTAAATGATGTGTGTGTGTGTGTGTGTGTGTGTGTGTGTGTGTGTGCCTGTGGGAGTGTGCATATGTGAGTGTAGGTGCCCTCAGAGGCCAGAGGCATTAGATTCTCTGGAACTCGAGTAAAAGGTGGTTGTGGGCCACCATGTCTGCTGAGAACTGAACTCAGGTCCTCTTCCAGAGCAGCACATGCTGTTGACCGCTGATCCATCTCTCCAGCCCCCTCAATATTTTGTGTATGCTATGTATGTCATTAGACACATACCTTTTTCTCAAAAAGTAATCAAAGACAGAAAGACTGTGTTTGCATTTTCTTTGTTCAAGGTGTTTATTGCATCTCAGAGGGCAGACATGCACTGGGTTTTTAAACCAAAATACAAAGAAAAGCCATTTTGAAATTGTTTTTAGGTAATTTTTCCCCATTACAGTGTATGTTATCCCCACAGTAAATTCAGATACAACCACTTTTAAATGGTACCAGACATCTATTAAATAATTTGAAAAATAGGCAGATGCCTTTCCAATCCGATATGCTTTTACAAAGAGCTGCCAAGCCACTAGCCACACTGATCAACAGTGACCTTGTTTACGCGTCAAAATCTTAAGCCAAGCCATCAGCACAGACAGTATGACAACAAATTAAAATCAAAGAATACAGTATGTACAGTAAAGGATACAGTCTCTGAATTAGTTTAAATCCTAATCACAATGGTACAACAAAACTCACTTTAAGCTCATTTGAAGGATGGAGAAACACTGGTCTATAGAACACACAAAGCAATGCTGAAAGAACAGATGTACGTAAACCCACAGTGAAGTAACAATATCTGCAGTTATCTTTGTTACTTTATCCCTTAGTACTTTCATAATCACTTAAATCGCACATCTCTAATTACATTTCACGGACATGATAGAAACGGACTCTACTTCTCAGTGCATTTAATCAAGAATGAATAAATAGGTCAATTTAGGTGCAAAACCTGTCAAATATAATTAAAATATATATCTTAATATAGCAGTGATAAATATGGAATTCCTCTCATAAGATTTTTTTCATTCTTGATAAGGTAGCTTCAAGGAGAAGTTTTATTATGGATGTTAAACTTCATATTTCTTTAAAATAAAATTTCTTAACATATACAGTGCCACAAAAATAAACATTTTTCACAACAGTTGAAGTTTCTGTGATTGGAAAAATGTACTCCACACCGAAAAAGTTTTCGTATATTTAAGAGTGTTTTCGTTACTAGCTGATATTATCACATTACGCTTGAAACAGAGATACAGAAGAAAAGAGAACTTGTAGGAAGAGTTTAGAGTTTGTCCAAAAGTTATATATATATACATTGAAACCTTCAAAAACACAGACACGTCTTCCACATGGCTCACCACACAACAGCTGCATCATCCGTCCATGGGCAAGATCCAGAAAAGCAGTAAAGGCATTGGAAACATCCACTCGTTGTTTACATCGTACAACACACAAATAACCCAAATACACTACGAGTTCGAGAGCAGGGATAACAGCTAAGGTAGTACACGTTCCTAATGTTCACTGTCACAGCTGTGCTGTGTGTTGGAAGAGAAGTTACGAGTAAGCCCTGGGCTTGGTATTGGTGACTCACTGAAACTCTGAGCATCAATCTTACTTGGAGTTTCCAAACTCATGTTATTTTTTCCTATTCAGTCACAAAAACTGCAGCTGTAAAGAAAAAAGTATTTGAGTTAGAAAATATACTGTACACATTCCTACGACATTTTTACCCCTTTTACAATTTTCCTTCATAGTTAGTGCAAAATACCTTTATGCAGAATGTCAAACTCAAATTTATATATTTTTAAAGAACTCTTTAGAACAAGCTTAAAAATCATGCAGGAATCTTTAAAAATAATTTTATGTGTAGTTTCATCTTAGATGCGATTTTTATCAACAACCTTTCCAAATTTAGATACTTAGCAATCTTAGTCATAGCTGATCTTTAAGGATGGGTAGTGAAAATTAAAGGTGGTACGGCAATGACTTCCATTATTTTTGACCTCAGTCAATGAGCTACTAACAGTTTGAAGAAGAGAAGGAAAGTCCTAAGGGTCTCAGACCTTTCTCACCTCTGTCTACTTTGTTCATGGGATGTTTTTCTCAGGAAACCCTCCCTGGGTCACAAGACTTAGTCATGTTGCCATCTCTTCTTTATAAAATCCTGCGTGTCTGCCCGTCTGCCTGGGCTGTGCATCCCAGGGGCAGGGACTACTATCTCAGTCCTCTACTAAACCAGATCCTTGAAACTGACTGCTGAGAAGTGTTCATTGTCTAATGCCTACCTTGCCCCCATCAGAGTAGCAGAAAGGTTGGCTATGAGGGACCTCTTGACTGAAATGTCAAGGTCTTAAAATGATATGTGACTGCTTTTATATTAAGTAGGATGTCTTTATGTAGCCCAGGTTGGCCTTGAACTCTCAATCCTCCTTCCTCAGCCTCTGGAGTGCTGGAGTTAAAGGCTTGAGTTACTGTGACTGGCTACTGTTAATTAAAAAAAAATCTTTATTTATATTTATTTCTGTTACTGTACTGTCTGCATGTAAGTAGGTACACCCGTGTGATGCAGTGCCCACAGAGGTCTAAGAGAGTGTTGGATCCCCTGGAAATGGAGTTATGGATGGTTGTTAGTCACCATGTAGGTGCTGGGAATCAAACCTGGTTCCTCTGCAAGAGCAGCCAGTGATCTTAATCCCTGAGCCTTCTCCAACCCTATGTTAATCTTATCTAAGGAAGTAATCACAAGTCAGGATCCCACAACAATCTCAGTAGGCATTAGAGAACTTTCATTTTTTAAAATAAATGTAGTCAGTGAATGTATGATAGAAGTCACACTGCACTGAGGTTCAAAGCCCCCACATTCTTACTGTTCTTCCTGCAGAGCCCTGACAAATTACTTCTTGCCCAAGGATTAGTTCTTTCAGCTATAAAATGGAGCAAAAAGAAAAATTGATAGGAAATGCTATGTAAATATGCAAAGTAGCTGAGTAGGTATGTAAGAACCTGCCAACTGTGTTGGTGCAGAAAGGAAGTGCTCTTCTGTCATTGGTCTACTCCCTTAAGCTCCCTATGAATCATTCGGTATGTTAAATTTATGAAATTTAAAGCTAGATTGTTTAGAAATTTGAACGAGGCCTAGATGGATTGGTGTAGAGGCGTGTGCCACTAGTCCCCTTACTCAGGAGGCAGAGGCTGGTGAATCTCTGTAAGTTTGAGGCCATCCTGGTTTACATAGTGAGTTCCAGGCCATCTAGGGCTATACAGTGAGATCCTGCCTCAAAAAGAATTTAAGTTTTACTTAGAGGACAAATATGGAGAAAATAAAAATCCGATTAGGCAGTCAAATGTCTTCTTAAATGACTTCTAAATGCAGTATTCTAAATGCTAGCTGTCTATGAACTCCAATGTCACGGAAGAGTGGCAATCTCTCCATTTTTTAGCGTTTGGGTCACCTTTTACTTTATCAGTATCATCCTTGTGCTTTTCAAGGTTAAAAAAAACCCTGGAAGTTTCTCTCCCTCCTACCTTTATGAATTAAGATTTTTTAAAATGTCACTGATAAAGCTGGATGTAATGCTGCATGCCTTTGATACTAGCACTTGGGAGGCAGAGACAGGTGAATTTCTGTGTGTTTGAGTTTGAGGCCAGCCTGGTCTACACTGTAAGTTCCAGGTCAGCTGGGCTATAAGGAGATTCTGTCTCAATATCTATCTATCTATCTATCTATCTGTCTATCATCTATCTGTCTATCATCTATCTATCATTTATAGATATATAGATTATATATCTATATATATATATAAAATTGTCACTGACAGTGACAGCTTTTGATATAAAATTTAAAACTGTACAAATATTCAAATTATTATACATATCAAAACACAGAAGTAATATGTGAGCTATTACATAAGCTCATTGTTAAAAGCTCAATATTAGATACCTTAAATTGTTTACAAGAAATCCTTGATGTTAAGATCCGCTAATGGGTCCTTGGCTGGAGGTTTCTTGGGACTCTGAGTGGCAGGTGTAGGGCTTGGAGAAAGCTAATGGGGAAAAGGTCAGTCCCAAAGCGCAGAAATAGAAAGCAGAAGAGAGACAGGTGAGCATCAGGCAGAACATACACCATAGAAAACCAACACACAGAAGAACAGGTGTCTAAAAGTTTACACGGTTACTTTGTTCTACTTAGTCATTTATGTTTAAGTAAGGAGCGGGAAAGCACACTGCAAGTGGTAAGTAGCTTTTGGAAACACTTTGTCATCAAAGTGAAATATGGGGACCCTGATGGAACAGTATGAGTTAGGGAACATGTGAGAAACTAGTCATAAAGCTACTGTGAAGAGATGGTAAAAAAACATTCTTACCTTGAGTCATTAGTAACATTAAACTATGAAGAAAACAATGGCATGATTTTCTTACAGTGAGAGTGAACCACAGGAGAAATTGAGGGGAAAGTTCACACACAGTCACTTAAAAATTGCCCAAAATTATTAGCCAAACTTTCTAAGATTTCACACAAATCATTTTGTGTGGATCCAGGATCCAGGATCGGAGCAGTGTTTCGTCTCGGATGTCAGGAGTTTCCTGGGATGAACATCACCAGTTCTCACTCCACCCATTCGCCCCACACACCTAGAATTGCAGCAAAGGAGCTGAGCTCTTATCTTGTGTGTTTACCTAATATCTAAGTTACCAACTGCTTGGTAATTTAGCCCCCTTCTGGGGGCTCTATTTTGTAGGAATGTCAGGTTAAGGCCTAAAAAACCCTGAGGCAGCCGGTCTAGAGCAATAGTTGCCGTCTCTGTTTTAAATATGATTCATCTCTATGCTTGTAAAATGACAGAAATCTGAAACTGTGGGGCAGGTTTGTCTGTCTGTGTTGGCTCAGTAAGCAGCTCTTTAGAGAAAAGGGTTTTGAAATTTGATCCTACACCTGAAATTGTCTAATAGACTGCATCCCTTTATCATTATGATTTGTAAAACTGAGATAACACTTTGTAGAAATGTCAGGAAATACAAAGCTTGAAACTGCTTGGCAGAAAGTTAAGGCTTGGTCCACAGCAGGTGAGATGGTGATGTTACGAGATCAACCAATTAAAGAGCAATGTGATGGCCCAGGTATTGCTAATAAAAAACTGGTTTGTACTTGGAGGCAATAAAATCAAGTTGCTTTTTCTTTGATACAGAAAATATAATCTAAAATGTATGCAGATATTGTATAGTATTCCCTGACTTGCTATGAATTCAAGTATTGATTAAAAAATATTTTTTAGGGCTGCAGAGATGGCTCAGCAGTTAAGAACACTCACTGCTCTTGCAGAGGACCTGGGTTTTGGTTCGGATATGGCAGCTAACAACCATCTTAATTCCAGTTCCAGAAGATATGACGCCCTCGTCTGGTCCCTGTGGGCACTGCATGCACAAGTGCACTTAAATACATGTAGGCAAAACACTCATACACATAAAAAAGTCATCCTGACATGTTTTTCATTTTTATTCTTCGAATTAAGTAATAATTGATGGTATTATGCAAGAAAAACAATTTTAAAAAGTATTTTAGTTATCGTTTTTACTTTATGTGTATGAGTGTATTGCCTGCATGTGTGTAAGCGCACCTGTGTCGTGCAGTGCTCATGGAGGTCAGAAGAGGGCATCGGATTTTCTGGGATTGGAGTTAGTGATGGTTGTTAGCCACCATGTGAGTGCTGGGAACTGAACCCAGGTCCTCTGCAAGGGCAGTCAGTGCCCTTCATCTCTTCATCCCTAAAACAATTATCTTAGGTAATAAAATTATATTAATTTATTTTTAAATCACAGTGAATTAACAATGTTTTTTTAAAAAAAATCTCAATAGCATTGTTCCAAGTTCATTAAGAAAGTAAACAGCCTGTGTGTTCTCTAAAAACAGATGGTAAAAATTCACAGATCTATTTAACCCCTATGGAAACTCCCTAAGGGAGATTCACCTTCAAATTTTAAGCACACACACAGACACACACACACACACACACACACACACATATATATATGTTAAATTTACCCCACTCATAGGTCCCAAACCTGCCTCCATCCTGGACCGCAATGCTGTGGCTGTAAGGGGTTACACTGGAAAAACCGAAGGCAACTTTCAAGAAACTCTAAGAGATGGAGGATAGATTTAATGGTGGATCAAGGAAAAAATGGTTGAAAGAACTCAGAAAGTTCTGAGTAAGTGTCCCATAGATAAGACAATATATTCACTTGGTAAGTTTCAAATATCGCAGGCGTGAAGCCATTTACTGATGTCATTAGCTGTTTGGATTAGTTTGCTCAGCAAGTTTCTACTCAAGTTATAATTTGGTGTTCTGACTCTGTCCAGGCCAAATTTTCATGAAGAAAAGTCTGTTGGTTTCAGATATGCCTCTTTATTTGCCAGATGATTTGAAAGAATCTAGAGAGGATGACTTCCAGAATGGCTAGCATTATTAGCAACAAAGCACTTCAGAGCGTGGTTATTTATTTGGGCATTTCTGTAGGTGGCAGAGCGGGGAACTTGGCTCAAAGCAGGTCCTTCCTCTGTCTTGTTCTGAGTCCTTGGTGGTAACCTCTAAGTCTTAGTCATGTTCTGAGTGATGCGCATGATTTTGTTATTCCAAGTTTCTCATAGCCGGGTGTGGTGGCACATGTCTTTAACCCCAGCACTCTGGAAGCACTCCGTGAGATTGAGGTTAGCCTGGTCTACATAGCAAGTTCCAGGCCAGCTGGGACTACAGGAAAACCCTCTCAAAAACCAAAACCAAAACCCAAACCAAAAATAAAACAAAGGTGGTCCCAGAAACCTCCCCGCTCCCAATAGCTTTTGCTAATAAGGTGACTCATAGGGGTCCTTCCATAGTGTGTTCTGGGATGACTCAGAGTGGATGGAGGCTGGCACACCAACGAGGCCAACCCAGCATTATGTGGTTGGGTCTTTGGGCCACATAATAGGAAGCATGGTCTCCAGATGGGCAGGGTTGGACACCAAGTTCAACCCATAGGTAATAATTCAGTCATTACATGTAACGAAGCCTTGATAATGCCAGACCGAAGCCCGAGCTTCTCTGGGAGGCAATGCATGCGTGTACTGTCATGCATGATGCCAGGAACAGCTTCATGCTTAGACTTGACGAAAATGTCACCCCTTAGCTGCATGTCCTCTGCGTCCTTCACATCAGTAAAACTATAACCATACGGCCCTTTCCTGAGTCCTGTGGGTCACTACAGGGAATTCTCTAAACTGAAGTTGTCCTGAAGAAACTCAATTTTGTACCCACCTAGTCTGGAGTGAGGGTAGCCCTGTAGACTCCCAAACTTGTGGCTGGTAGTTTTAGAGAAGAGATTCTTATAGCAACTTCCCTCAGACTTTGCAGTTTGACAAACACATTGTTGGGGTCACAGGTGCTGGGCTGACTTGGCAGGCTGGTGAACTGTGACTCCACTTTTTTTTTTTTTTCCTAATTCTGGGAACATAAGATAACTCTACAACTCAAAAACACTCAACTTCCTGGACTCTGGTGGTACACACCTGCAGTCCCAGCACTTGGGAGGCAGAGTAAGGCAGCCTCGGCTACACAGTGAGCCTCAGGCCAACCTGGGCTGTGTGAAACGGTCTCAACTCCTTTCCCCTAACCAAATCAAACCTAAGCCCAGTCATTTCACTAGGACACATGTATTGGATTCCCTACATGTCTGGTTTTCTCTTGAACAATTCCGAATTAAATAAAGGAAGAACAGAAGGATCCTAAGATGCTTAGTTATTTCTGTCACTGGCTCCAAATCCCACACTACGGCTAAACAGTCTTGTGTCCCTTTACTGCTGAAGCAGCAACTATAAGGAGTGCCATTAGGGAAGAACATCTTTTAAACAGCCACACTGAGGCAGGACAGACAGACAGCGAGGACTACAGGAACATAGGGAAGGGAAAGAGCCCCGCCCTTCACCCTGGAGTCTGATTGAAGCAAGAATTCTAGCAAAATAAATATTTTCTGTGAAGGCTAGTAACACAGAAATAACACTCCTTACACACACACACACACACACACACACACACACACACACACACAGATAATAAGAGTATTTCCAGACATTTTGGTGGTATCTCAAACAAAACTGCTAACTTTGTTTACAGTAAAAGACAGCCCACTTTCTTGCACCCCTGAGATCTAGACTTTCCCTTCATCAGCTATAAGCCTACCGGGTGCCCTTCACAACCACCCTGTGATCTCATTTCAGTTCCTTGGTCACCTTTAAAGATAATTGCTTCAAACCCACCAAAATCCTATGTATGACCTTCAAGTGTGATTCTCTTGGAGAAGCCCATACTCCTGGTCTGTGCCTTTTTTCTTAACCTTCCTGTTAAATATCAACTCCGTTTCATGCTGGCCAGTCCCGAAATCCTTTTCTGTGCCCAAGCCACAAACTCAGTTTGGCCTGAGTTGAGGTTCCTAAGACACTCGGGAGCCCCTCAAGCTGCCCAGGGCCACAGCAGGGAACTGCTTCTGCTCCCGCTGCGCAGCACTGACAACATGTAGCTTTACACTCGGAGTCCGCGGCACTGCGGGCAGACTTCAAGGAACTGACCTGAGTGCCGGGCACAGCTGCGGCTCCAAAGGATGGCCTCATCATGGGCTGTGCAAACATGACAGGCTGTTGAGGCATCATGGGCATGCCTGTCCCCGCAGGAGGCTGCAAAGGAAGAAAGGCTCTGAGCAAATGAACATGCACATTTTTTACCCCTGCTTTGGACAATTTCTAAGGAAGTCAAGCAGGCAGAAACTATAATTTGTCATATAACTTTGAACTCTGGGTGCTGAGGCTGCCGGGGGGCAAAAGTACCTGAATTGTACACGCCTGGCTGACCACATGGCAACCTCATGCCAACCTAGGATTGCTTGTTTATCTTCAGTAAGGATAATTCTTGAAGAGACAAAAAAATTGCAAACGTATGGAGCACGGCGATAAAATGTGCTGGTGACAGAAGTTCTGAGTGGCAGGTCCCAGGCCAGTAAGGATTGATTTTGATCACTGAGCTGAGGTTTGATAAATATCATTCAAAAAATAAAATAATGCACTATAATTTGCCGGTAACATTTAAGAATTTTGGAACTGCTTCTTGCCCTTCATGTGTAGGCTGCTTAAGGTCAAAGCATAAGACTTAAGTTTTTAAATTTACTTTCCTGTATTTGGGGTGAATTATACTCTGTAGGAACATCTGTTCATTTGAGATTGTGCAAAGACCTCAGAAACGTTAACTATAATTTTTGGTACAGGTCATCACTCACCATTCCAAATCCGGTTCCAGGCTGTCCAACAGATGAGGTCCCAGCACCAGGAGGGACTGAGCTGGTTGGAGGTACAGCTCCTTGCTACACACACACACACACACACACACAAACCACAACCACACAAAACAAACAGAAAAGGTGATAATGTAATTTGCTTTTTACATGATAGAATATAATTCTAAACTGTGTGCATTTCAAGTCTGTATATGCGGATGTATAGAGATATCTCAAAGTTCGGTTCTAACAACATCCCCTTTCAGGCCTAGGTTTTGAGTCACCAAAGCCCCTTATAGTTTCCTTCTTATTTAAAATTAACCCCACTATAATACCCTAAATTCAGATTAACCAACAGAGCAAACACTAATTTAAAAATATTGTAGTGACGTCAGCAAAAATAGTGGCCCATGGAGCTCTGGAATTGCCTTCATCTGTAAAAGCAGAGAAAAAAAATAAGCAAAAGCTGTTAGAATCAACTTTTGGGTGTGATTCTGGAAACTAATCAGAACTTTACAGCGATCCATGAGCTACTTATGAAGAAAATCAGCCGCATAATGGTAAGAGCTTTGTGAGGCTAGCCTAATCTAGACAATCCCTCAGGCATGGAAGTCTTGTCTCCTAAGTCATCCTAGAGTCTGTCAAGTTGATAATCCATATAAACCATCACAATCTGCCTCTTGTCAACTTGACACTCAAATTTCACTTTTAAGCCATAATAGATCCCCTGTATCCTCACAGGCTCAAGACAATCTCATAATGCAAAATGCAAAAATGCTTTCAGTTCAACATCAAAAGTTCCCATAGACATTGATAGTAACAATACGGCTTAAAAGTGTGGGCACTGAGTCTCTTCTGAGTCTCAGGCGATCTCTTAACTATGAGACCCTGTATAATCAGAAAACAAATCACATACTTCCATTATACAATGGCATGAAATAAATATTCCCAGTATAAAAGGGAAGAATGGGGCACAAGAAGGAATGACTGAACTAAACTCAAGCAGATAAAACATCAAATCCTGCAGCTCTGTGTCTGGCACTTGAAGCTCATAAAGGAATCATCTGGGTTCCAAAGGGCTTGAGCAGCCCCATCTCTCTAGCTCTGCTGCCTGCAGCATACCAGTCTCTTGTCAATGATGACTTAGCATAATTATCATCATCATGACATGACAGACAGATGATAGAAGACCAGGTGACAGACAGCTGTAAACACAAATATGTAAAAGATTGAACTTGACAATTATTTAACAGATTTTGGCTTTGTTAGCAGTTGAAAATTTATTTACACATACATTTCTTCATAAGTAATTAATATACACACAAGTTTGGTAAGTTAAAACTTTGACAATGAATAGAGCGTTTGTTGAGAACTAAGAGAAAAAGAATAGAAAAGATTATCTCTTTGAAAAGCTTTTCTCTGGACTCCACAGTCCCTACTGTTTGAAAAATAAGCCATTTGGATAACAAGAATATAAAAAGTTCTTGTACAGGATTGTCCTCTGAGCCAGATACCTTTCTGAGCTCGGGTGTGCCATTTACAAAAGCCCTTCACAGCTGGGCTTGCTGTTTGTTGACTGTCCTTCTTGGAAGAGGGATGAGCAATATGGGTGATAGATAGTGCTCCCCGCCACCGCGCGCACGCGTGTGTGTGTGTGTGTGTGTGTGATGGGACCTTTACCTGAGCATCCTGTCACACCTCCCAATGAATGCTGGGCAACTGAGTCCTAATTACGAGTGACCTTAAGAAAGACCTAGAGTATATAGTCTGGGGAAGACTATGGGAGGAGCTCTATTTTTGCAGCTATTGGGTCAAGATTTTCTGGTGCAGCCTTAGGGAGAAGCACCTCACACTCCTATAAGTAACACCTTATCCACTGCTCTGTAAGTAAGCCCAGTAAACTCACTGGTTCCCCAGAGTGAACGCTGGTAAAATTGTACCTTGGTTTATAATTGAGGTCTTGGGAGGAGCGGATCAGTATTGTTCACATTGTTCCCAGCAACAAAAGCATTATGATTTACAAAGTAATTCATGTCAGGTTTAAATTCTACCCCATAGGGGTGATGAAGTAGCGGAGCCATTAAGGCAATGGAGTGATAAATTCTGCCCCATGGCACCCACAATGGCTGAGTTCTGCTAAGCATCTTTGCAACACATTTCCTTTGCATTTCTGTAATTAAGAAAATGTTTTGACAGATCTATGAATACTTATTGATCTTCATTCACACTGTGGTAATTTCCTGCCCATGGTACTATTTAGATAAGAGGATTTAAAAACCAGGCAGAATGAAGCACCAGGCCACATCACATGATAACATCGTAAGTAATCCGGAGAGTAGCGGACCATAGCTCCTGATTTCAATTAAAAAATAAGAACAGAAACAGACAGTGAATTACTTCTCAGATTTCATAGTAAAGCCAGAAAATGAAAAGGTTCCATCAAGAAAGGGGTGAATGCCAGGAGTTATTGGGCATGCCTTTAATTTCAGCACTTAGAGGCAGAGGCAGGCGGATCTTTGTGAGATCAAGGCTAGCTCGTTCCACACAGTGAATTCCAGGCCAGCTGTGGCTACAGGGAGACCCTGTCTCAAACAATAAAAGCAAGGAATGACAGCAAAGCAAAAAGAGAGTGAACAGCTTCACTGCTGCCTTCCCCGATTCTTACAAATCGGAATAACCCCAGAATTCTGAACTATGTAATTACTTTCAGTCCCTTTTTAAGATAGAAATTCGCTTTGCAGTAAGGTATCTACACATTGTGGAAAAGCACAAAATACGCCCCTAAAAAAACACAAAAATAAACAAACGATATCTTTTTACAATAAAATTAAGACATGCCTCTGGAATGCTGAGGCTGATGACTAATCTCAGAATTCAAACCAGTTTATTTTCAAAATAATTACCTAATTTAAAAAATTTATTTTACGTGTATGGGTCTTTGACCTGTGTGTATGTAAATACACCCATGCCATACAATGTCCACAGAGGCCAGAAGAGGGCATCAGATCTCCTGGAACTGGAGTGACAGATGGTTGTTAGCTGCCATGTGGATGCTGGCAACCAAAGCCTGGTCCTCTGTAAGAGCAGCCAGTGCTTTTTACCCCCAACCCATCTCACCAGTCCCAGTAATTATGTTACTTATGCAGCTTTCCTTAGCAGACATCCTATGGTTCTGGCATCTCCAACTTCCTGGGGTCTCTACTGCAACTTCGGTTTTACCTTCACAGTTTCATGCAGTGGCCCCAGGGCCTCCTTTTAGGGCTTGTGACCCTGCTGTACATTGTCTGACCTCAGTGGCTCTATTGAACTGTGGAGGAAGACTTCATGACTCTCTCAGTCTTATATCTTTCATGCATGTAAAACCAGTACCACATGAATGACATGGCCAAGTTCTGCTGCCAACTTGAGAGGGAGCCTAGCCTCCTTGGGCCACAGTTGCACCTGTCCAGTGTACTGTCTCTGGAGAAATACTCTCCTAGGTGGTTTTCAAGCAGCGAATCCCTTCAGGAGCCTTCTCAGCTCAGGCTCCCTCCTTTCAAATAAATTTGTGTTTTCACAAGTTGGGGCTTTTGATGGGTGGGCTCTTGCCTTCAGCAACCTCTCCTCTTGTCCCAGTGTAGAATGGAAGGTTTCTCCTCAATATTTACAGCCCATTTTTCAACACCTGCCTTGGCTGCGACTTGCTTGCTCTTTCTCACTAGAGATTAAGTGCAGTAAGCAGTAGCCATACCACATCTGGAATGTTTTCCTATCTTGAAATTTCCTCTGCCAAATAAGTTAGTCTATTGTCTTTAAATTCAACTTCATAAAAATTCTCAGAACATGGGCAGAATATAGCCAGATTCTCTGCCAGAATTCTACTTGAATTGGCCTTTAGCTTAGTTCCCAGTAGAGTCCTTATTCCCCCTTTGAAACCTCACAAGCCAGACCTCTATTTCCACATTTCTCTCAGCATTCTTGTCTTTCAAGTTCTCACCAGAATGGCCCATTAAGTTCTGCTTATAGAATTCAAGGACTTTCCTATCCCAAGTCCCAAACTCTTTCAGATTCCTCCGGCACATCAATTCCAAAGGCCTAAGAACCACATGGTCAGTTATCACAGCAAAGGCCCCACTTCTTGATTCTAGATCACTTTTTTTTTTTTAATTTGATACAACAGCCCGACCAAAGAAACATAAGAGGAGAAAGGGTTTATTTTGGCTTATAGTTTGAGGGTTCTGTCCCTCGTGGTGGGAAAGTGACAGCACTAGAAGCTTGAGTGGGCTAGAAGAAGCAATGATAACGCTAGTGCTCATCTCACTTCTCCCTTTCTTTTTTTCAGTCCAGGACCTCAGCCCAAGGAATGGTTTCATCCACAGTGAAGGTGGGTCTTCCCACCTCAGTTAACCCAGTCTAGATCAGCCTTCACAGACAGGGCCAGAGGCTTGTCTTGTTTTACATAGTGAGTTCCCCATATGGGCCTACAGGGAGATTCTGTTGCAAAAAGGAAAGGAAGGGAAGAATGGAGGGAGTGAAGGATGGAGGGAGGGAGGGAGGGAGGGAGGGAAGACTGACTCAGGCAACATGGGAAGGATATTATCTAGACAGTTTCCAGATGGGAGGGATTTTGATGAATGGAGCAGTTCCCAAGGCTGGAAAACCACAGGTAGGCTTGGGAAACAATGCCTTACCTACTTTTGCTAAAAAAGGCTGATATAAGAATTTGAAATATATAAATAAATAATTTTTAAACCTTATAAATACGAGGAAGTTCTAGTTTAAATGTTAGAATTGTGCTAAAACACTGAACCGTTCTATTTCACTTACACAATAGAAAACTAGCCATACTTTCCAATAAGAACAAAAATTTCATTACTTATTAAGACCATTAAGAAATTCTGACAGGAAAGATGGCATCAGCGCCCACACCCACAGGCCTCTAATTGCCACATACCGGTGAAGCGCCAGCTGACCATGTTGCTGGAGTGACTTTGGGTTGCCAGTTGGCTCCACCTGTCAACTTTTTCTCTCCAGCATTCCACTGGAGATCTCCCCTAAAGTGCAGAACAAACAGAGAGCAAAAGTTAGAAAAAATTGTTATGGATCTTCTTGCATTCTTTTACTTGGGTTTAGAATAGGCCATCTGAATCAAGTGGTACAAAGAGACCAGGTTAAAGCTTACAGAGGAGTCTTATCACACTGGATCTAAGATACCTAAAGCACTGGGAAAAAAAAAATCAGAGTTTGGATCTGAATGATAGAAGATTTTGTATTATCCACAGCAGAAAAATATGCCAGAAAATTCACCTAAATTCCCTGCTCACACTAAAATTCCCAAATCATATGTCATCAATCTGTACGTTTAGGTTTTGTTGAATTTAAGATGTGCTGATGATGGAATTTTGAAGGTTTCACATAACTCTCCTATCTATAACCTCATTTATAGTAATGGTAAGACTATAAAATATGGAGGCTAAAAAGATTGCTCTGCAGTTAAGGGCACTGACTGCTCTTCCAGAGGACCTGGATTCAGCTTCCAGCATCCACATGGTAGCTAACAACTATCTGTAACTCCAATTCCAAGGAAATCAACACCCTCTTCCAGCCTCCACAGGTATTGTACACACGGGTGCGCTTACATTCGATGCAGGCAAACCCTCATACATATAAAATAAAGATAAATCAATTTAAAAACAACTATAGAGTGCATTTGTGTTTCGATCACAAAACATCCTTCTAAGAAAAGGGTGTACTGCTTATCATTTTTACTATACAGGAAAAGTTTCTTAAAACCAGTGCTAGTTAGGAACATAGTGATGAGTCTAGAATTTAAAGCTATGAAAGTACTCAAATCTCCATCTTAAAAATATATCCAGATGGATCAGTGACAGTCTTAGAGATTGAAATAGATTATTCCTTCTCATGGTAGAGCAATGATTTGGACACTTTAGTACAAAAACAAAAATCCAAATTGAAATTAAAAAACCAACTTTTATATCACCAAGCTTGAGAATGAATTATACATTCCAAAGAATGCAAGGTTTGATGGTTTTAATAAATAAAAGCAAATGCATTGTTAAAAAGAAACCAGATAATTGAAAAACACTTACTTTTTGGATGTGGTACCAGAAATTCCAAGATCTACAAATGGATAAAAGAAAAAGAATTTAAATATTTATATTTTATAATATTCAAATATCAAAGATTTCTTTGATCAAAATACATTGTATGAAATTTGCAAAAACGAAACCTTAAAATAATAAAAAATAAAAGATTCAGAGGTTTAGAAACACCTATAATTTTCCAGGGAATGATGGCATTCAGTTGCACAAAGAAGAAACTATATTCGTAAGCATATCTAGAATTTGTAATTTCCTTTTACTTCATATTAGATTTCAGGATCACATTTAATATTTTATTTATTATTGTTATTTTTAAAATTTTGTTATTTTTATTTTATGTGTATGAGTGATTATTTGCATGTATGTAAGGGCATTCATCATGTAATGTCCTTGGAGGTCAGAAGGAGACACTGACTTCTCTGGAATTGGAGTTACAGGTAGTTGGTTGTCAGCCTTCATGTGGGTGTTGGGAATTGAATCCAAGTCCTCTGCAAATAGCAGCCAGTGCTCTTAACCTCTGAGCCATCTCTCCAGCCCCTTATTTAATATTATTTTAAAAATTTATGTGTAAGAGTGTTTTGCCTGCACGTATGTAAGTACACCCACATAGTGCAGTGCCCAAGGAGGTCAGAAGAGGGTGTCTGATCCCGTGGAACTGGAGGTATGGATGGTTGTTAGCCAACAGATAGGTATTAGGAACTGAACACTGGTCCTCTGTAGGAGCAATCAGTGCTCTTAGCTGTTGAGCCATCTCTCCAGCTCTAAGGATCACATTTAATGTAAAGTAGCATCCAGAAAATTTGAGATTGCTCTCTGAGGAAGTCCCCTTAGGCTGGGGTCTGATAACCATCTGGTGAAGAGTTGTCTTGAAATGACAACTAATACTGACTAATAGTAATTGGCTCATGGTCTTAGACTGTTTGCTTGAGCAATGTGATTAATCTGAATATGCATCTTCTTTCTGCAAGTCTGACATTTTGTTAGATGCCAGGTCCACAAGATCGGCAGTCAATGAAAACCCTGGGAGCTGAGAGCCTATGGGCCTGAAACATCCCACAGTGCTGAGTGAAGACTGTGTGCTTCTCATGGGGGAGAGCATAAGGAAGTGCATTTTCTCTTGTATCCAGCTGTGCATTCTTCCTGTGCTACTCTACTGATGCTCAGCTGTGAGTTGAGTCACAAGTGGATCCCAGGAGTCCACTTAGACTGTGAATGTGGAATGATCTTGGGAACACCTGGCTTAATCATTCCCTTCTCACTGCACTTGATTTATCAATTTGGCAAAGATTTACTGAGCCTTACATATGTCAGGCATTATTCTAGTTCTTTGAGATCCCCATCCTGAAGGATCCTGCACTCTAATGGTGTGAGACAGATGAGAAAAGATGACATAAGAGAAGTAAAATATATAGGCTGCCAGAAGGGCAAAAGGGCGGGACAGTGCTTTCAGAGGGCCTCTTGGGGAAGGTGAGGCTTGCATAAAGCTGACCAGGATTGGGGAAGAACTTTCTAGACTGAGGGAGCAGCTGACACAAAGGACCTAGTGAAGTATATAGCTGATTTGTTACATGATGATGTTAATCTTTAATTTTTACATTTTGTTTCTTAGCAGTGCAAAATAAGGAATTCTCTTGTTTCAGTCTCTCAAGTAGTTGGACTAGTAGATAGGCCTGGGCCATCTCTCCTGGCTGGCCATCTTTGTTTTAAAAACACAGAATAAATAAAATAAACCATTTTCAGTTAGATTAAAAAGCTAAATCTAGGAGCTGGAGAGATGACTCAGTGGTTAAGAGCACTGGCTGCTGCTTTTGCAGAGGGCCTGGGATTGGTTACCAGCACCCACATGGTGGCTAACAGCTGTCTGTAACTCCAGTTCCAGGGGATCTGATGCCCTCTTCTGAATCCATGGGCATTTGCACGACACGGGTGCACTTACATGCATGCATACAATACACTCTTACACATAAAATAAAAATAATAAAATTTAAAAGCTAAATCTATATATTAGATAGTTACAGAGCCAACTAAATGTTTATGCTGATCATGTGAAAAGGAAAAAAAAAACAAAAAACAAGTACACCACAAATCCCTTTGTGGCGGATGGGAATGATAAGCAGGGGAGTGGGTGGTGTTGCAGGTCAGGCCTCTTGGGAAACCGGCTTTGGGTGAGTGTGCAGGATGCTTATTTTGGACACAAATAGAAAGGACTAAGAACAAGACTGCAATGCGGTCTCCTAGAAAGGACTAAGAACAAGACTGCAATGCAGTCTCCAAGGAAGCATTTACTACCATCGAAAGCATTGTTAAAACATCATGAGCTACAAGCCACATACCATGAAATCCAGCCTTTCATATTATGTAATTCAATGGCTTTGGTATATCAAGAGGTGTATAGCATGCATTGCAGAATATTCTTGTCACAAATGGAAATCTTGTACCTGTAAACAATTATTCCTCTTCCTTTCTTTTGCCATCAGACCCAATCTAATTTACTTCCTGTCCCTGTGAATTTGCTATTATAGATATTTTGTATAAACAGAATCATAGGATGTTTGATTTGTGACAGATTTCTTTCACTTTCACACAGCACACTGTCTTCATGGTGTATATCCGTGTTGTAGCATGAGTCAGAATATCATTACTTAAAAAAATCTACATAATTTCTTTCTCTCTCCCCCTCCCTCCTTCTCTCCTTCCCTCCCTTCTACTTTTTATTAACTAAAGAACTTTATTACTGTCTCTACTTTGGGGATTTTATGAATGATAATTCTAAGAACATCTGTATATGTCTTACTGAAATATAGTTTCATTTACTCTATGTACCTAGGAGCGGAACTCCTGAGCGATGTAGTCATCTCTTTACTTAAATTCAGGGCACCCGCTAGACTTCTTTCTACTGCAGTTACACTATGTGACATTCTCATCAGCAATGTCTGCTGGTTTGAATTGCTCACATCCTCATTAGCACTTGTTACTATCTGCCTTTTCAATAGCCACCCTCACAGATGTGAATTAATTGCTTGGTCACTATGGTTCTGATTTGGACTAACCTGAGGGGGGATGATGCTCAACATCCTTCCACCTACTCAATGACCATGTGTCCAGAGAAATGTCTATTCAAGTCCTTTGCCGGGTTTTAAACTGTTATTAACCTTTTTCATTGACTTGTGGTTATTTGCACACTCTGGACAGCTGTGCTTCACAGGTCTGTGATTAGAAATGCCTCCTCTCATTCTGAGTCGCCCTTTCCCTTTCTTGATGATGACATTTGGAATTTTCCTATCAATTTGTCTTATTCTTTATTGTTTATGTTTTATGCATGTAAAAAAATTGCTTAATCAAAGATCACAAAGATTTCCTTCTAAATTATCTCCTGAGAGTTTCATAGTCTTATTTTTATATTTATATCTTTATTCGAGTTAGTGTTTTGTTTTGTTTTGCTTTTGAGACAGAGTTTCCTAGTAGCCCTGGCTGACCTGAGACTCCCTATGTAGACCAGGCTGGCCTGGATCTCATAGAGATCTGCCTGCCTCTACCTCCAAGGTTCTGCGGTTAAAGGTGAGTGCCACCGTGCCAGCTTCGTTCGGGTTGATATAAGGAAGTACATAAGGTATAAGGAGGTCCAAA
The DNA here is from genome assembly GCA_035773235.1 of Eospalax fontanierii. Classification (NCBI taxonomy): domain Eukaryota; kingdom Metazoa; phylum Chordata; class Mammalia; order Rodentia; family Spalacidae; genus Eospalax; species Eospalax fontanierii. The sequence goes on along the minus strand of CM069539.1, from coordinate 64,758,747 downwards.
TTTATTCTTTTTATGAGTCTTCCCAGTTGTTTCAGAAGACGATTTTGAAGAAGGTATCAGATCTCCTGGAGCTGGAGTTATATGGGGTTGTGCGCCACCTGACTCCGGTGCTGGGAATTGAACTTACGGCCTCTGCGAGAGTAGGGAGTGATTTTAACTGCTGAGTCATCTCTCTCGCCCCAGAACAAGTTTTGAAAAAACTGTCTTTCCCCACGTTGAATGGTCTGGGCACTCTCATCAGAACTATGGGAAGAAGATGTTAAGGTTTCTAGGGTCGTATTTCTATTCTGTTGATTGACCATATTATGTATTGTTATATCAATATCATTTTTCTTGTAGAAGTTTTGGAATTGGAAACCAGTTAGCCCTTCAGATTTGTTCATTTTTTTTTTCAAGATTGCTAAGTTGTTCCACCAGTGACTTAGCTTTTCTTCCCAGCTGAGATAATTCGTCACAGGGGGTTAACAAAATGAGAGCTGTGTGCTGCTGGCACTCGAGAGCTGACAGTATCCTTTACTTCTGAGACAGGAGTTAGGTGGTACTTATATTACTTGGCAAAAACAATCTCTCAGTGAAATGAAGTTTCTGAAGAGGAAATAACCAACTAAGGTCTCCACAGTGTGATGGAGGAACTTTTCTGGATGCCCAGATGAAGGCAACAAATGTGAAACAAAAACATGTGACTGGAAGAGGTGTAAGGGAGTCTGCTCAGACCTGATGAGCTTTTGATATTGCCTGACATTGAAAGACATCTGAAAAGGTAAACCCGTGTCTGTTGGTGGAAAATAAGAGCCAGAATTCACAGCAAAGGCAATGTTCATAAAACCGACCTGCCTCCTGGCCTCTCCATCTACTGGCTCCAGCATTAATCTCCATGATGCTCTTTGAGTTTGCTCGGCAGTCTCTATCCCAGAGTCTGCACAGCCCACAAATGTTCTTCTGACAGCTATGTACTCCTTTGCCTGGGGAAGGTTTACTCCCATCTAGTACTAATGACTTTATGTACCATAAAATTTATTTGTTTTAAAATTTTCACTGTTTATTTCTGCCCTTTGTGAGGCCTTTAAGAATAAAATCTTTATCTGTTTTGTTCACTGATTCTTCTCTAATGCCTGGAAGAATGCCTTGTGCTCAACAAATATTTGTTAAGTAAATGACTGAAACTCAGATACTGTTTGTAAATACACTGCATTTAGTATAGTCTTCCTATTTTCAAATGGCTTTTTACTTATAAAGAATGCACTTATATATTACCTGTGCATACCTATGTATGATCTTTAATCAACCCTTTGGTAATTTGGATTAAGAATGTCATGGGTACTCTTGTGAAACAATGGAATAGCAACTATTTACCTACCAAGGAAAGGCTCTATGTGAAATGGTTAAGTATTTCTATCCACTCCTTGATATGCTTCTAAATTAATCCCGAAAGAAAAATGTGGAGAGAGAGAGAGAAAAAAAGAAAATCCAATTCACGCATGCTTCCATTGAGTAAAACTAGATTACTCACTGCCTACTAAGCTAGCCAGAGATGAGTCAAGGTCACTTCCAAGGCCTTTGCTGGCTGCCATTGCAGGACTGGGTGGAACCACTGACACAGGTGCAGGCTGCCCAGATGGTGCCATGGTTGGCATCAGAAGATCACCTAAACCATCAAACACTGGAAATCAAACAGATGAGGTTCAGAATGATTGAAAAGAATGAAACCATATGAAAATCTCAAAAGACATTGTCTTTTATGAAACTATGCAAACAAGTGAAAATATATTCTTATAGAAGAAGCATATAATTCATACTATTTGTGACTTGGAACACCAAGAAGAACATGTCTATATATGCCTGCTCAAAAAGTATGGAAACGTTAATGAGTATGAAAAAAGATGGGAGGAAGGCTGTATGATGTACAGGAAAGAGCACAGAACTGGGCATAACTCAGCCATGCGCCTTTCCAGCTGTGTGGCTTTGAGAAAGTTACTCTGCCGTTTCATTTTCTCTCCACAGTCAGTGGGGAGAGCCCCACTAATACATGGCTTGTTGTAAAGACTAAATGAGGTAATATAAGTCCACAGGTTGATTACAATGCTTGCTCTGTATAGGCACTCAATAAGTGGTAGCCATTGTTACTCTTATTACAAGTAATCACTGGACACTTTTGCTCTAAGTGGTAGTGATCTGCAGCAAACTGTAAATGATTTACTCAAGAAATCCCAAGATACATACAATTAAAGGAATTTGTAGATGAGAAAAGATCAAATTTCCTAGTTTCCTACAAAATTAGCATAAAATAAATGTTGATCTAATAACATCTAGAAATAAGTACTGAAGAACTCTGGTCATGTTTCAGAGGTAACAATTTAAATTTTCCCTATTTCTCCTGGAAATTGCTTTTGATTTTTACTTTATGGGCATATTTAAATCAAGTAAAATTTTAAGTATTGGAAATCTTAGGCCATCACTGATGGGCCTCAGACGACAGATACCACTTGTTCAGGTCCTAGAATACAGAAAGACTATTCAAAATGCAGGCCCAGAATCTGCAAGAGATAATGCAAATATCTCATTTAAATAAAAAACTTTGGGCTTGTTAAATTCTTATCAAAGACTATGCAGAGCTACTACACAGTAATTCTAAAGTGGAGAAAGGGAGCATTCAGATCAGCACTGGCAACAGAAGCAACCAAATTGTCAGGCAGGAGATGTATTTAGGGTGTTTCTGAAACACATTTAATTACCAAAAACTCACCAATTGAGAAATTGTAGTAAGGACCCAGCATGGGAAGAGGAGAATGGAAGAGAACACAACAAATGACAGCAGTGATGAAAGGTTAAAGGCAGGCAAAAGTATATCCGTGTCTCAACGTCATAAACTGAGGGTCATGCACGCTTAGAGGGTATAAGCAACAGCGGGAGCAGGCTGTCCACATACTCAGGTACGGGTCAGAGATTTAGTTCACAGTATTTGCTATTCCTTTCTCTTTTCTAAATCATATTTATGTAAGCTCATGCAAGTCAATAGTGAGTATGTTAAGATTTCTGCTGAAAATAAAAGCCAGGAGCACAGAAAGGGCTGCAGGTTATTCTTCAAGCTACCTAACATCCTAGACATTTTATTTGGAGTTTTGGAATGAGAGTCATTAACTAGGCTAACAATATTTGCTTGTAAGTTTCTTAAAGTCACACTAACCTTAGGAGGCATATTTTAGCATCAGAACAAATGAAGAGAATGGGAAATCAGTGCCTCACCTGACGGGACAAAGGAGCTGGTGCTGGAAGTTGAAGGCGTGGTTCCAAAAGCTGCCTCAAAATTGGGCTGCAGCAGGTTATTCTGAGAAGGGGTCACTGGTGCTGGAGAAGGGGCCATGAAAGAACCCCCAAATCCTGGCAAGAAAAAGTCCCAGGAAAAACATTAAGTAAATCCAATTGACGGTGAGGAAAGACTATAAAAACAGAGTCGGACAGATCGCGAGAACTGCCTGGGGATGACTGTATGGAGTAGCAGTGAAACCAAGGAGTCCATTTTCTAAAAAGTCTCAAGTATGTTGACACATCATGTACTGACAGATTTAGTCTAATTGGAAACAAGACAGCACAGTAAAGAGCCTTAGTAGAAGAACCTGTGGCATCTGCTTTGATGAAGCACATAAAGAAAAAAAAAAAAGCTATCATTCGGGTTAAAATTCAGGTCCATCTTTTGATTTACATTGAAACCTTACATTTCAAACGACAATACCAGACAATCAGAAAGCGATGAGTTGCACACACCGGCTTAGTCAGGAATCTCGGATCGAGAGAATTGACATCACATCCTCCGTTTTCATACATCTGCCCCCCACCCTGCTCCACCAAGGGTGGACCCTCCTATGGCTCTATCCGGAGTCACCGAGGCGGTTTCCTGTCTCAGTCTGCACCCTTCCAGCCTACTCTGCAGCCCAGGTAGCGTGGTCCTTCTGAGTAGGAAATGGGAACAGTTACTTCTCCGAAATCTTTTCTTGACTCTCCATGACTTTTAGAGTCATTTGTAGAGCAGCCAAACCCACAGCTCCCCATGACATGTGCCCCTTCAGGAAGAACTTCCAGGAACTTGTGTTGCTGTGGGGGCTGCTAGCTGGCCCCCCGCCCCAGGCACCACCATCCTCAGCGCCTGGAATTAGCTCCCCAACACCTCCATTCCTTCACCCCTTTGCTTCCCACGCCCCGACTTCAGAGATGGCTCACTGGGTCAGGAGCTGCCAGCCTTTTTGCTTGTCTTTTCAACTGATACTGGGCGCAGTACATGAAGCACTTAGTGTCTATTGAATGAAGGACACATTTTAGTATAGAAGATAGTTACCAAAGATGATTGAAAATTAACCAAATCTCAAATTAGGTATTTATCCTTTGAATTCTGGAAATATATCATGTCTCTCAACTGACAGAAACAGAAGCAGAGGTGACTATTCCTTGCCTCTGTACAAAAAGATGAAATCAGCAAAGGAACTAAAGGCATGCACCACCAAACCAGGCTTTAATGGTTAACTTAAAATATTTAAAAAGAATTTTAGCATTTAAGCATACCATTGATTTATCTTCCTTTATTAGTTACATGTAAATTTATTCCTCCAGAAAGGAGGTAGAGTGTCTGTCTACATGCAGAGGAAGATTGTGGGTTTGAATCTCAAGATCATACAGAAAGAAAGACCAAAAAGAAATATTAGTTGATATAGGATAAGGCTCCACAGTCCAGGGACCAGATTCCTGTTGTAAAGTCTAAACTGCCTGTAGTGGCATCTGAGCCTATTTTTTATTTTTATTTGTTACAAAATAGTTTGGTAATAAGCAATAATATAACACAAGAAAGTTCTTGACAAAATTTATCTCTTTTGTGGTTGAAATACTAATATAAACCTGATAACACTTTGTAGATATGTATCTCTGACTGGACTTGTTTATTTGTTTGGGCCACGTAACTCTGGCTGACCAGGAACTCTCTATGTAGACTAGGCTAATCTAAAACTTGTTGGCGATCTTTGTGTTTCTGCCTCCTGAGGATCATGGGTGTGCTCCAGCACACCCAGATTATTTATTTATTTTCTTAAAGTTCTTATTTAAATAGACTGTGGGCTTGGTTGATACTTCCTCTCAGAAACACATTCGCAAGTCTAACCTAAGTGCTAAGTTTCTCTGCAAATGACCAACATACTGTGCCCCAAATATCTGCTCTATTTTATATGCATTATCCAAAAATGTTTGGATATTGTGAAAACTCAGGTACCATTGTTAGCTAAATTACAGATACAGTATTTACTTGGGGAGGGGACTAAAAAGTTCACACACAATTATGTTGATGTGGCATAATTTACTTTAGTAAGAACATGGGACTTTGATACTTGAACAAGTATGAGAAATGTTTCTGTGCAAGTAAAATAAGGCAGTAGAGAAACGGGTCTCCCAAAGCAAATTGTAGAAAAAATAAAAAATGTGGTTTAAAATTCCCTACATCAGGGTGTTAAGTGAAGGAGAAGTATGCTAAGAATGTCACCTACTACCCAGGTCTAAGCTAACTTATAGGACTTGGTCTAGATGCAAACTAGACAGTAACACCCATATATACTTATTTGCATTAAAAATTAATACGAGTTTATGCAATTTTTCTTATCATTCAGAGTCACAAGAAAGGGCAGAGGAAGAAACAGAAGAGCACAGTTAATAAAACCAACCCCAAAGTAAACCCACACTAACTTCATCATTATTTTTCTCCTCATTTCTATGCCATTTTAGTAAGAGTTTAGAATGGACAGGCTAGCTGAACAATTCAGGTTTTTGTGACGAGGTATCCTAAAGTGTGCCTTTTGTGCATAAATCCCCTGCAGCTTAGGCACTTGCTATTATACCTGTCTCCCCAATCCCCTCCCAGGATGCTTTAGATCCTATGACAGTCCCTGGGATGAAACGTCTTTGCTCTGTCAACAACCTCTGATGTGCAGTCCTGTAGGAATGCTCTTTTCCTACTGCCTTGACCTCTGCTCCAGTTCCTAATGTCCTGGGCTCTTATGAAAAGAACATCTCAGGTTCTAGCCATGGAGAGCTCAGTGAGGCACAGTGGCCTGAGGAACCGGAGTAGACAGTGTGACCTTGCAGCACTGGAAGTGGTGGACAGAGCCCCGTCACTCTGCCAGTCTCTTGCCTAGTTGGTTTGGGTTGTGCCTATGCCAGATCTGGGCTGTGGCAGATCAGCAGATACTCAAGAGAGAAACAGAGACTTCTTATAATTCTGCAGAGAGAGAGAACACTTGAATTCATATGCCATTCCAGCCATGACGTCGCAGCAAAGGATTTATAATCAATCATTTAAAATCCAACAGGGTCATTTTGCCAAGGAACTTTGAAACTATGCTATTTCTATGACCTGTTAAAATCTTCTTCTGGATCTTGAAAATCTGAATTGCATATATTAATTCGTAAGAGCCTGAAAGTACCTGCAGCTAAGTAGAAGCTGCTGTAAAAAAAAAAATATCTATATCTATATCTATATATCTATATCTATATCTCTATATATATCTAGACTAAGAGAAAGCCAGGCAAGGACGTTGGCCTTCTCTCCTCTCAAGTCAACAGCAAGTGGGTTATGAGGGACACAGCCTCCTGTCACATTTTAACTTGTAGACAACAAAGAAACAGCAAAGTGGGGTCTTGGTTCTTCACAGCAATCTGTGACAAGAAGACTTGGCAAGTAAGAGTGTCATATTCCTGATCCAGAGTCAGAGGACCACACAGCCTAGAAAGATTTAAACAATGGGACTGAATTACTGAATTACTGATGTAAGGGAAGGTGAGCAGTAGGCGGCTGCTTCTTCCTCCAGCTCGTTGGAAAGATGCAGCTCTGATGGCTGAGGAGGGTCGTTAGGAGCTACCTTTACTTCCCTCAAGTCTGAAATCATCCAGATGTCCCTTAGCCTACCCTACCTGGTGCCAGGATCAGTGTCACACTTACAACCTGGAGCTAGTCACTCCTAAAGGGCCGTGAGGCTACCAGGGCACTTCAACTGGAAGATTCCAGATGTGGTGGCTTCCCTGTGCTCAAGTGACTCACATTCACCCGCCCCCTGTCCTCCTGGGGACCAACATGCATCTGTTCCAGTGACAGGATTGGGGTGCAGAGGTATAGTGGTACTGAAAGCTGTTCTTGTGTGTTGGAGGCCTTGTGAGACTACTGCTTGTTCCCTGTTATGGGCCTTTTAAGTAAAGTCAGAGCTTAGTTAGCACCGGGTGGGCTCCTCTCATAAGCTGGATCAAAGGCCACTATTTGGGGCCTCAACTGGCCAATTTCTAGGCCTAATGCTCATTAAGCACATTTTTCCTAGCCCCAAGAAAGACTGATACTTGGTTTTAACTGTCTTTGAGTCCTTGAATCATCTTTATTACATTCAGTACACAGGATCCTAGCAATAAGCACTGATCCTAGCAAACTGTGACAATCTATTTTCTAGAAAGTTGGGTCACCCTGTGTGTTTTCAGATAGGAAATGAGCAGCTTGTTGAAAACCATGATGTATGAAGCAACACTTTCAGTTCAGAGGTAGAAATCTGCGAAGATTTCCTCTGGGGTGATTCACATGTTACAAAACCAATTATTAAATAAATGCCTTCCATAAAGATAAACAGCCATTACACAACAAAATTTGCTACACAAGCATATTACATGTTTAGCAAATAAAAATAAAGATGCTGGCTGAAAGCACGGTGGAGAAGAAGCAGCCACAGGGGTGGCTTGGAAGCAACTGTGGCTTTGAGACTAATTTCATGAATCCGAGGAAGCAATCAACTTCTTATTATGTAATGCCATATCCTTCAATTTCAGGTCTTGAGAGGACAATTAAAAGTGCACTTTGCAATTATGTAATATCTACTACTTATAAAATAAATCCAAACAACTTAAGAAATGCCATTTTAATTTAATTACCAGCTAGTAGATCTGCCGATGCTGATGAGCTAGAAGCAGCCTGGGGTGCTGGTTGGGTTTCAGAAGCACTACTTCCAAATGCATCTATCCATTATCCATTAGGCAGCAAGAAAGTAAGAGGTCAAACAGTAAGTACACGAAGCAAGTCAGATGTCAGACGTGCAGACATGTGTAGACAAGATATTCAGTATGGCAGGCCTGCTTCCCCAGTGTAAGCGACACGACTGGCTAAACGCAATCGTGCTCTATTTGAGGGAGGGTCTTATTTGCAGTCATGTCTGCCTCAGGATCTTCCTGCTTTTGCTTTCTGAGAGGTGGGAATGCATGTCCATCCTGCCAGACTCTTTTATCCCACCAAAAGAGTTCTGATATTTAGGAATACCCGACCGTAAGACTAAGAGAAATCCTTTTTCTTTTTAAAGGAATAATTCTTTTGGATGAAATTCTGTCATTTATCATAAAACAAGTTTGAGGTTTTAAACATTTCTCATGCATCATTTTCCAATTTCCCATTCAAGCTTCTAAAATCTTTCTATGTCTGATAAAGCAGCAATTCTCTGAAAAGACTTTAAAACATTAAACTCAACGCAAATGCACCCCACTGCATAGTGCATGGTGACATTGGACTGACTTGTTTTTGATTCTAGCTTGTGTTTATAATGCTTTAACAACTTAGGACACGGATGTAACTAACAGGTTGAGATCATTGAGAAAGAACAGAGAGACATTCCCACAAGGTGATTATAAATTAGGAGGAATAAAAGGTTGAAAACATTAGGACTTCAAATGAAAGACGGTCTAGTTTGTTAAATCATGCACTGAAAGTTATGATGAACTGATGGCGATGAAGGTGACGATGGTAATGAGATGGAAAATGTCTGAACTCACATATACAGGTAAGAAACAAAAGGAACTTTGTAGAGTCAAAAGGAAACAAAATGAAATAGGATGAAACAAAAAAGGAGAAACTATTTAGAACAAAAAAGACTCCAGACGACTTAAGTACTGAAGGAGATGTACGCACCCCCAAAAAGGTCTATCACACCTGAGGACTCCACCTGTGCAGGAGAGGCAGTGGGTGCAGGAGATGGTGCTGCAAATGCATCCACTGAAGTGAAAAAACAGAACAAGTTGTCATGCTGGGGACCCTGAAACCCAGAGCCTTGACAATGGCCTCAAGATTTCAGGGTTATTTTAGGGAGAAAGAGGGTGGGCAGTCTTCACAGTTAAGAGAAGCATATGAAACTTGACTCCCAGAAGTCACAAGTTTTAGTGCAAAGGGAGTTATTTATTTATTCTAACCTGTTTAGATTTGAAATATCAACCCTAGCTAGCTGGCTGGTAATGAGCTAAACAATGAGATTCTTTTCTTACGTGAATTCTGAGTTTTAAAGAATGTCAGTTAAAGGTGGTGTGCAAGGTGTTGGCTCACTGTCGTCCCTCCCGCCCCCCCCCGCCCCCCCAGGTTCCATGAGCTCTTGGAACACTTGATCTTGGCAAAGCACTCACCAGATAAGAGGTCAGCAGTGAGCGAGCCCTCGGGCACCGGAGAAGCCCCTCGTGGTGGAGAGGAGAAAGCATCTTCCAAAAGTGAAACAAACCAAAACCAAGCAGAAGTAAGTAGCAGAAGGCTGAAATCAGTATCACAAGTCTAACAAATGCATGTTCACAAGTGCGTACAAAGAGCTTAATCAGGGAAGGGTCTAGAGGAACCGTGCAAAGAAGGGGTGGCTTTGGTTTACCTGTACCAAACAGGTCTATGCTAGGAGCCGCCTCCGGCTTAGGCTCTGCCGCGACTTCGGGAGCAGACTCAAACAAATCTAAGACCAAGAACACACGGGCCTTCACTCAGCCTGAAAACCAGGCTGTCCCAGCATCACCTCTGAATGAGCATTTTGGAAAATTCTGGGTCAAGCAGCAAATGGTTTCTAGAGAACCATTTAATTACACAGTGTTCATGCACAACTAGAACCAGGTAGGAGCCACCGGCTGGGAGGAGGTTCGGTAACAACAACAGCGAATTACCACCAAAGATATCTAGCGCCGGAGGGGCGGCGCTGGCGGTGGCCGCGGCGGAGGTGGTGGCGGCGGCGGCGGCGGTGGCGGCGGCGGCCGCAGCGGCGGGAGCAGGAGAAGGGGCGGTTGCGGGAACTGGAGGGGCTGCGCTAGCTGTAGGGGTAACGGCGGGAGCGCTGGTCTCCGGAGGCTTCATTGCAAAGAGGTCCAGCTCGGGCGCAGCGTCTGCGCTGCCTTCAGACGGGGCAAAGGGGTCTTAGGAAAGGAAAGTGGAGACACACGGCATCAGTCAGGAAGGAGCAAGAGACAGTAACTACAGGAGAGAGACACTTCACACACACGTACACACGCTAGCGAGGCCTCAGGCTACTCGGCTCTAACTACTATCCTAGTGTCGGGGGGTCAGCAACTGGGACGTCTTTCTAAAGGAAAAAGAAAATACAATTGGTACCACAAGTTGAGTCTGAACTATTTTGCATGGAGCTCCAAGATTAGTCTATATTTTTGGTTCAGAGGGTCATTATTTTTTTCAAACTCTTACTTGAGTGAATTTGGTAGCTTTGAAAGTTCATTAAAACATGCCGAAATATTTGAACTCAATGTGTCAAAAGAATGCATTAGAGGGAGAAAAAACATTAAGAGAACATACTTGCACTGAGAAAAAATTGTCAATTTGAGGAATTGCCAATTTTGGTAAGTATGTGCTTCCTCGTCTTAATGTTTTAAGTGTTGGCATTATCTATTCAGTTATGATGAATGATAGTTTACACTAAGAAAATAAAGTCTGAGAAACGTATGGCCACATCTAACTATTGCAGGTTTCACGCTAGGACAGAAAAATAACAGACTGGCTCATGACCGTAAACCCACCGTTTCCTGAGCATGCATCAAGTGCTGCTGCTACGGGGGTGGGGGTGGCTGGTGCGGCGGCCCCTTCGGATGCTGCGGGGGCCTCCCCAGGAGAAGCTGCAAAGGCATCTTGGGTGCGTTTTTTAAAACAACAGAAATTAAAGGAATAAAAAGAGAAGAAAATATAGTAAAAGAATCGAGTTAAATTGTGAAGAAAGCTCCCTTATACAACATGAAATTTTCAATGTATTTCACGGTCCATGCACTGTTGGTAATCACAGAACAATCTTTGTGCATTTTCATGCTAGTTAACACGTGAGTGGGAGACTGTGTACACAGCTGCGACCCATCGGGAGCCAACAAGATGCTCATTGTATAAGGGCTCTAAAAAGCATGTTTTATGTTTCATTAGAAACCAACGGATGTGGAAATTAAAACACAAAATAACTTTACTATGTAATTTAAGACATTAAACGTTCATGTCCAGATAATACTTATTACTGTATTGTTGCACCTGTCACTAATGACTTCTACAAAACTCCAATGTTTACTTTGTATGTATATATTAAATAGATGATAGCAAGGTAAACAAACGTTCCAAATTTAGAAATTTTTATAATCTAGTGCAGACATAAATCATACCGTTATTATGAAGGTTCAGTAAATATTCGGAAAAATCTTTACTAAACTTGAAAAGAATCTTCAGGTACAAAAAGACACATTTTAAAGAAATAAACACCTAATCAAATTAGGGCATGATGCTTAATGTCTTTATTTCTACATACATTTCTGTTTTCAAATATTATTATATTTTTCTAGTTATTTGGAAAATGATCTGTTTCCAACAGCTTAAAAATATAATTCCATGTTTTAAGAGTACACACACATTATTATTTGTAGAAGGATCTCCACTAACACATAGGCAGGTCCAGCTTATAAACATCTACTTTTCCTTTTTCCAGTTGTAGGGATGGACTGTAGGACTAGGCCCTCCACTACCGCATTACATTCCCAGCCCTAAAGATCCACTTTATCAGTGGCTGATAGATGCATATGTTTCCCAGTGCATTCCTGCCAATATTTCTACAGAAAGTCTACTTTTGCAGAAGGACAGAAGGAAGCAATCCATCAGAACTACCACAGGTTTAAAGATGAAACGTTACGAGTGGGCTCGACACCCACTTGGAATCCGTCACTTCTCATCCCTAAATATTGTTTCCTGCAGTGTCTACTGGTGTGTCCTAGAACACTGACCCTTAATCATTAGGAAGGATTTGTCAAATATGCTTGGGTAATAGCACAGTATGTCTGCTTTCTCAGAGTTCAGTGCTTTAGGCTTGAGGAAACAAGACACTTGTTTCTCAGTTGAACCCAGTAGGTTCCAAAGTTGTCGAAATATCAAACACATTTTCAGTAACATTCTGAGTCCTGACATTTTGTGGAAGAAAAGACATTAAATGAGACTCATGTGGGTTAAAGGTTCTTTATAAAAACTCAAACAGAGTTTGTTATACCTTATACATGAATTTTATCTGATTGCTTCCCCCGACTATCCTGAGGGAATACATGTTGTGCTGATCGGGGTAGAGGCAAGAGGATCTCTGGACAATGAAAATGACTGAGGGGTCAGTGTAATCCCAGACGCCAGAGGGCTACGGGCAACAGGAAACCTTCAGGTGGGCAGGGGCGGAAGAACACAAGAAGAGTGCTGCAGGAGGGTGGATGTGCTCTCAGGGCGCTAAGCTTGAGGCTCTCTCCTTTTGTTTCTATACACCTGGAACTGAGGCCAATAACTTTGGGATGCATAGAAACAGTAAGGACAGTCATATTTTTAGACATTTTAAAATTTAACTGTTTGATGTGGTACCTTTTATTATCTCCATTCTGTAACAAGAGAACCAAAGTTCAAAGATTTTAAGTGTTCTAACCACAAAAAAATAGTAAGTGAAGTAACACATCTATGTTCATTGACTGGTTTTAGCCATTCCACAATGTATACCTATTTAAAATGTTTTGTTGCACATGAAAGTCTGTATAAAACAACTTTGATTTTTTTCAGTTGAAAAACAAATCTTTGAAAGAAATTCTGGGTTTTCCTGATCAAGGACATGCAGTCAGCAAATGACAGAGTTAGGATTTGGGCCATAACAGTCTCCTAGAGCCTTGTATATTCACCCCTGGACTGCACAGCTACCATGCAAGTCACTTCCACTAAGCCACTCACTGCTTCTAGGCTGATAAATGTGTAAGTTCCAGGCTCGAGGGGATGCTCCAGTGCTGGGTTCTTCAGGCTATTTCTTATGTGCAAGTAAATGAAACCTACACTTGCAGCAACATTCTTAGGACAGGTCTTTTTTCCCTCCATCAGCCACACATCTTTCAGTGCTGTTTGTTACTTAAGACTAAAATTAACTTTTGGCACCCATCAAAACTTTTCTTAAAGTGAGGAGTCCTTGCTGCTGCCCACATTGTGAAAATAACTCTCAACTCCTATCAAAACATTTCTTAAAGACATGAGTGTTGTGAAGAGGGCGGATAACAAAGAGTGGGAAGGAAAGTAATCAGAATGCATTATATACTTGGATTGAAATTGTCAAAGAACAAATTGAATTAATTGAAAAAAACCTGCTTTGCTTAAAGGGGCCTCTGCAGCCCCAGCTGAGAGTCTCCCTAGCCCAGAAGAGGGAAATGTGAATGTTACTGTGGGGCTGTAGTCATGCAAGTATGTGGAGTGAGATGAGAACTAACCTGTTGAGCCTAGTCAGGCCCCAGAACTACGAGAGAACATGAAACAGATGGTAAAAAGCAAATAAGTAGCTCAGTATAGTGGCTCATGTCTCTAATCCCAGCACTTGGAAGGCTGAGGCAGGAGGATCACTGCGAGTTCCAGGCCTGTCTGGACTATAGACAACCTGTCTCAAAAAATCAAACCATCATCAAAAACAAACAAAGAAAGACTCTTTTAATGCCCAACTTCCCCTATCATCTTGGGGCGTATTATCATTCTAGAATGCTAAAAGGAAGCAGTTTCACTCTGCCAGGCTTGATGTCAGTTCAGCCTCCAGCAAATGCTAGTCTACAGTTATGCGTCCAGTCCAGGCTTTCCCAGCAAGTGGAGCCTGACTACACTATACCTTCCTCCAAACCTCCATTAGCTACAGTTCGGCAGCACAGGCCACTAGCCCTTCCTCTCCAGCCATGTAAGCTAACGAAACTCTCTAAGCACAAAAGCATGATTGTTCTTAACAGCCTAAGAATCACCATTCTGCCCCAAGTGTCCCAGATTCTAAAGCCCTTACAGGAAATCTGCTTGTAAATGCTTATGTTGAACTGTTGGTTTTAAGCAAACTGATCAACCTTGTTTGTTGACCTCATACAGGAAGGGTGGCAGGCTTGCCAGCCACTTCTCTGGTTTTGCAGCTCTTGGTTTCATGTTTACAGACCAATATCCTCCAGTAGACTGGATCACTAAATGACACAGTTGATCAAGAGGGCACCTCCTGGGTGTGTTGAGGAATTAGCTTAACAGGATTCCAGCGCCTAGAAAAATGCCAGGTTGCTATAAACCAGGTCAGAGGACAACTTGTAGGCGTTGGTTCTCTTCTTCTGCCATGTGGATCTTGGGGTCAAACTCAGGTCATCAGGCTCCTTTACTACAAACCATCTTATCAGCCTCCAAATAGGATATTTTAAAAGATTTTTGTCTTATTTATCACTATCTGTTGCTTTTACGCAAATTGAAAGCATAGCATACTTTATAATTCTGTTCTGCATGGCCAAAGGAAACAGATTCTATTTCTTAAAAGTTTGCCTTAAAAATAAAACATTTAATAAATGTGATATATCTTAAGACATCTCAATGACTTAAATGACTTACTTATGAATAAAACATTATATAGGTATAAATCTGAATATTTCTTTTAAAAATAACAGAAATTCCTGACTTTCCAAACTCATATTTCAAATGTAGTACTAAAAGATTGAAAATTTTGATGTTATAGTATTTTATATTCATGGAATTTCATAGCCATTTTTTTCTGAAATCAAAATTCACTAAGCTTGTTTCTAGGAAAATCTAAATTATAAGCATTATACTGAAATTCATGAGAGTATGTTTTATACATATATATATTAATTTCTAAATTTATTTTTTAAATTATGGGTGTGTGTGTGAGAAGTGGTATGTTCTCATGAGTGCTGGTGTCTGTAGAGGCTTAGGGCATCGCAGCCCCTGGAGCTGGAGTTCCAGAGGCTGTAAACTGTCTGATCTGGGTGCTGGGAACTGAACTTGGGTCTTTTGCAAGAGCAGCACACACTCTGCACCACTGGGCCATCTCTCTAGCCCCCTGTTTTATGCTTTTTGAGACAGGGCCTTGCTATGTAGTTCAGGCTGACCTGGAACTTACTACTGTAAACCTAACTGGCCTCATATTTGCTATTCTCCTGCATCGGCCTCCTGAATGTGGCCACCACGTTTGACATGAGGGTATATTTTAAAGTTTTAAAAACAAAATATTGTCGGTGCCCTTATTAGAGTTCAACTACTTGTTAAACATCTTAGAGATCAAAAATGCTTTAAAATCACCATATGAAATAGTCAGAGATTTACGTTTCGTATTTATTTCAAGTCAGAGCTCTAAATGACTTACTATAAACCAAGAAAGGGCATGAAAGAAATCACTGCAAACCACAAATGACAGTGGCATAAACTGACACCTCTGATGAATAGGGCTTTTACAGCTGTGGGTAACCCAGGAGCTGACAAGAGTCGTGCAGTGGAATGCGGTGACTGCGACGAGACTTTCAGACGCGCTCATCTCCACTCGCGCTCATCTCCACTCACACTCCTGCCAGATGACAGAAAGGATGTGGCTGAGATCACAAGGCAGCCGGTTCTTGGCATTTAGCGATGAGATCCTGCAGTGCCCAGTCCTAAGACTTGGATTTCAAGGCAAAAATAATGCCACTACGAAAGTATTTCCAAACATACAGACTTTTCTGCTTGAAAAATATAGTCAGAGAAGTAACAAATGACAAACACAAACAGCATAATGGTTCAAAGAATATTTCAAAGAAATGGCTTGGGTTTTATTTTTCTAGACAGTTCTGATGGAGGCAAGGCTCGATTGATGGATGTTTAGAGGTAACTGTGCTCCTTTCAAGTGGAACGACAACTACAACTCTAAATAGCAAAAGTATAGAAATGTTTGAGTGAAAAACTGTTGTCCAACTTGTCCATATTTTCCATTGACCTTGCAGTTTTTCCTGCCAACATGAGCTCATGAGAAACCACTCAGACTCAAAACTAGCAGTGGAGTTGGAGAGAGGAAGGCTGAAGCAGTCTATTTTATAAATTTAAGCTAACAGTTTTTTTTCATCTCCAAAGATAAGGACAACACTGACAGAGAGCATCCTATTCTGAGTAGCTCCTCCTAGTAAAACATTCAAGGATCTGTAATCCTTTCTCTGCTTTTTAACAAGTTTTTTGGTAGGAGTGAAATGAAGCAAGTGGTAGAAAATTTCTTTGGAGAAACAATGGCAGAAATGCTGTGTCCAGCTTAGAGCTACTCGCAGTGGACAGCCTCAGAGCCGAGGGCAGGCGCCTGACGGAGTGGTATGTGACTAGGTGAGTGTTCATCCCCAGGGAGATGGACCGACTCCACCGCAGCCTGCCAAGTCTCCTGGCTTCACCATCACTTGCTTCCTCCAATTTCTTAACAGTATCTTCAAAATGCCCTGGGAAAGATGTTATATGGTAATGAAGAAATACAAAACTATAATGAGTGTAACACCCCTGGGTGAGTGGATGTGAGCTGAACACTTCTCTGGGTTTGGACACAGGCTCGGTTCTGATGGGAATATCTAGACAAACTGGCTTCATCACATCTAGGCATTTCGCTAGTCAGAATTTACATCTGCAAGGACAGCACATTTCTACACCACATTTCAACGTCCAACCTCCACCTGTTCTCAATTAGCATGTCAAGGGCTGCTTCAGAAGTTTTCTCAAAGTTCCAAAGTCAGGGTGATCCAACGTTTTACTTGGACACAACCCTGGACAGTAGGCATATCCTCAAACTCTCTGGAAAGCACTCTAAATTTGAACTCCTCTCAAATGATTTTTTTTTTCTTAAATGTTAAGAAATGATTTAGGCTGGGATTGCTCTCTCATAGTCTCCGAATCTTCCCTGGGCTGGTTCTAATCTGGCCCCAAAGCCCCACCTCAATGTGACAGGAGGCCTGGGATCCCTCACAGAGGCCCTGCAGGGAGGGTGTGAGCCGGCTGGAGTCTGGCAGGGACTCTGATCCTAATGTAAGCTCGAATGTACTTAAAGGACTGCAGCTTATGATTGAAAAGCACTGAACCACAGGGAGAGAAAACTGATGAATTTAGAACAGCTGCTTATCTATCAACTAACTGAAAAAGGTGCGTAAACACTCTGCCATGCTGTTGTATAATGTAAAGTGGTTCAAAGGTACTGCAGCCATCCTGAAAGGAAAATATGAAAGAGCAGTGCATGCCGAACTAACCTCCGAAGAGATCCACTTCAGCAGTGACTGCGGTCACAGTCGTGCTTGAGGCAGCAGCCGAGGCAGTGGCAGTTTCAGCAGTTGGAGGAGGAGGGGAAGGTTCTGGTGCAAACGGGTCTGAAATCTGTGCTTCAGAGGGAACAGAAGAAAGCGCAGCCAAGGAATCTGTGTTTCAGCAGAGAGAGCAAATGGGAGAGGAGGAAGAGACAAAGGCAGACCACACTCCTAAAGGTCAAAATGAGGACAGCTAGAGACGTCTCTCAAAAGAGAAGTTCAGAAACAGAGCTTTACTCACCCTCTCCCAAAAGGTCTATCCAAGTCCAGCACGTGGCAGCATGGGAAGAAACAAAAGCTCAATGAAACTCCTGACTGTGCCAACAGGCAAGCAGGGCGGGGCACAGGCTCCAGGCACTTCAGCTTTCTGTGCCTTTCCAGGCCATTTTTAAAGCATAAATGCATCAGTGATTCTTCTCAAGGAACTCCCAAACAGGAAGGTACCTTAGGTACTCTCTACACCAAGCTTCTGATGTCACCGCTGGGAAAACTGAGGGCTAGGGAGGTCAAGTGACTTTCCTGAAGTTTGCCTAAGTTAACTCTGACAAACCCAATATATGTCCCAAAGATCTGTCACAGTATCTGCTATGACTACTGTCACTATAGTGTTAGTGTGCTCCGCCTTGTTGACTTTTTTCTTCCTTCCTCCTCCTCCCCCTCCTCCTCATCTTCCTCCTGATCTCTCTCTCTTTTCTGTTTGTAGTCTCCTAGCAGCCCAGGCTGCTCTCAAACTTACTACCCTCCTGCCTTCCCCTTCTGAGGGATGGGGTTGTAGGCGTGTATCACCATACCAGTTGGACTCTCTTTATTTGATTCATTACTTATGTTTGAAACACCAGAGAACAAGGTAGGCTTTATCTAAGCTGCAGTTTAGACAGCAGAACACACTAAATACAGTCAAAGAACAGAAAGCAAGGTTAGGGGTTAGGAAAAAGACTCTCTAACCCAGCACACTCTCTTCCATACACTTCACACTAGCTAACATTTTCCAGTGTAATCTATAATCCTAACATACAAGTGTGACAATGTAGGAACGTGAAAGACAGCACAAGACATTGAGTCTTTCAGACCAGCACCACTGAGGACTTCATATGTACTTAGTATTCAACTACAGAATTACAGCTGGTATCCTCAACAGTGAACCCTAGACTACTTGATGACTTTGGGTCAAGTTTCAAAGTGTCTGATGGATTTTCTACACTCCGCTGTGTGATGTGCAGCATACTTGGGGCTCGTATCTGGAAATGTATTTTAAACATGGAGAAATTGTACTTGCATGTATCAGTAACCCTTTTAGGGCCTTAATGAAAATTCAGCAAACCAATATTTCTAGAACATATTTTTAAAAACCAAGGTGATGCATGCCTTTAATCCCAGCACTCAGGAGGCAGAGGCAGGTGGATCTCTGTGAGTTCAAGGCCAGCCGGTTACATAGTTGGGACTACAGGGAGACCTTGTCTTAAAAAGACCAAAAAAAAAAAAAAAAAAAAAATCCAACCAACCAAACACCCCCCAAACCCAAGAAATGTAAATTTAACACTGAAAAAAAATCACATTAGTTTAATCATATTACCAGCAGAAAACAGATGACCTCTCAGTCAATGAAGGTCTATTGATTTTTGTATCTTACTTGCTGCCTGTTAGAAATATATTTTAAAATTTAAAAGCTAGAGTCAAGATTCTGTCTCACCACCAAATCTCACATATTTAATAGCGATACTAGAAAGTTATAGCACATATAGTACTGTTTTTCAAAGCAATTTTAAATTCTTAGACTATCAACCAAATAAATAGTGAGCAGTAGTGATAACGAAGAACCAGGTGCATGTTCACCCAAGGGCAGGGTTTGACCAGGCACCTGTCAGATGGTCAAATGAAAAGTTTCAGAAATAGTAAGTTTTAAAGCAATTCCTAAGACAAACTGCATCTATCCCAATACAATGGTCATCTCACAATGTGTATCTCAAAAATATGGATGAGAAATTAAAGTAGGTTATTGGAATCTAAGATTTGATGTGTCTCTCCCCCTGGCACCATTAGAGTCTCTCCAGACCTGTCTTCAAGAGTCTGTTTCAAAGTGCAATGGGCCTTCAGAGTTAGAAGCCACTTGACAAAACAGTGTCTAGAACCGTTGTTGGCTATCGTCAGGTTGTTTTATAGCTTTGCCAGGTGGTAAAGGAGACTGTGTGCCAGAGGAAGAGACGACAGAAGATTAAAACAATGGAACAGATTAAAATATCAGCTTCTTGTTTTCAGAATAGTTTTGTTTCCGAAGTGTTTTGTTTGATGGAGATCGGTGAGACAACATGAACCAATATGATGGCAGATGGAGCTTTCTTGGAAAATGCAGAGGGATTAAGCATGTTGGAAGAAAACTGACACTAGAACGTTTGGACATTCCTATAAATTAGAGGTTTTAGTCTCTAAACGTTATTGTTTTAGATGAAATGTAATTTGTTTTTACTTTAGTCAAAATTTTCTCAAATATAAAGGATGGCCATCAGTAATTAAATATTCTTAAAACCACCACTTTTTGTAAAGGATTAAGTAGCACACATACACATATACAAATTAAATAGTAAAATTCAAGTCACTTATAAGAGATATATAATCAAGATTTTTTGCATTACAAAAATTGCTAGAAAATGTTCATTGTAACAAGAAATAGAAGTGCAATTCTCTTATCAAAGAAGCTGACATTCTTTAATGAGATGTAACTAGATTTTTTTTCAGGGTACTATGAAGATTAAATGTGTTAATTCACTTGAAAGGCTTACCCATATGTGGAATACACCAAATGTTCACACTGTGAACTGCAAAGCTTCTGCACATCTTCCAGTGTGCATATGCATGCATGAGCAAACCCTGCAGATATGTGCCCTTAACACCTTAAGAAAGTGGTTCACAAAACTACTTGTATTATAGCTAAAAATACACCTGAGCAATATTAGAGTCACACCATCTCATAACAGTGATTATCCTTCACATGATGTTGGTAATTTTAATTTTAATAAAACCTTAGCAAAAATCTTATTTCTAAGAAAGTAAAAATTTTAAATTATTTAAAGAAACTATGTGTCTGCCTACTTCTCAGATATGCACACATACAACAAGCATGCTCATTTACTTGTGCTTCTGAAACAAGCATTTATCATACAGAAAATAAGACATTCTCTTATGAAGCCAAAGATGATGGTTTAAACAATTATCTTATGCTTTCAGTCAACAATTCAGTATTGATCTGCATAAATGCTAAATTTATATGTCACATTTAAAATAATTTACTAAAATGTGAATTTGCTGGATTCTGGTTGCTTTGAGGCAAAAAGAAAAACACCACCATTAAAGCAGTTCCTGAAAGGGAAGTATGTGTCAGTAGCTGTGACTGCGAGGACCTCACACACTGCTGAAGTGGTCCTTGTCTTTGGATATTGAAATCTTTTCACTATAGGTCATATAGGAATGCTCTAACAGATTTACAGAGTTCTAGAGGTCATATTGTACTATCTTGTTTCACAAAATTCAAATAATACAACATTCAAGAAAAGACATGACTTGATGTTATGAAACAGGACTGAGCAAGTGATTTTAGGTTCTGCTTAGTCAAATGAGTGAATTCGAATCTGCTGCAATTGAGCACCATGTTTAAGCCCGCAGACATCTACAGCATAAAGGTAAAAAGAAAGAAACTACGACTTCTCCAGTTCATTTCAGAAGTTTCTTCAGGCTTCGGGGTTTTATTATTTTGCTTAGAAACTGAGATTTATTTATTAATAAATTTCCCCCTAAGCTTTTCTGTTGCTAAGAAATGCTGCAGTTCTAGGTGTTTGGCTGAGGCAGAAATGCTGCCTAATCATTCAAGTGACCCCAGCCATCAGCCAAGGCTTCACTAGCCTACTGCTCCCTTAGCATTCACTATGAAAGCCTGTTTTCCGCCAGCTGGAACAGTTACAAGATAGAACACCACTTTCAGGGTAATGGCAAAGCTATGATCGTAGGTCACCAAGTGATAAGTTCTAATCATCAGAAAGTAGGAACACAACGTGGGGACACCAGGAAACTAGAAAGAGACCGTGGGGCAGGAGACAGCTGAGGAGTGGGAGGACAGCAGAACATCCATAACAAAAAAGTACAGGGAACAGAAAGGTTTAAACAGGAGAGGGTGGGAACTAGAGGAGGCAAGGGAGGGGGGAGAGGGTCAGCATAGACAGAGGGAAGAGGAAAAGGCCATATGGAAACCTTCTATCATATAACTTTTAAAATGTAGTTTATTTTTAAAAACTGAGTTTGAAGAGTGGTAACCTACATGGCTGGAAAAAGCTGCTCCTAGAAGCCAAGGGCTGTTATTAAGCAAAACCCCCAGGGTGGGATGTCCCCTGACAAATTTTAGGTCAAGGAGGCATCAGAGACCCCGGAACAATAAGATGCTTGCCATTCCTCCATGCCTCTTGGTTGCCCACCAGGACTAGATGGTAGGACCCTATTGCTGAAGCCACCGCACACCTCGGTTGCATGATACAGAGAAATTGAGATGGAACTAAGCTGGGAGCCTCCTCCGAAGGCTTTCACAGTCCTAGAAGTGCTGTGCAGGGTGCAGGGGAGAAAAAAGCCCCAACAGATTCACCCAGCCGTTAACCTGTCTGTCAGATGAGATGTGCACATTTGTTGCAATCGCAGCACTATTGTTATGTGGTAACGGGCTGTCCTCTGCTTAGATTTTAGGCCCACTCTACAGAAGGGAATCCATGCTTGGTACTATAAATTTTGTGAAAAAACACATTTCAGGGGAGATCATGGGCCCCAGGGAGGAACTGGATATTATTGTTTAGCCATGTTGTCACACAGCCTTCCAAATATTTATGTTTATAACCAAAGATAATGCTACTCTAGGCCTTAATCAGAGAAGCCTGTCTTTTCAGTGAGCAGTGGTCAGTGCAGAGACTCACGGCTATACAAGGTGCTGAGGATAAGTGGGAGATGAATGTCTAGCCTTAAACCAGACTCTCCCCTCTAAGGCTCAGGGAACATTTGGGAAGAGAGGGTGGGAAGAATGTAAGAACCAGAAGGCAGAGAGAATCATGAACTCACAGCAGCCATGGACGCCTGCACTAGGCCTGCACAAGAGTGAACCAGACCACACTGAAGCACTGAAGGAGGGGCTCAGGGGCCTACCCCCACTGTTGAACTATTTGCTACTGATACTTTCAGAGAGAGGGAGTCATCATTGCCTTTAGTTGTACACTCACTGGTGACCCCATCAGATGCCAATGGATGGTTTCAATCCAGAGCTCACACAGATGGCCCTGGTTAAGCTAAATGGGTCACAACACAAAAGTGATGACTATAGGAAAAGGACAGGTTGTGATGGGGGTCTGTTGATAGGGATGGGAGCGAGATAAGAGTGTGTGTGTGTGTGTGTGTGTGTGTGTGTGTGGTAATCAGAATACATTACAAATGTATGAAATTTTCAAAGAACAAATTAATCAGTGAAAAACAAAGTATGAATAAATACTGATTTAAATGGTTGACAGAATAAAAAACCATATTCATACAATATCCAAAAGCCTTTTTATAACACATCAAATTTGCAATTAAAACTAAATTTAAATGATAGAAATTTAACTGACTTGAGGATATGGATTTGACAAACTGCTAAGCGGGAAAACAGTATAGCGTGTAAATGAAAATAAACAGACAGCAAATTGCAATAAAGGATCTAAAAGCTAAAGCTCAGAACAAGTGAGTGAACTCAGGAAGAAAGCCCTTATAAAGTCTCTTTCTTCCAGTTCAAGTTCCTGCTCCACACAGATCAGAATCTGGGTCAGATGGTGTGCTCTTGTGGCAGCCAGCTCCAAGATGACCTCAGTGATCCTTTCTGAGACTCATGCCCTATCCAGGCATGTTCAATGTGTAACCCACAGGACATACTCCTCCCAAGATAGCTATGAATGTGTCCCAACACATTTGTAGATCCCAATGTCATGTCACCATGTCAAAAGATCGGACACCACTGTACTGCCTCTCACATCAAATACAAATGACTTGTGTCAATCAGATTCAGTGATAAAATGAGGCACCCACGGCACAAAATAGAGTGAGATGGTCTCATTCAGTGTTATCAATTTGCATCATTTGGAGAGTGACTGCCTGGCCTAGCACTGGTCTGGCCAATCAGATATAGCAGAAATGTCCAGGGTGTGATTTCCAAGGCTAGATTATAAAATATATTGTAGCATCCACCCTTGTCTCTCTGTGATCACTGGCTCTGAAAGAAGTCTGGCCTCATGCCATAACGGCATACAAGTAATCCCACTGTCAGGGAACTAGGGCCTCTGATAACAAGACATATCATCTCATCAATCCTATAGACAAATCATCCTGGAATCAGATTCTCTAGCCACATCTTCAGATGACTACAACTTCAACCGATTCTATGGCTCATTAGAAGCACAACCAGTCAGGTAGGCTTTTTCTAAAATTCTGAATAAATACTTATTGTTTAATACTACCAAGTTTGGGAATTTTGCTACATTGCAGTAGATATAGTTTAATAAAGGAAAAAATAAACTGAAAAAATCTCTTTCTTTACAAGTTGAAATTAAATAAATTTAGATTCTTAAAGAACAATTTTATTAAAAAAATTCATAGCTGTAGTAGCCTTAAGAGTTGAAATTTAGGGGCTGGAGACATGGCTTAGCCATTAAGAGCACTGAATATTCTTGCAGAGAACTCGGGTTCAATTTCCAGCACCCATATGGCAACTAACAACCACCTGTAACTTTAGTTCTAAGGGATCTGGCATCCTCTTCTGACCTCTGTGGGCACTGCATGACTCAGGTGCACCTATCTACATGTGGGCAATACACTCATACACATAAAACATAATATATAAAATTAAAAGGAATTGAAATTTAAATACTTATAATGAAAATAAGCCACCATTTAAAATATTCATATTTATAGTTATCTACTTTATTTCTGAAATGATTTTTTTTTATTAAAAAAAACCTTGGGGGATCAGCTGTAGAGATGCATCAGCAGTTAAGAGCACTAGCTACTCTTGCAGAAGACTTGGGTTCAGTTCCCAGCACCCACATGGTGGCCAACAACCATCCGTAACTCCAGTTCCATGGGATCTGACGCCCTCTTCTGGCCTCCATGAGCACCATATAACACCAGTGTGCTTACATATATGCAGACAAAGCACTCATACATATAAAGTAAAAAATAAATTAATTTTAAAAATTAAACTCTTTAAATAAGACCAAGAAATTACAAAAGGACCTGAGGAAGGAGACTGAGGAAAGAAAGGGTTACAAGTACACAGAGGAACCATGAGGTCTCTTCCTGCCTTCATGCGCTGAGTTTCTGCCATCTGA
Organism: Eospalax fontanierii; assembly: GCA_035773235.1. Taxonomy (NCBI): domain Eukaryota; kingdom Metazoa; phylum Chordata; class Mammalia; order Rodentia; family Spalacidae; genus Eospalax; species Eospalax fontanierii. The sequence goes on along the minus strand of CM069539.1, from coordinate 64,733,980 downwards.
CTCCCAGTTGTCACAGCTGCTCACATAAAGTCCCCAACTGGGATTCTCCATGGTACACACAATGGGGTTCAGAGTTCTGGCCCTGGGATTTGCAATAACAGTCACGAAGGTGACTCCACATTTTCCCCACAGTTCCTAGAGGGAAAGTGCCTCGCTAGAATGCTATGTTACCCGCTTTTGATAAGCCCACCCAGGGACAGTTTAATTATCCGAGGTAATGTAACTCCAGTTCACTTTACTACTTACTGTTAATTAAAGACGATGATTATGAAGTGATATAGTAAACTAAGAATTTATTTGCTAGAGACAGAAATAATTTCTATCAGGGAGAAAAAAGTAAGCCAAAGTCATGGTTTTCATCTCCTCATGGGATAATAACAGCTTCGTAGGAGCCGACCTACCTTGTTCTAAGTTCCTTTTCAAATCGCTGTTGACAGTCTTGTCACACACTCAGAATCAGCTTTGTCATTTTACTGTTATTCTCATTTTAAAATATTGTCTTTTACCCATGTAGCTTTTGTAATTGTGTCATGTGCGAAACTTGACATTTTTATTTTGATAATTTGCTATGTACAGTATAGTATTCACAGAGAACTTGGTACAACTTTAATAATCATGAAGAAATCATTTTACTGTTATATTAAATATTTTAAATCAGGTATTTTTATAAAGTTTTTTTTTTTTCCCCCCGAGCCCCATGAATCAACTGGGATTGGTGTGCCAGACATGTTTCCTCTCAGTCAACGAGTGTTGTATAGATCTTTTCTAACACAAAGAAGAATATATAATATATTTCAATTTCAGTAAGTCAAATAAAATATGATTAAAACCAGCCCAAGCCTGAAGGGATCCAGGAACTCTACTTGACCAAACCAAATTCAAAATGCTCCTTAGAATAACATTCATGGACGTGACTAAGCTTTTAATGTTTCAATTTGTAGATAAGAATTATGAAGATAATTAGGGTTACAGAATCACAAAAAATACTTTCTTTGTTTCAACTCTAAAAATTCTATGGCTACTTGAATATTTAAACTGTATTACAGGGAATTTTCTTCCTCTTTCACAGTAGGTATTTCAATCAATTGATGCCACTCTGCATTTCCACCTCAAGTTTCTAATACCATTGAGGACTATCAGAAGGTGCATATAATAACTACTGCCCTAATTAAAGCAACCATGGAAAATGCCCTGAGGACAGCAGGCCTGCTTGACTCACTCACCTCCCCAAGCTGTGGCTCCCCCAGCAGCTGGTGGTGGTGCTGGTGCTGCAGCGGCCGCAGCTCCTCCAGAGAAGTCTGGCTGGAGGTCGAGGAGATCACTTGATGGCTTAGAAGTGCTGTAAGGTAAACAAAACTTCATAATCAGACACTGAGATATATCATAATGCTGTTTCAAAACAAAGACTTACATAGAAAATGTCAAAAGCTTTAGATATTTTAACTTCAATAAAAGAGCAGTATCTAAGTTAGTTTGGGATACACAAATGCTTGGAAAACCCAAACTTTTGTGAAGCAACAGATGGAAAGAATATTGGGCTTTGAGGGGCTGGTGGTCTCTAACACTCCTCAACTATGGCACTACAGCAGAAGTAAGACACAGACAACACAGAAACAAATCATGGTGACCTTAGTCCAGTAAAATTTTATTTACAGAAGTAGGTGATGAGTTAGGCAGTATTCTATATGACAACAAAAATCATAATATTGAGGTTATTTTTCTTCTGTTTTCTAATTTTTTATGTAGAAAATGAGGCATCTTAAGAATTAATAAACCAAATAATATAAAAGTGGATAAAAAGCTAATTTATCATGCTGAGTGTGGTGGCCCATGCCTTTAATCCAAGCCCTGGGGAGGTAGAGGCAGGTGGATCTCTGTGAGATCAGGCCAGCCGGGATCACATAATGACTATTATGAGTAGGCTGGAACTAGGGAGACCCTACTCAAAAAAACAAAGCTAATTTACCTTTACTTTAAGTTTGTCTCGAAGTGGGCTTACCTCAGAAGAATCCAGCTTTTTAGTTAGCTTTTCTTTTTTAAAAAATATTTCAGTATTTTTCATTTTGTGTGTATGAGTGTTTTGCCTGCATGTACGTAAGTGTACCACATGTACTCAAGGCCCATAGAAACTAGAAGAAGGCATCAGACTCCCTGAAACTAGATAACAGAGAATTTGTGGTGTTGGGAACTCAGGTCCTCTGAAAGAGCAGTCAGTGCTCTTAACTTCTGAGCCATGTGTCCAGCCTCTTAGTCAGCTTTTCAAAGCTTCTTTATCTGTACAAGTTTAATAAGACTCTAAGTTTTGTTGTTCAAAATGTGGGTTCCAAACTGTCAGTGTCCTGGAACCTTGTTAGAATGCAAAATTTCAGAGTTACCGCATATCTAGTTCATCAGCATCTTCATTTTAACAAGACCTCATATGATCCACAGGTATACCTAGATCTGAGGAATACTGGCTAAGAGGTTACCAGTCTCCGCCAGACACCCTGAGCTCCCATCTGTCTTCAAACAGCAGTTCCACCTTTTTACACGATAGCTGCCTAAGTGATGTTCTCTTGAAGAAGGGTGCCGCTGCTTTCAAAAATATTTCAATCCCTGAAGTCATTATTTAGTTCTGATGTTCAATTTATGAATACAAATGGAAACACGCTTATTTTTAACAGCTTATGGGGGCTGAAGGCATTGTTCACTGGTATAGCACTTGCCTAGCACGTGCAAGCTCTGGGTTTGATCCCCAGCACAACAAAAATTAAAAATAGAAAAGAGATTAGTCAAATCTTTCATAAGAAGTAATTTATCTAATGTGTCAGCAGAAAGCACCTGGTTTCTCCAAACACATAAAAAGCAGAAGTGAGCAAGGCACACAGATGTTAAATGTGGTACGGTATGTGTAGACTTACTGTTCAGTTTTAAGATCCAAGTCTCTAAATAGAGTCTTTATGATCAGAGCCACAGATATTCCAAAATGGGACTAGAATGCTCCTCAAGGCAAAAGAGTCAAAGAGTTGACTCCAAATCATTATTTGAGGAGGCGCTTGAGTTGTTGGCTCGTTTAGGCAGCTGAGATCAGGATCAGTCAGCTCCATCCTTCTCCCTACACTGACGTACGCATGAACGCTGATCAGGGACTCGGTATGGGTCTTTCCGACCACCCCAGGTGAGTTCCTCCTGTGCACCATACGCACCAACTAATTAATGCCTGTAACTGCAAAGTGTTTCTGTTTCACATTGACAGGGTTTCTCATGGCCCTGTTTGTTCTCAAACTTGATATATAGTCAAGATTGGTTTTAAACTCATAATTTCCTGCCTCAGTCTCCTCAGTGCAGGATTACAGGCTTGTACAACCATGTTGTTACTGCTTTTGAAGCACTTTGAAACACCTATTTCAGTTTCGCTTTCAGGAAGAAAGTGATTTTAGTACAAATTTCTGTATCAGCCAATTCTAGAGCACTTTCAGGATCTACATCTCTCCTCTGGTTCCCTTCCTAAACATATGCGTGACAGCACTCGTCTTCCAAAAAGGAAAGAGGTAGAGGTTAAGCAAAAATAATCCCCAAGTAACATACTGTTAGAATTCGATTTCATCTGATGAAATTGTTTGGGAACAGTATAGCGCACAAAAAAACAAAACGAAAACTTAATGAAATATTAACGAACTGTTTGCCGCATGGTCATTGACTAACCTGACTGGAACAGCCGCAGACGCAGTTGCAAACAAATCAACCGGTGGGGATGTGTCGATAGTTTTAGCTGGTGTAGAATTAGGAGACGTCACAGTTGTAGCTGGAGAAGACTGAAAATGACAATGTACAACACACACTGGTCAAATGTGAAGCTGGACAACACACAACAGCAGGGCTTTTGCTTTGCAGACCAGGACCTTCGAAGCACTTACTGCTCAATAATTTCTCATGGAAGACAAAAACTCAAGAAAAATGGAAATCAAGAATTATAATCATCACTTTGGGCAAAACATACCTTAAGTTTTAATAGTTAAATATAATTTACATAAATGTTCTTATGAAATATTTGGCCTGACATTACAGTGAGTTGTATAGTCATATGTTTAAATATATTTCTGAACCTAAAATTATTGGGAAATTTATTAGCTGTCAAAAATTGTAAATAATAGTAACTGCTATAAAACCAGGGTCATTCTTTTTCCCTCTCATCCTAAGTAGACTTCAAATGAAGTCTCCTCATATGACTTTAACATGCAGACATTTAGCTTAACAAATAATTCAGTGGCAGGGAACAATTCACAAGCAAGATTCAAGTCATGATGGTCTGAGAATATCATGACTGTATCCTATCATAATGCGAAATAAAAACTAAAATAAAATATAAACCTTGGGGTTGGGGAGAGGGCTCCAACAGTAGAGCGTCTGCTGTGCAACCAGGAGGACCTGAGTTCAGATCCCCAGCACCCACGTGAGAAGCTGTAGTGAGCATCTGTAACCCCAACACTGCAGGGGTAAAGTCAGGTAGATTCTCGGAGCTTACTAGCCAGCCAGTCAGTCAAATCAATGGGCTTCAGGCTCAATAAAAGACCCTGTCTCAAAAATTAAGGTGGAAAGAAACTGAGGAAGACATCCAGCAACAGTCACGGGCCCCACAAATGTGTACACATGTGTACTTTGTACCCATATACCACATACATGCACACATCCCCCCAAATCTGAATCTGGTTTTCCTGTACATTTTAAACCTACTTTTTAAAAAGATGTATTTTATTTATTTATGTGAGTGTGTGTGTGTGTGTGTGTGTCTGTGTGTCTGTGTCTGTGTCTGTGTGGATGTCCATGAGGTCAGAAGAGGGCTTTAGATCCTGGAGCTGGAGTTAAAGGCGGCTGTGGGGTACTTGGAACCAAATTTGTTTGTCCTCTGGAAGAACAGTAGGTGCTTTTAACTGGCGAGTCACATTCTAGTATACGATTTTTAAAGATGAGTTAATACCTAATATGTTAGAAAATTAACAATTCTTTATTACTATCTCAATTCTGTTTTAGCTAGTATATTTAATTTTCCATGTATTCACAAGAGAAAACATAACAGAACATTTCAAAACAGTCTATTGAGACTTAATTCTGTAAGTGGAAATTAAACATAGCAGCAAATAAAATACACAGAGACTAAGAGCAATTTCAAACAGAGCAAATTTAAAGGAAATTTTAAAAAAGAAAAAAAAAATTTTTTTTTAAAAAGGATGGATAAGAAATTCATGGGAAATCTGTATTTCAATAATGCCTGTCTCACAATAATTAATCAAGAGCACTATGCGAGAGATAAACACATGAACAGTGTGGGTATTATTTACCAGAGAACTGTAATCGAGGGACTGGAGAGCTGGCTCAGTGGTTAAGGGCACTGGCTGCTCTTGCAGAGGACCCGGATTCAGTTTCCAGCATCCTCAAGGCAGCTAACAACAGTCAGTAACTCCAGTTCCAGGGGGACCCGGAGCCCTCTTCTGGCCTCTGTGGGCACTGCACAACACGCAGGCAAAATACTCACTCATAAAATATAAATAACTTTAAAAAAGAAAATCGTAATGAATCCTCATTGTGCAATAAAATGTTCAAGTCTTCTAAGCGGAATGTTTTCATCAACAGAGTAAGGAAAGAACTAGCCACACAGCTGTCTGCATGCTGTCCGCGGTGGACACTGACAGCTCAAAAAAAACTTTTGTAATACTTGTAAATAAACTTAGACAAACTGATGCATATCAAACAACACTGAGAAATTAAGGGCAGCAAATATCACTACAATTATAAATGGAGACGTGAAGAGGGCCACCCGTCACAGATGCCTTGTGACAATAATATCTAATGCAACATGAGAGTTGGAAAATACAGCCCCAGGAATCCTGATACCATAAAAAGAAAACACCAAAAGGATTTCATTTGTCTAGAACACAACAAAAGACTACGTTAAAGGAAGCCCCAGTTAGACCACGCTCCACCTAGACCACGCTCCACCTAGACCATGCTCCGCCAACAGTCGTAGCTGGCATCTTCACAGAGGCATACTTTTTATTTGCTTGTTTCTTTTTCTTTGAGACAGGGTCTCCCTGTAGTCCCAACTGGCCTGGAACTCACTGTGTAGACCAGGCTGGCCTCCATCTCACAGAAATCTGCCTGCCTCTGCCTCCCAGGGCTGGGATTAGAGTTGTGAGCCATCTATGCCTGTTGGTATAATGGTTTGAATAGTTTGGTTTTGTATCAGAAAAACTGAAAAAGGTTTTGCTGGTATGTGTTTAGTTTTATTGTTTCTTCCTCCTGGACCCATGGGAATCTTAGGCAATCAGCTAGCCAGGCACTGACTGGCACAGTCCATACTAGAGGGAGTCATTAGCCCAGTCGTAATAACTCCCCCGAATGCCTGTAATGATGGAGATTACATAATGGAGGACTGTCACAGAAGGAGCACGTCTATTGCATGTCTGCCTGAAAACTCAATGGCAGTTGTGAACGAAAGATTTCAAAAAGTCCACTTTTTCATCAGGGAAAGCCTTCATCCTGTCCTTCAATAGGCTAAGAAAGAGATGGAGAGCTGAAGGAATCAGTAGGATTATTATAGCAGGCATTCTTGTGGCAGGCACCTGATCACTATTTTTCTACCATTAAAATACCCATAATATCATGTGCCTTACCTATCTCATAGAGCTGAGAGTCAGAATATGTGAAGAAATTTAAAATCAGCAAAACATCACATGGATACCTATGGCTTCAGTTGTAATGTAAGTACAAGAAAAGCCTCACCTTCTTAGGACATTGAGCTCTACTATATATACTGTACTACAGCTATTAATACAAAAGAAAATACATAAAAACAACTCAATCTTTTTTCAAAAAATTTAAGTCATGTGATCCATCAATGGATGGGTTTTTAATTTTATTCATGGATATTTTATTTCACTTCTAAGAACACACCGGGATAATTTCAGGGTTAAATAAACACTGAAGTTTACAGCGGTATAGTTTATCACGCTGAGAAAGCAGAAGCCACTTAACTATCCATTGGCATAAGAGTCAACAAATTGTGGTGCACACATACAATGGACCATGACTCAACCTTAAAAAGGAAAATTTGGCTTATGGTATAAAAAAGTTGAATCCTGAAGAGATACTAAGTAAAATAAACTAACCCTGAAAGAACAGATGCTGTTTTAATCCACCTGGGTGAGGGACCTGGAGTAACCGGATTTATACAGAGAAGAAGCAGGACAGTGGACTCCAGGAGGCCAGCGGAGCTACTGTTTAATGACTCTGGACTTTCCTTGTTTGGAAGATGAAGAAAGTTCTGAAAATGTGTGGGACAGCAATATGAGGATGCTCCCTGCCACTGAACTTCACACATGACCACGGCGAAAGGGCACAAAGGAATAAAAAAACTGAAAAAGAAAGAGCAACTTACCTTACTTAATGGAGAAGGAGCACCAGATCTGGAAGAAAGATGAGAAAATACAATCTGAATTGCCTGAACACATTGCAGAAGCACTCAAGTTTGGCGCCATTTCATCCAACACTAAACTGTTCACATGCAGCTCTTTCTGGCAGTGGTGAGACTCTCAAAACACTTTCTGTCATTACTCAGTTCTGATGCCCTTTTATAATACTTCCCACTGGTTGCATTTCTATTATTAGACAGTCTTAAATGCAAATTATTTTCTATTAACTCATTATTATTGTCTATATCCACCAAACCAAACAGCTCAATTTTTAAAATCCCCTAAGATTTGTGAAAAGGAATACTATATAAAAATCTTTAAAAGAACACTTCTTGTTTGTTATTTTTAAAAGTCAGAAAATACACTAAGAAAGATCACATATTGCAATTCATTAAATTATAATTGATATACATTAAAGAAGGAACACTAGAGAAAAATTTTAAAAATTATTTATTTATATTTTAAGTATATGAGTGTATTGCCTGCATATATGTAGGTGCACCCGTGTCATGCAATGTCTGCGGAGGTCAGAAGAGGGTGTCAGATCCCCTGGAACTGGAGCTATGGGCAGTTGTTAGCCACCCTACAGGTGCTGGGATTCGAGCCCAGGTCTTCTGCAAGAGCAACCAGTGCTCTTAACCACTGAGCCCCACCTCTTCAGCTCCATCGAGAGGAAGATTTAAAGATTGCTGTGAACCCTAACCCAACCTAAGGAACTTATAGGAACCAATGGCTGCTGGGAGGAGCAGAGAAAGTCTCTTTCAAGGCTGGAATTCTTGATAGGTTAACCAGGTTCCAGTGGATGAACCCACACTGAAGGACATTTGGGAACACAAATTAGACTCTGCAGGATATATAGATACATAGTACATAAGATATACAGACTACAGTACATTAAATTGGGCAGAGGCAATAAGGGGACATAGGAAAGAGGCTCTACATACCATCAAACTATACGGTATGAAAACTGCAAAAATTCAATAAAAAATGTTCAAAAAGATTGCTTGTGAGCCACGTTGAGTCACCAAAGGCACATCCACAGTCACGCTCCTGCAGCCATTGTTTTTCATTTTCATGCCCGTAATAAAAACTCTTGAGGAAAAATATTCCAGTTATTCTGTCATAACTAGTGGGAGCTTGACAAAGAATAGCAAGTTGATTGTTGATTTGTAAGGCAGTGAGGGAACATTAAGACAGAGGTAAAAATGCTTCAGTGTCAGACTGCAACATGACTAATGTAGTCATGTGTAGCAAATACTCCAGAAACCGTTGCCTAAACAAGCAAACACAGTGAAGACAAAATGCACCTCAGTCCGAAGCTGTATTGGTGATGGTGTTGGATGGCAAGATACTGGCTTTCCACTTGGGGCAAAACGTTAGTAAGTAGAATTTAGTTCAGTACTAGGAAAAGTTTACCGACCTACCGATACCATGTGCCAGACTCATGCTGTATATAGACCTACCATTGCTCATTTCAAAGGGTCTACTGAAATGATGTTTCTCTATCTGCAGAAACTGATTTAGGCTCCTAAAAATCGAGTACATCACAAGGCTGAAATACTTCTCATGAATATTTAGCTCCTCCCTTCTCCACTCCCATCACACTCCACACCTTCCTTCACACACATGGATAAGGAAGGGAGTTAAATTCAAAACCCCAAACTAAAACAAAACAAAGAGAAACCATGGTTGCCATTTGACACGGTCACTTTCTGACCTCGGTCGAAGTTCGTAAAGCAGTTCTTTATGGTACTGATATGGTGCAACGCGAAAGAGTTGGAAATAAGCAAGAACTCCTGAAATACTCCCCTAACAATCCATGATAGTTGGTGACACAGCTTCTGCCTCATAGCAAGAAAAACACAGCAAAAAAGGCGAATGCTGCCACCTGCTGTTAAATACATAAACTTCAAAGCCATATGGAAGAGCATAATTAGTACAATTGTGAGTTTGCTGAAATCCCACAAGAACACTACTATTCGATGCCACCACTAGATAGCCCACAGATGAAGTAGATCGGTAGAAACGTGCTGTCTCTGTCAGGCGTCAGGATAGTTGATCTGAATTGCCTCTTATTACCGGTCTCCATTGCCGGTTGCTAAGTATTTGCAGGAAAAGAACACATCCTGATGTTTTATAACCTGAGCACTTATGCAGCACCTGGCATTTGGGGGGGTACTATTTGAAATTTTAAATGAGAACACATTAATGTGTTCCATTTATGACCACAGATAGATAGCTAGAAGTCTTTTAAAAATGATCTCCGGCCTGGTGAGATAGCTCAGTGGGGTAATAGTACATGCTTCCATACCAGATAGCCTGGGTTAGACCTTCTGGACTCATGTGGTAAAGGTCAAAGTTATCCTCTGACCTCCACATGCACACACATGTACACACTCACATGTGCACACACATAACACAAAATAAATAAACAAATACAAATGTAAATTTAAAATCTATAAAATGATCCGTGAAGTTAAGCTGTCAAAATGAGTGACCTCTGGCCCACTAACCAGATCTGGCTTTTGCAGACTGGGTGTTTCCACAGGACCATCGATCTTGAATGGACATTGAAAGACTACCAAGGCTCTTCAAGTTGAACAACTAGCCCAAGTACTGTTACTCTGTTTGCCATCCTGTCCTCCTTTTCTGCTCTCTGCTCCCATCTCTCCCCTGACTTCTCTTTTTTTGGGAACGGGGTCTGGCCATGCAGCAGGCTGGCCTGTAACTCAGGGTCCTCCTGTCTCAGCCTCTTGAGTGCTGGGATGACAGCCATGGACCACCACGCCTCATCATTCTTTAATGGCGGGTTCAAGACTCTGCTCAGAGTTTGTCTGCCGAGTCGCCTGTGCCTTGTCTGCCCTCCTTCCTACCCTACTGAGAATGCTGCGAACCAGGCACACTTGCTCCCCTCTCACACCACAGAGACTGTTACCTCCTAACAATTTCTTGCTTGATATTCCCTTTATGGACGAAACTGAGAACACATTCTTTTGTGTATAAACAATGATATTCACTTCAGACCAATACTTGTTTTTGTAATTTTCAATGCATAAAAATCTAGAACACAGTGGTTCAAGTTGGGAAAACTACGTTGTTGTAATAATGTTAAGTGAGCATGAATGACCAGTACTGTAGTCTAATCAGATACTCTAAAATGATACAAAGTATCTATTTTCTTTTACTACGAAATAGCAAATACCAAGGTTTCTTTCAAATATGGAAATAGCGATCTGTCAAAAAGAGGAAATTTTTTTATTTTGTTTTGATTCCTAATAGTAATTTCTATGGTTTTGAGTTTAAATGATACCCCAAAAAACACATAATGTAAAAATCCAGTTATAGCTTCTAAACAATTTTAATTACAAAAGGTAGCTGGGGTTTTCTACACATTCAAAATTAATAAAGTTCACTCCCTTGTTCTGCAGTTTCATAAAACAATATACTAAGGCATGTCATACAGTACTGCACATTATTTAAAAATGTACATCAGTGGACACGAAACACCGGGAGTACATGCCCTTCTTCCTGTCACGACAGACATCCGCAAACGCATACGCGCTGGAACAACGCTTGCAACAGTTTTATATTGCTTCTGGATGGACAATAAAATACTTTCAAGCAACCCATTTCTTCTGTGAATTGTCTTGGTATACCTGCCACATATCAGGAGAAAATCTTCTGTTTATCTAACAAATGAAAAATCAAATCTAAAGTCAAAGAGAGTATTTTCACCCCTAAGAGACAATGTTAGTTGTGATTTAAGACCAAAAGGAAACAAAACAATTTCTGCTCGTTGCCTTGAGAGACAAAAGTAAATCATCATAAAAAACATAGCTTGTAAGAGGGACGCTAGTTTTCAAGGTTCTAAGTACCAAATACAGATATTAAGCGTAGTTTTTTTTTTTTTTTTTTTTTTTTGCATTTTCAGTAATTACCAAATGCAAAAAAGTTGTCACCATACTCACCCTTCACTTAAGGTCCCCGGAAGCACAAACATGCAAAGAGAGAACAGTTAACTCTCACAGCTTACTTGCTTTTAAAATCGGGAATAAGTAAAAGACAAATTCAAATACGGCTTCCGCCAATCAGGAAGGAATCTGCCAAGCAGGAAGTGAGTCTAAAGGAACTAGAAAAGCTATTCCAAGCAGAAGCTAATTCAAATAGAAGACTATTGACTGTTTATCTCTAAAACTGCTACTAAATGTCTACTGCTAATTTTCCCAAAACTAGACCACAGTGGCCACAGGGGTGGAATTTAGATGTGAAACTGGAGCTAAGGAGGCAGTAGTTAGGAGGAGGCTCTGGTGCTCACTGGAGACCAGCTTCAAGAAGGAACACAGCCAGGGCAGGGAGCTCTGCCCAGTGCTGGGCCAACAGATGGCACGGAGAAGCCGCTGGCAGTGTACATCTAGCCCCTACCCCAAGAGACTCAGAGACTCGGGGACGTGCACATAGCAGTCCCTTCCATCAGTGGGCAGGAACGTTTCTCAGCTTTCTGTTTCCATTTATTAAACCCCTAGGCTTCCCGGTTACTCTTAATAGAGAGTAGTCCCAGCAATATGTGGAAGTAGGCCTCTCGAATTGTTATGTGGAACTCTCATGTCAAAAGCTGATCAGCTACAGGCACACTGGGGCAGAGCCTGGGCTTACAACAACCCAGAGAGGAGCTGACACCCATCTCCCAACCTGTGATAATTGTCTGAAACTTCCCCCTACTGTTGTCATTGAAAATTTAAAACATACAATAATTTCTAAAGAAATAACGAGCAACAAAGTTAACATTAAGACATCAGCCTAGGTTCTGAGAATGCTCAGAGAGAGGGGTCAGCAAAGACTTATGCTTTCACAGCATACTGGTCACTGGTACAATGTGTGTTAGTTCATTGGCTTTCTGATGGGTCCTCTCCACCTGAGTGGATACAACCTGAAGTGAGGGTCATCAATGCCTGTGAGCTGACTCTGTAGAGACTGTAAAGCATAAAATAGTTCCTAATCTTTAGAATTAAAAAATGTATGGGAATTGCTTATGTAAATAGCCACAAAACAGAGGGACTCAAGTGAAGGAAGGCAGGCTTCCTAAGTAGGTGGGGCTGCAAAGGAGTTACACAGGTGGGAGAAGGGGGGATCTGAGGCTGGAAAAATTACAGCTGAAACAAGGAACAAAAGACTGGGGAGCAGCCGGCCTGGTGACTAGACAAACTTGACACTTGCTGCAGAGATGCAGAAAAAATGGAGCCCGGGCATTTATTTTGCACACAATGAAGAAAAGCAAAGGACACAAATACCCAGCACAAAGATCCGGCAAAACTGCCTGGATCGCTGCATGCCTGCTACTCCCTCTGGAGAGCAATTTCTGAGTGAAACCTCGCAGCTTGTTGTGCCTGCTGGTTCAGGGGAGGCGCACGTAGTCCAGGAAACTACAATTGAAGGCTCTGCTTTTTTTTCAGTGAGGTGGACAGCATTACAGTATTCAGAGATGCCGGGGAAACTGTACTTGTTCTTAGTCATGACCAGCCACAGTAGTTCTTTTAGTTTGAAAGAGGAGCAACTCCCTTCTTTGAACTGTACATTCCTTCTAAGGGTAAATGCACAAATTCATCAGGTTTAGTCATCCTGGAGCCAACAATTCATGTTATGCTTGCTATAGACAGGTTACCTGTATATGAGGCCATGCCATCACATTCTAGTAGAAAGAGCTAAGCACACCCTGAAATGGCAGTGATAACTTTTCCCACGAAAAATCTCATTCTCATAAAGAATCACTTAGTATTTTTCATTGTGTTTACATTATACAACGAATGCGTACTTGTTTCCAGGTTTCTTTCCTTCTAACGTGTTTAGATGCTGTTCAAGGGTCTCCATAAGACTGCTGGGAGCCTACAATAAGACATAAAAGTAAATGTCTGTGTTGTTTTCTTTGAAAGTAAGCATACTTTAGCATCATCATAACTTTGTAAGGTGGAGGTTTATGAAATAATCCTAACATTTTATAAGATAATTTCATCCCATGCTCTTTGACATTTGGATATTTAATATCTGTGGCATCCCAGATAGGCCAATCTTAAATAGACTTAACTCTGTGGCACATCAAATGGCAGTATAGCATAGTTTCAGTGTGCGGGGTACACTGGATGGGCATTTACTAAGCTCCTGCTTAGATGGACTAAAGTCAAGTTCACAACCACCTTCACAGAGAAACACAGTGAAAAAGGAATAGTCATTTATCCAAATTAGAACTACAGGTGCCCAAATATTAATTTATACAAATCTGAAAATAGAGTCAAAATTCATTTATCCATGTTTGATTGAAATATTAAGAAATGTTATTGCAATATTTTAAATGAGGTCAACTGGCAATAAGAACATAAACTTAATAGTCAACAAGATTTTCTAATTATTAAGTATTTAGTTTATATACAGAATAAAGTAACTAGTAAAGATAATGTACTAACAAGATACTATCTATGATAAATACTTCAACTATTATTAAAAAATTCTTAAATACTTCTGTAAGTAAAATTTTAGGCAATAAAATGGCATTTTACTATATATTTAAAGGAGAAACAATTAGTTCTATAGACATTTACCAATCTATTCTTTAAGCATTAGAAATTTAATTTCATTTTTCTTTTAACACAAATTAGAGCCATACAAGCATTTAAAGGAAAGCATTTAACTAACACATTTAATTCTGATACTTGTTCTTTAATGGGAAGCTAATTCTGAAGGACTTCACACTAACTACACTAATTGCTAAAGTAGCACAAAATTAAAAGAAATTCATATAGTTCTATACTGTACTTAATGACATTACAATCATTCTTGTTAATTTTTAAAATTTTAATTAGGACATTTATTTAATATTGATTTTTCAGTTTTATGGTAAATTCAGATTTTCAAAATTTATATGATTCTTATATGTAATTATATGATTATTATAAATGCAAACTGAGCAACTTCAAATATCCAAATTCATAAACACATAAAAGTATAAAGTGAATAAAATATTAACTTGACCCAAGTTATGAAAGTAGGATAGAAAGGAACCTTTCAGCATTACCTATTAAATTGTGGACTATAGAATTTAGAGGTTTTCAAGGTATCTAATAAATTCAGAAAAATATAGATATTAGAATCTCAAAATTTATATCCAACAAGTTCCACTAGACTTCTGTTGAAGATAAACTCTTAATATTTTTAGGAATGGATTTTTAAGAGAGATAATTTCAATCTACAATGCTAGATTCTCAATTATAAAGAGATGCTCCTTAACTAATGAACTTTGTAGCATTAAACAGAAAACATATGTGACCTAAACATTTTTAGATAAATCTGCACGTAACAACTTCAATGCTGTCTTACTGTCAGTGTTTTTATCATGGATAATGGGGCAGATAGAAAGGAGAGATCTGGGAACAAATTCAAATCTTTCCATGTTTCCAAATGAATCACATAAGGAAAAAGGATTCTAAGACCTGGAGTCGCACTTTAGTCAGAAGACTTGTGTCTCTGCGTGTCAAATGCAGTGTAAATAAAGCATAATAGTTTGTAAACTCAAATTAAAAACCATTTAAGAAAAGCAAATGCTATAGCGCCAAAAAGGCAGAACAAAATCTATGGTAAGAAAAAAAAAAAAAAAAACCGAGAGAGATCTCATGAGCCACTGTTTCAGGCCAGCACTGAGATTAAAACAAAGCGCCAGGAAGACAGAGTTGAACTTCATTCTTCTTGGGAAATTTCTTAATCTCTGGAAAAAAAACTGCACACTGAAGAAGAGATCACAAAAGTCACAATATCTGAAAAGACAATCTGACAGGAAAGTACAACCGCACAAGTGACTTGCTTTAAGGAAAGCTATTTCGCAGTATGCTCTGCATATAATTGTCTGGAGCTCTTATTCTGGGCAGTTTAAGAATGCCTTGTCGTTTATATTTCTCATAAGGACACACAAAAATGTAAGAGAAATGAGTTTCTCTTTGGAGAAAAAAAACACTATGACAGCAATGCCCGGGTGTGCCTGAGTCTGTTTCTGGTATCTTCTGACACACAGTAAGCACTGCCTGAAAATGCTTTCCCGAATGGCAAATCAGGAAAACTTTCAGAAGGGCCCTGATGGTATCAGGGAAAACTTGATAAAGAAATATTTCAGCCTTGACACAATATTCATTGCTTACTCAAAACACTACTTTTAAATATCATTTGAAAATATCATTAATATTCCTGAATCGTTTAAATGCAGTGATACTATACACACGAACTAGAAGTTGCTGTAGGTGGCCAAAATGGCATTGATTGTGCACTCTCTAACGCAGAAGATATACATTAAATTCCTTTGCTCTGTTTTGTTATAAGAGGAATTCTAATCTCTTTTATGCTAAGTTCATCAGGTCACCATCATTTCTTTATTCTTTTTTAATTTTAATTTTTAAGTGTAGGATTGAGTACAGTACCCACAGAGGCCAGAAGAAGGTGTCAGAGACCCCAAGCTGGAGTCAAAGGTGGTTGTGAGCCACCTGAACTCTGGTCCTAGCAAGATCAGCAAGATCAGCAAACACTCTTAACCAGTGAGTTATCTCTCCAGCCCCTCTTTAATTCTCTTCTAACAAGGATTTCTGACCATTGCCACAGGTAGATCCAGTGGCTAAGGCAGCTATGGAGAAGCCTAGCAGAGAGCAGACATTAACCTTGGAGGAGGTGAACTGATTTGGCATTTTGGATCCATCTCTAGATTTTTCCTGGTCTCACACTCTCTGAAGGACAGATCTGCAGCTCACATTCCAGCTTAAACCTGACTGTCCTGTCAGAGGAGGTCTAAATCCCTAGCTCAGATAGAGACCTCCCTCAGCCTGGAGGAAGGGGCTCTAACTAAGAATTTATGGAGGTGGAGTGTATGGCTCCAAATCCCCTAAGAAACCATAATTAGGCTACTAATTAAGAAATTCCAGAAGCATACCATACACTCATATTATAATTTAAATGCACACAGGAGAATTTAGCTAGGAGTTTTGTGAGGTAGTAATTTAAAAATAAAATGTTAATTTTGAAATTTATGTGGCTCTTAAGAATGCACACACACACACACACACACACACAAACCAGAAGAGAGAGCATCCCAGAGTCTATTAACGCTATCATGGAACAGCTTTCTATTAGGCTAAAAGCAGCATTTTAGTTCTTTAGGGGCAAGGTCTGCTCTCAATTAGGAAACATAATACCTTATATCATTAAATATGCCTATGGATTTCTAGAGAGTGTGTACGATCTAATGAAGTGTGGTATCATTTAAAACGAAAGCCAAGCATATGCTTCTTCTTTCAATGATATGCTATCATTTTCAATGTTTAAAAACAATATGGTATTTATATAGATCCTCAAATCTCTTACAGTGTCTAGACTGCCCAACTGAGAGTAGTAGAAGCCTGCTCTTACCTGTGGGGCTCTCCTGGACAAGATAGCTAGTTTTCATTCATTCCACAGTAAGGGGTGTGCACAGGGTACAAGATGATGTACTTCTGTTGTTGTTGTTGTTGTTGTTGTTTGAGACAGGATCTCTCTTTAGCCTCAGCTGACCTGCAACTCACTATGTAGACCAGGCTAGCCTTAATCTCACGAAGATCTGCCTGTCTCTGCCTCCAAAGTGCTGGGATTAAAGGTGTTCATCACCACACCTGGCTTAGTGTCACCTGGTTTAATGTCTATCTTTTAAAATATACATTATTTATCTGGAATATTTAGGAAAAATGCAACATAATTTTTTGCTGTAGCTGAAAAATGAGAGCACTGTTTGCTTTTCTCTAATAACGTTATGAAGATAAATGCACCTCTAACAAAGATAGTGTAAAAAATAATATTCATGCATGCTTAATTTTTATCCATGCACAAAGATATCAGTCTTATCCAGGTATGCATTTAGGAAATAACACAAAATGTAATAGAAATATTTTAAACTGACATTTAGTCTAAGGGGGAGCTATTTCCCAATTTTTAAACTAAAGCATATCCCATCACCATATGCTGAATAGCTCAGTGAATTTTACTTATAAAAATTTCTTTATATTTTATTTTTTAACAATACAAATAAAAGAAAACCTTTCCTTTGAGCATCACTTTTGGTAAAAATGTAAAGATAAACATTATTTAAAATACGTAAACATTTCAAGGCATTATAAGGATGGAAAATTATTAATGAATAGTGTAATAGGATTAAAAAGTAGGCAACCAAGCTAGAGAGCGGCTGAGGTTAACAGCACTTGCTGCTCTTACAGAGAACCTGGATTCAGTTCTCAGCCCCTTCATGAAGGCTCACAGCTACCTCTAACTCCAGTTCCAGGGGACCTGACACCCTCTTCTGGTCTTCATATACACTCATGCAGACTCACAAACGCACACATAAATAATAAACAAGTCAATCTTTTTAAGAAGCAGAGAGTTTCATTGTGACAATTTTTTCCTATCATAATGACTTCTTAACTTACAAAGACATAATGTTGCTGTACTTGTGACTGGTAAGACAGAAGTTCTATACTCTCCTACCATGTCTACAACACTACTTCTAGTGTTAAAGGGCATATTTATTATATGGAATTTATTATAGAGTGATTAAATCACATCAGTTCCTGCGAATTATAAGAAAGGCCTTTAGAATTCTGCATCTGTGCCTGGCCCTGATTCTGTGTCTCAGGAGCTGTACACTGAACTCCCCTGACAGATGGAATGATTGAGAGGGAAGCCTTGTTATTATCATGTGTAACTGGAGACCAGAAAAATCATTCAGCAACGACCACTACTTAAAAACTTTTAAAAAATGTAGACAGCCTTCTTTTTCTTAAGTGTGGATGAAAAATTGTGTCATCCGAGTTTTTCCCACTGTGGCCCCCTTTCAGACCAGACACATGCTGAAAACGGCAGGTGGGAAGCAAATTCTCATGGTCATCTCTCAGAGCTCAAGTGCTTTCAGTGACATTAGTCAGAGCTCTTTGAGCTCAGGTTCAAAATGAAAAGATGAGCCTAATTAGTAAATTGAGTTGCCTTTAAAGCAGAAGTCACATCTTAAGGGCAGGAACACCTTCCCATCACCTCCAGAAACACAGTCAATAATTTGAAAAAATAGGTAATGTTGAAACTTGCTTGGCTTGAATTCAAAACCTCTTAATGGTTCCAAAATTATGCCCACTTGTGGTAATCTATGAAGTAAGAGATCTATGCATTCTGAACTGTCCCCGAGCCTCTTACCTGTGTAAGGTCAGGAATGTCCCCTTTATCAATACCAACTTGCTGTGGATTAAAAAAAAAAAGAAATTACTAAGTGGGGGTTTAAAGGAATTTTTCCAGTATTTAATGTGAGAACACACAGAATCTGTTAAAACTACGGCTCCATCTTGGTATAAAATAAT
Organism: Eospalax fontanierii; assembly: GCA_035773235.1. Classification (NCBI taxonomy): domain Eukaryota; kingdom Metazoa; phylum Chordata; class Mammalia; order Rodentia; family Spalacidae; genus Eospalax; species Eospalax fontanierii. The sequence goes on along the minus strand of CM069539.1, from coordinate 64,715,136 downwards.
TGTTATTCTCGTCTTACTTTAAGCATATCTCTCTGTAACTTCCATTCAATACAATAGAGCTATGATCTCATCCCTGTAGTTAGTTATAACAAGTATATAGAACTTTACTAGAATTCAAAAATGAGTGAAAACAAACTGAAGTATAAAACCGGAAGGTTTCCTTTATGGTCAACAATAGCTAAGAAATTATAAGAGTACTGAGAACTGAAATAAGTATGCCACTGAGTTCGCAGGAATGGTTACTCTGTCTTCATAGCTTGTTCAGTTCAGGCTGGGCATTTATCCTCCCTTTCACAGAAGCACTCTGTTAGTTTTTTACATATTCTTTTAGAGATTATGTATAACCAGGGATTCTAATTCTTTTGCTTCAACCAATAATAGCAAATGATATACACAGACTAATTTTTTCTTTTCTTTATTTTAATGAGCTCACAAATAGAAACATCACACAGGTGGTTTAAGGCAGCCAATCAAACATTTGCCCAGTCTTGAACTGGGCATACACATCCAGTGAGCTTTTGTACAGTTAGAAATGCCAGTCTGAGTGACAGAGCTTCGCTTGAGTTTTTACACTTTCACTATCAGTCATATTTTTCTGGATTTATCCACTCCATCCTCCAAAACTCAATGTCAGAACTGAAACTAGAAACAAAATCAACTTTATATATTCTTTCTTGACTCATGTGCCTTTTCTGCCTGCATTCTGCCTTTCCTCATCGCCCAACGTCACCCTCTCTCCATCTTTTTTCTGAATGTCATGCTATATTCACACTAACATATACATGTATACACCATGGACTAAGATAAGCATATGAGAAAGAGCCCCTGTTTTTTTTCTTTCTTATTTGGTTCAGAATATTATACTTACGTTAAGACTAAACTTCCTAAGCCCATCCATTTTCATGATTTCATTTTTTGTTATAACTAGATAATATTGCATTTTGTGTTGAAATTACTTTTTTTTATATATCAGTGTATCTTAGGGGTATATCCAGCATAGAGAATATCCTACTTTTTAGAAGTGCTTACCTAGAACTTCCTTGTCTTATAATTTATTGAATGAGTCATTTATTAAGTGACATTACAGTTTCTTTCAATTTCTAGTCTATAGCTATATAATTTATTTACTTATAGCTTATAACTTAATTATTAATGAAAGTGAGCTCAAGGAAACAAAATAGGTTGAAGTACTCTCCCTGCTTCTCCCTTCTTTCTCTTTCCTTTTCTGTGGTTGCTACAAGTTTGCTCAGCCTTGTATGCAACTGTTGGCATTTGAAGGGACAGCTCTTTGTCATGGGGTGTACAGGGCTCACAGAGTGCTTAGCAATATCCCTGCTCCCCATACTGAATTTAGTAATCCACCCCCTCCAGTGAGAATACTGAATATGCCTCTAGATGCTGTCTCCTAAAGAGACAGGAATAAGATCACCTACTGTTGAGGCCAGTGGTATAAATCACTGGCCTTATCTCTCTGAATCAAGCCAAGTGAAATTACAGAATTTCACACTCTCCAGACTGAACTCTGACTTTAGTGACTCTATCACTGATGCCCCCTCCCCAAACTCATTTCTATTAGCATCAGTTATGGAAGTTATGCACCTTTTAAAATGGTTGGTTTAAAAGTATTAATATGAATGGTAGAGGCATTTAAATAGATATATTATTGACTATATACTAGATTCAGAATCACTTTGGGGAAAGGTGACACATTTCTATTTCTTTGATTGTGTTGAAAGGCATAGTGTTGGGATTGTTTGTCAGCATTACTTTTTCCTGACCTTCTGGACTACAATGTAGCTGAAGAATGGGATGAAGTTTATAACAAACCTCGTCACTTTCTGTCTGCAAATATCCTGGGAGATCTAACTCCTGTAATCTCATATACACTCAGGAATAGCAAGCCAAGAACCACTGGGTTCTACAAAAAGGAAGAAAGCTCATTTACAGCTTTAGTGTCTGACTTAGGAGTCTGTGAGATTCTAAGACATAATGAGTGTTCTGTACTTTAACCAATTTCCATAGGAAGGTTGAATTTCCACAGAAACTATCCAAGTACTTTACATGCTGGACAACAGCTAACATGCATGCCTTGTTATTGCATTCTTTTAGTGGTACTGAGATTCTTACATAGGGCCTCATAGACCCCAGACACCACTCTACCACTGAGCTACATTCTCAGCAGCCCCATTTTCTAAAACAACATTCTAAAAGTCTTCTTCAGGCAAATGTTTCGAACTATAGATTAACTGTCAAGTGGGAACCCATACAACATATGAATGCTATTTGTTAGAGGGAGAAAGTCTGTATAGTTACTGAAATTTTTCTGTATTGACTGGTTATAAACAATATTGTCTTCAAATAACATGTTCAAATTATGAATAGTGCAACTTAAATATGAAAGAAAACACAAATGGCTGGGATGAAGCTTCCACTGTGGGTTAAATGCTGTTCCAGTAAGTTCACAAAAAGTCTTTATTATTCTGTTATTAAAAGACAAACTCAAAGGCATGAACAAAACCAAATCTAGAAAACACTATGTAATCATTCTCTTTTGGAGCTCTTGAGTCCTGCTTTGTTGTACTGATTAGAGAAGTGGGTACCTACCCTGAACATGTCCAGTCCCTGGCTCCTCTACAACATGTGGGAAACTGGGATGCCCTACCCTGTAGGTAACGGGGCAACGAAGCAATGTGTGCTGGGTCATGACTGGTCCCTTCACAGAAAGAAACTGAAAAATTTCCACTAGATTATATTGATAATTGTGGCTAAATCAAGGGAAAAATTGGGCAAAATATAAACAATAAAGCTATATAGCATTCTTCCTAAGAGAAAGGCTGATAAACACCAGAGGAAACAGAGAGAATACCCTGCAGTGTAGATGAGGTAATAACTATCATCTGCTTCCCATATTAAAGACTGATTTTTATACTGATAACATGCTAACTGAGTCAGCACTCCACATTTTGTGATAATAGTCTGGTCTCAGAATTTGAATTTGATAATTACTCTGGATAATTAAGATTGGAAAAACAATGCACACACAGCAATACTTTGAAATTGTGTGTATTAAACGTGTTCTTATGTTTTGCTGTTTTCAAAATGATAAAACAGCACAAATATGTCATGAATGTGCCATGTCCATAGTATTATAGGCTTTGCTGCTGGGCCTGGAGCCTTCACTTTGCACCCCAGCCAGCTAGTTTTCATTGTGTTTAAATCACTGAGAAGAGAGATAAGGGAAGACAGGATTTATGATTGATACATGATAAATGGGTTTTTCTAAAGGCAAATGTAAGGTTCAAGATAAATCAGTTTCTTTCAATAATAAACAGACATTAGATGAAATAGAGGAATGGACCAGGATGCACAGTAGCAATGATGTCGTAACCCAGGAAGCTTTTATTTAAAGGCAGAATGGTCATCTGATTGGGAGGCAAGTAAACAGAGTACAGAAGCTAGCTCTGATGGGTAAGTTAGGGAAGTTGGTTTTTAAGGTCACCTCTCACTGTAATGTACTGTGGCAGTGTGGTGGATACCTTGTCAGACCATGTGTGATGCTGCATTCTGCAGATGCATGAGTCAACAGTGTTCTGATCACCTTGGCAACAAAGCTTAGTCACACTCACCTCAGCAACCTTCAGAAATTCCGACACCCGTGTCATTCTAGTTAGAAATCGTTTGTAAATTTCTAGAGCATCTTTACATTGTCCTTTCTTCATTTCAAAAAACTTTTCTAGAAGAGATCAGAGAGAAGCAATTTGAAAAGCATTGTTTTACTCTAAGCCTTTGTTGGGATGACTAACTAGAGCTTCAAATTTGAATCAAACACTGCCATGAAAACCTTTAAGGATTCGAGAAATGAAGGGGATTTGAGTAGTTAAGAGAGGCGCATGGTCTGAGATAATAATCTGTTCCATGTGAATCAAGTCAGTAGCTGAAGCAGAGTATCTGAACTATCTTAACAGACTAGACTCATGATATATAAGCCTCTGTATTTGTTTTTCAAAAATAGTTATTAGTTCTTCATATCATCTCAAGCCACAAGTCACGACAGTGGCCCGCAACACCCTCGTTCCTGTTTCCTTCCTCTCTGCCGCCCTTCCCCTGCCCTTGAACTCTGGGGACTGAATTGAGGGCTCTGCACGTGCTAGGCAAGGACGCCATCACTGTGTTACATCCCAGCTTGGGCTCCAATAATCAATAGATCATAAACCAGAAATGTATAGGTCTTCCAGGACTGAAGAATTCTTTGTTTTCTACTCATATAAGTTAATAGTTTTACTGGTCATAAATCATTTCTTTCAAAATTACAGTGTGTCTTTTAATTATAAAGTGGTGGACTCATCAAACCGTTTGGCTTACAAAACCCTTCATGACTTTCTAGTGTGTAATCTTTGTGTCTTCCTCAATCCTTAGCTTGACAGACAGAGCCAGAGATTACTTTGCTGTTCTCTTCTGAGTCCCATCTAGAATTCAGTCATTAGGAACTCTCTTATAATTATAATCTGACAATGTGTTTTTCCTACGTTTGTTTAAAAGAAAACCAGCATTTTCTTAGAGGTTTTGTGAGATGTTCAACAATTCGTTTAGACAATAATTACCAGCTACCATTGCAAATGGTGATGCAGAAGAGGGACGTGTATGACAGAGCTGTGGTAACTCTGCATTAGCACTGATGACCCAGCATCTGCTTTATGGATTCACTATTTTATATTTGCATATGGTTCAACACGGACTGCTTTATAACCTTTCACACGAGAATCTCTTTCACTCAGCATGTAATTTTACTAACTCAAAAGTATTTTTAATTTTCTTAAGAAAAGTTTGAAGATATATAATTACATAAAGAACTAATTACCCAGGGTAACTATTCATTACCTTCTGTCGACGGCCTCTGGTGATTTTACTTTTAACACAGACCTCCCCTGTAGGGCATTTAAGTCAAGCAAAAGGATCCACGAAACAAACGCATACTGTTTTCTACTTGCTAAGATTTGAGAGAGAAATGAGTCTTTTAAAAAATAGTCAACTGCAAAGCCGCCGACCTCCAGGAAGTAACCCCCACCCGCACTCCTGCAAGCCCTAATTAGACTCAGGGGGTCACAAAAGAGATGTGACAGCAGGATGAGGACTCGGAGGGAAGAAGAGAGGTTCAGTGGGGGTAGGAGGGGAAATATGATAAAATGCATTACACATATATCAAATTGTCAAAGGATAAATTAAAAATATTTTAAAAGGTCAAATCTGAAGACAGTTTTTTAATACATCCAGGCTGTTTTCTACTGATCATGTGGTTATAATGGAAGCAAATCTGTCATAGTGTAACAAATGGGAAATTAGGACATATTCTACTGCTTTCTGTCTTTTATTTACTCTTCACACAATATCTGAAGATCTAAATTACTTCTTTTTACTATAATATAACTTCTTTCTATCAGATCTTCAGAAATAACATGAGAAAACAACTCAAACTGAATAATCTCAATTTTCTCTTTGAACTAATACATTAAAATTTAAGCAATTTATTTGCTTCTGAATTTTTATATAGTTCATGGTAAGTCAGGATTCAGTAAGAAGGCATTCAATCATTCTGTTCTTAGGATATAATCTCACAATTGTTCCCTTGATGGTATAACAGTAATGTCATGGAAGAGCAGCATGCAGTATTTTCCTGCAATATACAAATCTGTGAGGCTTCCTGGGGTCAAATTTAGGGTCTAGATAAAGTAATGCTCTTGCAGAAGTAGACTTCTCTCTTTCCTTCCTACGAAAGATAACATGTTGATTTTCAGTGTTTGAAATGATCAGTCTGTAGCATTTGTGAAACTGTGGTGTGTTCTCTTTCACTTTAGCATTCATTTTCATAGAAAAGGACTCTCATTCCGGAGAGACAGATTTCCAGATGCACTCTCTCTATTACTAATGGCCCTTCGGCAGGAAGGAGGCCATCTTTTGTGGAAACCAGAGTTTCACTGTAACAACCAAACAGCTGTGAAGTTTGCAGCATCAAAATTGTTTCCATCTTTATACATAAAGTACAGCCCAGGAAGTTCTTTATTCAAACTACCCAACATTTTAATAAGGTTAGCTTTTGTAAATAAAAACATGTGTGCCTGAAAATGGTTGGGATCCTGTCTTACATGCCTACCTGTTGGAATCTAGACTATTATACTAACAAGGGCGGCTTTGACAGTGCTGATGGAGGCTAAACACCAGAATGTTGGAAAGAAAGAAAGAGTACTCGACCCACTTTCAAAAAGTCCTTAATATGAAAAAGTTCAGCTGTCCTGTAACTTTTCTCTCCCCATTTAGCCAGTAAGAGATCATTTTCAAATTAAAATAGCTTAAATAGTGATTACTATAAAAAGCTGCATTCTTGACACCATCTGTCTGTAAAATTGACACAAAGTAAAAGAGAACGGCAGCTCAGTAGCTGCTCAGGACAACAGTCAGGAAGAATCACAGGGCTGGACTTGTCTAATTGCTGAGTGGATGGTGGCACTAAATCCATCGCATTGAGGCAGATGTGGGAATAAGAGGAGGCAAGGGCCATGAGTATGAATCAGAGGTTTGCTTCAGACAGGCTACAGATTCCAGGAATATGAGCAACAAAGATAACCGCGGATGCAGGTTTGACAGACTAACGGCATATCAACAGAAATAAGATTAGACAGAGTTCAAGAGTTCAGTTTTAGAGATTTCTGCATTTTAGGTAAGAATGCAGCTATCTGTATTTAAGCATCAACAAATACTGAGACACGCAAAACTGAAGTTCACAAGAAGGGTCAGAATGGAAACAAGGAATCTGTGGCTTGTCTAGCGGAGATGATGGCTAGGAGTAACTTCAGCTTCAGCTTACATTTATGAGCAGTGAGGAAGAGCAGGCTAAGTCTGTACAAAACAACAGCAGAATCCGCTCTGTCTGCTTACTGATAACATCTCTCACCTGGAATGAAGGTCCATTTGTTTTGAGCTTGGTATTTAGGGCAGGAATCTGTCCCCACAGGTGGCAAGCCTTCCCAGTGCAATGTGCATGATGCTGGTAGCTGGTCCAGCCAGACTCAGCTCTGCACATTAGCCAGAGCTAGGAGGTCTGCCTGAGGCAGGAACTGTCTTTCTGCATCTTTCCATCACTGCTCACATCTACTGCTGTGACAGGCAGAAGCCCCGAATCTGAGATTACGCTGCCCAGCTTCCTGGATTGGGAGGGGGTTGTTAATGATTAAAGTAACAGCCACATGATTAACCTGGGATTATGGCTTCAAGTGTCCACCCTCCAGCTTCCTGAGGCTGTGGAGTCTGTGATAGCCCCAGTTTCTAACTTGTACACATACCTTGAACTGGTGGTTTTGGAGAAACAAGTTCTTCTATAATGCAAGGGCTTAATACTGAGGGTCACTTCAGGAGGCTGAGCCTAGAGAGTTCTTGGAGGCCTCTAATAATCTCACAAGCACATAACTTCCTCTATTAAATCCTTCTCTATTTAGAATATGTACAGCATTTCTGTTCCAAAGAATGTATTTGGTACTCAAAGAAAATGCAAGAAACAGCCTCGCAAATTATCACATAGGAAATATGAGATTAGATATGTAACCTGGGTGGATCTGAAGGTAATGATTATCTCTGCCTATAGAAAGCTGGGATTCTCACAGACCATGACAAATTTCCTATGCTTTTCTAGAAAGAAGATTATAAAACCATGGCTTAGCCTACTACAGTGGGAGCAAGGCCAACAGAACCACGGAAAAGTGGTGGCTCCTTCCACCACAAAGCTTAAGAAAAAAAAGAAAGTGCGATTTCACATTTTTGACTCAAGACAAAGTCAAACTGTAGCATTCTAAGACTGCCCAATAATCTTCTCATGGCCACAGGATGCCACAGCTGGAAATCAGACCGACTAGTCGCGAGACGCTTGCTCGCAGCATGGATGGGGAACTTCTATGCACAGTCTCGTTTTGTGTTCTCCTTTGTGAAAGTCTGGACACTGCTGCAGAAAGACAACTGGAAAGGGAACTCCAGGGGAGACAAAAACCCCTGCTTCCCTTGCGGGAGATCCCCTTCTGTCCGGACAGGCTGGTCCTCCCTACCTTAGAGGTCCTGTGTCACCAATGCTTCCCGGGAAATGAAAAATTTCCTCACCCACAGCAGTCCCTCTACCCTACATCCCGCCTCCCTGCCAGCTGCTTCAAGACCCAGAATGAGATTTAGAATCAAGGAATTCTAGCATGCCCCAGAGACTCAGAACAAAGTCTGAACTGGGGAGAAAAAATACTCATGCCAAAAAAAGAGCAAGATCTCATACATTTTTGTGGGCTGTACAATTGCCAGATAAAATACAAGATACCAAATTTAGCTATAGATACATAATAAATAAATTTTATTACGAGGTATCCTAAATATTGCATGACTTACTAATTCTAAAAAATTATTCATGTTTATTTGAAATATAAATCTAACTGGGTGCCCTGTACTTCTCCCCATGAACTCAGCAACCCTAGCTGCTAATAAATAGGATTGGACTAGCTCTAAAAGCTTTTGGGCAGGAAAGAAAGAACATGATATTATATTTGCATTATTATCAACAATCTATCAATTCAGGTGAACCTGCCACAGGCTGGGGATATCAGCCTGAGTGTGTGGGCCTGGCTCTAACACAGGGGTTTGCAAAATGTTCACTAGCCACAGGAATGCATCACCGAAGACCTTAATAAGAATACATATCGTCAGGCCTCCTGTTAGAGCTGTGGAATTAGGAACTCTGGACTGGGGTTCAGCAGCCTGAGTTCTAATGAGGAATCCATGTATTTTGAGGAAATTCTTTGAACATTGCTAAATGTACTTTATTGTAGTCTTTTTTATATTTTGTTTTGTTATGTTTTGTCTTTCAGACAGGGTCTCACTGTAGCCTGAAATGGCCTAGAACTCACTATGTAGACAGGCTGGCCTCAGTCTCATAGAGATCTGCCTGCCTCTGCCTCCCAAGGGCTGTAACTAAAGGCAGGTGCCCACACCCAGATTATCCTAGTCTTCTCTAAAGGAAGACTTGGAGGAACATATGCACAGCTGGGAAGGGGATACGCCTAGACATCACACACACACACACACAGAGAGAGAGAGAGAGAGAGAGAGAGAGAGAGAGAGAGAGAGAGAGAGAGAGAGAGAATGTAAACAAAGCCACAAACTCTATTTTAAGAGCATCTTGGGAAAAATTAATGGAAAATGTGGAGATTCTCCACATTCCTCCTGTCCTCATGAATAACTCCTCCATCGTCGAGAACGGCTGAGTACTGCCTTAGCTACAACAGACAAACCTAGGTCATCACACTATTACCACCCAAAGTCCACAGTCTGTGTTACCGCTGATTCTGGCAGGTTACTCTGACACAGTGGGGCACTGTCCCCTCCTCTGCTGTTCATGCCCTGCCCAGGAGTCACCACCAGCCTTTTTGACTGCTTCCCTGGTTTTCCAGAATGCTGTACAGGTGGAATCACAGGGGTGCAGCCCCCTGTACTGGCTTGTTGCTCTGACTTTCATCTTCTGATGTCTTAGAAGGTGGAGAGTCTTTTCAAATGATTATTTGACATCTGCATGTCTTTGTTGGAACGAGTTTTTTAAAGTCTTTAGACCACTTTTCAAATTGGGTTGTTCTCTAACAGTTGAGTTTTGAATTTTTTAAATGTGTTTTGCACAGTAGTCTTTTATCAGAAGCATTTTTGCAGATATGCTGTCCAAGACTGTGGCCTGTCTTCTATTATTTATTTATTTTTGTTTACTTCGGATCATTTCCTCCCTTCTTTTCTTTGTCCAAGGTAGAAGTGTAGGTGATTGATTTTAGAACTTTCTTTGGTCCCCAATATGCACATCCCATGTTGTAATCTTTCTTGTTTTCACTGTGCACAAATTTTTGTAAGTTGTGATTTCATTTTATTTTTATTTTATGTGTATGTGCCTGTGTGAGTTTACGTGTACTACATATGTGCAAAGAATCTGAGGAGATCCGAAGAGGGATTGGATCCTCCGGAATTGGAGTTACAGGTGATTGTGAGCCATTGTGGGGGTCTCATGTAAGGGCAGCGAGTGCTCTTAACCATTGGCCCATCTCTTTTGCCCTCCTGTGATTTCATTTTAATTTAGATTAAGATAATTCTGAATTACTCTTGAGATGTCTTCTGTAACTTGCACTATTTAAAATATGGTTATTTGGGTTTTTTTTTTTAGTTATTGATTTTAAATTAATTAGATTCAGACATTGCATTATTTTTGTCCTTTTAAAATTTATTATAATGTGTTTTATGGCTCAGATTGAAATCTGTCTTGGTGAGTGTTCAATGCAAGCTAGATAAGAATGTGTCTGATGTTACCGGGTGAGACTGTTTGTCTCACCTGCTACAACCACTCGAGAGTTGCTGCTGTTGTGATGGTTTCTGCCTGGTGCACCTGCTATCTGAGACAGAATGATGACGTCTCTCATGACAATCATGTGCTCTTCTCCCTCTACTTGAGGTTCCATCAGTTTCTATGTCATATAGTTTAAACTACATACTGTAGTTTAGCAGATCCCTTTATTGTTATAAAAGGCTAATCTTTATCTCTGTAACTTCCCTTGCTTTGATGTTTTCTTCAAGTGAAATCAATGTAGTGACTCCTGCTTTTCTTTGATTACTGCTATAATGGTATACTTTTTAATCCACTTACTTTTAATCTATGTCTTATTTATTATTTACTTATTTTAGCTGTATGAGTGCTTTGCGCACATGCATACAGCTGTGTCATCTGTGTGCAACACCTGTGGAAGGTAGGCGAGGGCACTGGATCCCCTGGAATCAGAGTTATAGCGTTAGCCACCATGTGCATGCTGGGAACTGAACCAGGGTCCTCTGCGGGAGCAGCCTCTTAACTGCTTAGCCATCTCTCCAGTTCCTCTATATATGTCTTTAGTCATAAAGTGGATTTTCTATAAACAGTAAATACCTTAACTTTGTTTCTTGGTTGATTTTGGCATGTTTAGAGCACTGGGTTTTGGGTGACCTGGACACAGTCAGTGTCTGTCGTATTTAGTATGCTTTCAACTTGTTTTTGTTCTTGTTCCTATTTTTCTATTTCATTCTTATTCTATCTTTTGCTTTGTTTTTAACAGAGTCTCACTATGTTATCTAGGCTGGCCTTGAACTCCTAGTCTCAACTGATATTCCTGTTTCAACCTCTGAAGTACCTGATGTATCAGAGTGCCTGGCCCTTCTATCAGTTGTTCTTGCTTGTTTTGATACAGGGTCTCCTTGTAGCCCCAGCTGGCCTGGAACTTACTCTGTAGACTAGGCTGGCCTCAAACTCATACAGATCTGCTTGCCTCGGCCTCCCGAGGGCTGGGATTAAAGGAATGTGCCACTATACCCAGCACTTCTGTCATTTTATTTGCATATTTTATATTATATTGTCTTACTTTCTGTCCTTTCTTAAAAAGCAGTGTCCCTAGAGTGTACAACGCGCACTTAAAATTAAAACAAGTCCACTTTCAAGTGGTGTCTACCACTTCATAACAGGTAATGTTTCTGTCAAAACAAAACTAGTCTAATTCCTCCCTGCCTTTCCTCATTCATTACACAAACACACACACACACACACACACACACACACACACACACACACACATCATATTGTATCACATCTGAGATAGGCACAAAATATATCTAATGATGCTATTATTATTTGAACTTACTGTTCTTTCTTAGATGAATTAAGAATAAGGAAAATAAACTTTTTTATTTTTACCTTCATTTGCTCTGCTTTGCTGATCTTCCTTTCTTTAAGTGGATCCAAGTTTCTGACCTATATTAGCTTCCATCTCTACAGAGACATTAATTTTTTTTGCAATGCAGGTCTAAAGGCAACTAATTCAAGTTTTGTTTGGGAAAATATTTACTTCTTTATTTTGGAAAGATGATTTATTCCTTTAACATTTGTTTTTAATTTGATTAATGAATCAGTCTGCAAGCATGTGTGTGCGCACATGTGCAGGCGGGTGGCCACAGAAGGCAGGAGAGGGCAGTGGATCTCTTGGAGCTGTAGCTATAGGCAGTCATGAGTGCCCATATTTGGGTACTGGGAGCCAAGCTCTGATCTTCGGCAAGAGCAGCCAGTGCTCTTAACCAGTGAGCCATCTCTCTAACCCCATTAAGGGTAATTTCATATAGTGTAGAATTTCATTTTCTGCCACGATCTTGTCTTTATATTTTATTTTATATAATTTAAAAATTACATACCCTTGGGGCTGGAGAGATGTCCAGTGGTTAAGGGCACTGGCTGCTCTTGCAGAAGACCCAGGTTTGATTCCCAGCACCCACATGGTGGCTATCAACTGTGCATAACTCCACTTCCAGGGGAGTCTGATGCTCTCTTCTGACTCTGCAGGCATTGCATGACATGGATGCACTTACAAACATGCAGGAATTACATTCACACACATGAAATAAAAATAAATAAAATGCATAAAAAAATCACAAACCCTGTAGTTTGGAGAGCATTTATCATAAGTAGTATTCTCCGAGCTTCTGGGATCTGTGTCTTGCTGTCATGTGTTAATTCGGGGACATATGTTCTTCACTAGTTTAGGGTTTAGGTGCATTTATCAGGATGAAAGCCTGTCATAAACTGAGGGTATCTACCGTTTTGCTGGTTTTTGTTTGGTTTGGTTTTGCCCTCTCTTCCTGCAGGAAGTACAAAGACACTTGGTTGAGCTCCTAGAGGCCAAACAAGTGTGCCCTCATTACAGCTCCTCTCCAGAGACTTCAACCCACACCGGTCCACAGTCTGTCTCCAGCAATGTGTCGGCTGCAGTTCAAGTTTTCCTACCTTACCCTGGTTCCAATGGCACTTTACACTTTTGAGTTTCTGTCCAATCAGCCAGGACTTACCATATTCACCTATTGATGTCTCCAACGGAAGGGGCAGAGTTCCCTGTGCCCAACCTCTTTTATAAATCCAAAAAGAGTTAATTTCTCCAGCTTGCTCAATACTTTACTTATTAAGATGACTGTAACTTCTAAATTCCTTACATGTAGAGATGGACATTAGAAGTTGGCTGTTCAGAAACACTGACTCTAAGATACTGATGCCCCTTAGGGCCCAAAATGTGACTAGATACTCTATCAGTATGAATGGAGGCTTTAGGTAAAGGAATTAGATCCAGTGGATGCACAGAATTACCTGTGAGTATTTCCTTTGTTTTCTGAAAAGAGACATACTTTAACACTAGAAAAACTACCACAGTGGCTTCCTGATCCCTATGAAGACAGATGGAGAGCAATTCTATCCCAACCCCAAGTGACCTGCATATTTGGTCTGTGCCAAAAAAAATGTTTTAGAGGTTAGAAGTGGTTACTCTAAACTTAATCAGGCAATGACTCCTACTTACAGAGATCCAGATATGTCCTCTTCACCAGGGGAAAATCAACACAGCTCCTGGCACCTGATAGGTGGTTACTGAGCTAGAAATTGCTTTTATCTCTACCCCAGTGAACAGAGACCATCAGAAGCAGTGTGCTGCCAGCTGGCAGGGAAGCCAGCATGCATTCATTGTCTTATTTTAAGGGCATCAACCTGTCTAGCTGCCATAATCTCTTATATGGTATCCCTCTGATAGCATCAGGATGATTGTACCCACTGGGCAAGAGCTTTAGAAAGCACAGACGCCTTGATAAGTGACATGGATGTCACCAGGTGAGAGACAGACTCCATGCAAATTCCTGTACATGCTATTTCAATAACCTTTCTGAGTGTTCAAAGGTCCCTGGGTAGTTTAGAGAAATCTACACCATGTCAAAAGCAATTTCACAGTTGAAACTCTTTGTAACTAAAACACAGCCCAAGTCTACTGGAGCTTCTTTGTTTTTGCAGGAAGCACACAGAATTGTGCACATGTGTACGGGTGGCTGTAAGGAGAGCAGGCGGCCAGATAACAGCAAGGCCTGGACAAGGGGGAGTTCCAGGGCGCCCCAAACTCAAGCCACCCGAGCCCTCAAGGAGGAGGCAACAGATTCAAATGTGAGCTCTCTCTGGCGTGCCTCAGCACAGGCCCTCGGTGCTCAACAGCAGAACCGAGTCTTCTTCAAACCATAGTGATGTCCTTTGGAGAAGTTCTTATTGGCTTACTTCTAAAGACTGAGATCCTGACCACAGGGCATCAAGTGATTCTCAGCCATAAAATGGGCACTATGTAATCCACTAAACTATAAAGTTGGACAAACTCAAGCATATTTTACTGGGAAATAAAAGGGATACATAATAGCTCAGTCAAACAGGTCATGAATCAATCAGCAGAAAGGTTACAAGGACAGAAGGCTCCTTTCCAGACCCCTGAGGCTCCCTTCTGCATAGTTGCTTCCCCACTTAGCCTTCAAGTCATATTTATGGCCTCTGGGGAGTTCTTATGATCTATGACCAGCCAAGAGGTGAACAAAAAAGTTCAAGTTTGGTACCAGCTGGAAGTGATACACTGAACAATACCTTCACTAAGGGGTAACCTTAATAAGAAAGAAATCATAGCAAGTCAAGCTTGAAGCCATATAGCTTTCTGCATTTCCACTTTTTTTTTTTTTTTTTTTTGAGACAGGGTCTTGCTATCTAGCCCTGACTGGTCTGGGACTCGCTATGTAGACCTGACTGGCCTCAAATTCACAGAGTAAACCTACCTTTGCTTCACAAGTGCTGGGATTAAAGGTGTGTACCATCATGCCAAGCCTTCTGATGTTAAAGGAAAGATGGCTAGACTTAAGGAAGATCACCAAATCATGGGCAGCAATGAACACTGCTGGGGTGGATGATCAGGGCTTGGCAAAACTGAAGGACTGGTGACTAGGAGGTATAGGGAAGAGGCAGTGGATGGACCTTTCAAAGTAGATAAATATCATGAGAATGTTTTCGTCCCAAGTACAAATCAAGGCCATCCACTGTCCATGAGCTTTCAGTAATGAGAGATAAAAGAATGCTGTAGGAATGGCAATAACACTAGAAATGGAGGCTGTGGACAGGCTTCCCGCCCGGCTGCTGCGCCCACCATCACTGCCGGTCCTCAGCGAGCGGGGCCTTTAGCAGGGAGAAGAGCAGCGATCTGCCTAACTGTAATAGACATTCACCTGGATACGGGTTTATCCTCTGGACCATGTTGCTCCATCATGACTAGCATCTCAGGAGTTACTTGGTACCATGCAATCTCCAATACTGCCTCCATTAAGGTACACACCTGACTGTGCAGAAGTGAGACAACAGATTCATCCCTGGAGACTCACGTGCCAGCTTTACCGTGTGACTCCAACAACATAACGCGCCCCTGCAGTGCAGCTTACCGAGCAAGTTGATGACTCCATCATTGTAGCAAGCAAAAAGTTTGATGAGGTCTTTGAAAAGAAGCATAAATGCAGCATTTATGACACCATTTGTTAGTTCATTTGGATGCACCTAGAAAAACAAGCATTGAGCTTTAGGGACACATCATCAAGCCAGTATTTTTCGCTAATCACATTAAAATGTCTCAAATGACAAGAAATTCACTCATGTTCTGCAAATGTTGGGTAAAACTAACAATTCCAAAGCTGGTTTGCCTATGCTTCTGCTTCAGTTAGTTACTCTGGAAGCCTTAGTAAGGAAAAGGATAGCAAAAACTAAGAGATAAAGAAAAAGAAAGGAAAAACACTAAGACAAGGTGTTCAACCAAGTTCTTACCATAACATCTGTCAAAGGTCAGTGTAGTGGCTTGCTGCTTCTCCTTACATTTCACAAGCGTCAGTGGTTCTGACTAGGGGCCAATTATGGGCTAAGGCATACAATCTTCACAAAGACTTTAAGCTAGTCATATTTGAGGAAAGTGTTTCAGGCAACTAACAAAATACAGAAAAGCTGACCATGAGAGTTCAGAATTTTCCTACATGTTAAAATACTGTATTTTCATGAGTCAGGTTCTCCTAACTGCTATTTTTAGGTAATTATATATTTACAGGCACCTGTGGATGTAACAAAGGGAGATCTCTCTAGCATTTACCTACTTTCTCCCAAAGATAGTATCTCTGAGAATCACACTGCTGGAACTATAGTTATCAACGTCACATCCAAGATACTGAATGACACAACCAGTCGATTGTATTCTGAGTCCCCTAGTTTACGTGGATTCATTTCTCTGTATTTAGCTCAATACAAGGACATTGCTTGTGTCCATTAATGTATCCGCACCACAGCCAAACACAGATTTGTCCTTAACTGACAAATAATACTGATATTGCCACAAAGGATTAATGTCATCTATGATAACACAAAACAATGATTTCTTTTGTGGATGATGTCACTTAAAAAGTTCATATTACATGACTTCTAACATTAGAGCCAGCTGTTTAGCTGCTTTGGGTATATCTTGTAGACCCTTCACCCTGTTATGTAACAACAGGGTGTTCAGAATAAAAGCTTCTCAAAATGAAGCTCTCATCTTTTTCTGTGACCTAAGGAAAGAGTTTGTAAACTGGCAAAACCTGGGAAACTTTTATTTACTTATTATCTGTTTATTTATTTTGGCTTTCTGAGACACAGTCTCCCTGTAGCCCCTGGTGTGAAATTCCCTAGGTAGACCAGGCTGGCCTTGGTCTCACAGAGATCCACCTGCCTCTGCTTCTTAAATGCTGGTATTAAAGGAATGGGCCACCATGCCTGATAAAATCTGGGAATCTAAATAATCTCTATAGACTGAATGAATTATCCATCTAATGCATTTACACAAAGGCACTCTAAAGCTGATCCTGAGGAAAGCTCTGACTGACCTGAAGCCCCTTCAGAGGAAAGATAAGGGAAAATTATGCAGGAACTGTTTTCTGCAGAGATACGTACATCAAACTCAAGCAGCGCATCAATCTGTCCCTGCAGGACTGGCATGCTCTTGAGGAGCTTCTCAGGAGCCATTGTCCTCATGACACCATCGGCCCTATGATATTACAAACAAGCAAAGATAAGACATCCCTGGAAATGCTGAAGTACATGAGCTCTGCCCTCTCTCCCACTTCTTTGTGAAGCTCACAGGATCACTATTGGGCATTAAGAGCTGTGGCTCTTTGCCCATTATAACAGGAATAGTGGTGGCAAAATTTCCCTTAAAAAGCCCATTTATTTATTTAGGAAGAGAAAGCATGGTTTGAGGGGCTACACACCCATAAGACTGGGAATACTGAATTTACATTATTAACCATCAGGTAAAGAAAAATGCACTGGAGATGTGCAGTGTGCCTAAAGGCAGACAACAGCTTAAGTAGCTGAAGAAGAGCTTAATTGATGTTGTAGGGTGCATCACAAGGGCCTTGCACCCACCTATAGGTCCCTTTGGGAGCCCCACACCCAGCCAAAGTCATGGAGTGTCAGTACTGCAATAGTTGAGGAAAATACCAGGGGATGAGGACAGGCTGACGACAGCAATGTTCGGGGTCTCTCCTACGCCATGGTGCGGAGACTACCCTGAAGCATCATGAAGCACCCATACCCTAGCGCAGAGGCTTCTAAGAAGGCTGTGGATCTACTCTCCAGGGACCACAATTTAGCCACGACTCACTGCTTAGCCATGTTAGAGTCAGAGGAAGGCATGTGAGCTAGAATCACCTCTAATGAGAAGAGAATAATGAGAACCCCTAATTTTATGAAGTATTCCCAGCCCCCAAGCTGATTTATTTAATCCTTAGTATGTGTTTATATATGCATGTGAGTGTGTGTGTCTGGTGAGTTCAGACGGGAGTGTTGGATGACCTGGAACTGGAGTTAATATGAGTGCTGAGAACCTAACTTACAACTCTGCTAGAGCAGTATGCACTTATAACCACTAAGCCATCTCTCCAGCCCTGAAACAAATTTATTTTGAATAGACAATTTTATATCTTTTACCACTGTGATGAAAAAAGAGTTCAGAGTTAAAGTTGGATCAGCTACTGCAAAAATAGAGCTACGTCCTTTCTGTATGATTCTTTTTTAAAAAAACTTACTTTTATTTTATGTGTATGAGTGTTTTGCCTACATGTATTTAAATACACCACATGTGTGCAATGCCCACAGAGTCCAGAAGAGGACATTGGATCCCCTGAAACTGGAGGTATGGATGGTTGTTAGCCACTATGTGAATGCTAGGAAACAAACCCTGGCTCTCTGCAAGAGCAGCCAGTGCTCCTAACTGCTGGGCCATCTCTCCAGCTCCTCTATATGATTCTTAAAACTAACATAGTAAATCTTGCCATTATCCTAAGTTAGGAGATGATAAAGGATCTGCACAACTTCTGGCTGAACACTTCTGACTAGATTCAAACATCTATTTGGAGGGAGGGAATAAATGGCAATTTTTTTTTCAATATATATTTTAATTGAAAATTTGTGATAAAAATTCATGTGTTTCTGCTTCAATGAGGTTTGCTTAATCAACAGATAGCATTAATAATAAAATTACAGTGTGCATGTTTCTCAGGAAAGTAGTGCCTCTCAACCTGATCTACAGCAGTTTCCTTTGAATTGAAACATGCCCTCTAGGAGGAAGGGAGAGGCTCAAAAGACTCAGGAGGTAAGCAAAAAGTCACAGGACTGGGAACGCAGAAACTTGGAAGGTTCTAGAAGTGCTCTCCAAGCTTTATAAACGACTGCTGAGGAAGGAGATCTGACCAGCCCAGCTCTGGAGGAGTGAGATTCTCCGACTGCTGAGCTGTTCACAAGCCGTGTGAAGGCTCCAGGGCTGCAGCTTCTGTGAGTTGTGGCGGGAGCTGGGGTGCCGGGGTGGGCTTTTCAGGGATGCAGCTTTGCTCCTGTAAGCTGCTCCCATCCACGGTCCAGCTCGTAAGTCCAATGACAACTCATTGACTCACCAAGTTTGGGCAAGTATTACTTTTGTCTGTCATGGGTTTCTATTCTGGGATGAGGAGAGAGAGAGAGAGAGAGAGAGAGAGAGAGAGAGAGAGAGAGAGAGTGTGTGTGTGTTTTCTCCCCAGAACAAGTCTGTCACACATCACTACACTCACCAATTCATTTTCACCACAATCAAAGCTCATAGGACTAGCTATTTTCACCTAAAACCAGTAGACATTTAAACAAATGTTGTCAATTTTTTTCCTTAAATTATTTAAAATAATTATATGTAAGAATTATGTTTAAGAATGTTGGTTTTAAAAAATTAAATTTTATATCATGTGCTTTCTGAGCAGCAGATCAGACTTCTATGCATGAACATACAAGTTTTGCCTACCTCCACCTACTGGGCTGTTTCTCAGGTGATCATGAGCCGGGCCTTCCATGATCAAATCAGCTGGCATAGAAGCTTAGTTAAAGTAAATCAAGTACAAGTTGAGCATTTATTCTGCTGACATGATATGAAAGAGAGAAACACAACCATACCCTTTCTTCACTCTGGCGAAGTCAAACGCCATCTGCCTGTAGGAGAAGGCCTTTTCATTCAGGTACCTACTATAGCGCCTTATGAAGGTGGACATATCATAACCTGTGGAGGCAGAGGAGACATAGGGAATGAACACAGTGCCTTCAACTGGACTTTGATCAGTAGGAATTATTTTTAGCTTCTCAATACAAACAGGGATTATTCTGATTGCCTCTAAAATGGAGTTCAGGAAATGTGTCACGGGCTTCATTTAAAATCCTAGATGCAGGCATACTAAAAGATCTTTTTGATGTGAACTACTTCGTGACTATTCAACATGGTGACTGCACTGTCCTGAACAGATACCTTTTCTGATTTCTCCTTGCATTTGCTTGGTGTTTCAAATAACAGCCATTTCATATGTGACACATGCTGTCATTGAATAATGGTCTATGTTTCTGAGTTGTGTGACTTATCTGTTTAAAAGTCAGCCAGCAAATATGATAAATAAATTGGAGATGGCAATTCAAATCCTTTTAATCTACAAAGGAAATTAAAGTGTGGAATCTTTTTTTAAATTCGATGGGAATCTTTAATTTCCTTACTGCTGGAACCTTCATCAATACGTTGTGTGCCCAGCATGCTCACGCTTCTCTTTTTTCTTTGTTTTTGGTTTGTTTGTTTTGAGACAGCCTCCCTGTAGTCCCAGCTAGTCTGGAATTCCCTATGTAGACCAGACTCCATCTCACAGAGATCAGCCTGCCTCTGCCTCCCGAATGTTGGGATTAAAGGCATGTGATACCACACACAACGCACTGTTCACTTTTTAATGTGAACATTTCAAGTGACAAAATTAAATTAACATATTTTATAAGCTCAACTATCCATAATTAAACCATTTTATCAATTTTTTATATTAGTTTCTTAATTATCCAACAAAACTATGTCTTTAGATGAGTGACACACATGCACACATGAAATTTACATATTCTCACCATGGGATCCACTTTTGTCCAAAAAGTTGCTGAGATTGAACAGTGTATTTCTAGAGGCCAAATACTGAATAAATCTCTGTAAAACAAAAATTAGAATTAAACTGTATTGCATATCATACCTGAACAATTTCTGATGCTAAAAGGGAGCTTAAAAATTTTATTTATAATTTTTGTGTATGAGGGTATCGCCTGCATGTAGGTAAGTGCAACTGTGTTGCACATGCTCGTGGAGTGCAGAAGAGGGAGCTGGGTCCCCTGGAACTAGAGTTATGGACAGTTGTTAGCTGTCATGTTGGTGCTGGGATTTGAATCCAGGTCTTCTGCAAGAACAGACAGTGCTCCTAACCACTGAGTCATCTCTTCAGTCTGAGAATTTATTTATTTATTTTTTACAAAACTTTATTGTGATCTCTCTTACATAGTTATAAAACATCCTATTCTGCTAACTCTAAGGAAAAAATTATTATAAAAATGCAGATAACTATTAATTGAATTATAATCAAGTTTTATGACCCATTACTTCTATTTATGCTTGAAATGATGCAAATTTAATAGGCTCCAGTAGGCATTCTATACAAAAGAAATAATTTGATTTTATCAATATATTTCTAAATTAAATATTTCAGTAAGATGGCTCAGTGCTTAAGAGCACTGGCTACTCTTGCAGAGGACTCAGGTTTTGTTCCCAACACCCACATGGCAGCTAACAACTGTCAGTAACTCCAATTCCAGGATATCTGATGCCCTCTCCTGACCTCCAGAGGCACTGCACACATGTGGTACGCTTACATGCAAGCAGACAAAGCACTCATGCACATAAAATTAAAAAATAAAGAAGTAAATTTCAGTAAAGCATTCTTCATTCAAAGGCACAAAGGAGTATTTCTTGTGGGAAAATACTTCTATTGTTCTTTTCTCCTGACATCCTTCCTCACTAATACATTTGTATAGTACATACATTTTGGGTGCTGTTAATATTTAATGCTTCAATATCTCCAAGACAAGACCCAACTTGAGATTTAATTTGTAAAAGACGGATAAATCAAAGGTTGAAATTATGCCCAGACAATTTTGAACTACAGGTTTCCTTTTTTTCTCTCTAGTGAAAATCCCAGGGTCTTATATTACCTTCACATTCTTCGACCCCCTCCACTACCATAAAACTGAAGAAAATTTGTGTATTTGGTTACCTCATTTCCATGCACCATGAGATGATGTGTTGTCACTAAAGCTTTAAATACAACCACCCAGCTGCTATTTGTCGCCCTCTCAAAGAGAGTGTCAGCCATCTGAGGAATATTAACATTGGTCTCATTGGTAGCCTGGATCAAATCTATGAAAATAGAAGACAACCGTTAACTTTTAACATGAAGCTCACCTCCAACTTTACACACTTAAAGGTCAGGACTAAAGCATATCTTCAGAATTATTGAGTCAACTGACAAGAGTCAAATGAAAATAATTAAACTGTAGCATTCTTACACACTGACGCATTAATAGGTTTTTACCCAGTATATGTTCTTAATCTTGAGCTTATTTTTTTAAGCCCAGTTCTCATCTGTGTCCTTATGTGAGTCTTTTACTGTTTGCTGGTACTGATGGCATTTTTTAAATTACAAACTCCAGGAGAGCTAAGCCTCAGGTTAATCTTCTTTGTTACCACTCTAAGCACAATGTCTCAAACATAGACGCTAATCCTTTATACCACTTGCAGGAAATAACACAAATGAATTCTTGAAACACAGTGCCTAAGAGCATACTTCATTTGGACTTTAATTTGGAACATGCTAATAAATATATTGTCATATGAGAAGCAGACCCAAATTGTAAAAGAGCAAAGAATCTTGCTATACTAATCTGAGCTCTCACAGAACATTGTGCACAGCATTCAATTATGATCGGGCCTGAGATAGTGAATGAGAACAGCTTTGTAATAACTTTCACTATCCACATCTTCATATTAATTCGATTCAGCCACTATAAGAGAGGCTTTGCCCCTGGGCATGTGCGTTCTCTCTCTCTCTCTCCTCCCGTGTCTCTTTCTCCTTCATGGTCTGTTTTGAAGTGAACAGCCTTTACCACATGTTCATACCACCATGAACTGAGCTGTCCCACCTGCTTTCTCTCTAATGATGATTGGAATTCTGAGCCAAAATAAATCTTGTCTCCCTTAAGTTGTTCCTATAGGTATTTTGTCAGTGACATAAAATTAATAACTGCTAATCTTTTTAAGACGGTCTTACTTTGTTGCCCAGGCCAGCTTCTTACCTTTGGTCTCAGGGTATCCTCTTGCCCCAGCCTCCCAGTAGCTAGGACTATAGGTGTGCACCACTGTGTATGGTGATTACACACATCTTTCCACTATTCTATGTCAGGGGCTGGCACATGACAGCTAACTGGGAAAATTTGGCCTGCTTCCTGTCTCTGTGAAGCTTTGTTGGATTACAGCCTAGTTTATCTACCTAGGTGTCATCTGAAGCTGCTTTCACCCTACAGTGACAGAGTTGAATACTTATGACATTCAATTCAATTCAGTGCTCCACAAAGCCTAAAGCATTTAATGTACAAAAATCTATATAGACAACATTTGTTAACTATGTTTTATGTCATTAAATGGGAAGTATGTATGAAGTGTTTGTCTTGTGGAGCAAAGACCAGTGACTTTCTCAAGGAAAAGCAGTTTTATAACTGAACTGCTTTTTCCTGAACAATTCCCAATTACTGTCTCAAAAATAAGAAAATGGGGCTGGCAAGATGGTTCAATGGATAAAGATACTTGTTGCCAAGCCTGATAATCTGAATCTAATCCCTGATGCCTACATGATGGAATAGAAGACTATCGTTTGACCTTCACAAGTGCCTCATGTACGCATGACCATACATACACTCACCCACATGAATGAAAAAATGTAACTTAAAAATTGAAAAATAAAAAGAAAAACAGAAAGTGAGCTTGTGACTTCTCAGAGAAATGAAAGTACTGATCGCAAGAATAAAAATGATCTTTCATATGCAAATTAGAATTTTAAAACACTGCTTGCTGTATATTTCAAATAAAATGACATACCCCAGCATGTTTAACATGATACATACGTTATCAGTCTTCTCTTAGGCAAGACACAAAACATATTTGTGCAAATAGAAAACAAGGGGCTGGGGAGATTAGTCAGTGTGTCGGGTGCTTCCTTGTGTGAGCATGAGGACCTGAGTTCCGCTCCCAGGAGCTGTGTAAAGGCCAGGTGCCTATGATGGCAGCACTATGAGGCAGACACAGGCAGATCCATGGAGTTCATCAGCCAGCTAGCCAGATAAGTCAATCAGTGAGCTCCAGGTTCAGGGAGAGACCTTTTCTCAAAATGAGTGAGGAAAACACCGATGTTGTCCTCGGACCTCCACGTATGGGGGGAGGGAGGGAGAGAACAGAAAACACCATGGTTCTCAGTAATTCTCTGAACTTGGAAAATTCCTCCTTAATAATGTTGTGTTATCATGCTAATAGCTTTGTTGTTACTCAAATAAAAATTTTTAAATTTTCCTAGGTTTGATATGTAATAGAGTAAATGCCTTATTGTGAGTTCCTCAATAATTTAGAAGTTTAAAGGAATCCTGAGACTAGCTCATGAGTCGCAAATTTTCCATTCCTAGAAAGGAAGCTGCTGGACTGTGAACTCTGGTGCCAACTAGTGTTAAGATGCCTTTCTGTTGTGGACAGAGCAGTGCACACCCACTAGACTCCCTCGTGTGTGCTCCTGCAGCTTTTCCTTATCCAGCACTGTTCCTATTTAATGAGTTTCAAAAACTTAAGCAAAATAAGATATAACTATAAATACAAAGAAAATTTTCTTTAAAAAATTTTAAATTTATTATTTATTTTATGTTTATTAAATAGTTTGCCTGCATGTATGTAAGTGCACCCATGTCATACAATACCTGTGGAGGTCAGAAGAGGGTGTCAGATCCCCTGGAACTGGAGTTATGGATGGTTGTTAGCTGCCATGTGGGTCTTCTGCAAGAGCAGCTAGTGCTCTTAACCAGTGAGCCATCTTTTCAGCCCCCAGAAAAAAATTTCATGAAGACTAAGTGTTCTATATGTGCCATATTGGAAAGCTTTAATTGGGGTTGAGCTTAGAAAAATACAACTGATATTTTTTGTTAATTTGAAAACAGCTTTACTAGTATACAGTTGAACATGTTTAAAGTATACTATTTGAGAAGTTTTAACCGATACAGATCCGTGAAACCATCAGCCAATCAAAACACTGCACACACCCATCACTTCTGGTGGGACCCACATGTTCTCTTCATTTCTATTTTTATTCCTCCCCCTCTCTTCTCCCCTGAGTCCCTCAGGAACCTCCGGCCTGTTTCGGGTCAATATAAACAAGCTTGCATTTTAGAAATTTCATATAAAGAGATTCAAACCATTTCCTTGGGGGAGGGTCTAGGTTCTTTCAGTTAGAATGGTTACTTGGGGATTCATCCATGTCGCTGCAGGCATCGACAGTCCCTGCCTTTTCACCACCATATCAAGACCCTTTACTTTCTTGCCTTTAAAAACTCATTTACCAGTGTTTGGCTGCTGCACATGAAGCTGCTATGAGCACTTACATATAATTATGTGTATATTTCATTTCTCTTGGGTAATTGCTTGGTGTGGACTGACTGAACTATGCTTTTGATATTTAGCATTAGGACACTGTGCCTAGAAGGCTCCTGTCCATGCTAGATTCCCACTGGTGAGCATTTGCCGGACATCCTTTCCAAAGCTGAAAATGGGCTTTTTATGCTTTTTTTTTGTTGCCATTTTAACAAGTATGCTGTTTCTCATGGTGATTTCTGTTTGCATTTCCATAATACCTGATTTTATTTACCATTCTTCAGCTTTTTAGTTGCCTCAGGCAGGAGGGTGAGTTCACATCCTCACTTCTCTTCACTCCATCTCACCACAAAATATCAACTTCTTGTTTTAGTAGTTTTAAACAACTGAAAATTTGTCACAGAAAATTTATTTGAGGTAAGATAATTCCTCAAAAAAGAATGAAATAAATGGACATAAGTGGAAAAATAACTTTAACTCTTTGGAGTTGTAAATAATTACTCCCTCAAATAATGAGACAGCAACAAACCGGAGTGCCTCACATTCGTGGACACCACCGCTTTTCCCAGGACTCTGGGACGCTGACAGCCACCCGCACAATACGCATGGTGTGCCAGGACAGGACCCTGTTTTCTCTTGGTTGGCCCACTCTTTAATCTCTTCTCTGGATCATCTCCAGCACAAGTAGATCTATTTGTGGAAAATTAACTGCCCAAGAGTCCTCTTCTGATCACAGCCTCCCTGGGGCCTCCTGCTGTCCCCTGGATTAAGCACACCTGAAGTATAAATCTTACACCTGTACTTACACCGTAAGGCCCTTACTTATACTTGGACCTTAAATATAAGGTTTCAATCTTATACTTTACCTTGTCCTCAAGGCCTTTCATTAGATGGCTCAGCTACCTTCCTAATCTTCTCTATGCCAAACATTGTGTTCCAACAAAATTGCTCTGAAACTGTTTCATGCTGTTCTCCTTGCCTAGTACATCTCGGCCATCATTCTCCTGAGAGCTCATCTAGGATCAGTCTCAAGTAGTCTACCCCATGGAGTCCTGACATTGCCCTCAGAGGGAGGAGAGGTTTTGACCTTGCATTCCATGGAATGTAAAGTGCAGGACATTAGACTTGGGGCCAGAGCTCTGTTTACAGTCTGCCTTTGCTACTTACAGACAAGTTAATTTGATCATCACATGGCTCTGGTTCTGCACCTGCCCTTGGGGGCAATAGTAACTGCTTACAGCACAGACATCTTGTCATTTGTTCTGCTCATTACCTTATACACTTCTAGTGCTGTCTTTATTACACAGAATTATAATTTTTATTTTAATATGTCTCTCTTCCATGAGAACTCAAGGTCCAACAGGAAGGAATGAGATTCTATCTGAATTATTAGATCCTTGGTACCGAACATAGGTCATGATATATAAAACACAATAATCTGAGATGGCTATTACTAACTTATCTATCTCAGTCACTCAGGGAGCTGAGGAAGGAAGACCGCCAGTCCGGAGTGAGCCAGGGTTACAGGGCAAGACTCAAATACTACCACTACTAGTAATTATTAGTTTCATACAAAATTTAATTATAGGTATCAGAGGCCAATTTCTTTCACTAGCTCTTACTGGATAAAGCTGAATTAAATTAAGACGGGATGAGTTACTTTTCTATTTCACTATTGTATGTAGCTCAATCAACCTAAATCCTACTCAATTAAAAAATTTCAAGGGACCAGTGAGATGGCCTCATTGAGTAAGAACACAGCCTGAAGACCCGGGTTTGATCCCGAGTTCACACGGTGGAGGGAGAGAAGCGGATCGGGAAAGACTGTCCTCTTATCTCCACATGTGAGCAGACACATATGCCTCTGGACAGCAGACAAGCACACACAGACACACATGCACACACATATCACACGGATAAAAAAAAACCCTAAATGTATTTGACTTTGTCAAACCCCACAAGGAAAGGTCATTCTTTTATAAAACAATTGTTTATAAAACAAGATTTCACAAAAAGAAAACAAGAAGCTACATACCAAAATTCAACAATAGATGAATTACCAAACTTCAATCATTCCATCACCTAACAGGTTTCAGGATATATACTCAAAATTCATATGCTGAAATTCTAACCACTAATGTGATAGTATCTGGAGATGGCCCTTAAAGGTGCTTAGGCTATAAGTGTGAATGAGGTGGATCCTCTTGGAATGAATTAGTATCCTTGTTGAAGAGACTCAAGAGAGCACTTTCTGGATACATGAGGGCACAGCACAAATCAGCAAGTACGGCATCTGGAAGAGACACCCGGAGCCTCCAGTCTCCAGGCTCAGAAACGCACTTCTGTTCTTTACAAGCCACCAGTATGTTCTGGGAGCCCTTCCTCCCTCCATCCTTGTCTGCTAGATAACAACATCATACAGCTAAAACCCACAAATACCAGTAAGCAGAAATAAATCTGTCCAATTTGGATAATCAAAAAAAAAATCTGATACAGAAGTTTCCCTTCTTGGGTTCAACATAAGTGATAGACATTGATATGGCCTTGTCAACATCTAGTTCCTTCCTTCCTCTAAACCCAAAGAATCCCATCCCTGCCCTGCCTGTCATGAAGGCCAAACTGACTGCTTGGCACCATGTTGGTTAGAACTGAGTGTGGTGATTTCCTTAAATCACTTGAAATAAATATTTTCCTTTGTAATAAAGAGGTGTATGATAGACAGAATAGAAAGTATTTTCTGTTCCATTTGAAAATCTCTAAGGAGCTGGAGAGATGGCTTGGTGGCTGCTCTTGCAGAGGACATGGTTTCAATTCCCAGCACCCACATGGTGGCTAATGACCATCCATAACTCCAGCCCCACAGAACCAGACGCCTTCTTTTGACCTCCGCCTACATTGCGCACATGTGTGGCACTTACATACATGCAGGCAAAACACTCATACACATAAAATAAAAATAAATAAAAATTTAAATCTCTCTCTAAGTTCAATTATCTGTATCTGCTCTTCAGTGTGTGTTCCTGTAAATGCATGTGGCTATCATACCATCTCAGGATAGGACAGACTGCCAATAATGTGATGGTGGCAGAGAGGAGGCCAAAACCACTGGGTCTACATGACACCTCTGAGCTCTGACCAACTCTAGAGTGTCATCTATGGCCATACCACCCTGACCAGGGCCAGTATGCCTACAATGCAACCCCTCCAAATAATGTGTCAGTTTCATTAGTTTGAGTATTCATATGCTGAAACTCTAACCCCTGCTGAGATTGTATCTGGAGATGGGGCCCTTAAAGGTGGTAACAGATAAATGCATGTTAACCGATACAAGGCAAACACAAATCACAGCAAAGCAAAAGGAATGAGGCCCACAACCTGGGCAGCATCTTGGAGCTCTAATGCTCTATGGTTATCTCCCTGCTCCTTACAATGCCAGAGCAGCTTTTTCAGTGTCTGACAGCCTGGCATTGGCTGCATTTTGCCTTGAAGTTTACCCTCTGGTGAGTCATGGCAGGAACTGAGACTGGGCACAACTAACAGGATCTTGCTTTAGGAAGAAGAAAGGAATGATCATTTCTCTTGTAGAAAGAAGACATACAAATGTGGAATAACTTTATAAAATATGAATTTTGAGCACAGAAGTTCTGAGGTTGCATGGAAAAGGCCAGCGTATGAGAGAAACTTGAGGAAGGTAGGTGGACCTTGGATCCTCTTCTGAAAAGCAGACAGTGGGGAAGAGGGACTGGGACAATGGGGCCCAAGCTAAGGATGGGCTGCTGGGGTTGTCCTTCAATGGTAAAGGGCTCCAGTGGGAGCCAGCATGAAGGAGAGGACCACAGAAGATGTGGAGGACAGCAGAGGAAGGAGAGGACAGGAGAGGAGGAGAAGATGGGGAGGACCGCAGAGGAGGATGGGGAGGATGGCAGAGGACAAGGAAGACGGAGGATGGTGTAGCAAGAACAAGAAGAGCAACAGAAGCTGCAGGACAGGGACGAACAGGGCAAGGAACAGGAAAGGAGGAGCTTTGAGCTACAGAGATAGGACGACAGTTCTCACTTAATTGATTCAGTAGAACTGTAACTAGTTAAATTTATTTCTATTCTTACATTGCTACAGATGATTTTTAATGTAACCTCATGTCTAAAACTTTAGGTACTTTCATTTCATACACACACACACACACACACACACACACACACTTTAACCTTCTGTACTTTATTATAAAATTTGCACTACAAAAATGTCCCTTTACGTTATTTGTTCTCTGCTGGGATACTGGCAGATTCAGATGTAATATGTTATTGGGTTAGGGTTTGGAAGAAGCTTAACTCCTTCTGTTATTTGGGAACCATGATCCTGAGCATGGTTCCCACTCTGGGTTTGCATTTCTTTATTACACAGTAAAGAAAATTGTAGAATTCTTCTGGCATCTGTTTTATTAAACTGGGAAAGGCAAGTGAAGAATCTAGAACAGAACCTGATAAACTACAAGGAATATGGTCTGTGTGTCTGTCTGATATACAATTTCAGTTTGGTTCACCCTTTGGTTGCCTATTTAAAAAAGCACTTGGCAAACTTTTAAATTAATTCAATTACTTAACTACTTACAAATACTCATTGATTGCCTATTATGTACCAAGTACTGTTTTATCAGCCTGGCATGGGGTAGTAAACACAGAAGATCAGAAGATACTGCTGTCTGGTCTCCCATTGTACAGTAACAGAGAACACAGCAAACTGAATGTGTATCAGGGAGAGAGGGTGGGGGTAGGGAGGGAGGGAGAGAGAGAGAGAGAGAGAGAGAGAGAGAGAGAGAGAGAGACTCTCCAATGACGTGACATCCAAAGAGATCTAGACGCAATAAGAAGGGCAGCCATCTTGGACATCTTGGGAAGGAATGTTCCAGGCAAAGGAAACAGCGGGTGCAGAGGCCCTGTGGCCCAGGTGAGCTGATGAACTCAAAACTAAACGAGTAAGCCCCTGTGGGCAGAGAAGGTGCCTGGAGAGAGGGGACTGCCCATGCTCCCGGCACGCGGAAGATCTGACACTGGTGCTGTTTGGAGAAGCTGCCCTGGGGTTGACCAGGGCAATGATGTGACCCGCCTACATCCTGAAGAATTTCTACAAGAACTCTGTGGTCCATAGGAAGGCTGAGTGGACACAATGGCGCTTTAGAGACGGCTGAGAGAAGATGGCCATGCTCAGTGTGGCAGTAGGACAGAAGCAGGAAAACAGAAGGCAAGATGCAGGCATTTCCTAGGCTGAGCCAAGAGCATCAGCTGGTGGACTGACTGCAGTGCGGGAAGAGGCACAAGATCCAGAACGTCCTCAGAATGTCAAGATTGCAGCACCCGAGTAACTGGACGAACTGCCTCTGGTGGGCTCTCTGGAGAAAAAGGAAGAGAAGCAATGTGTGTGCTCTCACTTAGTTCTTGTTTCTCCATGGCCTCACTACCAGCCTCGGGAAGTGGTGCCATGCCCTGTGCCTTGCTGGAGCCACATCCAAAGGCATATCTACTGCCAACAGAGCACACAGAGGAAAGGCCTCCGAGCAGTGGCTATTGAAGAATCAGCAACAATATCCTGAAATACAAGCACAGGCCATGGCGCAGGCATTGGGGACTTCTCAAAATTAACATGATGAGTTACCAACCTAGTGCCGTAGGGGAGACGGGAGTCATGCAGCCTCCTGAACACAGCTCCCACATACAGGGCTTCAAGGAGCCAAAATATGTAACCAACCGTCTGCAATACTGAAAACCAGAACTACACACTATATCCATGAGAGAGAGAGAGAGAGAGAGAGAGAGAATGCACATGCACACATAACTTCCTAATGTCAAAACCGGTCAATACCCAGGGTTGTAGAAAATTAAGTGGAAAACTGGAATTATATATATATATATATATATATATATATGTGTGTGTGTGTGTGTGTGTGTGTGTGTGTGTGTAGAAACATACATATGTATATGTATCTTGGATTTATTTATTTTCATTTTATGTGTATGACTGTTACGCCTGCATGTGTGTAAGTACACCCATGTCGTGCAGTGCCAGGGCGTACAGAAGAGGGCATGGAATCCTCTGGAACTGGAGATATGGATGTTTGTTAGCTGTCATGAACCCAGGTCTTCTGCAAGAAAAGCCAGTGCTCTTAGCCGTTGAGCCATCTCTTCACTCTATATATTTTTTTAACTTATTTTTATTCTATGTGTACGAGGGTATTGCTTGCATGTATGTAAGTGCACCCATGTTGTGCAATGCCAGAGGTCAAAGAAAGCTTTGGATCCCCTGGAACTGGAGTTCTGCACAACTGTTAGCCACCATGTGGGTACTGGGAATTGAACCCTGGTCCTCTGCAAGAGCAGTCAAGAGCTCTTAACTGCTGAGCATCTCTCCAGCCCATATAACTTTTTTTTGAGACAGGGTCTCTTACTATTAGCTCTTGCTGGCCTAGACCAAACTGGTTCGAACTCACAGAGATCCTGCCTCTGCCTCTTGAGGGCTCAGATTAAAGGCTTGTGCCACTATGCCCAGCCCAAGGAAGTTTATATTTCTGCCCTTTAGGATTTGAACATAGCCCCATCTTTCTGTTTCTATGGATGTTAAGCAAGGCACTGGGTTTCTTCACTCTGGAGTATCCATCTGTGAGGTGGAGCCAATCATCTGGGTCCACTGGTCACAAATTATACTGTTTTTCTGTCTCCTCTTCTGTTTCCTCACACATCATCATGGGATTTTCAAAAGAACTCCATGATTTAAGATAATAATATAGGCAGAACTTCTATAGACCGGTGAAAAAGCAGAGAGCACTGGAGAGGAAGGAGCAGGCCATGTGAACGGAGGACCTTGGTGCTCCAGTCTAGAGTCTCAGGCCATTCTACAGCTGGCAGAAGGGCTGGAAGGATAGCTGCTGCTAGTGTGGTTGCCAGGGAGATTCTAGAAGACACTGCAGCTTGGGTTTCTGTATTTCAGTCACTGCCACGTAATGATCACTTACCCCTGTCGAGTCATCAAGTGTATCGGGTAAGTGAACACAAGTCCAATGTACATGACAGCCATGTGATTTTGTGTCTTTGTCATGGAAACTTGGGAGAAATAAAACCTTTTTAATTAAAAAAAAACTGTCCTTAAATGCTCCTCAAAACAGTACTTTAGGGACCTCTGGAAAAGACTTTACCACGATGGTAACGTTTCCACGCCTTGACTTTGAGCGGTCTGTGTGCTCTCGGCGCTCCGTGCTCTAACCACAGCTCAGCACGTCCTACTCTGTCCTCCCAGAAAAGCCAGTTCTTCCCCAGCTCACCCGCCTCAGTTCCTTCTGCTCAGTCCGTCCTCACAGCACACTCAGGCCATGAGCAAAGGCAGAGCTGTATATTACATACACGGGATTCAGACAGCGGATACCAGCTGTGAGTTCTCAGTTCCAGTCAGGATTCCTACCCACATATGTGAAATTTACGCTTCCTAAAAATAAACAGTAGTCAGAAACGGCAACTGCTGCTGCAAGAATCTGGGATCCTTCAATCTCAGGACGGCTCCTGGTTCAGGACTAGGAATTGCCCAGCCCTCCACTCCTTCCCCTCCCCTGGTGTGCTCCTGTGGCATTTGCGGGACCTCCCCTCTGGGCTTGCTCGTGGACCCGCTGCTTCCACACTTCAGAGCCATCTCCTTCCTTTCCAGGGCAACACATGCTTAAAAGAACTCAAGTTTGTTTTCTTTCTGAAATACCTGGGGATATGACCTTACTTCCTAGTACACCTTTATCCTTCACTTAAAGATTTCAGTAGGAGAAAGGACAAAAATACATTTAAGTATCTCCTCTGTATCTGTCTTATTTCCTGGGAAAATGCAAAACAGAAGGAAAATCTAGAAGAGAATTTTATATCTCTTTAGGAACACTGAAGAGAACTTGCTGGGCTTGGTGGCACAAGCTTGTAGTCTCTGCTACATAAGAGGATGAGGCAGGAGGATTGCAAGTTCAAGGCCAGCTGGGAATTCAGTGAGACCCTATGTCAATGGAAAGCAGTGAAGGGGCTGGGGAATGTCATGGTGCTGTTGGCAGTTGGAGCAGATCCAGACTCGGTAAGAACTTGGCTAGAACACACAAGCCCTTAGGTCAGCCCCTGGTTCTGACAAGACAGATAAAAGAAAAAGAGAAATGTTTTAGAGAAGACCACGAACAGATAAATAACGGGGCGGGGGCGGGTAGCAATACTGGGCATCAGTTCAGAGATCACATACAGCGTCAGCAGAAGCACACCCAGTAGCCAGTCCACAAGACCCCTCCACAGGCTCTGCGCAGCTGAGAGCCCATACCTGCCAACTTCCACACTCGCTGTCCGACAGGTCGAAAAAGAAAACAAGTTCCTAGTTCCACTACAGTTTGAGAAGTTAGAAAAGGTCCTCCTGATACTTCTAAAGGAACACTGAATTTCAACCTGAAGATGCTATAACAATGATGAGTTTCTTTAGTAATTGGGTCCTAAGCTTCAGTGTATTTCAGGTACAATTATGATTGATCCAGACTCAGGTGAGATGCCTAAAAAACTCAAACCCTAATGAGAGCATCACCGTAGACAGTCTCCATCATGGCACTGTTGGCAGTTGGAGCAGACCCAGAACCCAGACTCCTAACGCACTGCTTCTGTCTAGCCAGTCCACTTCTGTAACCACTACACTGCTGTTACTCATGAGACTGAGTCAGAGGAGGACCAGTCACCCCAGCAGCATATGCCACCTGCCTCATGTGCCCAAGCCACAAGGAGACTAAGAAAGAAACAAATGAGGAAGCAGCTCAGATTGTCAGGGAGCAAACAAAAGCTCAAAGGGACTGTCTAGAATATCAAGTGGTAGAGGAAAAGGAGAACCAAAAACATTTACAGAAAATCCAAGAGAAAACTCCTGGCCTTGGAGTTGGGAGATGCTACAGTGCCTGCAGGTTGGGGCCCTGGAGTCCCCAGCCCTTGGACTACATGCACTTCCCCGTAGGTGCAGGCCCAGCTGTCACCCCTCTAGATTACCTCCACAGGGATTCTGATGGTACTGACTCTTCAGCCCATTTTTTGTGTCCTGTTGAGACACTGTAGACCCAGGTCTCTGGAGTGTGCCAGCCTGGAGCAGCTTCCAGAAGCCTCCCCAGAAGGACTTGTTCCTCATGGGGCTTTCTCTTATATTTGAGATGCCACCTGCCAAACTGGAGTCCTTTAAAAACCAAGTCATTTTGACAATGTCTATATAAAGCTCTTATCATAGATATCTCCTCTGAGAGAGAGTCA
Organism: Eospalax fontanierii; assembly: GCA_035773235.1. Taxonomy (NCBI): domain Eukaryota; kingdom Metazoa; phylum Chordata; class Mammalia; order Rodentia; family Spalacidae; genus Eospalax; species Eospalax fontanierii. The sequence goes on along the minus strand of CM069539.1, from coordinate 64,680,890 downwards.
AGCTGATGTGGTACGAAAAATGAAAGCAGCACCATTCAATCCCTCCCAGCATGATCAACCTGAATTCGCTGTCACAAGGAAGGAAGAACATGAAGTCAGTCTTCATGCTGGAGCAGGGTATCTCAAGCCTCCCCGATCCCTCTCCCAGCCTGCTAAGGATGACTGGCTCTGCGGCTTCTTTCCAGCTCAGCCACTTGTCCTCCCATTTGGTGTAAACTTTTCTCAGAAAGATGCTTGTGCCAAGCAGTGTCTAAGGGGTGAACTCCTCCATCTCCTCTGCCACTCACTGCTGGGGGAGCAGAAAAACCAGTAAAGGTTTCTTTCTAAGAGCCTAGAAGACAAGTACTATAGCTGCAGCAAATGCCTCCAAGTATTTCTCTCTTAAAATCTCATTGATGATGCCAAATATTTCCTTTCCACATCAGTCAGAGGTCTTCAGATATACCACTGTAACTCAGGACCACTGCTTCGGAGGTAATTCTTTGATCCTACAGGTAGCAATGTGTCCTAAAATACCATGCGAGGGTCAATGACCATGCCTCTAGATGCTTTGACTGTTTTGTTAAGACTATAAACATATTTTAAAAAGCTCATTTGAGAAAAAAAAAAGAACACTGCTGTAGGGAAACGTGATTTCTTAGATTTAACAAGCTTCAATATTTATAAGTGGCCATGAACAATTTAATGAAATATATTTAAGCAACCTTCTGGGTCACACATTTATGTCAAAGAGAAAATCTTTCTCAATAAAGTCTAAATATTTATGATTAAAAGGGTTTTTATTACAGCTCCATACCTCCATTCACACAGTCTGTGCCTAAATCCTTATCCTCATTAATAATCAGACAGACAGCTTAAAACATACAATATAGAAGGAGCAAGTAATGTTTTAAAATCTTCAACTTTCTTCCTGGAATTTTCCCTCTGATTCAATAAATTCTGATCTTTATATTTTGAGTTCCCTTGTTTCAATTAGTAAGAAAAATCTGGCATAGTTACATTCTACCCCAACTCTGGTGGGCAAACTCTCCTTTATCACAGTCCATGTCGAAGTGCCCCTACCACACTCAGCAGGCAAACAGCTTCAGAAGGATGCTTTAGTGATCCAATCTTAACTCTTCTTGGCTATGCTCACTGTCAAGAATTAGGATCTGTAACTTTGTGAGTACTTTCTTCAATTCTCTTGTGCTAGCCTTGAATAGATTTCTTAGTCTTGGTTGAACTGACAACTGAATTAGGTAACTCTTGGCGGCAGGAACTAGCCTGAACTCTGTTGGATGTTTGGTGGTATCTCTGATGTCTATCACTGGTGCAGATAACATCTGCCTACCTCCAGCTGAGATAATGAAAACCATCTCCAGACATGTCTACAGCCCCTCCTCTGAGAGCTGCTTCTGTAGAGTGAGGAGATCTCAGGGTCTGAAGCTGGGGTTGAGTAGGACCCTAGGAGGCTAGCTGGTGACAAACAGCTCATCTACTCTAGCTGTGGGCAAATACTGTAGAGTAACTATCTACAAGAACTGCATACATTTATAATCAATGAGACTAGTCTCCAGCTTTCCAAAGGGCTGTGAGTAAATAAGTTTACAAATGCACATAGGACCAGGAACATGAAATCCCACAGCTGCCAGTCAAAATGATTTCATACAATTCACGCTAGTAACTTCCTTCTGTTGTAACTGAAGGTTCCCACAGACTCCCATTAAAAGATGCCAACTTGTCTGTCCCCTTTCCCACCGGGAGTTCCCTCACTGTAAGGCTTACATTTTCATCTCTGCTAAAAAACTGCTCCTGAGGAGGTTTCTCACCTACCCAGGTCTTGTGGCACAATACAAGATGTGCTTTGAAAAGAGAGAGGTCTACTTCCTATGTTTCCATTTAGTTCAATCCTTGAATTTATTTAGATTGCAAGCTACAACAAATGATGGGTCTTTGCATATATAAAAACTCTCAGAAGGTTCATCTACAGTTTAGCATATGACAAAGCCTACTGACCAATTCAAAAACACAAAGGAAGAAAGAAGCTCTGAGCAGCCTTTGCTGATCCAACCGTTAAGGGCAAAGAAAGGGAGAGAGATTAGAAGGTGTCTACTGATCGGTAATCAACTGCACAAAGATGACCAGTTCTGGCTAATCAACCCCTCTCCACGAGCTCTAAAAGGGGCACAAAATCCTATACCCAAAATCAACTGTGATGAAATGTAAGTTTGAGACTTTGTGGGGAGAGGGCTTCTATTATCCAGGAACAGAAGCAGGAACAAGAGCATGCAGCAGAATATTTCGGAATTTTAAGGTAAGGAAGACAAGCTCCCTTGACTTCTCCTTCTGCCCTCTGACCTCTTTATTTTCCTCAACCTTGAAGAAAGAAGAGGCTTCGCCTCCTTTCTCAGGACATTCTGGCCTCTCAGTCCCTTGGCTCCTTCTGGCTACTCTATCTTACTAGTACATTATTTTCATATCCTTTATTCTTTTAAAATACGCCCCCCCTCTTCTAAACATGTTTAAAATAACCCATTAGGAAGGAAAAGAAAAATAAAATCCCAGACTTGACCCTGTATCATATCGCAGCATCCCTAATGTTTTCTCTCTTATCTCTTCACAGGACCCTTTGTAGCCCACTCAGTCAGCCTCAGGGGCCTCCACAACACAGCAACCACTTCCACTGAACTGACTCCACCCTAGAGTCCTCAGGGTCCTTTAGCCTTCCAAAGGCAACAGAAGCACCCAGTTTCTACCTGACCCAATATTATATGCACTGGACAATCCTGACCCCATCCTCCTATGATCACAGACTGGAGCAGCTAATATCACCACTACCCCAAACAATCTACAGAATCACTGGAGCCCATATCAAAATACCAGTGACATCATTTTCCACAGCACTGGAAAAAAATATTAAAATTCATTTAGAAGCACAAAAGATCCCTCCCCCTACACACACATACACTAAAGACAAAGCAATTAAAAGCAAAAATAATGAAGTTGGAAGTATCACAATATCTGATTTTAAGACATGCGACAGAGCCCTGGTCATCAAAAGAGTATGGCATAGAAACAGATACATAAATCAAATGAACAAAATTAAGATTCCAGAAACAAATCTATATATCTACTGATTCTCAATGAGAGTGTCAAAAATATACATTGGAGAGAGAACAGCACCTTCAACAAATGGTGCTGGGGAAATGGGATCTCCACACAGAGAAGACTGAAAGTGGACTGCTTGCTCTCTCACCTGTACAAAATCCAAGTCAACATGGAGCAAAGTTCTAAATGTAAAACCTGAAACTTTGAAGCCACTAAAAGGGAACGTGGGGAAAACATTTTCAGACATTGGCTCAGGACGTGATTGTCTAGCCAGGACCTCAGATGCACAAGGAACAAAAGCAGAAACTGATAAATGAGACCACAGTAAAAGAAACAATCAACAGCTGAAGAGCTCGCCTACAGAGTAGGAGAAAATGCTTGCACTTTATTTGATGGAGGGTTAATACCTAAACAACAAAACAAGTAATTCCTTTACAAATGAGGCAATGATCTGAAGAGCTAGCTCTCAAAAGGAAAAATACAGCAGCTTGGTGTCATTAACCATCAGGAAATGTGGTTTAAAATCACGTGGAGATACCTCCTTACCCCAGTCAGAATGGCTTTATTTACAACAAAAACGAGGGGCTACAGAGACGGCTCAGCAGTTAAGAGCACTGGTTGTTCTTGCAGAAGAACCAGATTCAAATCCCAACGCCCATATGGTGGTTAAGAACCATCTGTACCTCCATTTCCAGGGGACCCAACACCCTCTTCTGACCTCTGTGGGCATTGCCTGACATGGGTGCACTTATATACATGCATGCAATACATTCATGCACATAAAATAAAATATTAGAAAAAAAACAAAAAATAGAAAATGTCGACCTAGTTTTTAAAAGTGTTTCCTGGATGTGGAAGAACCATGTTTTTATACCCCTGTTATGACCTCTGCCTTTCCTTGTCGTCTCCATGCCTGGTCCTTCTTTTCCTCCAATCCCTTAAACCCTGAGTATCTCTAAGATGACATCCTCAGTCACCTTTTATGATCAAGATTCTTATGTGTGTGGGCACACCTGTGTGCATGCACGCACATGTGAATGCAGATGAAAATGGTGTACTTGTGGAGGCCAGAGATTGACAGTGGGTTATTGCTTCACCTTATTTTGAGGCAGGGTCTCTCACTGAACCTGGAGCTCACTGATTGGCTAGACAGTCTTGCCAGCAAGCAAGCCCCAGGGATTCTCCATTCTTTACCTCAACAGTAATGCTACCACAGACATCCTCCAATGTGCCTTGATTTTTCTGTGGGTGCTGGAGACCCAAGCTCAGAACCTTGGCCTTGCACAGCAAGCACTTTACCAACCGAGCCATCCCCTCAGCCTCAGGATTCTTAGTAAGATATCCCTCCATTTCTACAAGACCTAGAAAACCTAAATGCCTTCCAGAACCAGGAAGACAAACGGGGAATTATTACCTATTGTTCAAACTTTCTTCTCTTAGTTCACAGAGGTCTCAGCTTTCTGTGTATGAAAATGCCTCTGCTTTCTAGCTCAGTGTCATCCACTGGTCCTTCCCTCTTCTGGCGTTCTCTTCTTCCATCTCTCCCTCCCTTCACCTCTCCCCTTTTTTGTTTCTCTCTTTTTTTGACAGTCTCTATCTGCTCCAGGTGGGCCTGGAACTCACCACAGAGCCTAGGCTGGCCTTGATTTTAGAATCCTCTTGCATCTGCTCGGGGATTATGTGTGTGCCATTATACCAGGAGACTTTTCTTTCCTCTTCTCCATGTTCACTCACATCATACAGATCTCATCTCCTACATGTCTCTGAAACCAATTCCATACCTTAATCTTACTATCTTCTACTTGAATCACAATCACAATTGTCTACTCTCTCTTTTTTTCCCTTTCCTTTACTCAGCTTTTAAAAGTGTCATTCTATATAGAAATATGTCCATGTCATCCTACTGCAGAAGCGAATAGGTTCACATGACCCAGTTCTTAATTTCTCAAAGCATTAAAGAAGTTGTTATACATAACAAATTAACTTTTCTTTTCCATGTGTGAACTGATGATTGGCTATACACAATCATCCCGTGCGTTGTAAAATTGTCCCTCAGTGGTCCAGGGGAAGGTTAGGAAAGGCTGAGGCAGGTCTTCTGTCACCCAGCTTCTATCCCTCTCTGCCGCTACGCCCACAGTCCACCTCCAAACAGGACGCCATGTCCTTTACACTGTGCACACACATATGCTTGCTCCCCTTTGCCACCCCTCTCTTCCTTCCACCTGTTTGTGCAGAGGGGTCTAGCAATTGCAGGTGCTAGAGTGGCACTTGCTTTGTGAGCTTCCTTAGATCTTGCCCGACACAGGGCACTCTGGACCACGCTTAATGCTCATCTCACACTGTCTAGCACTTATCTGCATATCTGTGCACTTTATCTTACAGAATGAGAGCTCTCCCTCAACAGCAAGATTGCTGATATAGACTGACTACAGAATAAACAATCTTTAGAAAGGACCATAATAAATGTCCCTTTTCTTCTGAGGGAACCTAAAACAGTTATTCCGACTTTTGAAGCTTGAGTCATTATGTTTTAAAAATCCCAAGCAATTTAATTTCACATTCACACTACTCACAACTATAAAAAAGCCTAGCTCTACTACCCCACCCAATGACTTCTCTTTTTCGGAGGAACAGTCGGACAGAGAAAATCGCTAGTTATTCTGAAAGAAGTTACACCAAGATCTGAGCCTTTCCTAGAAGGTAATGGACATGTGGCAGAAAGGAGAACATGTGACACTGAAGAGCTTGATCAAGTCTCTTGAAAGTTCCATGACACTTTGTTGCTTTATGCTCCAGTGAGAAAAAGAAGCGAAGCTCGTCCCTTGGTGTTTACACCAGGCAGGACCTACCAGTACATGTCACAGGGCCACCTTTCGTGCTTCAGGAAGAGTCATTGTAAAGACAATGGCTGTCCTGCTGTATCCTCAGAACACAACTGTCGTAGGAAAACCACTCTACGCCTTCCACAAACGCAGTGTGCCCCAAACGGATCAGGGGTCCAGGTCTCTTTCCGTGCTGGAATGCTGCTTCTGGAATGGGAGCGCTGGGCACAATGCTATGTGCTACTGACACAGGGGAGAGAAGTGAGGAAACCATAAATGCCGATTCTCCCTATCAGAAAGCATCCATTCCACTGCTGTTACAAAGAATGAAAGGAAGGCCTGACGCAAACAGGACTCAGCCCCCATTTCAGCAGGTTTACACTACTGCACGCTACATAAGTTCTTAATCCAGTGGGACAGGACCAGACTTGGGGACTCTGTGATTCTTTCTCCTTTTCATTTATGACTCCACACTTTGGAACTTCATGTCTTCAACTCTAGTCATACTTTCTAGTTTCCCCACAGTCTCCCGACCCTCAGTGCTTGCTTCTGGCTGCTGAGGAAGTCCCATCAAGTGGATTTCCACCCCTCTTTATCCTCTCTGCACGCAACAAGATGAGGTGCCCAAGATCTCTGGACACTAATGTGTCACTCTTGCACTAAATATTTCAATGGCCGATCACTTCCGAGTCAAATGCGGTTCCCTTTATCTCACAGTCAAGGTTCCGCTCGAGGGAGCCAGCATCTTTGCCTGCCTCTCATTGTCCCTTTAGCCCTTCCTGCCTCTAATGCGTTGCTCAGTTTACTCACCACTCGTAATGCTTACCAACTCTCCTACTCCTGGACTGGAAGCCTGGCAAGCTGCCGGCATAGCTGGTTCACTACAAACTCCAAGCATCTGCTCCGCTCCTGCAGGGTAGATACTCTTGAGATGTTTCTTGTGAACCTGGAATGCACTCAGTTGCCCAAGTAAGTCCTCCTTCCCATCCCACAGTCAACACTGAGTCTTTCTTATGTTGTTCATTGAGTCTTCTTGAACTTGCAAAGCAGGAGGAACAGGTGAGGTCTCTCAGGCATAAGTTTGCTACTTAGTTATGTTCTAATTTGATGTGATCAAGCACTCTTCTGAATACTCTGGTCACAATCACATGATTTACACAATTCATTGTTTACTTTTAGAAGTTTCTATTCATAGACATATTTAACAACCAACAAAGGGTGAAGTGTAATGGGCTTTATTGGAGTCTGAACGTTAAAGAGATTTGTTTTCAAAGAACCAACAGCTTTCCATTTTAAACTGTGGCTGGTAGGTCTTTGGTGACTAGTTTAAATAATAAATTAGTGTTCAATTTAGGTCCAGGACATTTTGCATGGCTACAGTCTCTTTTTATTTTGCCTGGTGTTTGAAATCATCAGTTTCAGAATACAGTCAATGACAGCTTCTTACATATCTCTCAGGCAAGTGGCATTCACTTGGATTCAGGGATTGTTTCAACAGGAGACACCAAATTCACCAACTCTGATTTCAGTTAGCAGAGCATAAACAAACTTTTCTTTGTTTCTAGTTACCATGAAAGCACAATGAAGAAAGAGATGGACATCAACTTTAAAGAGTTTATTCAAAAATCCATAAATAAATAGAAGCATTCTAAGCAATGTGTTAACTGAACAGTGTTGTTGAAAAGGCGTGGAAGTCTGAGGCTAGAGAGATGGTTCAGTAGTTAGGAGCACTGACTGCTCGCAGAGGATTTGAGTTTGAATCCCACCACCATATGATGGCCAACAACTATGCATTAACTTCAGTTCCAGGGGATCTGATGCCCTCTTCTGACCTCCGTGGGCATTGTACAACATGGATGCATACATGCAAGCAATACACTCATATACATAAAATAAAAATAATAAAATATTTTAATAAAAGAAGAAAAATTATGGAAGTCCACTCAGCCATTTTTAGTGTCTTCCTCAAGAATAAGTGATGTTCATTAGGTCTGGGCCCTTGGGGGGTAATTTTCATATGAAAATATAGTCCCTTAGTAAAAAGTTGATTTAAAAAAATGGATTTAGAGGACAGTATCATCGCAGGCCTCAACATGATGGACCTGACTGCAGAGAGCCAGGCATACTGCACCTCCTGTGACCTTTCTGTGAACTCTGTGGCTTGCTGAGTTGGTCCTGGGGTTTAGTAAGTCTTGTTAATGTGGTGGAGCGAGAGAGTTAGGGGGATTGTGGTAAAATATCCCCCATTTCAAATGAACAGATGCTCATGAGTAAGTTGCTCTTGAGTAATATCATGACAATGAAAAACATTGTTTTAAGAAAAAGATGCAGCAAATTATTGCATATTTTATCCTAAATGGACCGTCTGTGCATGATAAAGCACACCTGAAATTCAGCTGAAATGTGTCTGTGCTGGAAATCCCAAGCCATAGTATTACCACAGTGCACTTGTGAACTTACAGTATTTAACACTGTGAGGAATATTAGGGTTTTCTCTACATCTTTTCTTTTATTCTTCTACATATTTTCTTTTTCTCCCTTATCATCGTAAGTTCATCCCAGGAGTAGACTGCCATATTAACCCACGCAGATCATTGGGGAATGGCTGGTGCAGAAGGAGAGCCCTGTCCAACTGTTCAGGACAGTCAGAGGCCAGTGTGCTGGAAAATGTTTCTAACCTCATGAATTTTGACTCCATTGTGGGTTAACCTCAAAGTATTAAGCAGCATTGGCCTGTCTTTATGCTTTGTATGGGCCCCCAACTCCTGGATCAGAATGTTTTTCATAATTTTTTATTAATTTATTTTTCTTTTTTGTGTATGAGTGTTTTGCCTGCATATAAGTGTGCCATATGTGTGCAATGCCCTCAAGGCCAGAAGAGGGCAATGGGTCCACTAAAACTGGCATTACAGATGACTGTTAGCCATCATGTGGGTTCTGGGAACAAACCTGGGTCTTCTGCAAGAGTAGTCAGTGCTCTTAACCACTGACCCATCTCTCCAGCCTCCAAAATGTCCTTCAAATCTAGCCTCTCCATTTGTTCGTGGGCCTTGCTGGGATGCATCACTGCTTGGCTTCTCCTAGAACTTATGTGTCTAATTCCCCTTTACTCTAATGTAGCAAGGTCTACAAATCTAGCTATATTCCGATGAATAAATCTGATAATGGAACTCTCCTGTTTAAACCTCTGTGTTGGCTTCTCACTGTTTCATAAAGTAACGATGAAACTGGCCTCTGGGAAGATTTCTTCACAGCCTCAGGCTCTTCTCTTTTCTTTTTACCATGCATTAAATATACCAGGTCCAGTCTTACTTTCTTGTTCAGCAAACTTCTATTTGTTCTTTAACACCCAGTCAAACATTGCACTCTGGCAAGTCTTTCTTGACTCCCATCAGCCCATTTTGGCGCTTCCTTCCTCATAATACATCAGTCACACCTTCACACACTACCTCATGAGTAACGTATTACTTCCCACGTGTTGATATGTGTGTTCTATGTGGCTCTCAACAGGTGCTGCTATGTCTTGTTTTCCAGCAACAGAGGACTCTGTGCGGATTGGGCGTCTGAAGCAGTTCAGTGCGGCAGAGGCAATGTGCATATCTGCACGTGTGAACTTTTATTGTCAATGTGACCCCATCAAGGATCACAGTGGAGTTTAGACAACCTCCCATCTCTCCTGCAACAAGAGACAAAAACATTTAGGATCACCAGAAGAAAGGGCAGCTGGTGGGAGGCCCAGACAGCCTGCCAGCTCCATGGTTAGTCAAACTTTTCTTCCTAGTTGCGTACTGAGTCCTCATAACAGGAGACTGTGTAGGACAGCTCTCAGCCTTATAATACCTTAGAACAAAAACTTCTAATTTGGGCTGGAGAGATGACTCAGTGGTTATGAGCACTGGCTGCTCTCGCAGAGGCCTGGGGTTTGATTCCCAGCACCCACATGGCAGCTAACCACTGTCTATATCTCCATTCCCAGGGCATTCGACTCCCTTTTCTGACCTCCGTTGCATTGCACTCAGGGGTGCACTTATGCACACATAGGCAAAACACACACACACACACACACATATAATTTAAAAGTAAATATTTATTTAACTTTATGTTTTGCTTTTTTGAAACAGGGTCTTGTTATGTAGTCCTGATTGACCTGAAACTTGTTATGGCTTACCTCAAACTCACAAAGATCCACCTGCCTCTGCCTCCCAAGTGCCAGAATTAAAGGCATGTCCCAGTATGCCTGGCAAATAAATAAATGTTTTTAAATTTTTTCTAATTTTGAGGTCTGGAGAGATGGCTCTGCTGTTAAGAGCACTATCTAATCTGGGTTTGATTCCCAGCATTAACCATGGCTAACAACCATTCATAACTCCAGTTTCGGGGAATCTGGTGCCTTCTTCTAACCTCCTCAGGCTTTGCATGACACAGGTGTAGTTACACACATGCAGATAATATACTCAGTCACATCAAATAAAAATAATAAATAAAATAAAAAAATTCTAATTTTGATCCCCTACCAAATTGTAGAACCATAAAGATTTAAGAAAACCAAGACGAGTAAAATAGATTATGGTTTCCAAAAAAAATTTGTTAAATATTGATATATTTTTCTCATATTAGGAATGGTAACAAAAAATAGATTATTTGGAAAAAAATTAAAGCCCTAAAAATGGAAACTTCAAAATAATTTCCGAGGTAAGTATTTCTGAAAGCTTAGTGAAAACGCTCCAGGTATGCCATTGCTGCCTTCACTCCGCAATCTCAGCGCAGTGATGAGAGGGGAGGACACTGGGGAAGAGAGCGAGGCCACACAGCAGAAGCAACGCGCCGAGTGACCCCCGCCTCACTGCTCAGACGCCCACACTGTCGCTTCTGCGTCTGAGATGCTCCCCGCTTCTCTTCCGTCCCTCTCGCTTTCTTTCTTGTCTGTCTCGCTCATTCTAACTTCGTGTTTGGCTCTCCACCTGTCTTACCTACGCAGTTCCCTGTAACTGACGTGATAGTCTCCTTTGACCCCCATTCAGTTTCTCATCACTCATTTTATTTTCATTTTGTATTTTACATAATTTTATTGACCTCGACTTCTTCCTTTCCCACCCTCTCTCTAACAATCAGTTAAAATATCTTTGCAATTATTTTTAATATAAAATGCTCTCAAGTAAGTTCCTTATACATAAATAAGTATAAAAGGGAAAAATAACAAACTCAAGAATTTCTTATTGATTACAGCCACGAAAGCAATAACTTGAGTATTTGACATTATTTTCAAGGAGTACTTCCTAATACTATTGCAATGAGTCAATCTCCACTAGGAATGATGAATGTTGTGATTCAAAACACTGTGACACATTTCTGAAGCACCTTTCCATTAGCACAACTAGGAGAGATTTGTGCTCTTTGTTTCTTTAACTCGAAAGAGGCCAGAATGGAAGGGTGTCTTCAGACCTTGAAAACAGTCAGGAAGCAGTGGTTGGAAGGAGGTTTGTAGGTCTAAGAGAACACCATACAGCACAGTGACACATTTATATTAAAATACTTGATTCTACTTGAGCAGTAGATCCATCAACAAGTGCTTGGTTTTGATGGTTATAACATACGCTACCTCCCAGAAAAAAAGAAGAGGGCCCACATTAAATCCCCAAGTACCTTTACAGGAGCAAGTTTTGACATCTGTAGAGGGCTGGGGATGGAGAGAGAACTCTCTGCTTCCAACAGGCAACTTCTACATGTCTGTGTCACGCCCTTCAATTTGACCCTTTCTGCTATATGCGTATAAGGAAAAATGAGATACACAGGCTGACAGAGGTAAATACTAAATTGTTATGGGAAAGGTATTAATATTTCTAAGAACTTTCATGTAACATAAAAAATCATTTACGATATATGGTGCCATTAAAAATAAGATAACCAAAATTTGAGATGTTCATATATTTATGTGTGTGTGAGTGTGTGTGTGTGTGTGTGAATAAAATGAGTCAGATTACAATGGAGAGATGGCTAATACTCAATTTTTTATGCATTTTCAGCTCTAATACTCTGTTACTGATAATTCTCGGGCTTTTATTGGGCTTTTTAAGATTAAAAGTTTAACTAAAAACTAATAGTCTTAAGTCCAGGCAGATGTTTGCTTTGCCTTTTCCACACTTTTAAATGAGGCTGGCTAAGTGTAGCAATTTTAAGAAATAAATTAAAAATCACAACTATAGAGGGTGTAGAGACGGCTCAGAATTAAGAGAACTTACTGCTCTTGTAGAGGACCTAAGTTTTGCTCAGAGCACCCACATCTAACAGTTTACAACCACCTGTAACTCCAGCCCCAGGGGATCGGATGCCCTCTTCTGGCCTCTGAGGGCACCCATATATGTGTGCACAGATCAATACAGATACACAAATACATATAGTTAAAAATAAAACAAATCTTTAAAAAAATCATTAAAAATATTTAAAAACAAAATAGCCTACAATTAAGATCTACTCAAAATGTTGACATTCCCACAGCTATGCTGTACCTGGTCAATTATCTTATCACACTTAAACATTTTTAACCATAACTACACCTGTTGGCTGATTGCTGGCTCTAAGCATTAAATTCTTAAATGTAAAATTTTAGATAATGTAACCATCCACTAACAGCTTTCTGAAGCATCCTGGATCCGAACAATGACATTAGCATCCTTAACATTATTTAGCAGCTGAGTTTTTTAAAATATACTTTCTACTCACATTTGATTACCTTTCCATTAGTACTAAAAACTGTCAGGAGCAATAAACATAAGTACTCTATATTTACACATAGCATAAACATCAAGACTCACTATAACTACTGATCATTTTTTATTATTCTTCACCATCACGTCAGCTTTCCTCAAATATTTTGCAAATCTTTCTCAACAGCAGTGCTTAATTCAGAACAGTGTATTTAGTATCCCTGTTTCATTCATAACTTTATCACCTGACAACAGTATAAATTGCTAACACTGAAGAATGCAGTCCTGATAATGTCACTTCATGGTCTACCTTTTCTGTTTCAGTGTGTCTTAAACACTTTAGTGTGCAATCCAGATAATTTTCCTTTCTTTTTAGAATATATCTTATTTATTATTTTTATTTTATGTGTTTGAGTGTATTGCCTGCATGTGCATAAATGCACCCATGTTGTGCAATGCCCATGAAGGACAGAAGAGGGAGCTGGATCCTGGACAGTTTTTAGTCACCATGTGAGTGCTGGGAATCTAACCCAGGTCCTCTGCAAGAGAAGTCAGTGCTCTTAACCACTGGGCTATCTCTCCAGCCACCCCCTCCCCACCTTTTCTAAAGACAGACTTTATTTATATTTAATGTGTGCATATAACTGCATCACTTGCTTGCTTAGAGGCCAAAAGAGGACATCAGATTCCCTGAAGCTAGACTTAAAAATGGGTGTTAGCACGTGGGTGCTGGGAAGAAAAAGCAGGTCTTCTGTAAGAGCAGTAAGTTCTCTTAACCACTGAGCCATCTCTCTAGCCCCATCACGATTTTTCTTAAAGATTCAACCACTCGTTTTTTTTTTGGGGGGGGGTTCTTTTTGAGACAGGGTCTCCCAATAGTTCCAGCTGGCTTGGAACTCACTATGTAGATCAGGCTGGCCTTGAATGCACAGACATCTCTGCCTGTCCCTATCTCCCGAGTGCTGGGATTGAAAGTGTGCAGCACTACGCCTGGCCTTGAACCAATCACACTTTTATTAAAAGACTATTTGAAGTTTAAAACAATATCTAAAAAAGGAAGGTCTAAACCCATGCCACCAAGTCTTTGTAACTTATACTAATAAAAGTAAATCATGATACATGTTCCAATCATTCATGATTGATTTTAGGAGGTGATTTAAATTAAGCATGTTATATTTATATCATAATAATTAGTGTTCACTTATGTCAGTGGACAAAAAATATAAACTACAGTGGAGGTTTAATTGCTCTATTTTCTTTTCCTAGGAATAAACTATTGTTTCACAAGCAGATGCCAAAGAAAAGCCCAGAGCAGCTGATCCTGGGCTGTCCTTGCAATTTAAGCATGCAGGGTCTCAGAAATATCCAAGAAGATAACTGTTTGGGCCTAGAAAGCTTTTTCCTCTGATAAAAATAATTTGTAGAGTAACTTAGGTTGAAGTTTGCTGTTGTTTTCAAAAAATATTTTTTAGTTGTTACCATAACCCCATGATCATTAGAAAAGAGAAGACTGAGGCCCAAAGAATTCAATTCATCTGGCCAAGAGCAGAGACAGAGGCGACAGAGCCTGGGTTAGCCTGTGTCCTCTAATGACAGATCAGTGCTCTTTCTAAAGCTGTGTGCCACTAGGTTGGAGAGATGACTCAGTGGTGAAGAACACTGGTTGCTTTTGCAGAGGATTCAAGATCAGCTCCCAGCTACCACATGGTGGCTAGCAACGTTCTATAACGCCAGTTCCAGTGGACACCCTCTTCTGGTCTCCATGGGCATTGCATAAAATAAAATATAAAATAATAAATAGAGCGATATGCCTGCTCCACCACCTCCCAAGGTCCCTTGTCATGGAATTTGTCAAAATAAATGCTTTAGCACGATGCTGAAGTGGAGTGGGTGGGCTCAGGAACACTCACCTGATACCAAACCCTCTACTTTTTTCTCCTGTTAATCTAAGATGAGCTCCACCGAGGTGTTATCCCTGTAGTTAAGTAACTAGGGAACTGCCCTGAGATCTCGCCTTGTTTTGTCCTTCCTAAGGCAATCTTACAGTCTCTCATCTATTTTGTTTGGATTATCATTACTCATGACACCAGAGACAGGGAAGCAAAATTTATCATGCAAACGGGGAAAAGAAACCATGAGTCTTGCTCCATGAAAAACCTGATGCTCCCCTTCTCCAGAAGTGGTGGGACTCAGACTAGTTCCTTCACTTTTACCTCTAGAAAGCCCCTTTGCTTCCTTTTCACCTAAATCTTATGGGAAAAGAGGGGCTGCTAATGTATTTTACATTAAAAAGTGAGTCAAGACATCTTAAATTTAGAAGGAAATTATCTCCATGTAGGTACCTAAGAAGTGGCTCAGAAAAAATTTCTTGCATTATTCATATTTTAAGGTGATTGAGTATTATTAGATTTGACCCCTAGAAAAAGCTTAAATTTTAAATGCAAAACTCAAAACATCTATTGTCTGTCTCAAAATAGCTATAATTGTCTCCATCAATGCAAAAGACAAAATAAAACACCTTCACCTGTGTATATCAGGCAGACAAGAAGAAACTTCTCCCTTGGCTTAACCACATAAATCAGTGATTGGCTGGTTTATAAAGTAGCTTATCACTACCTTAAAAATACAAGACCACCAGGAGATGAATCATGAACTCTGAACCATCTATGCTGACTACAAATACTAGGCATCTATGGAAATTCAGAGAGTAGCGTGTCTCTCACGTTTAACATGGTCTAGACTAGGGGCTGTGCATTGGTTTCAGCTTAAGTATCAACTGTGGCTAAGAGTGGAAACTCAAATCATTATATATAGGTGAAGTCTGAGTTCAAAGTTACATGCAAAAGAACATTAAGATCAATCTGCTGTGTGCCAAGGCAGTGAGCCACTGTCTGACCACTAGTCATTCATCCATTTCTATTATCATCTGATCTCTGAAAAGCACTCACAGGAGCCAGTTTACTATAGTTCTTCATACAGGTGAAGTCTGAGTTCAAAGTTACATGCAAAAGAACACTAAGATCAATCTGCTGTGTGCTGAGGCAGTGAGCCACTGTCTGATCACTAGTCATTCATCCATTTCTATTATCATCTGACCTCTGAAAAACACTCACAGGAGCCAGTTTACTATAGTTCTTCATAGCTGTCACATTGTGAGGGCAGTGAATGCCAGAGAGCCCATGACTAGCAGAGGAATATTTCTAAGGTGCACATGAAAACCTATAATCCAGTTCTTTTCCTGTGGGCATGGTAGAGCCAATGTCAGATGTTCACAATCCATCTCCGTCTCCTAAACTCACAGTTTTGCATTTTGTTGAGGCCATTAGCTAAGTTCTTGCTAACAAAACATAAGTAGGAATGATATATAGATCTAGTCCCATCACTTAGAATATTTCCTTTTCTGTCTTCCTCATTAGCTGGACTTCAGTGGAGGATTCAGAGCCTGAGACATGAGACTGGAAAGTGCCATTCAAAGCAGATGGTCACAGGAACAAGAAGTGAAAATTATATTGAGCTCCTAGCTCTTGGCACTTCTCTCAAAAAGGCGTTCTGGTTGAGCCTGACAATCATAGTATCAGCCTATGTACATGGACCAACCTAAGCCAAGAAAATCACTTATTCCCTATGATTTTGTCAAACTCGAGCTGTAGGAAGAAAGCTAACGTCTCTCAATGATGGGGTGATAATAACTGACTATGCTTCCAGACTCACTGAGACAGTTGGTCTACAAGACCAACTTTGCTTTTCTGTGCAATAGGGGGTGGCAGGCGAACCCTAAGAACCAGACAGGGCCAGCTTCACCTATGCCTTTTTCTCACACTGGTTATAAGGAGAAAAATGATCTTCTTTTTTCCCAAATTAGTTATTCCATATACTGGAATAATATTCTATATTCCAGTAACATTCAAATAAACCAGTCAAAACTGTTAGGGATGTAAAATAGAAAGCAAAACCCTTCAATCCACAGGCAACACGGTGGCGTACAGTCTTCTAAAAATATCTGTTATAGGCACATGCACATATTAAAAAATGAATGGGGTCTTCATAACTTTTATTTCCAAGACAAAGCACTTTAATTCCTAATTTTTCATGCTTGTCCAATATCTGTTTGGAGATATTATTGTTTTAAATAAAGAACTGAGGAGTAATTCAATTTTGTAATTATATATAGTGACATAACAAACATCCATGGATGCCTCATTTTCTCTATTTGTATATGATAAAATTTGCAAATTTCAAATTAATGTCAACTTGACACACCTGGGTTGAGGGACCCTCAACTGGGGAATTTCCTCCATTGGACTGGCCAGTGGTCTTGTCTGTAGGGTATTTTCTTGTTTGCTAAGTGATGTGGGAGGGCCCACTGTGGGTGGTGCTGTCCCTGGGAAGGTTGTTCTGTATTGTATAAGACAGCAGGCTGAGGGGCTGGAGAGATGGCTCAGTGGATGTTCTTGCAAAAGACCCAGGTTTGAATCCCAGGACCCACATGACAGCTGCAAACATTCATAAGTTCAGTTCCAGGTGAATCAAAACTCTCTTCTGTTCACCACAGGCACTGCATGACGTGGGTGCACTTGCATACATGCAGGTATAATGCTCATGCACACAAAATAAAAATAAATAATTTTTCTTAAAAAAAGGCTGAGCATGGGTCAGAGGAGCAAGTCAGTAAGCAGCATTCTTCCATGGCCTGTGCTTCAGCAACTGCCTCCAGGTCCCTGCCCTGAGTTCCTACCTTGAGCTCCCTCAGTGATGAACTGTGACCTGGGAGATGTAAGTCAAATGAACCCTTTCCTCCCCAAGTTGGTTTTGGTCAGAATGTTTTGTCACAGCAATTGAAAGCAAATTAGAATATAGGGCAAAGGATTTTCAATGCTTTCAAGCATGATATTGACAAGGCACTCTTCCAAATATTTATAGTAAGTTATACTTCAGCCAGTTGAGAGCTCGGTTAAGAATCTTATTTTTTCCATCTGAGAAAACAGTGGTGAGCTGAAGAGAAGAGAGCTTACCATACTGGTCTATGAAATGATGAGTACATTTACAAGCAAGGACAAGGTCAAATCTCTAGCAGATTGAGGGTGCATGTGTGTGTGTGTGCATGTCTGTGTGCAAAACAGATCTCTGGTATAGTTCTTCACAAAAGTTTAAACATTACATTAAAACTGAAAGACTAGGGCTGGAGAGATGGCTCAGTGGATAAGAGCACTGGCTGCTCTTACAGAGGACACCCAGGTTTGGTTTCCAGAACCCATATGATGGCTAACACCAGTCCATAACTCCAGTTCCAGGGTGATGTTCTCTTTTCGACCTCTGTGGGGATTGCAGGGCACAGGTGCATTTACTTACATGTAGGCAATACACTCATACACGTAAAATTTAAAAATCTATATGTGTATATATATAGATACACACACACACACACACACACACACACACACACACACATGCTCAGTTGGGTGTGGTGACACAGGCCTTTGGTCCCAGAACTCATGGGGCTTTGGCAGATGGATCTCTGTGAGATCCAGCCTGGTCTACAGAGTGAGTTCCAGGCTGGTTGAGGCTACAGAGAGACCCTGCCTCAAATTATCCAAAATAAAAATTAAAAGGCACCTTTGGAAACATGGTAAGAATGATTGATTACTGCAAAGAGCAAGTAGAGAAACACAATCGGGTGCAGTGAGGTGATGTGAGTGTGAAACAGGTTGTTCAGCCTACTCACTAGTGCAGCCTCAAAGCAACCTCCTGTGGAACCTTCCATAAGTCCACTTATGCTCACTCAGGAGTAAAAAAAAATGGAATATTAATGTTAAAATACTTATGAAGAGGCCAGAAAAGCACGAACACACTGTTATAATATAGAGAAACAGAACACAATAGAACCACATTAAGCTGTGGTCTACTGAATTACCTAGCTAGAAGACAGAACAGCTCTAAGCTGCACACTGTAATACTAACCAGGCTAACACTGAGTTGCAGTTGAGCTTCTCTGGCACAGAGCTAACCATCAGAGCAAGGTTAACAAAGCAGTGACATTCTAGGGCAGTTGGTCAAGAAAGGCAGGCAAGAATTAGCACATACAGAAGGGATGGTTTGCCTCTAGGACTCAGCTTTCTAATTGGTAAAACCTGGAAATGCCTAAAATTCTCTCCAACTTCCAAGGCCCTCATGAGCCTGTCCATAGTTCAGACACCATCTCTTAATCCTATCTGCCCTCAAGTTCAGTCTTCCAGAAACCTTCAATTTCTTTATTTTTTAAGAGAGAGAGAGAGTGTGTGTGTGTGTGTGTGTGTGTGTGTGTGTGTGTGTGTGATATGTACAGGTGCCCAGAGAGGACAGAAGATGGTGTCAGATCCCTTGGAGCTGGAGTTAGAGGGCAGTTGTGAGCTATCCAATGTGGGTGTTGGGAACTGATCTTTAAATCCTGAAGGTTTGCCTTCTTTGCGAGCTTCTCCCTGGAGACAGGAAGCAGTGCATGTCCACACCTCACCTAGGTAAGTTCCACAGATCCTTCATATGTGGCCCTAAAAACCATTTCTAAGACTCATGTTCACTGGAGTCTTTACTGTTAAACCTCAATTCTCTGTGAATCATTTGCAATGACTTCTTTCATTTTCTGTCTCCAGTGCTAAGCTGTCAGTTTTCTAATGCCAAGGGCTCTGTCTCATTCTCCGCGGTATCCCTGCCTCCTGGAACAATTCCTGCCATTTAGTAAATATTTGTTAAATGAATAAATAACGAGATTATGCTAAATAAGCACTCAAAGCCTCAAGACTGAAAGTAACTTCTAATTTCTCCAAATAGGGCATTCAAAAGATCAAATAAATATGTTGACATTTATCGCTTTCTTTATAAATGCAAAACAAACCCTGCTGTTTTAGATTAAATTTATCTCCTTCATTGCTTTTCTAAACCCCTTTAAGTTGGTTTTGCAGTTTTCTTTTATTTATTTTTTGAGTTTTGCAGTGCTGGGGATCAAATCCAGCACCTTACTCATCCAGACAAATGGTCTACCACTGAGCTTTATCTGTAGTCCGGTCTTCAAGATGTTAATGGGAATGTCATTCTGTTAGTGAATATCAGCACTAAACAGTGAATGACATAATGTCAGTGTAAACTGAGAGTTCATGTCCACTGTGGAATTATGTACTTTTTAACTTTTAGAGTTTTCCTTACAATGTACAATGTATATACTTATGAATTACCAAACAGACACTGAAAAGCAATGCCCTTCAACTGTGACCAACCGAAAACAAGATGAAGAAAATGGAAGCATACATTTACACACAAATGCTGATGGGATTTCTGTAATATTAACACCTAATTACAAATGATTCGTCACACCAAAGGAATATACACACTTCAAATTTATAGCCAAAAAATTATGGACAAAACTGTTTCACATTTTTTTAACAGTGATAATCGTTATTATAACTTTTCATGTCAAAGTAATCATTTTCCCCTGAACGATTTATTTTTTATTTTGGTTCTTTGAAACAGGGTCTCTCTACTTAGTCCGGCATGGCCTTCAATTTTCTGCCTTCCTGACTTGGATTATATGAATGCATCATGTTCATCTGCACAAACTAAGTTTTTTTACTATCATAAGAATGTAAGTGCTGAGAGGAAATAAATATACATTAACTAATTACATCATACAATTTAATGATTATTTGATTTCCTGAAACAGTCAGCTCTTATTGACTTTTATAGTCTTTTAAGAGAATGGATCAGTTTTAACTCCCTGGTCACCTGAGAGTTATCAGGTAAAAATCTTTATATAGAAAGCTTGTGGGGAGGAAGATCTACATCATAAATGTCTGCATAATAAAGACAATCATTTGATTAATATTTATCAAAACCCATTATCACTCTGTGTTTGGTATCAGAGTAGTATGAAGGAAACCCTGGACTACAGGAAGAAACAGCAAGTACCAAGAATCCCTGAGTGGATGTACTGAGTACAGGAGGCCTTAAGGCACTCCCAAGCTGGGAGATTTAAAAATATGCTAGAACCCAGAACTAATGTGTGCATATGACCGAAAGCAATGCAGAGTACAGTGAATCCAGTGAATGAAAAGGCTACTTAAGAAAGAACTGGGGGGGTGGGGAGATGGGGGGGGGGACAACAAAAGAAGAAAACAAAACAGTCGGCTCCATTCCTAGTAAGCCAGTAAACAGGTGAGCCATCAAGGTAAAACGCTTGATAATTTAAATAAATACACAGGCTCCTTCCATCCATTTGACTAAACTCAAGAAAAAATGAAAACAATTCCCAGGGCCAAAAAAGAAAGAGGTTTCTGAACACTACATGGAAAGTCACACTGAGGCAGGTGTGCTTGGAAAGCACCTGTTGAAGCTGAACAGTCTGAGGGCTTATAATTTAACAGCACCCATGGGCAAGGTATGAGACAAGGGGACTAGTGACTGACTAGTTAGAACAAAGATCCGCACCTAAAGCTGGGATCCTCCCACGGCTACACCCTTAGTACAATTAGCACATACAAAAAAGGAAAACAATAAAGTATGTCACAGTGAGTGTGCTCAGGGTGAATGAAAGGGAAGGTCTCGGGGGCATTTGTAGCCTCAGCTCTCCGTAGCTCAAGTTTGTGATTCAAGCTTATGCTATAGACAACACTCCAATATCTCAGGCCCTTGGGGTCATATGTTTCAGAATTCATCATTGTGCAGACTCAGAAAAACCATTACATATACCATACACTAACATCCCAGTATGCTCCTGGAAGCATACCACAAGATGATAATACTTCTGTAGTTCGAAACACAGACCTTCAGGATAGGTGGTATCAAGACTGACTCAGGCCAACTTTGGCCCCAAAAGATTTGAATAAAATCATTTTTGGTTTTCCCCACTTTTTGTATTTTCAATATATGGATGAAAAATATGAACCTGGACCTGCATCAGCTGGGAAATCAGTCCCAGATGGGACACATGCTAGACTTTTATGAAGAGAGAGCAAATTGTCTCCAGGTCACACCAGGTTCCCCAGGATTCTCACAAATGAACACCTAGCCAACATGACCTCAGAGTCTAAAATTAAAAAACATCTGGGAAAACATAATGATCGCGGGTAAGACAAAAGCAGAAATAGAAACAGAGCTTCATGTCACAGATCTGTGTAGAATAAGAGTATAAAGTTAGTTTAGCTAAAAATGGTAAAGCAATAATAGAGGAACTTAAAAATATGAACAAGGAACATATGTTATCCAAAAATGAGCAAATCTGAAAAACTTCAAAAATTAAAATATAAATGAGTAAGTTATAATTAAAATTGGGCAAAAGCAGATAAGACACAGCTAAAGAGAGACTTAATGAACAGGATGATATCTGAAACAAAGCATGCTGATAGAAAAGAAAGCACTGAAAACTATGAAAGGTATATTAAATATGCAACGATATAATAAAGTATAACATATATATGATCATAATTAAGGGCCAGAAAAAGAGAGCAATGGATGTAGGCAAGAATCAATGAGAATTCAAAGGCTTAGAATTTTCTAGAATTGACGAGACATTAATTCGCAGTTCAGGAAATTTAAAACATTCCTAGTTGGATAGACAAAAGGAAAAGCTACATCTAAACACGCACAGTTGCAGAAGATTATGACAAACAAAATTTTAAAGAAGCCGTAAAACAACCGATTGTTTAAAGCAGGAGTATCACCGAATTCTTAAGAGCAACAATGGAAGCCAAATGTGTGAAATATAATAGGTGTTATTCTAAAGTTGTCATGAGTCTCTTACAAAGTTATAAAGACAGTAAAAGGCTTTATATTCTAAAACATGGTTTACCAATAAGGAGCCTTACCAAACAAGCTGTAGAAAGTTACAGTTCAAGAAAGTTTCACATATGAAAGGTTGACGATCCAAGAAGTTGAAGGCAAGGTGGCAGTGTCCACACAGACATGTTACTATCAAAGACAACATCCAGCTGTAGCTGCAGATGCGAAAACTGCAGTAGAACTAAAACTTGAGCTACAGTAGTATATAAACTAGAAGTTTCAAGACATGTCTAATTTCCTCTATTAGAATAAAAGGATGCCTGACTGGAAAGATAGCTCGGTGGTTACGAACACTGGCTGCTCTTGCAGAGGTCCCAGGTTTGGTTCCCCATACCCACATGGTGGCTAACAACCATCCCTAATTCCAGTTCCAGAGGATCCAATGTCCTCCTCTGACCTCCATAGGTATACTGCACAACATGTGTGCGCTGACATACATGCAGGAAATACACGCATACATATAAGAAACAAAAATAATAAATAAAATATTATTGAAAAGAAAATGAGTTCTGATTTATTTAAAAGTGTAATTATTAAATTCTTAAGGGTAGGGGCTGGAGAGATGACTCACAGGTCAAAAGCACTGGCTGCTCTTATAGAGGACCTGGGTTCAGCTCTCAACACCTACATGATGGCTAATAACTGTCCAGAACTCCAGTTCCAGGGGGTCTGATGCCCTCTTCTGGCCCCCATAAGCATTGCATGTACATGGTGCCCTTAAATACATGCAGGCAAAACACTCATAAATATTAAATACATAAATATTTAAATTCTTAAAGGTAGCCAATGAAAGAATAAATAAATACTATATATAGCTTCCAAGCTGTAGAAAGATGATCAGAATGAAATTAAAAACTGATACAATTAAAAGGAACAAAAATGAGCTCTGAGAAGGGGTGGGAGACAAATCCCACAGGACGGTTACAGTGCTGGGGGTAGCAGGAACTGTACCAGCAGCAAGAACAGCGACAGCAGCCTATGCTCAGTAGTGGTGGTAGAGAAGCAAACGCACACTGTCCCCACGTGTTTCCAGGATTCCCAAGATTCTCACAGATGAAATCTTGGCCACCATCACCAGAGCACGATGGTATCAGTACCTGACTGTTACTGCGTAGTTATGTCAGTGATAGCTCTTGGGTATTGGCCTGGACAACTGAGAGTGATCAATGGCCACACCCAACAGCAGTCCTAGTATTTCCAGCATGAACCAGAACAATCAAAGATGAAGAAAATCCACAAAGAAGCAAAAATTATGCTTTCTTTGAGATCACTGTTTCAAAAAGGTTGGAAGTGGAAAATAAAAAGTAAAACGTGGCTGACAGATCAGCTGCTAGCAGGGTCTGGTGTCCTCACATACACAGGACAAATCAGAAGACAGCAAGAGAGTCATCAGATGAGGGCTGTGGGCTTCAGGTGCATTCTCCCGGTGTATTCTCACTCTACTGCCCCAGGGCAGAATCCACCTCTTGCTTACAGGTCAGCAGATAACTGACACCAATGCAGTGCAACTCCACGTATCTTAAACTGAAAATACACGTTTCTCTTCACACGTAAACAACATGTTTCTCTGCAAGGAGAAAGGCATTTACAAGAGAAATCAAACAGGAATACTTTAATGGCAGTGAGCCTGCTTTCCAAATGATTTAACCGCACTATGATTATATCTGAAGACTTGCCAGGCATGCTGGCTCAGGAGTTGAGTCACCAAAACACAGTTCTGTAGTGAATGCATCCTTGGCCTTCAAGGAACAGGGTCCTGTGTCACTTCTGACCTTTACCAAGTCACATGATAAGCCCTGCAAAACACCCTACTTGAGCATGAGTCTGTTTGAAAGGAGGAAGATTTTAAAGGATGTCTGTAGAAAGCTAAAAGAAAGATAGTAATTCAATACACAGATTAAATTACATACAAGGCTTTAGCATTCACTAAACAATGTACCAAATTATTAAAGAAATGTATCAGAATTCTAAGTTTTAATATAAAATTTGGCATGCAAATATTAAAATTAAGGATGAATTTGCCTATCAACTACTCACTTTTACGTACATTTTTCCATTTTCAAGTCACTAGAGAAGCATATAAAAGCCAGTTTTTAAAGACTGGGCATGTGGCATTGTTATCAAACATGTGGTTAACACTTGTAAGACCCTAGGTCCAACCTCTAGCACCAACAATCAGAACATTTGAAAATTCAGAATAAAGAAGCCCTTAAAGCCTCTAGCTGATGTACAGCCCGATTCATTACTTTTATCTGATTTCTAAAGCATGTTCCTCTCCATCCCTAAGACCCTCTGAGTCCCTCTGCTGCCCCTCTCCTAGTGACTGCTCAGCCTCACATGGTCCCGTTTCTCTCCTTCTGGAACCCTAAATAGCAAGAGGCCCACACAGACAGGACCTTCACAGGCTTGAAATATAAATGATGATCAGATTAAAGCATTTCAGATGTGCATTTCCCCATCTCTACTCAACTGCCTATAACATAGCATGGTCTCTCTTAAATCATATTCATACTTGGGTTGGGTCTTCTGGTGAAATCTAGAAGGCACAGGACACACTCAGGTACAGGAAAACAGCAGAATATGTTCAGACAATAACCAATGGTTAACTCAGAACAACCAGAATCAAAGGTAAATATATTTATAGCAAGTAAAGACATTTAACTGAGAGTTACACTAGTGTTCAGTTATCTTGCATACTTTATCCTACTTAATTTTATTCAGTAAGCTGTACTTACTTTTTGGATATGTAAAAAGTGTGTATTTATTAAAAAAATAGCATCCACTGTATTTATTTTCGATTTTTGGTGTTTTGAGACAGGGTCTGATGTGGTCCAAGTTAGCCATGGTACGTAGTCCAGGTTGACCTTGAACTCCTGATTCTTCTGATTCTACCTCCCAAGTGCTAGAACTGTGGGCACATGCTGCCAGGGCCTGACTCAAATTGCATTTCTATAAATCAAAATATTTTTTACACATGCTAAGCAAGCTCATGCAAAGAAAATTAGTTTAGGGCTTAACTTTTCTTTCTTCTTCTTCACAATTTTTTCCTTTTCATAGAAATTTTAAGCAGCAGGAATTTTGTGGTAATTTGCCAGTATTTTCCTAGAATTGAATAATTCACACCTCCTACTACCTTTAACAGATATTTTTATAAATAAGTACAATCTTAGTTTTATAAATATGAGAAATAAAGAATTGTTAATTAAATTCTAATACCTTATCTTACCTCTGATATCTCAAACACAAGATTCAGGACTTGAAGTATCTGTTTTTTTAATTTGGGATAAAGCATTAGAAAACCTCTCCCAGAAGACAAGTGTGAGAAAAGCAGGATTGCTGAAACCTAATGAGCTTTCCATCTGTTTGCTTTAATGCTAACAGGGATGCATGACTTGAACTCATGATTTCTTAAATAGGGGACTTTGATAACACAGTGCATCTAGAAATTAGTCATGAGCATTATGAGCTCAAACAGATCTCCTGCCAGGGCTGCAGCACCTTCTGAATTTCCCCCTGCAGTTGATGCTTTGGGCCAACCCTATGTTTTTGTTAAATCCAGACAGTGCTTAGGGAAGTAGCAGATGGGCTACTAGCTCTTTTTTCTTTGACTTGGGCTAGCCTTTAGGCTAACCACAAAACAGAAGAGGAAGCCTACTGCTGTGTAATAGTGGTGACCAAACAGGTCCACACCCGCCAAGTCCTGGACACTTTCTATCAAATACACACAAGAAGTTCCAAAGTGAGGCTATACATGTCAAACCAGAGAGGTGCTGGTTGTCTTTCATTGGAATGCACCAAGGGCAATATTATTATTAGAAGCTGGTGGAGTACTGAATGAAACCGCTAGATAATTCAAATGTACAATAAAAATATAACCCTTATTTAGATTATTAAGGCTTAACGCATCTTTAGAACTTAATGTATAGCTACCAACTATGGTGAAGGTTTGGGAATCCATTTCTCCCTTCAAGAAAAAACATTTACAGAAAAAAAGAAAATCTGGGCTGGGGACATAAGTCAGTGTTAGTGTTTGACTGGCACGCATATGCCCTGGATTCAAAACCTAGCACCACAAACACAGAAACAAACAAACAAAAACCACTGAGCCTACAGGCTTTCTTTATCTCCACCTCTCCCCCGTATGCAATTCTGCCCCCAAATATCAACAACTTATTTCTTTAAACAATAAGTTAGTATGTTGTTAAACAATATTGTATAAATCACCATAATTAATAACAGTAGTTTTTGACCTTTTAATCCCCAAAGAGTAGCTGTTAGGCTAGTATTTTAATATTGAATATTCATTATATAAAGATTCTAAGAACAATTAATCCGATAGTTTTAAGAAAGCACTGAGGTAGTTTATGGCTCTTTACAGGAAATTCACAAAGAATTCTGAGCATATAACATAAGTTAAATAGGCAAGTTTTCCATTTCATCTTTTCTTAGAGGACCACATAGTAGTCAGATGACACCTGTCTTTGCAAATTCCACCCAAAATTTGGGTGTTAAGTGGAAGATAATTTATTATATATTTTAATGGAAAAATAAAAGAGTAAAAAGAAAAGCCACTAGCCCTATCCTCAGAGCTCAGTTTTAGCTGACTTAAAGTAAGAGAATTAAGAGTTTTTGTGCAGAGAGAGCCATATAAGCAAGGTAGGTCTCATTTAGAAATGAGACCAGTTATGTGATTCCTTCACTCACTTTACAATAAAGCATGTTAATAACTACAGACGGCAGTTAAATGCAGTTGTTAAAAGCAATGGACACTTATTACCATAGCTGGTAAGCTCAGTACCCAGTATACAGTGACTGCTCAGTAAAAGTATAGCTTAAATGATTATTAATATTTATCATTCAAAAGCAGTTCCTATTTCTGATCATTTCCTTTAACATGGAATCTTCTCCCATGTTCCATATCTTCTAAGGCATTTCATTCATGCTGGCATCCTGGAAAATGTCTTACAGTCAAATATTTAAGAGATGTTTCCAGGCCTACAGGATGAAGGTAATTGATTAGATCTAGAAAGGCCACTCTTTATCTGACTGATTTCTTGTTGAAACGCTCAAGCCTGGACATGCTCTCTGGTATGCATATTTGGATCTATCATAAACTGCAGCAGATCCATAATCCTCATCTTTTTTATTATGAGCATTTTCTAGGTTGACATACACCGTTGAGACCTGACTCATCCTTCCAGAGTTGGGGAAACTGATGGAAAGATGGCTAAATGATTCAGCATGCTGCAGCAAAATGGGCTGCTCATGACTGGATAATTTCTCCTCTTGCTAGGTGCCATGGCCCTGGTGGTCTGCCTGCATTGCACTGTACTAAATGTGTAACATATGATACAATAAATTTTGTTAGGTGTTCCTTCAGAAAGAAGTAATGATGCCTTCCCTCAGACAAACTACTAGAAAGAAAATTATTCAATGCTATGCAACAGTTGTAAGCTTCATTCAGCTTGGCTCACATTGAGGACTGGGCTAGAATTTATTCCACCGGGGTGCCATTTTCTCAGCAGCACAGCACTCAGAGGGGGTTGGGCTTGAAGCAGAAGAAAACCCACAAAACAGGCAAGGGAAGCAAGAAGAGAAAATGGGTGTGGACAGACATGTGCTTTTCATGCTAACCTTTAGCAGCAGACATCGGAAGAGGACAGCAGACTCTAAGCAGATCAGAAAGACAGAACAGAAACTTCGGAATACAACCTGGTGTGGCCTTAGGAGTGGCCTTACTGCCCAAGGCAGGTGACAGTCTTTCTCTGACTGTCCCTCTTTACCCTCCAGCAGCAATAGGTTTATTATGCAAATTGCATGAAAAACTTCAGAAACATATAGATCCCAAGCCAGAAAAATCCTTTTCTACCAAATGACCAAAATGAAGAAACATTATGCATTAAACGTTTTCATCTAAAATTGCATCATCTCTAATGCTGAGTGTGACCAAAGCAATCATTCCACCCAGCGATTTCTGAGAACGGGATAAAGTGTGTGTAAAACATAATCACCATAATCTGTGAAGTGAAATTTCCTGTCCAAATAGCTTGGATCTATTGCAGTTCAGTGTAGGGACAAATCACACATGCACACACCCCCACGCTCACACACAAACCCTCAGCAGCCGCACTGGAAGATGGGATTTTAGAACTATCCTGATGCATATGGGAAATTACAGTGGCAAATGTGACCTTCCATGAATCCTCTCTCCTTTTTCTCTCCATTTTGACTGTGCAACCTCTCATTTCCCTTAACCTAGAAGAGGTGGTGAAGAAAAAAACAGGCAACTAATGTAAATGTACTATTTCTAATTGTAGTCTCTCTCTCGTCCCCTCCCCCGTGTGTGTGTGTGCATGTGTGTGTGTGAGTGTGTGTGTGTGTGTGTGTTTCCCGTCCTCTAAGACACTGGAGGTCTGGAGAAGGAAAACATGGTTTGAAAGACAAGGTTTCATGGCCGAGCCCAGGGGGCACCTCCAAGGCCTGAGAGTGGAGCTCAGGGGCGACCCGCTGGGGAGGGAGTTCCAAAGGCTGCAGTATAACAGCCCAGGCCGCACTGCTGGCCTCTGAGACGCCTCTGCCACGCGCATGTCCCACTTATATAAAAGAGATGCTTACAGTCCAGGTGCTTTTTCTTGGGGCCCATCACCTCATGAGTAGTGGCTTTGCACACCGCTCGCGCCACAGCAGAGCCGGTCACGCTGTACTGAGCGGCGGCGATCCGATCTGTGAGCGTTTGGCCCGACATCTTCACCGGCAGCCCTTCTACGGTCTCCTCTTCTGCAGGAAAGAAGAGATGGTCCGGCTTTCACCGCACAGCCAGGAGTACCCAGGCCATGCCTCCTCCCGCCACACGGCGGCTCTCTCCTCCGCCGACCCCGCCCTGGCACCACCTCTCGGGGACAGCGACGTGCCAAGCCCAGCTGGTCCATCGCGGTCCAGGGGTGTCAGCCACCGGCAGGGCCGGCAGCGTCCCCGGGGCGAGCGACGGTCCTTGCCACGCGCCACTGTCTGGGCTCCCACACCCCCACGCCGCCGCCACATCCAGCCGCGCCCTCCGTTAATCGGCACTGTCCCAGCAACCCGAACCTGGGGTCGGGACTCCGTGCGCGTCCGGGTGGCTCCCGGGACCCCGCGCTCAGGGGCGCCCATCTCCCGCTGCCCGCCGCCCCGCTAGTCCCGCTACCCGCTCGCGGGGCCCGGGCCACCTCCCTCCGGTCTTGGGCTGCCGCGGCGGTGGCCGGTCCTCCCCGGATGGCGGTGATGCTCCAGCGCGGCGCCGCGGCGCCCAGCGCGACCCCGGCCCCCCATCCCCGCCGCCGCGGCCGGAGCTGCGCCGCGCCTCACCGCGCCCGGCCACGAGTCCCCGCGGCCGAGAGCCCAGCCCCCGCCCGGCGCACGGAGCTGTCACCCGCCGCCGCTGCCCTTCTCCGCGCCCGGGGATTATCCTCGCGGATCCCCGGGGCCGGCCGGGGGAGGGCTCCGATCGGGCGGCGTACTCACCCCGCCCGGGAGCCGCGCCGCCCGCCGCAGGAGCACCGCAGCCTGGACGCCGCGCGCGACTCCGCAGTCCCCGGGCCGCGATGCCTGCAGCCCCGGGCCGGCCTCGCTCAGCACCCGGTCCCCGCGCCCGCGCCCGCCCGCCGCCTCCGCCGCGCCGCCGCGTCTCTCTAGCGCTCGGCGCCGCGTCCCCATCCCCGCCCCCACCTCCGCCGGAGCTCCTGCGAAGAGTCAGGTGACGGCGGCGGGCGAACCCGGGCCAGCCCTCCGCACCGCGCCCGCCGCCCCTCCCGGCCGCTCCCGCCCGCCGCCCCCTGGGAGCCGGCTCTGAGCGCGACAGGGGCGGCGCGCGAGCATCCCCGCCGGCCACGCGGGCGGGAGGTGGGACCGCCCGGAGGCCGCCCCGAGCCCGCCGCCCCTCGGCGCCCCGCCCGCGTGCCCGCGGGGACCCGGAGCGCGCGGCGCACACCTGCGGGGCGGCCGCGGGCGTTGGCCTGGGGAGCCGAGGGCCGCGCGGGTTCCGCCCGGCGAGGGCCGAGGCCGGGCGGTCGTCGCGCTGCGGCAGAGCCCAGCCCCTTCTCCCCCGCATCCCGTCTCTCCCGAGCCGGCCTGTCAAGGGCAGGCGAGGCCCAGATGGGCAGGGCGATTTGAAATGTCCGATTCTGCGGGCCACGCGACCGTTACCTGTGCGCCCGCAGCTCCTTGCGGCTGATCGGCTTGTCTCAGTTACAGCTGGGCGCTGGGGTGGCCAGGTCATTCTAGCTGCTTCAGTCTTAAAGCGATACTGAGGTCTGCGGGAGAGATAAATAAGTAGCAAAACCATGAAGACAGTTCCCGATAGCATTTGCCTGCAAACATTTGCACCCTTAAATTGTAATTTCTGCCATTTAAATATGTTGGAACACTTTAGACAGTTGAACGACCACTGTGTATTATTTGTATGGGATTTGGACTCGATCTATAATTTCAGGGGCTGACATTTTCAAAGGCCGTTATCTTAACCTATTTTTTTTCTTTTAATTCTCAGAATTAAGATCAGAATTTCACACTCAGGAATCTTCCTGACCTGTTTCCTGTCTATACACAGGTGCCCTCTGTTCAGCCCCCAAGGCCATATATATCTACCGAAACGTGTCAAGGTTCTGCGGTGTAGTACTTTTTCATTTAGTAAAGTGCTCAGTGTGCAGTCACGATATGTAGCCTTCGGAACTAGTTCCTCGCCAGTGAGAAGCTTTACGACT
Organism: Eospalax fontanierii; assembly: GCA_035773235.1. NCBI lineage: Eukaryota > Metazoa > Chordata > Mammalia > Rodentia > Spalacidae > Eospalax > Eospalax fontanierii. The sequence goes on along the minus strand of CM069539.1, from coordinate 64,649,735 downwards.
AACGAAAGCCCAAGATCATCATCAGCTTTCAAATACTATTTGTATTACCCCAAACTAGACAATCCCACATTACGTGTTTATCCTGAGTTTATTCATAAACTCTTACTCAGATGTTGTAACAGTTTTATATAATGGCCCCAAACTGGAGGAAACCTACCTATTGGTAAATAGGTAAGGAAAATATGGTATATTCACCCAACAGAATACTACTTGGCAATAACAAGACAGAAGTCAACAATATGGATGAACCCCAAATACACTATGCTACATGAAAAAGGTCCAGTCCTCAGAAACATAATTATTGCTTTGATCCACTTATAGAGTATAGTTAAAAAGGTAAAATTAAAAAGACAAAAAATGTACCAGGTACCAAGGGTCAGGAGAGGGGACTGGCTGCAAGGGAGAAAACTTTTTAGAATGATAATAGTGTTTTTATATCATGACTGAGGTGGTAATTACCCAATTACAATGATCAATTTGCACACTTAAGATTGGTGAATTTTATTTCACATAACTGGTAACAGCATATCTGATTAAAATTGAGCTGGAGTGGCATTATTGATATTAGCTGAAGTAGACTTTATAGTAAATAATATTAGTTAGAAGAAAGAGATATTTCCTAATTGTAAAAATAGCCATCCACAGGTAGAATTCTGCATGTTTAGCTATCTGAGAACAGAGCTTCAAATAAGATGGTGCAAAATGAGTACCGTTAAAAGGAGAAATGGTGAGGGCTGAAGAGATAGTTCAGTGGTTAAGGGTACTGGCTGCTCTTCCAGAGAACTGGGGCTTAAGTCTCAACACCCACATGGTAGCTAATAAGCATCCAGAACTCCAGTTCCAGAGGATTCAGTGCCTACTTCTGGCCTCTTCACATACCACATGTGTACTCACATACATGCAGGTAAAACATTCATATACATAAAATAAAAATAAAAAAATTAAATGTAGAAATGGTAAACCCACAATTATAATTAAGGAGTTTAGCATTTTCCCATTGTAATTGAGATACAGAAAACTAGTGAGCGTGTAGGTGATTAGAAATAGCTCCAACTTACCCTAAATGGCATATAAAATACTTTGCCTGGTGATAATGAAATACATTCCTTTGTTTTGTTTTATTTCGAGACAGGGTTTCACTGTAGCCCCAAGCTGACCTGGTCTCTCTATAGACCAGGCTGGCTTCGATCTCACAGAGGTTCACCTGCTTCTGCTTCCCAAATGCTAGGATTCAGGGTACATGCCACCCTTCCCAGTTGGAATGCATTCTTTTAAATACATGTAGAACATTCACAAGAACAGACCATGTTCTATACTATAAAGTTAGGTTCAATACATTCAGAAGAATTGCAATCATACAAATTGTGAGGGCTTTTTTTTTTGGTTTTTTTTTTAACCACAGTGGAATGAGACTAAAATCATTAACAGACAGAAATCTGAAAACCTCTAAATAGTAATTAAATAACACATTTTAAGTACCCATAGATTCAATTTTCTTAAAAGAAAAATTAAAAATTATTTGAGCTAGATGATAAATAAGTGTAACATCAACTTTTGTGGTATGCAGATGAAGCAGTGACTACAGGGGAATATGCAGCATTAAAATACTCGCATTAGATATGGAGCTGGGTAGGGGCTGGACAGATGGCTCAGCAGGTAAGAGCACCGGGTGCTTTTGCTGAAGACCTGGGTTTGGCTACTAGCAACCACACGGCAGCTAACAATTGTCTTTAACTTCAGCTCCAGGGAATCTGATGCCCTCTTCTGATCTCTGTGGGCATTGCACATAATACGGTATACTTACACACATGCAGGTAATGCACCCATACACATAAAAGAAAAATAAAGAAATTTAAAAAAAGAAATGACACTGGACATGGTGGCAGCAGTTGAAACAAGAGGATTGTTAAAAATTTGAGGCCAGCCAGGCTATATTGTGAGTACCAGGCCAGCCACAGCTAAATAGTAAGAGCCTGTCTACAGAGAGAGAGAGAGAGAGCAAAAAAGAATAGCTATTAAGCATCAGTCTTTAAAAGAAAATAAGTCCAATGTGGCAGAAAGAAGCAAATAATAAAATTTTCTTTATTGGAAAAATATGAAAGAAAAGACAATAAATAAATCGAGACCAAAAACCACATCTTTGAAAAAAAATCAATGAAGGACTGGGGGTGAAGTGCAAAGAGAATGAGAGAGGAGGGAGAGAGGGAGGGAGGGAGAGTTTTGCTAGTAGAAAGTGTGTAGCTCTTTTCTCCGAATTGAATGATAACATTCCCACCTAGAGAGAGGCACTTGGCTCTGTAAGACTTGAGAAGTAAAGGAAATGTAAAAGCCTCAGGAAGTAACCAAATCTCAAAGGTCTCAGAAAACCGAGGAAGTGGTTCACAAGATCTCATCCCAGGGTTATATAACCAGAGACGGTCTGCTGAGAACTGTCAGCAGATCATGCAGAAAGCCTCAGCGTTGCAGGTACTGCACTGTCACCTGTGCCAGGGTGGGTTTTCAGGGCTGCTGCTGCTTTTGTCACCTACTGTACCAATACTCTCTAAAGAACCCTGATAAACCCATTGCTTCAGTAAGCTAGACTTTGATGGAGCAAATCCTTTTGTGGGAGTTGGTGCCCGATGTCACACAACAGGAAATCAAGGAGGATTGCTGCTGTGAACACTGTAAAGATACGAAAGAATAGGACTATCATGAAGAGCACTATGTCAGTAAGTTAGACAATTTATGTGAAATGAAGGAGCAGTAAGGTACTGGTTCTCGAACAGCAGTCCCATGGAGATGTGAATCACGCACCCTGCTATTCCTTAAGAGATTTTGAGTAAGCAACATGTTTTCAATAATGACTGAAATAATGCACTTTTCAAAAATAAATTAGTGTCACTTCAAGGCCAACCATATAACAAGGTGAAGTCACATACCTTGCCTGGGGAGCTGTGTAGAGTCATTACAGTTCTCAGACACAAGGTAGGCTGGTAGTCCACCACATCAGCACCATGAGTGACAGCAGATGTCTGAAAAATATGTCATCTACGGAAGTATCATATACAAGTTAATACATCGTGTCAAGAGTAGGACCAACATTCGAACATGGGTGGTTGTAGAAGATCTTATAGCGCTTTGGAAATATGCTGTTTCTAGTGGCATAGATTAAGAGATGCCAGATTTTTTATTGAAAAAGACAATCATACATACTCCATATTAGGTTGAAAAAAATTAAGAAAATGAAGAAAAGTAGCCAAGACATAGAAGTGAATTGAGATTAAAATAATTCCTTGCCAACATATTCTTATTGATAGCATGTAATAAAAATATTCAATAACTCTTTAGAAAGAATAAGGATATATTTGATATTTATATAAATTTAAATATCTTTTATGTCTCTCAGTGCTCATGAAAGAGTGTAATTACAATATGAACCCTAATTTTAATATATATAGACTTTTTGATGAGGAAATATATAAGTACATATATATAACAGACTCTGTTTCTGCCTTTGACTTAGAATTTTTCTTCTGAGTACTAGATTAAATAAAAGAAAACCAAACCAATAATGATTATTTCTGAGGGCTGGATTTGAAGCACAGTTGATAGAGTACTTGACTAGCCTGAAGCCCGGAGTTTGATTCCCAATACTACATGAAACTGGGTATGTTGGCACATGCCTGTAATCCCAACACTTGGGAGGTGGAGGCAGGAGGATTAGAAGTTCAGGGTCATCCTAGGCTTCATAGTAAGTTTCAGGTCAGCCTAGACTACATGAAACCTTGCCTCAAATAATAAATTATGTATTAACTGACAATTTATGTTGACACACGAGGGAAAATGTTCTTAAGCTCCTCGTTTATTTCTAAGATAAAACAGGTGCACAAGGAATAAAGAAACATATAGTTGAAGGGAGCCTGAATGCCTCAGGCAGTAACCTGGGCTGCATTGGAAAATCCTATCCTTCCCCAAGAAGAATATCATTCCTAAGGTAACACTACAGGGTGATTTCATTCCAGAAAGATTTTTCTGTTCAAATAGAAAAACATGAGATGCAAGATAACCATATTGGTGTTATCCACTGCTGCCCCCCTCCCCAAATGTGACATCTACCCAAACTCAAAGGAAATTGGCAACAAAAAGCAAATCCTGATATCCTGAAAGCACTTGCACAGGAGGAAATTATTGCTTCCCTTTTATAATACGGCAAATGAAAGAGAGTATAAACCACGGGCATTCTAGTGTAGAGAGAAAAATTGAAATATCAATAAGATGGAGATGCAAACAACTAAATTATCCTATGGAAGTGGAACATTTCATCCATGAAACCATTCAAGCTATTTCACAATGAAAGGCAGTGACAGTGAAGGGTGTATATTCCAAGTCAGGACAAACAATCTTGTTCTGCCAAAAATTCAGGTTAGGATTGAACTTATCCTGACAAGTATCGTATTCAAAGGACTGCGTACATCGTACAGGCGTGATAGCATGAAAACGATTTCAATACAATAATTTCATTTTGTCTTCCTGTTTTAAATCTGCATGAGTGTCTCTACCTGTTGTTGTAACAAACCTTGAGGCTTAAAAACAACAATGTTTTCATTGTAACTCACAGATCTGAGAGTTAACGAAGTTCTTTTGAATTCTTTCATGTCATTTCTTTCAGGGGACAGTTAGAGCTGCACACCTCAGAAGTCTCTGTTGGGCTACCCTTGATGGCCCACTGGTTTGCATGGCTGGCAGTTGGAAGGGTGTTGGCTGAGAATGCCCCTGGAAACACCTACATACGGCATGCCTATAAGCTGGCTAATCAGAGTGAAATGGTTTGCAATGGTCACACTCTTACATGGCAGCTAACCTCCAGAGAATATTCTGAGGTTGAAGGTTCCAAGAAACCTAGGTGGAAACTGTAAAATTTTTTTTGTGAACTAACCACCTAGTGTCAGTATGCTGTACTGATCAAACCCAAGGAAGAATGGCTGGAGAGATGTGTTTTTCATGCAGGCCTAAGAACCTGAGTTTGGACCCCAGCACCCATGTAAAAGCCCAGGTGCAACAGTGTGTGTCTATAACCACGGCACTGGGTAGATGGGGGTGTGGAGCGGGTACTGGAGGCAGACAGATCCCTGGAGCTTGCTGGCACGCCGGCCTCACCAAGTCAGTGAGCTCTAGGTTTAGTGTGAGACCTGTGTCAAAAAATAAGTCAGGAAATGACAAGACACCTGATAGTGACCTCTAGTCTCCACATGCACACACATGCCTGTGTATGTGCATATACACATGTCTACTGAAGAGAGAATGATGGAGAAATGGAAAGCTTAAGCTGCTTGATGTTCTATGCAAGCAGATGAGAAGTGCAGTGTTACAGCTTAAACTAGTTCTGACTGGAACAAGTAAGGCCCTTACTCTTTCTAGAGTATAATGCATTTAGTAATATTGAATTTCTTTTTTATTTGCCTCAAGTATTTTCCTTTGTCCAAAGACTTAAGCTGTAGACTTTCAGGAGTCATGTTTGGGACAGAGTATTGTTGTAGGAACTTCAGAAAATTAGCAGACTCTGTGTTTCCAGTTTATTCAAATACTTAGGACAGCCACATGTTAGAAAGTGTCCAGATTAACCTCTCCCAAAGTATAAAGAAACAAAATATGTAATTTTATTTCTTTTAAAATGTAAGTTTGGAGAGCTAGCCTTTCTGCTGCTGATCATATTGTCACTTTTAAGTAGGAAAATAGATTAAAATAATGCTAGTGTCCCAATGATCTCCGCTGGAGAAGCTACAGAGAGAGCTGTGGTGCTTTCCAAAATTTATAGCTGTTCCTTGAATTAATAAGAAGACAGATGTCTTCATCTTAAAATTTTGCCTTTTCCAACCTAAAACTGTGGTGATTTTATTTTCATTGTGAATGATATCAATTAATATAGCAAGAAAATCCCTGGTATTGTCAGCAGTGCCACTGTGTCAGACGTGTGTTCCATATGTAGACACCGTGCTGCCAACGACTTATCTCTTACATTTGGTAAATGCAAAGAGACAGCCGACTGTTTCCATTGTTACTGACTTTATCCCACAGCCCCTGTCAGATTTACTGAGGATTCAGCTGATACGAAAGATTGAACGTGGCATTAAAGAAAATCTTCAAGTTTCCAACCCAAGGGCAAGAGCGGTGACATATAGCGCAAGTGAGCGAGCTGATAAGTTTAGTATGCTTTAAGACTTACTTTATTTTTATGTGTGGGGTCTGAGTGCATGTATCCTGTATACTATGTGTATATAGGTGCCATGAAGACCAAAAGAGGGCATCAGAACCCCCTGGAACTGGAGTTATAGGCAGTTATAAGCTGCCCAATGTGGATGTTGGGAACTGAACCCCATTCCTCTGTAAGAGCCAAAGTGTTCTTAACTGATGAGTCATCTCTCCAGCCCCAATAAACTTAGTATTAATGCATGAAGTTTCTTAGAGATGTCCAAGTATTTCATGTAATAGTCCACAAAGTTTTAAAGATATCCATGTTTAAAATGCTTCTGTTTGTATCCCTGAAATATTTTTGGTAAGGTGGAGTTTCAAGCAACCGGATGGGAGTCAAGTTTTATTGCTGGTCCCTGCCCTTCGAACTTGGAGTTTTTTGCTGATTGTCATTGTCACATGATCCCTGGATATGGAGCCATAGCCCATTCTGAGCTGTGTGTGTAATTATTTTTTATTGATTTTCAAGTGAAGTATTGGTCTGCCCGAGACCTGCCTCTGATATAGTCTCTTGCTTGGACGCCTTTCATGGTCACTTCGTTTGCTTTAGATTTATGATCTTTCAAGGCTGTAATCCTCCCGGCAGCCTTGTCACTTACCAGGCATCAGTAAGTCCTGAAAATATTTCTTGTTCTTTCTCTGGTTGCAGTTGTCTGAACTTGCGTTGGTCATCGTGGGAGTTTACATTTGATCATCTCTCACCTGTGTCGTTCCATGCAGCTAGTTGTGTGCATGGGAAATCATGTTCAGTGACGAAGGACTGGCCACAGTGAGGGAACTCATTGCTGCAGAGTTCATGTTACCTCCTCGTTATCCACAGTGACCATCTCGAAGGTTGGAAGTGACACCTTCGATGGTTCTGAGTGTCACCGTTCCCTGCAAAGTTAGGCACATTCCTCTGGAGAATGATCCTCACAGACTCCAGACTTTGCTGGTTTCATCATGACCTCCTTGCCACATGAAACTACAATGCCTATGAGTACACATTACTATGACTTTTACCCTATGTAGTGCACAATAGGTCCTAATTGTGGGTATGGTTCCCTGACAGAGGCTTGTCTGGAACCAGGTCAGTGGAGATGTGCTCGTTCCCTGGTCCACAAATTTCCTACATGGAACCTTTCAGAAGAGCATCATCAGCTGAATTATTTGGGAAGTTAAATGACATGTGCTCCCTTCATAATACTAGAAATTTCTTGGACAAGTAGGATTTCTTATGTGTTTGGAAGAATATTTTACTTTAGAATACTAAAGTAAATATGTCTTTATAATGAACAATTTTATGTAAAATAGCCTGCTTTAACTATTGCTAAAAGCATACACTCTGATAATTCGTTTATAGTCAGGTCCGTCTTTAGAAAGACAGGACACAATCTTTAGCCTGCTTCTAGGGTTCAAGATGCAGGTGCTTAGGTCTGACATTATACATATGAAGATAACACTTGACATAAAAGAACAAATGCTTGTTGTTCACTGACATGGCAAGCAGAGACCCACACAGTCAGAACTCGGGTGATTCCCCGAGTAAGCAGAGCCCAGTCAGCAGGCCAACCCAGGAGGTTAGGGTTCCAATTTTGGTAGGAGTGCTGGTAAGAGAAAAATTTAGAGCCAGGACTGAAAGGCATTCTTAAGCACCACCTGTCTAGTACAGGCCTAGCACTGATTTGGACTAGCACACTGCTATGGAGATACGAACAAAGTCCCATTTCTAAGAAAGGATGCAGAGGAAATAAATCATGGTTAGCAAGAACTGGCCCTATTTTTGTCCATTATCTTGCACTATAGTTTCATGTATAAGCTGTATTTGAGAGATCTAGAAAGTAGATTATGAATAAATACTCAAATGTATTTCCTTACAGTATTAAAGGTATGATCAAAATAATATGATCAAGATTTTCTATTGCTGATTCTTCTTGTTTTTAACATACAGCAAAAAAAAATTTTAGCATCGGTGCCAAATGGATGTTTCTTTTTATAATCAAATGCCTTTCCTTAAGCATTTTAAATCTTCCATAGATGACTTAATTTCCTAGCTATGCAACTGTCCAGTTTTATCTCGTACTGTACTACCTCTCCTCAATAGAGAGCTAAAGTGTTTGATGAATGAGCCAGTGAACAAATGGATCAATGTTGGGCACAGAACTAAAAATGCAGTGAATGCCTGATAAATGAGTATAATCGGGAGTTATTGGTAATAATATTAAGTATGGAAATTTATTTTTCTGGAAAACTTCATTTCTGAAATAAGCCACCAAACCATCATTTTTTTCAAGATCATAGACACAAAGAAATTGAAAAGGAAACTGACACTTTTTACAAATCAAATTGCTTTTCTCCAAGGAGTTCTAGACATAGTCACAAGCTGTGACCTGCTGGCTGCATGTTAGTTCTAAAAATACCTCCAAGGCTAAAGAGGTTGTCCAAAAGTAGGTTTAAAGGGTTAATGGCTGCCGTGTTGTGCAAACACTATAATTTTGTTAGCATAGTAGGACACTCTAGAGAATATTTGTAGAAACACTATTAAACATTTAAGCTGTTCTGTGACTCACTATTACTGATCAAGTTTCATAATCTTTCCTTCCTAAATTTGCTCAAAGCTTTCATAATATATCAATTAAAACATTTTCCCATAAACTTTTAATGAGCTGATGATGAATTTCTGCACGGGAGCAATTTTCATGTTTGGGTGTTAAATCATATATATGCTTTGTCTAGGAACCACATAGCTGGGAAACAGTTATTTTGAACTCAGTATACTAAATCATAGCCAATCATGAGTAAACCGTCTTACAATGTATCTTGAAACAATGATGTGGTATGCCAATTAGTTCCATGAACATTTGTTGAACACCCACCCATGTACCACACATTTGCTAGGAAAAGTATTCTGTGCTCTTACAGAGATTATAGTCTAGCAAGAGAAGACAGACAGTAAACTAAGTAACTCGATCAAGCTGGTAGAAAGTGACAAATGGTGTGATAGAAGAGTGAGGAATCTGCTAGGTGGTTCTGGAGATGGGGCGCCATTTCAGCTCAGGTAAGGCCAAGGTAGGATGTGAGAAGAGACTCACGGAAGTTGAAAGAATGAACCGCTCTTGTGTACAGAGCACTGACAATTGCTGTTGCAAAATCCTTTAGAACATGCCTGAGTGAGTGATGTCATTCCTCTGCCTTAAACTCTCCACTTCCTGATGTTTAGCCGGATGTGCAGACACCTTAATTGTTCTCCTGATCCCAGCCTCACCAGGTCTCCAGCTCCCTGCCTCTGCCCCTCACTTACTCTGCTCAGTCCTACTGGACTCATTTTGGTACCAATGGCTTTCCCAGATTTTGGTGTGTCGAGAATATTTTTCCTTGTTTGTGACCTCCAAACTTTTTATTGACCAACTTCTCTTCTGAACTAGCAGATCACACCATCTCACAAATCTGTTTTCAGTGAACAACCTAACTGCATTACCAGTCTTTATAACAACTGTAAGAAAATAACCATGTGTGCAGTTGGTTAATTTCTCTTCTTCTTGGTAAACTTTAAGCTCCCATGTGATGGAGATATCTGATATTAGCCTTGGTCGTTTATATATCACCAATACTTGGCAATATTGAACGAATAAAGTCTGTTTCACATGGGACAAGACGCATGTTGCTGGGTTATAAACAAAGAATGTACTTGATTAGACTGAAAAAAACGTATTTTTTCTTTATAAAATTCAGTATTTTCTCAAGTGACATAGATAAAAGATCGTTAAGGTCATTAAATGACTCAGAGTGTACTCTTGGGAGTGTAGACACGACTGGTAGCAAACCTCCTCAGGTAAGGATTAGACTCGGCCATGTAGTTAGGAAGGGTTTTCCCTGAATACTTTGGTGTCTTCCTCTTCCAGGCATGTGCTGAGAATCCCTGTGTTCTGAGGTTGAGTGTGGCCCTGTAACTATGATCTGAGAAGATAGAGGGTATGTACTTCAAGAAACATTATACAATTAGCACGTTTCTCTGTGTCATGGTATGTGCAGATGCTTCAAGAGACAGCTTGGGTTAGTAAGCTGGGACACTATGAAAATCAATGAGGGCTTAATCTTTGTAGGTCACGATGACTTCAGGTGCAAGGAGTAATGTAACCCATCCTGACGGACAGAAGTAGATTTTGAGGCACAAGTACACAAACTTTCAAGTGTTTGAAACTGAAATGGAAAGTTGAAATCATCATCTCTCATCCAAAGGCTATGCCTCCACAAGACCTGAAGAAAACCAGTTCAAATCAGAGCCACCCAGTACCCTGGATCTCTCCCTTCCTCTTCCTCACAGCAGTCCACCTTCTCCCTCCCACCTACCTTCAGCACACTGTCCTTTCTGCACCGCTGGTTTCATCTGCCCCTGTCCGATCTCAGGCGTTCCTAAGACAGCCTCACAGACAGCCTCTTCATCACACTCCTGTGTCCACCTGTGCTCCCCACCAACCCTGAACTGCTACTGACGTGAATTTTCTGAAAGAGAGCTCTGCTCACATTTCTATTCCAAGCTCTCCAGGGATCCTCATTAATTTCAAGATTAAATGCAAATTCTCAGCAGAATGCATTCCTTCCAGTGGGGCATGTAAGACCACCTTGTGGTCAAGCCTTTACAAGCCTGGTACATGGCCATCCTCCACAGTCCCGTGCCATACTCATAAATACATACTGGTGCTTTTTCCAGTTGCTGCAGCAGCCCCTTGTCAGCTCTGTGGTGGCAGAACATGGCACACCATGGTGGCACCCACCAGGCTCCTTTAGGGCCTTTTTCACACTACTGACCTAGTAAAAGAGTCAAAACGTCATGCTTGCTGCAGAAGCTGCTGGGTGTATGTTTCTGCTCTCTCGGCTTCTTCTCTTGCCCCATTTTTTTCTGTAACAATATAAAAGATTTACATATTTTATTGGTATTAAACTTTTTATATCTTGATGGGGCTGGAGAGATGGCTCAGCAGTTAAGAGCACTTACTGCTCTTGCAGAGGATCAGGGTTTGATTCCCCGCACAAATATAGCAGCTCACAATCATCTGTAACTACAGGTTTAGGGAATCTGATGCCCTCTTCTGGCCTCTTCCAGCTCCTGAATGTCCACAGTGCACATAAACTAATTTTTAAAAATGTTTTTAAAAAGAATACACATGAATCACAAATCCCTTTTTGTAGACTACTTTGGCTCCTAGACCACACTGTTCAATGTATCTCCATACATTTAAGTTCTATTGGTTTTATAATACTTTTTATTAAGGAGAAAATTAACCAACATCAATAAACACTATCATGTAAGTGCATGTTCTGACTGTGCCCCTGGAGGCCCTCAGTGAACACTATCAAAGGTTCAGATGCCAAAGGTTCTAAAACCCTGCTCAGAGAGCCCAGACCTCTATGTTGTTACATGATTTTTCCTGGGAAGACATTAAGAGATGTCTACTCACTCCAGATCAGACAGAGAAAGGATTCCATCCAAGTCAGCTTGGTGAAGCAGTGGGATTATCAGGGTGGCAGAAAGGCAGCTACCATACTGAGAGTTCCTCTTGGCAATTTGCAGGTAGCTCCCCTACTGAGAGTTCCTCTTGGCGATTTGCAGGCAGCTACACTACTAGGAGTTCCACCCCTTTTATTGTTTTCCTCTAAAGCAACCTTAGGGAGGGAAGAGACTTTGTGAGACTTGCACTAGGGCCTTGTGAGACTTACGATCTGGTGGTAAGCCTGTGGGAGACCCTACCTCTACCTCCACAGGGCAGTGTTAACAGGCCAGCCTTCAAACTGGATGGTCACATCCGAGAGGAAACAGCTGCTGCACAAGAAGAATAAATTTCTGACATAAGTTCACTTGAATATCAGTAAGTCATGGAAATGAAATTAGGATGCACTGTATTTACATAATGGAAAAAGAAATGGGGCCTGTAAGATGGCTCGGCAGGTAAAGGCACCTGCTGCCAAGTCTGACGACTTGAGGTAGAGTCCTGGGACCGTGGGAAAAAGTAAACCAATTTCTGCAAGTTGTTTTCTAACCTTTACATAGAATGTGCCAACATACATACACGAATGCACCAAGTAAATTAAAATGCAATAATTTGAAAAATGAAACAAATAAATTCATGATAGTTCATTTGAAATACCATAAAAATACTATAAGAAGATTAAGTAAGAATAAAGAATTGTAGAGTTGAAGATGGTTGACTATGTCCGGCATCCTCTTGCCTTCCAACAACCACTTGTCCTTCTATACTAGAGAAAATTTCTCATTTTGTGGAGATTGAGAACTAAATTCTATAAGCATTTTACTGGTTTGTGCCACTGTGATTCCTTGGTGGCCTTATACAATTTCAACATTTAAACTGCCATCTGGTTTCCTTATTGTGTGTGTGTGTGTGTATGTGTGTGTGTGTGTGTGTGTTTGCGCACGTGGAGATCAGAGGTAACACTGGCTGTCTTCCTCTATTTTTCTCTGCATAACTTTTTTGAGAAAGCATCTCTCCCTGACCCTGGATCTCACTAATTCACTAGACTGCGTGAGCCGCAAGCCTCTGGGGTTCCCCCCACATTACCAGTGTTTGTGTTATAGATATATAGCTGCGCTCAGCTTTTACACAGATGCTAAGGGTCCAACCTCTGGTCTTTATACTTGTGTGCAAGCACTTTACCAGCTAAGTTATCTGCCTAGCCCCCAATTTTCCCTCAGTATCTTAAAATCTGACTAATATTTTGAACCATTAATTTCATTAATGTGACTCAATACTTCTTATTTTAGTTACCTTTTGTCAAGAGCAAATTTTGGCTTGTATATATCTAAATAAGTTTATTTTAATACGTATTTGTTCTGCACTAAAAAAATAGTGTAAATCTAATATTATATGCTTACATAATTAGCACTTTAAATGACATTTTTAAAAGATTAAATTATTAAAACTAAAGATGAAAATTTCAAACTGTAGTTAAAATTTTAACAGTTGCTTTTTAAGAGAAAGGATTCTTTTTTTCAGTGTAAAATGAAGTTTATAAACTGTAGCGTTACTTTCGCGATTTGATCATTCACCATGTTTATGCTTTTATGAGACATGTTGTTGTACATAATGAATACACACATTTTTTTAATTTTTAAAATAAAACATCTCAATTATCTTCCTCCCCGATTCCCACCCTCCGGTAGCCTACCTCCCCTCCCCCTGCCCAGATTCCATGACATAGATTCTGTCATCTATGTCAAGGCACTCATGTCATGCAACACCCGTGGGGGCCAAGAGAGGGCGTCAGAATCCCTGGAACTGGAGTTATGGATGGTTGCTAGTTGTCCTGTGGGTGAACAACATGAATGCATTTACATGTAGGCAAAACACTCACATACATAAAATGAAAATAAATAGATCATAAAGCAATTTTTAAAGACATCAATAAAAGATAAAAAAAACAAGTACTAGTGTTTTATTTTATCTAATAAAGTTCTTTCAAAGCATTTTCAAATTTCCTTTTAATTTTTCGCTTTATTTTAATGTTTTGATTTGGGGGACAGGGTTTCATTATACAGCTCAGCTGACCTCAAACTATGAAACTAAGGACCAGCTGAGCTCCTGAAACTGCTGCCTCCCACCACACCCAGCCTAAAGTTCTGTTCTTTTTGATTGCTGAGTTAGGACCTCAACTGCATATCCTAGGCTGGCCTTGAACTTGCTCTGCAGCCCACTAGCATAACACTGTGAGCCTCCTACCTCAGCCTCCTTGACACAGGCATGTGTGACCATGTGGAACTTTTAAAACTCTTCTGCTCAGCAGAAGAGAGCCCAACATTTTCATTAGGTAAATTTCATCTTGGGATTAGGCCAAAGACTTAGAGAAGTGTTGTCTTCTCAAGGTGCTATGCAAATGAATCCACAGGACCTGAAAGGTGAGGACTGTTCTGAAAAACCTTGCGTCCCCTTGACAAGTTGGATACAAAGACATCAGGGAGCTGTCATCTGAAAAACTGCAGACTCCGGCCCTGAATAAAGGAAACTATAAGTAGTATTAGTGAATACATTTAAAAAGGAAACAAACTATGAAATAGAAAACGTTTGGATCCTTGTGCAGTGCTGGTGTGAACGAGAGCTCTGAAAGAAATCAGTGTGGAGGGTCCTCCAGAAACCCGGGGGACCAATGACCTCGAGAAGAAAGGGGAGGCGTCTGCGCTGTGCAGAGTTAGATTCGTCCAGGTCTATCCCTAGGCGGGGCATTACTGGATCTATGGTATGGTCATTCTACTTTTAGCTTCTTGAGGAACCTACATGTTGATTTCCTTCTCTAGTCCAGTCTCGGTAGCGCAGGGCTTCCTTCCCCTCCGCTGCCTGTTCTTGCCCGCACCTGCTGTTGGTTGTTTGTAACAACCTTCATTCTGACCGCGAGAAGTCATCTCAACGCAGTTTTGGTTAGCATTTCCCCGAGAGAACACACACACGCGCGCGCCATGAAAGTAAAGGGGAGACCATTTGGAGAGGGGAGGGGACATAGGGGGCAATGGATGTGACTATAATCATAGACTATCATATATTTAAACAAAAATGTCATGAAACTCATCATTTTGTACAATTATAGGCTAATAAATCTATGAAAATGAAGGGCTGAGAAGATGGCTCAGTTGGTAAAGTGCTTGCATTACAAACATGAAGACCTGAGTCACATGAAAGCTGGTGTGGTGGCATGTGCCTGAAATCCTAAGGGTTGGAAAGGCGGAGACAGGCGCATCAAGGGACTTACTGGTTGGCAGTTGTGTCTAATAGGGGAGTTCCAGGGTCAGTGAGAGACCTTGTTGCAAAAAATAAAGTGGGGAGTCTGTAGAGATGGCTCAGCTGTTAAGAGCACTTGCTGCTTGTATTAGTCTGGGTTCTCTAGAAGGACAGAGTTGAGAAAATGAATATATATATGAACAATACGGGATTTACTGGCTTGGCTTACAGGATAGGGTGTCTAGGTAGCTCAGCAATGGTTATCTAACACTGGAGAGCTGAGGATCTGGTGGTTACTCAGTTCATCAGGCTGCATGTCTCAGCAGTCCCATTCTGGCACTGAAGACCTGGAAGACTCCTGGAGAGCTGGTCATCCTTCAGTCTATGTGGGGACCTAAAGAAGCTGGTTCTAGTATTGGAGAAGGAATGCGACAGCAACAAGTCATATAAACTTGCCAGAAGCGTGAAGCAGGTAAAACACAGAAGCTCTTTCCTGCCAAGTCCTCTTATCTGACTGGCGACAGAAGGTGCCACCCACACTTAGGGTGGGTCTTAGGTTTCAAATAATCAGCTCAAGAAAATCCCACAGCAGTGTCCATCGGCTTGTGCTCCTGCATATTCCACATATAGTCAGGTTGACAACTGACATTAGTATCACACTGCTGTTAGAGGGGACTTGGGTTCAGTTCCCAGCACTCACAGAGCAATCCACAACCTTTTGTTGCTCCAGTTCCAGGGGTTCTAACACCCTCAACTGGCTTGCACAGGTAATAGGCATGCATGCAGGCAAACACTCATACACATAAAATCTTAAAGAAAAAAATTTAAGTGGAGAGCAATTGAGGAAGACACTTGCCATCTACATCTGGGCTACAGAGGAGGGCGGGGGAGAGAGAGAGAGAAAGAGAGAGAGACAGTATGAAAAGGAAACTCCAAGAATGGAGAAAAGAACACCATGGAAGGACTGGGGTCATTCACTGAGAGGCAAACAGCTCAATAAAAATGACAATTGGAAAGGTGAGGCCTGTCCTCAGTTAGTGTTTTGCATAGGATGAGTGCTTTATTATTTACCCAATTTTCTCATTTCCTCATTAGTTTAGTGTCTTGATCCTCACTCAGAGATCCTGCTGCCTCTGCCTCCCAAGTGCTGGGATTAAAGGTGTGTGCCCCAATGCCTGGCAGATCACTGACTTTTTTCAAACACTATCCTGGGTACTGCGTGACAAAGGAGGAAGGACAGAATGCCTTCCTTGGATGGGGTCAGGGTTGACACAGGGGTTTCATGCCTTGGTCCTCACTGGACTCACCCAGCGGTTTTGCTAAGTGAGAAGATTCCTGAGTGCCACTCCCAGATATTGGGGTCCAGAAAGTTTCTATGCAAGTTGAATCCTTGGAGGTATGGTCGGATTTGTTCTTTGACCCCAAGTTCAGATTAGTTTGCTTCAGTTTGTTAGGAGAATTAAAGTATGGCTTGACAAGATGAAAAGAAACTTCAGAAAGAAAAGAATAAAGATGGAGACAGAGGAGGAGGGGAGACAGCGAGGGGGAGCGTACGTGAGAGACAGTAAGGACGGAAGCATCGAGGTGTGCGCAGACACAAGACCCCTTCCTCCCAGAAGAGCCCTTCCCTCGGAGGAAGTGCATCTCCACGTTTCTTCAACCACTCTGCAGGGAAGCTCATTGCAACCCTAAGGAGAAAGTACACTCTTCATAGGTAAGCTTCGGAGGGCACCACCACTGTGTTCTGTGGTAAAAACTGTGAGCTCCTTGCCGTCTACACAGAGGCCTACACACTCAGGAATAACACCCAATAGTTCAAGTCACAGGAGGCCAGGCAGCTGTAAAGACTTGTTGGGGAAATGACCCACCCTGTGAGGACGGGGATGCACCCACCTCTCCATCCAGCCTCGGGCCATCTTCTTTCCTCCTCGATGATGCTCTGCTCTCTCAGGAGCCCCTCCCTTCTCGCTGGCTTCCCGGCTCAGTGAGACTCCCTCAGCTCAGGTACGGGTTCTTTCTGACATCAAGCTGAGAAGAGGGCCCTGCCTCTGGAAGAGGGCCCTGCCTCTGGATTCTTGGCACAGCTTTGGACTTGCATGGTTTTCCATGGTTAACGGCACTCTGATAGCGCAGAGCCCATTCTTCAGCCTTGAGGGGGACTAGACAATCTCTTGTGAAAGAGGCCAAAGGAAGAACAGGGTTGACCTAGGGCTTCACCTGTCTCATTCACAAACTCCTGAGGGAAAAAGTAACCTGCTAGCTTGCCAGTCTCCTCCACACAAAAACAACAGCAGCACTTTGAGGAGTCCCAGCTACCTACTTAGAAGAGAAGGTGGTGGTTTGAATGAGGATGTCCCCATAGGCTGTAGACATTTTGTCCCCCATTGATGGCACTGTTTTGGGAAGTCTTAGAAGCACGCCCCGGGGAGGGGGTGGGGGTGGTGGGCTTAGAGTTCTTAAGCCGTGCTGGATCTGCAGTCGTACTTTGCTTCATTGAAAATACGAGCACTTGGCCTCGGCGTCTACTCTAGCCACTTCTGCGGCCGTGCCTCCCCTCCATGATGGACCCTTGTCCCTTTGGAACCATAAGCTGAATAAGCTCTTCCTTTTATAAGTTCCCTTGATCAGTGTTTCCATCACGGCAACAGAGAAGCAAACTGATACAGGAAGGCAGAGGACTGAGTCTATTCCCAGGCCCACCAGCCGTAATGATTGCTGACTCCTGTTTGCTGGAACCCTTTAAATGCAAGATCTTTCTTAGGGTGCCATTTAAATATCTCTGGGAGCCACAAGGGACTTGTCTACATCTGTGGTGCTAACCCACTCCAGAATTCTCCAAGTCACTTTGGCCACTTCTAGTGAAACTGGACTGGTTGTTGTCAGCATGTCACCCACCTTCTCTCTTAGCCGCTCCGTATCTCAGTATAGCAAAGGACAGCAGTGCTTTCTGAATGTTTGGGAGATAACAAGTTCTGGTGCCTCCAGGGCTTACAGTCCATGTTGGAAGCCAGTGCTAGTGGGCTAGCCCAGTTCCCTCAAGATTCTTGTGTCTGGAAGTCAGTTCACTACTCCAGTCAAATAAAAAATTTCCTTTATGGACTCCTACTTCTTGAACCCCAAGCCCCTAAAATTCACTCCTTTCCAAAGGGCCAGGCCTTCCAATTCACACTATAGCAAGAATGATATAGAACGTGCTTATTAGAAGTAAGGAAGCAGAGTGTGGGCCATGATCCAGGTCAGATAATCCAACCCTAATAGATGAAAAATTTATTTCTTAGATCTGGGGTTTTTCTATCTTAGTATGAGGAGGCACTAACATTTGGTGTACATCTATGTTCTGGGAAAGCAGTTCTCCAACCTTGCAAGAGTACCGTCTACCTGTAAACACAGCTACTGTGATGCAATGTTGACTCCGCAGCTGCTTCATTGAGATTTGTGGAGACATCACAATCCCCAAAATAAAGGGAACTTGTTCCGAAACCTAGTTAATATTTCCAACTTCAGAAACTGAAAATAGTTCTTTTTCTCAAAATAATAAAAGCCATGTTTATGATTTTTCCCAGGAATCACACCACATGATCACTAATATCCTCCACGAATTTAGGTTGATGTACAAGCGTAAAGCAAAGATGAGACACTTGCAGGCTCTCACTTTAAAAGGATATCTCAGAGAATAGTTTAGCATGTTTACCCCCCCCCGTGTGTGTGTGTGAGGACTGACTCTAGTGCAAGCCTCACTCTATTTTCAGAGCAGCATTGCATTTTCAGAGCACACATGCACACAGATAGAATTGTGTTCTAATTCTAGTCACTCTCCAAAATACAAATCTTAAACTGATGAGGTAATTTGATTAATTGTCTAGAAATTAACTGAAAAATTAATAGTGACTTTATAGCACTCTAAACCTAAAAGTTTTAAAATTATATAAACTGTAACTATGTATTGGTTTAGATTTTTCAGATAAGAGAAAGTCACAGTCATAGCTGCACAGTGTAAAATAACTACAGCTCGGGGAGGGTTTGCTCACTGGCAGTGTCGTGAGTTTAAGTTCTGCATGTGAAAAACCTTGGTTTCAATCATAGACACCAAACCATAAATAAATGCATAGTTAAATGTGGAAAATTAGAGAAAATAAGAGAAGTGGGCTAGAGAGTTGGCTCAGTGGTTGAGAACACTGGCTGCTCTTGCAGATGATCTGGGCTTGATTTGACCCCCTCTTCTGACCTCTGTGGGCATTGTACGATACCGGTACACATACATATATACAGGCGATACACTTATACACACACACACACACACACACACACGCACACACAAATAAAAATAATGAATAAAATGCTTTTAAAAGGAAACAAGAAAAGTATCAATCATTTTGCTACCCAGAGACAATCGCTTATTTTCTGTTTTTCCTACTAGTGTATTTTATTAGTGATTCAAAATGGTTGTGATTGTATACTGTCCACATTTTCCAACGCTGCTCGAATGAAAAATATTGTTAAAGAAGGATTTATATATATCATGTTGATAAACAAAATAGTATTTGTGCTGACTTTGGCTTGTGATGATCTTTTTAGTATTTGAGGTTAGAAATAAGCCATGTTACTGCAGGCTTAATAGTTTTGTCAGAACCAAAAGTTCTATTATAACCAAGTCTGACTTATTAAATCCCTGTGAGAAGACTAGATCTTTAAGTCACTAAAAAAGGTGGAGTTAAAGATGTGGCAGACCTCCATCTAAGCTGACGTGAGAACCTTGAGCGCTGCCTTTCACAGGCCAATGAAGAGTCTCTGGAGCCCTGGAACTGTCTACAGCTGAGTGGTGCAGCTGATCAGGCCATTCAGTCCCCTACTAGAGACAAACAAAACACCATTCTGATACCTCAGAGTCAGTCCCAGTCAGTATGTAAACAATAGATATGACCTGGTCCCTATAACACTCATAACCCAGCATGAGCTTGCTAGCCAGAACTTTAGACAGTGTTAAGTCATTGGGTGAGTCATACCAATCATTAGCCATGTCGTTCAGCAGTGCAGACTGTGAAGCGAGAGTCTGATTCCTTGAAATGAAATAAATGAGGACATGCCCATTTTGTTATCTGGCATATGCCATTACTCAACCCTTAAAAAATACAAAATAATGCCTTTGTAAATGGACTACAGAAAATGAAAGTGGGCACATATTCTATTTAATAGCAGATGATGGATCCCAGGAGTGAATAAGTAACTGTTAGACTCATAGAGTACAAGATGTGTCTGACTCTGAGCTTTTATTCAGAAGATGGCATTTTAGGCAATGAACTCTATATCCAAAATAATCAAATGGTTGGGGCTTTTTTTTTTTTATAAAGAAAACATCATCTATTGCAGAAAAGACATTTCCTCCATCTTAAAAGAAGTGTTATACGTGGATTCACACCAGCACAAAGTAACAAAGGACATTTGTTATTCTAATCTGAAGAGCAGAAAGTGGTATGCAAAAAGGGAGAGGCCAAATGTACAGTTCCGGATGTATATTTATATACCAACACCTGCTGCTGGAGCCGGTGACGATCTCCTTCCACACATGCCGAGCTAAAAGGAGCCATTTTATCACATGCCCTTGCATTGTTGGCCTGTTAGATAATGCTTATTTGTGTTCATGTGTTCTATACTCCAAGATTCTGACGTATGTGTCACTAATTATGGTGTGAGAACATGAGACAATTCTGTTAGCATGCAGTCAGTGTTTTATTTTCTTATTTGTATCATTACAGAGCAAATATGGTGATTGTAACTACAGTATGGGGATTAACATTTTCCATTATGCTTATCACTTTGTAATATAGATAATTTTTTTTTCAGTGCTGTGAATCAAATCTAGGGCCTCATACTGGTTACACCAGCCCTCCATCCCGGAGTCATATCCTCAAACACACACACACACACACACAGCCATCAATCTTACTAAAGTGGCTATATATACATTTTTTCACTCTATTTTATTGCTCTGTGCTTACATTAAAATAAATTACCATGCAGTATCCATGGTTAATATCACAATGAACTGGCTCTTTAGCTAAATCCATAAAAGCATTAATTGCCCATTTATAAGCATTACTGAACTCAAATGTGTTTGAGCGCAGAGCTATGTGTGCTGTACATTTCCTTCCTGATTAAACTTTAAATAAAAATGGCCCAGATTTCACATCGCATATGAACCAAATAGTATTTAGTAATTAAACCTGAGAAGATAGGCTTTGGACATGGTGCTTGACTACATGTTGGTGTGAAAGGGTGCCACTCGTGCTGGAAATGGTTGTCTACTTGTTTCAGCAGTTATTAAACAACGCTGTATTAAAGAACCAAACACAGTGCTAGTTTTCGCACATAGTGGTGGTGGTCGGGGGAGGGGCATTGCAGAATTTCCTAATTACGAAGTGCCTATTCTTTCTTAGTTTTGCTTCCAGGAGTGAGAGGTTATTGTATTAATAAATGAAGCATTGCCGTAAAGGCACGTAGACTCAGAAACAGAAATCTGCATTAAATTCTGTTGAATCAAGGTTAAGGGAGATAGACTAGCAGTTCAGCTCTGGGACCCTAGAGGAAAACGCCCTGACAGCTTGCTAATGGGAAGCACTAACTTCAAGTTCTATGTACCTGTACAGCTAAGAAATGCCACGGCACTGAGAAATGTCAGGAATTTCACAGAGGAGGTGAAGGGTTTTGTTGGTTTGTGCTCCCTGTGGCGAGGGTTAACATTGAACAGGATTTTTTTTTTTTTTTTTAACATGCAGTCATTTCAGATCTTGTACTCCAAGTTTTAAGATCCTGAAACTGTTTTGGATCTAAATGACTAAAGATGTATTATGTAATATAAGATGATGTCTGAGGCAGAAGTTGACTTCTATAAGAGATTAGACCACTGACTTCTTAGTTTAGTATTCCTGAAATTTTGTACTTCCTCTTTCACCTGAAATTGATTTTCAACAGGTCACTGGAGACTATAAGCATTACTGAGCTGAAGCAGAGTAGGTAAAAAGGCATATCTTGGTATTATAAAGAGATTTATCTTTATAAACCAAAATAGCTTAATTATTTATTATGAAAAGAAATCTGACTGTATTCTTCTCAAGATAACTTCAAGTATTTCTTCATGACCATAAAGAAAAACCTATCTACTTACAACACTTACTGGAAAGCTATTTTTATGCAAAATCTAGTACTGACAAACATGCGATGAAATAAATAAGGTAACAGTCAATTCTACCTTCTGAAATATTCATAGTCCTGAGAAAATTTACCATCTCTGGGCAACCCAGAGAAACTGTTAAACTAGGAAGCTGGGCGGTAGGTAGCTTTACCACTGAGATCGACAGGACTGCTTGAGTGGACTAAAGATCAATAGCCATTTAGCCAATTCAACTTTGCAACTTCTGAATAGATTAAAAAAAAACGTATAGCATAAGATTCAAGGGACATTTTTTTCTTTTCTTACTATGGAAATATTATTTTATTAGATAAATCTATATAGTCTACCTATACAGATTTCATGGGGTGTTTTAAGTCTCTTAAATAGATAGGAGAGAGAAATGTGCATTGATTGAAACTCAGTGGTATAGATCCAGGGTGTTTATTAAATAAGAGAGTTCAAATACATGAGCCTTTGAGTGACATTTTTCATTCAAACCACCACAAGGGACGTAAACAAATTAGAGTACAGTCAGAAAAGAGTGAAGGAATGAAGTTGAAGACTGTGCCTGAGTTCAGCTTGGAAAAGGAAAGACATTAAGGACAGAAATCTTGCGGTTATCTTCAAAGATTTTAAGTGCTATCTTGGAGGAAACAGGATAAACTTTGTGTAAATCCAGGAGTCTCACTCACTGTACATTATAGGAAGGCAAATTTAAGATTACAGAATTGAGGTTGTTTATAATACACTTTAACACCATTCAAAACACGGTGCTCTATGGGAGATAATGAAGTCTTTGGAGTTGGACTGGTTTATCCCAGTGAGGTAGACAACCTGTTGAGGATACTGCAGACGGAATTGAAAGTTTGGAATAAACGTAGGCAAGTATCTATCCCAATTCTGAGAGTCAACAACTCAGACTCTCCAGAAAACCCTGCTTGGAGTGCCTTCCTGAAACTTCTATAAGCTATGTGTTACTTCCTCTTTTGTATTTGCTTGGGGTTCATTGGGCTGCCAGGATTACTGGTGACAAAAGGCCAGCTGGGACATTCCTTCCAATGGCAGCTGAAATGAAGAAAGCTGATATTGGAGAATGAGAAAGACAGGTTGAAGAGGCCACTAACATCAGGTTCTTTGGTAACAAACCGTTGATTGAAGAGCAGAAAGCTTGTATCACAGTAACCACTCCAGTCATTGACCTTTTGTAATGAGGAATAGTTTTATTAAATTTAATTCCGGTAAAAATTAAATCCACTTAAATCCTCAGAAGGAATGCTGGAACATTGTAGAATTCAGAGAAATAGCTTTGGGTTCACATATTTTCTAGACTTTAGAATCAAAGATATACTTAGCATGTATTTTTAAAGTGGATTCTTTTTACTTGTGGAAATTTTACTTTGGAACTGGGAATTTTCTGTCCCACCAAAGTTTCTCTTATAATATTGTATCTTTTGATTCCAGCTTCAGTAATTTTTCACAGAATGCACAGTTGTTTTATTCTGTTTTTTGATTAACAGTATAAACAGAGTCAAATTCTCAGATCACTATTATAATCACTCAATTATTGTTGTTTTAATAGAATGATCTGAGGCAAACAAGTACAGATTTCAGGCAAAAGGGATGTTTCACGTGTCTTGGGTTTGTCTTCTTATGATCCTGGAAGTCTCGCACAGTGTGAGCACTGAGAAATGACTAACGTTTCAGAAGTTCCTTCTTAGAATAACTCACTTTAATCTATTGGATCTTAAGAGTTTTGTTAGAATGTGGAATATAAGAATAACCATTGGCATCTGTTTAAACATTCTTAATCAGTATCTGTAGATACTGTGTCTAGTTCTTTGCACAGGGCAATGGGGCAACTGTAATAAACTAGTATAATTAAACATGTTTCATTGAAGATGTTTTATCTTATGGCTAATTGATTGTTATGGCTTCCAAAGAGATAACCAGTGTAGTTCATATTCCATTTCACGTCAGTCTGGCTATGTTTCTCTTTCTGCCTGAGATTTTCTACTTCTTATTTTGGTGGGAATTGTTATTAGTATCAAGAATTTAGTTAACCTTAGAACTTTGATTCAGCTTAAACTTCATGAAAATATAAACATGTGTGTACATATATATATATATATATACACATAACTATCACATGTAGGTATATATTACCTACCACTTCAAGAGATAGTTCAGAAATTATTATATCTTGAGAATATTTTTGGTAAATCCTAGAATAAATATTTCTATTTTAAATGTATTTCTTCTTGATGGTCAGTAGACTGAATGACAGCTCTTTTGAAGGTTGTAGATACAAGTGAATTAAAATCAGTAATTAATTAGATTTAAGCATTTAATATGCTGATTCCTGTAAAGGCTTGACATTTCCCATTGATGAGTAAACAAAAGTCAAATGAAATAGATACAGGTTTCTAACTCTGAGCTTTCATGCTACATTTGGACTAAAATTGAAATGGATTGAAAATGAATATAATGGCCTATTTGTTCATCAAAGTGCTAGAGTTCCCCTTCTTAAACAGTGAACACTCAGAGTAAACACTTCATAGTCAGCGAAATGCGAGGTAATGGACACAAAGCTGAACAATTATGAGAAACGATTCTGTTTTCCAAAACTTATAACCTGCAGAAACACATATGAACACCTTCTTACATGCTGTCCATCAGCAGCTGCTGCTGCTCTACCCTGTAGAAAGCTCTGCTCTTGGCTGATGGCCATGTGTTTCTGGCCTTGGGCCCTGACCTTAAAAAGGAGACAGATAACCGAAGGAAATTGGTCCAAGAAGATGTAGGTCTAAATTATCAAAATAGCCTGCATTCTTAGATGAAAGGGTGAGGTGCTTATGCCTTACAGGGCCTGAAGCATAGGTCGGTGTAACCTTTGATGGCATGAAACAAAGAGTGGCATTAATTTTGGAAAAGACCTTGTAGGTCCATAGAGAAGTATTACATCAACTCTTAATGCTCTTACATCCAGGTTACATTGTAGGAATTTTAATTGGGTAATATTGATCAAGAACCATGTTTTTGGGTTGTTTACTACTTTGTTTGGTCTTTTTAAGACAGGGTCTCCCTGTAGCTCCAGCTTGCCTGGAACTCCTCATAGAAACCAGTCTGCCCTCCTTCTCACAGAGATCCACCTACCTGTGCCTCCTGAGTGCTGGAATTTAAGACATGCCACCATACCACACCCCATGTTTTGAGTACTGTGGGGCTAAATACTCAAGAAGACATTTGAATATAAAAGTTTACTCAGGGATAGAAAAAAGGACCTGATTAAATGGAAACTCACACAGTTCATATTCCTGATTATGAAGTCTAAATGTTGATAGCAATTTTTCCCAAATTGAAAATTTTAAATTTTAACAATTTGAACACAATTTTAATAAGATTTGAAACAATATACATTAATCTTAATATGGATAAAGAGATAACATCTGGCAGAATTAACCAATGAAGATTCATTTCACATCCCACTCTTTTTGGTCAAATAGAATTTCTAGATGAAATATGAAACAAAAGGCAAAAAGATACAAGAAGGACACAAAGAAAAAGTAGAAACAGAAAACAAAGACCTTCTATTCAAAATGAGCCTCCCAACCAAAACTCCATATGTGGACAAACTCCCCAAATTTGTGAAGAAATTTAATCTCAAAAAGCTATCTGTGATGGCTAATTTTATGTGGATTTGATTGGGCTAAGGGATGCCAGAGACCTGGTTAAATCTTATTTCTAGATGTGTGCATGAAGTGGTTTCAGGAAGCAACTAGCATTTGAACCAGAAGACTGAATAAAGAAAATTATGACTATTATCAAGTTTTTGAGAGTCTGAATAAAACAGAATGATGGAGAAAGGGCAAATTTTGCTCTTTTTGATGGACGGAGGCTACCTGTATTCTATTATGGATATCAGTGTCCTGGTTCTCAAGGATGAATAACTCCACTGCCTTCCCTGGTCGTCTAGTTGGCAAGCAGCAAAGTGTTTCATAAATGTGTAGGCCAATCCCCATAATCTCTCTCTCCCATATATGTATATAAACACATGCACACATACATTCATATATATAGCATGTACATGTGTGTTTCCTATTTGTTCTTTGCCTCTGGAGAACTGTAAAACACCTTATGATAAAATGAGTGAGGAGACATACAAGGCCTCAAGAGTAAAATAATATTTACAACAGCACTACAAAGAACTGACATAAATTTATATGTAGAAATCTCGAAGAGCTAAATGAAGGAATCAGAATAAAAATATGAGATAAAGACAGAGCAAAAATTAATAAATGGACATAAAGTATTTAGAATACGTCAGAATAAAACAGTCATTAAAATTAAAAATGCCAAAGAATATAATAAGTTTTATATGTGATGCAGCTAAAGAGAGAGTTAATCATTGAAAAGTGATACTGAAGGGTTTTTTTCACAGTGACATACAGAAAAGATATGTGAAAGAGTTGTCGAAGGCAGTGTGCTGCGATCTCAGCACTTGTGAAGTGGAGACAGAAGGACCTAGAAAATTCCTGTAACAAAAATACACTGTGAATATTGAGCAGGATAAATAGATTCAAACCAAGAAGCATTATGGTGGAACTGCCCAACATCAAAGAAAAATTAAAATAGAAATTATATTGAAATGAAGAATTTCGAAACAGATAAACTTCCTCAGGAGTCTTAGTTACTGGAAAACAGTTGAGCATTATCCTCAAAGGCTGATGGAATCAACCTGTCAAGTAAAAGTTGTAATAGCTAAACTATTGTACAAACATGTGCTAAAATTAAAAGGAGGAAGGAACACATACACAGAGAGACATAGTTTACCCCCTATAGATCCTTTTTAAATTATGAAAGTATTAAATATAGCAAATAGGGACTGGAAAGCTGTCTCAATGGTTAAGATTACTGACTGCTTTTGCAAAAGACCTGTGTGTGTGTGTGTGTGTGTGTGTATGTGTGTGTGTGTGTGTGTGTGTGTGTGTTTAAGAGTAACCAGCAAATGAGTAGAAACAGAAAATATATATCCAAATTAATAGAGAGAAGCTGGGTGTGGTGGTACATACCTTAAATCCCAGAACTCAAGGGGCAGAAACAGGATCTCTGTGAGATTGAGGCTAACCTGGTCTACATAGTTTGTTCCAGGCCAGCTGGGGCTACATGGAGATCCTGCCTCAATAAAAGCAAACAAAAAACTTGGTAGAGGAAGAAAAAGAGAGGATTAAGGAATTAATTTTGAGAATTCACTAAAGGAGAAGTGCATAAAAGACATAAAATAGCCCAAATAAATGTAGAAATTAGGTCAAATATATCAATGATTGAAACAAACAGCAATGAATTAAATTCATAAAAGAAAAAAATAATGATGCTGTTTGATGTTTTTCCCCCAGTGGCCTCTGAACTTTTACTGCCCCTTTAGTCCCCAAGGGTAGCCTGTTTCCCTGTTTCAGTGCCTCAGAATTCTGTTACCATTGGTGTTGGGCACCACTCTTCTATGATTCTGGTGATAGTTTTCTTTGGAATGGTTTGCACAGAATTACCACTGTCAGGAGGACCGGAGACTGAGGTCCTCCCCATCATCCAGCGGGTGGCAGTGGGTGGCAAAATCAGCTTCTAGCTTAATGTCGATGTTCAGCAGGGCCACAAGCTCCTGGGCCTGGTGCTGTCCCTCTGCCCATGTCTCTGTCAGTTCAGACTCCAGGTGTACAGAACACCATTAAGCTGCTCCATCTGCATATAGGACTGCATATAGAATCTCCTCATCCCTCAGACTGGTCTCCAAGGTGACCTTCAGATTTCTCATGGAGTTAGGTCAGTGTCCAAGATCTAGAGGTTGCATCTCAGCTCTGTGAGTGGTAACTCAGCATTTCTGACTATTGTGAAGTTCTCCTCAGTCTGCTGGGACTGGTACTGGTTGTTCAGCCCCTCCTGTTTCTTCTAAGACAGCTCCTCATACTGGGTTCAAATATCTGCCCTGATCTTGCTAAGGTACTGAGATTTGTCCAATCCACTTCCATGATCAACACAGAACTGGCAATTTGGGCCCCAGGCCTTTGATCTCCTCATGAGTCTTCATGAATAGCAGCTCTCCCTTGAGAGCTTCAATTTCTGTCTCCAGGTGCAACCCTCTGATGTTGATATTATCAGTGATATTTTGGAGTCCATGACTATCATTCTCCTCAAAGTGGCGAACAGCCAGTACTGTTCCACCAGCAGCAAGGAGGAGCATTGTTGATCTGCAGGATAATGAAGACATCATTCACAGAATGCAACAAGGTCTGATCCCTCAGGTCCTCAGTTGGCTTGAAGTACTGCCCCAATCTCTGACCTTTCCCAAGATCCCTTCTTCTCCAGATGTTCCTGGATTTTGCTCTCTAGCCTCCTGTTCTCAGTCTCCAGGCTCCTCACCCTGTCCAGGTAGGAAGCCAGGGGGTCACTTAGATCTTGCATTTTCTCTTCTGTTTGTATGCCACCATTTCTTCCAGGGCCCCTGGCCCAGAGCCATCTCAGATGTTGGTAGAATTGGGCATGGAGATCTGGGACCTGGTGTCCTCAGTGCTTGACTAGATGCTGGATCCACTGCTGGGCAGCAGAACCTAAGGGTTTGGCAATCAAATGGAGCACAGGCACCCACAGTTTGTAGAGATGGTAGTGGAGGGGTTGGTGAAGATCACGCTGTCACAAGAAGGCGAGAGACCTGGAGTCAGTTTCTGGCTGCCTAATTTGATTTATTTCAAAGTCCAGTAATATATTGCTTTCAATAGACACAACTGGAGCAAAATCACAAGGAGACATAGGAAAACAAAGGCTGGTAAAGATATACATGCTATGTCATTATTACAAGTAGAATTGGAGACAAAAATATTGAGAGGAATCCAGAAGAGCGACATTTGTGCTAGGACGTAGTTCAGTGATTGAGCACCAGTCTAGCTTGCATAAACCTGCGGGTTCAATCCCCGGAATGGAGGACGGAGAAGAGGAGAAGCCACCACTGAGAACACAATAAATTCCTAGGTATTTGGCAGTCTTTATAATTATTTATCTAAGTATTTATTATCAGATGTTCATGATGCACATGTGAGAGGTGCATGCCGTTGTGTGTGTGTGGTGTGTGAAGGTCAGAGTAGACTTCATGGAATCGGTTGTTTCCTTCCAGTGATCAACCTCAGCTTAGTTTTCCCGGCTTGCATGGTAAGCATCTTTATCCATTGAGTCAGCTTACCAGCCCCTAAGTATTTGATAGTCTTAAAGCACATAAAGCAAAACATAAGAAAATAGTAAACAAATCTGAAAAGTCCACAGTTAGGGTGGACAAAGCTTTTAGAAATCCACAGACCCAGCAGACAATATTAGCAAGAATATAGAAGATCTTAAAAATGAAGTAAGTCCATTTAATGGATTTATCTGTCTATCTAAAACCTTGCACCTTTCCTATCAAATATTGTACATCCTTTTACTTATTTATTTTTATTTTATGTGTAGGGTGTTCTGCCTGTATGTATGTGTGTATGTGCATGCAATGCCTGCAGAGGCCAGAAGAGGGTGTCAGATCCCCCTGAAACTGGAGTTAAGTATGGTTGTTTGCTGCCATCTGGGAACTGAATCCTTGTCTTTTGCACCAGCAGCAAGTGCTTGACTCCTGAGCCATCTCTCCAGCTCCAATGCATATTATTTTCAGCTTACATACTTAAAACTTATAAAAATGATGCCACACTAGGTGAGAAAGAATTTCAATAAATTTCTATCCCCAATGTCAGTGTAATGTCCATTAAATTTCTTCAACATACTAGTGTTAAAAATCAGCAATTAAAAAATCAAAGCACATACAGGTCACCTTATATAGAAAAACATTTTTAAAAAAGAATGAGAAAAGAATTGTGAACTACATATGTGTATGAGAAAATAACAGAGACATAAACAGAAAGTAGAATGTACATAATTTTTATATACGTAGATATATGCTTGTGGCATAATAATTGAAATGGAAAAGATTGAATGTATTGAAACACTTATTTCCAGCCTGGAATGCTCCTTTACACTCTGATCTTGTGCTATTTATATACCAGAATCAATTCCAGATGGAGTAGATGGCTAGATGTAAAAGTCAAGACAGAAAGTAACTAGATGATAACAAGAATAAACAGATCTCTAGGTAAGAGAATATTTTTCTAACCTAGAAATAAACAGTGTATTCACTAAGCAAAAGATACTTTTGATTTACAAAGCTTTCTTGTAAACCCTCTGAGCATCAAAACACTTACAATTAAAAAATATAGTTCTCAAAAATAGAAAATAGAACTACCATATGATCCAGCAGTCTATCACAGGATATATATTCAAAGGAAATGAAAGCAGTGGGCTGAAGTGTTTCCTGTAGTAGGATTTGTAGTAACTGCGACATGGAATCATTGCATGGTCCAGAAATGGATTGGATAGACAAACAAAATGCAGTGTATGTACATAATGCAATGCTGCTCAGCCATTGTCCAGCTGTAAATGAAACAGAGTCTGTAACAACAAGGACGAAACTATAGATTACTAGGTTAAGTGAAATAAAGTCAGGCAAGCACCACAAGTGCTCACTCTCATGGGGAATCTACTGATGTCTCAGAAGTAGAGGAAGGTGGTGGTTACAGACGCTGGCAACTTTTGGGATGGAGGAAAGCTGGAGAATTATTGTTTGAAGGACACTAAATGATAGATAGGAGGGATGATTTAAGTAGTTTATTGGACAGTGTGGTTTTCATAACTAAGAATATATATAATATATGTTATATATATATATACATATATATATATATATATATATAGTTCCCTTGAAAAATGCAAAAACATCTCACCATGTACTATAATTGTGTGTGGTACAGTCTAAAAACTGCACAGCTCATGTAGCTATGTGAGGATACGGATGTGCTGAGTAACTTGATTTGTCCTTTCCACAATATGCACACACTTCAAACAGTCCTGTTATCAAAGACGGATACCACGCTGTGTAATGGACCTCTATCTACAGTGTAAGTGCACACGATTTTGTCAATTTGAAAAAAAAAATGGTAAACTAACAAACAAAACTACACTGCAAATAAAAACACTAAATTATAGATATTTGCAGCATAGATTCCAATATACACAATATCTACAACTATAAATGTTTGGCCCAAATCAATGAATAAAGTATAATGAACTTCAATAATTAAATGAGCATTAATGTTAAAAGATGACTATTCACAGAAGAATAAATATGATATAAAATTTTACTTTCTTATCTAAGCCACAAGATTTGATTTTCTTTAATCAAATCAGAACATGTATTAAAGGTCTGTGATGAGACCATCGGTTGTGTAAGGTGTTTGGAGCTCAGTCCATAAGGCTTCTCTTCTAACTCAAAGTATGAATGTTTCATTGGCAACAATTCTTTTCTCCACTTTGTCTGAATAGTTAAATTTTCTGGTGATTTATGTGCCAATGAAGGAACAGCTAAGTGAATTACCATCTCCAATGAAATACTAGGCAATCATTAATGTTGTGACTGTAAAGGGACTAATTACATAATGATTACATAGCATGGTTGCATGAAATTATGATTATATTCCAGGAAATAATGTGACAAAATATTTTGCCATAACTTAAGATAAATCAGAGTGTTGAAGTGCAGATGTAGGGTGATTTCAACTATATAAAAACTGGAAGCAAGTAGATGCATGGGCTGTGATGTTGAGGGTGGAGTTGTCATTTCTGCTTTTTGAGACGTCTTCCTGTGCTCTCTACCGAGCACCTGTCCTGTCTTTTATTAACAAGAATTAGAATAGAAACAAAGATGTCTGAAGTGGATCTGCAGATCGACCAGATACTTCAAGGATGAAGTCAGTAATAATTTTGGAAATATTGCCAAGTGATAAACACTCTTGCTTGGTTTAAAAGTTTACACGACTGAACCCAGACAAAAACCAACACATTGTCTCCCCACTAACAACATTGTCACCTTGAGTTCTTTGGCAAGAGAGTAGCAGCAAGGTGTGATGCCTGCTGACTGTCAATACTAACAGTGATGGTGGAGGGAGGACAGGAGCTCAAGCTGGTGGGCCGTTAGCTACTGCATTCTATGTTATTGACAACACATCCTTGTCCTGCTCTCTTACTGGAACTAGTTATATAGGCCCTCAGGCTAATAATATTCAGCACAGCTTCAAACCCACTCAATTATAGAATATATTCAATTGTCCCATTCCTCCAGGCCCAAGGGACTATTTTAGGCAGTGGACTTGCACCAGGCACTAAGAGCAGTGAACACAAATTTAGATTCTTCTTTTTACCTCTGGAGGAGCTTGTGCCTGGTTGAGGAGATGGAGAAAAAAGCAACACGAAAAACTAAGGAAAATTTGGGTAATGCCACCCTTAGTGACCAAGGACAGAATGTTAACCTTGAAGAAATTTTGTGTGAAGAACTTTGGGGGTAATGTGAATTTAATAAAATAAATATGTGATCTGACTATTCTAATCCAGTTAATTGAACAAAGGGAAGAGTTCCAAGAATGTTTAATACTAAATGACAGCATTAATTTTCATAGGATCTAGGTGTTGCTGTGAAAATTAATGTCTTTAACCCATTCCTTTCTTGAATGAATATATGACTTGCAGTAAGAGTGAGGCTGTAGGTTTGGGCCTTATAGGGTCCCAAAGACCCAAGTGTTAAAGGCTTGGTTCTCAGTCCATGGCACTACTGGATGGTCCAACCTTGAAACGGGCCTACTGCAAGAAATCTAGGTCACTAAGTGGGGGACTCCAGGACTTCTGCCCCCTTCCCAGATGTCATGAAGCAAAGAGGCTTCCCCTGCTCCTATCAATGGCACTCAGCCTCACCACAGGCCACAAGCAACAGGCCCAAGTAAACATAAACTTCCAAGATTGTGAGCCAAACATAAACTTTTTTCACTTTTATGTTGATTATCTTAAGTATTTTGCCACAGAAATGGAAAGCTAGCCCAGTCGCTATCCCAGTTTTATAGTAACATTAGGCTCCAACGACATATTTGAATTAAGATGTCACACAAATTACATCTTACCATACTAAACATTTATTTATGTTTTTATTTCAGGAAATATATTTAGCCGGCAGACATAGCTCAACTGGGAGATCACGGTGACAATACAGGGATCTGGATCTGGACACTCACTGGCTGGCAGGCCTCTAGTTCCAGTGGGAGAGCGGACACTGGGGCAGACAAAAACTGTGCATTAGGGTGCTGTACCGATGGAGGAGACACAGTGTCAGTTCCACTTCACCAGCCATGTTGGGAGGTGTGAGAAATCGTAACTGAGAACAAAACATCACTGGATGACGTGAATACATGTGAAGATGAAAGCGAAGGAAAGTGAATCAAGATTCAGACCCAAAGAAGGAGCACAGCTTTGGCCACAGAGCATTTTGAACACTCTATGGAAGAGTGTTGAGAGAAGGGGAAAGAGGAGCAGGAAGAAAGAGAGAGAAGGGAGAAGTGACGCTGATGGGCCGAGAGAAGGGAGGTGAGCAGAGGGAAGGGAACTGAGGAGGGTGCGGGGCAGGAGAGCGAGAAGGGAATCGGAGACAAAGGCAGGGGCCGCAGAGGGAGCGCAGTAAAGATTTGGGAGATAAGCGATTTAAAAATTCAGAGGTTCTTTCCATCCAAATAACTTGTTGAAATAAAACTGATATTTTTGGTGGGCTCTTATGGTTAATATTCTTACCTGCCTGGTGGCGGCTTTTGAAAGGTTATCTGTACCCACATAGGTGAACCTCAGCTATGAATATTCAAATCCTTTCACACACACACACACACACACACACACACACACACACACATATATATATATATATATATATTTCCCTTCGTTGACCTATGTTTTAATTGCTAAAAACTAGATGCACAAATTGATAATATCTCCCTTGTTTATATTAGGGATATGCTGAGGTTTATTGATCTGAATAAATTCTACCTGCTTTTTGCCAAGAAGTAAAAACTTAGCCCTTCTCTACCTTAATTATCTTCTCATGTAGGATTAAGACACTGAATAAACATAGCAAGCATTTAGTAATGGACCAAATACCAAGCTTCTCCACATAGTAGAGGACGAGTTCTTCTCCAACCCCACCAAGTCGTTTTAGAAGTTTCTATTTTTTTTTTTTAATGGACAGAAAGTTAAAACCATCAGAATTTGGAACATAAGCACTGAGGATATCAGAACATTGGTTTAATGTCAGGCTATAAAAATAAGCAGAGAGAAATATATTTTACTTCCTCTTTTTTTTTTTTATGACTGTTCCTATCCTCATGTCATTAAAACGACAGGAATAATATAAGAAAGTTTTTATGGGAAGAGAGCTGTGAAGGTTCATTTTAATTGTCAACTTGACACAATCTAGAATCAGAGAAGAGAGTCTTAATGATCGCTCATTAGCTTGGTTATGTTAATTTGAGGTTGGAAGACCACCCCACGTAGGCAGGTTTCCTGAACTGTGTAAGAGGAGAAAGCAGAGCTGGAGAAGGGTCGAGTACTGACTGGAGTCAGGTTCCCTGTACCCACATAGGGCAACTCACAGAAGCCTGTAACTCCAGCTCCAAGGATCCAAGGCTCTCTTCTGGCCTTCATACACAGGCTCCTGTACATACACACATAAAGAAATAAAGTCTTTTTAAAAAAAAAAAAAAGAGTGAAGATAGAAAGCCGAGTGCAAGTATGCATGCAGGTCCTGGAGAACTGGCTCAGCAGTTAAGAGAACTGCCTGCTCGTACAGAGTCAGGGTTCTCAGCACTCACATGGCAGCTAGCAACTTTATATAACTCCAGTTCCAGGGAATCTAGTGCCCTTTTCTGGCCTCTGTGGGAATTGCATGCATGTGGTGAATGTACATACATGCAAGGAAAACATTCATACACATAAAATAAATTTTTTTTTAAAAAGTAAAGCATATGCATTCTTTGCCTTTTGTTTCTTACCTATGGATCCAATGTGACCAGCTGTCTCAGAATCCTGCTGTGCTGTCCCCTCCACAATCGAGGACTGTGACCTGGAACTGTGAACGGAAACAAACCCTTCCTCCCGTCAGTTACTTTTGTCAGAGTAGTTTATCACAGGACACTAAGGAAACTAAGACGAGAGACAAGCGTCTTCTTATGCTTAGAAGACAGATCATGGAATGTGCCATGAGTGGGTTTGCTACAGGCAGTGTAACCAGCTTGAGAGAATTTCATGCGTAACACATAGCATCACGTTCTGCTTTTTCCCTTATGACAGAGGTAGAATTATTCACACAAATAAAGCAAAGCTAAGTATCAGAATGTGGCCACACCACTTCACCCCATGATCGTTGAGATTCACTGTGTGTTAATGATTCATAACTTAAATGCACATTCTGACTTTCAATTTTTTAAATTTATTTTTTATTTTATGTGTAAAAGTGTTTTGTCCGCATGTAAGGGAACCCATGTCATGCAATGCTCACAGAAGCCAGAAGAAGATGTCATCTGGAGGTGCCAAGAAGATTCCCTGGAACTGGAATTATAGACAGTACCATGTGGGTGCTAGGAACTGAAACTGGGTCCTCTGCAATAGCAGCCAGTGGTCTTAACCACTGAGCCACCTCTCCGTCCCAGAGAAAGAAGTTGTGTTGGTTGGGAATCAAACCCAAGTCAACTGCTTGGAAGGCATCTCTGCTCACTACTATGCCAACAACATAACATCACAATAGAATTTTAAACAGAAACTTGGGCTTGAGGATGAAGTTCAGACAGAGAGTGCTTGACTATCTCAAATTCTATCCCTAGAGAAAGAAAGGAAGAAAGAAAATCTAATTAGTGTATAATTGTTTTACCTTTCTTTGAACTTTGTAATACAGTATGCATTCCTTCATACTAACTTTCAAACTCAACATAATTCTGAAAAATTATCATTATAACTATCTTACCACATAAACATGTCATAATTAATCCATCTTTCTGTTGCATGTTAAGTTGCTTCTAGTTGGGGTTACAACATACATATGAAATATAACACTGTTGTAACAATCTGATCTGGCATTTGGACTACGAGTCAACTCATTTCTTTGGGGTAAGTACCTAGAAGAAGTGGAATTGCTAGGTCATAGGGACTTTTCATTTTTAACTTTAATAGATTTTAAAAATTAACTTTCCCACATACTTGTGCCAAATAGTATTGTGTGAGTTTCAATGATTCCATGTCCTTCTGCCTTATGGTATCATCGTGTAAAAAACAAGATAGCCATCCTGGGAAAAGTGTCATGATATGCCTGCCACCTATGTCTTAATTTATGATTATCCACTGGCTATCGATCTGGGGCACATTATTTATTTAAGATCTATTCTTATTTATTTTATGTGTATGGATGTCTTGTCTGCATGTATGTGTGTGAACCACGTGTGTACCTTGTGCCCATGGAGGCCCGATGAGAGTGTCAGATCCCCTGGAACTGGAGTTATGGATGGTTGTGAGTCTCCTGGTGGGTGCTGGGAACTGAATCTGGATCTTCTGCAAGAGCAGGAAGTGCTCTCAGTCTTTGAACCATCACCCTTGAGCACATTTTTAAAGTTCTTATTGAAATGTTGGGAATCCCGTTTTGTGCCTGTTATGGCTTTGCCTATTAAATACTGGTTTGCCTTTTCTTTATTCTGTAGTAGTACTGCTTTTGTTTTTTCATTTTTCTTAATATTTCATTTTTACTATTTTTAATTTATTTCTGTGTGAGAGAGTGTATTGCCTACATGCATGTGAGTGTTCCTATATCATGCAATGCCCATGGAGGTCAGAAGAGGGCATCAGATCCTCTGAAACTGGAGTTATGGACTGTTGTTAGCCACCATGTGGTGCTGAGAATCGAACCTGGGTCCTCTGTGAGAGCAGCCAGTGCTCTTAACCACAAGCCATCTCTCCAGCCCCCTGTTTTTACATTTTTTATTGGGGGCAGGATATGCACACAAGTTAGTTAAAGAACAGCTTGTCAGCTCTTTTTCCACTCTGTGTGGGTTCTGGGGTTAAACTCAAGTTTTCAGGCTTGGTAACAGGTGCTTTTGCCCTCTGAGCCATCTTGTTGGCCTGTAGTACTTCTCTATACATTCTGCGGACATAAGTCTTTGGAGGGGATATATGTTTCCCAAAAATTCTTTCCTTTTCTGTTGCTTTTCATTTCCTTAAATTCACCTTCAATAAGCATATTTTACTCAATAGAATCTATTTTATTATTGTTGCTCTCTGTTATTAACAATTCTGTGTCTTATTTAAGAAACATTTGTCTTGCATGTGACCATTATGTTGGTCACCATTTTGTATGTTATCATTTTAATGCTTTTATGTTTAAATCAATAATCTATTTGGAGTTAGTGTGAGTTTAGGGTCAAGATCATTGTTCCCCATAAGGATAGCCAACTGTTTAATTTTTTTTGTTTCTATTCTTGGGACAGATTGAGGAATAACTTACTTCTTACAACATTCTTCTCAGGCTTTGTCATCTGGGTGCTGGCCACATGAGCAGGTTAGGAAATGGTCCTGTCTCCCTGACCTCATGAACAATGTGGGTAAAATTGGCATTTATTCTTCCATTAGATGTTTGGAAGAATTCACTGGCAAAGCCATCTGAGTAGTTTCCTGTGTCCAAGTCCTTCTGGGACCTCTACTGCCTTCTAGTTACTCTGCAACCTGTTAACTCCTAACCCCTAATTTTTTAAACAAATTTTTTTCAGTTATGAAGCCATTTTAAAGCTTCAGAAAAAAAAATAAAATATTATTGCAGAGGTTTTTAAGATATTTATATTAACTCCCTTGAATTAAATTCTAGCCTTAGTTTAAAGTATCCAGAATCATATTGTTTCCCCACAGAGTGCAGTTTAATGGATAGAAGGAAAGTGTGTAGGTGTGACAAGTATTCCTTACTTTTCGTACAAAATGGAATAGGAGATCTGAGTCTGTGATCCAAGGACACATTGGCTTATTTGCTAGACTTTAAAAATACCTCTTTCCTGATAGGTCACTGGGTGTTGGTAAAAATAAGCATTGTAATTAAACAAATGAAGTTCAGCTGCTGAACTGTGAGGGTTTGGTTTCAGACAGAGATGATCGTAATCCTTTTCCATAGAGACACAGAGAGTAGATATGTGGGCTGTGTATGTCCCAACAAGGATCACTGTCTTCCAAGGGAGCAAGAGAAAATGGCTCCTCCACGAACACAAGAAGTGATTGA
Organism: Eospalax fontanierii; assembly: GCA_035773235.1. Taxonomy (NCBI): domain Eukaryota; kingdom Metazoa; phylum Chordata; class Mammalia; order Rodentia; family Spalacidae; genus Eospalax; species Eospalax fontanierii. The sequence goes on along the minus strand of CM069539.1, from coordinate 64,611,403 downwards.
AAGGGCTTCACTACCGCAGCAGGTTTGAATTTCTACAATGAATCAATCAATTTCTCTCTGTGTGTTTCTCTGCTCTCTGTTTCTGTCTCTGTTCTGTCTCTGTCTTTCTGTCTCTCTGTCTCTCATTGTCTGCCTCTTTGTCTCTGTCTCTGTCTCTCTCTCTCCCTGCCTCTCTCTCTGTCTTACTCTCCATCTCTCTCTTTGTCTGACTCTGTCTCTGTCTTTGTGTGTCTCTTGCTGCCTTCTCTCTGAATCCTCTCTCTCTTTCTGTCTCTGTTTCTCTCACACATACACACAGCTTTGACCTTCTGTACTTACTTACTAATTCCTGGGACCTTTCCGACTTTCATCTGTCCTGACGACACAACCTAACATGGTACCTCTCAGTAAAATCAGATGAGATAGAAAAAAATTGTTCTCAGCTGCATTTCTGAGGAAGCTTGAAGTATTCATCAGAACTCGGTGCATGGATTCGCTGATCTGGTTGGCTACTCAAGCTCTGTGAAGCTGGTGTTGAGGGGCTCAGCTATTGCCCCTCCTTCTGGGACTTCTTTTCATGTGACCTGAATTCACATAGTTCTCCTTCCTTTCAGAAATGAACTAGAAACCTGATGTTTGATTCTTGAAGGGACTCGCCCAAGGAGAGGGCTGGGGCTTGATGATGTCACCCTTGAGGCCTTCACAGCATAAGCCTCAAGAGACTTCCTCCTTCTTTGTGTCTCTTCTTGACCAATGGTCATGCTAGACATAAGAAATCAGTTGGCAAAAGATTTGTTCAGGCTGAAGATGAAGCTGCCTCAAGCAAACGGGAATCGTTTTTCAAGGCTTGTTGGGGAAGTTGTGACTGAAGTCCTTTTTTCAGCCAAGACATTAATGAACTTTGTTGTTTGCACACTGCAAAGTGAAAGCAAACTTAGGAAATCCTGCAGGTGAAACAGGCCAAGAGGCCAGCGAAACGGGCAGAGAGGTCTCCAAAGGGCAAAGGAGAAGAACCTTACGCTTCTTCTTATTATATAACCTCCGACAGCCTGTTTTTCTCTCTCAGAGTAAGATTTGGTAACACAGGCCCACGCGAAGTTCATTGAAACCTTGTTGGTGTGTTATTTTATTACTAATTCCGCTGCACCTTGCCCTTCCATCTTGAAGATGTTGTAAGTGCCCAAAATGACCCCTTAGATCGCTCCCTCCTCTCTGACCATGGTAGAAACTGAGAAATGTTGACTGTTTAGATGAGTGAGGGATGGTAAGGGTTTCTGGCCGATGTTTGCCGAGAGAAGATGGGGAACAGACTATCAGAAGAAAACAGAGTATAGAGGGACTGGGCCAGGAGGCAGCGAGGTCTCACGGTAAAGGAGTTAATGACATGAATAAGTTTGGGAGATAAGTTGGAGAGTGGTTAAAACAGCTTTCCCTGAACACTAAGGAGGAAACCATGTGCTACCCCGTTTCTTCCACTCCACTTGCGCATACCTGTGATATCACAAACTTAAGGTCTGGCGGGGCCGATGTTAGAGGGAGCGATCAAGGATGTAAGACGCAGGGCCCTGGTCTCCTTTCCTGTCTGATGCTTTGTGTGCCCGGTGCTATTTTTTTAGGGTTTCTCAGATCCATGGCCTCTTCTCCATGCTAACCACGTCTCAATTCCAGCCCTACTTTATTTTCTATATTGAAGTCTTACATGGTCTTTGAATTTATTTTCCAGCCTCTAATAGTATCCGTACGATTCCCTACAAACATTGCTGCCAGAAGCATCTTTATAAAGCAAAGGGTTCCCACTGCCTTTCAAACTCAGGTGCTAAGAGGCATTTCATGGGCTCATCTCCTGCCTACCTCTGTCAGCGCCTCTAGCGACGAACCACTTCCAACCCCAGGGTTTTGCAGTGGAGGCTTCCGACCTCTGGATCTGTGGGAGTTAATCTTCATTCCCAACTTATTTAGGATCACGAATAAACACATCTCTGTGTTTGTCTATAAGGATGTTTCCAGAAAGGCTTCGCTGAGGAGGGATGACCCATCTAGTGCTACCATCTCGTGGGCTGAGTAAAAAGGAGACCGGAAGCGGAGTAGTCGTCACCTTTCTCTGCTGCTTGCCTCTGGAGGCAGTGTAAACAGCCACCTCACACTCCTGCCAACATGCCTTCCCCCACACCGTGGACTGTATTCCTTCCTAAACTGAAGCCAGTTTAAGCCTTCCTCCCTAAGTGACCTTTGTCAAGAAGGCTGTCAGAACACTAGGAAAAGTAACCTGATGAGTTATCCTTCCATATATGGTTCCACTTCCCGGGATCCTCTGTGAGCCGCCTCTTTGCCAGCCTCTTCCTCCCCCCCACGTGACCAATTCTTTTAGACTTAGCTACAGCATTGTCTAACCTGAGGATTTCCCATGTAAATACTGCTTTTCTACCGTTTATTACAGCAGTCATAACAATACTCAGTAGTTGTTAGCTTGCTTCGCTCTCTTTCTGAACAAATTTGTTGTTTGAAAAGACAGACACCAATAATGAGCAAACAGTGGGTAACTCTGTATTTGAAGAAAACTGCAAAAGGAAACCATTCTAGAGCGTTGGTCACAGCTTGTAGCTCCTCTCTACCTTGTGGCCCTAGGCCTCAGCCTGGGTAGATTAGGACCATGGAGGCTCTGGCTTTGGAAAGGAGCTGCAGCCAGTCAGATTTGTGTTGTGGGGCTTTGGAATCGGGAAAGGGCACTGAAGCTGAAGGTGGGATGTTGAGTCCGGACTCCAAGGGTCGGGGAAGAAGTCAGCTACTTATGTGTGCAAATAGAGCAGTGCATGAAGAGAAGCGTCACCAGAGGTCAGGAGAGAAGAGCCACCAGAGGGAGGAACTTCTAGTGTCTCCAGTCTTGAGTGTGTGTGTGTGTGTGTCTGTGTGCATGTGTATATGCAAGTGTATGTGGTGTACATGTATGTGGAGGCCAGAGGTTGGCTTCAGGTATCTTCTTTGATCATGTCTCCACTTTCCCTCTTTTGAACCTGGAACTCTTCAGTTGGGTGGATTGATTGCCCAGCAAGCAAGCCGCAGTGATCCCACTGTTTCTCCCCCCCCCCCCCCCCCCCCAGAGCTGGGATTACAGGCATGTTCTAAAGTGTTCGGCTTTTTAAGGTGGGTCCTAGAGATCCAAACTCAGGCCTTTATACCTGAGTGAGTGTCAAGCAATTTACTGACAGATCCATTTTTCTGGCCAGTGTCTCAGTTCGTAAGTGGATTCCTACAACACTTTTGAAATTAAATATTTTACAGTCTTGACATTAAATACTTTATTAATTCCTTATACTAAATTGTGTGTCTTATTTACTATGTATGATATGACATTTTGAAGTACATATACATTATAGAGTGATTAAATCTACTTACTCAACCTATGCAATACTTTACAACGTTATTATTTGTATGCTGAGAACACTTTACATCTTCTTATCCACTTAGGCTGTTTCCATGTTTGGGTTTTTGTGAGTATAGCTACCATAAATATGGAAGTGCAGGTATCTCCACAAAAAGCTTAATTTCCCCTAGACGTAGACTCCAGTGATGGAAGTGCTGGATCGCATGGCAGTTCCATTTTTGAGGGCCTTCTATGTTGTTTTCCGCAGCAGCTGTATATGCTACTGATAGCATGCAGGGGCGCCCTTTCTTCCCATCCTCGCCCTCACCCCCTAGTTTTAGGGCATTTTTTATGATAGTGCACAGGTGTGAGGTGATTCTTATTCTGGTTTTAATTTGCACTTCCCTCATGGTGAGTGGTGTTGAACAGCTCTCAGATGCCTGTTGTCTGTCTGACTGTCTTTTACGAAATGACTTACTTTATGTGAGCTGATCTAGATGGGTTTCTCTTCCTTTTAATTAAACACTGAAAGAGAAAGTGGAAAGGCGGGACCAATGGGAAGTAAGGGGAGAGAGAGAGAGAGAAGAGAAAACATGAGACTTACCCGAATCCACCAAGGTTCAGTTTCCCCTGGGCATCTATTGGCTTTCTGCTGGAAAAGATCAAGAAAACTCCTGTCCTTGCTGCCCACGCTAGCCATCAAGTGAGACCCCTTCAAGGTTTCCTCCTTCCTGTGGGCTCACCCTGATCACTGGTCAGTTTTGCACTGTCATTGTAAATTTTGTCAACATGAATACTAATCTGAGGAAACACTGTAAATCCCTAGGGCTAACATGAAAAATATAATTAAGGCAGTTAAAGGTGGTAAATAGCATATTGAAATCCAGGTATTGATCATAAAAGTCAAATTTCAAGAGCAAGAAATAAATGACTTCAGAAAATTGTTTGCTAGAGTTTAGCAGTAGAACACTTGCCTGGCATGTACAAGGTCCCAGGATCTGTCACCAGCACCACAGAATGAATAATAAATAAATACAAAATTGCCAAATGTTTATGAATATGCATGGATTAAATAATAATGCTATTAGAAAAATGTTGTAAAATAGCAAATATTTTACAAATAGCAAATTGTTTCTAATTCTGTATTTGAACATTTTATTAGTGGCTTTTTTTGGTTAAGCATTGACATTTTATTATATCAAATTGACAGGAAGCTTTATAATGGCAAGAAATAGAACTCTTGACTATTCTCTGGATTTAACAAAAGGAATTCCTTGGAAAAGGATGTTATAAGGGCTCTCTTGATATTTAAATATACTTACTGGAAAACAAAAATATATATGCTAAAATGAGGCTCAAAAATATCAATTTGCCTGTAGTTAGAACAGAGGATAATACTTCAATACATTTATAATAAATAATTGAAAATATGGTGCAAAATGTTAGATGTTGTCATAATCTCATTAACTACATTGGATAAGTCATGGAAAGACTTTGCTGAAAAAAAGAAACAGGTTTTCCAAAACATTTTGTATGGAAATAACCAAAATTTCCAAAGCATGATTATTTTTCTTGTTAAATAAAAGGAATATTCATATTCCTTTCTGGAATTATTTCTAAAAAGAAGAAGTTAAAAACTGCTAACTAAATGATGAGTACATAGTACAAAATCTCATTTGTGGGGGGAATTCCACATACTTTAAATATTTGCTTTTATCTACAAGGAAATGAAAGAGATAGTCTCTTTTATACAGGACCATGAGCTCAACATCATCCTAGTAACAAAACCAGAAAATGATATTTTTAAGAAAGGAAAACTACATACCAATATCTCCCATAACATATATATGCAAAAATTCTTACTAAACTTTAACAAATCAAATCAATAACAGGGCTCGGGGTATAGTTTAATGACAGAATATGTATTTTACATGTACAAGACTGTGGGTTCAATCTCCAGCACCCCCCAAAAAAACAACAAGTAAAGCCTTTTAGAAAGAGAGAAAGTTAAAATATCACCAAAGTAGCTTAATCGCAAGAATGAAAAGTAATTGGTTACCTCATAACCACCACATCATCAGGGGAAAATTACAAAACATATAGAGACAGAAAAATAGAGACAGAGAAAAAGGACAATAAACTAGGAATAGATAGGAATTTCTCAAATCTGATAGAGAATATGGACAAAAATCCTACAGTTAACATCATATGTAGTGATGAGAAGCTTGAACATTTCTGGCTAAGAGAAGGAAAAAAGGAAAATATTCTCCCCTTACCACTGCTCTTCCATCTTACACTAGAACTCCTAGCAGATGCAAATAAGACAAGACAAATTAAAGGTGTACATATTGGAAAAAATAAGACTGTCATTGTTTTCAGGCCAGATAAAGAATATAAAAGAAAATATAGAGAGAAGATCTGAAAGAATAACCAAGAAACAAACAGACAAAACTCCAAACAAAATCCTGGAGCTAATAAAACAAAGTTCCAGAGTACAAAGTTAATATATAAAATACAGTTGCTGCACAGCATGCACAAGGATCTGAGTTCAATCCTCACCACCAAGTCAAAAACAAAATAAAGAAAAGATCAAGGAGCTTTCCCATATACAAGCAATAAACAAGTAGAATGTAAAATCCAGAACATATTCCCATGTAATTTAGCACTTTCTTTCCCCCAAGTGAACTATGCATAACTCTAGTAAAGCATGTACACATTTTACATGAAGCAGTTACATGAAACTGATATGTCATACGCTATGTCAAAGGATAGTTACGTAAATGGAGAGATCCTACATTTTCATGGGAAATGAGGCCATATTAATGCCAACTTAATCTATAGTTTCAATGCAATTCCAATAAAACTGCCAGCAAAGTAATTTCATAGATATCAACAAACTTATACTAAGATTTTCCTGGGGAGGCAAAACCCAGAATGGCCAACTCAACATGGAGGAAGAAGGAAGTTGGAGGATTGACACTACCCAACTTCGAGCTTCAAGTTAAAACGGTAGTCAGAAGGACAGTGCCGTGTTTATGAAAGAATGGGCACATGAACAAGAATAGGATAGGAGGCCCAGAAATACACGCAGGGAAGTATAGTCAGCTAACCTTTGATACAGGAGCAAAGACACTATAATGGAGCAAGGATTTCCTTTTCAAGAAATGGGCTCTGACAACTGGACACACACAGAGAACATGTGTCTGAGAGGGCCCAACCCTCAGTGACACATCTACAGTGGATCCTCTACACCTAAGGCTCACAGGACATAATGGAACAGGGTGAGGGCTAGAGAGAACACTAACGCATCTCCCAACTCTCACCAATGAAACTTCCTCATGCAACAGAGATGGATTCACACAGAAGGATGCACCTGGCAAAAGTGTAGAGAATACGAGACTGCAGAGTGCATGTCCCTGGGCAGGACTCCTGTGTTAAACCTCGCCCAACCACGGCTCAGGGGCCATTGTGAAAGAAGGAGCAGAACGATTGTAAGAGCCAGGGACTGTACATGACTACAAGAAAACAGCGTCTTCCAGGCTTCTGGGAACTTGCTCATATGAATGTACAGCAATGGTGTCAGCATGCACAAGACCCATGCAAACTCAATCAGACAAAAACCCAGCACAGAATGGGGGAAAGGAGCAGGAAACCCCAACCTCAGCAGAGGAACTATTGGCGGCTGATCATTGCTAGCTGAGCAAGAGTTGGTGTTGTTTAAGGCAGTGATGTTAGACAGCTTTCCAGGCTTCTGCAGATGATCTCACACAGAGGGATATCTGGGTACACAAACTTGACTCTCTAGGCCTTAACATATTATGACAGAATACATGAAAGGGACATGCACGCTGTGGGCGGGCATAGGGGGTTCAGATAGGAGAAGCGGTATAAGTATGATTTATATATTGTATGCAGTACACAAAAAATCAAGAAAAATATATATTGAAAAAAAGAAATGGACTCTGCTATTATTGGTTACATATATCTATATAGAATTTGAATCTTTCGAAACTTTAGCTGTGTTGTCAACTTTGGGAAAAAGTATCCCATACTGAGTTGACATTCTATAAGAATTAGGAGCCATGTTGTCTAGAAACATTGATTTTTTTTTTCCTTTTGTACAGGGTGCCACACTGCATTAAATATGTAAGGTTTTCTCTTTGGTGTTCTGATTATAGAAACTAATATTCTCTAAATAATGAAAAAGATATGATCTCAAATAACTAGATATACATATGCAAAATAATGAATTTCATTACAAACCTATGCCCTTCACAGAATTTGGATCAAAATGGATCACTGACCTAAATATAAAAATCCAAAACTGTAAAATTCTTAGAAGATAACTTAAGAAAAATCTTACATAGCTTTTGGGTAATGTCTTAGGCCAGGTTTCATTAAAATTGAAAACTTCTGCATGGCGAAAGACCATGTCAAGAGAACAGTGAGACAGGCCACAAACTGAAAATATTTGCAAAAACATCTAATAAACATCTTTCCTCAAAAATATATGTCTCTTAGAAATCAACAAAAAGAAAATAAGCAATCCAATTTAAGTAAAAGCCTGAATAGATACCGCAACAGAGAAGATATACAGATGCATATGAAATGCGTGTAAAAGATGTTATTAGGGAATTATAAATTAAATAAGATTGCATGACCTGACAAGGTCCAAATTCACAGCACTGAATTCTGATTGGGATGTAGAACCTTGGGAATGTTCATACACTGTTGATGGAGCTGTAAAAGTCCAACCTGGCAGTTTCTTACAGAACTAAATATATGCTTACCATAAAACTTAGTAATTATATTCCTTGGAATTTTCGATAGTGAGCTGAAAAAAATGAATAAAACTACTCATATACATATTTATGATTTAGAAGCAACAAAGATGTATATTAATAGATAAATAGATATAAATAGGTAAAGTTGTAACATTCAGATTCATAATAATGAATCAATATTCCATATTGTAAAGAAATGAACTATCTATCATGGAATGGGGTAGAGAGGGCTAATGAGATGGCTCAGTGGGTAAAAGTGCTTGTTGTGCAAGTCTGACCACCTCTAACCCAACTTGATCCTCTAACCCAAGGTTGAAGGACAGAACTGACTCCCAAATTTGTCCTCTGACCTCTACATGTGCACCATGATGTTTGCATGCCAACATTCACATGCACACATCATCCCCCTCCACGAACATTTAAAACATTCTTTTTAAAAAGACAAAAGCATGGACGGCCATTAAATGTGTCTTAGTGAAAGGTGCCCATCTGAAAATACTACACAGCCCAAAGACCCAGCACCCAAGAAGAGCAAAAGGAGTCAATGAAGAACAGTGGTGACCAGACTCTGTGGTGTGGAGATGGGTGAGTGGGCAGAGCACTGAGGGTTTTTAGGCAGGTAATGCTGTTCTCTTTGATGCCCTAGTGGTGAACACATGCCATTAGACATTTATACAAAGTCATGAACCCAATATAAACCATGGACTCAGGTGACCATGTGTCACAGTAGGTGCATTATTTTTAGCAAATGTACCATTCTGGTACTCCTGTTCACAGTGAAAGGTGTGTTTCACTGGGGAGGGGTGTATGGCAACTTTCTTGTAACTTGTCACTTTTGTGAACCCAAAATCTGCTCTGAAAATAAAGTTTATTAATTAAGAACTGACTGCAAAAAGTTCTCAGAAAGTATAGGAAGGACTGCGTTGTTTCAGTCACATGCTGTATCACGGAGTCAGGAAGAAGCTGTGCTCATGGTTGATGATTCCTCTCACTTTCTCCTCTGTCAAGGTCCTGACTTCCAAACAATCTGTCACTCTCCATCCCATCCCTAAGTCTAAAAGAGCAACAAAATTATAACCGCAGAGAAAAAGCAGGTTGGGACTGGAGAGATGGCTCACAGTTAAGAGCATGCACTGCTCTTGCAAAGGACCCAATTTCAGTTTCCAGCACCCAAGTCAGGCAGCTCATAACATCCTGTAACTGCAGATCTTGCAGTTCTGACACTCTCTTCTGGCCTCTGTGGGTACCTGCACTCACATGAACATCTCCCCATAGAGATACAAGCACAGCATTGAAAAATAAAATAAAACCTTTTAAAAAAGCATAAGGACTTTTAGAAATACAACTTCACAGTATATAGACCAGTTTTGGTAATTTAGATGACAAGAAACTGCTGTACTTAGCTCTATGTAACTGGAGACTTAGCCAGAAAATCTCTGCAGACCAGGTGGAATTAACTACACAATATACCAAATCAAGACTGAGTGTTTTAGTGTGTGGATGTGTTTGAATCTAGCCAAAATTAATTTTCTTCTGAAACTCATAGATCTCTTAATAGTCTTGATCCTGATCCAATCTTAAATCATGAGTTACTTGTTAACTTATTTGTCATTTAAAACTACAAATATCACTAATTGACGATATTTAATTATTGCCTCTGTGTTCACAAAAATGATGAGAAAAAAATTGTTCTAGAAGTTCAATAATTGAGTGAGACTTTTGGAAATATGAAAGATTTCAGGAAGTTTTTCATAAAGCATAGATTAGGGGTCTGAGTGACAGCAAATTTAGTGGCTGATAAAGACAACACAGTGAAGAAAATCTGACTCCATAAATTAAGAGTTCTGAGTCCACAAAATACAACATATTGGTTTCAAAGTGGACATGAGATTATTTGAAGACTTGAGCTTTTATCAGTCATAATTTTGAACTACATAAGCTCCTAACTTAACTAGAAAGAGTTATGTAGCCCCTCCCTGGTATCTACATACAGTTTAGATTTGGTATAGCTTACTTGAAACACAGAGAATGCAGAGAGACAAGGAATTTTGCAAGATATGACTTCAGTTTCGTCTCTCCTTAAAATAGAAGCCAACGCTATTTAGAGAGCAGGGGTGTTGTTAGGGGAAACACACCAACTTTATATTTGGAGTATTGTCCAACAGAGTACTCAATTCTTGACAAGACAAGAGAGAAAATGTGGTGAATATTTAATAATGCTGCTTTGCGGTTCCTCTCAAGCTCAACATGATGGCAGAATCTGTCTTGAGTGATGGTTATACTTGGAAATTCATGTTCTATTTTGTAGGCAGTCTTCACCATGCTCATATCTTTAATGCTGTGAGGGGTAAAACAAAACTATAGCTGATTTATGAAGCATATTTTCTTTATGGTACTAGAGACTGATCCCGGGGCCTCACATCTACTAGGCAAGTGCCCTGTTGTTGAACTGCATCTCCAGTCTTTTTTTGTTTTCTTTTATTTTTAATTAATTAATTTTTATTCTATGTGTACGAGTGGTTTGCCTGCATGCATGTGAGTTCACCTGTGTTGTGCGATGCCTGCAGAGGTCAGAAGAGGGCATCTGATTTCCCCTGGAACTGGAGTTTCAGATAGTTGTTAGCTGCCATTCAGATGCTGGGAACCAAATTCAGGTCCTTAGCAAGAGCAGACAGTGCTCTTAACCACTGAACCATCTTTCCAGCCCCTCCTTTTTTATTTTGAGGCGGGTCTCACTAAGTTTCCCAGGCAGGCTTGAACTTGCAATCCTCCTGTGTCAGTTTCTCAAGTTGCCAGGATTATAGGCCTAAGCCTCCAGGCATGATGTAACACAGTATTTTTATTAATATATAAACTGGTTTTCAGAAATAGAGAAAAGGAAGTAGTCAGTCTTATGTGAACTGGCCAAGACAGCCCTTTCTGAAGAAAACCTGACCGAGTTAAAGAAAGAAGATGCTTCCTTGTTTCCGTCTTTGCTCAGTTCAACGATTTACTCCTTTTTTTTAAAAAAAAAAATTGAGACAGTCTTGCCATGTAGCTGAAGTTGGCCTTGAACCTATGATCCAGGGCTTGATTATTAGCAAGTATCCCTACTCTCTTAAATCCCTATTTCATATTATTATTTAAGGACTGAAGGCCTTTAGTTGTGATCTTTTTAGATTTCTATCCAAAAGCACAGCTGAAGGCTCTTCTACCTTGTATTTCATTAAACTGTTTTCAGTGTTCTACATGACATTTCTTTCTATATCCAAAAGCTATTCTAATTTTACTTTTCCTCTGACAAGTCTTCAATGAAAGAACTTTGATTTTAGAACTAAAACCCACTACAGCACAGCAGGGGAGAGGAGCGTATCGATCTTTTTCCACTTGTCCTTTGCTGCTATTCAAGTTAATATTGACATTTTGAAAGCGTATTCCAGGGCTAAAGGTAAAATTTTCTTCCATCAGTTGTGATAAAACATTCAAACATGCTTTTTCTTGTCACTGTCCTTTATATTGCAGAACTACCACGCTGTTCCCTCGAATTCAATAACTTGTCTTCTTTGTACTTTAACGCACAGGATTTATACAAGGCATGCAAATAGCTTGGCAAAACCATTCAATGGCAGAAACTGTACGTTGATTGGCCATTCTTCACACTGGCCATTTATCCTTCCAGATTCCGGCTTGTACAATAGCTTCTTTTGGGCTGATGGCTCTGGTGATGCCTTTGCAGAGCAGGTACAGTGAGATCCCATGCACTCTTGGTAACTAGCAAACCAAACCAGAAAGGGGAGATGCAGTTGTTTTGTGAAAAGTTAGATAATTCATGTGTGAGGGATTTGTTCTTGCAGAATAAGAAGGTAAAGAGGCAAATTCAAGGCCTTAAATTACTAATGGAACTGTTGAGCTGGCACAGCGGACCGGCAGAACTTTTTTTTATTCTATACTGTCACTTACATGATTCTGCGTTTACAGTGCTTTGAAAATTATGCTAACACCACACCTATCATATTACATTACAATTATTTGCCTGCAAATCTTTTACACCTCTTAAAATTGTGCTCTTCCTAAAGACAAAAGTCACATTGACCATTCTCTTTCACTCAGGCTCAGCCCGTTACAGATACTCAGTGCCAAAAAGGATTTCAGCGGGTAAAGATATTTAACCAACCTGTGAATCTAAAATGTTCTGTGTGGTACTTAATTCTCGAGAGGCCTGTCTTGACTTGTTTAAGACCCTATGTACAAAGCCAGCTGAGTGTTTCTTTCCATATCTGACTTAAAATAAGCTCTGGATAAGGACATGAGATATGAGATGTGGGGTGCAAGGGATCACTTGACAGACAAATCTCTGGAATGTCAGCGGCAGCCTTGTTCAGGGAGGTATTACAAGATCACTGTCAAAGTTTAAACACATTAACAGGAAGCTTCCAGCAAAAGGGGAGTTTCACATGTCAGAGGCTCCCCAAATTGAGTCTATTTCTGTCAGGCAGCTCACATCCCACATGGAAGCCACCACAAATGGCTGCATGTGCTAGTTTCTTAATGCATTGTTAAAGAATGCTATAAGTCTGCATTTTTACTAGTATTTTCATTCCTTATGCTAAAGATGTCATCTCAGTCAAATGGAGTTAGCCGGTTGGGCTCTTTGTTTAAGATTCATTTAGAAGTTCCTTAGGCCTTGCCTTATTCAGTAGAATAGAGTGCTCTTGGGATGACATGCACCAGCACACACACCAAAGGTCAGTCCCTCTGCTAGATGTTTGATATCAATAATGTTTAATATTTATGAAGCAATGCCCCAGGCACTCCTGTAAAGTACTTTACACCTGCCATTTAACCTGTCAGTCTTTTGAGGGGAGCAAAGTAGTGATCATTGTTTTAAAAACTAGAATCCTCTGCTGGTCAGAAATGTGAATAACTTTCTTGTTCATGGTCACATGTTCAATGGCTGGGCTATGATTTAAACACGGGTAGTCTTTTTCCCAGGGCCGGCACACCTGACGTTGTACACACTCCTTGACCTACTCACCAACTATCTTTTTTGTGTATTTTTACTGAATTCTTCTGCATTTCATAGAGTAATCATGTTCAGAACCCTTCCCCATCCTGCACCTCTAGCGTCCTCTCCCCCCCATTTCATGCGTTCTGTCATATATGTTAAAGCCTATCAAGTCATCTTTTGTACCCAGATGTCCCTCTGTGCAAGTTCATCCACGGGAGTCTAGTCAGCCTGTTTAAGGCAGATCAACTCTTCTTCACCCAGCAGTATTCAGTTGCCAATAGTTCCTCAGCTAAGGTAGGGGCCTTCTACCTATTTCTCCAGTCCTATGCTGGGTTTTGTCTGCTTGAGTTTGCATGGGTTTTGTGCATGCTGTCACCATTGCTGCAAGTTCATATGAGCAAATTCCCAGTGGCCTGGAAGACTCTATTTCTTTATATTCACACACCAAACCTGGCTCTTACAGTCTTTCTGCTCCCTGTTTTGCAATGGTCCCTGAGGCCTGGATAGGGCTCTCTCCGACCTCTTATTCTGTACACCTTTTCCAGGTGTGGCCTTCTGTGTGCATTACCCTCTGTTGCATGAGGAAACTTCACTGGTAAGAATTGAGGGGTGCATTAGTATTGTCCCTACCCCTTGTTCCACTATGTAGAGGTTCACCATGGATGTGTGTCACTGAGGGTTGAGCATCTCTCAGACACACATTCTTTGTGCGTGACCAGTTGTAGAACTCTGTAACAGCCTCCAACAGTTGCAAAAAGAAGCTTCTTTGATGAGTGGTGTATGGTATACTTGTCTGTTAATATAAGGATCCATATTTAGCATATAGTAAGAAATTTCATTTGTCTAGAGATAGGACTTTCCTTAGGATCCATGCCCTCTCCAACCATGTGCATTTGGTTATGCTTACAGTACCACACATGAGTTCCCTCCCACTGAGAGGGCTTTAAAGCCAAGTATATATCTGTTGATTGTTCCCAAGATAAAAGTGCCATCACTGCATCAGTATAGTTTGTCATGCCAGTCATTGTTTGGGTTATTGGACCCTAAAGCTGGGGTTGGACCAGTGATTGATGTTCTCCCTTAACAGCCTGCATAGTATCCTCTAAAATTATGAAAACTATTCTTCAGAGAGGAGGCTTCCAGATCACTTCCAGCTCCATTGCTCCAAGTCCTGTGTCCAAAGTATGTCCTTTCGTTAGCAATAGGGTCTTACTCTCAGATTCTGGGAGTTAATAGAAGGCTGTGGCCCAACCTGTGTTATTTTGGGAATCTTTTCAACTATCCTGAAGAACAACTTTAAGGGAAGTTTCTCCTGTCTGGCACTGTGTTTCTTGTTATATAACCTTCAGGTATACAAGCGCACCCATGTTCAGCTACTTTATGTGTATTTTTCAGCAGGCTTTTGAGCTAATACATTTCCCTCTGGGTTTTCATACCACCTAAGCTTTATTTACTTCTTTTCCCTCTTTCCCTGCCTAACATCCCTCTTCTCTCCCCAATTAATTTGCCAAATATCTTATTTCTTTCTAAGAACAAAAATGACAAAAAATTTCATCAAACTACAAAGGTTCTTCAATCCTCTGTATGTATGTGGTATGTGGCCTTTTCATACATGAACAAGCTGATTGCAATGAGCAGGAAGGATCTCCTCACTTTCTGTGAATACACTTAAAATGGTTTTCCCCTGACATAAGCAATTTTAAACTTCAAGCTTGGAAGTTCTAGGAGGCTATGTGTGAACTGAGTCCATTCCTGTCCGCAAAATCATCTAACAAACGTGTGGGCTTTTGATGTATTAGCTTCTTTAACAAAAGTTCAGTATGGTGGGCCCACATCTGGACAGAAGAATGTCAGCACATCTCAAGAACTCATGGGATAGTGCATGCATGGGCTTCACATTGTGTTCAGAATTTGGCATAATATTGTCAGAAGGAACAAAAGAGAGTCTTTTCCTAATAAAATACATCAGTACAGAACCAGAATCAAGCATGCCTTACACACATCCTTGGAAAAGGTAGGCCACATTCCTCGGCTGGCTTCTCAGAAGTGTGAGTGTTTCAAAATTTACTGAATTTAGACTAAGGCTCTTGCTCAGCACCCATGTTGCATTTTTTACACCCTTGTTTCCTTGGGAAATAATGTGTTTACACTTCATTGTAGCAGAGAAAATGCTTTTTGAAATTAGGCATAAAAAAGCTATTTTTGACACAGATCTTAGTACCATATAATACTCCCAGGTAAATAAACTTATTTGGACAATAAATGGGCACTTAGCTTGTTCATCCTCTGCTAGGAACTTGGAACCATTTGGTTCTAGAGCTTCCTCTGACTTCCCTTTAAATGCTGGTGTTTCCAATATTCTGTGCTTAGTCCTCGAGTCTCTTTGCTCTACTCACTCTCCCCAAGGCCCCACCCTTTTCCCTGGGACCTTTTCCCAGTCCCCTCCTCTGCCCCCAGTTCCTATTTTCATTGTGATGATCTTAGTTCAGGCTTTTATTATCTGTAGCTCAAATTAATAAAGTCTCTTCAAATTGGCTTTCTAGTTTCTCCTGACTTCCCCTTCCAATAAGTGTTTCACATTGCCCCAATTATTATCTTATGAGTAAAGAGATCTTATCACATGACTCTACCTGTAAACCTTCAAAGGCACCTCATTATCCAGAGAGGAAAATCCGAGGTGCATAGGAGGCCTCGAGCTCCCATTTCCTCCCCCACCTCTCCCTCCACTCAACCTCCTTCTTACCTGACCATCGAGTTTCCCCACCAGCTCATGACCTGATGAGTAAGAGGTTGTCCTTCCCTGTTCTTTGCCTGACAACCTCTTTCATTGTTTGTGGTCAGCTGGGATGGTGTTTATAGAGAGTAGGTCCTGGACAGAGAGGAATCCCCTGCTGCCCCAGTCCATTCTTCAGCAGACTTGGCATAGTTTTCCTGCAGTAATTGTGAGAATGTGTCGCAGTGCCTTGTCCATTCTGCCTTCATGTACCCTGTACACCTCTACAGATTTCTTAGGAGTCTGTGAGCTTCTTAGGAGTAAGAACTATAACTGCTCTGGGCTAGAGCGATGGCTCAATGGTTAGGAGTTCTCCCTGCTCTTCCAGAGGACTGGAGTTTGGTTCCCAGCACCCGTATCAGGTGACTCATAATTGTCTGTAACTCTAGCTCCAAGGAATCTGACTTTCTCTTCTGGCCTCTGCAGTAATCTACACACACACACACACACACACACACACACACACATACACACACAAATAAAAGTAAATCTAAAACAAAAACAAAACAGTAACTTCTCTTATTTCTATAGCACATGTTAGTTTAGCCTAAAGAATGAGAATTTATTCCTGGGACTCAGACAAACTGGTTCACACCCTAGGTCTGGAATCCGCAGCTGGATAACCTTGAGCAGAAATAGACGATGTTTTTCTGTCTCCACTTCTTTATCTGTAAAGTAGAGGCTAATTGTATCTACTTCACAGGTTTGTTTTGACAGTCAAGTAAAATGATAGCTGTCAGTCATTTACGATACATGAATAGAGATCTCAGCTTAAATTTCCCTAGTTTTCTCTTCACTAAGGTGCTAAATCTGATAGAAGGCTCATGAAGGTGGAAACTACAACTCAGTGAGTCGAGGGCAGAACACAGGCCGGCACATCCCGAGAACTCGAGGACCTCACATGGCTGGGCTGTACTCGTTCACATCTGAAAAAGAACAGGGTATTGCACGGAGGAAATGGAGGACTTTCAAATGAGATAGCTAATTCAGAACAAGTGTATGAAATTTTGGGCAATACTGTCTGAATTGTATATGGCATGCTTCTCTTTCCAAACCATTTCTGAACAGAGGTAGCATCAGGCTGCAAAGAAAGTGCTATGATTTCTCTTTCAATTTGTCCCAAATAACAACCCATAAGGTGCAATTGATTGATAAAGTGCAATCAAGTTGATTAACTAGCACCTTTTTTGAGAGTGTGAAGATCTGCATCTCTGTTGACTGACAAAAACATTGATGTATTTGTTTGTTATTGTGTGTGTGGTTAGTGTGTTGGACTGTGCTTGCACCGCAGTGTGTCTGTGGAAATCAGAGGACAACCGAGTGGAGTCAGTTCTCTCCTTCCACTTTTACGTTGGGTTCTTGGGATCAAGCTCAGGTCGCCAGGCTTTATGCAGCAAATTCTGTACTCACTCACTTATCTTGAACACCAAAGAATTTTTGCTTTTAAAATTTGGGAAAGATGGGGCTGGAGAGATGGCTTCATGGTTAAGAGCACGTACTATTCTTACAGAAGGCCTGAGTCTGGTTGCCAGCACCACTCAAAACTGCTGTAACTCCAGTTCCAAGGGGATCTGATGCTTCTGGCCTCTAAGGATGGTTGCACTCATGTGTACAAACCCACACACAGGCATACACATACATGTAACTAAAAAATAAAAGTAAATATTTTTTACTGAGAAAGATACCCCAGTGTACGTTTGCATCGATGCACATGTGATTGTAAAATATGGTGCATTTTTCATTCAAGATACAAATCTATAAACCCCTAAGAACAAACGTTCTTGCTTATGGTTATGTCCTGTGCATTTGGCATTCAGCAAACATTTGATAGAGATAAGTGAGGAAGAGGAAGGAGAAGAAGAGGAATGAAGGCTGTATAATCCGGGCATGGGTTCATGCCTCTGATCTCAGCAGGTAGAAGACGTAGACGGGTAAAGGGAGGTGGATCCCAAGTTCCAGATCAGACTGGACTACAGAGCAAGATGAGAGAGAGAGAGAGAGACAGAGAGAGACAGAGAGAGACAGAGAGAGACAGAGAGAGACAGAGACACAGAGACACAGAGACACACAGAGAGAGACAGAGAACAGTAACATAGCCTGCAACTCTAGCTATCTAAGAAATCTGGAGTTGTTACCGGCAGTTGTGAGCCACCCATCGTGGGTGCTGGAAACAGAATCTGGATCCTCAGCAAAAGCAACAAGCACTTTTAACCCCTGAGTCATCCCTTCACCCCACAACAAAAGATGCCTCAATCACTGTGATATCTCAACAGGTTGAGAAAGCGCTAGACACTTCTAGCATATATCTCTTGCTAACCTACAACAGTGAGCCTTCCTGGTGCAATGACAAGGAGACAAACCTCTGGAGAAAGGAGCAGGCAGTTCACAA
Source organism: Eospalax fontanierii (assembly GCA_035773235.1). Taxonomy (NCBI): domain Eukaryota; kingdom Metazoa; phylum Chordata; class Mammalia; order Rodentia; family Spalacidae; genus Eospalax; species Eospalax fontanierii. The sequence continues at coordinate 64,593,130 of CM069539.1, read as the reverse complement.
GGAGAAGAGGTGAACTCTGGGCCTTGCCAACACCCAGCCCAGGTATCAGGAGAGCAAGTCTTTATTCACATTTTTGATGTTCCCACTGTGCATTTGATTGACAGATGCTTACGCGAAAACACACAGAGATGAAAAAGGGATCTAAGATGTCAAGGATGAATATGTAAGAGTGACATACCCTAAAAGAAGGGATTGGAAAGGCTCAAGTGTAGGACATGCTGAATCTTGTAGAGATGCTAAAAAATATTTTCAGGTGATTTTGAGTGATCTTTTTCTTCAGTTCAGAGCAAGAACACATGGGAGAGATATAACCAGGACCTGGAGCAATGGTATAATATTAACAGACGGCAGAGGGAAGAACCCAACTGTCTTTTTATTTCTCTATCAAGAAAAATGTTACTTAACTTGGGGACCATGAAGTAAATGATGTTAAGAGCACAGAAACAAACAGCATAAGCAAGGCAGTCACTGAAAATAACCAACTTATTCAGATCACTTGAAGACTCCAGGTTTATAGGAATTGTAGAAAAGATCCAAAGTGATATGACCACAGAGCCAGTGTCAGTTAACGTTCAGGATCATGGGAAAGAGTTCAAGTGGCAGAAGTTAGAAACTGCTACTATGATTCTGAAATTCTTTAAAAATTAAAAAAATTTAAAATTTTAAAATGTCATTCAGGAGCTGGGTATGATAAGGCAGACCTTTAATCCCAGCATTCAAGAGTCAAAAGCAGGCAGATCTCTGTGAGACTGAGGCCAGTCTGGTCTACACAGTGAGTTCTAGGCCAGCTGGGGTATAGGAGAGCCCTGTCTCAAACGTTTCAAACAAACAAACAAAAGGTATTTATTTTTAAGTGTATTGTGACAAGTGGTTGTAAGCTGCCCTGTGTGAATGCTGGGAACCGAACCTGCGTCCTCTGCAAGAGCAGCAAGTGCTCTTCAGTGTTGAGCGATCTCTCCAACCCAAATGATTGGATTTTGAAGGGTGGTGGATCATGACTCTGCAGATCAATGAGCTTGAGGTCACCACCTAGGAAATGCTAGCCCAAATTATGAAACAGATGATGGTGACCGTTGTGGAAGCCTAATCACCAAACTCCAACATGGCAGAAAGTGTGAGAGAACAGGCAGCATGAGTCATCTGAGGAGTGGTTCTGATCATCAAGCCTGAAAACAAGAAATTAAAACAGACAGACCCAAAATCATCTGAAAGGGGTCAAAAACGGAAGACAGAACAGCAATCCAACAGCAAGAGTGAACAGACGGGAGGACTGAGGTCAAAGACCTCATACAAAAATCCTTACTTCTTAATGCATTTGGGCTGTCCCAATACCTGGGATTTTTCAGATAAAGACTCAGACACTAGGCTACCCTCAGTAGCTGCTGTTCCAATCTCTCTCTTCTTTGGAAAGAGGAGCCAATGGGTTTGTGATAAATAGCACAAAGCCTGGACCAGGATCTAAGTTTGCATCTCCATCTTTACATTTGTTAGATTTATAAACTTGAATAGGCAATGTTTAATGCTCACTTTTCTGAGCCTTTTTCTGACATAAATGTGAGGTGATGTTTTCATTTTAATAAAGACAAGAAGCTAAATATTAAAAATACAGGTTGAAACCTCACTTGCTCATCAGCGAGGTGAGTTCTTTGTTAAATAATATAGAATTCAAAGCTCAGAACATTTCTTCAATTGTTCACAGTGTAAAAACTGCAGATATCACAAATTTTAAGACTGAGCTTTATTAACAACAGAAGTATGCACAATTGAAAAACAAGGCATTGTAGGTCTGTAACCCCAGTTCTGGGGAGTGGGAAGCCGAGACAGGGGAGTCCCAGGAGCTTCCTGGTCAGCCTAGCCATTAAAACTGATAGGGAAATACCCCTAATGTCAATATCTGGCTTCCACGTGCATGTGCATGCATATGCATGTGCATCTGTGTATACACATGCACACACACAAATATGAGTATACAGATCCGCTGGCACATGCACATACAAAACAAAGAGTGCGCACACCTAACACAACAGTGAATCAAATATTGATTGGGGGGTATGAATCATTCCAGTTATTTGAAGTTATAGCCAACTTCACATTACTGAAGGTAGGATGGAAAACCCCCAGTGTGCAACACTCCACCATCATGTGGCTCCTCCACCACGGAGACGCCCAGGAGAGGAGCAAGATGTGAAATAACCAGGAAGTGGTTATTAATGAGTTTTGAGTATTACTTTTGCTCTTACCATAATTTTCTTTACTTAGAGATATTTGAAAACTGAATTTTCATGGCTAATTTTAACAATTGGCTCATAAGATGTCTAAAAATTTGAGAGTGGGTCCCAAACTTGTTTGAATGAACAATAGGAGCTCAGTTCAACTATTCTGACTCGGTTTCCTTAGCATAAAATGGAAATGGATATGCTAGCTTTGTTTACCTGTGACTGTGAGATTTACACGAAGGGATCTCTTGGCTGAAAGGACTTTGTAATTGAGAAAGTGCTGTGTAAATATAACCTCAGAAAGAAAGGAGACATGGTAGAAAACCAAAGGAGGAAGTGTGCCCTGGAGAAATGTGTACAATTTTTTTTAAGCACTTCAGATTAATTCCTTAATGTAATAGTGAAAACATCCTGGTAAAGTGTAAGAAAAGGAAGAAAAATGGATTGAAGGCCACAGTGGATTTTAGAACACCTCAAATTCTTTGTGCCTCCTCCCATCACGTAGTTGAATGTGGACTGACCTTGTGACTTAGTTTAGCCAATAGAATATGGCAGAAGTCACTTGTGTTTCTGCTCAGCTTGGTCTGGAGAGTCTGGGCATGCTTCCACTTGCTGCTGTTGAAACACCCACCCTGGAAGGAGCCTGGGTCAGTCTGTTGGAGAATTAAAACATGGAGAGAAAGACCTGGCACCATGTCCAATAGCTGGCCAGCTCCTGGCTTACTCAACTGACATCTGCAGATGCAGGAGGGGGTCCCAGTAGAGACACTTGAGTCATTTCTGCCCAGATCAGGTAATGGCCCAGTTGAGTTAAATCCAAATAACTGATCTTCAGGACTGATGGCTGGTTACAGTCAGTTGTAGTTGAGAAGGTTTGCCTGGGAGCAAAAGCCAAGATGGCCCTACGATGACCAAGGGTTTACATGAAGTCTCCCTTGTTTTTGTTTACATTATCAACAAATCTTTTAAGTGTCTTGTGAGAACCCCTAACTGTATTTAAAGTTTTTAGAGACCCAAGGACTCTGGTTAGAGAAACCTGGCAACTATCCCTTTGAAGAGCACATGTCAGGGAGAATAGGGTTTGTATAAACCTCCTTCCGGAAGGCTTACTGCAGGGGAAGATGGGCTTTGAGAGCTGAGGTGTAAGGATATCTGTTATTGATTAATTAGTAAGCCTTCATTTCTAAACTTAGAAAACTCAGATTGCTTCAACATTTGGAAAATACTTCCTTCCTAATTCCTGTAGTTAAGTTTCAAAATAAGACAATGGGAGCAATCCATTTCCTTCCCAACAGTATGAGCTTGTCTGTCATAGTCATTTCTGAATCTATAACAGCCTGCAGTGCTTTTCAGACTTATATGTCCTTTTAAGATTTCACAATATTTACATTCAAAGCTCTTCAAGTGTCCTATGACTATTAATATTTAGTGCATTTGGCTAAGATGTACTATAATTACTTAATTAGAACTGATAAATAGACTAAATGTAAGTCTCTCTAAATTATGTACAGACATATAAACCTTATGGTGATGAGCTGCATGAATTAATTTAAACTTGAAATTTACAATGGGAAAATTGTACAATGTCATTACTCTCAACAACTGTGCTTTTCATTAAGAAGCTGAATATGGATCTGGAGCGATAGCTCCGTGGTTAAGAGTTCTGGCTGATCTTGCAGAGGGCCCCAGTTCAAATACCAGCACCCACGTGGCAGTGAACAACTGTCCATAACTCCAGTTCCAGGAGATCCAACTCCTTCTTCTGATCTTCATGGGCATTGCACAACACAGGTGTACTGACATACATGCGGGCAATACACTCATACGCATAAAATAAAAATAATAAATAAAATAGTTTTAAAAATAAAGCTGAATGCAAAAATCCATAAATCCCATCATTTCCCAATTCCTCGTCACGATCATTTTAAAATATCCTCATCCCACTTTTTATCTTTTCAAATATATTGATTTATATATTATTCGGCGTGCGTGTGTGTGTGTGTGTGTGTGTGCATGTGTGTGCTCGCTCGTGCTCATGCCACCGCACCTGTGTGGAGGTCAGAGGACAACTTTCCAGAGTCGGTTCTCTCCTGCCACCTTGTGGGTCCCAGAGAACTCAGATCATCAGGGTTTCACGTTTGCGTCCCTTCCCATTGAACATGTCACTGGCCGCTTAAAACTTATGTTTTCCTGGATACGTTATAAAATGTGAAATTCTGGTAATAGTGAGTGCAAACAGAGGCCCCTCGCCACTTTGCTAGAAATTACCTTCTATTTTATTTTCTTAGGGGAAAAATTATTTGGAGACAAACTCTTAGAGGAATTATCTGCATATTTCTTTGTAGAAGGGATTTCAGAAGGAACAAAGCTTATTCTAAAAACACGGTGTTGGCACAGAAAATCCCCACGGCAGTTGCTTTCATCTCTGCAACCCCGTGTCCCGGCTGGCTTATTCCCTTCCTGCGCTCCTGCTTTCCATCAGCCTCATGTCCCCCCAACACTGCAAACAGTGGACACATCCTTGTGTTCCAGCCATACAGCAAACATTCACATTTAAAAGTATTTATCTGTTTTATGTGCATGTGTGTGGTCTATGTGTGTGTGTTCACATGGACAAGTGTGTACATAAATTCGCACATGCACATGTGGAGGCCAGAGGTTAATGTTGGGCGCTTTCCACTTTATTTTTGGTCTCTCACTAAACCTGAGCTCACCAAGTCAGTTACACTGGTTGACCAGTAAACCCCAAAGATGTGCCAATTTCTGTCACCTACTCTTAAATATAAGGATTATGATATGTACCATCACAGTTGACTTTTTATATGAGTGTTGGGGATGCAAACTCAGGTCCCCATGCTTGTGTGGCAAGTACTTTACTGACTGAGCCATCTTCCCAGCCCCAGATTTACATTTTTATAAGAACAAAATTCTTTTTTGTTTAGTTTTAATTTTTACTATTTTTTATGTGTAAAAGTGTATTGCCTGCCTGTAAATGCACCCATGTCATGCAATGCCTGAGGAGGTCAGAAAAGGGCATCAAATCCCCTGGAATTGGAGTTACAGACAGTTGTTAGCGGCCATGTGGGTGTAGGGAATCAAACCCAGGTCCTCTGCTAGAGTAGTCAATGCTCTTAACCACTGAGTCATCTCTCCAGTCCCAAGAAGAACCAAATTCTTAAATTAAGTGAATGAAATTTTACTATAAGAAAAGTTGGCTAATTGGGTTGGACTGAGTGTACACGCGTGTGCTTGTGCAGAAGGGAGTACTCTATGAATCGCAGACATCGCATCAAAGTGCATGGACTCTGCTCCATGCTTTAAATCACTGAGGCTCTTAGCACCTCAGTCACACTTCTCTCCTTCCCTATTACAATGTAAAATAAAAACAATCTTGAACTACAAAACACATGAAAGCGGCATCAAAGTTTGGGGTTTCCTAATGGTATTTCTCTTTGAACTGATTTTAATATTAACACCAAATAGAGTCCGATACATCACTGCTGTTTCCCAGTCGTTCTGGCTGTCATCTCACTGCTCTTCTCAAACCCTTCCCCTGGCCTTGATGTCTTACAGTTCCCAGCGCCTGAGTCAATCCTGTCAGCCTCTTGTCCATCTAGTGGGATTTAGTCCTAAATCCCTAAGTCTTCCTCTTCCTGGATTTAGATTACAAGTTGTCTCTTGTAGAGTCTGTGTCCTCACAGTGGGGCTCCTGACATCGGCTCTTCTGTCATCTTAGTTCTTAGCACCAAACACACATCTGTCTCAGTTCCCGTTCAGAGACCTTATTCTATTAACCTGTTCCACTTTCCAGTACTCTGATGTGAGTACCAGTACTTCAAGATTGAACACCTAAACAGTTGGAGGGGGGCGTGCAGATGGATGTTCCCAGATGTGTGCACACAGAGACCAGAGGAAGACAGCAAGGTATTTGGCTCTACCATTCTCTCCTTTGTTGCCTTGAGACAAGTCTCTCAGTGAACCTGATGCTTGCTGTTTTGCAACCAGGCTGGCTGACCAGTGAGCTCTAGCAGGCCTCCTGTCTCTACAACCTGCAGCACTGGGATTATAGATGCATGGGGCCATGTCCAGATTTTTTGTGTGTGCTGGGGATCTGAACTCAAGTCTCCACACTTCCATAGCAAGTGCCCTTACCCACTGGCCCATCTCCTCAACCCGTACTTTTTGTCTTTGTAAGCCCAACTGTAGTTAGTTAGTAAGTAGTTAGAGGCTTTATCCTGTAGACAGAACAACTCCCCAGAGATCACTCCCACCCTGACTAGCTTTCTGGTATCACACACCTTCAGTTTCCTTTTTTATGCATCTTTATCAGCCTGCTGCAAGAGTTCCTCAAAGCTGGAGTGTCCTTACCCAGAGTCCCCTGCGTTTGAGCCTTGAACACAGATTCTCAGTCAGGCCAGGAGCTACCAGCCCTTAGCCCTTACCTATACTTAGCCCCAATCCTTCATGCAGGACCCTTCAAGACAACTTCAGAAAGAAGGCCTATGGGTGTAGTGCCAAGCTGGAACACTAGGAGGCCAGCAGGAAGACCTGCAGGAACACTGGAGTGTCAATCTAAAGGGAAGAAGGAAGAAAGAAGCCACTTAGGAAAATAGGAGCCCAGACAAGGTGAGTATAGTTGGAGCAAGACCTGGCTGCACAGAATGTCTCATGTTGATGGAGTCTGGCCCACAGGCTCCTTGAAGCAGATTGAGTAGACCTGTGCGGATCTGGGGAAGGGGAAGAAAGAGCCAGAAGTGGTGAGCTGTGTGTGCAAAATGCCTGCTCTTTGTCTCCTGCCCTATTTCACCCTGAGTAAACAGCCATGACTCACTTAAAAAAAAAATTCCCAAAATATAGCAGTCAGATCCCTTGTGAGTCATGAACTGTGACATCCTAAACTATACCAGGGGCATTTACATAGAAACATGATGTTTTACTTGAAGTCCGTGCGTGTTATTTTCTTATTTACATAAATGCAAAGTAATTGTAGAAAATTGGGAAAATGCGAAAAAGTAAAAAGAAAGCGTAAGAATCACTCATGTGTATACAACACTTGCTTGTAAGTATAGTTAGTTAGCATGCAATAATTTTGGTGTGTTTTTTCATCCTATCCACTGTGTACAGAAGTAACATACCTACGTATCTATGGCTATCTGTCGATTTGTGTGTATCTGTGAAAATATACAGCCATACTGCACGTACTATAGGCTGGTTTTCCTTTCTCCTTAGTGCTGTGTCATAGATCTACTAAACCAGTTTCAGGTAGTTCTTTCATTCTTTCATTTTCCTTCCATGGATTGATCAGACAAGCTCTTAATTTTGTACATTTAGTCACTTTTAATCATCCAATATAGTTTTGTTTTGTGCTTTCTGGGGGTCAAAACCAAGGCCGTGTACATGTGAGTCAAGCACTCTATCACTGAGCTACATCCTCGGTCCCCCAATATCATTTTTAAGTAGATTTCAAACAACCTCACATTAAATCCAGTTGTCAGTAAGGAGTTTTGGCTAAGAAGTCTGTAAAGCTAGCAAAACAGTAAAAGAAAAATGACCTTGGCTATAGAAATGTTGGCTTGAAAGGGAAGATATATATTTGAAGTTTCTCCCTAAGTTTTACATTTTTTAAGTGTGTGAATGTTTTGCCTGCATGTATGTAAGTGTTCCAGTTATGTGCAATGCCTGCAGAGGCCAGAAGAGGGAGTTGGATTCCCAGGAACTGGAGTTACAGATGGCTGTTAGCTGCTATGTGGGTGCTAGAAACTAAACCCTCATCCTCTGCAAGAGCAGCCAATCCTCTTAACTGGCTCTCCAACCCCATTTTTCTTCTAATTTTTTTAATAAAAAATGGCTTTCCTCAGAATTTTTGTGGCATCAGTTCCAATGATTATAAATTGCTATTATTTTGGGGCTAGGGAGATGGCTCAGTGGATGAAGTCCTTGCTTTACAAGCGTGAAGACTGGAATTTGAATCCTCAGCATGCATGTAAAAGCCAGATGAACATGATGGTCTATCTGTTATCTCAGGTGTTGGGAAATCTCAGGGGCAAATGGTTGCTTAGGCTGACTGAGTCTGTAAGCTCTGTGTTTAACAAGAGGCTCTACCTCAATAAATAAAATAGAGAGCCATTGAATAAGACACCTGACATTGACCTCTGGCTTTGTGCATGTGCACCGCATGTGCATACATGTGCATGTGCATACATGTGCACCCACACACGTGTGCCTCTACAGATATAAGCGTGCATATACACATGCATGAGTACCACACAAACATACACAGGAAAGAAATCACTACTCCAAGAGTGTATAACTTGCACATAAGCAAAAGTAATGGTCCAAGTAATGCAATTCAATGTGAGTCTGTGATCTACATTTCATGGACTTGCAGAGACAGTGAGTCCTGTAGCATGTGATCTGTCTCATTTTGTGAACCACTGTGAGGGTTCCTGCAGAGTTCCATGTTAAAAAATAAAAAAAACCTCTGCAGCTGTTTCATCCCCTTACCGGGTGACCTCCATTCAACTACAGGACCTCCCATCCTTGCTGAGAAATGCTGCTTTTCCCAGTAGACCACAAAGCTCAGTTCGATGCATATAGCCTCTAACCATTACTAACCATTATCAACCCTCTAACCATTGCCAGAGTCTGTAGATTCCTGCATCTGTTATCATAAAGATGGCCTTGAACTATCATAAATAAATATTTTCCTCAGAAAATATAATTTCAGTTTCAATACTGTCAGACTCTTCAGTCCAATTTCACCCCCTTCAACAATTTAAGAAGGGCTACTCATTTCTTATATGTGGCTGAGTCTAGGTACAATATATACTATATATATATATATATATATATATATGCACACACATATATATACACACACACACACACACATACACACACACAAACGAATGATTTGTTACTCCTTCTGGGCAGATGAGCTCTATGACTCAGGCACTTAAGGATAATTTTTAAAATAGGAATTAATTTAAAACATGGGTGCTGCAGCCACATAATGCCATCTTGACCTGTCTGGGGTCTGAAGCTCTCTTATTCTTTGTGGAAATCCTCGGTATTTTTCGCACAGATGGTCTACTGAGCTCGTGGATGCATTTGACTGGAAACATTTTGTTTTGTGTGATCATTGACCGTTCCGTTCTGTTCAATACTTCTCAGAGTTTTGTGGCCAGAGAACCATCTGTCCTGGTATTTCTTACTCCCCTCCTGAGCCTTGGCCACATTCTCCTCCTTCCAGGAGTGGTGATCAGGAGCGTGGGTGGTCTCCTGGGCAGGGTTTCAGGGGCTGGGGGCAGGGAGGAGTAGGATAAAAGCCCCAATGGTTGGATTCATTGAAACCATTCCTCTTCTTTCTCTTCCGTGGAAAGGTCAACCATCTCTCTCCATCGTGCTCTGACATGTTCTCCAGCATGAATCTTCCTCCTCCTCATCCCCCTCTCTTTCTCGCCTCCTTCCCAACTCGTCTCCTTCCTGTCCCCTCCCTGCTTTCTGCTTGTCCTTCTCCCCTCCGCATCCGCATCCTTCAGTTTTAGTCTTAGACGCACACTAGGTCCCAGGGCGTCATGTTCTGTGCTCTTCCGGGGCCCTGGCGTGCTCTCCAGCCCTGTGGTCCTAGACGAGCTGGGCTTTTCGTTTTCCCACAGAACCCCAGGAGCGTTTGCCTCCTTTAAGATCATTTATGCCTAGAATCAGCTTGAGTTCTGTGTTCCTTCATCTGACCTTGGCCTTCCTTGATTTCTGTCTCAGTGCTCAGATTTTCTGGGTTGATTTTGTTTTCTCTTTGTTTCCAAACACATCATTTCCTCTCTGCAATATTCTGTCATTTGATGTCTATCAAGCCTTTCGTCTAAAATTTAAAGGATGCCACATTCAATCAAGCAGCCTACACTTGACAGACCCATTCAAATAATTTTTTTACTTTGAAAACAGTGTAACATTTAGCGCTCCTTAGAGCCAAGTTACATGGTGTAGAATATTCTAAATTTAGCTAATATAAATTCTGTGGCCTTGTTCCTAATAAAATTCCCATTCTATGTTTTTCAATGCTTACTGTTCAGAAATTTCTCCTTGCTGATTAGGGTTATGAATAATGATTTCACTGAGATTTACAAAAACTTGTTTAATTGGCTTTGGGGTTCATTTGGTGCACTCTAGTGGGGTCTGCTTGAATTACAAATAGTCTTGTTTCCAACTCGTTCTTATCTTTTTTAGGAGGGTGAGACATGACTCAGAGCAACAAGAATTATCTAAACAAACACTGTGCCATGAAAGCTGGAGGATTTTGTGAAGTAAAATGAGCATAGATTTATAAATGAGGCAGAGAAAGACAGCTTCTTCCATTGCCTCTGATAAGCGCTTACCTATGCCAGTCCAGAAGAGATATTTCCACTCTACACCTGTGTCTGAAAGAGAGAAATTAATTATGCAACACAACCATGTATATGTTTACTTGGCTTTCAGATAGATGTTGAACATCATTATCATCAAATATTTACTGAGTATAGCTTGTGTATTTGAAATTGTACTTGATGTTATCACTTTTTTCTGGGTTGCTACATATTTTATGATTCCTGACAAGCCACTGCATGTCTCCACGCCCCCCAGAGGTTGGCATTGTATTTCTCCCCACACTAATCTCCACCTAATTCTTTTTTGAAACAGGGTCTCTCGCTGAGCATGGAGCTCGCTAATTAGCTACACTGGCTGGTCAGTAGCTCCAGGAATCAGCCTATCTTCACCCCTAGTGCTGGGGTTTCAGCTGTGCCATGCCTGGCTTTTACATGGTTCTGCAGATATATGTAAGGTCCTCGTGCTTGCAAAGCAGCACTTTACCTACCAAGCTCTCCCCTGAGCCATCTTTCCAGCCGTAGGGTTGTATTTTCAAATTAAATCAAGAGATTGCAATAGAACTCTTGCAGATGGGGCAATACTACAACCTTGCTGGGAACAGTCATACTTTCCACTAATGATCCCAGACCAGAGGCATCCAGCAAAGTGCAGTGTGCAAAGCCTCCTCTAGATCAGTGGGCCTGGCTGCTAGGTGTGTTGTTGGGAGACTGGGCAAATCAACAAACTGCGCTTCCTCTTTCTTGTTTGTAAAGTTAGATGGCCAAATGATTCTTCGTTGTTTGGTTCTCTATGTAATGCTACGGGAGCATTCGCCTCCTTCTTTAAGATCATCTATGTCTAGAATCAGCTTGAGTTCTGTGTTCCTTCATCTGACCTTGGCCTTCCTTGTCTCAGTGCTCAGATTTTCTGGTTTGATTTTGTTTTCTCTTTGTTTCCAAATACATCATTTCCTCTCTGCAATATTCTGTCATTTAATGTCTATCAAGCCCTTAGTCTAAAATCTGAAGGATGCCTCATTCAATCAAGCAGTCTACACTTGACAGACCCATATGAACCCCAAAGCCAGTTAAACAAGTTTTTGTAAATCTCAGTGAAATAATTTGCATTGTTCGTAAGTACAAAGACTATCAAAACCTCTGAAAATCCATAAAAAGTGCAACCTAGTCTATTATTAAAGTCTATTATTAATAATTCATATTAAGTCCTGTCTGTACCTTGTCATTTTAACCCTGTTAACACAAGATGTTTGTTGACACAACTCAAATAAATAAAGATGGCAGGATAATATTCTTTGGACATTTCTATTGATGTTTGTCTTAAATAACTCAAGTGCAGATTCGAAAGCATACGGTACTTACAACTGCAAGGAAGCCTCACTGCACTGCAGGCCCTCCTTGTCTCTGGTGATTGAATATGAACACAGACAGGCTGTGACAGAGTCCTGCATTAACCATTTTTCACTGAGAGGAGAAGCTTCTCTGACCGAGGCTGGGAGCAGCACTAGTCTGGGTACAAACATAAACACATGGAAGATAGTTTTACTACATGTTCATCTAGCAAAACACCAGTAGTAGGTCCCCCTTAGGACCTGTGACTTCATCAGCCACAAACTTTTGACTAGGATAACGGTATCAAGTATATGTTCCCTCCATTCCAGCAGGGGTAAAATCCAACCAAAAAGTGGTGATTCCCTCCCAAAGAGTCATGCCAGTATTATACCAATGGGCATATCTTACAATATAGGACATTGTTATTGCTCTTGGTTGCTTAGTAGAACTGGATGATAAGATCTTGTGGCTGAAGATATCACTCACTTTGGATACGGGACACAGAGAAATCAAGCTGGAACTGAACTGAAAGTTTCCTTCCAGCTGACTCACTTTCAGAGTGTCAGAGATGCTATACAGGCTGCTCGGGAAAAAAAAAAACAGGGATCAGGGAGGGTAAGGGGTAGATATGATTGAAATACAATTATACATGTACAAAAGTATCAAAAATAAAAAAGTTAAAAAGAAGTGAGGCCTTCAAAACGTGATTAGATAGTGCAAGCTTCTGCCAGTAACTCAAAGGGAGGTATCCTATACCTGCCACTAGTATTTTCATTTTAAAACCTATGACTTCTGGGAGAATACAGGATATTTCTTTCCAAACTGTCTGTAAAATTTTAACATGAGTCTGGAAAGAATGTTCAAACCATAGTAATATCTAATGTCAACCTACTATAGCAGTTTTAATAAGCTACATTGCAGTTCTATATTAAGGAACAAGCCAAGAGCAATTGTAGAAATTTCCATATAGTCACCCAGGACAAGTTCCGCATTTAATTAACTTCAAATAGACACTATATTTAGGTTCATTTTTCAGAGTAGTTCAGTTATATCTATCTTCTAAAAATATTGGTGGAAATGAATAATTTTGATAATCTTTCAAAAATAGTATAACTTGGCACATTCCTTTTCAAAAATGCATAGATTTAGATTCACAGAGAAAATATAAAATACCATAAGAGAATTCAGTTACCTAAAAATTCATATGCAGTCCGTTTCAGGAAAGAATTGGTCTAATTACCTCCTATAAAATTCTTGTCTGCCACATTTTATTTCCTGTCCTTTAGGTGTGTTCAGGTGCTATAAATAAAATCATGCTCAGAAATGTCACAGTCTGCTGTCCTCAATGATGTTTGACCTCACTCAGACCATGAAATATAATCATAGATTTAGCTTGTCTTTCTACAACCACTGAACCATAGCACAAGACAGGTAAAAATCACATCCACTTTCATAAAGCGCTCTGTTGTCAATCTATAAAGTGTCTTGCATAGGTGAAAGTGTTTGAAATAATGGAAGCCCTTGGGGAGAATATATTTATGTACAGCCAAAGTTCTCACTCTAGAAGAGCAGGCATTTGCTCGAGCTGTTTTTTACCCATTACATAAGGAAATGGAAGCCAGCCAGTGGCCATCCTGACATAGAGAATTGACAGATGTCTCCAGAGTAAAAGTGGAAAGAAGCCAGAAGTCCAAAATGACACACTTCATATTGACTGTAGACCAAGCATCTGCTTTCATAAAAGATATTCAACTGAATTTCCGGGTTTGTCACAGGCCTTATGACTTTGTGCACATATTTTATTGCCCACTTCTTTGGGATTTCTTGGTAGCAATTCAGATACTTGCTTTTGTAAGTGCAAGACTGTGTTTTATTATACAGTAAAAATGAACTGCAGTACGGTTTGTGGTCAGAAATACTCAGTATTTCGAATTACAGGCACAGACTGCTGCCTTTGATGTGCACCAAGAAAACTTTCATTTTCATGAAAATGATAAATAAGCAGAATCAGCAAAAGAAAAAATGTATTTTTCTGAGAATAATCATTGCCTGACAATACTAGACTTCATTAGTGAGTGTGCTCACAGTCCCCACCTTGCTCCCATGAGCGGTGCATTTCTAGCTGCACGCATGGTATGGTAGAGTCCAGACTCTGAAATCTGACCAATCAGCCTTCAGACCTAGCTCTGCCATCTACCAGCTGTGTGACCTTGGGACTTGACCATCAATCCCATCATTATACAGCAAGTACAATACTATTTAACTGGAATGACTATTGTGAGGACAAAACCAAGATAAGCTTGTCACACTTTGTGAGTGTTTAATAACCAACATTTCTCTTCAAATCTCTTTTCTGATTTCATGAAACAAAACAAAAAAACCTGGGTCCCTAAGAGTGGGTCCTGGTTTGGGGTATATACAGATTAGGCATACTAAATTAGGGTGTGGTGACATACCCCCTTTAGTCACAGCGCTTGGGAAATAGAGACAGGCAGATCTCTCTGAGATCAAGGTCAGCCTGGCCTACACAGGAAAGCTGGGCCTACAGGGAGACGCTGTCTCAAAAAATACTAAATCATTTTTAAAGTGCTATTGACAGATGTTTGAATGCATTCACAGATGTTCACAAGTTAGGAACTTGGTCTCTAATGCAGCAGACTGAGAAGTGGGACCTTTGGAAGCTGATTACTCATGAGGCTCTGCCCTTATTCATAAATTAGTCGATTCATGGGTTAATGGGTTATAAAGGAGTAGATTTGTTATCGAAGAGAACTGTCTCTGGGCTCTTGCTTTAACTCGTCCCCCTTATCGCGACACAGCAGAAAGGTCCTTACCACACACAGCATCGTGCTCTTGGGGTCCTCAGCCTCCAAACAGTGAGCCATATAAACTTAGGTTCTTTATAAGCTTCCCAGTGCGTGGTATTGTTATGCCCAGGTCGCAGAGCCCCCTTAGAGACCACCATGGAGGCCAGAGATGATGCAAATACAAAAAAAATCTTTATTTACAAGCTGGAGCTCGGTCCACAATCTGACACACCGACTCAGCAGGTGATAGGACAGTGGCCTTGAGTAAAGGGAAAGGAGTTCTTTTATTAGGTTTGAACAATGGGAGGTGGGTCAAAAGCTGGGATTGTTTAAGAAAGCCCATGTGTGCGAAAGCAGCTTACAATGATTGGTTACAAAGATTATACATATCAAAAGACAGGTGACAAGGAACTTATAGCTTCTTATTGGTGGGTCTGTCCTGGAATGTGCTTACCAGAGTATGCTTCAAGGTCTCAGGCTTGTTTGGGTTTCTGATTTTTCCCTTGGTCATCCTGACCAGACTCTATGCTTTCCCTTTAAGCCACGAACAAAACCACCTGATATCTGAAGGCCACATCCTTGCAAATGTTTAACTATGAGGGTGGGAAAGAGTTTCTGAAGCCAAGAAGCCAAGCTTATGTGGCTGAGGCTTTTTCTAACAAGATGGAGTCAGATTTGCTTCAACTTTACATCTTGGGTTTGGAGACCTCCTCAGTATTCAATTGCAGCAAGAGTAAATGGCATACAAATGGGAAATGTTTACTTAGAAGAGCATAAACCCCAAGCTGAAGAATTTTTGATTCAAAAATTTAATAACTAAAGCAAAAGTAACAATAATTTATCTGTGAAGTGACAAAGGAAGAGTTTAAATTGTAATATATTAATCTGAGAGTTTCATACAATGTACTTTTATCATATTTGCCCTCCACTCCTCCCCTAACTCCTCCCCAACTAACTCCTCCCCCAACTAACTCCTCCCCCGACTAACTCCTCCCCCGACTAACTCCTCCCCGACTAACTCCTCCCCCAACTAACTCCTCCCCATCTAACTCCTCCCTCAACCAACTCCTCCCCAACTAACTCCTCCCCCAACTAACTCCTCCCCAACTACCTCCCTCAACTAATTCCTCCCTCAATTAACTCCTCCCCAACTACCTCCTCCCACAGCTCCTCCCCTAGTTCCTCCCCTACACACCCCTCTTTCTTCTTTGGTTCATTTTTATTGAATTTTTGTGTATCTCATACAGAACATCTTAATCATCGTCATAATCCCTTCCCCTTTTAGCGCCCTTCCATAGCACCGCCCCCACTGGAATTCATGCATTCTGACATTTATGTTAAGGCCTATCAAGTCAAGTTAGTACCCCAGACATCCCTCAGTACAAGTTCATCCCCTGGGATCTAGTCAGCTTACCTAGAGTCTCACTCCCTTTAAGAGGATCCGTTCTTCCTCACACAGCAGTAATCAGCTGCCCAATAGTTCTTCAATGAAGAAGTCTACAGTCCATTTCCACAGTTCTGAGCTGGAGTTTTGTCTACTCGACTTTGCATGGATCACATGCATGCTGACACCATTGTTGTAGGTTCATATGAGCAGGGTCCCAGGGCCTGTGGGGTTCTATTTCCATATGGTCATGCACCTCCTCCCTGGCTCTTACAATCTTTCGGCCCCCTCTTCCACAAAGCCCTTGGTGGGTGGAGTTTAATATAGGGGCCTTGTCCAAGGACCCACACTCTGTAGACTCGTATTCTCTATGCTTTGGCTATTTGTGATCTCTTATGTGCCTGGCTCTCTGTTGCACGAGGGAGTTTCATGGATGAGAACTGAGAGGTGCATTAGTGTTCTCTTTACCCCTGGTTCTGTGCTCCATACAGAAGGTTTTGGTTGCATTGTAGATGTGCCACTTAGGCTTGGGCAATTCACAGACAATCTGTGTATGACCAGTGTGGAACTCTGTAATAATCTCCATATGTTGCAAATGAAGCTTCTTTGATGAGTGGTAACTGGGATACTTGTCTCTAAACATAAGGATCCATATTTTGCACTAGTAAGAAATACATTTGTCTAGGCATGTGACAACCTTGGGGTTTCTCTAAGATCTACAACGTCTCCATCCATGTGTATTTGCCTATGTTTACAGTATCACACATGAATTTCCTCCCGCTGAGGGGGCTTTAAGTCCACTTTCGTGGCTGTTGATTACCCGCAAGATAACTGCACCAATGTTGTCTACTGTGCCAGTCATTGATGTGGTTATTAGGCCTTAAATCTGGGTTCGGACCAATGATTAATGTTCTCCTTTAGCAGCCTACATCGTGCTCTCCAGAGCTATGAGAGCTAGCCTTCAGGGGAAATGACTTCCAGGTCAGTTCCAGCTCCATGGCTCCAACTCTTGAGTCTGAAGTATGTCCTGTGTTCAGCAAGTCTTACCTTCAAATTCTGGGAGGCAATCACGGGCTGTGGCAAAATCCTATGTAATTTTGGGAGTCTCTTGGACCACCCTGGTCAGCAACTCAAAGGAAGGTTTCTTCTGCCTGGAACTGTTGTTAAAGATTTTTTTAAACTAACTTAAAAATCTAGAAGGAATATAATACTTTTGGATTATACAATCCAGCAATATTGTAATGGATATTTCTATACCAGGAAAAGAAAAATTACTTCTATTTTCTCCTAGTATAATTGCTGAAACATTGGTGTATGTTATATCTACTCTAAGAAAAGCTTTTCCATTATTGGTAGTGGTATGTTAAATTTTAAAATTGTTGCTAATTTAGGAAATTTTAAAATTAAGTTTCTTCAATAATTATAAGATTTAGGGAGGGGAGTATTAATTGTAATTTAGGGACAAACTTTATAAAAATTAAACATTCTTTAAATTAGTAACCCTTGACTAAATTTTGTTTAATAGTCTCATGTCGTGAAGCTGGTAGTACTATTTATAGATGCTCTTTTGGTACTTGGTGAGCCAGAAATATACTTACATTTTAAACTGTAAAATTCCCAGGAAACAAATTTTTATGTCCCACCAATTCACCTTCCCCTAGTTGTGCCTCATACTACAGGGCGCAAAGTGGAAAAACGGAAAATTC
This sequence comes from Eospalax fontanierii, assembly GCA_035773235.1. NCBI lineage: Eukaryota > Metazoa > Chordata > Mammalia > Rodentia > Spalacidae > Eospalax > Eospalax fontanierii. Next base: position 64,575,325 of record CM069539.1, on the reverse strand, counting down.
AAGTGGAAAGAGAATGGTCTACCCAGCCAAGCTCACACATCTGTGGCTTGAATGCGTAGCCAGGGTTTCTCCCAGGGCCTTGCTCACGTCCACAGATGTGATGGACTTTGAGGCTTAAACTGCATGAGCCTCGCCTGGAAGCCAAAGCCACCTCTTCCTTCCCTTCCTTCCTCAGGCTCTGACCACCAGTTTGCATCTTGTCACACTTCCCGCTCCCTCAGTTCTGACTTCAAGCTCTACCCAGTATGGGAACAGCTGTCTCCAATGCGAGTCAAGCATTTCTTCGTATTCTCAACTGACTTGACTTGTATCCCCTTTCAGGCTAATTAATGATCACACTTCTGTCCTTCCCACAGTCCTCTTTGCCTTCTACACTCTGTTGTGTGAATTCCAGGGACTCTTAGCTCTGATGGTCCTAGCCGTGACCTGTGCTTAGGAGGTCTCTAAATATTATGCTCCCATCTTATCCTTTCATCATGATCTGATTTCATTTTCCCATCCATCACGACCTTCAAATCAAATGTTCAAAACATGCCTCGTGATTGCTTTTCCTAAATTTACTGCATTTTTTTCCAGACTATTTGTGAAACCTAATTACTATTGACTTGGAATTGTGTGTTTTCTCAAAAGCTTATACCGCCTGCTCTTCCTTTTCCCATAAATCCTAGACAGAGCTAGTTGTATGATGAATGCCCAGTAAATTGTGCCTTTCAAATAATTCAAGAAGGAATGAAGTGTAACTCACGGATGGAGTGTCTGCCTAGCATGAGGGAAGAGTTGGGCACCATTGAGAGAGAGAGAGAGAGAGAGAGAGAGAGAGGAGAGAAGTTTATAAGGAAAGTCCCCTTGCTGGTGTCTGGAATCATTAAACACCGAGCCATTATAATTACTGCATCCTTGAGCAAAAATGTTATCCTAAAAATAAACATAAATGTACATAATTCAGGGATATCTCTGGAATGCTGGGAAAGTCCTGCAGTCTGTTCATGGTAAATCACCTTTAGCCTTGTTTGCCAAATTTGACTCAGCACGCTTAAATTTTATTAAACTTTCAGGAAATTGTGCCACACAGAGAAGTAGCCACTAAGGCTTGTGAGGACAATGGCCATGGTGTGGCCCTTCCTTAGATGAGGAATTCTGTCAAAGCCACCTTCTGCCTTCCAAAGATGTCTAAAATTCAAAATGCACTCAAATCAATTCAACTGATGACTCACAACAGGGCAGGCGTTACATCATGAGTAGTGCAGTCCGAAACCATGGCAGAGCTGGGACTTGGGGGGGGGGCAAGAGGAGGAGGAAAAGGAAGAAGGCAGAAGAGGAGGGAGACGAGGAAGAGAGAAGGAGGAGGAGGAAGAGCAGAGAGAGGGCAGGAGGAGGAGGAGAAGGAGAATAGAGCGTGACCGCCCGGTCACTGCGTCACTACAAAGCCAGCAGACAAGAAGATGGAAGGGAAGGACCGCTAAACCGACTACTCTCTGCCCCCGTTATTAGCAACTCAGTACTGCCTGGGGCTGAGAGCGTGTTTAGACTTCAGGAAGATCCTCCGTGCTTCATTTCTGGGTTATTTTGTGATCAGTGGTGGGGTAGAACTACTGAGAGGCTCTGATGTCTTGTAGGAACCGAGTTCTGCCCCAGCAGAGCCTCCTGATCCAGGGCTGACCAGCTCTGAATATGCTAACAATGCTCCTGCTGTCACATGACTTAAGCTGGGGAGCAAAGAAAGTCACAGCGCCACACACTGAGTTCTCGTTTGTGGACCTCTTACTAACTGCGGCCACTGCTTTTCCAGTCATCAGCATGATAATTTATAGAGCTTCTCACGCAGAAACCCCAGGAATTAGAAACAGCTGCTGTGCTGATTACTAGTTTCATGGACCGCAGAGGAAACTAAGGCACAAAGAGGTTAAGTAAATTGTTCAAGTTTACACAATTTGAAAGTAAAAGAAGCAGGATCTAACCCCAGGAAATCTGATATCAGATTCCACGTCTAAATGAAGAAAGCTTTATTCTTGTTACAGAATATATGATGTGTTTTAAGTCACTTGGTTATATAAACAGGACAATATGAGTTAATTGTACTGTTCAGTATCAATAAACCTAAAGGTTCTGGAAAAGTGTGTGCAACTATCACAATTGCTTCAGTTTGTGTGTGTGCGTGTGCGTGTGCATGTGTGTGTGTGTGTGTGTGTGTGTTATGCTTGTGTGCATGCGTGGGGGTGAGCTCACCCCCAAGAGTGCCTGTGGTGGCCAGAGATTATAAGATCTTTCTCAATTGCTTATTATTGTTGTTGTTTGTTTGTTTGAGACAGGGTCTGCTTGCTGCTCTAGCTAGCCTAGAATTCACTATGTAGATCAGGCTATCCTCAATCTCACAAGTCCATCTGCTTTTATCTCTTGAGTCCTAGGATTAAAGGTGTGAACCACCATACCCAGATCATATTATTTTGAGACAGGGTCTGTCACTGAATAGAACTGGCTGTTTTTGCTAGATGACTGGTCAGTGAGCCCCCAGGATCCACCTCTCTCTGTCCCCCAATGCTGGGGTAACAGGTGCCGTTGCACACAGCTTTTATGTGGGTACTGGGCATCTCAACTAAAGCCATCTTGCTTACACAGCAAACAGTACCACTGAGCCATCTCTCTGCTTCAGTTTTAGTAACAGAAGTTGCAGCATGCTATAACCAAAGGTTTGTGTAAAATAACAGTACATTTAAGTATTCGTCACTTTTCTCTCTCAAGTTACCTGAGATTGCATATAGTTTTATAACTAATTGAAAATGAAAATAACCAAATTCTGTTTAGCCCTTTAACTCAGAGGGTTTTGAAAGGATTTGTGGAATTTCTATGTGTGGAATGCTTAGGAGTACCTGGCACCGATCATATTCAAAGGAGTTCCTTTCCAATAAAACTAATATAGAGCAAGCCAGATTTCTGATAAAGTCCTATTTTGTGAGACTGTCCACACAAGTGAACCCTGAGATAAGGATGCAAGACAGACAGAGTGAGAGGTGAAAACCACGGCCAGAAGAAAAGGACAAACGGGGAGTGGGTGGGGGCGGCGGGGGGGGGAGAGATGTTCAAAAAGTTGCCACAGAGCCACAGTCACCTAACCCTGACAGCCGGACAGAGCCAGGAAGAAACAGCCACCCAGGAAAGAAGGACACTAAGACAAGTGCTGCTCACTCTCCTCGGTCATAGCTTCCCCGGCTGCATCAGGGTTGTTGGTGAGGGCACCAACCCGTCCTTCGTCTTGCCAGTCTTGTGTAGGAAGAAGAGCCACAGCAAGAGAAAATCCCAGTGCAAACGCAGTGAGACGCCCAGCCGGAAGGTGGCAAGCCACACAGGCTTCCCTCCCTCCGTAACTTGACACTTAGAGGTACCCGAATCGTCACAAACATTTCCTTCCAAACAGGGTGCACTCTTGGAAACAAGAAAATGAAAGGTCAAATTGTCCAACGATTGGAACTCCCTCAGCAAGTGGACGTGTGTGAGAGAATGTCACAGAAGCAATGCCCAGGGTGGAATCCAGGCTCCCTGCTTCAGTCGCTCTGGGTGACTAAACACAGCACCTGGCTCAGCATAACGCTGCCTGAGTTGGCTGGAAGGGAGATAGATGCCCCGAGGCAAGATACACCAAGGGTGTCCCTCTTATCTGTGAAGTCAAGAGACTGACTGGGGAGGTTTTCTCCTTTCCAGACACAATGTAAATCATTGTTTGGGTCTTTATGGTCACCTGGAGAAATGATTTTTTTCCTTTTACTTTATCTGTTCATGAAACCTTTAAGTTGTATGTGTCTCTTTTAATTTTTAAAATATCAACTTTGTCATATTTTCAGCTTCGTCATATTTCATTTTTATTTTTGTTGTACTTTGGTCCGAATTCAGATCTTCTCAAGTGCCTGACCACTGAACTAAATCTTCAAGCTTCAACTGCCTTTCTAAAAGAGATTTATTTTTATTTATGAGTTTCTGTGTATATGGCACATGTGGGTGCCTACAGAAGCCAGAAGAGAGCATCTGATTTCCTGATGTTGGAGTTGCAATCAGTTGTGAGTTGCCCAATCTCAGGTCCTCTGTAAGAGCTGCAAGAGAACTTAAAGGCTGAGCCATCTCACCAGCCTTTCAACAGCTTTATGTTTTAAAGATTTATTTATTTTTATTGCATGCACGTGTGTATTTCTGGGGGTGGTATTATGCATGTGAGCGAAAGGCACTGGATCCCCCTGGAACTAGAGTTACTGGCAGTTGTGAGCCACCGGCGTGCGTACTGAGAACCAGACTTTGGTCCCATGGAAGAGCCGTGTGTGCTTTTAGGGGCTGAGACATCTCTCCAGCCCCTCCGCTGCTTTATTCTTGAGGCAAGGAGATCTGTGGTCCTGAGTGAGATCTGGTGGTTATTCTGATAATAAACCGAATGGATGGTTTTATGCAGGCCAGAACGGGTCCCATGTGATCAATGAAATAAGACCGTTTCCAGTGGGAAACAGTCTCAGTTCACCTCTTTCTCTAGGTGTTCTCTCTTCTCCTCCCATCAGCTTTCTAGTGTCTTTCGTTCTGTCCTTTACCTTAAAGTTCCCAAATTGGTCAAATGGCCAAATGACAAGATAGCTGTTTCTCGTCTCTACTGTTCCTGCTTCCTGTGGCTGAGTTGCATATCCTCCTTGGAGAGAAGGATCTGAGGTGATGAGGAAAACCATCAAGGGTTCCTGCGTGCATAAAAATGCGAAGCAGATTGTGAACACCCTCACTCCGACCTGTGCCCAGTGTTTACTCAGTTGTTTCTCATCAGTGTACCCACATACGGAGACTAATGAGTTCATTTGCATGTCGTATGATTTGTTCTAGCTTTCCCCATATTAAGCTTTTCCTTAAAACATATCTTTAACATGTTTAGGCCAGCATTGCGGCCCACACCTTTATTCCCAGCACTTGGGAGGCAGAAGCAGGTAGATCTTTATGAGATTGAGGCCAGCTTGGTGTACATGACAAGTTCTAGGCTAGTTGGGGGTATGGGAAGACCCTGCATCAAAAAGAACCCCCACAAAAATAGTGTTTGCTTAGGTATCACATATACTAAAATGAGAACAGTACAGAGATTAGCATGCTCCCTGTACAGTGATGACAAATTTGTGAAGCAGTCCATATTTTCTTTAAAAGTACCTTTAAGGGAAATGCTTCAATTGGTAAAGTGCTTGTCATGCAAGAATGAGGGTCTGAGTTTGAATCTCCAAAACCCGTGTGGAAACCAGACATGGTGGTACACCTGTCACAGCAGTGCTGGGGAGGTACAGACAGGAGGAGCCTACATTCAGACACAATGGCATCTACACAAGGCTAATAAATAAATAATTAACAGTGTAAGAAAAGGTTGAAAGCAGTAAGGGAAGATGCTGATGTCAGCCTCTGGCCTCCACATGAATTTGTGCACACATACACACATGCACACACATGTACACACACCTCTACAATGTACATCACACACGTAAACATAAAGAATAGATACCTTTATTCTTCGTCTTGAACATCCTTACTCCTTAAATATTACTTAAAATTTTAACAGTGAATAGTCCCCCTCATCAGAAGAAAAAAACACCCAAGAAAGAAATGTCATGACTTTTATCCCCCTACAAAAAAAAATTAAGGGTAGGAAATTTCATTTCAAATAAGTGTAATTTTTATTCTCTTGTTGGATTCTTGGCAAGGTTGCTTAGAGAAGGTGGGAAAGAATTAAGTATTTGGTTTATATTTGCACTGGGAAATGTGTCTCTAGCCTGAAATTGGATCTCTGTGTTTACTCAGCCAGAAGATGGAATCATATCACTCCTCCCAGTGATGATTCACAGGAAATACCAGGTGGTTTTTAAACTGAACAATAAGCATAGCACCCTTCCTCCCAGCTGCTGAAGGCAGGGTGTTAAGAGGAGGATGGGAAACGTCTTCCCGCAGTCTCCACCCTGTGGTTCTCTGAAGAGGACTCACCTGACTCTGGGAATGGTAAGAGTGTGACCTTACACATGCAGTGAGTAGGTCTTACCTCAAGTGTGCCTGTGTGGGCATATGCCCATGTGTGTGAAGGTAAAGGCAGGAGGCAAGGACTGCTAAAAATATAGCTTGTAGATCATGGTAGCTAGATTTCTAACCTATTTCTTTTTTATTTCTTTAGGGAAGCATCACAATGCCTATAAAGTGAGGTGGTGCAACAGGACAAAACACAGGAACTCAAGGGTTTCATTAAACCATCATTTGCTGAATAGCAAGCTTTCTATCCAATATTTCCCAGTGCACAAGACATGCACACTATGGTGTTTTAACTGAACATAACGTGGTGCCAGTGAGCGCTGATTCAGATTGCCCAGAACATCCTGCCAGCTCAGGGCTCTTTTACTTTGCTTGGTGGAAAGATATTTCACTTATTTATTTAATGTTCTTTGTACATCTCTCTAACACATCTATGATTATTGTCTAGTGAAAGCACTGCCTCTTGGGCATGTACTTAGGACAGAGACTGTATTCCTGTCTATGCAACATGAATAATAGGCTCAAATGCTCAGGTCAACACAAACAAAACACAAGCCAAGTCTCGATTTTCCAGGAAACACTTGTGCCTTCCTTTCAGAAATTGGAGCTTAGGATTCATGGAACCCAGATCCTTAATATGAATACAATATTATGAAAAGGTAATAGCAAACTTACAGACATCTATAGTTGTCAGAAACACTTGGGAATCATGCCAAATTACCATGACTATTTCTGGCAATAATTCACTTAGGTAAAAATTTTAATAATAACAGGCACAAAAGAGCAAAAGTATCAGATGATTGTGGCATTACAAGAGGCATTGGGAGCTGCCGAAAATGTAGCATGGCTTTACTCTGTGAAAATATAACTCCAGAATCTGCAGAACTAAACAAACCTGTCATTGGAACTGGCTGGAAGTGCTCTATTTCCTGTGAGCGGCACAGTAGCCACCAACCTCAGGGGGCCCTTGGGATGCAGCCAATTGACAAACAAATAGAACTTTAAACGTTGATTCATCCCAGGAAACTTAATATGAAGCATCCACACATGAATGCCACAGTTACCATATTGGACAACATAGTTCTGGGGTGGGGGAAGCTCACTTTTGACAACCAAAGGACAATTAGAGTAGTAGAAAGGATGTAGAAAGGATATAGGATAATATTTGAGAACTGGTGGGTATAGTCTGGAAAAATATATTAAATTTCAAAGCAGGATCTAATGCTAAAGATTCAGAGATTCTATTTAAGAAAATACATGTTCTCTGACCCTTTGTCACTGCCATGAACGTCGTGAGCCCCTCTCCTGGTTTGGAGTTTCTTGGCGCTGAGTTCTGAATCCTATTTGTGCTCTTCTGTTTCTTCTCTGTCTTCTTTGCGTATTCCTTAAGTTTTTGCTTCTGCTCAAGGCTCATGGAAGTTTTATTCCTTTAGAGTCTTTAAGACTCCTCTTAAAGCAGGTGCTTACATCTAGTTTCTCAGTTCACTTTCACGCCCATGACCCTGGTTTTGAGGCACAGACTTCATAAAGGGCCATTTCATTCTATTCCACTAACTCTAAGACCTTTTTCCTGAATGGTCCACATAAACGTAAAGTAAGATTTGGTTCAATGTCCTTCAACTCATTCTGATACCAATAGGCAACACTTCCATCACTCTATATCCCAGTTGATCTGATCATTGACATTTCTCCACATCTTACCTTCTGTAGGTGGTAATACCATTGTTCCACTCTGGAGACTAGAAATATTGGTGCTTATGCTGACATCCTTTAATTCATCTCCTGAAAATTGTCAACACACCAGTCCTTGAGTAGAGCAATCCTTTCTTCCTGAGTCCCTTACATTCACTCTGCCTGCTCTCCTGGCAGGAAGCGCTGAGCATCTGGAGTCCTGAGTTCTAAGGTAGGTTGGATTTGGGCATGGAAAGAGGCTTGCCCACTGCATGCTCAGAGGACAGGTACTTGGACTTCGTGTTCCAGTAACTAATGAACCATCAAAGCATGAAGTCCATGGACAAGGACTGAGAATAATGGGAAATACAGGAAGGTTTGGAGAAGGCCTGTGTGAGCAGGTCTGAGTCAGGAAAGGAGGTAAGTAGCTGGAGGTGGTGAAAAGAACTTCAGTAAGCAACTCTGGGCTAGCCCTGGTGCAGGAAGTGAGTCGCTAAGGAGGCTGAGCCTAATATAGTGGCTTTTTTCCATTTTTTAGATATGCTACCTACTGTAACTACCCTACTGTAAACCCTGTCTCTGTCACTACGTGGTTTTATTATTGCCTTGTCTTAGTTACTTTACCTTTGGCAAGTGATAAAAACACTTGATGCCTCAAGACCTCATCTGCAAAATGAGATAGATTCATGCCTGTCTCAGAGAATCACAGTGAGGATCAACTGTGTTAACATGTAAAGCCCTTAGAACAGTGTCTGACATATAGCAAAGGCTATATGAACACTAGCCAGTGCCATTATGTTGTTATTTCTTCCTTAAGGTTTATTTTATTTATGTGTGCCTGTGTCTACATGAGTGTGTAAGCACGTATATGTGCAGGTGTGTCCACTTCTGTGTGCACAGGAACAAGAAGAGGGTGTCAGCTTCCTTGAATCTGGAGTTACAGCTGTTTGTGGGGTGCCCAGTTTGTTATGCGGGTGCTAGGCTCTGAACTCCCATTCTCATGATTGCGTTGCATGCTCTCTTAATTGCTGAGCCATTTTCCCAGTCCCCATATCATTATTTCGACAGCAGTTTTTAAACTGATGGTTCTGCACCCAGACTCTCCCCCCACTGCTCCACTCCATCTTGCACTTAGTTTTGTTTTCTTCCTTGGGCTTCCTTTGGCCTTTGGTGGTTCCCAAGTTGCCAAACGGCTCAACACAAACTTGTCTCCATAGTCAAGTCCCACCCCTCCACTCCTCTTCACTCCCAATGCTTCAACTCTCCTCTCAGCCAGGACCCATCTCCCATGGAAGGGAAGATCTCGCTCGTCACCTCATTGTGCATATGTCGCTCTCCTTCCCCAAAGGGACCCCTCTTTCCACTCCACCTGCCTGGATTTAGGCACTATGCGGAGCCCAGCTCATCTTCTCATTGTGCTACTGAGGCAGAGGTGGTGCCTGTTGTACTTTCCCAGTATGTATGGCAAGAACTCAAGCATGAGGTCGCACACACAGGCTTTGGTAAGTATTCTAGTCTTTGTCATTATCTAGTATTCAACACCACAGACTTTTAAACTGTGTTTAGCATGGTTGATACCGAGTTTGTGTGTGTACACATCCATATGTATAAATACAGACATGTGCATGCCATAGCTCATGTGTGGAGATCAGAAGGCATCCTCAGATGTCAGTCCTTGTGCCCTACTTTGTTTGAGATGGGGATCTGCTGTTTTTCTGCCTGGCAGGCCATGCTAGCTGGCATGTAAACTTCCAGGGGCCAGCCTGTCTTGGCCTCCCTGCTATTCATCCCTTTTATGTGGACTGTAGAGATTTGACCTCAGCTGTACATGCTTGCACAGCAAGTGCTTTGGTCCACTGAGTCATCTCTTCCCCATTCCCAAGAAGACTCTTAAATGGGCATCACAGATGTTGTCCAGCCTCCCCTGCGTTTTCAAGCCTGAGTTATTTCTTGGAGGGAAAAGCTTCATCTTGACGTTGCAGAGCATACAGGAGCCTGAAAGGCATCGCGGTCACTCTGAGGATTCATGTGATAGTTGTCTTCTTAGCCCTTGGCATCCCCACCTGTGTCTATTGCAGGTTCATTTCAGAGTCGGAACAAGCTACCACTTTGCAGGTAAAAAAGCTTGCCAGCATACTGAGGATAGACAGACACAAACTTGGCATGCATGCTTTATGTGGATTCTTACAAAATCTTAGTAGTCAAAATACAAATTTGGGGAAATGGGCTTGTTTTTTCATGAATCTCTACCTGATACAAACATACTGGACTCAGCTAAAGTGAGAGTCCTTTAATTATCTTTTCAGGAATCTTTGATGAGTATGTAGAGTCTAAAGCTACCAACCCGAGAAGCCTCCTGACAGCCCTCTTGCCTAACCCCAAATGATAGTTCTCATCCCCACATGCAGTATTTTTCTCAATGCAGAGTAATTAACAGCTCCATCGAGTAAAATCTCCTGCTGTATCATATGGTCCAAGCTTCTCCAGACCACTCGCCCATCTGGCTCCATTCCTTCCGCCATTTGCCAGCATGTGGGTCTGTGTGTGCCTGAGGAGAGAGGGGGCGGCAGAGGCAGCTGGGTGTCTGGAGTGACACTTTACCACATGTGCATGGTCAGGTTTTAACCTGAGCCATTCTTTCTGTCCCTCTCATCAAGCAAGACAGGTCAGCTCCCCTGGTCACACCACTCTGGGGTTTAAACTCTGATACATCTCCTGCCTGGTATCCCTAGAGGAAAACAAAGATAGAGAAAATAAATGTTTTTTGATTAATTTTGTGGAAAGCTAGAGCCTGGCAATTTCTCAGCAGTGAAAGTAAATTCCACAGATCAGGGAAATAACAGCAATTATGGATAAAAGAAGTTTGGGAGTTGCTAGAGAAAACCATAAAGAAAAATGGGAAGTAGTCACAGTCTACCAATGTATTCCAAGTTATGAACATGCAGATTAATTTGTTCATATTGCATAAGCATTTGAGTCATAAGTGAAAATTCCCTCAGATCATTCAAGTTTTTTGGTTCTATAAAATTCAACATAAATATATTTTACATACAGCTTTTTATTTTCCTTTAAACTGCTTTGAAAGCACATAAATATGATAAATAAATATGTAAGGAGAAAGAGTCTAATTTATACAGTAATTGTTGTTATATCCAGGAAATATTAAACCCAGGGTCTTGATTGTCTTGATTATTTATTTATCAAGCTATCCTTAGAAGACTCTGAGAGAGTACAGAGGATATAACAGACAGTTACTGTGACTGATGAACAGCCATTCCTACGTGTTGGAAGAAAATGAAACAGAAAAAAGGATAAAGAAGGAAAGAAAGGCGGGAAGAAATGGAGGGAGGAAGGGAGGATGAAAGGGAGGGAGGGAGGGAGGAACGGAAGAGAGGTTGGGAGGGGCTAGAGAGATGACTCAGTAGTTAAAAGCACTGACTACTCTTGCAGAGGACCCAAGTTCAGTTCCCAGCACTTACATAGACGCTCACAATTGCCTGTAACTCCAGTTCCAGGGGATCTGAAGTCCTCTTCTGGCTTTCACGGGCTCCTGCATGGATGTTTACATATACAACACATCAAATAAAAATAAATAAATCTCTTTTTTTAAAAAAGAAGAAAGAAAAAAGAAAAGAAACTCTAGCTATTCTACACATGCTAAGCATGACCCTGTGGCGACCGTAGGCCAGCACTCTATCGGTTACAGTCTTCATTTGTTCTTGTTTCATTCAGTACACAATTATATTATTTTCCATGTAGGAAAAACAAACTCAAACTAAAGTCAGTATTTGATATGTACTCCTCACAGGGATGCCCGTTGACCCGGTGTACTGTTAAATGTGGCTGCCAAGCGGGCATGGGAAGCCCAGTGACAGAGAAGCCAGAGGAAACTGGTCAACCGGTCCCAACGCGCCCTGGCACTCAGCTTACTATTTGCTACCGCTGGTTCTCATTACCTCAGGCCTGTCTAGTAAGAGTGTTGCTGACTGCTGACAGTGGCATTAGCCCAGGCCGCAGTGGTGAGGGGTGACTCCACATGGCTGCAGTCTGCTCCTCTAAGGCTGGGCAGACGGGCCACGTTATTAACCAGACTCTCCAGTCACAGTTCTTCTGTCTTCTCTTTCTTTTCTTTTTTCCTCCTTTCCTTTTTTCTCTCTTTCTTTCTGCTTTGTAAATTGTGGAAAACAACAGCAAGAATCACATAGACTTGTGGACAGATGGGATGAGATAATCACATAGAAAAGTCTTAGCCCATGGAACTCTGACTGTGATTGTGGCTCCAGTGGCATGGGCAGATGGGAACAGAGGAGAGTTTCTGAGCTGTTCCAGATGTCATCACGCCATTCATGTCTTCACTGATTGTCATACTGAGTGCCCCCTTCATTAGGTGGACACAATTCAGTTGTCAAAATTGTCCCCTCAGGTCTTCTCACCTCTCTCTCCACTGCCCTCCTCCTGTTCTTCTTCTCCTGTTGTTCTAGTGGATCAGGCCCACTCACTAAAGTTCACACGCACAGATCAAATTGTTACCTCGGATAACTTCCAGCAAAAGTCTTAAGTGTAAAGCCTCATCTCCTTCCCCAGATATTTACTGTGTGTGTGTCTGTGTGTGTGTGTGTGTGTGTGTGTGTGTGTGTGTGTGAATTCTAAGTATCTGTTCCCTTGGCGCTCTGCATTAACTCTTTCAGATAATAACTCTGCAACTGGAAAGGGACGGAGCTCCTATACAGACACCATGGCTGGCACAATGAAATCTTGAAATGTTAGACTTTCAGAATAAAAAGTGGATTCATTGGGTAAATCCCTGGTGGACAGATAGGATGCTTGGCACCTGTCAGGTCAGTTCACAGAGGCGGCTCTGTCTGCACATGAAGATGAACTGGCGAGTGGTGGTAAGGTACCGTATGGTCCATGTCTGATGGTTCTGGGGGCTTACATGGGGAGACAGACACATGATTAGGTAACAATAGTACAAAGCCATACATGATACTATGTTCTGAGAACATGTCCGAAGGCTACAAGTTATTTAGTGATAATAGCTAATATTTCCTGAACATTTATTATGTGACAGAATAGCTTGTTGTGGCAAAAGTACAGATAATGTGAAATTGATGCCTGGTATTTTTTAGTATATTTGTCATGTTGTATAACAATCACTACTTCATAGTTCTAGAATTTTTTCATCAACTCAAAAGGAAATCCCATATCCATATAGTCCCCACCGTCCCCTTCACTTTAGTACCTACCTGGAACGTACTCTCTGTCCACGTGGAAACTAAACTGCACTGTGTGTCTTTAGACCTGGCTTCTTTTACTTAGAATAGTATTTGTGAAGTTCACCTGTGTTGTCGCCTATATCAGTAGTTCATTCATCTTATGGACCATTTTGTTTAGCTGACTGTCAGTGGTGGGAACTTGGCTTGGTTCTGCCTTTTTGCTATTGTGAATAGTGTTTCTCCGAGCATTCATGTACACATCTTCGTTTGAATTCCTGTTTTCAATACTTTTGGTCATATACCAAAGGCAGAACTGCCGGTCAGATATAATGATTTAACCTACCGAGGAACTACCAAGCTTTCAGTTTCCATTTGCTTCATCACCAGCAGCGTGTGAGGGTTCCGTTTTACTGACATCCTCTCCAAACTTACTACTTTTCCTTTTTCAAGGAAACCCCAGCTCTTGATGGTGGTGTGAAGAGATGCCTAATTATCACTTGGATCTGCAGTTCCTTGATGACATGTGACTCTGAACATTTCTTCATAGGTTTGTTCATCAATTACTTATTTTTGTGACATAAAGACCTTTGTTATTTAACTCTTACTGTAGACTTGACAGGTATTTATAGATTAGCTTTTTAATGTCTAGTAAAGTGTCAGAGGCTATAGCAGAATCAGATTTGCATTCTGGAAATACAGGAATTGAACCTATAAAGTGAGAGACTGGGGGACCGAAGAGTATTCACAGTGCTCAGGTAATCAAACCTCTGGGGACGGTGAGACTATAATGGTTCACATGCCTGTGGCAAATATCACACATGGAAGTCAGGCGATTCCAGCAGAGGCCGCGTATAGAGCACTGTCTGTACCTGTGTTTAAGTGAGTTGGCCTGAGGTCTTCAGCTTTCACACCAAGGCCTCTGTGGGTCACCAGAAACTTTTATCTTAATTTAAAAATTAAGTTGCCTCTCCTAATTACGCACAAAGATCTAATATCTTTCAGAAAAAATGCCTTTTTATTTGATTAGCTAGTACATTGTGATCAGAATACAAAAGATAAAGTTATAATCCAACAGGAACCGAATCCAGACAGTTTCAAAGAGCTTCTGTCCCGGATATTCAAACAACTCCAAAATTAGACAGGTGAACAGAGAACACATGTGCCAAAATCAGTCCAGCAGCCCATGACAAAGGTGTCTGCATGCCACTGAAAGATGTCACATATGTTACACATGTGGATCCTACACCAAGGCATGCCAGAGGCACACCACTGTCATCAGTAAATGCTATGACTTCACACATGTCTTGGTTAATCAGACTGTCTGTTCTTGAGATTACTCCACTGATCACATTAGGAAATTCAACATGGCTCAGATAGTAGTAAGAGTTTCTACCAAGTGCCTGTGGTGTATTGTCTGGGAGATCTTTCCAGAAAAACATAACCAAAAGTTAATATGGGGACTGAATCAAATATGGGCTCCGTCTCTTTCATCCCAAATACTGAATAATCTTTCATGCTCTATGAGATAGAATTAAAGTCACAGATGGTAGGACATTGTAAATCAGAAACAAAGGAAATCAAACACTGTCTAGGATGAGTCAGAGAAACCAAGCAATATTCAGGGAACTTTAAAGTCCCTGGAGAGGCCAGTTCAGCTTGCTGCCAGTGCTCCCCTGGAGGGAGGTCTGCATTTTCCCAGGTACTGTGTGAGCAACCCTGCCTGACACATTGCACTGGCCCATGCGGGTGTTTTCAATAGCACGCAGAGACAAATCCCCTGTAGCACCAGAGCTTTCTGTTTACTTTAAAGGAAGTGAAAGTACAGATGTTTACCAAGCTGGAGTTATGGACTCTTCCCTGTGCTTCTGGGTGAATAGAGCAATTGGAAGCAAAACTGGTAAGCTCAGATCTGTCACTCTTCTGCATGATCTTCAAGTCTCAGGAATGAGGAAACTGCTGGGAATTTTCCTCTCAGGCACAGTGACTATGAGGTGACCGGTCATTAGCAGACAATGTGATGCTTCTAAGAAACATATTTCATAGAGGGGGTTTTGTTATTGCTTTATTCATCATCATTTTTTTAGGCAAGCAGGTTTTAAAAAGCATTTGCCTCCAGAATCTTTTCTCCTTTTATTTAAAAATAATCCCATGGCAAAAGTCACATTTGTGCAAAGACAGACACTGGAGACAACTGGGCAGCATTTGCTGAATGTCCTCACTGTATCTGTGGCATTTGTTTCCTGGAGAGCTGGGTGAGATAAAGTGAGCTCTTCTACAGATGCCTCCGACCCTATCCAGAGCCCTGTCAGCCTTGCAGCCGACATGAGGCACAGACATTTCAGAACAGTCTTTTTACATATGACTGGCTGGGACATGTGAAGTACGATTGGCTGAACCCACCTGAACTCTGTGGATATTGGAGTTATATATGTGTATTTGGCTTGTGCAAATCCAACTTGAACGGAGCGCACAGGATGCTGCACATGAGCATGTAAAAGGTTAGAAGTGGCCATGGCTGGCTTTTTACTTTTCATTTTTGGAACCGCCTTTCCCTAAAGCATATTTCCCTAAGAGCAGCACACTGCAAACATGTCAAGAGCTTACTTGTCTGATGTTAGCTGGTGAACTTTTGACTTTTTGTTTTATGGTGATGGTGGCTTACCCCAGGGCCCGACCCACATAATGTAGTGCTTTGCATTGACCTACACTCTCAAAATCCCATTTAGTTTTTTTGTGATATTTTAGTTTAAATTCACCATTTTTTCTTCTTGAGATGAAATATAACATTGTTGAAAATAGAAATAGATTTTAATTTTAAAAATCACTGGTAATTATAACTCCAGCTACAACAAATTTTAATATTGTAGATTATTCTAATTTGTAGTCTCTTGTCTATGGTTATATGAATGTGTATATGTGATACCTAGATGTTTATTTACTTGTAGAATTAAATTCATACCTTAAATACTTTTGTCTCAATTTTCATTGGTTGCTATAAAATGAACTTTTAGCCTGTCATTCAATATTCTCTGAACACAGATTTTTGTTTGCTTTCTGTCTCCAGAGGGGGATGGTTTTTTGGTTGTGTGTGGGCTATATGAGTATTTGTGCACATGTGTGGGGTGTGCAAATGTAGAAACCAGAGGTCAACTCTGGGTATCTTTCTGTATCACACTCCATCTTATTTTTGGAGACAGAGTTGCTTGCTGAAACCTATTTGGCTAGACTGGGTGGTCAGCAAGCTCAGGAATCCTCATGTCTCTGCCTTCCAGTGCTGAGGTTACCTAAACGCACTGCCAGGTCTGACTTTCTTGTGGATGTTAGGGATCTGAACTCAGGTCCTCATCCCTCACAGCAGCTACTTTATCTGCTGAGCCATCTTCCCAGCCCCTGAGCACAAGGTTATGACTCAGGATCATTGAATGGGTACATTGTTTTCAGTTTTTTGTTTTAATGAATAATGAGTATCTTAATGCATACATTTTGGCATAAATCTCTGATTATTATTTGGGAATTATAAATAATGAGTAAAATATGGGAGTACAACTTTTAGAGGCTCATAATAAATTGTGCAGTTACTGTCTTGAGTGACTAGCCCAGTGAAAGGCCAGTGAACTTTCACAGTACATTCTGTTCCATCGCATTTCTGTCCGGTTTGACTTTTTAACATGAAAAGTAGTTTTCAGTGAGATGTGCAAAAAACAGCACCCCAGCCTTCCTTTAATTATACCACAGAGGTGTTTTTTCACTTGTAAGAATATCACAGACTCATCAGATGTGGGGGTGCATACCTGCAATGCCAGAACTTGGTGGGGTGGGGTAACAGGATGAATGGTTTAATTTGACTTATGCAGAAAGTTCAAATACCAACCTGTGCTACATGAGATTTTTATCACAAACAAACAAACCAAAAAAATTTATTGTTCATTCATTTATCTGCTCATAGGTAATCCTCACTCATGTAAAAAACTTTGTCATGAAACTTACACAAGACACGGCTTGTTTCACCAGTTATTTATGCAAAACCTCAACCGCATACTTTATGCTTGTTGTGCATTTAATTCATTGTAAAATGTGGGTGTCATTTTCCATGTATTCTTTCTCTGAGGGGAAGGCTTTTGTATTGCAAACTAACACCAGACCTCTTACCAACTAGTTAGAAGAGCAGGGGGCAAGCAGTGCTGTAATGGGCCCCACTGTCTACACTCTGCCACAATCATACAATGCCCAGAAAAGCTGCGTGCGTGTGTAACAGCCTTTCCTCAGCCCTCCCTTCAGCACCGGGACATGTAAGTGGAGTGTTCACGGTACCTGCAGTGGAGAGAGCCTAGGTACCACCCGGCAGCTTGTCTTCTGCTCAGTTCATGGAGGGCTAAGACGACAGCTTAGTCAGTAAAGTGTTTGCCATGCTAGGAGAAGGACCTAAATCTGATCCCCAAAATCCACATTAAAAAAGCGAGACACAGTGGTGCATGTTTGTAATTCCAGGGCTGGAGCAGCAGAGATGTGCAGACCTCTGGGCTTCATGGGCCAGACAGCATGACTTAAGCAGTGCTTAAGTGAGAGTACAAAAGATAAATTGGACTGTACCTGAGGAACAATACCTGGGTTGACTTCTGGCCTCCACATACATATGCACACATGTGCACGTCCACCTCCACACACATATGTGTATTACCACACACATGAACATGAACACATGGGTAGGGTCATTTCCAAACAAACATATCACTAAATGTGTTAGCCAGCCTTCTGTCACTATCATAAATAAGTATATAAGGTATACATACAACCAATAAGGAGAAGTCTTATGGTGGCGTGCAGTTTTAGAATTTTGGATGCTGGGAATGAATGAGAGGCAAAACCTCTCTCTTCGTGGAAGAAGCAGGGTGTGGTGAAATGGGGGGGAGGTCACCATCACTATCCTGTTCAAGGACCTGCTTTCAACACAGGACTTGGAGCACTGGAACGGGAGCTGACCTGGAACCCTTTTCCCTGAAGGCTAGCTCTCATAGTTCTAGACGATATCATGCCACCTCCTAAGAAAGAAAAATCAATCAATGGTTCAACCTAGTCCTAAAGCCCCAAAACCACAAGGACTGGCACAGCAAACTACCTCTATTGGGGCAGTAGTACTACTGTTTTCTGGAGGGCAATCAATAGATATCCAACTGGATTTTAAAGCCCTCTCAGTGAGAGTGAACTCCTAGGTGGTACTGTAATTCTAGCCAAATATACATGGCTGGGGAGGTCATAGATCCTAGAGAAAATCATATCTGTGTCATATCTTTAGATGAATGAAATTTCTTACCATATCCTAAATATGGGTCCTTATATTTACAGAAAAGTATGCAGTACACCACTTATCAAAGAAGCTTCTTTTCGCAACAGATGGAGGCCACTGAAGTTCCACAGCTGGTCAGACACAGAGAATACACATCTGAGAGAAGCCCACCCGAGGTGACACATCTACAGTGGAGCCTGATGCTCAGGCGATAGAGTGGAACAGGGGTAGAAAGAATACTAGTGCATCCCTCGCCTCTAACCAGTGACGCTTCCTTAAACAACAGAGTGTGGTGCACACAGAAAGCCACAACTCGCTAAGTTTTAGTAGATAAAATCTGCAGAGTGCGTGTCCTTGGATAGGACTCACCCGTGCATGGCTCAAGGACAGTTTCAGGACAGGGGGAGGAAAGAACGTAGGAGCTGTTTTTTGTTTGTTTGTTTTAAAGAACCTGCCTTCAATGACCTAAAAATTCTGCCATTTTCCAATAACACCATTCTGGGAAACAAGCCTTTAACATGTGGGTCTTTGGGGGACATTAAAGTTATAAACCATACTAGCCTAGCCATAGAAAATGTTACTAACCTCTAACATAAAACTAATATTATGATTGAATTTTTAGGCTTTTCCTAGAATTTGTATCTGTATGACTCAAAAATATCCCCGATTCTGATTTTAGTCAGAGTATATATAATATATATTTATGGACAATATATTTATAAATAATATATACATATTTCTGGAAGAACAAGCAAAAACAAGAAATTGATAGATACATCCGTTCCATTGCCCAGATATGTTCTTAAACGTGACCGACTCTCCGCTCCGGCTCATGGCTCCTACTCACTTCACTCCTCCTCTTGCTTCTGTTACTGTGTTTCCTACTACTGACTTCTGCCCTCTTGACTCCCCCTTATAAGAATCTGCGATGACAAAGAATTTACCCAAATAACCCGTGGTAAATCCTCAAGGGATACTGGTCTGTTCACCATGAGTTCCATGCTGGTGGGTATAAATATCCCTAGAGGACTATTAGATTATAGGTTTCTAAACTATGTAATACTTGGATCAGATTTCCATTTTGGAAGATTACCCCAGCAAAGTACAGGAAGAGACTCAGAACAGTCCAGGTGGGAGATAATGGGGGTTCTTGGTCTAGAAGAGGCAAAAGATGTGGGAGGGGATGACAGGGAAGGATGGCATTCAGCACTCGTAGCAGAGTACAGGTACTTGACTGTGTTGACTATGAAATATGTTTTTCTTTTTTTCCTCTGACAGTGTATACAGTGCATAATGTTTGGGAGTTACAGAGGCAGGAGGTTGACTGCATGCACAGCTGGGAAACAGAGTGATGCATGCTAGTGTCAGCTCCAGCATCCCTACCCAGGGCATGGTGCTGCCCAGAGTTAAGATGGGTTTTCCTACATCAATAGGAAAATCTAATAATAGAATCCCCCACAGGCCATCCAGAGGTCTGTTCCTCGAATGACAGTTAACATTAAGCATCACACCATGGTGGAGCATCACTCAGCAGCATCCCCTTGCAGTGGCTTAATTCAGATATAGGACAATCCCAGGCTGTGAATCTTGCGAGACTATCTGACAATGGATCTTGCAGAGTGGTGCCCTCAACAGCAGCATTCTGATCAGGTGTCCCTTTATCCCTGCTCCAGCCTTTCAAGTTTCCTTGTTCTTCTCTAGCTGTAATTTCAGCCTCGTTTTCAGTATGTCCATCTAATAAATTCCCCTTTTATTAAGCTAGCCATAGCTAGATTCTGGTGAAGTGATTACTGACACGGTCTAGACAAGTGGGGAAGGAGAGAGGTGATACCATCACCTCTTGAAACAATCACCTTTCAGCTCCCCCTGGGATCTCTATGGATTTGTGAAAGAAGCCAGCGGATTCAACACTTAGTAGATAATGTGTGTGTTGCGTGTGCCTATGTGTGTGAGGTTAGTTATGACACTTTTGTAAGTAGAATTGTCCATAAAGGCCAGCTTTAGCAATATCTTGCTAGAATTGACATTAAGAAAATCTCTAATTTCTGCTTTGGTGATTTGTCAGTAACAGTCTATTAGAAAGAGGATCCACTTCTGATTTTAATACTGATCTAGACATCTTGATTCTGCTTCAGTCCAGCTTCAGTTTAAAGATATACTAAAGAGGGGTCTAGGAATGTAGATGGAACAGATACTTTTTTTTTCTCAGTTCCCTACTAAAACCTGCTCAAAGGATAGTAAAGGAACAAAAATAGGCCCGTGTACACAGAGACAAAGGGAAGAGGAGGCGATGGAGGCTGTGACTGACTCATCAGTGTGAGGAAAGCTGACACCTGAGCCAGGGCTGGAGCAGGCAACAGCCAGAACCAAGCTGAGTCACACTGCAGAACTCTGGGAAGCTCAAGGGGAGCCACTGGGTTCCTGGGAAGATGAAAATGTGGGGAGACACTGAAACAGAAGGAAACCAAAGTGTGTTTGCTGCAGTTAGATCCCTTTCCCCGCAGACCAGGAAAAATGCCCCAAGAGCAGCAAACTGGGAGGGTCAACCCTGACAGCAATCCGAACTGGAGAAAGGCAGGCATCCCTGGAGGCTGGATGAGGTGCTATCCTGAAGAAATGGAGCTGTTAGCCACACCCATTACAAGCAATTCACATAGATCTCCAGATAAGGCTCAGAGTGTTTTAGTACCAAACACTATTTTGGGAGTCATGAATGGCTCCTAAAGGTTCATGCTTTGAGGTTTGATCACAAGCCTGTGGAAGCACTGGAATAGGGTGAAACTTAGAAGAGGTGAGACCTAGTGACAGAAGCTGGGTCACCTATGGGTGTGTCCTGGAAGGAGATTTGGAGAACCTGGTCCTTCCTCTTTCCTCCCTCGGCCTCCTGGCTTCCACAACAGGAGCAGCTGCCTGCACTGCATGCTACCTCCACGGCATGCTGCCTTGCCACAGGCCCAGAAGCCATGGGATCAACTGGCCGTGGGATGAAACCTCTGGAGATGTGAGCCCAAGCAAACCCTTCCTCCTAATAAGTTTATTATGTCAGGTATTTTGTCATGGCATGGAAATCTAACATATTGGGTATCTGTTTCAACATAATTGGTCTTAGCTGGCACTTACAAATACAACTTAAGTGAGTTCTGTGGTGCTCCATGCCTGCTGTTGGTTACTTATCACAGTGACCATAGAACACAAATCTGGAGTCACGTTGCTTGAGTAAAAACTTTATAGGTCTACCAGTTTCCTGCCAGGATGAGCTAGCTCCCCAAGCCTCAAATCTTTGGTACTATCTATCATATGCCTAGAATTTACTTCAATTGGCTATTTAAAAAAAAAAAAAATAGAGACTGGAAAGATGACTCAGCAGTTAAGACCACTGGTTGCTCTTTCAGAGGACCCAGGTTCATTTCCCAGTACTACATGGCTGCTAATAACCATCCTTAACTCCAGATCCAGGGGATCCAGTGCTGTCTTCTGACCTCTGCGGGCACTGAACAACACGGGTACATTTACTACTTGCAGGCAATGAACTCATACACATAAAATAAAAATAAAATTGAACAAAAAATTTTCATCTATGAAAATGGTATCAGTCTCTGTGATAGTTACCCTTGATTATCAACGTAACAGGACCTAGAATCCCTCAGGAGACACACCTCTGGGCACGTCTGTGAGGCTGTTTCCAGAAAGTATTAACTGAGGGGGAAAATCTTCCTTTGGATGGGCCAGACACTAAAAGAGTGAAGCAAAGCAGTGCGGTCTGCCTGCCTTTGCTTCTTCCTCAGAGGGTGTGTCCACGGCAGCACCACCCTCTGCTACCACCAGATTCTTGCTTCTTTTGCCTTCCATTCTTTAGTGGGATGAGTATCATTGACTCTCCAGGAATGTTCCAGGTTTTCAGAATCAGATTGAGACAGCTCAGGCATCCCTTCATGGACTGAGCAGCTACGGGGCTCTCCGACTATCCAGTGTGCAGACAGCCATCAAACTATCCAGCCCTTATTGTGTAAACCCAATAAAATAAATGCACTTTATTACACACACACACACACACTATCAGTTCTGTTCTTTCCCTCTAGAGAATCCTGCTGTTATATGCTCTCAGGAGTAGAATTTCAAGAGATTAATTCACATATATCGTAGATTATTTGTATTCTTGTCTACTAGGTTAGTTACTTCTCTCACTGTTGTGAACAAAATATCTGACAGACATGACTTAGAGGAAGAAGTATTTGTTTTAACTCGTGCTTCATGGAAATCAGTGCATTGCAGAGGGAACGGTATGGTGCAGTGGCTGAATCTATGAGTCTAGGCGCCGGGAATGGGGGCAGCCTCTCACATCTTGTCAGATCAGGAACCAGAGAGCTTGACTAGAAGCAGATACCACCATCAAATCTAACCCCAAACGGTCCACTTCTGTAAGTTAAGCCACAGTACCAACCTTCCAAAACAACATTGTCAGCTGGGGACTAGTTGTTCAAACACATGAGCCTGTGGGGGATATTTCACATTCAAATCGTAACACCCACAAACAGAATTCTCTGACTCAGGGAACAGTGATTCAGGGTAGGGTCACTAGATTGTTTTCAACCTTCATACTAATGGCCTAGAGTGCCGACTAATGTACTAGGAATTGTGAGCTAGAAGGTGTCATTTTGAAATTATCCTCATGGTGCTAAATTGTGGCATACCAAAGCTAGAAGTAAAAGTTTAATGAGAAACAGTCTCAAAGTATCTCTCCATAATTCCTTATAGATTACAATAGAAAATAACTGGGCAGACAGTATGTTAAGCAAGATACTAAAGTTAATAAAACAATGGGAAAAATCCCTTCATGGGTCATCGTTAGGAGGTATTGAAGATCAAATTTTGCATAACTTGGATTAATGATGATGGATGCTGCATGCATTTAATTACTAATCTACAAAGCAATTCATCAGTACTCTTAAAAATACTGAGGTCACAGAAGACAGAAAGTGGCTGGAGAACCACCAAAGATTAAAAGAGAAAAAGATGACACATAAACTAAATTCAATTCTTGGTTCTAGAGTGCATCAAGAGAAGAGAAGAGGAATACAAGATGGCACTGGGACAATGGGTGAATACTGAGCATTGGCTGGGAACTGGATAGCAGTTATTGTATCATATGAAAGACGTCTTTGATTTTAGGGTCTTGGCAGCAAAGTGTGGAGAGGGTACTCGGGAGTCTGATATCTGCAAGCTGCTCTCTGCAAGCAGCTCTCAAATGGTTGAGGAAGAATGGATATCAAGACAGAATTAGCCTAGGTAGGCAAACGTTTGAGATTAATAACCCAGGTAAAAGAGTAAAAGTCATAAAAATATTCAATGAATAAATGTGTAAATTGTTCTGGTTAATAGTAAGAAAAACAAGTTTTTTCATGAATGCCACTGTTTCGTATAGTGGGCATGAGCCTTAGTCATCAAATTGTGGAAAGAGGGATTCAGAGAGAGAGTGAAAAGATCTCTCCCCCCCCCCCTCTATATATATAGAGAGAGTGTACCCCAAGAAAGGAGGGAGGGAAGAAAGGAAGGCCAGGAGGAAGGGAAGAAAAGAGGAAACAAGAGAGAGAGAGAAGAAAGCGGTGTGAATACTGAAAGGGAAGAAAGACAACTCATTATTTGCAAAGCATGTTATCAGCGAATAAGAAAATGAGTGTTACTAAGTGCAAACAATGAATAAATACTAGAACACCAAAAAGGTTATAAAAATGTTATAAACATAAACATACCATGGCTGGACATTTCCTTGTAGATAAAATCTTCTGCAGGTTAGCTGCTGAACGATCATACTAGATCCATATGTCCTGTCTTGTCATCTCACACACCCTGCTTTCAGACCCATGCCCAGCACTAATCAAAGGCCAGATAGCTCATCTAGTTTGGATTTCAATTGCAGTCCTAAAATACTCTGACCAAAAACAACCGGAGGAGGAAAGGTGTACAGCATCTTACATTTCCAGCTGACAGACCATCAGCCAGGGAAGTCAGGGCAGGAACTTCAGGCAAGAACTTGGAGGAGCCGCTGAAGCAGAGGCCATGGATGAGTGCTGCTTACTGGAGTGCTCCCCCCGGCTTGCTCAGCTTCATTTCTTTAATTAAAATTAATTTTGTTTACTTATTTGTTTATTTACTGTATAAGATTTTGTGTGTGTACATGTAATGTGCACCCATGTTGTACAAGGCCTACAGAGGCAAAAGAGGGCCTCACATACCCTGGAACTGGAATTACAGATGGATGTTAGTCATCATGTGGGTGCTGGGAACTGACTGAACATGGGTCCTCTGCAAGAGCAGCCAGTGCTCTTAACCGTTGAGCTTTCTCTCCAGCCTCTCAGCTTCATATCTTATACAGCTCAGGCCCACCTGCCCAGAGATAGTTCTGTTCACAGTGGACTGGTCCCTCCTATATCAATTAGAAATCAAGAAAGTGTCCCCAAAGACATGCTCACAGCTTCCCAGGTGTCTCTAGCTTGTGTCAGGTTGACAAAAAATGAACACACACAAGTCCAGACTTCCAGAGCCTACTGAATCTGATTATGAAGGGAGGTAATTGACTGCCTTATGAATTATCTTCTAAGATTTTTTCAAGGAAAAACCGTTGTATTATCTGTTAGAGAATTGTGAGTTGTGACCTCCGTACTCATTTTTTTTCATTCTTCCTTGGTAACACCTCCAAGTTCTAGGTAAATATACACCTCCTTACACTGAGGTGTAGCTCAGGAGCTGAACTGAGTCCAAACAAACGATACAGAAACGTTGTACGATACTTTATAAGTAATTTCTTTAAAAGATGTTAGACATAAGTCTTCTCACCATACTTTAGAAAAAATCTTTTCTGCCATCTTGTTACCTGGTCTGGGTGTGATGCCTGGATCTCTAGCAGCTGTACTGGACAGCCGAAAGATGGTCCACGTCCCAGGAGCAATCCACTAATACACAAATGGAAGAGTCTGATTTAAAAGGGCTGTCATACCAAGCCAGGAATGTCTGTGTGGAATTTTTCAGCTGTACTTTATTTTAGTGGTTATTTAAGTTGTCACGGGAAGTGATGGACTTCTTGCATCATCCTTTGCTCAGACCCATCTCTTCATGGCCCCTGTGCTCCTCCCTGATCCCTGGCTTCCCCTGTCCCCCTCTCGTCTGATCCCATTATCTTCTCTTTTCTCCTCATCCCTTAGGCTCTTCCTCCCCTCTCATGACCCCCTTCCTAGTTCTCTCTCTCTCTCATTCTCTCTCTCTCTCTCTCTCTCTCTCTCTTACACATGCACCCACATGCATCTACGTGTATAATTTTAAATCTAAGTTCCACACAATCTCCTTTCTAAAAATGTTCTATTTTGCTTAGCATAATGATTTCCAGTTCCTGTAAACATGGGATGGTTATTTTATATGAGACAAAAGTAAACTAGTTAAGGCACTGCTAATTTCAAGTACACAATTTATCACCAAAGAAGTAATATTTAAAGAAATAAGCCTGGACTTGGCCTCTTAATTTCTGTGACATTTAGGAACTGGTTCTCTCCATGAAGGTAGATGCCATCAGCGTGTCCTCTCAAGCCTTCTAGTCTTCAGTTGATGAATATTTTTAGAAAAAGAACTTCAGAATGTTGCTTATAGCACCTATAGAAAACCACCTAAAACTTGGTTCAATACTCTTTGCTAAAAAGATCACATTAACTTGTTTTCAGTTCCAATAGATCTTTGGTCAAAAGCATCGCAGTCTTTAACTGGTCCTCCAGTTTGTTAAAATGAGCTTGTTTCTTATATTGCTCCCTTCTGTAGGATTCTTCATGAAAGAATTATGAAGTAAAGTGAGTTGACAGGAAAGGCAGAGTTAGGCTACAATGTACCATCCTCAAATCTTACTGGTTCACACAAAAAAAAAAAAAAAAAAAAGATTTGTGACCAGGAAGATAGCTTGGTTGGTAAAGCCCTTGCCAGGCAAATATGATGACCTGAGTTTAATCCCCAGCACCCCGTGTAAAAGCCAGCCCTGGAGAGGCAGAGACAGGACGATCCCTGGGGCTTACCAGAAAGCCTGGCAGAGCTGGAGAGCTCCAGATGAGAACCTGTCCAAAAAACACAAGCTGTAGAATGACAGAGGGAGACAACTGATGTTGACCACTGACCTCCCACATGCACATGCACACATGAATATGTACACACACAAGGTTTATTTCAGGTTAGTAGGTGGCTCTGTTCCACATCATCCTTATTGAAGCTGATGACATTCCTGCATCCAAACATGCCCGTCTCTTTCTCCCTCTCTGTCTCCCCCTATTTTGGCTAGGTTGGCTGGCCAATGAGCATCTTGAATCCACCTGTCTCCTGCCCCTAATCCTGAGATTACAGGTTCGCATATCATGCCCACCTTTGTACATAGGTGCTAGAAACAAAAATTCAGGTCCTCGTGCTTGCATAGCAAGTACTCTTAATCCACTGAGCCATCCCTCCAGCCCCCACCTACAGTCATCACTTCTAACCACAGATGAGATATATCACTTCTGCTAAAGTTAGATGGTCACACACCTAAGTCGAAGGGGCAGAAATCACAACTCTACTTGATACACTGGGTGGACATCTTTGAACTGCTGGAGAACTCCCCTACACCCAGCTCCTCTGGATTTGCTCTCAGTTGTTTCTAAAGCTAACAATTTTCTTGATTAATAGAACTAGTCAGCTTCATTTTGCTATGATCACGGAAAGGACATTTTTCTTGAGGTGATAGAGGATTGGTCCTAACTCTCCCGTTTGGCTGCACTGGCTTGTGATTACCAGATGATAAAAATCAAGCCACTTTGATGCTTCAGTGTCTCACTAGTGTAGTGTGATATGCTATCTTAGCACTGTGGGATGGATGAGAAGTGTGCAAGACTCTTGAAGAATTTCCAGAACACAGCTAAGCAGTCAACCAAATCAATCCTTCCTCAAACATACACACGTTGAGAACAGATTTTCTCCATGTCCTTCAATCATGACAACATATTGTAATAGAGTGAATACAGGGTACACATGGAGATCCAGGCATCTTCATAAGTTAGAAGTTAGAGAGATTTGCAAAAGGAAATTAGTTCTGAAAACTGTTACTGTTCTTAATATAAAACATTTTATACAGTGAATAGTTATTTTAAAGAAATTAGCAAATACATATAATTAAAAATTATCTCTATTTTAATTAAATAATCAGCCTTGATCCCTGGAGTTTGGAGATTCTCAGTAATTTTTTAGGTTTTAAATACTTATCCTCAATATTTTTAAGAGTTTAAAAGGTTCCTAAGATCAACATGTTTAGGAACCATTGTCTTAGATAATAACTTACTTGGTGGATTCCAACTTAATCTTTCAAAGGGGAAAACTACTAGATGACATTGTTTCTGTTTGATATTATAAAGATCAGTGAGACAAAAATAAAACTTGTATTTGTGTGCAGAGGAACATCATGGAAGCACACCATCCTGCCTGGATCACAGTTTGACTTTCTATATTGAACATCAGATCAATTGCATTTGGGGGTTATAAGGAACTATGTTCAGTTAATTCCTTGAATAACATTTGGACAGAACCAGCTACTATTGGGGATGTAGAAAGCAAAAAATAGCAAAGATAACTAAAATTAAAAGAAGCAAACTTGTATTCTTCTCTAACAGGAAGCACAGATGTTGGATATTTCCAAAGATGGCTCAATAGCATCCATGCAGTTGTAAGACTTTTACATCCTTCCATCATGTTGGCCAGTAAGCTGTCACCTCTCCTGATCCTCCATCCTGATGTCCAAAGCAGTCCATCAGTGATTTTCTCTTTGCAGTTGAGGAAGGCACTAGCCTTGTCAAAAGAATTTGATTTCTTGGTATCTACACAAAATTGAGGCTCACTTAGTAAGAATGAGGGTTGTGGTAGGGAATAGTGATCAGATAGCTAACCAGTAAGGTCTTATACTAGAGTCACCACAAATGAGATCTCTCACTGCAGCAACTAACACCACAAAAGCCTGCACAAAAATCCAGAGAAGTGTTGTCAAGATCAGAGGTTCTGTTTTCCTTCTAGCTGTAGAGCCTAAAGTATACCTAACACACCAAGCATGCAGTCTTGTTTTCTTACATGCTCAATGACTGTCCAATTCTAGAAATATTACTCAATAATAAAAAATAGATCCATTTGGCCCCATACTACTAAATATTTGTTGCCTTACTTAAATCATTATGCGCTTGCCATTGCTGACACATATCATCCATCTTTTACACCTAATTTTTTTAGCTAAAAGTCATTTACACTTTTTAGGAATATAAATTTTATTCTCTAACCCAAATAATTCTCTAATCTAAGTCATTAATGAAAGTCAGTGACAAATGCAGACATATGTTATCCAGTATGGCCTTGTTTCTCCGGAACAACCCACACACCATCTGTCTCTTTGCCACTAGTAATATGAGCCAGCCAGAGCAGGGAAATGTTTTTCACGATGATTTTCCTATAGACTCAACAATGTATAGATCACTTAAGAAATGCTCCTTGTTCAGTTTCCTTCAAGTCTCAGCATAAATATCTTTGAACCTTCCCTGACTACCTGTATGAAAGAGGTCTCCTCCAATCACTTCCTATCAAATCTCTCTTCTAATTCTGTCTCTAAAACTCTTGCGTATCTGTCATTGCCTGCCTGCCTATGTTTATTTTCAGTCTCCCCACTGGAATGTGAGCACTATGAGAGCTGAATAGCATATGGGTCTTATTCTATGCTGCAAGCCCAAAGCTTGCTGTGCGCCACTGTGCTGGGTAGCGTTAGTTGTCAACTTGACACACATGGGTAGAGGGAGTCTCAAATGGAGAATTGCTTCAATTGGACTGGACTGTGACAGTCCATGTCTATGGGGCACCTTCTTGATTGCTGAGTGATGTGCGAGGGCCCAGCCCACTGTGGGTGGTGCCACCCCTGGGCAGGTTATTCTGTATTGTATAAGAAAGCAGGTTGAGCATGGGCCAGGGGAACAAGCCAGTAAGCAGCATTCCTTCGTGATCTGTGCTCCAGCTCCTTCCTCCAGGTTCCTGCCCCAAGTTCCTATCTTGCGTTCCCTCAGTAAAGAACTGTGACCTGGGGGATGTAGCCCAATAAACCCTTTCCTCCCCAAGTTGCTATTGGTCAGGGTGTTTTGTCACAACAATTAAAGGTAAACTAGAAAACATACCCATCATGACTGATCGGTAAATACTTGTTAATTGAATCTACTTTGATCTTTTGAATCCACTTTCATTGAAATATTTTATGTTGTGCACTGAAAGCAAAATTTAAAATAAAAATATACTGGTGTTTATCTTGTTTTGGCTAATGATATTTTGTAATATATAATGTTAAATTTGTTTCATTAGTAGACATTCAATAAAACATATCAGATGTGCTGAAATACAGTGACATACAGTTTTAAAATGGGAAAAACCAGCATATTTTTAGGTGAGGTGGATATATTTTATATAAAAATATCATACAGTTTTAAAATGGAAAAACCAGCATATTTTTAGGTGAGGTGGATATATTTTATATAAAAATATTCTATTTTAAATCATTTATCAGGTATACAAAACTAACCTACTTGAGGCTAACTGAGAAAATGAAAAAATGTCTAGAAGGAAAACCATCAAGAATCTGTTCTAAGCTGAACTTCTGAAAACTGTTTATATCTTCATAAACTTTGGATCATATTGCCTGTTGTGACCAGATTCTCATTGTGGTTTGTATAATATATAGTTGGTTGTAACTGCATACAGCATGAAGCTGTAAACCTAAGAGATCTTCAGATATGATCCTAACTTGTAGCTGTATGGCAAGGAAGGAAGCTTCAGGAGGAGCCCAGGGCAGTGTGGCTGTTTTTAGGGAGATCTTCCCATGCATGAGTGTGATTAGCACAGACTTGCTAAATCTCTCTCTGGGCCATCTGTGAGCACCTTCTTGCTTTAAAACAACACAGCCAGCCCTGCTCAGTTTTAAGTCAGTTTTTGTCACAACTGTTATCTTCATCTTAAACCTGGGAAGGTTCTTCAATGCCAAATGCTACCTCGGGCTAAGAATATGGTCTTAAACTGAAAAGAAAATATGGAATCAATCTCAAATGAAATTTTATGGCCATAAAATTCTGATCACAGAAATTCCAACCTATTTGTAAAGGAGGAAAAAGGAACATTTGGTTGACAAGTGATTTTTCAAACATGTTCATGTGTTTAAGTTCCTAACAATCCCACAATAAATTCTTCATCATTTAGCCTTACTGCTAGTCCTTTAGCTCAACCTCAGGGTTGATGTAAATGCTCCTTTTATGAGGGAGGCCTTGCTGTGAGGTCCTACACTGGCAAGACAACAATCATCAAGACTTTATTGACAAGATCTGGCAGTAAATAATTCCATGCCCAGACTGGGAGCCAAGGTCTTTACTGCAGACCCAATATCATCAGTTCTGAATGTCTTTCTCTGATCATCACAATGAATCAAAGCATCCATGTGGAGCCTCCAGAAAACTGCCTGCAGCAAAGCTAGCCAGACATGCCTGGAGACCAGCAGAGACACAGGCTCTGCTTCAGAATGAGTCCTAAAGTTACCACAGGCAACATTACCCTGTTCTTTACCAACATGCATGCTTTAAAGATTCCCCCCAGATCAGAAACATTAAAACAGGCTGGGCTCAGGTGGTGCAACTTGAAAACAACTAGGAATCCCTTACTGTCTGCTGAAGCCTTATATTTTTGCTATGCTTTACGTATAATTAAATTCATTATTTAACTATACAAGTTAATAATGTGAAGTAAAGTTACAGAACTGCACGACTCTTATCATAATACAATTTTACATTGTCCCCATCACCCCCCCCCACCCCAGAGAGTCCTCATGCACATTTATCTTTAGAGTTTTGGATCAATTTTCATAAGTATTTCATTGAAACCAAAATGTTAAAAAATATTGACTCTTCTGGTATTTTTACACAAATAAATAATTTGCCTGGAAAGGTACATATTTTATATGTGTGGTTTCTTTACAAACAAGGAGTATAGCTGTTCAGACAAATGTTTAGTCTTCCTCCGTAACATTCACAAAATCATGGAGAGCACGTATGAACAAGTGAAGCTGGCAGCATGTCGAGACACACAGTGGCAGTGGCAACTGTGAATCGTGGTATTCCTTCACATGTCTGCTCTCACCTCCATGTCTAAGTGAGGAATAAGTCAGACCTTGACTGAGGTCACCTGGTCCATGTAACATGTAATGGTCACACCGTATTACATTCAAAATGGGAGGTTAGTTCAAGTCACAAGTTTTCTCTTTGTGGTTTATTGTTTTCTAGATACTACAGATGCTCAATGTATTCCGTAAAGAATACATTGGCTCTCTCTTAACCACCTCCGCGGGGACCATCACCTAGCACTTTTCCTCTGGAATATACTCTCTTTCATAGTAAAGTCTTACAGGAATCTAGAGACTACACAAGGAAGCAAACAAAACCCATCTTAGTCACACGTGTATCATATGTGAGATACGTTTATAAGTCTGCTAGTATGCAGCTCCCTGAATGTATGGGACTTAGGTCTTTTTGATCATAGAGCCCAGGTTGTAGGAACAGCATGTGAAACACAGTAGGTGTTACGTAAATGTTTGTTGAAGAAATGAAGCTTTTATTATTTTATTATTTTAGTCCTAATGAATTAGATAGTTTGGTGTCCTAGTTACTATCTATTGCTGTGATAAAACACTCACTAAAACCAACTCGGGGAGGAAAGGGTTTATTTTATCTTACATCTCTCGGGTCACAGTTCATCATGAGGGAATCAAGGCAGGAACTCAGGGCTGGAACCCAGAGGCAAGAGCTGAAGCACAGACCATGGAGAATGCTGCTTACTGGCCTGCTCCTTTGGCCTTTGCTCAATCTGCTTTTTTATACAATACAGAACCACCTGCCCAAGGGTGGCCCTGCCCGCAGTGGAGTAGGCCCTCCCACATCACTCAGCAATCAAGAAAATGCCCCACATACATGACCACAGGTCAATTCAGTGGAGAAAATTCTTCAGCTGAGGTTCCCTCTACCCATATGTGCCAAGCTGACAATGGAAGCCACCCAGCACAGTTGATCCAACTCATTGTGTCTTATGAAAAATTTGTCAATATATTATGAAGAGCACTTTTTTAAGAGTAACTTTTTGATGTGTTTATTTGTGTTTTGTGGGGTATTAGTGTTTTGCCTGAATGGATGGGTGTACCACAAGCACACAGTTCAGAGGCAAGGACAGGGCAATGACTCTCCTGGAACTGAGTTACAGACAGCTGTTTGCCATCATATGGGTGCTGGGAACTGAATATGGGTCCTCTGCTCTTAACGGTTGAGTCATCTCTCCAGCCCCAGAAAGCACATATTTTAAATGCACTACTGGGAATGAATATAAAATTTTAAAATAAACCTAAATGGCAACATGTATCTCTTATATTTCAGGTTATATTATAAACATGTATTTCTTTATAATTAATTTAAAATTTTTATTACATTTTAATTTATTTATTTTGTGTGAAGGAGGAACCATGTGTGTGCCACAGATCATGCTGTGAAGGTCAGAGGACAAGTTCTGAGAGTCCTCTCATTTCACCACATGGGTCCCAGGAACTGAACTCAATGAGCTCATTTACCCATTGAGACAGTTCTCCAGCCCTTTTGTCTATTTTATAAGACTTTATATTGTCATGCAGAATCAACCTTGTTTAAAAGGTACATGTATTCATTCTAAAATAATAAATATGATGCTTCTGAAAACTATGCTAATTGTTCTTTTGTTCAAATTAATTTAAATTTAAATTAATGCCCCTTTCATGATTTAGTTAAGTGACCCTAGCTCCCTCATAAATAAATGAAAAACAATATTTTGTCTCTCGCTTCATGGAGAATCAGCTTCAAACTCTGTACAAATGGAATCAATGTATAAATGGAAGGTTTGGGATATGGTAATTCTAGTAATCTGTATTTCTGCTTCTTGGTTTAACATGAATTTGATTAAGCATAACTCCGCATTTTTATTAACTGGCTCTCTCTTTCTGATTATGTTCCTAGGTTCACATCTGTAGGGCCATCAATGTTTTCTCAGGCTTGTATGGCCCCACTACACTGTCTCCCCAATTCCCCATGCCTGGACTGAACTTACTGCTCAGGTGTTTCCAGGTCTGGATTGCTACCAGCGCTTGGGCCAGTAAAGTGCTTTGGAGGTGATATGTGCCATTTCAGAGACCCAATTTTATCCCTGTAAGGATAACTGGCAACAGTCTAGAGATAATAGTTTCATCAGCTTGCAACCTAGAATCAGTCTTCCACTTGCCAAAACCAGACATACACTAGATCAGTGCAAAATATGTCTCTGCTACTTTGAGCACGTGAAAGTTTGAAATTATTCTTCACTGCCACATACTCCAGTCTGTGCTGATTGAAGATTCAACACCGCATTCATTTCCCCCATAGACCTGCGCCACGTGCTGTCATCTCTGTGTTTGCCCGAGCCAGCACCGCCCACTTCTTCTCACTGCGCTCTTCGCTCTTCGTCTGGGAGCTCCACTTCCACAGCCACCTGCCTTTATGACTCAGACAGTTCTGTAGATGCTATTTCCTAACCACCTTCAAAGCTATCCTTTCATCTCCATTCTGAACATGCTTAGACAGTCAGTGGTCTTTTCAGTGGTGGCCTTGTCTTCAGAACCAGCTTTTGATAGCTACATCTTCCGTGGGTCAGCCAAAATGATTTTTTGGGGTGTGGGAGGTGGACTGAGACAGAATCTCCCTGTAGCCCCAGCTGGCATGGAACTTGCTATGTAAACCAGGCTGGCCTTGATCTCATAGAGATCCACCTGCCTCTCCCTCCCAAGTGCTAGGGTTGAAGGCATGCATCACCACGTCTGGCCAAAATGATTTTTTTTTTTAATGAAAACTTGGGTTGGTCCACTCTCCTGACTACAATCTTCCTTCAGTGTTTACAGAACAAAGTCAAAATGTGCAAACACAGTGTAGGCTCTGAGCACTCTGAGTCTTTCAGTCTCTTTAACCATATTTCTGTGTGAGCAACATCTCCTTCCTTCTCTTACCCAGTTACTATACACACAGACAACAACTGTCTTTAACCAGTCCTTCCAGAAATCCTAACTTAGGCTTCATTTGCTATACACAAGCTTTCCCACTTGTGCCTAGCAGATGTATCAAGCCATCCCTTGGGTCACTTCTCAGTAAAGAATGTGCTTTGCATTTAAATGTTGTTTTAAAAACTTTTTGTTGATATGTCCACTGTAATGATCATAGATTACAATCTTCCTGAGGAACAAGGGAATACTTTATTCTTTACCTAAAAAACACACATTTCAGATACCTGAAAGATGCTTATGTAACCAGAATAAGTTACTTCATCAGGTAGACTAACATCTGTAAATGTCGTGATTTTTTATTTGTGTGTGTGCATGTATGCACACATGCCACTCTGTGTGTGTGTGGGGGGGGGTCAGGGGACAATTTGTGCAAGTCAGTTTTCTCTTTCTACCACATAGGTTCTTGGAGACTGAACTTAGATCACCAGGCTTGGTGGCAAGCATCTTTACCTACTGAGTCATCTTGCTGGCCTGCCCACAGTATTTCTTAAATTGTTTATATAATTTGCCAAGGGATCAATATATCTCAGGCACACTTGCAATAATCTTTTGTTTAAAAATATTTTATTTATTATTTATTATTTTATTTGTACTGAGTGTATGGTGCACGTGTGTTGGCCAATACCAGCAGAGGTCAGAAGAAGGTGTTGGATCCCATGGAACTGGAGTTACTGATAGTTGTTAGCTGCCATGTGGGTGCTGGGAATCAAACTTGAGCAGCCAGTGCTCTTAACTGCTGAACCATCTCAACCTCATGCAATAATCTTTCAATAAGCTTTGTTACTCTATGCCATGGGAACAAGCAGTAGATATCTATCTTCAGTGATCCCAATATCTGAAGAAAACTATATCTTGTCCTCTAGTCCAGTACTCCATGATAGCCCCCATGTAACAATTAAACAGATTCTTTACTTATGAAGTTACTGAGTTCATTGATGCCATAGTTTACATTCAAGGTTTTTGTTTTGTTTTGTTTGACAGGGTTTCCCTAGTCCCATCCCACCTGGAAGTCACTATGTGGACCAGGCTGGCCTTGATCTCACAGAGATCTGCCTGCTTCTGCCTCCCAAGGGCTAGGATTGTACCACCACACCCAGCATAAAGGTTTACATATAAAGCATTAAAGAAAAAATTAAGTTCCACTATTTAAAACATTTTGGAAAGAAATGGTAACATTTATGTGCCA
Organism: Eospalax fontanierii; assembly: GCA_035773235.1. Classification (NCBI taxonomy): domain Eukaryota; kingdom Metazoa; phylum Chordata; class Mammalia; order Rodentia; family Spalacidae; genus Eospalax; species Eospalax fontanierii. The sequence goes on along the minus strand of CM069539.1, from coordinate 64,539,785 downwards.
TCTTACCTTTGAAACATTTTAAAAAACTAAGTTTAGTGATTCTATAGATAAACGAGAAGCAACTCAGAAAGGAAACTGGTAAGAGGAAGAAGCAATTTGTCTTGTATAACCTTCCAAGATTTCATTCTCATTACACATCTTCCCCAACCACAAAACAACTTTCTAAATACCACAGGCTGACAAAATACCAAGTAGTGACAGAGATGTTCAGATGACACCCAAGACTTACGAGGGGATCCTGACAAGAGAGTGGAGAAAGTAAGAGAAGGAACGGGGACAACTCTCTGTGCCTCTTGGCTGAAACATTAAGGCTTTTACAATTCATGTCTTCTTGCGAAGTTAGCTTATCAATACAGTTTTTACAAAGTACATTCGTTTATTATTGGTCCTCTCTCTCTCTCTCTCTCAAGGGTTAGAGAGAGAGAGGAATTAAGACTTCCTTTTCTTTTCAGTCCGTAGCCAGCTTTCAGAACACAGACCGCAGGACCTGCCGCATTTGCTGAAGGCCAAAGAGCCAACGGGAACGAGGGTCAGGCAATTTACCAGTCATTGGTATTTTTTTGCAGAAATACACAAAACGTGTAGAATTACTTAATTTCATCCCCTCCTAACCTCTTCACATGGAAATTGGCTGCTCGGGCGATTGTTGTTTTTCTCAGAGGCCCTGAGCCAGAGGGAGTTAACACTCGAGGAGCCGGCTCCCGGGCCATTTGGGAGCTGCACGCGTTCACACCCGCGCAGCCCGCGGCGCTTTCTCGCGCCGCCGTTTTGTTTACGGGGAGCGGGGGCAGCCGGGGTGCGAGGTCTGAGCGCACAGCAGGCCGCGCGCCAGATAAAGCCCGGCGGCACCGGGAAGCCGCCGGCTGCAGAGGATCTGGCAGCGCGTTCGGAAGAGCGCGATCGCCATGGAAACCGCCGAGCGCACCCGGCGCTCGCAGAGCCCTGCGGGCGGGCCTCTGCGCAGCCTCGGCACGCCGACCGCAGAAGCCGGGTACCCGACCCGCCCGGCCCCGGCCCCGGCCTTCCCCCTCGCCCCGTGCCCTCCGTCTGCCGCCGAGTCCGGGTACCGTACCGATCCGCCCCACCCAGCCCGCGCGCCCTGCACCCTGCGTCCTCTTCTGCAGAGGAGCGGGGTAACGGCCGGCCCAGGCCGCTTCAGGAGCACCCTTTGCCTTAGCCCGCTGTCTGCAGCGAGCCCTGGCCCCGATCTCCCGGCCCCTGCCCGGCGCGCCCTCTGCCCGCGCCCGGTGTGCTCCGGCTGCTGGGAGCCTGGGCGCACTCCGCCCTGTATCCTCCTTCGGTGCGGGAACCTGGGTACCAACAGGCCCCGGCCCATTCCAGAGTAGCCTCCGCCTTAGCTCTCGCCCATCGCCCGCTCTCTGCCGTGGAGCCCGGGTACTGATTGGGCCCCAGCCTCGTCTCGCGCGCCCTCCGCGCTCCCTCCGCCCTGGCCCACACTCGGTGATGTGTCGCCGGGCCGGGCTCACGTCCTTTGTGCGCGGCTTGCACTTGCCATCCGCAGGTCCGAGGGTTTCTGGAGACCGTGGCTTGGAGTCCCTGGAGAGAACAAGGAGCGTGTGGCCCGCCACCCTGCCCAGGCGGTGAGTGACCGCGATCCAGGATGCTGTACAGGACCTGGGCTGGGGACCCGAGAGCTAGGGCCTCACGCGCCCAGCCTGCTCCTTGCTTAAGAACGCGTCTGCGGGAAGCCCGCGGGTGTCCGTGCGGCCGGAAAGACCTCCGCGGAGACCCTGCCACACACACCCAGAGAGCCTGATTGTTGAGAGGCCCGGGGTCACAGTCCTTACAGGAGCCAAAGACTGTGGGTCTCACAGGTCCCCAATTTCTAGAAGGAAGTACGTGTTAAGTGAAATTCCGCCTTTCCTCCCCAGGTGCCGGGTGTCCCAGGAAGGACAGAAGCCTCAGGAAAGCTTTCCCATTACCAACACCCTGTCAGGTGAGTGACAGGCCTCAGTGAAGGTCTTCTGCCCCTCCAGCCCCAGGAAGAACCTGGGGACATCCTCGCACAGCCCAGCTCCATAGCTGGCCCTGCAGTTTCTCTCTCTCTGTCGGAAAATTCGTCTTAAGTTTCCGTCTTTCCACTCGAAGAGGTCGTTACTGAATCTAGAAAACCTAGGACTTACCGTGCTCTAAAAGAACTACTGAATGCACAGAGAGCAGCAAACACTTCAGGAAGTCTCTCGGAGAGAGGAGAGAGGCAGAGACAGATGAGGGCGGGTGTTGGAGGGGCTACCCAGTGGTAGGGTAATTACCTGATCCACTGAAGGTCCTGGGTTATGAGAAGGATGACATTCTGTGCCTAAAACGTTGGTTGTAGTTTTCATTTTCTTTTATTTTAAACTCTAAAAGGATCCTAAGAAATTTACTTCACACCATGCAGTATGTATGTTATCTTTCAAGTCAAAAGGAGGAACAGGGTTAACAGTTGCAGGCTTTGTTTCTTGGCCCCCAGGAAGTCAAGCAGTCTTTAAGATTCTTTGTAGCTTTTATTTAGATGAAGGATTAATAACTATATAGTGTCACGTCTTCGTCGTGCCCTCTCAGAACTGTTAAAGGAAGGCCTTTACGATACTTATATATAGTGTGTGTCCATAAGCAGTGTGTGCAGTGCTCAATATCTGCTGACTGCCTGCCATGTGCTGCAAGTAATTGAAGGACACAGGGAAAGCAAAGAACAAGTGTTGTAATAGAGTTTACTTTGGTCAGTTTTATAACTGACTGTTTATAACTGTTGAAGGGAAAACTGATGAAAGGGTGTATTCTAAGTAAGCTGTGGTTACTAGGGTGAATTACCAAGTTAATCAGATAGGTGGGCATTTGGAGCAGAAGAAATGGCATAGGAAAAGCGATGCAGTGTGGGGAACCTTCATGTCTCCAGATGCTCCCAGTACTAGGGATTTGGGTGTGTGTAGCTGCAGTAAGGCAGGCAGGTGGACAGAGGGCAGAGCTTGTAGACCGCCATACAGAGTACTGTCTAGAACCCACATCCAGAGCACTGTAAGTAATATTAATGGTTATGCCACGGACTTTAACCAGAAGAATAGTGCAATCAGATTGACTGATGTTTCAGAAAAATCACAGTGTATGTAGACTTAGAACACCAAAAGTGAAATTGGAAGCAATCACAGTTGTTCAGGTAAGAAATGATGAAGAGCCTTCCTAAGACCTTGGAAGTGGGCCTGCGAATTCATGAATGAAGGATGTATTAGTGGACAAAGCTAGGCTTTATAATGTACTGGAAGGTGGGTGAAGAACAGGCAGAAAGCCAGAATGCCTTCCAAATTTGTGACTTCTGATCAGGTAAGCCCTGTACTAAGACAGTTGATGTTTGGGCTTAAAATGATTTGGGGAGCAAGAAAATGTGTCTGACATTTCACTTGTCTAACCCACGTGCTATAGAGAATCCCAATAGCAGAGCTATTAGGGAGAGCATTGCATATACGTCAGAAGCCAGGATTAAAATCCTAGTTGTAAATACAATGTAAGAATCGATGAATGTGAGAAGCAAGGGAGGTGATGACAGAGGTTGAGATCATCCTAGTAAGTGCAGAGGAGAGAGATGATTCTTCTGAAAGAGACCTTAAGGGGAAGGGCAGTCATCACCCAGTACATTACCCAGAGACAGAGAACCACACAACAGACAGAAGAATGAGAACAGGGAAGAACTCAGGAAAGAATGGAGTCCCTGGAAGAATTTTTGTCCCCTGGGAACAATTCTGGGCAGTCTGTGATACCAACCAGAAAGCAATGTGTGGGTTGGAGAATTCCAGTTACATATTAGAAAATGATTTGTTGACTTTATAAACAATTCCTTTCTTTTCTGAACATTGATCTGTTTTTCTTATTTTACATTTCAGGATTTATTTTTAATTGTGTGTTTGTGTGTGCTTATGTGAGAGTTAGCACATGAGTGCAGGTGCCCTCAAAGGCCATAAAAGGGTGTCAGATTCCTAGAGCTGGAGTTACAAGTGGTTGTGGGCTGCTTGACTTGGGTGCTGGGAATCTAACTTGGGTCTTCTGCAGCAGTAGTACATACTCTTACCTGCTGAGCCATCTCTCCAGTCCCCTCTTGTTTAATTTTTGAAATTTCTATCTTGAGAAATGTAGTGTATTTTTTTTACTGAATTGTCAATTACTTGTGAGTAAGGGCCATAATTTATTCATTTTAAATTATGAATTATGTTGGCACAAGGACTCACTACTACATTTATTGAATGCATAATTGATAGTTACTTGTTTAAGCATCAAGATAAAAAAACTTTTAATGTGTTTTGCTAGAAATATCTATAAACTCTATTGCTTAGTTTTCTGTCTTTTAAAATTGAGCATACTGAGCATAATATAATTTTTCCTTGGTTAGACTCACTCACTTATATATTTACAGGGTTGTTTGCTCCACATTATCATGACCGTACTATAGTTGGGAACTCGGTCTCATTTATTTCTTTTCCATGGGAAAAAAACAAAAGGACACATAGCTAGATTAATGTTTGTCAACAATTTTAAGTTCTTAGATAATGATACTTATACGCAGATTAGATGTATAACTATGTAATTCTCAGTTTATTAATATAGTCTTCCTGAATATGATTGGATAGGAAGAGAAGAGGGATTGGGGATCAAGACTGGTGTTATAGGAGATTTCTTACACATCATGTTGTGAATGCTTGGACAAACTTTTAAAAATACTCCTCTACTTTTCTAAATGAACATATTGATTAGATCTAAAACTAAGAGCCAAATCTGTACATTTTTGAGCTAGATTACAGGTGATTACTGACTGTGCTCAGGGTCCATAGCATTCTTCAATATTTAAAAAGTTGGCTATTGTCTACATTTTTAATGTAGGGGTCAAATTCATTTGCTTGCTGATGGAATTTTAAAACTGGAAATCTAACCATGTGTATTTTTTAATAATAAATATATCCATAATGAATGAAGAAAAATAAACATTGATCTTAAGGTTATAGAGGGTGTAATGTGAAGTTCTTTGATCCAATTTATAACCTGGATAAAGATGTAAAAGAACTGACCATTTATTTGAAATTTGACAAGAGATTTAATCAAAAGTGTTACAGTAGCATTTTACAAACTCTCCATTTAAGGCTGTATTTAAAATGCATAAATTAATTGTTAAATAAATAATGCCCTAAATTGGATCATTTTATGAATACAAAGATCTTTAAAGTGAGAGAAATAAGAATACTATGTTATCTGCTTCTTTCAGACTGTTTTGGCCAAAATCAAAGTGCTATGATTATTTATATCAAGAAGCAGAAACTCTTCTGAAAAATTTTCCAATTCAAGCTACAATTTCATTTTATGAAGATTCTGATAGTGAAGATGAAGTTGAGGAGCTGTCCTCTGAAAATCAATCTAATTAGTTACTTCTGATGATAGTCAAAGTGTGTAGGATGTATAAATGCAGCATAATCTTTTAAAACTAATTTATTTGTATATACATTATTAATAAAAAGAAATATTTTGTAATTACTATGGTAGTTTGACCTTTATTTGTTCCTGTGCTAGAATTAAATGTTGGAATTTAAGATAGGTGTCATAAACAAATGTTCTGGTGGTTTTATAAATATTGAGTTTACAAAGTATACTTTTCAGCTCTTCATGAAACTGCAGGTTTGTCTTTATAACGTTTTCAAAAAATAACAGTATTATTTTCATGACTGACTCTTATAACGTTTGCTATTTGCAACAGATCTTAATTAGATGTTGAAATTACCAATACTATTATTTTGCTATTTGGTGAAGAAAATCACCTTATGCTCCCAATCACAAATTTATTAGTATGTGTTTGCTAGCTGATAGTGAGGATACTTTAAATCATTAACTACAATTGAGAAAGGAAAAGAATCTTAGGTTTTAGGGATTATAAATTAGTCTCTTAAATTTTATGGATAATAAGTAGCAAGCAAAAATGGGTCTTGCTTTACTGCTCTCAGGTTGTCCTTAATTAGTAGTCAAGCATGGATATTCAATACTTACTGCACAGGGTTGAGGGATTCCTATAATTAAAATAAAATGTTTAAATGTTGATTTTATGGAGTCTAAAAAAGTGGTGGCTAAAGACCAGAACATGAAAATATTTTTCAGTGTTTGTCCAAGGGAGAGCTAAGATATTTGGCAGATGTGAAATTCAACATTATCATTTTTCCTGTGCTCTGGGTCCTTGCCCATGATATACTCCTGTGAATTTTTTATTCGAAGTAAAATAAACTCTCAATGATTATTTTTCCTTATAGAGCCTCACAGAAGAACACTTACTTTATCACTGAGAGATAAAATAGATAATTTGTATGGTTAAAGAGACAGTAAACTGTAACCATGAAGTTCTTTTAGTTCATATATAATTCATATAATACTTTGACAAACAGTTCAACTGCAAATAAAAAATATTCATATTTGCCTATAATCTGAGCTATTTGTAAAGATGAGGAGGAGAACTGCAAATTTGATGCTTGTCTGATCTTGTCTCAAATGTATTTATTTGTAAGGTATCATAATGAAAATAGGTAGAGGCTAAGAAACGTCCCATGCTTTAGTGACTAAACATAATAAAACGTTCCCTTCTAGTATAAAAGATACTACGATCTGCCTCCTTAGTGCAGTAGGCAGCACACAGTTTCACAAAGATACTATGGTAACTTTGACATCCAGGAATCCTGGAGACTATTGAAATAAATTATGTGTCCACAGAGTCGAAAAAATTAGTAATTAAGATGATGGCTAGGATTATTTAGAACTGCTCTTTGAAAAACGTTCTCTTTCTATTGGATTCTATCCTCAGTATCTGTGTATTCTCCAAGTCACATGCAAAAACAAGGCCCAGCATGTCACCAGCAGAGACCTTGAACACTAATGAATGCTAATGTTTACCTGCACGGTGTGCTTCTCTTTTCGTTATATTTGGATAGCACAAGGCACCCCTGTCTTTTATTGAAGCCCGTTGGTAACAGTGTGTGTGTGTGTGTGCTTGTAGTTTAGATATGGCCATTTATTTCGTACTGAAACCCAAGTCCATTTACAGAGAGCGAAAACGTTGTTTTGACAAACTAAAAAAGTAATTTGCATAAGCCATTAAGTACAGGGACGACACCAACTAAATCTGTCTGTGGAACACTCCATTTGAGGGCGAGCTTCATCAGCATCCAGCGCCTAGTAGATTTCTGTGAAGATTGGAAAGTGAAGGGAGGAGGGAGAATGTGTGAGTGGGTGGGTAGAGCAGGAGACTGGAAACGTCTTTTACTCGTTTGTTAGTCATCTTCAAGGATGCTGAAACGTTCAGTTTTCTTCTTAATTCGTAGCGGAAGCTATTTGCATTTGATTTCTTAGCTCCTGAAGTTGTGAGCTTCTCTTCCCTAGAGCCTAGTCTTACGGGAGAGAATTTGTCAGCAATCCGAAGAGTTTGATAGGGCCGTTTTCTTGCGTGTTTCGAGCAATATGATGGTGCTGTTTATCAAGGGACAGGCACTGGTGTCTGGATTAGAATTTTTCCTTGGGCTCGATCAGCACCATGGCTAAGAACAGCTTCACTCTCTGATCAGGCAGCAGAAAGCTGTCACCTCCTTGTGGTGCTGAAGTGTAGGACCGGGGCTAACTGAGCATGCGTGCCCCAGCCCCGCTTCCACAGCTACGGACGCGCGTTCCGCCCCTGGTTCCGCCTCCCGCGCGGGCGTGCTACGTCATGGCGCGCCTGACCTCCGGCGACCCCGGAAGTGGGTCGGGGGCTTGGCCTCTGCCCCGCCGCGGAGCCGGAGCGGGCGCGGGGGTCCCGCCAGGCGGTCCGCTCCGGTGTCGGAGCCCGCAGCCGGGGCCCAGGATGCTGAACGTCCCTTCACAGGCTTTCCCGGCCCCCGGCTCGCAGCAGCGCGCCGCCTCCCAGGGGCGCAGCAAGGTAAGCGGTGACCTGGTTCGCGCCCCGGGTTTCTCCCCTGCCTTCCCGGGTTCCCTCCTGCGGGGCCGACCCCCTAGCCTGCGGGGCTCCCAGCCCTCCTCCCTCTCTCCGGCCTGCTGCTCCTCCAGCCTTTTGTCTCCGGTCAGTTCCCGCCCTAAGCCTTTTCTTGCCGATGAAGTTTACCTCGCAGTGCTGGACCCGCTGCAAGCTTGCTTCCTGCCTTCAGGCTGTCCTCCGCTCGGATCTCCGGTACTCTTTAAGAGTTGTAAGTGGTGTGGGATCCCGGGCCGAGCCACGGGAGACATCACCCTGAGACTGGGGCCCGGGAAGATTGGAGAAGCGAAGATTGACAAACACTCTCTTTAAGTAATGCTGTCTTATCTAGCACCTATTTCTTTTAACACTGGTACTGCGTGTTGACTTTGAATATGATATAATACTAGAGTATTTGTTGAATATAGTTACTGTTAGCAACAGGTGGAACATATATTTATATGTTTGCAAAGTTTAATAAAAACTTTGTCCTGTGTTCACTGCAAGATGCATTCTGTTTACTTATTACTGTGGTAGTTTCTTCTGTAACCACATCTTGTTTTCTTTTGAGACTTCTACTTCCTAGAGCCACTCCTGGCTTCCTTTGAGTCTTCTTACTTAATAAGACTTTGGGACTGTCACTGATCAGTCTTATTTTTCTCCACTTAGATCTGGAGTTCTGATCTTGGAACAGAAAATGAGTTTAGGTTCTCATTAGCCTTTTTCAAAAGCCTGTAACCCCAGCTGTAATAATAGCATGAGATTTATGGACTTATTGTGTGTTTTGAATACTTTTCCTATAGTCATTTAATCTTCACAGTGATCCTATGAAATAGGAGCTTTTATTGCCATTTCAGGTGAAAAGAGATTGGTTAAGAAATAAATGTCTTACATCCATCAGGTTGGCCTGTGATGATGGACTGTGACATTTCATTCTCTGCTCTGTGTATCTGTTATCCAGCCATCCAGACAGCTGTCTCTTCCTTGATGCATCTGTCTTTAAGCTCAATGCTTGACTGAATAGTGTAGCTTTCCCAGAATTAGAAGAGGAGTTATACTTTTATTTATTAAAAGGAGTTCTCTTTAAAGAAGAAAACTTAGAGGCAAAGGCAACAAATTACATAAATGTGAGGGCAGAGGTTAGTTTTGTTTTCCAAAAAAGCAACAAAATAAAATTTTTGTGCAGTTCAAAGGGAACCTCAAATTCTAGTTGTTATTCTTTTCCTTATGAAATAAAACAATCTTGAACGTGTGAGAAGCTGAGTCAAGATTAGATGAAACAGTCAGGTGAAGGTTGAAAAAGATAGAACATAGCTGGAGAGGTTGTAAGTTGCAAATGTTAACAGCATAGACTTTGAAGTAGAAGAGACATAGATTCCTAGACCCACCTCTTCATCTCATGCACTGTTTGCTCTAACAGAACAAGGGTTTTTTTCCTGTTTATTCATAGAGTTAAGTGACATAGCATTTTTCTTGGCACAGCTTTGGTATGTACCCCGCAAATGTTACCTAAGGTTTTCATTTAAATCTCACCAATCTGACTCTAACCCGGAGACTCTTTCAGTACACATATGATGGAAGCATATGATGGAAGAGAACAGAAGCTAGAACAAAGAGCTAGTAAGGCCAATTGTGACCAGATTATAAAGGGTCTGATAGATAGTCAATGAATTTAGAGATAACTACTATAAGGTACCATAGGGCCCCTGAAGAAGGGAGGATCATGATTTGAATCGCCTTTCTAAAGGAGGAAGTATCCTGGGAATTGCAGAATGGAGAGAAACCAGTGATTGTTTTTTTTTTTTTTCCTGGGATAGGAATCATTTTTCTTTTATCTTGTTCAGTGGTTGGGAATCAAGAACCAGAAGAGTTTATAATTCAGGAAAGTAAGTTGTACAAGCAATCTAGAATGTATATACTTTTGTAGTGCCATCTTCTGGTACTTTATAGTAAGCTGGCTGGACCGATGTAAGCAATAGTTCTGTTCAGTACAGATGTCTTGAAAGATGTCCACTAGATTGTCTTAACTAATTAAACTAATAGTAGTGCCTCTGTTGATAGCTTTTATGTTGCTGTAAGAATACCTGACTGGATCATAGATAAAGGGCAGATTTATTTATTAGAAGGGAACTGTAAGGCTAAGAACTCATATCTGGCCGGGACCTTCTTGCTTTGCTTAACTTGGTGGAAGGTATCATGTGGCTTCATGCCCATTCATAATCCGAATTAACCTTCATGACCTATAAACCACTCCTTAGGCCCCACCTTTCAGTACCACTGCCTTGGTGAGTGAGTTTACAACTTGTGTTTTTTAAGAACATTTTGTTTATTATTTTTATTTTATGTGCATTAGTGTATTGCCTGGATATAAGTGTACCTTTGTCATGCAGTGCTTGCAGAGGTCAGAAGAGGGCATTGAGTCCCCTGGAGCTGGAGTTATAGATGGTTGTAGCCACACACACACACACACACACACACTCACTTCCTTTTCTCCTTCACAACTTATGGAAGGCCATTTTCACTGTGGGTCTCAGCAACTCCACATGAATTTTCCTGATTAGGAATTCTCACCTTTCTACTTCAAGGAAACAGTTCGTGGCTTCTCTTCGGCATTTTGGCGTAGAATTTACAGTACTGCTACACCTGCACTTTTGGCCGTTACTAAGGGAAAGAATGATTACTGGAAGAAGAGCAGCTCCTCGCTGCAGCCATCAATTGGGCAACAGAAAGATGGTTGCTGAGCGACAGGGATGGATAGTATACATACAGGACAACAGGGTGATTCACGTGTCAAGCAGGATGGAGCAGGACATCAAGTTTCATCATGCAGATTAGAACAGCGTACCACTGAAAACATACGGATTATTTATTTCAGGTTGTGGCTGACTGAGGGTGACTGAAAACACTGGCAGTAAGACCATGGATACAGGGAGGCTACTGTGTTTACTGTGACGCCCTTTGCAGAAAATGTCTCTCTGCCCCTGTCTACAGATCTTAGTTACAGGATACTTGAGGGTTCTGTACTCTTTTACAAAATCATTTTCAAGGATTTTTGGGTAGGAGGCTGCTATGGTTTGAATGTGTCGTCGTCTGCTCCCTCCCTCCCCCAAAATACAAGCTGGGTCTGGATAGATGGCTCAGCAGTTAAGAGCACTGGCTATTGCAGATAACCCAGGTTCGATTCTCAGGTTTGTGTGGGTATCCTTAGAGTCCTTGGCTTGGGCATCCACTGGGGTCTGGAAGCTTGGCCCTTAAAGCTAGAGGTGAATTGGAGGGCCTCAAGGTTTCAGCCTTTCATTACCATCTGCTGCCACACATGAAAGGGATTCCTGGCATAGGTTGTATACAGTCTGCCGCTGCTGGTGGCTGGCGTTTCCAACCCCTTCCCTACTTGATAAATGTCACCAGGAGATTCATAGAAAGCATTGTTGTACAGTCATTTCTAGTGTTTTGCTTCTAATGATAATTCAGAGAAAGTCAAAAAGTCAATTTTTGTCAGTCATGAGCATATGTCCTATTAAATCTCTGTGGTCACAAAATTTGGTTCAAATTGGTGACTATAACATAATCAGACCTGAACCAGGACTAGACTGCTTCCTGGGTTTAGATTCAGTGCTGTGTCTGTTATCCAACACACCCTCTTCTGGCCTCCTCAAGCACTGTATGACACGGGTGCACCTACCTACATGCAGGCAGTACACTCATGCACATACAAGATAAAAAAATAATAAATAAAAATAGTTTTTAAAAATTGACAGATCTGAACTTCCTTGGCAGCCTGAGCTAGACAAAAGCACCCTTGAAAGGAAAAAAAAAAAAAGTTAACATTAACCAAAAGTAAATAAATTAAAGAAAATAAAAGAAAAAGGAAATGAAATAAAATGAAAAGGAAAAAAAAGAAAAGTCCAGACTTGGTGGCTCAGGCTTTTAACCCTGGTATGCAAGAAGCTGAGGCAGGGATTTGATGGCTGCCAGTTTGTGGCCAGCTTGACCTACCACATGGCAGACCCCTCCCTGTCAGACAAGAACAAAGTATAGTAAAAAAACTGACCAAGAACAAAAATTTAAAGGAATTAAACTAAAGTAAAATTCCAGTACAGTAAAACCAATTTTGACATCCTCTAAAAGGTAAAATTTGCAGAATTTGTTGGATTTGAGGATTACTTTTTTACTTACTTACTTTTTTTGAGGTGGAGTTCTTATTGTGTAGCCCAGGCTGGTCCTAGACTTAAGCAGGCTTCTTCTGCATTGACTTCTTAGCATTCCTTTTTAAAAGGGAGTAAAAGGCCTGAAGGCAAGTGCAGAAAGAAGAAAGGAAAGCAACTAACTTGAAACCAGTTTAATTTCTATTTTCCATTTTTTAGGTACCTTTAAAACAGGGCAGAAGTCTTATGGATTGGATTCGACTGACCAAAAGTGGAAAGGACTTAACAGGCTTAAAAGGAAAGTTAACTGAAGTCTCCGAAGAAGAACTTAAGAAACACAACAAGAAAGATGACTGTTGGATATGCATAAGAGGTGAGTGATGTTTAAGATATTTCAAAAACTGTTGCCTGGACTTTACATAAATAATAACATGTAATTGCTGAATGTGGTATGATTTAGACTTAGGTAAACAAAGATAGCCTTACCAGGCTGTAAATAATATTGTTCTGACTTTAGACAGGATTTCTTACCTAATAACCTTTCACATTTTTATGCAGAAGATGGTGGACTTCTGGAATGGAAATCTTTTGTAGCATCCCTACCTGGCATTCTTTTTTAAAGAAAGTACATTTCCCAAGCAGTGTAATGCTACAGTGATTAGTTAAAATTTTCAGTGGCATCCCTTTTGTGTGGAATAACTTCCAATATCAGAGCCGTGTAATTGAATACTATTAAGGAAAATGGTCTCTGAGATCTAAAGGAAACCAGAAATGTGTGGGGTGTGCCGGTATGTACATGTGTGTGCACATGCCCATGGGTGGGCCCGTGGTATATGTGTGCACATGTCCATGGTTGGGCCCGTGGTGCATGTGTGCGCATGTCCATGCCTGGGCCCGTGGTGCATGTGTACGCATGTCCATGCCTGGGCCTGTGGTGTATGTGTGCGCACGTTCATGCCTGGGCCTGTGGTGTATGTGTGCATATGTCCATGCTTGGACCCCTGGAGGCCTGAGGTTGATGAGCTTCAGTGAGAGGCAGTGTCTTAAAAAATAAGGTGGAGAGTGATTAAGGAAAGACACTTGAAATCATTCTCTGACTTCCACACACACATGAAAGCATGCACTCACCCATACTAAAAGCTACATACGGTACACATACACATATCTGCACACATATGAGTCAGTTTTTTAGGAAGACTGTACTTTATGTATGATAAAGTTTCAAAGAATGTAGGAATAGACATTAATAGAATTAATATAATTTATAGCATTAATACAATGTATTAATGTATAGAATGTTTAGAATTAACTAATATAATTAGTAGAATTTGTTAATAGAATTTGCACTGAGTTGCAGTTTTTAATGCCTCTTGATAGTTAGAACCAGATAAAAATCAGTGGACAAAGTAATAGTGCAGTTTCCTTATTGAACACAAGATGGCAAAATTGTCGCAGTACTTATAAAGAAATCCATTTTGTATTTGAGCACAGTGGAATATGTCTTGTTTTTACATAAGAACATATCTTTTCCCTCCTTTATCTTGGAGCCAACTTAACTAACTAATTGATGAAAATTTTAAGGAAATGGAAATACTACAGTATAATGGCATAGTACTTGGTACACACACAATAGACATTAAATAAATTGGTTGCATGCGTGTACTGTGGAGCTCTGAGGTTTAATATTTGACTGTTAAATCCAAAAATTCCTTTTTAACATGTTTATGAAAATACCACCTTTACTTATGTGAGTGATCTCAGAAATTTGGATCTTAACATTTCTTTACCCTACTACTGAACCCAAAGGACTTTTGTTTATATATCTATGGACTTTTGAATTAAAAGTAAGAAATTTAATTAAAGACTATCTTAAAATTAATTTAATAAAGGTAATTAACGTATATGCTAAAAATAGTACCTATATTTATAAAAATAATTCTAAATTAAAAAACACAATAGTACGTCATATTTTGGCAACTGTCTCTAATGTATGGCTTGGTAGATCACAGCTGTACGATCGTGTTACCTTCTTCAGTCTTATGTCACATGTCCATATAGCCTCTAGAAAATGCTGCATAAGTAAAAGAATGGACATTTCCAAAGAAGATAGCATTGTAGTCTTACTGAAAGATATGAGCCGTGGACCATCAAAAGTATCTTTCTTGAGTTCCCTCAGAGACCCTGGTCTATACTGTGAGACTTTCTGACTTCGAGAAGAAATGAAAAAATTCTAGTCAGCAGATGCATGGGCAGACCATGGTGATACTGTTCATTCCATATTGGTGAATCATTGTGGTTCACGTGCACAGTTTCCTGGCCTGAGCTGTTGTGGTAGCTTCATTTAAGAGTTAGATTAACAGGCACAGATGTCTCCTTACCCTGTGGGCAGTGGGGTGCTCAGATCTGTTGTTTTCTCATGCCACATTCAGGAAGCCAATATTTTAAGGAAATGCTTTTTTAAAGGAGAAAAAAAGGAGTAAGAATGCTTGGGGAGAGGGGATCCTCTGTATCAAAGGAAAGAGACTTGTTTCCTTCATTATTAGCAAATTGATAACACTGAAGTATGCTTGGATCCGATATAACTGTGTCCAGATACTACTCACAATGAGGCATTTTATAAGCATTCCTAATTCTGTCCAGCTGAATAGAACAGATTCCTCAGATCTGCAGAGTGATCCTAGCGTTCTAGGAAGGAAGGTGAGACTGAAAAAGCTGACACTCTAAAGGACTATGAGGCACTGGAGAACACTGGAATATTCCAGATGTTATATGCTGAAACAGCTATTAAAGCTTCTTAAAAAGCCAGTTGGTAAAACATGAAATTTCTAGCACAGATCACATGTGCTAGACATGTTGTTCTTGAGAACTCCTGCTTCCATAGAAAAATTGAAATATGTTTGGAAAGCATCCTCTATGCTAACATCCTCTTGGGGATCATTTTGATCTTAGTCATTAGCACTGGAGGTAGTGTGTGAAGTGTGGATTTTGTGAAGCATTAAACAGTAGAAAAACATCCTTCCAAATCTGATAGAGTAGGAGGAAGAGGTTTGAGGCTTCTCTGAAGGACTGCGAAAGGGGTTCTGTGAGATTACTTCCTTTGAGCTTGAGAGTTTGTACGAAACTATAGATTGTTGGTTTCTTTCTAAAATTAGCTGGTAGAAAAGCCATAGTAGCTTCCGAGGGTCTGAAGCCTCCTCTTTGGCTCCAAGGCTGGGCTGTCAAGTAAACATTTTGTTATCTGGGGTTATTTAAATTTATGGAGTCTTCATAAAATGGGGAATCATTTTAGATTATTTTTTAAAGTTCTTGTTGTATCTCTGAGTTGTCTTTACAGTGGGATTTGTCTACTATTTAACTTTTGAGTACAGAGGTAGAAAGCAGCTCGCTGCTTTGAGGAGGCTTTCATCGCGTTGCCTGCTTTATTTGTCCCCTGTTCCTCTTACAAGATAAAAATGTAGTAGAATAAATGAGTAGATTAGATAACTATTTGGGGAGGGTCAGAAGATGGTCTGGATATCTTTATTACTTGGGCAACTGCAGAAACTAGGCAGGCTTTCTCTCAGGGAGCAGGCCTGAGAGTTCCTTCTGCCTGACCTTTGCTGAAGATCTGACACATAAGGAAGAGATCAATTCTTTTTGTCGGGTTCTCCTAGTCTCTCTCCATCTGCTTGCTCTCTCTCTCTCTCTTTTTCTTTCTCTCTCTGGATACATTTAAAAATTATATGTATAGTATACCATTTCTTTGTATTAGGAGGCAGTTCTTTGTGGGTCTTTTGCATTTCTGAATGTCTTAGGAGCAGAGATACTGATTTTTTTGGACAATCTTTTCTTGGATACTTGCATGTTGAACAACCCTGGATAATAAATTGTCTCCCTCTAGAACAAAAGACAGGTTTACTTGTAAAAAGATTTTCTGATAAAGCTTAATAAAGATCATGCCTCTCTCCAGAGCAAAGGCCAGGCACTCTGAGTGATGAAAGGTCTGAGGTTCCTAAGGTCCAGGTTTGTCTCCAGGAGGAACAGGAGTATGAAGATCTTAATGGGCCCTTTTCAGATAACTGGAGGAATCAGGAGTCAGGGAACTGTTAAAAATGCTGATATTCTAATTACAGCATTAATGTGACTCCTAAACTTCCTTGTCAGTCTACAAGTCCTGAGTTATCTATGAGACATCGGGAAACTGGCAGACTAATTTGTTACCTTGTAAAGGCAGTGAAATTTCAGACCACTATAGCTCTTGATACTTGGAAATAATGAATTGTTAAGGGATATGTTGGGGAAAATGTACTGAAACTTAGGTTTCTAGGTTCTACAAGTTTTAGGAAGATCGCTTAGGATGTTATCTCGCCTTACTTTGATACAGGATTCGTTTATAATGTCAGCCCATATATGGAGTATCATCCTGGTGGGGAAGACGAACTGATGAGAGCAGCAGGGACAGATGGTACTGACCTTTTTGATCAGGTAAGGTGCTACAGGAAACCAAAGTATTGCAGTAGAGGGGAGCGTCCATGGTGCAGTGTGGCATTCATAGAAAGAAAGGAAGGAAATGTTCACGTACATTTAGAGGGGTTGGCTTGAATTTTTAAATGTAGGTGGCTGTTCCCCAGTGGCAACTGTTCATGTAATTCCTTAAATCATTCTATTAACACTCCTCTGTTGGCAGGGGCTTACTTGGTCTTGATTTATTTTAATAATGATGGTAATTGACTTATATAAAGCCGTAATGACTGGAAAAGGGAACAGCTGTATTGTGCTAAGTCGCAAATCACTTTAGTTTTCTTTTTAAAAACCTTTTAACATTTTAGTTTTTAAATTAGCATTTGCAATATTCTTGCTCCTTCTCATTTGGAGCTGGTCAAACAAACATCCAGCTTCCCTTACTAGGGTGAATCTCTCATTGAGAAAATTAGATATAGCTGATTAATGAATAGAAAGTTTATTTTTCCTACAGTGATAGAAAAGATTTTGTGTGTACTCAAAAGATATTTAGATTAATATCTTTTCTTCCTAATTTACATGAGCATGAGTTCTTCAGCTATTTAAAATGTATATAGACTGTCCTAGTTGCAGTCAACTTTTTAACCGTTATTCTGACATCATAATCTTTAGAAGTTTAGAAATTTGCCTTTGCCTTACATTTTATTCTCTATTATAAGAATTAACCATGGTATATAATACTAAGTTTTAATCTTTTAAAATACCTGAATCAGATTGGGTTATTTTGTGGTTGGTTTTGATCAGACATAATTTGATTCCATTCCTCATAGTTTCTGTTATGTTTAAGATTGTTTTTTGAGCAGACTGTTAGAAATGTTTTAAAGTACTCAGATGTACCTGCTTTAATAGCAGCTCTTCCTGGGTGGGAGAAAGTCCTATTGCCCACTGGCTGTGACAGCCTTCTCCTTGGGAGATTCTTTTTGCTCTTTAAAAAATTTTGAGAATTTCCTACACGAGTACTGAACATACATCATTTCACCCTCCATCATCTTGATTTCTGCAGAAAAATACCCTTTTATAGTATCCATGAATGAGGTGATCCATAGATAAGTAAATGACTTAATAAATTTAATATATTGACTCCAAGAGGAAGTGTTTTTTTTTTTCTAGAACTTCCTACTTTGCCACACAGGAAGGATATGAAAAAGACTCATGCCAAATGGTTCCAGTTTAAACAAATGAATAATTCTTAAGCTTTATGAAGGATGTTCTTAAACACTACACCCAAGTCTGTGGTGAAGAGAATCCTTGTGACTGGCTGAGCCATGAGTCATGGTCAGCACTGAGACTCCAGCAGTACTCAACACTGCACACAGCAAAGCAGTGAAAAGGGCCAGTAACAGCTGAGTATTTTCCTACCTGTGGGACCTCAAGGATACCAGAAGCACCAGAGGTCTGTGGGCACCCTTGAGAGCATTGTTCTGAACAGTCCCTGGCTCTGGTTGTCTAATCGAGCCTGTCTCAGAGCAGTTGAAGGTTTAGTCCTGCTCAAGGTAAAAGAAGAGTGTCCTGGTGAGAAAGTGACGCTGCTTGTCGCCATCTCTCATGCCAGGTTCATCGCTGGGTCAATTATGAGTCCATGCTGAAAGAGTGCCTAGTCGGCAGAATGGCAGCGAAGCCTGCTGTTCCAAAAGGTAAGTAAAGAAGCTAGTGCATTTAGAAACACATTGGATTTCCACACAGAATTAAGTAAATCACTGTGTTTTCCCCATTTCACTGTCCTGCTGTAACTACTCAACCTTTGGCCTCCACATGCACACACACACACATGAATGCACATCCACCTGCATGTGCTCACACACATGCAAAAATATGCACACACACGCACACTCAAATGGAAAAAGAAAACAAACAAAAAGCTTTATGGTGACCTTACTTTAAAAACATGACATGCTTTGTAGAGAAAGTTCATAATATGAAGAGTAAGCATTGTAGAAACAAGAATCTTTGGTTTTCAGTAATCCTGTACTTTCTTATTAATAAACAGATTTACAGCATGCTTGGTTAGGGATACACAGACTTTAGTCCATAAAAGGCAGGAAGTTGGGTCTCTGTTTGTGACCTAGATTCCACGGAAGTACATATTTATCGAAAAGGTATTTGATAATTAAGATCTCGTTTGTCTTGGCCTTTTCTATAAGGTGATGAAGAAGAAGAAAGAAACTTTGAAGCTACAGTTCTAATACCAAGTAAGGACTTCCTGCTTGATGCAGGGTTGCAGCCAGTTCTGTGGACCTTGGTTTTTACAAAAAGAAAAACCTTTATTGTACTACCAGCACAGCCAGGGGGCCTGAAGCTGTTTATTCCGCGTTAACGGAGAGTTTATAGGAAGGGAATGGAGAGACGCTGCTCTTGACTAGATATGAGAAGGGGAAGTTTTAGGGCCTATTGCATGTAAGTGGACACAGGCATCCTGCTTCTCATGACTGCAAGTTTCTTTTTTCTTGAATTTTTAAATTAGTTAATTAATTAATTTATTTATTAATGAATCGATGGCAGGATCCTGCTGTGTAATCCCGGCTTGCCTCAAATCTGCAGAAATCCTTCAGGCTCTGTCTTTCCAGTGCTAGGATTACAGGCGTACACACACCATGCCTGGATACGCAAACTACCTTATTTTATGGAATCTCTGTTGAAAGACAATGAGATGATATGAGGAATAGCCAGAGAGACGCACTAACAAAGCAATGATTATTATATTGACAGGTGGTTTGGTAGTTTTATGTAGTTGTTACAACAGCTCATTTCCGAAGCAACAGAAGAGACTAGAAACAATAGAATGATTATCATCCTGGAACTGTTGCGATAAAACAGCTCTCCATCTGAAATCACCCAGTAGCAAAGATGAAGCAAATGTGCCTGAGTCTAGCAAAGCTGAATTTATAAAAACTTCGTTTTCTGCCCAGTCTATTCCTGATACTGATTACTAAAAACATTATCTTGGGAAAGAACATAAGTTTCACAGATTTGGGTCCAAATCTCATCTCTACTACTGAGAACCTGTTTTCTTAGATACCAGTCAGTAGTTCAGAATGTTTTCTTCATCAGTAAAACAGGGTGTAAAGCCAGACATCTTAGTGGCTAGAGAGAGATGGCTCAGCAGTTAAGAGTACTTAACTGCTCTTGCAGAGGGCCTGGGTTCAGTTCTAAGCACCAAAATCTGGTTGTGTGCCCACAAGAATACATATCCTGAAGCTATTGTGAAGATTAGCTAAAGTAACAATTTGCTAGTCACGGAGAGTGCAAGCAGCAGATGGTGGGGGAGCTGGAAATGCTGTGCTTGTGTGCCCCTTACCTCTCCACTCTTAGAATGATGAAGCTGCATCTAATTTCTCACTATGTGTCTACAATTATCAGATACAAACTAGCTTGTGATGCCATGTTCACCATGAAAGATGATTCTGTCCTATGGAAAAATAAAGTGTTAAAGTATTTTTAAAAAATACTATTACTTTATGTGTATGAGTGTATTGCCTGAATGTATGTAAGTACACCCATGTTGTGCAGTGCCCATGGAGGTCAGAAGAGGACATTAGATCCCCTGGAACTGGAGTTATTGATGGTTGTTAGCCACAATGTGGGTGCTGGGAATTGAACCTGGGTCATCTGCAAGAGAAGCCAGTGCTCTTAACCACTGAGCCATCTCTCTAGCCCCCAGCTTTCTTATTTTTGACAGGACCTGTGAGAATGGGGTAGAGAGCCAATCTCTTTGAATTGTGCTGATTAGTAACAGGTTGTGATTCGAGACAATGCAAGACATTAGGAAACAAAACTTTTACAGAGCGGAAAAGCAGTGGTTGCAAGTAAAGAGATTTTGGTAACAGGGAGAATAAGATCCCCACCCACAAAAATTGGAAGTCAGACTAAACAAGCAGTGGGTTGGGCAAATATGTTAGGTAAGATCTAGAGAGCTACAGACTTAGAAAACAGGGAGAGCGTGTACAAGAGTCAGAAGAGCCAAGACAAAGACTTCATGTTCAGAAGTAATAAGCTTTTGGACAGTAGTCTGTATGCCTTTCCAGAACTCAACTCCAGGCTCACCCTGTGGTTAGAACTTGTAGATGACTTGGGAACAGAGGTGAAAACAGGGTGACCGAGAACAGGGTAAAGAGACCACCTGAAAGGGTGATGGAGATGCTGGGGAGGATTTTATACATAGGTATCTTTCAGTGTCAGAGACTGAAACTGTCTTTTTCATGTTTTTTTTTCTTAATTTCATAGAGTTAGGGTTTTCAGCATGACATTTCCATATATGTATGTACTGTATTCTGTTCATATTCACTCCTGTTTCCTGTCTCATCCACCCTCCATCTCCTCTTCCATATCCACAACAGAACTCCCCTCCTTGCTAAAAATATCCTAGATATGGTGAACGGTCAGACCCAGAGTTGGCCCTTTGTGGTATCCCCACACCAGGCCGTTCAGCAGGCTAGTTCTCAGTTTATCTAGTGGTTTCCAGTGTGGCGGTAGTAAAATACCCAGGTCTCCAGGAGTGAAGCAGAAAGCAGACTGAATATAAGCCATTGTTTATAATTAACCAGCACAGAAGGAATCCGATGTGGTTTTTGTAGTCATCTGTTTAAAAAATATTAGGGATTGTATTGTGTTTCGGGAAGATTTATTAATAATAGAGGAAAAATAAATGTTCAGTTATTGATAAATCTGTGGAGCACTGTCTTCTGTGATAAGGTAAAAATGGATCCTGCCTCTGCCTTCATTCTCTAGCTGTCAGTCATGTTTAGCCATTGGGCTCCTACATAGAATCAGAAATGCTGGGAAATATATACTGGGTTTCAAGGTTTAGTATGAAAAACAGAATGAAATGTCTCATGAGTTTTATATTGATGACACTTGAAATGGTAATCCTCTGGATACATTAAGTAAAGGTATTGTGGCTTCTTTTACTTTGCTAATTTAGTAATTTGGTTTATGTTGCATTTCCTTTGGACAGCACCCTTCTAGATCATAAGTGTAATTTGACATTTTAATACCATATTTTTTAAATAGCCACATTATCCAGTGGCATATCATGATCTCAGGAATGTTTCTTCTCAATTTCTCCTTTGTTTTAATAGTTCTATTTATATTTTTTAGGTTTCATACCTCCTTCCTACAGTTAATGGCTAAAAACAGCTAGAGCCACAGTCTAGAACAATCAGAGGGATAGTTGAGTGAGAATTTAGAGCTGTTCTAACAACTCAGTTTAAAAGTAAAAATAGTTAGGCTTATATGCATTCATACCTTCTAACTGCTGCAGTTATTTAACAGATGGAGCCCAGCATTGGACAGACCCATGGGTGCTGCTTTTTGGGCAGAGGATTGCCTTATTTAATGCTATCCCTGTCAGAGGGCAGATGCACATCTGAACAGCAGTTGTGTCTTACGGTACTGCAGTGACTGGTATCTGGTTTAGTTGGTATTTATTTTGTTTTTTGGCAAATCGCCTTTTGAACATGCGTAAGTTCACCCTTACATCTCCTCTGTCTCCATTCCGCCTTTTATTTTACCATATATGTACACATGAAAGTAGCCACATTACTAGTTTGTAGTAAATCCTTTAAAATGATCTTCCTGTCTAAACAAACTGAATGTAGTTTTCTATCTTCTTATCCACTTGCTGTCGTGTTATATTAGTGTCCCTGATAAAATGATGAGCAATAAATATTTATTAAAAGAACGAGCAGATTGGTAAAACAGCGTTTCCGTTGTTTGTCCCCCAGGCTCCACTCAGCAGAGGTAAACTAGATTTCGGGCAGTTGAAAATCCTCATTGCCCTCATTTCTAAGAGCAGAGTCCTGTTGGATGGCAGGCGGCCTCTGAGGGACTCTGACCTCTCCAGAGTCTGACTTTGGCCAGACACAGTAATGCCATTCAGCCAACATTAGAAGAAGATATCAATTGGATTTCTCATGGAGACTTCCAAATGATGCAATTAGTTATTGAGAGAGAATATTGGATTTCTTTTCAGAGAAAGGTCTCTCCTATGACTAAACTGATCCAGATGTAAATATGTTTAACAGTGGGAAAGATTTTATGTGACTCAGTTTTTTTTAAAGAGTTAGACTAATGTAATTTTAAAGGAAATTTAAATTATTTAAGTGGCAACTTTCTTCATACTGGAGCTTCTTATGCTAAAAAAGATTTGGGGAAAAAATACCCCTTTTGCAGAATCCAGAAAGTTGTGAAAGATTGAAAAATCAGTTCTGATTTCCGAAGGTAATTTTTTTTCCTAGAAACCAATCACCTTGAGCAATTTTTCAAAATTTATGAACTGTCTAGGTAAAAACGAACATTTTTTCGTGACAAATGAGATTTATCAGACTGCCAGCTCTGTAACACACTGAAAATGGATTTAATTTGCAATGTACTGTGAATTTGCTGTTTGTTCTCAGGTACAACAGATATCACAACTGCAGTAGCCATGACAGGTAGAATTGAATGACATTTAAGACCAGGTAGTGAGCATCCATGATGCCTTACAGGTGGAAATGACTAGACATTTATCTAGCAGTTGATAAACATCGTTTATTTAAGGCATAATTTATATGGAATTTTAAGTCTTGTATGTTTTTAGAAAATGTTAACGTGTAGAGAAAAATAGGACTGAGTTTCAAAGAACCAAGTTCAATCTTGACTTCCTTGCTTAGAGCTGGGGTTATTCACGGTCTTGACCTCTGGTTTTCATCCATGAGGAAGGGGGTGGATGATTGCATGTTACAAGAGTCCTTTCTATCGTAAAATTATTTTGATTAAAAAGGGAAAAGATAGTGATCTGGTCTACTTAGTTATGATTATTTTGTGTTGAATGAATACATTAGAGGTGTTTATAGAATTTCTGATCATTAGAAATTAAAAGACAAGAAAAATTAAAAACTGAGCATGGGGAGCACTGGTGTGGGGTGCACTGGTAATCCCAGCACTCAAGGGGCTGAGGCAGAGGGAACACAAGTTTGAGGGATCATGAGGCTAGCATTGGTTGCATGTGTTTGTGTGTGTGAGGGAGTGCGTGCGTGGGAGTGTATGTGTGTGTGTGTCAGAGAAGTGGTGTCAGTCTTCCAATTTGAACTCTTGGCTATATTGTTTTAAGTTTTTCATCTTAAAAAACAAAAACCTTAAGCTCTTAACTTGCTGAAGGATTTATGTTGACCATACATTATAGCTGTGTGAGTTGGCTGCTATCCTAAAAGAAAATAACTGTTAAGTTTTTTCTGGTTTGTAACATAAATAATTATATTATATGTACATAGAAAAGTCTTAAAATATCTGTCTCACTTTAGCCTCTTTGGACCTGTAACAGTATTAACTGCTAAGATAAAAAATAGAATAAAATCTCTTCCTTTGGATTGTTATAGAATATAATCTAGTAAATTCTGTTTTCTTTAGACTAATTTAGACTCTGACATCTTAGACAAAACTTGGGGTTTCTATGCTCTGTGGAGAAGTTAACTGAGGGAATGTGGCTCAGTGACAGAGCCCTTTCTTAGCATTCTCTAAGCCCTCAAGTTGAAGTGTTCCAGTGAGATGAGAAGAGCATCTGGAGGAATCACCTGGGTGCTTCAGAGATTAAATGACTCACCTGAAGCTAGACCTTCCATTTACTAGCTTTCTTTGGGCCTTAGGAGAAAGCCTTTGAGAAAGGACTGTTAGGCCCCAATAAATTCATATGTCCTGATAATCTCTTTGTTATAGTATTCTTATCTGACTTTGCCCCAAATCTCCATACAGACTGCCGTGAGGAAAAGAGAATCTTGAATGGTAAGTCATAAATTTATGATAAAAAGTGACTCTTACATGTTTATATCCACTTGTTGCGTCATGGGATTGTCTGAGGGATTTAGACTTTTTTTCTTTAAACACAAGAGATATCCTTACTTGCCCAAACTTAGGTGGATTTCCTAGAACTTTAGGAGCCATTTATTCTATTATTAGAAAAGTGACTTCCATGGAATTGTTGAGCCATGTTCTATCTGCCCAAAGCATGAATGCTTGTAGTGACTAAAACAAGACTGAGCAAGTTGTCCCCCTCAGGTGTGTGAGCTAACCTTCAGTGTTATCCAAGGACCTTATTTTCCTTGACTGAGCATCATGAGATTCTCATGACTGTTCCCTTCACATCCATGTGTGGTGTGCCAGTTAGTGTTGATTCAAGAAATTCATGGGGCTCCTCTGACTGAACTATATATAGTAGTTTTTAAAATAGTCTTTTTCCCTCTATTTGCAAGTGACAGAAATGGAACGGAGCTAACAAACTGCATTTCCAATAGAGTTACTCTCTTTTTTATATTTTATACAATTTATGATACTTGAAGTTATCTTATATTTTGACACTGCATTAAATGCATCAAATGACAGACTGATCTTGGAATGATAAGTTAACTTTACTGTAAAAACCGTGGCTTAAAGAGTAATCTGATAGACTGGGCATTCCCTCTCATCCCATGTCTGGCTTTTAGCACCATGTCTTCCCTCTTTGCCTTGGGATGCACTGTATTTCCTAACCTCTCAGCCAAGGGTAGCCACAATGTGAGCATTGCATTCTTGAATAATATGCTGACCCCGTTACCTTTCATGACTTAGAGCCTGTAGGGTGGACACACACACACATACACATATACAGAGAGACAGAGACAGAGAGAGATTTAGTAACTCTCTCTCTCATGTGACTCAGCTGAGTTTATGAGATTTCTATATATTTGCAAATGTGATCTGCCTGCCTTCTATGTCTTTGTCCAAGAGCTGCTTAAAATACTGAGTGGGATAGGTGACCTTTTTCATAGTAGGGCCCTCATCCCTTTAAATGGCATTCACTAAACCAGGACATTCATTTGCTTGATTGTTTTGTTCTCACCCATGTTTACTCCATGTTCTTTCAACTTTCTGAGAAAGAGGGTTTGTTTGTTGTTTTTTATTTGCAGATATTGAAATCAGGACTCATTCTATGATGCATGACATTGGTCTGTTCTGATAAACTGGATTTTGATGGATTTTATACTTACGTGGTTTGGGGAAGAGGAAGCAGTGGTTCACATAAGGTCCCAGTGCTGGCCCCAGTTCAAATCCAGATTTCTTTTTTCTGATCTTAAACCATACAAGATCAGAAATGACTGAACATTTATGAATTCTCTTGATGGCTTTTCCTCACAGAAATGTTTAGATTTTGAGGCACATATTTTTTACTTAGATACCTAAGAAAAACTGCCAGAAAAACAGTGACAACCTTTAATACCTTTTAGCAGTTCTCAAATAATTTAATAAAACATGTTTTTCTTTTTAGAAAAAAAATAATTCCTGTAGTTGTGTTTTCTTCAGTTTTATAGTGAACTTTTTTTTTTTTTTTTTGAGTTACGACTTTGGTCTTGTGGTCACATGTCTGATGCGTCTTCCTTGGTTGGACAATTTAGTACACTCTGCAGAATTATGTGGTAAGAGAGATAGTTGAATAAGAAAATGGACCTTACCGTTGGCCTCATTCCAAAAAATAACACTATTTGTGCCTGAGATTGCATATTAAGTTTGTGTTTATGCAGTAGAATTTTGAAAACTTCTGAGCTAGCTAGTCTCTAAGGTGCCTTCTAATGTTAACTTTATATAATTATTGGGACTCTAGTCTGGGAACTCTTAAGACTTACTGGAGACTATTACATTTTCCTGTATAATCTGAAAACTGGTAATACAGTTGATGCATTTATTTTCAAGTCATTTATCAACAGTACTCTTATTATGAATCTTAGGAGTCATACATCTACAAACAGTGTACTCCTTTTGTGGGAGGAAAATACTTAATGCTTGCAGACCCTCCAGAGTATTTCCCTATCTCAGAGAGCTCAGAAATGATCTGAAAGTCAGTTTCGATGGCCCTTTAAAAGACTGTGTTGATGTGGACCCACATGAGTAAGTGAAATGGAAAAGGGATACTTTATCAGAACTGGTAAAACAAAGACCTCTCAAACACTGTGTAAACAGTGCAAACTAGTGCAGTCATTTAGAAAGCCATCCAGCAGCGTCTGCTCATGTTAACCATGTGTACATGCTGTGCCCATCAGAAATGTAGGAGATGTATGTTCTAAAAGTTCTAAAAGTATATGTGTAGATAGACACAAATGCTTGTAGCAGCAGTTCCGGTACTGACCCCAGACCTGGAGCAGTCAGAGGCCATCAGTACCTTCAGCTGTATCCATGCAGTGTGACCCTTTCAGAAACAAAAAGGAGCAACAGAATAGGTACAAGCTCAGAAAATTCTAGGCCAGGTTTCATTTGTTGGCATCCACATTTGTTGTGTACGTAATGTTGGAAAAGAAGCCAGCCCAAAATAAAGTACATTTCATGGTCTCTATGTGGCATATGATACAATTAATATACACCAGTCAATTTTGAAACCTAGGTATGGTCAGAAGTCACAACAGTGCTTCCTCGGGGGAGGGTAGTGAGCGGGAAGGGCACAGAGAGCGTGCTGCTAACAGTGGTTTGTCTGCTTTGTGAAAATACATCTCGTAGCACATTTAGTACTTCTGTTCTTTTATGTATGTATATAATAAGTTAACCAGAAAGACAAACAGTACTGTGTGGTGTAGATAAATTACTGTTTTTCTTTGTGAAGGCATGCTTCCCAAGAGCCAAGTGACAGACACACTGCCCAGAGAAGGCCCTAGTTCCCCAAGGTATGCACTCTTGTTTTTCATTTTTGAAGTGAAAGCAGTTCCACACACACACACTCACATACACACACACTCACATACACTCACACTCACTCACACTCATTGCCAGTCGTGCTGCTTGGCACATGAAGGGCAGAGCATCATTTATCAGCTGCTGCAGCCAAGTGAGCTTTTCATAACTGCGAATTTGATCCATTTTAAACGCCAACACTTTAAAACAGTATTTAAAATTGTTTTGATTAAATAAAATCCATCTTAATAACCATATCATTTGTTTCAGTATTCAATTTTCATATATTTAGCTTGTTTTTATAAATTTTAATGGAAAAATTTATTTTCTTAAACAACTAACACCAAATTAAATAAAACCGGCCTGTTTTTGTTAATAGCACCTCCCCTGTGCTCAGGGTTCGTGTGCTCTCCAGTTCTTTCTCCCCTCGTCTAGTCTGTTGCTCTGACAGCAGCATCCTGCTCTACGTGTTAAGTTACTGTGTGGACAGTTTTGTTAAGGGACTGGGGTTGCCGCCCCTAGATTCTTGGAAGATAAGACTTAGCATTTACCATAACTGACACATTTACCTTCAGGAATGAATTTCTTTTTTAAAAAGTTGGGGGACTCGGGGCTATGGGGGCATGTGCTCACACTGTGACCTGGAGAGGCCAGAGGACACCCTTTCATGCTGATCCTCACCCCTACCTTGTTTGGGACGGGGTGCTTTTGTTGCTGCTTTACTGTTGCGTGTGCCAGGCTAGCTGACCTCTGAACTTCCCGGAATGCTCCTGTCTTGACTTGCCATTTTGCCATAGGAACACTGGAATTAGAGATAGGAAAATGATTACAGATGCTCATTTCTACATCTGGCTTTACATGGGTTCCGCAGATTTGAAATCAACCCTCACGCTTACTAGAAAAGCGCTTTACCTGCTGAGCCATCTCCTCAGTTCAAGAATTCATTCCTATAGTGGCAGTATTTTCATGAGAGAGAAAAATGAAGGAATGAGCATGCAGATGTGTTCATGCCCCTTAATAAGACTGCAATCTGCTATTACTCTGATTAGACACAATTTGAGTAGGAAAATGTGTAGCATTTATCATGCCCATGTTATTTTGTATTTTTATTCGAATTCATGGAAGAACAGGTATTTTAAATGTGGAAGTAAACACCAGCTATATAGTGAAGACTGTAACATGTTAAAACCACCACTTAGAAAAAAAGTTTACCCGGAGGAATGTACTTCTCTCTGTGGATGTAAACATTGATTGAGTTGATATGTTAGTGTCTGTCACTATTTGTTCTTTCCTCTCTTGGTATTTTACAGTTATGACTGGTTCCAGACAGATTGTGTAGTCACCATTGTCATCTACACCAAACAGAAGGTAAGCCTACCATTACAAGTCAAGAGTAAATAATACACATTAGTCATTTTCTAGGCTTTTGTTTTTAATATTATTTGTTCTTCTTAACAACTCTGAGGCAGAAAGTACTGTTCATTTTACAGAGGAGTCTTAATTTTTCCTATTTTGTGTTTGGAGTTTAGATATTCTGGTTCCTGCCTCGTAGGTATGCTGTTACCACCCATGCTGTGTGGTTTTTGGGAAAAAATAAAATAAAATAAATAAATGAATAAAACAGACTGATAAGCATTTATGGGCTTTTCTTTTAACTTCACCAGAAGAGCAAATGTGAACTTGAACCATTAGTGATACTCAGATGTCCCTTTGAAACAAAAGTCAAGGAGCTCATTCATTCACCGAGTCTTCATGTGGCCCCTCTTTTCTATGAAGCACTGATTTTGATGGCAGTGTGCTGATGGGCTGGGTTCATAGAGGCTTCCTGTTCACAGGGCTCAGACCCAGCTAGAAGGGTAAATGAATAAGTAAACAACCACAGCATCTTCAAGTACATCCTCCAGCACCTTTTCAAGGTGCACACGTAGGAGCCATGTGGATTTAAAGACAAGTTCCGACTGCTGGGGATTCTCTGGAGTTCAAGCTACTTTTGTGAAAGTGAGCCTCTGAGCCAGGGGCCTTCTGTCACTCTTGAAGCAGGATTTGATCATTGAGCAGGAATAGCCAGCCTCTGCCCAGTACAGCTTCAAGGGTCAGAGACTCTGCTGGGCCCGACTCCTACTCCGTCCAGCTGTTGTTTCCTCACCCTACAGTCTTGATTTTAACCAACAGGGCAGTGTCTAGAGAAATCAGGATCCACATCTTTAGTAACAGCAGTGGGGTATGAAATGCAGATGTCTGAGGAAAATGGGAAGATTTCCAAATGGAATAATGTATTCAGTGCATTGTATGTTTTTGGGTTTAGGCTGATATCAAGAGGTTGCACTTTGCCCAACATCACAGAGTAGTAGAAAAGCTAAAATGGAAACAAGGATCTTAACTTCTGGGACATGTTCTGATTTTTTTGCTACATTGCTTCTTCAGAAAATATTTTTATTATTTTATTATGGTGGAGGTGGTGGTGATGATGATGATGACGACGACGATGACACTGTTTCCCTGTAGCCCCAGCTGGCCTGGAACTCACTGTGTAGAACAGGCTGGCCTTGAACTCAGAGATCTGCCTGCCTTTTCCAGCGTACTTGGATTAAAGGTGGGGGGCCACCATGCCCAGCTCAAAACATTATTAAGCAACTAATAGATGCCAAGTAATGCTTAAAGAGAGTCTCTAAGCTTATGATTTAGAGACTGGTGGGCAGGTTAGATATTAAGTAGGCAGGTATATAATTTGAACTGTGATAATGTTCCTTGAGGGAGAAGAACTGAGGTGCATGAGAGAAAGAGGGAAAAATGAACCGGGGGTAATGTCCATGTGCTTGGAGGTCTGTGAAATAATACACGGAAACTCCACATGTCACCTAAAAGTGGAATTGTAGATGTTTAGGGATGAATCTTAATTTTAATTTTTCTAATTTTGCTTCCTGTTTAAGAATATCAGTTTAGACTCAGTAGTCGTTGACCTCCAGGATGGCTCCTTGAGAGCAGAAGCAGCTGTTGGGGATCACTCATATCTTGTACACATTGGTGAGTGCCTCATCTTATTGATGAGAACCCCTTCTTCTTCTTCCCTTCCACTCTGGCAGTGATGTGGTCTGCAGTCTGGGTGGCTATCATATTTCATCTGCTGTTGTCACTTTGGTTTGTCATTTCTGGTCATTTTATAGTTATTGTTTGTCTTTGGGCTAATAAAATTGCTAGCAAGTGGCAGTGTGATTTCATTTTCTAAGTGTAAGCAACCATATGACTGGAATCAACAGTAATGTGTTGGTCCAGCTTTCTAATTTTCTTGTGTTCGCCATCTACAAGTCAGTCCCTTGAGATCTGTTGGTTCTGAGCTGGGCACTCCTGTCCTGGGAACTCCTGCCAGTTCTGACACAGGAAATGAGAGAGTAGTGAAGCAGCCTGGACTGTAAGTGTGCATTGTGGCCCTCAGCAGCCTGTTCCTTCACAACCAGAGATAAGCCTTACAGTTCACTTGTTCATCCTCGGAGATTACAGAACTACCAGAGGCAGGAAGTCAAGCCTGAAATCTGGAATCAGAGATACCAGATGTAAATCTGTCACCATAATGAAGCTGAGTTTATGATTTCATTCTCTTCTCCTCTTATACTTGTGCTATTTTTCTAGTTAGAAATAAGTATAATGGGGACTGGAGAGATGGCTCAGAGGTTAAGAGCACTGGCTGCTCTTGCAGAGGACGTGGGTTCATTTCCCAGTATCCATGTGGTAGCTAGCAGCCATCCATAACTCCAGTTCCAGGGGATCTGACTTCTACAGGCATTGCCTGACACAGAACTACTTATATACATGCAAGCCAAACACTCATACACGTAAAATAAGAAAATATTTTTTAGAAAGAAATAGATATGACACACAAAAAACCCCAAGCAATAATATAATCTTAGTAATTTTGTTTTTAATAATTATCATTGTGTGCGTGTGTGTGTTTGTGTGTGTGTGTGTGTGTGTGTGTGTGTAGCAGAGGTCAGAGGACAACTTTGTAGAATTGCTCCTCTCCTTTCATTTTTTTGTGGTGTATTAGTCATTTTTCTGTTGCTGTGATAGAAACACTAACCAAGGGAACTTACAAAAGGAAGAGTTTATTTATCTTACAGTTCCAAATTTAGCAAGAGTCCATGATGGCGAGGAGGCATGGTGGCAGAGGTGGCTAGAGCAGACGAAGCAGCTAAGTACTCACATCTTCAAGCAGGCACAGGAAGCAGGATGTGAAGAGATCCAGCAAGGCTTAAGAGCTCTCTAAGCCCTCCCCCAGTGACTGCTTCCTCCAGCGTGGCCACACCTTCTAAGACCTCCACAACAGCGCTACCACCTGGGACAAAATGTCCAAATACTGAGAGCCTGTGGGGACGTTCTCATTCAAACCACCACCTGTGGGTTCTAGAGATTGAACCTGGGTTGTCAGACTTGCACAGAAAGCATCTTTACCCACTGAGCCATCTTACTGGCCCCAGAAACAGTTATTCATAAAAGAGTAGTTCAGTTAGTTTAGCACAATATAGACGATGGTGAGATGCCCAATGTGAGTGCTTAGAGTTGATCTTGGGTCCTCTGGAAGAGCAGCAAGCAATCTTAGCCATTGAGCCATATCTCCAGCCCTCAGTTCTCATTTTTAGTCCACATAAGTTATTGGTCTGGGGAGATGTAATCCCTTTAGAAACATCACCTGTCAGGAAAGATGTGCTTACATGTGCAATAGTGTTTCAGTGGTAACTGACCTCTCTCTGATTGTCTGCTCCACAGAAGGGATCCCATACCTGGCACTGTAAGCCCAGTCTAAAATCCATAGGTCATAGGCCCTATGAAGGAAATTGCTACTAATATTTAGCTGAATAAAGTCAAACTGCCTTCTAAATATCTATGTTTATACCCTTAGAAAAAGGCTACCTTCAACCCTAATCAGAGAGGCTTCTGTTTATAGTGAATGGTGGTGAATGTGGAGAATCATGGCTGCCCAGGGTGCTGAGTATAAGGGACAGATGAGGGCTCAGCCCTAAAGGAATCATTTATACATTCAGCTATTAAAAATGAAATTTAAAAAAAGGTAAGCTGGACCGTGCCCGGCCTGTGGGAACACAGCACAGTGCACGGGGCCTGGGCATTGCTGCCTCCCTCACGAGCTCTGTTCACTTCTTACTCTGAAGGATTGTTAGTCTGGAGTGAGGGTAGGTTATCAGCTTATGGGCAGTTAATAGGGAGAGAAAGGGAAAAATGAAAGAAATATATACATAAGTAATTCAACTCTTGGGTCATGTTTGTCTTTTAGTCTTTCAGAATATGTTTTTCTAGTCTTGGGGATTTGAAATAGTACATTTAAAATTATTTTACATGGTGTTCACAAACCTTATGAATTGATTTTGGTTGTAATTACTTTTATTTATTTATTTATCTCAGGACTAAGCCATGATGTTCAAGAAAAATTTTCTGGTAAGCCACCAAAAAAACAACAGATTATGTGTTTACATATATACATAACATGCATAAATAAAACAAAAAAGTTCAGCATTTTCTTACTTTTCTTACACTTACATATATTTTCATGTTACAAAGTATATTTATTTTAAAATACACTCTTTCTGGTTTCTGTTTTTCTCTTTTCTTTCTCTGTACTCTTCTATATTTTTCCATTTTGTCTGTCTGTCTCCTTTCTGTTCCTCTCTGCCTTCTCTCATCACTGCTCCGGACTTGCAGATCATAGGTGTACACTAGACCAGACACACTTTTCCTGGTCATTCAAGTGGGTGATGGGACAGAACACACTGAGTTGTGATCATTGCTGCATGCCTATGTGCTGTGTGAATTCCACATGTCTGTTGGCAGCAGAGGACTCGCATAGTGTCTGATATCCAGGCTTCTCACATCGGTTCAGTGTCTCCCTTCACCAGACACCATAGTAAACTCTGTTTTTATTTTAATGAAGTTTCAAATCAGCAGTCACTTAATTGAATTCAGTTCTTCAAAAGTTGTTAGATTGTTGCTAGGTTCTGAGTTTATATCATGGAAGAACAGGTACAGTGTTTATAAGAAAAGTGAAATGTTTTATGCTAAAGCTTGTTTACCTCATCAGATTTAACCAATGCTAGAAGTCTATACTCTTTTATTCCCGTGTATTCTAAAATGTCGTAATCATTCAGAAAGGAAGCAGATATTTTAAAAGGTTCCAGCTGTCACCAATGCCAGTGTCTTTACTCCGTCTACATTTACTAGGTGCTGACTTTTCTTGTATTTTTAGTGTCAGTATTTACTAAAAGAAGTCTGCCAGGTTCCAACTAAAAATATTAAGACAGAATAAATTAAATTTGTAAGTCTGTGTTCAGTACTTTCAAGCTATGGCAAGATTATAGCTATCACTATATTGATGCTCAGATGAAAGCCAGAGATATGTAAAGTATTGGGCCCTTGATAAGTTGGTTTAAACAAAATTAATCTGAATACAAAATAAATAGGATTTAACTTGATATAAAGCAAAAACCAATTTCAGTGAATATGTGAACAAAATCTTACTTTTCTATTGATCATTAGTACCATTATATAAAATCAGGATGTTCTCTTTGAGAAAGAATGGTTTTAAAATAGAATCTTGCATTTAATGTCAATGAAACAACTGAGATTTGTCTTCTTTTCAGTCCGAATTGTTGAGAATATTGGAAAAATAGAAATCGTCCTACAAAAGAGAGAAAATCTTTCTTGGAAATGTCTTGGTCATCCCCTGGAGAAACATCATTCATTCATTCCAAAGAAAGACGCAGGTATGTGGAGTCTTACTCCCCTGCATTGGTTTCACTGGGGATTGTGGTGCTAGTGGCAGGACTGTCAGGCTTGGCTGGGTGCTCTGACGTGAGCTGAAGGCCTGTGTGTTCCCCTCCAGGGATTTGCATGTGCATCTGGTGAAGCTCTCTCTGCCTTTGCTTTTTCCATAGGATAAATTTCAGCCTCTACTCTCTAATGTTTAAGTATAACAGATCATTACATTGAGATGCCATGAAAGGAAAAGCCCCCTGGTGCCTAGACTGCCAACCAGGTGCTTCAGCGCCTATTTTTATTAAAAATGCAAAACCAAGTTTGTTTATGCACATTTGATTTTTTTTTCCTATTAAAAGCAAGCTTAAGATAGTTATGGTCAAGCAAATCAATTTTTCGGTTTACTTTTAAAGGGAGATACCATTCATTTCCTTTGTTTTGGAGAACTTTTTAAATCTCAGTTTAACATGATAGGAGAAAGTACTTATTATAAGTATACTGTTTGAAATCTCACAAGTTGAATGCACCTCATCTTTTGGTGGGATTTTCCCTTCCTTCTGAGTATTTTGAAATTTCCCATTAATGAGCCATAAGGAGGTCTGTTTATCCCGCCTGCTGGGTGCCTGTCCTCACTGCTCATCTGTTCTGTATGGAAACTTACAATCTGGAAAAATTCCCTTGGTCTTTCTCCCCTTCATGTTGTCTTTGCTCTATAAACACTTTCTTCTTTTGCTTCTCCTTATCCAGCCTGTCTAGTTATCTTTCTCTCATTTTCAGTTTGGTTCTTTTGTTTACTTTTTGGGGCATTTCTTTAGCTGTGTCTCCCAGCTCTGACTCTTTTGTTTACTCATTTCTTTGGTTGGTTGATTGCTTTTTTGAGACAGGGTCTTGCTATGTAGTCTAGGCTGGTCTGGAACTTCATATATGACCCTGGTTGGACTTGAACTTTCAGCCTTCCTGCTTCCACTTGCTGATTGCCAGGGTGAAACTGTGTCACCATCCCTGGCTTCTGCAATGTTTTTAACTTGTAAGAACTCTTAGTTTCTTTTCCCTGTTTCAAGACCATACTATTTTAGTCACCCTTGTATTTGTTCTTTAAATTACATTTTATCTATTTATTTTGTTTCCGGGGTGTGGGGCACCTGCACTATGGCTCATATGTGAAGGCCAGAGGACAACTTGTAGGAATTGGTTCTTTCTATCTACTGTGTGGGTCCAAGGAATTAGACTCAGGTCATCAGACTTGATGGCAAGCACCTTTACCTGCAGAGCCATCTCACTAGCCCTTGTTTTCAGAGTTACTGGTAATGTTTCAGCATTTCCCTGTGCAATCTGTGTCTCCCAGTCTTGTTTGTTGTTTGTTTTGATACACTCTATAACAGATGCTGCCTTTGAGTGTTTCTGAGCCTTAAGTGTTTGCTCATATTGCAGCTGAATAGAGACTGTGCATGTAGGTGTGGCTTGTTGCCAGTAATACTGTGCAGCTGGATAGTTTCTCTGAGGAAAGTCTGATGTCTAGAATAAACCATATTTTCCCTTGCACACAGTCTTTGAAAGCTTGTAGAATAGAAACCTGGAATATCTGTGAATGTTCTTTAGTCTCCGTCTCCTCCATCTTCTCCTCCCCTCCTGCTTTTTTTTCTTAGAGTACTGTGTACCTTAAGCACTGTAAGAAACTACATGGCTTCTAAGTCCAGTCAAGGAATTGGCAAGGTTGCTCTCTTCTGAGACCTCTCTCCGTGTGTGACGTTCCTTGTGTATGTTTCCTCATTTCCTCCTCTTAAAAGAGAAGCAGCCATACTGGATTAAGGCCACCTGTGGACCTCACTTTAAGTTCGTTAACTTATAAAAGACCCTTTCTCCAAGTATCCTCCCATTCTGACCGTGTGTTATGACTTCAGCATGTTGAGTATAGCCTGTAACCCATGCCTGGTCCACAGACCTTGTGCTGCTTCTTTAGAGAGCAGACTTACAGTTTTCTTCCTCATGAGAGATGATCCATTGCATGGCTGTGCTAAGTAGGAGAGGCTGTGGGGGGATGGCAGAGCGTCTGAGCTTTGTAGATGAACTTTTAACCAGAAAGTAGTTTTTGCTCCTCTTGGACTGAGTCTAGAGGTACTGAATCCTGCCAGCTTCTATGTCCTAACAGGATTTTTGTATTAAAATGTGTTAATTCTCGGCTTCCTATTTGTCTGTCTTAGGATTTCACCCTCTCAGGGCTCTGCATAAGTCACCAGTCATTTCTTTGCCCCTTTGGCTCCCAGCGTTTGTTACTTTCAGCTTTTACTTCTATTCTTTCTGGTTTTGTGGGCCTGTGCTTTTAACAACAGCATCACAAATGCACAGCCTATTTGCTGTCCTTTTATTGGGTTTGGTTTATAGCGTCATGCATTCAGTTTAAATAAACAGAGAATGGAGAGGTGAAAGGGATGCCCAGGACAGGCTTGTGAGAAGGGCCTGGAGCTTCCATGGCTTTGGTGGCTGTGCACTGTCTGGGTAGCGCCATGTGTCCAGCAGTCCGCAGGCTCTCCAAACTGTCCTTTGTGTTTACATGGAGGCTTCATTACATAAGCGTGATGAGTTACATCACCGGTGCTGGTCTGGTGACCAGTGCAGCTTTCCACCCCTCTTATCATATGGTAGTTCCCTGACAAGCAGCTTCCCCCATCTGCAGTCAGGACATTCCAGGGGATTAGTTCTCTCTCAGACATACCCATTACTTAGGAATTACTAAGATTTTAGGAACTGTGTCAGGAACTAGAGTTAAGGGCTACCTCTTAGAACATAAGATTCCCTTAGCTCTTCTTATCTGCTGTTGCTTTCAGAGTTTTCTGTCACAAATCAGATGGAAAGACAAGTGTGTATTTTTTTTTCAGTTATAAATATATTCATAGGTAATTTGTGTTTGTATTGGACATCCTGGTTTTGAGTGTACTCTGTGTATTGAAGGCTGTTTCAGGCAGTGTGCTATGAAACAATAATAGGAGAAATTGCTCTTCCTCAAGGAGTAGAGAACATACATAAGCATAAGACCTGTGAAGAACCAAGCCAACAAGGATGCAGTATGTACTGCAAACACCCTTTTTTTGAGGCAGCCTCAAGTGACAGACAGGTGAATTTCAGGTGTTTTGAAAGTGGGGTACAAGGTTCTCCACAAAGCAGAAGTCTACAGAGTAGAACTGCATGTCATTACAGGGTATTTGGTGCCAGGCGTTGCACAGGTTAGAGAGAAAGAAACATAAGCAGTACATAGCAAAATTCAGATTGGCTGATTTACCAAAGTAGGGAATGTGACTCTCGTGGGGTTGGGTAGGAAGAAAGGACACAGAGGATGTGCTCTGATCCAGCAAACCAGAGAGAATAGGAAAAAGACGCTGCAAGTGAAAAAAGACACTAAGATAATGAAGATTGTTTTGAGATCAGAGGTTCAGATATAAAAAAGCATCAATTAGAGGAGACACAAGTTAATTGTTCGTCTTTATTTCAGATGCAGTAATGCTTTAAATTGTGTGGGTGGAACCCATTATATTTTATAAATTAGTAACTGTGTGTGTGTGTGTGCGTGTGTGTGTGTGTTTTTAAGCGAGAGAGAGGGAAGGAGGGAGGGAAAGAGAGAGGCAGAAACAGACAGACAGACAGAGACAGAAAGATTGAAGAGTCAATTAGTAGTTAGAAACCAGTAGAAAAGGGTTTTTTCTATACCCGACCTAGCATTTTAGTTATTTTCCTTTTTCTGTAATATAGAAACTTTGATCACCAGACAAGTGAAGATCTGCCAACAAACAACCCAGTGGATTTGACTTAGGGGGGAATATATATATTTAATTGTGTCATATTTTGATAGCAGCCTAAACCCTTAGGAAGATACACATACACATGATCTGTAACAGTCTCTTAAATTCAAGTTGAGTTTTAGTGTTTTTTAAAAACCTAGAAAAATGGCAGTTTCACATCATTTGACCTGTACTTTCATGAGTGCTTCTTAATGTATTTTGAATTACTTGTTTTCTATAAATTGCATTTTTAAATGTGTAACTATTTATTGTATACCCTACATTGGTTCAGGAAGTTCTTGGTAGGGATATGTGAGAAATAGTAGATTGTAAATTAGGAGATAAGGCAATGTTTAAGGAACAGAACACGGCAAAAAGATGTGGTCAGAATGGTGGAGAAATGGGGTATTGAAGAGACATCTCTTAAGGGATCCTGCCTGGCTAAGCCGCTTAAGTTGTGGATGTTGAATAGCCACTATGATGTTATGAAGGTTGGGGAAATGCCCTGTAAATCTTACGTGATCACAGGAAGTAGGAAGAAGCTAAGCACCATCTACTGCGCTTCTCAGACTTCTTGAATGAGTTCTCCTAAGTTGGGAAAAGAAACTAATGAGTTCATGTTCTAGCTTACATCTTCCAACGGCTCTTTGACCTGGGGAAACTAACTTATATCAGGCTGTTTACAGCAGGAAAAATAAGTGTGACCAAATGCTTTAACAGTGTGCTAATGGGGGCTGGAGAGATGACTCAGCGGTTAAGAGCACTGGTAACTTGCAGAGAACCTGGGTTTGATTCCCAGAACCGCATGGTAGCTAACAACCGTCTGTAACTCCATTTCCAGGATATCTGACCCCCCTTTTCTGACCTCTGTGGACATTCCATGACACAGGTGCACTTACATACATGCAGACAATACATTTATACACATAAATAAAAATAAAAATAATTTTTTTAAGAACGTTAATAATAGACAAACTTTCACCAAGGGTGTGCAGCCTCGGTACAGAGTTGTTTCTGTTTTCTCTCCCATGTTAGACTTGTCCATGTTTTCTGTTTTACCTTTGTGAAATTCTGTTTTTAAGAAAGAAAAGCGCAACTCCTCAATGTTAGGCAAAATGTGTTTCAATTATCATGTTAACCTCAGTATTTCCATATTGCCTTAAGTATTCAAATTGTGTTAAAAGATTTTAGGCAGAAATTTTGGTTTTTATTTTACTACCTCTCAACTGCTCATTTTCTTATGCAGTTATCTCTGCCTACAAAGCCAAAACCTTGATGGGTAAATAATGGTGTTGTCCTGACAGAAGTAGTCTGCACATCTGCTCTACACTGCGTTTTCCTTGTGCACCGAGATGCTCCAGTGCTTGTCCTGTCTTGCTCCTCAGTACAAATGAAAGATCAAACTCTTAATTTTTTTCTTCAGAGCCTGTGCTTAGGAAGTTCATGTGAAATTATGCCAGCTGTTTTTAGGTTAAACAATGAAATTATCTCAGTAGTGTTGAATGGTAAGAATGTTGTATCAGCTTTCTAACACAGGAAGTCCATAAGTCACCAGAACCAAAAGATTTCCTCACGGGTAAGCATAGTTGTAGAACAGTATAGTTACTGTAGCAAATTCTCTGTGGTAGTTATAGAAACTGTCAAGTGAAAAGATATACAGTTTTCCTTCAGCAGTAGTCAGGGTGTCGTGCATAGCGCATGGTTAGGTGACAGCACCGAGAGCCTTAGGCCTAGATAGGACAAGAGAGCACCTGCCCTGGCATTCCACACTGGTGAAGCCTGTACGCTGTCTAGCACCTTTCCCACAGGGTGGCATGCACAAAGCCAGGATGTGACTACCTTGGCTTCATCTTCTGTTCTCCAGCATCATATTCCCGAATCTGAAACCACAGTTTCCTGTCCAGTGGCCCCCAGTCCAGTTCTGTCCAAGGAATACTCAAAGCTGTTTATTGGAAGAACTTAGATGAGCTTGAGCAGATGTGTCTACCCCTGTGTAAAGCCCCACTTGACAGACAGGTGAGGATGAGGAAAGAGGAAAGGAGGGCAGGCCTGGACCACAGGCCTCCTCCCGCCATCTCACTGTGTGAAGTTCTGAGGAGCTCATGAATGCTGAACTTGAGCCTCGGCCTCTTGGACAGTATGAGAACATGTATTCCAAGGCACAATGCAGAACATAGTTGTATTGACATGTTTTTGTCTGGTTTATAATTTTTTACTGTTTAGACATCTGTCTTCTGAACCTTTGGTCATGTTCTTGCTTTGGGTCTCAGGAAAGGTCTAGAGAAAAGAATAAGGAGAGCGTTTGAACTTCCATTTCATCAGGGGCTAGGCCTTGTCCTCTGGCCCTCTGGTTAGTCCAGAACTAGGATGACTTTCCTTGATGACTTAGAGTGGTACTCCTAGCTCCAATCAAAGTCAGACCCTGGTACTGGAGTGGTGACCCCAAATTAGTGGAAAGATTGAGTGACTGGGGTCTTTAGGAGCCATGGGAAAAGGAGAGTTAACTGTTGCCAAAATGGCTTCTTAGTATTATATATTAATCCCAATTTTTCACTAAACATTATTTTTAGATGGGAGAGAGAGAGCCAGAAAAGACATATGTCACATTTTCTCTAATTTGTAGATGGAGCTTTGAATCTGTAGCTATTTGTGTTTCATTTGGAATACTCACAGAGATCAGGAGACTAGTAAGGGATGGGGGTGGGCAGCATTCGAGGGAGAGAAGACAGGAGTGATATGAAGGGTGCAGATCAGGAGGCTGTGCGGCAGGTCGAGAGGGGTAAGGGGAGAAATAGAGAACGTGAAGACCTTTCCAGAGAGTCCTATGGAAAGCTACTGTCCACGCTTCCTTAACTAGATACATACACATATATAAATAGAGTTTAAATGAAGCTACCTATAATGAGTGACGGTGACCCTACTAGATACCACAGGCTAACAAATAAAAAGCCCAGGTCCAGAAATAGATTGCCTCTGTTGGAGTTATTAGCCAAGGAGGTCGTATAGGCCCCCAAATATTGGTTGTTCTCCTGAACTTGATGGCAAGACCATCTTGCGGAAGACACCACATCCTTGTGAGTCATAATGTGGAGAAATCAGGCTTATACTGCCATGGAAGCTTCATTACTACTGACTAACTTTCATGGTCCTAGAAGGTGCTATACATGCTACTGGAAGAGAAGAGTAATCATCCATCTTACCAAGCTACACCTGTGAGCTACACGAACCACTGGCTGGAAAGACTTAACCCCTCTTGTATTGGTGGTGCAAATGTCATGGAAGTAACCAACCGCTTTCTGGTTGGCATTAAGGCCTGCTTCACAAAATGAAACCCATACCTTATGCTGTTATTGGGGCCAAGAACCTGTGGCTAAACAGGTTATTGCCTCTAAGAAAGAACCTACTGCTGTTATAATTGGGCTAGATGGACATAGAATTAAACTGACTGCTAGTGATTTACTATACTCATAGATTAGTGCATCCCTCAACCCTCTTGTCAAAGAAGCTTCTTTTTGCAGTAGTAGTAGTAGTAGTAGTAGTTGGCAGTTAACACAGAGACCCACAAGATGCAGAGAATGCCCAATCCTAAATGAGACACCTGTATTAACAACCTTTCTCCCAAGCCTCATGGAACGTTGTAAAAGAGCAAGCGGAAAAATTGAAAGAGCCAAAGATAGTAAATGAATACAAAGAAACAGTGGTTATCCACACATAACGGAACAAGGGCACGTATGAGCTCACAGTGGTTACGACAGCATGCACAAGACCCATGCAAGCTTAAACCAGACAGAAGTCTCAGCATGGAGAAAAGAAGTAGGCACAATGTCTCATTCCTAGCTGAGGAGCTCTTGCAACTGATAACTGCTGGGAGAGGAGAGTGTTTTAAGAGTATGGCCCCTGATAGGTCGGCCCCACCCTCCAGTGGATGATTACATACATAAGAGTATGGGAAGCAAAACTTGGGCTTGGCAGGTTTTGTTTTTTTTAAAGGAGGGCACAAAGTGCATATAAAAGGGGGCAGGGAGGACCTGAGAGGAACTGGGAAAGGGGGTGCATATGGTCAAAATATATACTACAGTATTCTCAGATACCTAATTAAAAATTAATAGAAAAGACTCTAGGATATAAATTTATCAAATATTTTTCACATATACAATTCATATCATTGTAAATATAAAGCCCAAAAGAAAGAACTACCTACAATGTAAATTTAAGATTAGGTTTTAATTTGTTAAGACATGCTGGTTTTAGATGTGCTATAAGAGGTATGAAGAGAAGTATTTGTTTTATAAAATTCCTTAGAAATTAAAATGAAGATACCTTTATAAAATTAATGAATTTAAAAGTGTGTAGGCATTTTAGTGAAACTGAAGTTTTCTAGAGCAGAAATGGAGTGCTTTCCCGTAGTGCTCTGGTGTTACTTCTCACTGATTTGTGCATCAGTAAAGGAAGATGCAATGCCTTCCAGGTTTGTACTACAGGAAGTGCCAGTTAGTTTCCAAGGAAGATGTCACTCATGATACCAAGCTTTTCTGTTTGATGCTGCCACCAAGTACTCATCTTCAGGTGCCAATCGGACAACATGTTTACCTCAAACTGGATGTCACAGGTAAGGTAAATAGAGGCTTTGAGGCTGGGTACTGGAAGGTGCTCTTTTGTGAGAATTTGAAATAGTGCCGACCTCTCTGGGAAGCAGGTATCCAAGTTACTGGTGGTTTTGGTCATCAGCGTCAGTGTCAGCATTTGTGGCTGTGAGGCCACCCAAGTGCAGGGTCTGTCTTGTGGGACAGATGGTCTCTAATTGAAAAGAGGGAGGGAACACACAGTGGTCCTCCACAGAGATTGCCACTAGAAACAAACACATGCTTCTCAGTATCGCCTAGGGGCCAGACAAACCATTTAGAAAGTAGAGCTTATAAAATTCAAAAGAAGTGCATGATTGTAACTGATTTTCTTACATATGCTGCTCGCGTGAGAAGCTCGGAAATGTGTTCCTTGCTATAATTCTTTTCCCGTTATTTCATCCTAAAATTTCTTCATTTACTTGTTTAATTACCCTTCTTTCTAATAACAAACATTTTCTTGGCCTCTTAATGCTGCAAAATGTGAATGATTTTGGTCTAGTTTTTCCTGCTGAGATTTGATAGATAACACTGTATTATTATGATGGCACTATTCTTTATCGTCATTTATATCATGTTGTCCTCCATGAGCTGGGGTCTTCCTCAGCCTAGGTTTGGATTTTTTGTTTTTGTTTTTGTCTTTTAAGATCATGTCTCACTGAGAATCAGTAGAACTCACTGTATAGACCAGGCTGACCTTGTGCCCATAGAGGTCCACCTGCTTCTGCCTCTGAAGTTTTAACCAATATGTTTTATTTTATGAGTGAACTAATATTGTATATATCAAGAGCCAAGTACGAAATTTTGTTTTTTTCTTTAGAATTTGGCTAAGCTTAAGGTGAATTTTCATTTTACATTTTAAAAATAATTCATTCCTTGAGATAGTTGGATTATTATTCCTTTTATTCAGCTACCAGAGAAATATATGTTAGACAATTAAAACAATTAAAAATACATAAAATAAACTGTGAAATGTCTCCCTTTCTCTCCCCAATGACCCCTATTGGCATCACTATTGCTAAATATTTGAAATAATTCCAATTGTTAATTTATTATTACATT
This sequence comes from Eospalax fontanierii, assembly GCA_035773235.1. NCBI lineage: Eukaryota > Metazoa > Chordata > Mammalia > Rodentia > Spalacidae > Eospalax > Eospalax fontanierii. Next base: position 64,496,296 of record CM069539.1, on the reverse strand, counting down.
GCCATGGAGAACTTTTGATATTTTTGTTGTGACTCATTACAAACTTTTTATAACTGTCTAAATTTGTTAATGTCTAGACTTATTATTTTAGACTATACTTAATAAGCTTGTGATATATGTAAATATATTACATGGCTGTGGAGCTTATAGTTAAATATAAATGCAGATTAGTTTTAAACATACTGATAAACATCATTTTATTTTCATGTTTTATCTTCATTTAAGAGATTTTATGTTTTTCAATTTTAACTTCTTTATTTTGATTTTTTCCTCTAGGTGCAGAAATAGTAAAGCCATACACACCTGTGTGCAATTCCTTATTCCCAGAGTTTAAAGAACCAGCTCTCCCCTCAAATGAGTACATCTACTTTTTGATCAAAATCTATCCTGCTGGGCTCTTCACACCAGAACTTGATCGTCTTCAAATTGGTTGGTAATTTTGAATTTTTAGCTTATTTGTGTTCTAGAGTGGATCAGTTGCCATCTGTTTTCTCCACAAGGGAGTCTGTCGTAAGCTCAGCATGTCTGCTGCCATGTACCTGCCTTTCCTGTCTTCACCCATTGCGGCTTCTCCATTCAAGCTCTGGGCTGGAGACTCTGTCCTCAGGTCTTCCCACTCTGACTCCCCCAGTTCACTTAGCCACCAAGTTTGATTTATCCACCCTCCTTCCCTAATCCTTTGCTCTAAGTCTTTTCTCTTAATCTCTGACTGGACTCTCACATTTGCCTTTATTTGCTGTCCTTCTGTTTAGCTGCATATTTCTAGTTCTTTCTCCAAGCTTCCCTTTGAATAAACATACTCCCGTTGCTCTGCATCTTTGAAGCCCCTGATGGGTGTGCGTTGCCTGTACCATTCAGCTCCTCTGCTAGGCCTGCAAGGTTTTGATGTCTCTCTAGCTTCTCTTGGATTTCAAAACCATTGTGCTCCTCTCATGCTCCAGTTTGTCTTCTTGATCCTCAGGATCTCTCAAGTGCCTCACCTAAGGTGGTTATCAGCCCCTTCTTTGTCAAATGTCTTCTTTTAAAGACTCAAGCAAAATAGTACCTCCGTTATGAGCCTCCTTTTCTGAATCACTTAATAACAGTTGACCATAGCTCTGTTATGAGGATGAATATATGGTTGTTTGTAAGACTGGTGCTTATAGGAAGAAACGTCTTATTTGTCTTTGTAGTCCAGTACCTAGTGTGGCAGTTGACACATACAAGCCTATCAGGAATGGACCTTGATAGATTGAATTAAAGATTATACTGACATCTGTGGAGATTTGAAAACTTTCTGTTTCTAATTCTTTTCCTGTTTTCTCTCATTTTTCTCCATTTCATTTTGACTTCTTTTTCATCAGTGGCCTAAGTGTATTTTCTTCCTTGGCAACATTAACACTGCATTGGGCCAGTAAAGCAGTGTGTCACTGAGTTTAACAATAAAGAAATCATGTCAGTTTCTGAAAGTTAACTTAGAAATCCACCCACAGTGTGATAGAGAGTTATATCACTTAGAGTTGTACACTTGCATCCAGTGACAAGTCGTGAAGTCTCATCTTGGCCTGACCTGAGTGAACCAGCCCATAGAAGTACTTAGTTCTCTGTATCACCCTTGGATTCACCAAGCGGCTTTCTCTGGTTAGCTTATCCTCCCAGTGTTCTGAGACCAAAAACAAGGGACATGGGCTGCTCAGGTCACTGGATGCTGTATTTTATTCAGGATACTAAGTACCAGCTATTAATCAGTTAGCATTTTGGCTATATATGAAATTGATTAGCATCAGTTACCCTGTCTGAATCCAATTCAGGTGTGTTGCCTTGGAAGGCCTGGACTTTGGATGAAAGCTAGCAAAGCTGAGCTGGGTATAGTAGCTGCACACTTTTGAAATTCCCGCACTTGGGAGGCCATGGCAAGAAAATCCAAAATCAGAGATTATAAGACTGGACTATGGTGAGACCTTCTTCTAAAAGAAGAAAAGAAACAAACAGAAACGACCATTTATACTTTATATCTTCGGTTGTCAACTTGACACATACAGGAAAAGGGAACCTCTACTGAGGAATGACCCACATCAGATTGGCTTGTGGGTATCTGTCTCTGAGGCATCTTGTTGTTGGGTGATGTTGGAGGGCTCAGCCCACTGTGGGTAGTACTACCCCTAGGCAACTAGTTCTAGAAAGCAGGCTGAGCAAGAGTCCAGCACAGGCTATGAGAGCAAGGCAGGAAGCTGCGTTCCCTCTGGGTCAGTGCTTCAGTTTCTGCTTCCAGGTTCCTGCCCTGGATTCCCTCATTGATAAACTGTGAACAGACAGGTATACCAGATAACCCCTGTGCCCCACCAAGTTGTATTTGGTCAGAGTGTTCTTTCACAGCAATAGAGAAGGCAGCTAGGACACCATTGTATGAGGCTTCTAGTAAACAGTCATCTGGATTTTTCCTAAGGCCATTCTAATCTTATGGCCCCTTTTAAAATGTAGCAGATACTTTAAGATACTTAATTCATCAATTGTTATCCTGTGGTAGAAAACTAAAGAGAAATATGGCCTCTCACACATTTTAAAGTGCAGTACTTGAAATCACCTAAAAATAATGGACAGTTTCGGCTTTGGTTTTTCAGTTTACATTGGAGAATTCTGGGTGTAGTCCTGGTTGACAGCCAGGCACCATGGAAGCTGGGCACTGATTTCACAACCATCCAAGTACAGTTGACTTCTGATCTTGCTGGTTTCATAGGAATTAAACAGAGTGGATCTTCTTATTTTGATTAATAGTCTTTTCAAAATTTTAATGAAGAAGTTAGCATATTTTCTAATGTGAGGTTTTAGAATACATTTCTGCTTTGAAATTCTCTCCTGCTAATCTTGTACCTGTGGTTACTAATCAACTTATAAATAGCAAATAATCTACCCTCTGCCTTGTATTGAATAATACAACTGTACATAGGCTTTGCATTTGAGATTCTTACAACCATATTAATTAATCTTTAGTTTGATAATGATAACAAAAACCAGACAAGTGTCTGATGATTGGTGGTCTCTGAAGCTCCTGTGGTCCTGCAGAGACTGATGCAGAGTGACAGAAGCTCCTGTGGTCCTGCAGAGACTGAGCAGAGTGGCAGATTGAATGCCCCCATCACTCACCAGTGCTGTCCTGTCCCTGTTTCCCTGCTCAGTTTTTTGTTTTGTTTTGTTTTTCTGACTTAGTTTATATTTCATTGTTTAGGAGATTGTGTTTCTGTAAGCAGTCCTGAGGGCAATTTTAAAATATCCAAACTCCAGGAGGTAGAAGATCTTTTTTTATTGGCAGCTGGAACAGGCTTCACACCTATGGTGAAAGTATTAAATTACGCTCTGACTTGCGTGCCCAGTCTCAGGTAGGTCGTCTTATTTCTGATTGCTGTTTCTTGGGAGGCTTTGTTTTATTAGCATTAGGTGTTCAGTGGGTGGTTCACTCATCATTTGCTCTTCTGCCTTGTGCACCCCAAGTTAGTGGGTTAGCCCGATTCTTTTATCTCTTTTTATGTCTTGATAATTTGGGTTCCCTAATTGATACTAAAAAGTGTTTGAAAAGTTCCCTTCAGACTTCCCACTTGAGCATGTTTTAAATATGAACAGTAAGTTATATCTAGTGAGGGTCCCTAATTTTTTTTTTCTTTTCAGGAAGGTAAAGTTGATGTTCTTCAATAAAACAGAGGATGATATAATTTGGAGAAGCCAACTAGATAAGCTAGCATTTAAAGATAAAAGGTATTGTACTCCTGTTAACTCCTGTTAAATATTTCTACCTTTGTTTAAATCTAAGCCTTAGCTCCTTTGGTTGAAGCTTTGACAAGAAACTTTTTCAAAAAAAAGTAAACAAATTACTAAGTATAAGTAATGTTTCTCCCTGTCCACTTGCCTCCCCCAAGAAACTCAGTCTGATAAGATCTTTTAATAGCTTTTGTGTAATTTAAATGCATGTTGTGTTGAGTTTGGTTTCACTGAGACCAGAGAAGTTCCAGTGCAGTCAGTTTGTTAGCCCAGGATTTTCTCATATAATGGAGGCAAAGTACGTTTGAGGCAGTAGACTGAGCAGAATTAAAACTGTTGGAGGATTTCTCTGAGCCTTTAGTACCCAGTGTGCCTTTGGCGGCGCCATGGGGGTGGACAGAGGGATGCATTTCTTACATGTCATTTAGCAAGACTGCCTTCCAGTATTACTTGTTTCAGTTAGTGCTTATTAGCCCTGTCACTGGTTTCCTTGTCATGCTGGTAAACAGATCTGGTCAAGCTGAACTCAGAGGGAGAAAGAATAGCAGAGTGAGAGCTTATGTCGTTGAGGGGACCCAGCGTAGTCAATTGAAAACAGAAAAAAGTGCAAGAGCATTGAGCTGGACAGCTTTCTGAAGCATTTCTGTAGTCTTTAAAAGCAGTTTCTAAGAATGCCAAGACTTTGTAAGTTGTACAGCACATCTGAAGTGAATATTTATACTTTCAATAGTCTTGTGTAGGTAAAAATTCCAGTCCTTAGAAAAAGCTCCCAGGTGCCACCTTCCTGGGAACTGGAGCTTGCAGGTTCTGTTTGCTGTTGGTAATAAGGTAATGCTGAGGGCTCTGTGGGGCCTTTAATTGGATACTGCTTTTTCATTTCAGCCCAGTTTTATGTTAAGAATGAGGTTTGAGGCCCTGGAGAGGTGGCTCAATGGTTAAGGGCATTGGCTGCTCTTGCAGAGAACCCAGGTTTGATTCTAGGCACTCAGATGGCATCTAATAGCAACTCATGACTCCAGTTCCTGGAGATCTGATACTCTCCTCCCGCCTCCACAGGCATTGTACACATGTGGTGGACTTACACACATGTAGGCAGACAGAACACTCATACACATAAAATAAATGTTTTTAAAAAATGAGATTTGAACAAAAAATGATTCTAACTTTCCCAGATGTTATCCAAATATATGATTATACTTATATAATCAAGCTCCAAAAGTCAGGATTTAATTAATAACATTCTAAGTATAACAAAATCTTTAGTGAGAAAGAATGACAGAGAATGAGTATCCCAGTAGGCTGTAACAGAATTCAGCTTACTGCTCTGTGAAACTGGAGCACAAGTTAAGTTCCACTTTCCTCTCTCAGGTGAGCAGTGTAGTAGGTTTGATGCTCAGCACAAGCGTGCGAGCACGCACCCCCAGTGGCTCCAGGAGTTCTTACTTTCCCAGAATGGGTTTTAAGGAGTGGGGATGGTACTGACAGCAAGGCTCATTTCTGGATGTCACTTGAAATGCATACACATTGCGAGTATTTTCCTTCCCTTTCAAAGCGGTCATTTTTGGTGTTGGTACTGTATAGGATAGAGCTGGTGATACATTCTTTTCAGAAGCACTACTTTTTGATTTGATTTTTTCTTGCTTTTGTGAATTAATACATACTATGTAGAAAGTGTAGAAGGGTATGATGAAGAAAATTCTCCCCCAAGAGCAAATAATGTCATAGCTTGTACCTTTCTACTGCACACAAACACATACATACCCTTTGAAGACACTGTAGCCCTGCTGGTGTCTCTTATGTGGTTTTTATGACTCTGTCTTCTACTTGGGTGTGTTCTGATCATAGAATGTGTCATTCAGTGACTGTTACCTCGGGGTGGATCTGTTTGGAGACACTTTTCATTGCCCCAACTCGGGGAGGAAGTGCTACTGACACCCAGTTGGTAGAATATGTAGAAATACATTTGACCTTAAGAATCAATTGATTAATTGTATTTGCTAAAGAATAGGCATAACTGAAGTTTGAATTTTTCCATAGTTCTTTTGGCCAGTGATTTACTTGGTAGTTCAATAAGCCTTCGAGAAGATGTAGTCTACATTGTACTGTTTTCAATCAACTACGCTGGGTTCCCACTCTCCCAGTGACATAAGCTCATACATAAGTCCCATTTTAATTCTGCCCTTTTATTTTCATGTTTGGTTCCAAAATAGTTGGATGTGACTGTGCTGGCCACTAGTGATACAGTGGCAGCCAAAGCTGACAGGGTCACTGACCTCATGGAGCTTAGGGCCTAACAGCAAGGTAGACAGTGAAGTAGTCACCTCAGTCACTGTGTACTGCAACTTGAAGTAAGGGCTGTGAAGAAAGGGAAAAGCAGACGTTTCCATAGAGTGTATAGCAAAAGACCCCGGGCCAGTGGGGCCACTGGGACGCTGATGGATCTAGAGCTTAAGCTAAGAACAAAAGAGTGGGGGCTGGTAGAATCATTCCAGAAGGAAGAAGGCCAGGTGGTGTTGCACAGTGAAGACAGAGAGCTAGACACATCCCAGCCACAGCACGGTCAAAACTGTGTATATAAGGTGAAGGAGAAAGGCTTCCAGGAGAAACCCAAGTAAACTAGTGTCATTCACAGACTGGCTGTGGGGTAACCGGAAGATCACAGGTCTTCCAAAGATAAGACGTCAAATAGACTTCTTAAATTGGCCCCAGGAGTCTAGAATTCATGGGACAAGGTTAAGCAGAGATTAAAATACACGTCACTGGACACTGATCCTCACTGTGATTTACACGAGCAAATTAAGAGAAGCATATCATTCTCTGAGGCTCCTTGAGTCCTGTTTCTAGCAAGTTCAAGAAAAATGCTGCCAGATTGCTGTCCTCATCTGTTGCAAAAGCTTAATCCTTAGTAAATTTGCATTCATCTGTATGTTTTTCTTAAATCTTCACTTATAACCTATATCAGTGGTTTTTGAGCAAATATTTCAGTCTTGATAAATTTTTCTTTGGGAAAGTTATTTTTATTGAATTTGAAACATGCTTGAAATAAGCTTAAAATAATAGACTTTAACATTTCCCCCTAGACTTGATGTTGAATTTATCCTCTCAGAACCTACTTCGGAGTGGAATGGCAAACAGGGACGTGTGTCACCAGCTTTGCTTTCTGAATTCTTGCAAAGAAGTATAGAAAAATCCAGAGTCCTCCTCTGTGTCTGTGGACCAACAGCATTTACAGAACAAGGAGTAAGGTGAGCAGCGGCCTGGACGGAGCCAGGAGTCTGCACAGAGGTGATCCCTAGAGAGCAGTTCCTCCTCCGTGCAAGTGTGCCGGGATCACCGGCAGGTAGGGCGGTGGAGATGCTGGTCCAGCCAGCCTCCTCCAGGGGCTGAGCGCGATGGTGAGTGTCGCCACCCGGCCCCTCTCCACTCCGGAGAAAAAAAAACACGCCGAGTTGGGAGTCTGTCCAGGCAGGAGCTCGTTTATTAACCGTTAAAGAATAACTTATATAGGGTAGGGGCGGGGCTAAAAGGGAGTGAAGGACCAATCGATCTCTGTCACATAATCTGCAGCCAGGCAAAGTCCATTCTGATAGGCTGTCAGACTCGGGTGAGGCTCTGACAGCTGCATTCTAAACGGTTGACGGTTGGTTTGACAGTTGGAAACGTTAGAAGTCTGGCCGTGGCAAGCCTGCACTAAGGCTGAGTCACAATCGTCCATGTCAATCTGCAGCTCCCAGTGCGTCCTGTGAGGACACCTGTCAGTGTCTCGCAGTCTGGCCTCAAACTCACAGATCCTCCTGCCTCTGCCTCCATCAGCTTATCCTACTGGTGTGCGCCACCATCACCGCCCCCAGCAGCCTGCGAGAGGCCCAGAGCGGGGCTGGCCCGTCCTACCCTGACTGGAGCTGCCGAGCCACGCTGCGGCCTGGGTGCTGGAAAGCGGCCGCCATTTTTGCCTGGGGCCGCTTCGCACCACAGATTTGGTGGCGGCGGCCCAGGAGGGGGTGATCCTCGGGGGGCTCAGTGGGGGGAGGCTGGGGCAGCCCGTGGCAGGGGGCGGTTGGCCCCTCGGGGTGGGAGGCTGGCCTGGCATGGAGGTCAGCGGCCCGGGAGGGGACGATCCTCGGGGGCTCAGGAGGAGGGGAATCGCCAGGGGCAACGGCCAGGAGGGGCCAGCCTCAGGGGCTCAGGAGGGGGGCGGATCGCCAGGGGCAGTGCCCCGGGAGAGGGCCTTGGCCAGGGCAGCCGCCTGGGAGGAGGCAATCATTGGGGGCGCCTGCCACGCCTCCATCTCCCAAACGGACAGCCTGGGAACTGCAAACCCGCCTTTAAAGGGCGGGCCGAGCTGTAGCGGCCCTGGAGGCCCAACAAGTGCACACACGGGAAAGCATTTGTTGTAGCTTATGGAAACATGTTCAGTCTGCACAACAAGGAAAGGGATTGGGCCAGGAGTATGCCCAGGGTTAGATGCAGATACAGACGGAAGGTGCCGGCAACAGTGAGTGTTTTCTGCTGAAGCTAGCAATATAGACAAGTTTGGTACCATAGTCTTTGGGGGACATTAGGCTCAATTCTTCTACCAAGCTTTCTAATGTAAATAATTATGACTGAGCAGATTTCCTGTCATTGCAGCTTTCTGCCGTTACCTTCTATAGCTCTGTAGAAATTGGTAAATAAATGCCATGATTCAAAACAAGGCAGCCAGTCAAAAAGATGATGCTAGATTCTAGAACATAGATGAGGTTAGACCCATAGTTAGACTCTAGATGCTGAAAATCATTGTCAGTGAACATTTGTCTACTTGCATCCACTTCATTTGATTTAATTCTAAGATAACACTGTCAAATATTTAGTTAGATGCAGCCACTATCGGCTTTTAGATGATTTTTCTGACTCCTTAAAATGTGCTATTTTTTTCTGTATGTATGTGAATAAACCTAACATTCTCTAGATAATTTTTATCTTACTATTTTAATTTCTTTTTATGAAAAATTCTGCTCTCCAGGTTTAAAAAGCATCTAATTTTGTAGGAGATGACGGCTCAGTGTGGCACTGACATTGTCTGTCTCAGAAATGTCTCCGTGAGTGCTGTGTGCAGGTGCTGGAGACAACGCCAGCACTGGGAGACTGGCTGGGAGGGCTGTGAGCACGGCTTTTCTAGTAGGAGCCCATTCCTTCCTACCTGTGAATGCTGGACTTCTCCAGGGCTTGATACCATGTCTTCTTCATTTTGGTTCTGTACATATCATACACAGACACTCTGCATGCTGCACCCACCAGATAGATATGTGTATTAAATAGAAGGTTGTCATAACCAGTATTTAGCATGTTGCAAATTCTGTAATCCCTATAGTTCTTTTCTCAGTTTTTCCACAGAGCTAATCGTTAGGCTGAACTGGCTAACCTAGCAAGCTCAGGAGAGCTGTTAACCATGCTCCTGGGTCCCTGAGATTACTTACCCTGAATGGCTGCATAGAGCTGCCTTTCACGGTGACTTGAATCAGATCAGCATGTGTCCTTCATAGAATCTGCCCCTGTTAGCTCTCGGTTTAGGACTCATTTCCCGGATTTTCTTGTCCTCACCATCTTAATGGAGTGGAATGTGTCTTTCTTAATATCTCTAATTAATTTCCTCATAGTTTCATTGATCTGTAAAATGCCTGTCCTTAACATTGTGATTCCTAGGCCTTCCAAAATTAATCTCATGTCTGCTGCATGCTAAAGTTGACCATCCATCTCTTCCACTTCTATATCCCTGGACCCAGCCAACTGTAGATTAGAATATTCTGAAACCTTGTGCTAGTCCTAGACATGTACACAGTTACTGTCATTACTCCCTAATCAGTATAGCATAACAACTACTTCCGTAACATTCATATCACTTAAGGTATTTAAATAATCTAGAGATAATTTAAAATGTCTCAGAAGATGTCCATACCTATGACACAAATACATGCCTATTTTCCATAAGAGTCTTAATTGTCCTTAGACTTTGGTGACTGAAAGCAGACCTCAGGCTTGTCATCCTCAATAGCAATAGCTCAGTGACTGGGACAGTGGCTGTGTTTCTAGTTTATCCCTAGCATACCCTCCATCGTCCATGAGCATTTGTCAGCGTGTATAATAATGGTTCAGAACCTTGGTATGTTTTTAAATACAAACGTAGTTCCTCAGTCAGTAATGATCTTCTGCTCCACTAGATACCTTGTGTTAAAAGAGCTTAGTAAACGGTCTTAGCTTCAGAGACCCACAGTGTCCTGTGGCAGAGACTAGTGCACACAGGGAGAACTCAGAAGCGACCTGGAACATCATGGAAAAGACAGTTACTTTAACTTGGGGGTGTGTATATTTGAGGAGATGGGAACCATGAGGTCAGAAAAGACCTAAGCTTTGAATGATGACTTATGTTACCAGCCACAGCCAGGCTTAGTGGCTATACCTGTAATCTTAGAATTCTGAAAGCAGAATCAGGAAGATAGTGAGTTCCAGGACAGCCTAGGCTATGTGGCAAGTTCCAAGGCAACCTAGGCTACGTAACTAGACCTTCTCTCAAATAGGGGTTTGAGGGTTGCCTGAGATTGTAGCTTGGTGGCAGCCTACTTGCCTAGCATGTATAAGACCCTAGTTTCAATCACTAGCACCACATTCAAAATGCTAGTCAGACAGAGTAGAGAGGGGCAGAGAGAGACAGGTGCTGAAGAGTAGCCCGACACGGCTAGAGTGCGGTCCTTTGCTGGGAAAATTATGCATGGCTAGAAAGGCAGAGCGAAGTCACCGAGCGGGAGGCCCGGCTGCTGAGCCTACCTCCTTGCCCTTCAGGCCCTGGGAGAGTGTGCTTCCCCTTCTCTGGAAGCTGCCGCTGGGCTTCAGTCTCAGACCTACCACTTCCGGTCTCTTTACCATCACTTGCTGGAGTCCTAAGGCCGGCTTCTTCATCCTTCTGAACACCAGCCTACTTACCTGTAACCAGGAGGAAACAGCTGTACTTAAGCTTGTGACATGCTTAGCCTGTTGATTGCACATAATAGAGTGCTAAATAGTGGTTGTTTTCAGCAGCATTTTAAGCAGCAACTCCTGTGGGCTCAGCATTTGTGTGGTTTTCAAGTTGAAGTTTGTTTCAGCAGGATTTCTGCTTTTCCTGCTCAGTGAGGGCACGGGAAGGTAGAATGCTAGCGGAATCTGCTCCTCACTTTGAACATGGGGGAATAACAGGTAGAGATCAACGTTTATTCTGCCTTTTCTGAATGAGTCTTGTTGCTGGATGACCACTTAATGAAGGAGCAGGAGATTTTCTTTACAGAAATTTCAGCTGATTAATGGAGAAAGAGTGATGGAAGTAAGAATCTTAACAGTTCCAAAGTCGCCAGTGATCGCTAGTGTCTAACAAGAGAGATGACCTCTGATGGGAAGAGCATTCATGCGGTAGCTCTAAAAAACTAAGCCTGTGTCTGATGAGGCCTCTAGACTAAATCTGCTCATTAAACTCAGCAACAAGAGGACACAGGAAAATTACTGAAGAGTGCCTTAGGAATGCTCAAAACAAGGACTGGGACATGCAACAGACAAAAACCTGATTTATTACAACGAATAAATTGTAGAACTTGGTGCAGGTGGATTTTATAAATCAAAATATCCCCATGACCATCCACCAGGTAAAATGGGTAAATTGCAGTTGGCTCTTGACTCAAACTATTTATGTTTCATGGCATTTATGAAACCATTGAAAAGTTGAAAACTGACTAGATATTTGGTGATGTTTAGGAATTGTCAGTTTTCTAGACGTGATAATTGGGGGGCGGGGATGTTGGCATACCTTGATCTTCTTTATTCATAAGCATTTTCCTTAAGAAATACACACTTTTCTTTTTCAGGTTTCTTCATGATCTTAACTTTTCTGAAGATGAGATCCACAGTTTTAAAGTGTAATGGAGAGCTGTCTTCCTCTTCCTCAGCTAGTTTATCTCATTTGTGATGGCTTAGGATTTTTTAAGAGAACATTTTTGTATGTATGAAAAGGTTAACTTAGAATCCAGGCTTCCATTTCTTAAATGAAATCAAATGTTTCTTCAGTCCAGGTAACTTCTTGGTTTAATTTTATACCATAACTTATTTTACTACTGATTTGTGCTGGGAAAGTCGATCATGACAGAAGATCCATACAAGATTCTTTGTTATGAACTGCGGGCTTCCTTACCACTGAAATTGTGTCACTGTGCTACAGTAAGCACTTGTATTTAGGATACAGTAAGCAGTCATTTTGATCACATTTCTATGCTGTTAACGTCTTACGAGTGATACAGATTAGATCTCACATTGCACTGTTTACTCAGGAATCGATGGTGTCTGTCCTTGTTACTAATATTAAAATGTGGAATGCTGTAACTTATTAAGTGATTCAAACAATTTTGTGGGTATACATGGCATTGATACCGAATAGAATAAAATTATACTTTCATACTTTTTAATCCCTGTCTTAGAAATGTGGTTGAATGGGAAACATTGGGCAGCTATCCTAAAGGGACTTTGATTTTATTTATACTTTTTTTTTGAGACAGGTTCTTTCATTTATTATTTATTTTTAAAATTTTCTATGTACATCAACTTGGTCTCAAACTTTTAGCAATCCTCCTGCCTCTGCCTCTGATTGTGGGATTTAAAGCATGCACCACCACACCCAGCTTTAAAAAGGTACCTGTAGAGCCTTCAAGATAGCTCAGCAGGTAAAGGCACTTGCCTCCAAGACTGATGACCGGACTCTAGTCACTGGGACCCACACAGTAGGGGAGAAGCAGTTTCTACAGTCTGTATTCCCCCATGGCGCACGCCCAGATGTGCAGAAGAAACAAACATAATGCAAACTTTTGAGGGTACCAAAAAAGACAGTAGAAATGTTTCACACTGTAGGTCGAACCTAGGGTCTCTGCAAGCGGCTAAGAACCTTGATGGCTGTGGTGATTTGCAGCTAAAACCATCAGAAAAGACGGGAAGTGCAGCATGCAGCCGTATGTGGCGTCAAGCCAGCATTAATCCTTCTGCAGCCCACCTGCACCAGCTGGGAAAAGGAGGAACATCCTGTCCGAAGGGGTTCTTTTCCTGGCTGGCTTCTGTTCCCCACATCTAGTGGCTCAGCGGGGAGCAGTCTCAGGCTCTGGTGTGGGCAGCCTTCAAATCCTTTTGAGCCTGGGATTCAGCCAGAGGGTTTCAAGAGTTTTTTATGAGCACGTGTGTTGAATGCAGGGTGGCTACTGCCCACCCTGACTCGGGTGATGGGTTCTAATCCACACAGCCAATGGTAGTGATTTCACAGACAGGCTGGGGAAGAGTTCCAGTTTTCCATAAATGATTTTGTAAACCACTAACCTTCATTAAATGAGTGATGGACTCACAGGAACACAGCATTAATGTTTCCCATGTGGCCAACATGGCCTGTGAAGCCACTGTGGGCAAATGAGTGGTTGAACAGCAGGCACCCCTGTGCCTCCCTCTTCTGCAGCAGGGATCCAGTTGTCCCCATTGTGTTCCCTAATGCTCACGGGAACTTTAGCTCCTATAAGATGTTTGTCATCTTTTTTATCTTTTCAGTATTCTTTGGTAATACGTCAGTTGACCTTGCCTTAGCCAGTTATCTTTCTTTTCCATGTTTTTCAACCCTTTTTCTTTTTCCACTCCTTTTCCAGTCATCTCAAGCAGATCCCCCACCTCATCACTTTCTGTATTCTGTCTTCATTGTACCTTTTATTGTATCTTAGAGCAAAAGAAAGTAAGTGTCTTTTGGGTAATGTCTGCCCACATGACTTTACCAATTTGTATGTTAATAGCTCCCAAGTTGGAGTCTCTGAATTTGAAAATCAGCCAAGATTGGGGTTTCTATGACCAGTTGTTACTTGGTAGAAAACAGCTATGTGATTCCCCCAAGCCATGAAACTCAGCTTGTACCAAACTAAATTCTCCTTGTGCTCAGCTCTTCCCATCTTTCCTTTCTCTCTAATGTTACCTTTCACCCACTCAGTTCTCCTACGACCCCTGAGAGCCACCATGGACATCTTCATCTCCATCTCCACAAGGTGCTCCCATCCTACCTCACCCAGCTGTCATTCCACAATTCCACAGCTGGATTAGTACATGAACCTGGAAATGGGCTTCCTCTTGCTGTCCTGATCTCACTTGATTTAGTGTCAGTTCCAGTGTGTTCTAGAACCTTGTTGAGATATGGGGCCTCAGTTTTTTGCTGTATACACCGTTCACTGAGATAGAGGTGGGAGTGTAGCTTGTAACTGTTACTCTGTATTACATTTGCAAGGAGGAAAAGAACTCCACTCAACATGCCTTTACTTAAGAAGTCCGCTGACTTTTGTTGCTTTCAAATCTCTAGTTTTATTTTTATTAACATTAATTGTACCAAGTTAAGAGGTTCATCCCGATCTACAGGCACAGGGTGTGCTCTGACACTCACCCATCTCCCACCCCCTCTCCCTTCCCCATCCTTAATGCCTGTCATGTCCTCCTCTCCGGCACTATCCCTGTCACGGTGATTTATTTAACAGTGCTCTCCAGTTGCATTCACTTTCCTGAAAATGATGTGCTTTTTTTCTTTATGGTGGAATCAGACTTCATCGTGTAGACACACCATATCTTCTTTCTCCATGTGTTGACCACTCGTAGGCTAATTCCATAACTTGGCTATTGTGAATACTGATGTATGCAGATTTTTCTGTAGTATGCCAACTGATTCTTTGGGGTATACCCAGGAGTATATAGCTAGACTCTATGATTCTAGGATATTTCAGTCTTTAATTTTTGAGGAATCTCCATGCTGCCTTCCACAGGCTGGACTAAGTTTGCATTCCCAGCAGCACCGTATAATTCTGCTGGCAGCTCTTCACCTTCCCTTCATCCTCGTCGTCAACCCTTGTTTTCTTTTTCTTGTTGAACATGTTTTGTGTATTTATTGATCGTTTTCACTCCTTTTGAGAAGTGTCTATGCAGTTTGATGAGTAGCAGGCAAAGATTTTCCTCCCATTCTGCAGGCTGTCTCATCACTCTTTCGATGGTTTTGACCAGAATCTTCTTAGTTTCATGCGATGCCATTTGTCGGGTCTTGCTGTTTTCCTGGGTTACTGGAGTCTCTTCGGGAAGTCGTAGCCTGTGCCTCTGTCCAGTGTTTTCCTCTGGGAACTCCAGGCACCATTGCTGCTCCTGCAGGGTGACGGTTTGAGATCTAGTCTCAACTTTCCCAGCACCACGGTTCCAGAGGCTGCTTCTTTTCCAGGGTGCGCTTTTGGCATTTGTTGAGTCAGATGGCCGGCTGGGTGACTCGTTTCTGGGGCTCTGCTCTGTTTCTTGGTCTGCATGTCTGCTTTGTGCTAGCACCGTGCTGGTTTTGTTACTGAGGTGCTGTACGGTACTGTTAAGTCGGGCACTGTGGTGTGGCTAACATTGCCCCTGAGTACTTGGGTAACTTGTGCTACTGAATGAATTCAGGGTTTGTCTTTTTGTGTGAAGAATATGATTAGAATGCTTGCTTTAAAAAAGAAAAGAAAAAGTGTTTCAGGCTGGAGAGACGGCTCAGCGGCTAAGAGCACTGACTGCTCTTACAGAAGACCTGACTTCAGTTCCCAGCACCCACATGGTGACTAACAGCTGCCCATAACTCTGGCTCTAGGGGTTCCGATGCCCTCTTCTGACCTCTGCGGGCACTGCACAACACAGGTACACTTACATACATTCAGGCAATATACTCATACATAGAGAATAAAGATAATAAATAATTTTTTTTAATGTTTTGTATTTTTTATTGCTGCCAAAACAAATTACCATGCATCCAGTGACTTCAAACAGCGAGATGCACAGTAGTCTCTCTACTTTGACACTTCTGCCCTGTAACACAGTAAATAAAAAGCTTGTATGCATTAGGGTGTTGATGTTTGGGGGGCCATTTTGTTCATCATGGTAAAAACATGCTTGTTTCATATAAGAGGATTCAATGTTGCCTACCTTAATATAATAGCGTATGCAAGGAACTGCCACACACATCCTGAAGCCTTATGCTGGCGGGCGAGGACATGGAGGCTTCCCTGTGCTCTGCCCTCTCTTCTCATAAAAGCTTGTCCAAACCAGCTTGGGACCTAGTCTGTTGATAGCTACTGACTGCCTTTGACCAGATGAATCAGACTGTATGGTTTATACTATTTAGAATTGTTGCTAATGGTTTGTAAAATAAAATGAGATCTCAGTCAGTCCAATTTCTTGGTATCTTTCAGTTGGGTTTTAGGGTAGAAGTTCTTCCCCACGGTTACCAGTTTGGCAGACCTCAAAACAGAACGTGAGAATGATTATCTACCATGCAGAAATGTTTTTGCTTTCTTGGTTAAAATTCCTTTTTAAAAAGTTTTTGTGTGTACGTATGCATGTGTGTGATGTGTGTGTGCACCTGTGTCAGTTACACATGTATGTGCATGTGCACACCTGTGATGTATGCATGCCTGTGAGTATGCATGTTTGGCAGGTGCACTGGCTCATGCGTGCATGTGGAGGCCAGAGGTTGATGTCAGGTGTCTTCCTCCAATATTTGCCACCTTATTTTTTTGGCATTGTCCCTGAAGCTCAGCGTTTTGTCTTGACTAACTGCCCTAGCAAGTCCTGGGATACGTTGTCTCTCCCCTCTCGGGGCTGGGTTACAGACGTGCACTCACACACCCGTCTTCTCTGTGAATGGGGATTTAAACTCCCATGCGTGCACAGGAAGTCCTTTATTAGCTGAACCGTCTCCATAAGCCCCATAAAATTCCTTTCTGATGTCCCCTCCCCATTTGTGGAATGGTGGCTCTATGGGTTCAGCATTACCCATAAAACCAATAGGTAGAAACAACCCAAATGTTACTAGGCTCATGTAATTTCTTACTAAATGCAAAATATGGATTCTTATATATACAGTTAAGTATCCCAGCCACCACTCATCGGAGAAGCTCCTTTTACACCAGATGGAGACCACTGCAGAGTTGGGTCACACGCATTGTTCATGAATTTCCCATGCCTAAGTGGCACATCTACAATGCAGCCTCTACCCCAAGGCTCACACAACATGGGACAAAGGGGACAGTAAAGAATCTCTCAACTCTCATTAATGGAGCTCCCTCATACAACAGATTGCCAGGAACACAAAAGGTCACAAATGGCCAAAGAATTAGGAATCTGCAGAGTGTGGGTCCCTGGACAGGACTCCTATATTAAGTTTCACTCAGCCAAGATGGAAGAAGAGTTGGAAAGATTGTAAGAACCAGTGAGGAGGTGGGTGCCACATGGAAACAACTCTCCAGGCTCCTGGGACCTGCTCACATGAACCTACAGCAGTGCTGTCAGCATGCTCAGGACACATGTAAACTCAAGCAGACAAAAACCCAGTGTGGAACTGGAGAAATGGGTAAGAGACCCCAATCTTTGCCGAAGAAAGTGCAAAGGAAATTAGATCATCATTAGGCGTCTCAACAGCCTTGCTTTGGTATGAGAAAGTACTGTAGAGCTGAGGCAGGACCACCATGGGAAAGTGCTTGCTCAGCATGGACAAGGCCTTGGGTTTGATCCTGACACCACGCGCACACACACACACACACACACACATGCACACAAATACAATGTAAAAAAGAAAATGTTGAAGATAATTCGGAGAAAAAACAAAACATGAGCCAGGGGAAATGCTTACTTTTTGATAGGAAGTCTTGAACTTGCTACATGCAGCCTGAAGAAGTCCCATTGCCAAACACCTTCCCTAAGGACTCTACAAAGGAAGATTTAACCAATGAGAAGGACTAAGAGACATTCATATACTGGTTGGTGGTGAGGGTTAAAGAATAATGCCAATACGTGCTCTGACATGGAAATATAGCTATTAAAAATTAAAGCCAGTGACTGGAGAGATGGTTCAGTGGTTAAGAGTACTGACTGTTCTTGTAGAAGACCCAGTTCAAATCCCAGCACCCGCATGGTGGCTAGCAACCATCCCTAACTCCAGCTCCGAGGAACCTGATGCTGTCTCTGTCCTCCACCAGCAGTGCGCACATAGTGCGTTTACTCACACAATGCAGGTGTAGCTCAAAATATAGAAATAAATCAATTAAAAATAAAAAAAAGAACCAGGACTGGAAATGTAGCTTAGTCAGTAGAGTATCTGCCTAGCATGTCCCTAGGTTCGATCCCCAGCACCACATAAACCAGACTCACACCTTTAATCCTAGCACTAGGAAGGTGGAAGGGAGATCAGTAGTGTGCTACAAAGAGAGCTGGAAAACAGCCTGGGATACAGATGCTGTCTCAAGAGGGGAAAAAAAAAAAAAAAAAAAAAAAAAAACCAGTACAGTCCTTTGTACTATGTCCATAATCCTGGCAATGGTCATTTTAATACTGTGATTCTGAGGAAGTAGAGTTAAAAGGTCTTCTGGTCTTCAGACACTGTTTTTCATTTCAATAGCTTCGTGGTAAACTAGCTCTACCCATCAAACTTCTCCCTGAGAAGACTTTATTAGAAATTTGAGGTGCTAATCAAGAGCCCCCAGTATTTCTTACCTCATGATTAAACCAGGACTTTCCCAAGATGGCAATCATTGCTATCCCAAGACTGGCTTTTTTTTCTTTTTAAACTTTAAAACTTTGCACATGTATGTGCATGTGTGTGTATGAGAGAGAGAGAGAAAGAGAGAGCGAGGAGAGAGAGAGCGCGCGCAGGCCTGCATGTGGAAGTGAGAAGACTATTAGCAGGAGTTGGTTCTCTCCTTCCACCACGTGGATCCTGGGGTTTGAACTCAGATCATCAGTCTTGGCAGCAGGAGCCTTAGCCTACAGAGCTGCCTCACTGGCCTGAGACTGGATTTTTAAGGAAATCATTTCACCCAGTAGAACATCACTCTACACCTAAGGAGTGTTAACCACTCCTAAATAATTGTGTACGAGCCAAGGGAAGACGATCGGGGCACAGGGCATCTGCAGCACAAGCCTTCTAATTGGGGCACTGTAGGGCAGGAGCAGAGGGCCTGGGCTTCTGGTGTGCATGCCTTCAGCTTTTGCTTGTGTCAAAGAGACAGGCCTGGGAGAAAATATCATCTCAAAAATAATCTGTGCTACTGGGGCATGCTGGTACACTCCTGTAATTCAGCACTAGGCGATCCAGGAGCGCGAGGCCACCTTGGAATGCATGGTTTCAGGTCAGCCTCAGCTACACAGACGTTGCCTAACATGAGAGTGGTGGTGGTAGTGGGTGTGGTAATGATCTATGCTGACCTAAATGAAACCCAGGTAAACCTTGGGAACTGAGTCAGAAGGTGTGCATAAGTCCCTCCAGGTGTTAATCAGAGGCGATGGACCAGCACTCATCAGATAAAGAACAGGGGCAAAGACAGACCATTTATTGTGTCTGTTCACCAACACCAGATCTAAGCCAATTGCTCCTCTTTCAAAACTAAGCTTTAAAACTCCAAAACAGGGTGTAGCCTAGCATTGAGACAAACTTCCCCTGCTTCCTTATTCTTAAGGCAGGCCTTGCTAAACACTGAGTTCATCACCTGTGTAACAGCCCAGCACCGTCCCAAAGCATTGTCCTAAGATGCCTTTGCTCTTACTCTAAGTAGGAGATGGATGAGTCTGGGCTCCTGCCAAAGCCACTGTACTTAGCACACACAGCAACTGAGTCACATGTCCCTGTCCCTAATCAAAGCATTGATTTCAACCCATGTGTATCTATCTCAATGTATTAGCTACTTTTCTGTTGCTGAGATTAGAAGATCATGACCCAGGCAGCTTAGAGAAGGAAGAGCTCATTGGGCTTAGGGTTCCAGAGGGATTAAAGTCTGTCATGGCTGGGAAAGCATGGCAACATGCAGCTGAAATAGAAAACTGAGTGTTTATGTCTTTAAGCAGGCACAGGAAGCACAGAGAGAAACTCAAAATGGGGCGGAGCTCTGCACTATCAAAGCTTGTCCCTTCTGGCCCTGTGACGTGCTTCCTTCCTTCCCTCCTTGGCATTCCATGTCCTTCCCAAAACAGCACCAAGCAACCAAGTCTTCAAATGCTTGAGCCTATGAGGACACTTCATTCAAACCATACCTAACCAGCCTCAGCCCTAAGCAACACTCATATGATCTAGAAATGAACTCTCCAGAAGGCTCAGTTTGTCTCATGGGTCACCAGTGGGAATGAAAGTGACTTGTTATTTCTCCCCGTTGGTTTAACCACACAGTGGAGATGTCATCTGGAGAGACTGGCAGGGAGAAGGGCCTGCAAGCCAGCAGAGCGGTGCACTTAAAAACAACCACACTTTCAGGAAATAAATTGTAGAATATTTATTTATTTTTGCTCTTTATGTATGAGTGTTTTACCTGCATGTATCCAAGTGTACCTGTGTTGTGCAATGCCTGCAGAAGTCCAAGGAGGGTGTAAGATTCTCTGAAACTGGAGTTGCAGACAGTTGTTACCTGCCATGTGGGTGCTAGGAACTGAACCCATGTCCTTTGCAAGAGTCACCAAACCATCTCTCCAGCCCTGAGTCCTCTCTTCTTTAGAGTGGATCAAATGTTTTACCCTTTTAATTGTGATTAAACCAGTAAAACTTGTCTGAAGTTTTACTTCAGAAAACTGCAGTTTATTCATCTAGTAATTCAGGGTTTTACCTGCTCTTAAAGATGGAGTCAGTACTCAAACTTTCCTGTTCTCGATACATGAGAACCTTTTCAGAAAAAAAATTATTTAGAGAGTAGCAAAAACTGTAGTGGCCCTGGTTGAGCGAGTATTAAAATCATGAACTTCTGCTGGTCAAACCAGAAAATATATAACTAGGTGCAGAAAGAGTATGCACACGTGTAGCCCAGGCTATCCTCAGACTCTCAATCTTCACGCCTTCTGAGGCGAGGGGTATTACAAGTGTTCAGTCATACTGGCAAAGCGTATACTTGTCTCATGAATCAAGAACTCTGTAACGAATTCATCTCAGTTATCAATGGCCTAAGTTGAATTTGCTAACATGGTTCCTGGTAGCCTTGTTTATATGGTAACATGGTTTTCTAGTATTCAATTAGAATTGAATCTTGTCTGGATTCAAATCCACAGTTGAACAGTAGAGCTAGCTGTCTATGCACTTGACTGCACTAAGAAGTGCACACCACAAACTATTGCCCTTGCTCATGAGGAATATTGCTAACCATATTTTAAACAGCATATGCCCCCAAATAAGGAATTCCTTTTAATGCACTAGTAATGCATTTTGTAAATTCATCTTCTGGATAGCCCTTAAACTGTCAGTAAGTTTGTGCAATAGTTTTGTTCTAATGAAGAAAGAGAGTGTATTTCAAAAGATCTGCAAAAGCCTGTGTGCTCCTGAAGTAGACACTATTAGACGGTAATTGTCTTACTACCTCCCATATTTGTGGCTTGCTATGGCCCCCTTTGCAATGGAGAAAATAAAATGTATTTATTTATTCATTCATTTATGTGTATGCATGTATGTAAGTGCACCTGTGTTATACAGTGCCTGAGAAGGTCAGAAGAGGGTGTTGGATTCCTCTGGGACTGGAGTGACTGACTGTTGTTAGCTGCTATGTAGGTGCTGGGAATCAAACCTGGGTCCTCTGCAAGAGCAGCTAGTGGTCTTAACAACTGAGCCATCTCTCTAGGTCCCCAAATAAAATTATTTTCCTCATAAAGAATATAGTTTGGGAATAAAATTATTTTTATGGTATCTCTACAAACTCAAATATTTGTCTTTGCTTAAGATAGTTTCCTTCTCATTCGCTTTTTGCATGGTGTTTTTATAGGGAGGGCTTTGGTTTAGTAGGGCTTTTTAAAGTATAATGGGAACAGTTAGAGTTCAAAATTGATTTTACTGAGGTATAGTGTGCATATAGTGAAGTCTGTCTCCATAGAGGCAAAACCATAATCAAAATAATGAGCATTTCTGTCCTGCTACACCAGCCCGTTCCTTCTATATCTGGCCTTAGACAACCAAGGCATTTGAGATTTTCATAACTATGTTTTTTTCCAAATGGAATGATCCATTATGCACATTTGTGTCCAGCTTGTTTTGCTCTGCATAGAACTCTTAAGATTCATGCATGTTTTGTATGTGTAACTAACTCTTTTTCATTGCCTACCTGTATTTTGATGTATCACTAACTGTAATCAATTTCTCACTCCAGTTGCTGGCAGGTGTTAGAGTTGTTTCCAATTTAGATCTGTCCTCATATTGTTGCATTTGTGTGGACACACATTTTTATTTCCCTTGTATAAATAGCTAAAAATGTAATGACTGTGTCATAAGACAACTGTATGTTTGACTTTGAAAGAGCTGTCAATTATTTTTTCCAAACTGGTTGCACCATTTTATATTCCCACTGCGTGAAGCTCTCAGTTATTCCACAATCTCATCAGCTTTGAATGACTTGTGTTTTAAATAATATGGGTGTGTAATAACATATCATTCTGATTTTGATTTGCATCTGTTGATGTCTAATAATATTTAATGTATTACTGAATGCTCATTGGTATGTTGTCTTTTCAAAATTTTAATTGGGTCATATGTATTCTTATTAAATATTAAGTTTTCTTTACATATTCTGTATGCAAGTCCTTTGTCAGATATATTTCTTTCAACTTATGATAGAAAATCATATGTGTGCTTTTATAGTTATTAGAGTTCAGGGTAAGAATAAGCTTAGAGATATAAATCAATTTAGATTTGACTCGTATGAAACTTTGGAATAATGCAGGCAGTCGCTGTGGTTGTGGGGTGATGAGTGAGTGGGAACTCGAGGATGGGTCTTCCAGACACAGAGTGGAAGCATTGAGCCTTTGACAGGCAAGCTACTCGTGGCAAACAGTTTTTACAACAAAATATACACTAAGTAGTCAAAACTTTTGCATGAAGGCAAATAACAACAGTGGTGGTTTTGTCTGTGTGCACTTGTCTGTGTGGGAGGGACAGACCATGTCCACGTTGCAGTACATTTGTCCTTTGCTTTAGAGCAACTGGGCGCTTGGAGGTGAGCCTGGGCACGAGCTGGCAACTGTGTGCCCAGCATGGAACTGAAGTGACTAGACCCGAGGAATCTGGTTGCTGTTGTGTTGGCTGAGGCGGCTGTGTGGATGCCTCTTCAATACTGTTTCCTCTCATGCTGAGAAGAGCAGTTATTCAGCTCCACAATGGCCGTTTAAATGGAGCAACAGGAAAAGGCTTCTGAAATTTTCAGTGAAGTGACTCCGGTGTTTGTTATGATAAAGACTTCCCACTTCTGAGAAAGTTAATACTTTACAGAACGAAAACTGTAGCAGGCAGTTCACAGAATGGTCTTGAGCAAGAGTATCAGAAAATCATGGCGGAGCATCAGGGCTTGTTTGCACTCTTATGTTTCATTTTTTTAAATGTAGACGTGTTTTAAAATCTTGGATTTATTATTTCAAGCTTTCTGTGAGGTCAGACCTCTGCAGACAAACCATGAGAAGTGACACTCTCTCACTCCCTCAGAGAGGAAGTGAGGAGAACCCCAGGCAGAGCTCCCTGCACTTGGGTTGGAGGCACAACACCCAGATGGCAAAACGACAAGAGACAGCCCACACCCTAGGTGAGAGAGCCCTGCGGCTCTGGGCTGACTTTCTGACAAAGCTTCTGGTTCCTCTGCTGGGGTTGTAGCTCAGTGGGTGCAACACTGGCCTAGCACGTATGTGGGCCCTGGGTTCAATTTCCCCTATCCCACGAAAACAAAAAGTACAGTTTCTCTCAAACCCCAGCTTATAAATTTGGCTGCTGAAGCAAGGCCTTCCCAAACATGTAGAGCAGCATTCCTTTGGGAGGGTTTTCAGACCCAAAGTCTCCATTCTTGGGTCTCTAATCCATGAAAGTTTTACATAATAATGGCTCCTAGTGATATAATACTTTTCAGTACTCTTAGGAAAGTGCCTTTCAACACACCTCTGCAGTAGTGTGCGGGCAGATGTTAAGGGAGGGAAGGAGAGACAGAGGGAGGAAGACAGGCAGGCCTCATTTGCAGAATCTGCCAATTTCTGTGGTGTAAACACTTCCACACTGGATTTCAGTGTGAGAGAATGTGTGTGGTAAAAGCATGGGCATTTTGTGGGTGACAGTCTGAGGTTATGGCTCAGATACCACCTAGAGCTTCCTCCAGGAGCAAGGAAGTTATCTATCCATTTTGCTAATGAGCTTGAAGAAGCTAAATTGCAGCTCAGAATATGGTCGAGCCGGGGAGTGGAATTCCACCTGAAGAATGTCTCTGATGTTACACACTTGGGATGGCTGGAGGAGGCCTTGCAGTCAGGTGACATGCTGGAGGCCTCATTTCTTCCAAGTGAGCTGTCTGCACTCGGGCTTCCAGTCTGTGACAGACATATCACAGTCAAGTCCAGGTATCGTCCGAGCACTCTTGCTTATCCGTTCTTGCTTACAAAATGATTTGGAGGCAGTAGCACAATTGCTGATGTGAGAGGGGCAGAGGGAGCTCAGCAAGGGATCTGCAGCCAGTGTTGCCTAGGGCCAGCTGTGCAGCTGGGGCAAGGGGCTGAGCCTCTCTGAGCCATGCTGTCTATGAGTGCATTGAAGCCGATTCAAGTCCAGCACAGTGTGTATGTGCTTGAAAAATCCCAAATGGTATCTCAAAATGGTCTGGCTTTCCCTGTTTGATAAAACAAAGAAGCTAACTTTGCTCAAGAAAACTCACAAGTTACTTGTAAATTCAGAAACACGCGGACTGATTTAAAGACACTTTACCAATTATTGTTGTAATTTGCTCTTACACCAACTCTGTGTTATAGGTCGGTCCTTAGAATCTCATTTTAGAATTTTGGATAGCTAGCATTGATATATTTAATGAGTGGCAGTTAGACATAAGTTGTTTAATCAAAAGATCTTTTTTGATAAAAATGAGTTATGTCAGGCATAGGTAAAGGCGAAAACGCAGTAAATCAGCCACCCAGCTTGAGGAATGCAGCATTTTACCTGTGGAGGATGCCTCAGGAGCCCTCCAGGATTCTATGTTCCTCGAACTCACTTCCAGGGCTACCACAGCCTTGAATTTTGTGTCTGTTATTTATGCCTTTTAGCTTCACATATAAGCTGCATCCTCATGGGAGAAATGGAGTTGTCTTTTTATGTTTTTAAAAGTTTGTACTCTCTGCGTTTCCTGTTTTGATAGCACAGATTTGGGGATTAATTCGTGTTAAATTCATTTTGAAAATAGTGATTCAGTAGTAGCCTTTAATGTGTGAATATATAACTTCTAGTATAAAATTTTCATATTTCTTTGGTGTATGAAAATGTAATTTGATCAATTTCCATTGAACTCCTTCCAGATTCATCCCCCTCCCTCACCCAGCTTCTCATCCTCTTCTTTCTTCTTATAGTCCACTTATTCCGGTTTGTGCTGCCCGTGGGTGCAGGGCCATCCACTGGAGCTGGCTTGACCCACCAGAGCCACAGCCTTAAAGAAAACTGACTCTCCTTCCTCCAGAAGTCATCAACTGTCAGCAGCTCCTCAGTCAGGGATGAGGGCTTATGGACCCCTTTCCCCTCTATTCAAGAATGTTGATGGGCTTTATCTTATGCAGGCCTTGTGCAAGTAACCACATGAGTTCTTGAGTGCAGAGGCCTGGCCATGTCCAGAAGGAGGACTCTGGTCCTCCTCAACCTCTAGCTCTTACAATCTTTCTGCCCCTCTTCCAAGATGGTCCCTGAACCTCTGGGGTGGTGATATGGTTGTCCATTTGTGGCTGAGCACAGTATAGACATGTGTTGTCTGCACTTTGACCAGTTGTGAGTTTCTGCATAAACCAGAATCTACTGCACAAAGAAACTTCCCAGATGAGGACTGAGAGCTGCACTAATCTAAACATCATCATTTTAAGTTGGTGCTGGAACTTGAATCAGGGCCTCATGTGTGAAAGTGATCTATATCTGAGCTACATCCCCAGGACAATGACAGTTTTAAAATCAATTTTCCTATTGATAATATTAGAGTTATTACTATTTTTTGTCACCCCCAAATGGTAATATTCTTCACGTTACTTTGCAAATATAAGTGAAAATTTTCTCTAGATGTCATACCTAGAAATAGAATTTTCAGGTCATGAAGGATATTTGCATCTTCAATTTTACTTTGGAAAAAAATCCTAATTTTACAACTGATCAGCATTTGATTTGCTTTCCAACTACAATTATGTCCAAGTTCTCATCACACCTCATCCCTCAAATGCTAATTGTTGACTTTAGAAACGTTCCCAGGTTACTGGACATGAACTGATTTCAGTAGCTTTTACTCACCTCCCTGAAGAACTGGACATTGTTTGTCCTGAGCCGGCCTCTGCCTCCCAGCTCATCCCGTGTCGCCCTGGAGCTTTGCCCATTTACTCCCACGCACCCTCTACTAACGGGAAGCGCAGGATGGAGCGGGAGGAAAAGGCCAGAGTTCCCGTCGTCTCCGCTACACTTCAGGTAAGACCTCCCGAAGCCCCAGCTGCCATCCCGGCTCCAGTCAGGATCCTGCCAAGGTTCTGCCATCGCTGGCCCAGGATTCCACAGGCAGACCTGACCCACGGATTCCAAAAAAATACCATCTCTGTTTCTTTTCTTTCCAGACTATGGACTCTCCCCAGGCCCCGCCTTTCAGTTTCCAAGCAAGTGTACCAATGTTGAAGTGGCTCTTGTGTTCTGTGCTTTCTAGACTGAACCCTAGCCAGTGCATCCGCGGAAGTGACGCCCAACTGCGCTTCCTTCCCTCCCTCCTCTCCGCCCTCTCGACCCCACCACATAATTTTTTGCATTTGATATTTTCTTTGAAATAAATTTTGTTTTGTTTTGTTGTTTCTTGAGACAGGATCTCCTTGTAGCCACAGCTGGCCTGGAACTCGCTATGTAGACAGTGTGGCCTCCATCTCAGAGATGCATCTGCCTTTCCTCCAGAGTGCTGGGACTACCACTTCCGGCTTCTGATGTAAATTCATCTCACACATCATTGTCTATTTTCCACTTTTTGATTTGTAGAGAGTGTTTTAAAAATTCTACATAGTACCAAATATGTTTCCTCCTCTATATGTTCTGTTTCTTTAAATGGTTTGCTTTAATGCACATAGAACTTTATTTTTTAACCACCTCTCTTTTGTGGCATGTTTTCCATTTAAAATCCATCCCTACCCAGTAGTCAAAAACATATCCTCCAGAGGCTCAGTGGGTACAGATCTTGCTGTACAAGCATGAGCACCTGAGTTGGCAGAGATGGGTTGGTAACTCCAGCTTGAAGGAAGCAGAGATGGGTGGATCCAAGGGCTTGCTGGCCAGTTAGTCAAACCTAAATGGCAAACTCCAAGTTCAGTGGAGACTGACTCAAAAAATAATGTGGAGAGCAATTGAGGATGACACCTGAGGTTGACCTCTGGCCTACATGTGTACACACGTGTGAATATGCACCAGCAAACACATGCACACACATACATACACTACACACATACACACACATGGATAACTTCTAGTTTGTTTTGCTTTGATTTAACTGATACTTTTTACATTTTACATTCACATTTTAATTTGCTTTCCACATTTCGGGATAATTCACCTGAAATTAATTTTCATATATGGTATGGCAGAGCAGTTTGATTATTATTGATCTCTTCTGGGTAGCCAAACATCTCAGAATCAGTGATGGTTTTTGACTGCCTTGTGCCAGCCCATTATTAAATTATGAGGATTTCTGTGAGCTGACTGCTAAAAACACTGGTAGTTTTTATAGGTTGTGGCAGGAATAACTTATCTATTGAAATGAGCACACAAACACTACAGATCAACTCCAGGGAAGCAGTTGTCTAACAAACAACACAGTACCGCACAGCACGTTTTGTCAGCAACATCACTGTGAGCCGAGGCTGTAGACCAGTGGTAGAGTCAACCAAGCATGAGGTTTTGGGTTGGATTCCAGCACCATATGTACAAAAAGAAACCCTTACTATATAGTGCATTTTTAAAAAACTGAAGGTCATAACACTATACTTATTAAGAAATCAACTTTGAAAAGTTGCAATAGGATTTTTTAAGGCTTTTGAAAGCATGGTATTTACTTATTTATTTATCTATACTTTATGCATATGGGCGTCTTGTGTATAAGTGCCCTCGTGTCATGCTATACCTGTGGAGGCGAGAAGAGAGCATCGGATCCCCTGGAACTGGAGTTATACACGGTTCCCAGCTGCTGTGTGGATGCTGGGAACCCAACCTGGGTCTTCTGCTAGAGCAGCCAGTACTTTTAACCACTGAGCCATGTCTCCAACCCAACAAAAAGCATGGTATTTATTTGTTGTATATATATGTGTGATACATGCACACACACACGCACACACACACACACATGAGTGCCAAAAGCACAAACATCTCTGCTTTTATACTCATTAGCGCTACAGCTGAATGCTTACAGAACAGTGAGCAATAATAAAGTGGCTAGGATGTAGCAGTTCACAAGATAACACTGTCAGCATGGTACACCTTTCTGGGAGAGCAAGCGTCCCCTGAGAAACTAGGGAGCACCAGCATCCCGACGTATCTGTCTCCTCAGCAGCATTCTAGGGGAGCACCAGCATCCTGCCGTTATCTCCTCAGCAGCATTCTAGGGGAGCACCAGCATCCTGACTTTATCTCCTCAGCAGCATTCTAGGGGAGCACCAGCATCCTGACTTTATCTCCTCAGCAGCATTCTTTCTTACAAGACAAGGCTCTCCAGGCATACATGCTCAAGGTTCAACGTAATTTACCAAGCATATTTCTAAAGCCAGAGGAACACTATTTCACAGTCCCTACATAGAATGTTCTAGAACATGTTACCCGAATGTGCCGGGAATCATCGTGTGTTTTTCATGTGCTTGCACGTGGCTGTGTTGTTTGGGCTGCAGTGGAAAAGTCGGTCTTGCTGGGGTGGGTGCCCACGCTGTCCCTCCCTTGGGATTGGCGAAGCTGCTTGTGTCACGTCCGGCTTTGAATGTGAGGACACTCACATGTGCTCTCTCCTGTCATCTGGCCTGGCCTCTGCATGGCTTGCCTCCTCTGGCTTTAGAGAAGTCTGCATAACTGCCAGGGTGAGCATGGTCACCCCTATGCTGTTCAGGAATTGTTTTGTTAGTTTTTGTTGTAGGGGGCGGTGTTTGTTTCTGTTGTTTTGTTTCTGTTTTTTATTTTGTTTTACTTGGTTTTAAGAGCGTCTCATGTATCCCAGGCTTGCCTCCAGTGGCCTATGTAGCCGAAGAGGACCTTGATCTCCCGATTCTCCTGCCTCCATGTTCTCAGTACTGAGCGTACCAGTACGCAAGGCCACCTCTGTTGTATTCGGTGTTGGGGTTTGAACCGAGTGCTTTGTACTTGCTGGGGACGCCCTCTACTAACTAGACAAAACCTTCGGCCCACAACTGAGGGTTTTAAAACGGCTTCATTTTCTCTACCTAGTGAGATTTTTCTCTTTTACCAGCTAATGTAATAATGAGTAAAACATATAGATAAAATTGATTGTTCTAATCTTAACCCGTATTAATATTTTTGAGAGAAGTTCAGGTGTGTTGCAAATATTAGTATTATTTTTTAATGTTTGGATTATTTACAAATACTAAGTTTTTGCTAATGTACATAAATGTGACCTGCTTGCTATTTTTATTCTCTCAGCGTTCTAACCCAGTGTTAATATCAAAGTAGTACCAGCTACATACATGACATGAGTTTTGGAATGTAAAATTAGTCATCTTTTTCTATTTATGATGTAATTCCTACCTGACTGAGATTTCTTCTTCCTTCAGTATCTAGTGGGTCTGACTCCCAAAACTGTTTTATCAATATTCTCCTGATGGTATGGGCAGAGTTTTTAAACTCGATTGGTTGCCTTTATTATTTCCAAGTTTACCTAGTTCCATCGGTTATTTTTCCTCCTTTGAGTCAGTTTCATTAACATGTTTATTTAGAAAATATTTGTTTCATCTAACTTTTCTAATTCACTGGGAAAATTTGTTCAAAATATTTTCTTACGTTTAAGAGCTAAGAATGTAGTTCAGTGGTGGAGTGTTTGCCTAGAAGGTAAAAAGTCCTGGGTTCAATCCCCAGAACTACCTAAATCAATCAATCAGTAGATAAATAACTACATACATGCAGATATACATACATGCGTAAATGCATAAATGGACAATCAAAAAGCCAGCTTTATTGTTGCTCTTGTCTGTTTTGCGTGGTTGGCATTCAGGTCTGAGTACGACTTCTGTGTCTGCAGACAGAGTCTCTCACGCTCATAAACATCAGTCATTGTAAAGCTGAAAAGTGTACTATTCTTCAATTGAGATTAAGCCCAGAAAAATGGAGGTTGGCATTTCCTCTTGTTCTTTAAAGGAAAAGTTTTTCTTCTGTGTTATTTGGAAAGCCCTACAAGGCATGTTCTAAAGGAATTTTAAGGGAATGTTCATTTTTTTCTTGCATAACAAATTTCTACGCAACCTCATGGGCAAGAGGAAAAGGATTTTGTGTGGGTTAAATGTTGTGGTTTATTCCAAAGCCTGTGAATCCTAAATCACAGCAGGAAAGGCAAAGGAGAGGAGAGGAAAGCTGTGACTGTGTGGATTCTTTATAAGGTGCCTCTGAGGGCTGGGTTCACTTGCATCTTGGCACTTGGCCTATCTGATAGGCCACGACCTGTGCTGGCCACAGCCCACACAAATGAGAAGGGTTCCTCTGTATCTAACATCTGCAAGCCCAAGGAATGGAAGTATTTATAAGACCTGGAGTGTATGTTTTTACTGTCACCCACCAATTTGATCCCTTTTAGTAACTAGACTTTCTGATGTCCTCTGAGCCTACTCTGAGCTGACACGTCTATTCCTGTGTAATGGATTGATTTTTTTATTGGTTTGTTTGCTTTAATCAAGAATATGGTCAAAGCACGTGATATACCTGTATGAAAATGTCTCAATAATGCCTAACACCAAGTACAATGAATAAATGCCAATAAAAAGTCATATTAGAAAAGAAGCTAAAAGTTCCTGGTTCAGTGAGGTACACAGATAAAGGTACACAATGAGGCACATTAGCAGTCGGTGCCTAATAACAAGTGTTATATTGGAAATCTGCAGAGGGGTTGGGAAGGGAGCAGGACAAGCGCTCAGCCATCCTATCAAGACTCCTGGAGAAAGGACTGCAGCTTAGGTTGTGAGGGGAGAGCAAAACTATCTGAGGCCTGAATGGGTAAAGGAAGTTATGGCCGGAAAGGCGAAGAGGCTGATGGGCTCAATGAGGCCGGGCCTGTGCAGGAGCCAGGGTTCCCATCTGCTAGAACACCTCAGGGCATGAGAAAGGGGCCAAGCGGGCCTAGGAAGTGGGAGCTGTGGCTTGTCTTTTCTTAATTGGAACCCCAGTGGTGCCTTTCAGTCCGGGATGCACGGCCAGCTCGCAGCTGTCACCTCCAAGGAGAACAGTGTGGTCAGATTCAGACCTGCTGCAGGCATGAGCCATCTGCTCCTCTCCCCTGCTGGCCTCTCACTGTGTGTGCTCATGAAACAGTGATTTGGAGATAAGAATCCTCTCCTTACCTGGGCCATGCCCTTGGCTGACCTGTCCCTTCCTTTGTCATTTGTAGACAAGAATCCCAATGGGGACAGAGCAGAGTGGTTGGAATTTGACTGAATTTGACATGATAACAGGTGAAGGCCACACTGGTTTATCAGAAGGCTGACCCATGGGGTGTGGGGCGGCAGGAGCGGGAGAGCTGCAAGGCAGAAAACCTACACATTCGACTGAAAGAATGTTCTGTTTCAAAAACACCTTCAAAGCTACTGCCTAGGAAGAGGAGTGTCTGGGCATGGTGAGAGAACGCCATTCTAAATGTTTCTGGAGCATGAGGGATGCAGGGGCACTCATAGGATGCAATCTCAGGAGCCACTGACCTCTGAAGCTGGTGTTAAGCAATGCCGTCAAGTGCAACATGCTTATTCCCCACCAAGCCCTGTAAGCTGTTCTTGTTAGTAAATCCTGCTTGGTGTACTAGTTACTTTTCTGTTGCTGTGATAAAACACTATGAACGAGAGTTCCCAGAAAAAAACAAAAAAAACCCAAAAAACCCCTACGTCTTCAACTAAACTTCCTGCAACACTGATAAGCTGATTGGAATTTCAGTGATTGTGGAGTTTGGAATGTTGCCGGTTTAGTGCCTAATTATCATTTTTCTTGGGCTAGCCTTAGTCCCCCAAATAGAAACTCCTTGCCCACCTGTATGTCTGACTTAACTTCTTATGACTAACAGATTTAAAACCTTTTAGAATAGATTAACTTAGGAGATCACCAGCTTCCACCAACCTAAGGCCTAAGCAGCCTTTCAGATAGAATCCAAGGCCAATAGCAGAATTCTCCCCACTTGGCTGCATCTCACCTCTCTGATGTCTTCACCAATCTATTTGAAAAGGGTCGATTTATGGCTTTCTGTTTTCTGTTACTATAAAAACTTCACTGAACTGTTAACCAGGTTGGAGCATCAAATTTAGGGTAACCTGAACTTGTATTCCCAGGCCATGGTCACTTGTATTTGGCACCAGAATAAACTCTCTCCTAACCCGGTTTAGGTGAGAGTAGTGCCTTTGCATCAACAGCACCATGACCAAAGGCAAGTGTGTCTTTAGAAGGAAGCATTTATTTGGGCTAAAGGTTCCAGTGGGATGAGTCCATCCTGGTGGGGAGTCCTGGCAGTGTGTGGCAGGGTGGCGGCAGAAGCAGGAAGCGCACAGTTTGAACTGCAGACATGAATAGAGTGAACTGGAATGGGGGTGGCTAGGAACTCTCACAGCATGCCCCCCAGCTCCCCCTCCGACAACCCCCCCCCATGAGAAGTTTCCTCCAGCAAGGCTATACCTTTAAAAGTCTCATGGCTCCCCGAACAGGGCCACCAAATAAGGACAAAGTGTTCAGATACTTGACCCTCTGGGGCATTTCTCACTCAAACTCACACACTTGGTGAGCAGAAGTGATCCTAGGAGAAGCTGCATAACTAGTGGATCTCCTAGGCTGCCGAGGTCAGCAGTTAGAACTCACACCAGCTCTTTTAGATCCTGAGCCCCACTCCTTCCGTTAGCCAAGACTGCAAACCCTGAGTACCTGGGAAACCTCCCTGCCCTTTGGCACGCCGGAGTCGGGAAGATGAGGGACATCGTGCCTTCTAAGCTGCGCCCCACCAACAGTGCTCAGCCAGGGTGAGCCTCTTCCAAAAGTAAAGCTTATTCTCAAGATGCTCGATGACCTTGAGAAACTGCCCTGCGTCCCTGTTCCCAGACTCTGAAGTTAAGGAGGCTGTGTGGTGCTCTGCGAAGGTGGAGATGGTAGCCTTCCGTCTGTTCTCACCCAGGAGGCAGAGAGCCTGTGCAACAGGCAGGATCTTTCTGAAGGTAATAGGAATCTAGTCACAGAGGGGGCAATGTTGGGTTAGATTATGAACACTGAAAGACATGTTTAATGGATTTAATATTTGCACTGACCTTTGTCAGAAGATAGGATTTAGATGGGCAGGGCTGGGGGCAGGTTGCTGAACCTGGAGGGGGTTTGGTGAGCAGTTGGGAACTGTGTGTGGCAGTCATATTCTCTCTCTCTCTCTCTCTCTCTCTCTCTCTCTCTCTCTCTCTCTCTCTCTCTCTTTCTCTTTCTTCCTCACTCCCTCCTTCCTTTTTCCTTCTCTTTCCCCCTTCACACACAGACTTCACTGGTTCTGTTTCTCCAGAGAACACTAACTCGGACCCCCACCTGTTTCCAAGGGCTTTGAGATCTTGTTTTACATTTTGTAGCTTTAAGCAATTGCTTTTTGAAGGCGATGAGTAGATGTCTGTCCAGCTTGCTTCTCAATAGTGGTATGCACCGCAAACACATTAAATAGCAGAGGCACAGACTAGGGTGTAGCTCGGTTAGAGTGCTTGCCCAGTATGCACAGAGCTCTGGGTTCAGCCCCACTAGGCCTGTGTGATTCAAGCATTTGCAGGGCACAAGCAGGAGGATGAAAAGTTAAAGGTCATCCTCAGTGACAGCCGGTTCAAGACCAGTCTGGATACACAAGACGCCTTCTTTAAAAAAAGCCAAAGAGCCCGGTCTGGTTGTACATATCTTTAAACCCGGCACTTGGGAGGAGGAGCTGGAGACAGAAAGGGGCAGACAGAAAGAAACAATAGGCTTAATAACAGCTCAGCAGAGGTCGAACACCAGAGTCTAGAAATGAGATTTTTTTCTGCAACTGATGTCGCACTGCCTCCGCACCCTGACACGTAGCTATGTTAGGATGAGATGTGTTTCTGAAGGGAACACGAAGTGTACCAATGGGACAATGGGACGCTACTGTGTTAGGACGAGGGGCAAGTTGCACTTTGTGAGGAGAGCTCAAGGAGGCTCTAGTGAGGTGACAGGGAAAGCAAGATGGCCAGTCTTTCTGTGGGTGGAGTCAGGGCCCTAAATGACACTTCGTGTCACATCTCCCTCACCACACCCCCCCCCACACACAACACCTACACACACAAAGACATATACACCACACACACCTACACACAGAGATACACCACATGCACACACCTACACACACAAAGACATATACACCACACACAGCTACACACAGAGATACACCACATGCACACACCTACACACACAAAGACATATACCCCACACACAGCTACACACAGAGATACACCACATGCACACACCTACACACACAAAGACATATACACCACACACACCTACACACAGAGATACACCACATGCACACACCTACACACACAGACATACACACACCACACATACCACACACACATCTACATATACCCACACACCTACACACATCATACACACACACCTACACACAGATATACCACACCCAGACACACATAGACACCTACCCACACCACACACATACATATGCTTTATGGTATCACTACATTCACCTCTTGATACAATAGATGAGAACAACAGTAATCTACCTGTTCCTCTCTACCTCTGGCCCATGTAGGATATCACTCTACTCTCTTCCTCTGTGAGTCTGGGTGATTGAGAGTCTATATATGAGAACATGTGTTTGTGTGCCTAGCTTATTTCACTTAGAATAATGTTCTGTAATTCCATCGACATTGTCACAAATGACAGGATTTCTTTTCTCTTTTAAGGCAAAATAGTATTCCATATGTGTCCTACTTAATTTTCACTGCCAACTTGATGTAACCTAGACTCATCTGAGAAAGGGGGTTCTAAATCGAGGAACTTCCTAGATCAGATTAACCTGTGGTGTGTTTGTAGGAGATTGTCTCCCTGAGGTTCCTTCTTTCCCTTCACCTCCCTGATTCTTCCCACTTTCCTGGTTCCTGCAGTTACATCAGGATACATGCTAACATGTAAGGATCCACAAATGAGAGAGAACATACGTCATTTGTCTTTCTGATTCTGTTACTTCACTTAGCATAATAGTTTCTAGTTTCATTCATGATCTAGTTCCAAATGTCATGACTTCATCTTTCTTTACTGCTGAGTAGAACTCCATTGTGTAAATGTACTACATTTCATTAGCCACCTGTCATTTGAGTGACACTTAGATTTTTTCATTTCTTAACCATTGTGAAAAGAGCAGCCACAAACATGGATGTACAAGAACCTCTGCAGTAGGATGTTTGAGTATATGCCGAGGAGTGATATAACTGGGTCAGGTGGTAGATTCATTCTTAGTTTTTTAGGTGTTCTCCACACTGCTCTCCGTAGGGGTTGCCTGAGTTTACAATCCCATCAGCAGTGAGTGAGCGCCCCCTTTCCCCACATCCTCTCCAGCATGTGGCATCATTAGTTCTCTTGATCTGAGCCAGTCTGACTGGGGTAGGATGAAATCTTAAAGTGGTTTTAGTTTGCATTTCCCTGATTACTAACGATGTTGAGCACTTTTTAGGATGTTTCTCAGCCATCTTTATTTCTTCTTTTGAGAACACTCTGTTCAGATCCCTAGCCCATCTTTTAATAGGGTCACTTATTTTCTTGACTCTTGGTTTTTGAGTTCTTTACATATTCTGGATGTTAAACCTCTGTCAGACGTGTCACTGGTGAAGATTTTCTCCCACTCTGTGGGTTTTCTCTTCACTTCTTTGCTTGTTTCTTTTGCTGTATGGACGTCTTTTAGTTTAATGCAGTCCCACTTGCTGATTATTGAACTCAATTTATGAGGAACTGCTGTCTGATTTAGAAAGTCCTTTCCTACACCTATATGTTGTAGGTCACTGCCAATGTTTTCTTCTAACAGTTTCAGAGTTTCAGGTTTTACATTGAGGTCTTTAATCCATTTGTACTTTGACTTTTGTATAAGTTGAAAGATAAGGGTCTAGTTTCATTCTTCTATAGGTGGAGATGCAGTTTTGCCAGCACCATTTGCTAAAGATGCTGTCTTTCCTCCAGTAAGTGTTCTTGGCCCTTGTCAAATATCAGGTTGCTTAAATTGCATGTACTCATGTTTGAGTCTTCAGTTATATTCCACTGGTCTACAGGTCTATTTTTGTGCCAGTACTATGCTGTTTTTATGACTATAGCTCTGTAATGTAGCTTAAAATCTGGTATAGTTATCCCCTCCTGTGTTACACTTAGTGCTCCGGGTTGCTTTTGCTATCTGGGGTATTTTGTGTTTCCATATGAATTTTAGTATGGTTTTTGTAATTCTGTAAAGAATGTCATGGGGATTTTGAGTTGGATTGCACTGAATCCATATATTGCTTTTGGTAAGATGGTCATTTTCATAATTCTTCCAATCCATGAGAAGGGGAAGTCCTTCCATCCTCTTGTGTCTTTATTAACCTCTTTCTTTAAAGTCTAAAATTTTCATTGCAGAGATCTTTAATATCTTTGGTCAGGTTTGTTCCTAATTTGTTTAGGTTATTGTGAATGGGAGGGTTTCCTTGTACTCGTTCTCCAATTGCTCGTTATTGGTATATAGAAAGACTACTGATTTTTGATCATAATGGAGTGACCCTATTTATCTCTTCTGATTAGTTTTAGTTTGAAGTCTCTTTTGTCAGATATTAGAATGGCAGCCCCTGCTTGTTTCTTGGTGCCATTTACTTGGAATATATTTTTCCATTCTTTCACCTTAATGCAGTGCCTGTCCTTGAAGATGAGATGGGTTTCTTGCAGAGAACAAAAGTATGAATTTTGTTTCTTGATCCATTCAACTAGCCTGTATCTTTTGACTGGGGAGTAGAATCCATTGATATTTAAAGTTATTATTGGAAGATATGTATTGATTCCTGCCATTTAGTTTCTTTCTGTTGCCTTTTGGGTATAGTCATTCTTTTCTTTGGCTCTTTGTATTGCTTCAAGTATTCTCTGAAGGGCTGGGTTTTTTTGGACATGAATTCTTTCAGCCTATTCATGTCATGGAACATTTTTCTTTCCCCTTCAACCATAATAGACATTTTTGCTATACAAAGTATTCTGGGTTGGCATCTATGGTCACTTAGAACTGGGAATACTTTGATCCAGGCTCTTTTGGCTTTCACAGTTTGCATTGAAAAGTCAACTATAATTTAATGGGTTTTCCTTTATATGTGACTTGTTTTTCTTTTGCAGCTTTCACAGTTCTCTCTTTGTTCTGTACACCTATAGTTTTTACTATGCTATGTCATGGGGAGTTTCTTTTCTAGTATTGTCTATTTGGTGTTCTATGTGCTTCTTGAATTTGTATGGGAATGTTTTTCCTTAATTTTGCGAAATTTTCTTCTACAATCTGGTTGAAGATCTGGCCAACACCATGATTCTTCTTCTTCCTCTGTGCCTATGATGTGTAAATTTGGTCTTTTCATGGTGTCCCATATTTCCTGCATATTCCATTCCAGTGTTTTAAAAAAATTTTTCATAATTGCTTGAGTGGTCCGATTCTTCATCTTTATCATCCAGTCTTCATATTCTGTCTTCCATTTCATTAATTCTGTTGGTGAGGGTTTCTCCTGTCATTTCAAATTGGTTTACTGAGTTTTTCACTTCCTTCTTCATTTTAGCCTGAGTTTTCTTTTGTATCTCTTTTGTAAATTCAGTCAGAAGTTTATCCCTTTCTTCTTTTAGTTCTTTGATTGTTTGTTTGCGTGTTCCTTAAATTCATTGAATTCTTTGATCATGTTTATGATTGTTCTTTTAAACTCTGTGTCCTGGGTTCTGTCAATGGGATTCTCCTTTCAGAAATCTTCTATAGGACTGGTGATGTTTTTTGGGAACATATTTGGATTTTTCATATTATTAATTTTTGTTGTGATCTTGGCATGTGGATATCTTTTGTTATTTGTGATTCTGGTGTGAGACTCAAGCCTTCCTTTGGTTGAAGTCTGAGTCTGTGTCCTTGATGTAATTTGTTTTCTTATTGAGTATGCAAAGCTGGTTGGTCAAGGCTTCAGGTTCTCTCTTTTAATTTTATATTGGAGGGACCAGATGATTTTAGTCCAGCTGTTCCAGAGTTCCTTCTGAGGTACAGGTTAGGTTAGATCAGAATTCCCAGGCTCTCTCTTAGGGCTGAGTCCCTCTAGCCAGCAGGCATGGCACAATTTGGGAAAATTGTTACGGAGAGGTTGAATTCAGGCTTTCTAAGGCAGTCTGCAAAGATCTAGGCCCCTACAAAAGGGCACAGAAGCCTAGCCCTGCAGCATTGGGAGGGGCTGCAGACGGTAGCCATGCAGGGTGATGGGCATGGTGCAATTTGGAAAGCCCTCCAGAGGTAAGAGAGTAGTCCAGAGATCTGGGAGGCTCAGAGTAAGAGTGTGCCTGTGCCGAAGGCTGGATGGAGAACTGGTGGTAGGGGAGTGGAGACGCAGTGGGCAGGGTCAGATTTACCAGGGAAGAAGGCTGGTCTCCTGAATCCATGGCAAGTTGGGGTGGGGACTTCCAGGGTAGAAAGGTGGCCTCAGGAATGCAATGTCTAGTTGGGGGTGGGGACAGCTTGTGAAGGCTATGACAAACTAGACTGAAAAATTGAGCTGGTCTGATTCTGGATTCAAGACACAGTGGGTGGGTCTGAACTAAGAGATTAGTCTCAGGATCTGGTGTGCTAAGAACAGG
Organism: Eospalax fontanierii; assembly: GCA_035773235.1. Lineage (NCBI taxonomy): Eukaryota > Metazoa > Chordata > Mammalia > Rodentia > Spalacidae > Eospalax > Eospalax fontanierii. The sequence goes on along the minus strand of CM069539.1, from coordinate 64,457,487 downwards.
ACCTGGTTGTGCCCGGGGCTAGAAGAAGCATAAAATGTTTTTAAAAGAGACAGCATGAGCAACGTTTCCCCACTTTTTAGATATCATCAATTTACCATATTGGGTCTTAGGCAAAAGAACACTTTCAGATAATATAGCTTCAACTTAAAATTATTATTTTGTATGTGTGTACATGATGCATGCGCATGGCCATGTGAACCATGGCTGGCCTGTGTATGAAGGTCAGAGGACAACTTTGTGGAGGCATTTTTTCCCCTTCTACCTTTACATGGATTCTAGGATCAGACACAGGTCACCAGGCATGTGTATCAAGGGCCTTTAGCCACTGTGCCGTCTCACTGGCCCCGTGGCAAATTTTGAAAGCAATTGACTCAGAGTTTAAAGAAAACATATTGAAAATATTAAATGTTTTTAGTGTAAACCCAAGAGCACTTTAAATGCCAAAGATGATTTTTTACAACTTTTTGAATGAGAAACAAAAAGGCCCAGAAACATCTTCTTGGGTGGAATCATATTGCATTCACTGAGGAGACAGAAACACGAGAGACCTGTTACCACCTCACAGTCAGCTGCCGTTGAATGCATACTGTGCTGAGCGAAGCAGGACACAAGGGGTCGTGGAACACTTTCTCACATCACAGCAACTTGGTTCGATCTGTTCTCCTTAAAGCAGGAGTAGGCTGCCTCAAGGGAAAGGCAACCAGGCAGAAACAGCAAGCATCTGGTCACGTGGCATCCACAGCCAGGAGCAGAGAGGGATGAAGACAGGCTGACCTGATGCTCAGCTACCTTTCTTCACGGACACAGCTCACTGACACCAGGAATGGTGCCTCACGCAGTGTGTGGATCTTCCACATTTACTGCGATTAAGATCCACCCCTGGGCATGCCCAGAGGCCCATCTCTCAGGTGACTCTCCATCTGTGAAGACCATAATTCACACTGCTAACACAGAGCCTAAATTCAACGTATTCAAATTCACTGTGCTACTCAGAAAGAACTGCTTTCGTTTAGGGACATTATTAAATTGTGAGTCTGTTAACCTGTGGGTTATTGATGCTTGCTCCCTGGCATTCAGCAGAGCAGCTGGTGTATTTGACACATTCAATGAATGTGTGTTGAATGACTGACTTTACTAACTTAAAGAAGGAATAAGTGAGCAAATGGATGAAAAGATTCTTTACTCAAAAGACCAAGTTTAGCTGTATGTTTATTTTTATTTATTTATGTATTTATTTTTATTGAGTTTTAGATATTTCATACAACAGTTCTTAATTAAATTTCGACCCCTTCCCTCATCCATCCCTCCCACTCCCCACTGGACCTGATGTATTCCGTCATACATGTTAAGTCCTATCCAGTCAAGTATTTGTGCCCAGATGCCCTTTAGTGCACATTCATACACCGGAATCTGGTCAGGCTCTCTAGATACGCTAAGTAAGGCACACTCTCCCTCTTGCAGCAGTATCGGTCTCCAGTAGTTCTCAGTCTAGGTCTGGCCTGCCACCAATTTATATTACTCCACTCTGAGCCCTTGCCTAATTTGAGTTAGTGTGGGTCCAGTACTCAGTGCCATCACTGAAACAATTTCACATGTGCAAGCTTCCGGTGGCCTGAAGGACTCTGCTTCCCTACATTCATGAACTAGCTCTGGCTCTTACAATCTTTTCCTCCCCATCTTCTGCAATGATCCCTGAGCCATGGGTGGGTAAGGTTCAATACAGGAGCCCTACCCAGAGATACAAACTCTGCAGTCTCTTATTCTATAAAGCAGCCGGTTGTGGCCTTCGGCATGCGTAGCACTTGTTTGAGGAAGCTTCACTGGGGAAAGTTAAGGGAAACTTTAGTTTTCTCACTACTCCTCATCCCACTGTGTTCTGTGAGCCTTAGGTTTAGAAGTTCAACTGTAGATGTGTCACCTAGGACTTGGCATCCCTCAGTCATATATTCTGTGTGTCTGAGCGGCTGTGGAATTCTGCTGTAGCCTCCATCTGTTGCCAAAAGAAACTTTGATGAGTGCTGTACGGTATGTTTGTCTGTAGATATAAGGATCCATATTTAGCATATGGTAACGAATTTCATTTGTCTAGAGATGTGACAGAGATATAGAGATACGACCCCGTGTATGTGGCTGAGTCTGCAGTGCATATGGTAACAAATTTCATTTATCTAGAGATATGACAGAGATATAGAGATACGACCCCGTGTATGTGGCTGAGTCTGCAGTGCATATGGTAACGAATTTCATTTATCTAGAGATGTGACAGAGATACAGAGATATGACCCCGTGTATTCGGGTCTGTGTCCCCTCCGACCCCGTGTATGTGGGTCTGTGTCCCCTCCGACCCCGTGTATTCGGGTCTGTGTCCCCTCCGACCCCGTGTATTCGGGTCTGTGTCCCCTCCGACCCCGTGTATTCGGGTCTGTGTCCCCTCCGACCCCGTGTATTCGGGTCTGTGTCCCCTCCGACCCCGTGTATTCGGGTCTGTGTCCCCTCCGACCCCGTGTATTTGCTGAGTCTGCAGTACCACCCACGAGTTCGCTCCCATCGAGGGGCTTTGAGTCCAATTACACAGCTGTTGATCACTCCCATAAGAGTGCTAGCACGCTAGTACTTCACCAATGGAGGAAGTGTGCTGTACGGGTTGTTATGGTTACTAGGATTTAGGGTTGGGTTGGACCATTGATTAACTTTCCCCTTGCATGACAAGGAGAGATTTCCAGCATATCCCCACTGTTGGAGACCCTCTGGTTCAGAATGTCTATCCTGATCTCTCAGTTCTCCCCAGATTCCTTCTTTATGCTTGGCTTCTGAGCTCCTGCTCTCACCTGGCTCTGTTGGGTCCCCTGACCTGGCCCATTTTCCCACCAGGGCTTTTCTTGGAGGCAACACAGGATAGGAGTTAAAGGACAAATCTCAGGCACCCCTATCTGCTCTACCACCTCCTACCTAGGTGAACTGGGCAAGTTTTCAAACTGTCAGCTCAACAGGGTTATGAAAATATCTGCACTGAGTCTTTGCAGAGTGATTAGCATAGTGCCCAGCAGACAGTAATCTCTTTGTGAATGTTTATTAAATAAATTTATAACTAAATTAGCACAGCATGGCTGGCTGACCTTTAGAGGTCTGTGAAACCCATGGTGAATGGTAGGTCCAGGGCTTCTCTACACTAATGAGCAACTCTGGACCTGAATGCTGTCATGTCAGCCTCCCTCTCTCCTACTGGGTCTTTTCTAGCTCCATTTTGACACTCACCAGCATACCTAGAAACAAAAAACTTCCACATCTGGACAAGCACAACAGCTGCCTTGCAAAGAGTTGTTTCTTGAGGCATCCTTCCTTCTACAAATTAAAACGTCAAAGTCGGTTCGAAGGCTGAGACACATTCTGTAAGGGCAGAATTCACAGCAACAAAACTGAGGAAGGCCAGAAAAATAAGCTCATACTGGGAATCAACATCTCTGAATTATGTTACAAGTCATGTACAGCTGTGCAAGTCACCCTGCCTGAAAAGACTAATGAGTCCTCCTCGCTGTCTCAGGCACACTCTTCAGAAACTGTGAAGGTCATCCCACTGGGTGTCTGTGATCAGCCCCATCATCTTTGGCTATAGTCGCAGGTAATTACTACACATTTGAGATAGTCACATTATCCCAGTAGAAGCTTCAAATCATTTCTAATTGGGTTAGTTGTAAACCTTTCTGTTTCCTGCTGAAGCTCCAGTGCCTGGAGTGCAGATGTGCTTAATTTCCTGTGGGCTGTTAATGAGGATAACGCTCTTCTTTAAGACAGGAATAAAGGAATAATCGTCTTACATAAGCACCCAGGAACTATTATGCCCTAAAGATAGGACCATTCTGAAAAAATTACCTTAAAATCAGTAAGTCGCACTTTTTTTTCCTCCATCTTTTATGTGCCACTCACTCAAAGTCTGCAAGAATAGGCAGTCATTAGCAAGCACTGGGAAAGATCTATATACACCAGTGGATGGTGTAAACAGCTGTCCATGAACCTAAGGAACTGCCTCTACCGCTCTTGCCTGTGTATTATACAGATGTCAGCCATTGGTGAGTAAGGGATATGCTGCTCAAAGGCAGACAGGAGAAGCATCTAGGGTGACATGGCTTTTCCTGGAGAGGTGTGAATAAACACTTAGTCTCCCCATATGGGCCCTACTGACAGACCAAAGAACACCTCCACCCATCTGGCTGGTGAATCAATGTGTTTTCTTACAGGAGCATGGGTTGTTAACACAGCGCCCTTAGGGCCACTGCCCAGGCCCTGGCAGCCCTAAAAAACCCTGCTTGGCCAATACCCAATGTCTTTTAGTTATTAGAAGGCATGAGTTGGAATGCACAGTGTTAGGGCAAGTTTAATTATCTTTTTTCAAAGAGAATAGTCACTACACATTAGGAACACATGAATACAAGCCTCAGAAAAGTTAGAGTCATTGATTCTGGTTTGGCTGACATGAGCTTGGTCAAGAGTTCTTCTGAGGAGAAGTCCTGTATAATACAAAAGGGACACAAATATATTTCACATAGGAAGGATCCAGCAGCAGTTAGTATCACCGTACAGAGGTTCTTGACACATTATCTCAGCTTCTACTTTTGAAACAACTTTTGCATAATACATAAAGTTTAGATACACAGATATAATTTTAATCATAGGCTTTTTGGTATTTTTGTTGTTGTTGTTTGTTTGTTTGTTTTTTGAGACAGCCCCAGCTATCCTGGAACTTGCTACATAGACTGGGCTGACCTGGATCTCACAGAGATTCATCTGCCTCTGCCTATCAAGTTCAGGAATTAAATGTGTGTACCTCCATGCCTAGTTGCATAGATTTTTAGTGTACCTAAATCACTTTAAAATAGTTGTTTATAAAGACTCTAACCTAAACAAATAGAAATTTGACTTCATTAAAGTTCAATGTCAAAGTAGTCAAGAACCTGACAAAATCAGCAGAAATATAAGCAATTATCTTCTTTTTCTTTGTGTATGTATGTGTATCTCTCTCTCTCTCTGTCTCTGTCTCTCTCTCTCTCTCTCTCTCTCTCTCTATATATATATATATATATATATATATATATATGCACACGTGTGATTGTGTGTGCAGAGGGCAGAGGTTGATATCAGTTGTCTTCCTCAATCATATTCAACTTTATTTTTTGAAACAGTATCTCTCACTGAGACTAGAGCTCGTAGACTCAGGCAGACTGGCTCTGCGGGTCCTCCTGCCGCCTCCCGGGTGCTGGGATTACAGGGATGCACCACCACACGTAACGTGAAAGCTCTTCAGTGACTGAGACATTTCCCTAGACCCAGATTATCTTAGATTCATTTACATTTTGAAAACATCTTAAAAATTTTTAAATAACATTAATGACCATAAAAGGAGTTACATGGTGTCTAAGTGCACTTCACACCTTATGATAGTCATATTTAATCAGAGGTATGAAGTCATTTAAAAGACTTCAACTGGAGAGATAACTCAGTGGTTAGAGCACTTCCTGCTAGATCCAGATTCGGTTCCCAGTACCCATATTGGGTGGCTTACAGGACCTGTAACTCCAGCTCTAGGGAATCTAATGCCCCCTTCTGGCCTCCGTAGGTACTCATATAAACACATGGACATGCACATAATAGATTTTTTTTTTAAAAAGACTTCAACCTAAACAGAAATTTAAACCAACCCTGATTCTGTTAAAAGTCTGACAAAATTAATAGGAAACCTAAAACATTTAATTCTTCTCTTTTAAAGTTGTCCTTTTTGAAATTTATGAACATTAGGTCAACATTCAAAGCAGTCTAATTGCTTTAAATATAAAGCATTAAAAAACCCCTCATAAATAGCATTTTGGTATTGTCCACCTAATTACATATATGTCTTTTCTTATAAGATCTAATTTTCTTTTTTAAAGTAGATTTTATTATTATTATTACTATTGTGTGTATGCGTGCGTGATGTGTGATGCGAGCACAATGGTGATGTGGTGGTCAGAGAGACCTGGGGCTCTCTCTAACAAGAGCCTCCCAGCCCAGGCATACTTGGGAATCACAGATGATGTTAGTTGAGTTCTATATTGCCTACACCCGAGTCTCACATTTGAGGACCAGGATCATGTGGAATATATATTTGGTTAGAATATACACTCTCAGCATCTCCACCCAGAAATGCTGACTTAGGTCTGGGATAGAGTCTGAGAAATTATGTTTTTAATATAGCACCTCTCCCATAGGTTCTGTGGCAGGGGCTGTCCATCCATGCTTTGGGAAACATGGCTCTGTATTGTCCTACCTTTATATTGCCTGTAAAAGAGTTCTAGCAATGGCCTGTGGTCTAGGGAGAAGTGTTCTATCACGTTACTGCTGCTACTGGTTCATGGGTAGATGAATGACAGAAAATTACTCTGTGCAAAGTATTTTTCTCTCTCATGATAAAGGCAAATTCATCCTGTCTGTGCCAAGTTCTTTGGTTTATGGTTAAAAAAGTAGTTCAGTAGTCTGTTAAGCATTTCATGTATCTGTTTAAGGTATGCCTGATACCAGCTCTGGTCACTGAATTTGGCTAAATGTTTGTAGGCCCCTAAGGGTAAGAGCTGTGTTTATTTAAACTGGGGGTGATGCTGGGCACCTGAGGCCTTTTGCTAACCAGAGGACATGAAGAAATCATGGACAAAAGAGGTGAGAACTGGCAGGCAGAGGCCCTGGGGTCATGGTGGTTTGGTGCTCCAGTATTGGTGGCTCTGTGTTCATCAAACATGTTGAGAAAGCTACAAGTAGATTCTAATAGTCAAGTCACATGTGGGTGAGTTTTGTTGCACGGTATTTCATGGATCAAGGTGTGTGAGAAGCCATGAGATGTTATCTGGAAGAGGGAACTCAGAGAGGCAAAGGATAATTGGGGCGTTTCTGTTAATCCTGTGAACTTTAGCCCTGAAGTGAGAAGGCAGTGTCTCAGGACACATGTATAGTCTTCTCGTCATGTGAAAAGCCCAGACTGGGCGATCACTTCGGGGAAGTGTCTTGCTAGATAATTTCATCCTCCATGTGTGTATGAGCATGTGTGAGCTATAGATCCAGCTCATTTATGTCTTTTGGAAATGGATTTTATAGAGGATGTGGGGATTGACAGGGGAAATTTTACATTCCATGTTGTAGAGAGGAATCTGCATGTATATGTTATTAACGGCTTAGCTATATACATGTTAATGGCTTTGCTTGTTTTGATTTAACTTTCCAGCCCAGGTGGCACCTCGATCAATACCAGGTGGATAACAGTTGACATTAACCAGACTCAGCATTCCGAGAAATATCTAAGTCCAGAGAGATATCACAAGTCTCAGAAATGTGGCTGACCACTCAGTCAAAAGGACAAGACTGGGCTCCAGAATTATTGACTGCTTTTATCCCTCACTAAAAAGACCGATGGCTGGAGATGAGAAGGAAGACAGTTTATTTTTAGGGGGTTAACTACTGCCGTCTCAGATTGCCAGCGTCCAGAAAAAGCACACCTTCATGTCACTCACCTGCTTGTGGTGACAGGCAATTCAAGCTCTGGTGCTACAGATCACATCTAGTCTATTCTCAGAAGCCACCCCAGGCATCCAGTTGCAGTTTTCATAATGCCCAGTTCGAAACTCTATAGTTCTTGAAATACATCTATCTACAAAGAAAATTCAGAAGATTTTATTTCTACAATTGTTCTTTTTAATATATGAGGTAGACAGTAAACATTTGAAATTTACCTCTTGCAAGCAGCATCAATGAAAATTTAGGGGAAGCTCAAAAAGTTGGGAAGCACCAGGTCTAGCCCATCTCCACGTCATGTACTGGGAGCCTCCCGGAAATGATGTTCACACTAGTTACTGAATTTCTACCCCATGAGCTACAGCCAGTCCGTGGGTATACCACGCTCGCACAGCTCCTATTAGAAACTGAGATCAAATTGTCTTTCCACAACTCCACAGGGATCCTACCTGCTAAACAGTACAGAGGTAAAATACTTTACATTTTGAGTTATAAGGAATATTGGAAATTTTCTGAGGACATGTCTTCTTACAAAAGTTGCAGGCACAGTAGTTCACTAAGTGAAGGGACTCTGGGGTTGTTGCTCATTTTTTAATGGTCACATTGGCAGACACCAGAAGATGAGAACTCTTGCTAGTATTCTTTCTTTTCGCCACACTCCTGTTCCAAATAGCTTGGAGGCAAAGGGGACATTCATTTGCTTTGTTTCGCAGAAAGGGAGGTAGCCAGAGAATTAAACCATGAATCAATTGGACAAAAGACACAGCGAGGAGGTATCTCATCCTAAAGTAACATTTGTCATGCTCACGCAGCCGCTGTGCTTCACAGAACTCAAGCTAACTTAGCTTCGTACAGCGCTTCCTTCCGGGTCTACCCATCCCCGCATCCCGATGTGCAGCTCAGCAATGTGCGTAGCTGCAGTAACAGGGCGGCTCCGAGCATGGAGATCGTTTCCATTTACTTAACAACAGGTTGCGCGATTGATCCACACCTCGATGTCCCAGGTCTTTACTGTTCTGCTTCATGATGCTACAGGGTTAGTCTGTCATCTTCTTCATTGTCATGGTAGGTCCACAAAAGGGCAGATTCCACCATCTCATTTTACATCATTTCAATACTAGCAAAAGGGAAGATAAAGGGAGGTGCAAAAAATGTCATTTGGCCCAGCGAGTGGAATGAAGAGACCAGCGCCCCCCCCCCTCCCTCCCGCCCCAACCAGGAGCGCAGGCTGCAGAAAGGTAAAGCAAAGAACAATAACACTGAGCACTGAGCACTTTGTGCCAACTATTGGTTTCCTATCCTCTTACTGTTCACAACCCCGTAATGAGGTTAGAATATCTATTTTATAGAAATAGAAAGAGGTGGGGGCAGAGAGATGGCTCAATAGTAAAGAGCACTCACTGCCCTTCCAGACGACCTGGATTTGGTTCCCAGCACCCATAAGGCAGCTAACAATTGCCCCTAACTCCAGTTTCGGGGAACCTGACACCCTCTTCTGGCATCAGCAGGTATTGCACACATATGGAGCATTTACGTACATGCAGGCAAAATACTCATACATCTGAAATAAAAATAAAATTTTAAAAAGAGATAATAAAATCAAAAGTAATTATTTTACAGTTTTTGCATGACATTTTATCTTGCCATTCTATACATGCTATTTGCACACTTAGACTCATGTGGCTGAGATACGTGTTCAAGAAAGGACCTGTTGCTGTAAGCTGCAAGTTTTGTCAGTTTTGCCTTCCGCAGACAGCCTCTGCAGACAGACAGCCGCCTCTGCCATGCACACCCACTTCCCGTGTCGCCTCGTCTGGAAGCTGGAGTCCCTGGCCAAGTATTCTAACCCAATAAGGATCCTGATTCATCTTGCTACTTTCTGCAGTCCTGAATCAAGGATAATCCCTGCCAGCCTGAACCCACTGCCTTGGAGTCTGCTTCCCAGAAAACTCAGACCGTGGCCATTTCTATGACTCCTTTTTCATATTGTCTACATATATTTCTATTTACAACATTGCAAACATTCTAAAGTGTTACTTTCATTCAAATTTTGGGACTGTAACACTTCATCATGAACCATTCTTCTCATTGCTAAATAACTTTTATAATTCCCTTTTTAAAATGTAAAACTAGTCCGATAGAATGTAGCTTTGTATATATGAGGCCCTAGGTTCAGATCACAGCACTGCAAACAAACGGATAACTTTAAAAGTAATGTAACTGTATCATAGATTATTCAAACGATAAAAGAGAAGATTACCCATAATCCTTTATCAAGCATGTTAATTGTTTTGGTACAGTTCCTTTAGGTACCTTTTCTATAAATAATACTTTTATAAAATAGTAATCACAATATATATACGCAGTGTGCCTTTTCCACATTCATATATATATATACATATATATGTATATATACATATATATGAATAGACTGATCTCAAAAGATGAAATGCAAATGATCAATAAGCATATGAAAAATCTTCAACACCCTTGGCTATCAGGGAGATGCAAATTAAAACAATATTGATATTCTGTCTCTCCCAAGTCGTAATGGTTCCCATAAAGAAAACAAATGATAGAGGCTGGGGAGATGGCTCAGCGGTTAAGAGCACTGGACTGGGGTTCAATTCCCAGCACCCACCCGGCTAACAGCCATCTGAACTCCAGTTCCAGGGGATCTGATTGCTGTCTTCTGACTTCTGTGGGCATTGCATGACATACATGCACCACTTACATAAATACAGGCAATACACTCATACACATAAAATAAAAATAAATAAATAAAACGACAGCAAATCCTGGCAGGATGTGAGGGAAGGGAAACTTTAGCCACCGCTGGTGGGAGTGTAAGTTAGCCCAGCTCCTATGGAAGTCAGGGTAGAGGGGCCTCAAAGAACTAGATATAGAGTTACTGTATATGACCATATATATATATATATATATATACTGCTATATATAGCTATACTACTGGGCTCTTACCCAAAAACCTTGAAATCAACATTTGGCAGAGTTACTTGCATAGCCCTGTTTATTGCAGTACTGTTCAATTGTCAGGTTATGGGTGGAATTAGCCTAGCTATCTGTCAACAGATGCATGGTTAAAGAAAATGTGAACTTTATATACATGGAGTTCTATTTAGCCATAAAGAAAAACAAAATTATGTTGTTGAAAGAAAGTAGATGCAACTGGAGGTTGTTAGAGTGAGTAAAAAGTTAGTCTCAGAAAGATAAACACTGCATGTTTTCTCATTGGCGGACCTTAGACTTTATATAGATACACAAAATCGTATATGCCTACAGTGCATGAAGGTAGAAGTGATATTGTAGGAGTGAAGGCGAATAACAGGAGAAAGGGGAGAGCGGGAGGGTGAACACAGGCAGGAAACATGATGTACTTGTGTGAAAACATTTTTATGAAACCCGTCACTGCTGAGATGCGGACATTTTGCTTTTGGGAAAAGAAAAAGAAAAAGGAAAAAAATTATACAGGCAGGTCTCACCCTGATCTGTTGGTTTACAAATAAGTTGAAAGGAACTGGGCTACAAGCAAAACAGTCAGGGGCTGGGACACCTGGACATAGGCAAGTACGAATCAGTCCCTCTCTGGGAGCCTATCACCATGGAGCACAGTTCAATCGAACTTCTACTTAAATTAATGAAACTATTGATCTATTCTTGTTAACCGTTATAAAGATTGGCTTAAAATAACAAATATATGTCTAATTAAGGTTTATTTTTAAATGTTTGGTTTTCCTAAAGCTTTATTTAAATATTACACAGTTATTAAAAGTACCAGACTAGTGGAACTAACCTTCTGGGTGTTCCGTAACCATGATGAGCAGCCTATACTCATGTGTTTAGAGGGAGTAAAGGGGCCAATATTTTGCCTCTTGCCCTCCAGGGCCAGTTAGGTCTCAGGGGACTATTCTTTGGCTTATCCTCATACAGATGAACCAACTAGTGAAAGAAAGGTTAAAGAAGACAGAGGCTGCTCCAAAGCCCAAGTAATCCCTGAGGATCAGATCCTCAACTGACCTTGACCTGCATGGTCTTGAACACCTAACAGGAAAGTATAATCCCAAATTAAAATGATTAGTGTGTTCCCCCAATTTAAAATGGTTGGTATGGTTCTTTGACAGTCCAAGGCACTGTGTTCTTTGACACAAGGTTTAACCATATGAAATGTTATTTAGACAATTATTTCTTACTAATGATTTTCTTCTTAACAAGGGAAAGCTTCTCAAATATAAGACTTCAGACCTTGCCTCAATTCAATACAGCACCTACCAGCAACCAATGCATGTCTACAGTTAAGTCCGCTATTGTTTTAACCTAAACATTTTCTCTTTCTCTCTCTAGAAGGCGTCTGGGAGGGACCTCACTGTGTGGCCACTCCAACAGCTATGAAAGTGCCTGAGAGCACATCCAGGGTTCATCACTCTCGAGTCCAGCCTTGGAGGCCAAAAGGAAAACAAGGAGAAGCCCAATAATAGATGGGTGCTTTTGGAGCTGGTCAGGAGATTCGAATGGACTTGAATTTGAACATTAAAAAATTCTCTGTTCTGGCTTCTCTTGGTTCCTGGTGTGGTGATGCTAGTAACTGCAATGCTCATAAATTGCCTGTATTTCTTCCTTGTGCCTCTTTCCAAATGTCAAACAAGAACTTCTTTTCCTCCCTACAACTAACAGTTATATACCTCTGGCGTCCTTTAAATAGGCCTACTGAGGGGGGTCCTGACTGGCACACCCAGTGCCCCCTTCTGAAAGAAGCCAGAGTTGACTATCACCCCAATTCTATATTGGTACTTGGGACGACCTCTTCAGAGGTGGGCTTGATGAGCACAAAGATGAAAATTGGATAGGCAGCTCATGTTAGGGACCCCAGTATCAACAATTCTGAAAATGTTCTCAGTTCTCTAGCCAAAAATGCCGAAAGGAAACTGATACCTTATCGCCTCCTAAATGAACAACCCTGCCTAGAGACTAAGCATGACGGTGGAGACTGAAACTCTAATCCAGATATTAGTCCTTTCTAGGGAAGACCTCTATTCTCCCATTGTAGCCTATCTCCTAGATGATTTGGGGGTTACCTCCTCAGATGGGCGTGTAAGGGACTAAATCCCTAGTAAGCAAATAGAATTAATAAGGATGGCACATTTCCATCTTCCTCTTAGTCTCTGGCAAAGTCCTTATTTTTAACTCTAACAAGGCTCCTTCAACTGCTTATGTGCTTAGAGTCACATAGCCTTGGGTATCTCAGTTTGGAGATGTGACCTTAGCAGCCTTCTCCGATTGTTTAAGTGGACCATTGAAAAATTACTGGGGCAGGGGAGGAAACTTCTAAAACCCTTAGAAAAGAGCCCTTCCAGGGGACACTGGATTCTTGGGTGTCAAGTCTCTTCTCCATTTGTGGAATGTTTAATCTCTCTGACTTTGTGTGTGTGTGTGTGTGTGTGTGTGTGTGTGTGCGCGCGCGCATGGGTGATTATTTCTTTGAACGTGATTATTTTTCAATAAGTCTATTTGAACACTGCTCTCTGCTGCTCTGAGATTTTTCCTGCCTTCTAATTCTTTAATTAGCAGAGAATATGAACCAAACAATACACCTAGACAGATAATGTGCCTGCCACAGCTGTTCCAGCTGAGATTGTTTACGACTGGACTTGAACTGTATATGAACAGAACCCGGGGACAGTTATTGAGGCTGACCTGGCCGTCGGCTCCTGTGAACATCTGTGAAGAGTTAGGGGGACAGTGCATCTGTCAAAATCAGTTCAAAGAGAAGGGACAGAATGGATGACATTACCTTGGTGGAGTTAGGTGCGGGGTGGGTGAGGGAGATAGATTCCCGAAGCAAGAATCTGTGAGTTCTGAGTGTCCACAGCTAGGGTGTTTCTGTTATCGTGCCTCATTTGAGTGTGGCATTATTTTTGCAAAGGGGAAAGATATCGTGCTGGGGATGAAAAATGATTTTTTTGCTGCTTGCTGCTGCTAACTCTGTTACCATAACAACCGATTTCATCAGCCAGGAGAGGAGGATTTTACTATGGAGACAACCTACATGGGACTGTTGTGATTTCAAAGGAAAATATTTACAGCCATGCCAGCAAAGCTGCTCTGGTTGTGACTGTAACAGCATGGCAGCTTAAACTTTATTTCAAGGATATCTAAAGAGCTTGCCATTGTTGTTCCTAGCAACCACACTGTTTCTGACCCAACAGTAAAAGTCCTGCAGGCTGTTCATCTCATGGTGGTGAGGTTTTCTTTTTTTTAGTTCTGTTGATGGTGAAATTACTGGCCCACTTTTGGAATTTAAACCAAAATTGTCAAGTGGACAGCTTTTGTCTCATGCCTCCAGAGCTCAGAGGGTCTCCATAGTCTTCCAGTAGAACACCTCTCTCTCTGTTGATGAGAAATGGGCATTTGGCTGAGGCTTGGTATAGAAGGTGATTCGTATCTCGGACCTCAGAGCCCTTCACCTCCATCAAATGTGGACACTGATGCCTCACAGCCCTCATTACAACCACAACTGAGTCTTTTCTCTCCTGACTGCAACCTCCTTCCCTCAACCCTTCCTTCCTCGGGGGTCTACCACAGAAGACAGACTTGTAGGCTGTGCTGCAGACTCCTCCGGTCCTTACATCTATCTTTTAAGTTTCTATGAAGACAGTCAGAGGTCATCATGTAGCAGATGGTGGTAGCTTCATTTTTGCTTTGCAAAAAAAAAAAATGGCTTACTGGGATTTTCCCTTTTTAAATGACAGAGGATTTGTTTTTTCTCTATTTACCTATGATGTTTAAAAATGGGTTCTTTCAGGCCTTTGAAGTGCCCTCATTTAAAACTAGATCTTCTTGACTTTTGAAGTAGAGCACTTCTCCAGATTCCTGCCATGTCCTGGGTACAGTTTCTGCACCAGCACCAGAAACGATGGAGGGAAGAGTCCAGTGCTTCAGACGCGAGCCTTCTTCTCATCTTGCATAAGGTGACTGATCTCCACTAGAAGTGGCTCTAATCTCTTTATCATATGTCGTTCAAAGGGTTATCCTGCTTACTCCTCCCTCCACTCCTCTGTGGTATTTCTCATCTTGAAAGATGATCTTGCTGATTAAATTAATCTTTACTATCGAAACATCTGTGTAAAGAGGGATTTTTAAGAAGATGTTGAGGACTGTTGCATATTCCCAGTTCCTTTCTGAAGCCAGCGTTATTCCACTCTAAGATAGTTCATCTGAAAATTAAATACTGTACACAGAATCTGCCAGTAAAAGTCATCAGCAAGCCTTTTTAACTTTTCCCTGAAACAAGGTCTCTCATTCATTCTGTCTTCACCTGTAGATGTATTGATACATTGTTGTGGGCTCTGGATGTGACAGCTGGATGTTAAGCGCATTTATTAGTCAGCTTCCTGTCATGTGACAAAAACAGTCCTGAGATGAACTTATGAGGGGGGAAGGCTTATTTTGTTCGACAGACTTGTGCTTGCGGTCGAGTGCTGGCCATTCCATCGCTATGGGAAGGTGGAGGAGGAGGATGTTCACCTTACAGCCACCAGGACAAACAAACAGACAGAAGAGGCTGACATCCCATGTGCCCAGTGGTCTGACTTCCTTCCACTACACCTGTCAGAGTCCCAAGGATCACACCACCTTCCAGTAGTGTCACAGGCAAGAATCAGGTCATCAACACATGGTCTTTGAGGTCATTCAACACACAAATGACAGCCATCATAATTCATGTGATGCATATGCCTTGCATATGCCTCTGGCAGGGTTGCTGTTTTATGTGGTTTCCATGAAAATCAAGAAAAGCACTTAACTTGGAACTTGAGATTGTTTAGGCTAACAGAACAGAACCACCATCAAATATTTTTCAAGACTAACTTAAAATTTGAAAAATATTTTGACATAATAGAAATTTTCCTTGCAAATTCTTTCTTGACCTAGGAGTGACTTATAAAAAGGTATACAAATGTAATGTTTGCAACTTGACTGTTATGCCCAGAGAATGGCTCCTCAAGATCCACCACGGAGTCCGGAGTGTATGCAAAAAAACAAAGAGCCTTTATTCAAGCTTAAGCTTGGTCCCCCAGACCTCGCCAACACAGTGGATCCATTCTGGGAGCCCCGAGCAGAGAGATTAGGAGCCTTTTATAAGTTTGAGATAAAGGAAGGTGGGGAATAACAGTGTTACATTCTGTTTGGTTATAGGAGCCTGCGCGCCAAGCATATTTTAAATTAATTGGTTGTAATGAACTATATGCCAAAATTGGTTAATAGAGGTTCGGAGGTCTCTTTGTGGTGGGTGCTGCCTTCAGGGCAAAGGAATGTGTTGACTATTATTCAAACCTTTTGCTAGTTTTTGTTTTAGCCTTATTTATTCTTGTGGCCTTGTGACTGCTTAGAAGGAACAAAGAACAAGATGGAGTTATATTTATCCATTTTCTAATGTCCTATAGCCAAGCGTTTTACAGAAGCAAGGAGAGCAGTTATTGGGTTAAGAAGGGGTTCCAGGGGTCCCACATTGACACATTTAGATATAGCTGTAAAGCTGCCACAGATCTGCCTGATGTTTGTGAAAGTTTCTTCCTTTCACTGGTTATTATTTTGTGTGTGACACAAATACTTAAGATCTGACCATTTAGCAAAGTTTTAAATAGAGTATTGCTTACTGCAGACACTACAGTGCAGAGGGGATCTCTAGGACCAAGCCATCCTATACAGCTGAAGAGTTACACCCTGTTCCCTTCTCTCCACATGCCTCTTTTCCTTCCCAGCCCCTGTCCACACCCATCATTCACTCTGTTTTTATGAGCCACTTTTGGATTTGTCCTATAAATCCCATTATAGGAGTTTTTGCTCTTTTGTTTCTGACTTATTCATCACAACACTCCCCAGTTTCATTTATATTGTCACAAATCATAGGCTTGATCTCCTTCTTCTGTAAGGCTGAGCTAATATTTCTTTAAACATACAGACCACATTTTCTCAATCCATTTCCTCTGTCAATGGACATTTAGGTTGCTTCCATGTTATCTGAGTCTATTTGAGCTGCTGTAACAAAATACTATAGACTGAGTAATTTATAAGCAACAGAAGTTTATTTCTCATAGTTCTAGAGGTGTACCTAAGATCAAGCTACATGCAGATTTGGATTGTTCTTTGCTTCTAAGATAGTGTCTTACGACTATCCTCAGGGGGAGAGAGGGAGAAGGACAGATGAACGCTGAATCCTCACAGGGTGAAAAAGGAAGAATGGAAAAAGAGAGGGGCAACTCTCTAGACCCTTTTATAAGGTCATTGACCCTATTTATGAGGACTCCACCCTCGTGGCTTAACTAGCTCTTAAAGGCTCCAGCCCTTAATACTACCTCACTGCTGCCTGAAACCTCTGGATTTTAGGGTGGGTGTGAGCATTCAAAGCATAGCAATCTTGGCTTTTATGAATATACTACAGCGAACAGAAACACCATTTTTAAAAGACGGGCAATGACTAACTCAGGACTTTAAAATTTTAAGATAATTGGTTTAGTAGGAATTTTGATATTCTATTTCAATTCCTTTGGATGTGACAAGGATTCCCTTTGAATTCTTAATCAAATACTGTTAACTGTGGAGTTTCATTTAGTTTTAACTGTTTAGGTTTAAGGATGTTTTAGGGCTCTGACATTTGTTCCCCTTGTCAAAGCAGACATGGTAGCAGACACGAAGCCACACGGATACATCCATCTACCTGCTCAAGGAACTCATTCTGTGGTCGGGGAAAGGAAAATCAATATGGTGTCTTATAATACAGTCAGTGGCTAGGGAGAACCCAGAGCACTAAGGAGAGGGCGACCCGGGCACGGACTGGGCTGGGGAAGTCAGAGGGAAGTAGGAGAGACCACGCTGAATGTCCAGTGAGGGGAGGGTGGTAATGGGCTAGAGCAATGCACACCGAAGAAACAAACAACAGTGAAGGGAAGAAAAGTACTGTGAGAGTTTATTGAGAATCCTGTATTCAACAGGCATCATGCGTTACAACGTTCCTTGTGACACGTAACTCAGAACTCTCTAGGGGTGCCACTAGTCTTCCTCTCTTGTGAGTGTGAAGCAAGACTTTAGTGAGGATGAGCTCTTTTCCATGTTCTAATAGTTGTAACTGGACTGCAAACTCAGCCCTGCTCAGCCTGACTCTGGAAGGTATTAAGCTACAGCCGCAATATGCAGCTCTGTTGAAAGAAGGCTGGCATTTCCAGGTGATTTAGTTTTCTGATAAACTATATGATAACAAACGAAATGATTGCTCAGGGACTCGGGTAGTAGAACAAAACTTTGGAGATAAAATGTAAACATGAAATTGAACTGGATGATTGGAAATTTTAGAGGAATCATCAATTAAAGTATGTTTTTCTGAAATATGAGAACCACAGTTCAAAAACCAAACTTGGGGTTGGAGAGCTGGCTCAGTGGTTAAGAGCACTGGCTGTTCTTGAAGAAGACCCAGATTCAGTTCTCAACACCCACACGGTGGCTAACAACTGTCTGTAACTCCAGTTTGAGTGATTGGATACCTTCTTTTGGCCTCCTCAGGCATCGCACAACACAGGTACACTTACATACATGTAAGCAAAACACTCATATACATAAAATAAAAGTAAATAGACCAAAATATTTTTTAAAACCTAGACTTCATTAAGAGGTGCTATTTCAATTTGTTTTATGATTAGAGATGTAGAGGCTGGTGTTGGTGAATCCAAGGTAGAAAACATTAGTCTTTTTCTCCTTTTACTTCTTAAGGACATAAACCAAAATGCTAAATGAACCATGCATCAAGTTTGGAAAGCAGATATAATCAGAAAATAACACACAGATTATCACCTTCAAGTATGATGCACAGCTGAGAGCTTCTGTTTCCAAGCATGTCTAGCACCTCTCCACCCCCCACTGCCCAGTTGGATCGATAGCAAGGTCATGCTTCGTCTTCTGAAAGGGAATCTGTTGTATGTTCTCAGGATCTAGTCAATGCACTCTGGGGATTGCTTTGGATTATGTTTCCAAAAAGGAAAACACAGCAGAGCAGACTCTTAATCATCCTGGTTACTCACTGTGTGTGGAACTGAAGCAGAGGAGTGCCTGGATTTTCTCGCTCTTGGTGCTGTGTGCATACCTCATTCTACATGCAGGCAATATAGCACAGCTCCGCCAATTACGGGTCAGCTTACCACATATGCTTCGATGGATGAGAAGATAACACTGGCATCTTCCAAAATTAGTGAGGTATCAAACCTTTTATTCCAGTACAACCGGGACAGAGACGCAGTCAGGTGACATGAGAAAGCATAGGTGGGCTGAAAAAAAAGTCGTACTCAGGGAAGACCCCACAAGTGTCTTGAAGAGGTTCCCGCTTGCTGGGTTTCAAGAGCGAAGAGAAGCTCTCTAGAAAGACAAGTATAAAGATGATCCAGGAAGTGACCAATATCAGCAAAGGCAGGGGAGCACAAAAATCATTTACAGTGGGTTTGGAAAACAGGAGTCACACCGGACAAAGTCTTGGGTGAAATGTATGGATAGAAAGTGCTTGCTATTACTTCCAGGCTGGAAGGCAGTCTGATGTGGATTAAGAAGAGCTCTGTATTTTTCACAAAAGCCAGAGCAGGCTGTCAAGGTAGGGAACTGGGAACTATGTGTTTCAAGGCAACGTCAGAAGAGGGAGGGAGAGAAGAGCGACTGGCTTCAGAGAAGTCGAGTCTTCTATCTGGCCACAATACTATTAGGTTATTCAGGCTTCCTCTCCACTGCCTTGAATCTTAGGGAAGACAGTCCACAGCTAGAAAGCTTCCTGCGTGTGTTTCCGTCACCTGTCCTCTTTCCTTTTCTGCACTCACTGGTCAGACAACCTAGACCAACTGGCAAACTCCAGGCTTACTGGGAGACCTGCCTGTCTCTAAAAATAAAGTGGTGAGCAATGGCGGAAGACATCCACTATCAACCTGTGGTTTCCACAAGACCATGCGTGGACACACACACACAGACACACACACTAATTCAAACACATGCTATTTTTCCTCGTTTTTAAAAACAAATGATAGATTTGTCTTCCTACTGTTTTATACCTTGGAGGTTGTTTTTGAAACTTCGCTTACAGTTTTCCCTTTGAAGAAGCAGAGCACTCCGTTGTGCAGGGATACACAATGACTGCTTAGCCAACCCCCACTGATAAGCACTTAGATTGCCTGCAGGTGTTTGCAATTATAGCTCACACCAGTGCATCTATCCTGAGGATAAACTGTTAGAAGAGGAATTCTGTGTCATATGATCTATGCACATGTAATTTTGATAGATAATACCAAATTGCGTTCCCTACTGCGATGCTTTGAGTTCCAGTCTCCTCGCACACTCACCAACAAAGTGTGGTAAGGACTTCATGATGTTTCTAGTCAAACCATACAATTAGTATCTGGGCGGGGGGGCTTGCAATCTGCACTCCTATTACTGTGAGTGAATGCATTTTCATATATTAACAGGCAATAAAAAGACATCCTGTTCGGTAAAATGTCTATTCATATATGTGCCTACTTTGTCATGAAATATTTATACCTTTACCTACTTAGTAATCTTTTTGACATCTTATGAATTTTGAATAAATTTTGTATTTATGCTGGAGACTCTTTAAAGAAACCAGCGTTCATTCCTACCCTTTATTGTGCGCACTCCTCTGTCTCGGGAGTTGAAAGCTGGAAAGAATTGTTTACTAGTTTTCCTTCCCCTTGGATCAGTTTATGTTGTGTGTGTGAAGCAAAGAACTGCTCTCTTCCAGTGCTGAAGCAAATGAGTGGGTTCAGATACAGGAGTCTGTGTAGAGCCCTCCATCTTCCCCTGCCAACCGCGTCCCTCAGGACTAAGGGGTCCTGTGAAGCTGTGACGCAGACTGCAATTTCCTTGTAGACAACAGCAATAAATATCACTGATGTTTTACTGCAGTTTGGTAAGGCAGCACAAAACAAAATCAATGCTCAGAAATTATGTATATGTATATAAATTCTTCTCTATATAGTTAACATGACAATATGATGGAATAAAGTCGCCTCCTTTCAAGACGAAATACAAGAAATGCATATACCAATTATTATATGTTATCCATATGATAGTACAGCACTGTAGAAGGAAAACCAAGCTTGAATAAAGGGAAAGCCATCTTCTGTAATTTAGGTCTGTTTGTTTTTTTTTAACCTAAAACTTTAAAATTACATTTATTTATGTAGTTTGTATATGTATGTGGGCATGCCCATGACATGGCTGGCACACTTATGGAGTAGAGGTTGGAGGACAGCTTCTAGGACTCATTTCTCCCACTGTCTGGGTCCTGGGACTAGAACTCAACAGTCTTGACGCCAAGTACCTTTACCCACTGACCTATCTTGTCGGCCCTAATTTGGGTCTTGAATCAGCTACAAGCACCCATGTGGTGAAGGCTTAGTCCTTAGTCAGTGGTGCTACTGGGAAGTGAAATGCAAGATGGCTTGGAAGGTAAATAGAATATGGACAGAATTATGAAGAATCAAATACAATGACATGTTAAGGGCAGAATCTAGGTGTTACTGTACTGTCAAGTTCTTTCAACTTCACTGTATGCTTGAACATGTTAATTCTAGAATATTAGGGGAACTGTGGAAGTCGATGCAACCACGATGCTGTTGCTGGTTTCACAGTGCACATAATGTACTTAGGTTAAGGCTTAGCCCACTTCGTTATTATAGGTCAAAATGAAGGAATCAGGCAAAACAGCTTCAAGGAGTCTCTGCCATTTTCTCAGAGCTGCCTGGCTGGCTCACTTAGATAATACTGAGGTTATCCTTTCCTGAATGTCCACGGTAAGCTCCCTAAGACTCTTCTGCAGATGGTGGAGATAACACAGCTTCATTGGAACTAGTGTTATGGCAGTCCTTCTATTGCTACATGGCGAGTGCTCTTAACTAAAAAAAATTGAAATCTGACATGCAAACGAATCTAAAACTTTGAGAGCACTGATATGAATCAACAGGTGGAAAATTCCACCTCTGACTTCATGTGATGGGCTGCAATAAAATTCTGTTCAGGTTACGTATAGAAGATGTATGTGTGGGACATAAATGAACTTAATGTTAAGATATGAGTCTTTTCAACATTATTTATTATGTAATGTAATGTATATGTAAATATTCTGAAATCTGAAAAATTTTGAGACACTCTTGTTTTTCAAGAATTTCAGATAATGAATATTCAATTTGCATTTCAAAAATTTAAAATAAAAACCTACTTTCCAAGTCATCTTGAGCAATTCCAATATAAGTTGCCCAAGTCTGACTGGATCATGTATGAAACTTTGAAGTGGGTGTCTCATGTTTATATATATAAATTTCAACACTTTAAGTTTGGTCTCTTAAACACACAAGTTTAGATCCTAGAAGTCATCTTCAAACATTATGTTCCTATGGGTATGGAGAGGTGGCTCAGCAGTTAAGAGCTCTGACTACTCTTGCAGAGAACCTAGGTTTGATTCCCAGCACCAACATGACAACTAACAGCCATCCCTATTTCCAGTTCTAAGGGATCTGACACCATCTTCTGGCCTCCATAGGCATTGCATAACATGAGTGCACTGACATACATGCAGGCAAAATATTCATACACATAGCATTTAATTAAAAAAATAAATTCATTAAAATATATTCCTAGAAACTTTTCAAGCATAGAAATGCAAATGAATTACTTTAAAATGGTCCTGATGTGTTAGCCTCTTATTTAACACATGGCATCAAAAATCTCATAGATTAAACTAAGGCTTTACATTTTCAGAAATGAATGTATTAACTTAATTCATACAGAACGGTTTCCTGCTCTTAAAGGTCATTTTGTTAAATATAGAACAAAAATTTGACTATAGTGAATTGAATTTTATCCCTGCAAAAAATATGTTGAAATCCTGATTCTTATGACTGTGACCTTATTTAGAAATAGGGTCTTTGCAGATGGTACTAAAATATATCAAGGTGAAGTCACAATCAAATGGAATGGACCTCTATATGATTTGACTAGTATTCTGGTGAAAATAGAAAGTAGAGGGGCTGAAGAGATGTCTCAGCACTTAAGAACAGTGACTGCTCTTGCAGAGGATCTGGGTTTAGTTCTCAGCATCCAAAAGACAGCTCACAGTTGTCTGTAACTCCAGTTCCAGGTGATCCTATAACACTCTCTTGAGCTTTGTACAACATGGATGCACAATACATGTAGGCAAAATACTCATATACATAATATTTACAAATAATAGAAAACAGAGACACAGGCACAAAGACAAGCGCTGGGCAACCATGGAGGTAGGGAGACTGATGCTCCTCAAGCTGAGGATACAGAGCTGGGGCCAACATAAAAAAATTTGGAGAAATTAAACTTTCTTCCACAGCTTCCAGGGATATGAGGAGAATAAATTTCTGTTGCTTTGATCCAACAACTTTGTGAGCCCCAGAAAAACACTTACATGGTCAAAGTTATAAAGTCTCAGGGCAAGAGAAATGGCTTAGCAGTTAAGAGCACAGGCTGCTTTTCCAGAGCACCTGGGTTTGGTTCTCGCCACCCACGTGGCAGCTAACAACCATTTGTAATTCCAGTTCCAGTCTGACACCCTCTTTTGGTCTCTGTGGGCATTGTACAACAAGGGTGTACTTAGGTGCATGCCGGCAAAACACTCATATACATAACGTAACAATTATAAATAAAATATTTTTAATATCTTAAATATTTTTAAAGGGGGGGGCTGTAGAGATGGCTCAGTGGTTAAGAGCACTAGCTGCTCTTGCAGAGGATTGGGGTTTGGTTCCCAGCACCCACATGTGCCTAACGACCATCTGTAACTCCAGTTCCAGGGGATCCAGTACCCTCGTCTGACTTCCAAGGGCACTGCACAACATGGGTGTGCTTACACACATGTAGGCAATACACTCATATACATAAAATAAAAACAAATAATAAATATTCTTTTAAATGATGAAGTCATGTGGACAAGACTTCAAAGGCTGGTGGGAGTCGAGGCAACCTCCGCCCTCATTCTGCAGTCTCACCATTCACCTGTCACGTGCCTGCAGCCATGCCATATCATCACGGAAGTCTCGGGATCAGTTATAGAAGACTGAGGCCCAAATGCCGACTGTTAGAAGCAGGAACTAATGTAACTCCAGCAAGGCATTCTAGATTGGTTTTGCTAAGCGGAGGCTCAGAACTCCCTTCGCCAAATTTGTACTCTCCCTGCTAAGAGATTTTTCTTCCCACAACTGCAAAAGCTAATAGAAAAACTTACTGTCAAAAAGTAAACAGATTTTAAGCTTTTGGCTTATTTTTAATGAGTTTCTTTCTTTTTTCTGTTTTTGTTCTGAATTTTCTCACCCAACACATTATCCCAGTCTTGGGCTTTGAAAAGACTATCAAACACACATAAAATCACATTCTTTTCAGAAAAAAGAAATGAGAGTTTAAAAAATAATAATAATTTAGAACCAGGAGCAGAACTTCTTTCAATTTGTTGTAATTTATGTGGCAGAGTCTTCAGAGTCTGACCTGACAAAAAGGAGGGAAGTGAAAGAGGAAAAGCTGATAGACAATTGGCCTTTTTCTTTTTTTCCTTCTGAGAACTGCAGAGCTGAATAGAAATTTGTATTTCTGGACACCAGGAAATGAGACGATGGTCTTTCCAAGACTTGAGGGTCATTTGCTATTAATCAGGTTAAATCAAATTACCAAGTAGCTGAAGGAAATAATTGGTGTGACCTGACCTTGTAAGACTGTGTGGTGTAGGACAGGCAGGGTCAGCCTGATCGGCGGTAGAGACAGAAATTGCAGCAGCAAGAACTTTGCAATGACACTTATTTTCAAGTATCCTGATGACATTTTTTCCTTTTTTCCCCACCTTTTTTTATTGTTCTTTTTTGTTCTGGGGAAAGAGCTCACACGCAGTTCTAAAGAGGCATGTGAAGCTCCAGGGGAATCACATCGATGCTTAGAAACACTTGTTAGTAAAATCCCACATACCCATAAATGAACATTTTTGCCAGGATATGAAAGTGCCACTGTTACAGGCAGAGGGGATTCTGCCAGTCCTTGTAATTAAGTGACTCAGAAGGTCTGAGGACACTCTTCATTTGGGATCTACATGATTAATACAAGGTCTTCCAAAGTCCAACTGCTTAGTCAAAGCTATGAAATCGATTGCAAAATGTCACCGCTAATCTCAGCTATTAACGTGATGAGATCTAGAGTCACCTGGGAAGCAAGCCTCCAGTCCTGTGAGGGATGAACTTGATTATATCAACTGAGGTTCGAAGACTCACTGTGGACAGCACCATTCCCTGGGCTTGGATCTTGGGCTGCATAAAAGAGAGAGTGAGCTGAGCATCAGAATTCATTACTCTTCTTTCCAACTGTAGACAAAATGTGGCCAGATGCTTTAATCTCCTGCTGCCTTGACTTTCTCTCCACAACAAACTGTACCCTTGAACTGTGAGCTGAAATAAATCCTTTCTCCCTTAAGTTGCTTTTGTCAGAGTATTGTGTCACAGCAACAGAAAAAGTAACCAAGAATATAGTCTTAGATTTTTCCCTCCTAAATCCTCACCCTCTATGAATACTGGAGTTGAAAAAGAAGTATTGACTGAGAATCCTTTCCTTCTGGTTTCTTGCATACGATGAATTAAAGCCCTCCCATGTCTATTAGAATGGAGTTTTAAAATATCGTTTCTTCAGGTGTGTTTCTCAAACAAGAATAACAAATAACAATTTCTGGTCCTATAACAGTGAGTTTGCTTCCAGGGTCTCTTTGTCTCTTAACACATTCCACTTACTAACTCATTGCCTGTTTGTAATTCTGAGTCCCCAGACTGATCATAAAACACTGGTAATTTGCCAGGCATGGTGATGCACACCCTTAATCCCAGCATTAGGGAGGCAGAGGAAGGTGGATCTCTGTGAGTTCAAGCAAGGCCAGCCTGGTCTACATAGCTAGTACCATGCCAGCTTGGGCTATAGGGAGACCCTGCATCAAAATAAAACAAAAAACAAGAAAATGAAAACCAAAACCACTGATAATTTAGTCAGATGATGTTATGGGTAGCCGACTTTTTTGTGGGAGTGGGGAAGAGTTGTCCCATTTAGAAATCAAACTGGCTAACTCCATCAACGCAAAGGTCCTGCTTTAAAATTTAAAACCCAAACAAACATATAAAGCACTTCTTGCCCTGCAGTGCTGGATCTGATCAGTTTTGCTTTGTTCTACTCATGACAGCACCTCTGAATGTTGCCCTTGGCACATCTCTCTGATTGTTTCAGGACACTCTCAGATCTTTCTTCCCCATCTGCTGCTATGACCCCAGAGCAGCAAAACTAACCTCACTCGATGCCCTTGATTTGTTTAATTGACCCTTGAAAGCCCGTTAGGGCCTCTCCTCAGGCCTTTCCCTAAACAGTGCTTTGTGCATCATCTGTAGCTATGTCCAGATGGTCTTTGCACACTCTCTAGGACACCAAGACCCTCCACTGGCATAGATACTTTAGTTAAAGTCACTTGGCATGCCAGTTGGCATATTTGTCATTTATCTTATATACTTGGACACATTCTGGTATGAGTTGTCTTATAAAAAGTATTAGAGCTTTGCCCAGAGAATGTGAAAATGCAATACTGATTTTCAGAAAAAACTCGGGGCTATCACAGAAACATTGTCCACGGAATCTGAGTCTTCTTCTGGAAGAAGATAATGGAGCTGCATTAAAAAATGTTCTTGATGAGACTGTTCTTGATAGATTCTCTCCAAAACACTAACTTCTACTTGCTGCTAAATGATATGAAGAGTAAAGACCGTGGTTCTACTGAAATGGATATAAACATCCCTGAGCAGCTCTACCCGTCTAGTCTGCTTAATTCTGGTTAGGGAGGGCCCACCTCCCTCAGCTATGCATACAGAAATACATGAAAGGACAGAAATAAATGATAGTCTCTTCTCCCTGAGAAGAAAATACAGGTCTATAATACTTAAGGAATATAGTCCCTAAAGACTATCAGGTGGATCCTAGTACCTGCCACCTTCTCCTCACTGAAAGACGATGCTAACTGTGTATGAACATCCTAGAGTCACATGTGTGTTCCCAGAGAAGATGGTAACTGTGTGTGAACAGCCTGGAGTCACATGTGTGTTCCCACAGCTCTTGTCTTCACCCTTGTCCTGAACTGATGTCTGCCTTTTTCTCTGGGACTTTATTACAAGTCACCATCTTTTTTGTTTTAATCCTCTTCAATTAGAGTATACGTACCAAGTAAACTCAGTGGATTTTAAATTTTACTTATTTATTGGGCCTTGGATTGAACCTAGGGCCTTGGGTACATTATCAGATGTTTTAAAACTTGTATTACGTTTATTTATTTATTCTGTGTATGTGAGTGTGTGTATATGTATGTATGTGTGTGTGTGTGTGTGTGTGTGTGTGCCATAGTATGCAGACAAAAGTCAGAAGAGGGCTTTAAATTTTAGACTATGTTTGAGAATTTCATTCAGTGTGCTTTAATCCTATTCAGACCCCCTCACTGTCTTTTACCCACCTGCCCAAGTTCACGCCTTCTATTATTTAAAACGTTTTAAGGCCTATTGAGTCTTATTTGAGAGGAAAATTTTTGAGAGCTGGTTCTCACCACCATGTGGGTTGCAGAGATCAAATTAAAGTCCTCAGTCTTGGTACCAATTGCCTTGCCTGCCATTGTGGTTTGAATATGAAACGTCCCCCATAGTCATGTGTCAAACTGGGAAAAACTAACTAGCACACCTGCTAACCCATGTCATTGGCCCTTGTCAGGGAGGCTTTGCTGTCATCCAGGATATTATACATGCACAACTGGAGGTGTGAATCACCCCCCAGCACATCTCTCCGTGACACACTGCCTATGAAACTACCCTATCTCTCCTGAAGACTCTCTGGAAATTATAAATTCCATCACCTATCATATACCTTCCTAACCTTCTATAATGAAGAGCTTTCAGGTTGGACAAGAAGCTGCTGTATCAGGGTATCAATGCTGTATCAACATTTGACAGGATTAAACCTTTAGGTATAAAATATAATATTAGATCATTTACAATTTTACCTGTAATTACTTTTTTTATTGGCAGTCTTTTTTGAAAAGCTTGGTGAGACAGACACTGAGTTTACCTTGTTTATTGTTACTTGCTAACCCAGAACCTAGCACCGAACCAGGGACATAAATGCAATTCATAATGTTCACTGTGAGTCATAATGTCACCAGCTAGTACCAGCGCTCAGCAG
Source organism: Eospalax fontanierii (assembly GCA_035773235.1). Lineage (NCBI taxonomy): Eukaryota > Metazoa > Chordata > Mammalia > Rodentia > Spalacidae > Eospalax > Eospalax fontanierii. Next base: position 64,429,644 of record CM069539.1, on the reverse strand, counting down.
ATATGGGACGAATTGCTCTTCTTCTATCTGAGACTCTCTGGATCAACCTCAGGGTTTCCCACTCCCAGTCTTATTGCATGTCTAGTCCCATTCTTCACTTTCTAGAAGAGGCTCTCCAGTACTCTTCAGGCCACTGTGAACTTGACGCATGGAAGATTAGGAGAGAAATAAATGCATAAATCATCTCGGGAGGGTTACTTAGCATTCAGTGGGTAACAGCAGGGAGACAGGTGGGACTCGCCAGTCAGACCCGGTGTGTGAGGGAGAACTGGGGCACAGGGACCTTCCAAGTCTCCACAGGATGCTAAAATCAAAGCAGCTGTTGCCTACATCTTGTGAATGATCTCTGTTCATTTTCTGATGGAGGATCCACAATACATATACTGAGGCTATCATGCATGCATCTATTTTTTTGGTTAGAGGAGGAATATTTTAAACCAGAGAAAGAATTAAATGCATTTAAATCTTGTGATTAAAATTGCAGAGCTGGGAGCTGAAGAGTTGGGTCAGCAGTTTAGAGTACTGGCTGCTCTTGCAGAGGACCTGGGTTCAGTTTCCAGCACCCACATGGTGGCTAACAACCATTTATAACTCCAGTTCTCGGGGATCCAAGGCCCTCTGGGTCCACCAATATCCCTCCGTAGATACTGCATGCACGTGGTGCACTTACATACATGCAAGCAGCACTCAAATACATCAAATTTTAAAATTGTTTTAAAAAACTGAGCTGGAGGGAGGGATGGCATGTTAACATGTTTGCTGCACAAGCATGAGGAACAGGGTTTGGATCCCCCGTATAGGTGCTGGGTGTGTGCGGCAGCTTTCCTGTAATTCCAGCACTGGGAAGGCAGAGATACGTAATGCCAGAAACAAGCTGGGATAGAAAGACTAGCCTTATCAACACGCTCTGGATTCAACTGAGAAACCTTCCACAATGACTACGGTGGAGAACTGTTGAGGAAGACTCCCGATGTCAACCTCAGGCCTCAAGTGCACATGAACACACACATGTTCCTACATACCTGTAAGCACCCCTCCCCCCAACACACACATGAGGACAAAAAATGCTTCATAGAGCCCAGGCCTTGTGATTTAAATTAGGCATGCTGTGTGACTTTGGGCAAGTTCAAACCCTGTGCCTCAGTTTCCTCATCTGCAAAATGGAGATGAAGTTAATGAAAAGTATTTGAAAAGGTAGTTACAGGGACAAAATGAACTAATTTTTATAAGATACTTATAGCAACTGCCATATAAATGTGCATTAAATCTAAACAGTTGTCTTTTGGGGAGAGAAGATAAGAGTGTTACCATGTGTGGCAGTCACTGAGGCTTCTTATTTTGTTGCCAGCACACTGTGTTTTACGTGTTCTTTGGAGTATGCAGAAGTCTATCATCTCCATCTGAGATTTATGGGTGCATGATTTATTGTTATGAACCTTACATATAGTAGAAAATTAAACCTTTCTTGCCCATTGGGACATCTGAAAAAAGCTTGTTTTCCTTCCTATTCCAAAATCTAGCAGAATGTCCATTAAGGCTTGCCAGAAACTGTTCTTTAATCAGCATGGCAAGCACTTAGTTTGCTCCAGATCTGGAGGGGGAAACTGGTTTTCAAACAATCTAATTACTACCCACAGACAGCCGAAGAAGCTTAGTTTGCCTGATTTATGTGTTAAATGCTTTCACCTGATCCTGGTGGGACTGGACAGCTCATTCAGTTTCTCGCCCACACCACAAATAACTGTCTCTGGTGAGCCCAGCAAGGGCATGTCCATTCATATTCTGAAATTAGCGGGCTGCACGCTGCTTTCTGACTCATTTGAGTCCTGCTGTACCACATGCGAGAGGAACCAGCAGGGGCCGGTTCTTTCATCACAGGGATGTGCTTTGTGAACTTTGTTTTCTTTTTATAAAGCAAGTATCTTAGCAAGGTTGAGCCCAGAGGGAATTTAAATAACTTAAGAGGAAATGAGTAGAAAATCAAAATGATTGGGAGTCTGAGATAAAAATAGGCTCTGTAGACCAAGTGGTGGGATGGGGAAGAGTCTGAGCAGGAAGTAGGATTCTTGGGTGCTGCTGTTCCACATACCAGCCAGGAAATGGAATTCCTGCTTGACTGTCCTGCCTGGCTAACTTTTCCTCGAGCCTTCCACCCTGTTGACGAGACTTGTTTGGTACAGTTGTCCCGGCTTGGATGCTCTCTGATGGTGTGGGCTTTGGATCTTTTGAAGAGATTCAGAAAGCAATTTATAGCGAGGACTTTTATTTTGACTCTGAAGGAAATCTAAGTAGAATGTCACCAGGAGGGTTTCTAAATTCCATATTTTTGGTTCTTTCATCTAGACTGCCTAATTTGTGAGGACCAAGTCCCAGGCCCTCCTGCACATATGGCAGACCGCCAAGGGAACTCTAGACGGGTGCCTGGCTTCAGTCTACAGACCTCTCAGCCTGGTGCCGTCTTTAACTTGAATGCCCACCTCTGCTCGTCACCAGATTCCTGACTGGTCATCAGGATGAGGATGAGACTGTCAAATCTGAATAAAACAAACTAGAGATCTCATCTAGCAACAAGTTTTACAAACAAATTTCAAAGAGACTGTGTACGCAAGAGATGGTAGTTAAGCAGAGAGAAACCAACCTGTCAAAGCCCAAACTATCAGCCCACGTGTCTTAGGCCCTTTCTCCAAGAACAAGACCCATTCTGGCCCAGAGGAACATAAGTGGTATCCAGAGTGTGTGTGGCTCAGAGGGTAGTTTGAGTCTGGAAATTGCATTCTAGCCTCAGCTAATTGCATAGCATCTGCTGCTGTGACAGGAAGCCCCTCCCTTAGGACATCCAGTCCCGGTTGACCAGAAGCAATCCAAGGCTGCGTGGCAAGCCTGGTGCACACAGCCCAAACTTTCTGGAACTCTCTCAACAGTCATTTCGTGCTTTGTTGGGCCGGAGGTCTGTTAGCAGCATCTTGGCCTGGAGAGGAGAGCAGGTCAGCCTTCTTTATGTCCAGGGGGACCTCCCTGCTCCATTAACGGGGCAAATCGATTAAAGACCCACTGCTTGACCCTATCCTTCCCAGAAATAAGACAGTGGCTCACCTCAAAACCTGGCACAGCACTGTTTTAGGGACACTGAGTAGTAAACCATATTTAGAGCAAAAGCCCATTCTTCTCAACAAACAGACGAAGAGCTAAACGGTGGACTGTCACAGAGGGAACGAGTCCACCTTCAGATTTATTTTCCATATCATGTTTTGCTTGATTTCTTCTAAAACAAGGCTCTGAGGTTCCCAAACAGCCAACATTTCTTGTGAGAAAGAAGCAACTCAACTCCAGAAAAGTCTTCTAGGCCCAGAGTAAGCCCAACAGAGCCAACCTGAGCCCCAGAGAGTGGCTGCAGTGTCTCCTGGGAGACATCCTAGTTCCGCAGGAAGTCTACTGAGGTGAAAGTCACCCAGGTCCTGAGGCAGTACTCCTTTGACAAGGCCAACCTCGAGTCCTCTGTGTGTGTGTGCACATCACATATGCTTCAGGGATCAGCCTCAGGTGTCATTCCTTCTCAGGCACCCCATTTTGTTTTTGTTCTTGGAGCTGGGTCTCTTGCTGGGACCTGAGGCCTGCTTTATTTGGCTATGCCTGGCTTTTTATGCAGGTGCTAGATATCAAACTAGGTCCTCATGCCTTCATGGCAAGCACCTTACCAATTGAGCCATCTTCCTAGACCCAAATCCACATTTTATGATTGTAGAATTTAAGAACTGTGTGTTGTCACTTGTCAGGATTGGATGACTGATGTTTTGTTGTAAAAACAAACAAAACAAGGTTCACTGGCTCTCCCAGAGTAGCTAAAATTATTTGCATTGGGACTCAGACTCAAAGATTTAGAATCAAAATCTCAAGTGACACAGCTCTTGCTGCAGAGATGCATATGACCAACAGACAACTGAGGCCTCCAAAGAGAATTCACTCTGTGACATACATATGATCTCACTTCACAGATGCAACACTCAATAGAGGGGGAAACTGAGGCACCGATCATGATCATAGTAGAACAGAGATTCCAGCCGTGCTGTTCACTCTGACCCACGTTCTTACTGTCCTCTGAACTGCTTCTTTCTCATTACTTAATGCTTCCAACCAGCTTCTATTTCATTCCATTGCCTGATTTCCTCCTCACAAATGGCAAATGCTTTTTCCAAGGCACAGATAGATGCCAAAGCTGTCTTCAGTCTTGAGATTTTTCCAATTGTTCCCATTTATCCTAGGTAGCTAAATGTGTATTTTAAATACTTTGCACCTGATACCCCTTCCCTTTCATCAAATATTCTCCTCTTCACTGAAGCTGCCTAGGGTCTATTCTGGGGTCTGTTGCATCACCAGGTAAAGAATTACAAGGTGAGAAGCGTGCAGTCACAGCACATGGCCCAGGTTTAGTGATGCAGAAGTAACATTCCACACAGCAAAGAGCCAGACTCCCCACAGGAGGAAGGAGTCCAAGGCTGGAGCACCGTCTCCCCCAAGGAGAGTTTGGACGTTTGTATTCTGTAGGGTAGAAGGCGGGACAGGACGGGGCTCTCCCTCCTCCTTTAGGCTCGACAGGGCAGGGTCTGTGTCATGTTGCTGGTTTTGCTCAATCATATGGCATATGAAACAGGAACTGACTGGGTACAGCAAGGGCAGCAAATTTGAAAGAGCCCACCAAAAGACTCAACTTTGGACAAGAACTTGGAATTTGGCCAACTTGGATACAAGTGAGAGTAACTGAAACACAGCTGAATTTAGTGGAGGTCTCTTCTCCTTTAGGGGCTTCCTCCCCTGTTTACCTAATTCTGAACTATCTTCTATTTTCCTTTTCATGAATTATATTTCATAGGCAGATCAAGGCTGTGAGGGCCTGTTTATGTTTAGACAACATGGCACCGATACGGATTTCTGGCATGATCCAAGATGGCCAATGCTAGACATCTGAAAGATATGAGTCAGCACAAAATGACGACCATGAGACCCCCAAAATAAGCAATGATGTTACGTTATATAATTAGTTTTAGCAAAAGCCACCTTTGTGTGATTTCCTATAAACAGTCCTCGGACCAATGGCACATGAGTTCTTGCCTGGCAGCTGTATGCCCAACAGCCTGTATGTGCTCTCACCCAAGAACATAAAGCACATCTCATTTGCCATCAGCTCTGTAAATCTTCTTTAATCTTCTGGCTACTCTCGATGTTCCGTTCTGGACCCCTGAACTTGGCCTCCACACAAATAATATATAAATGTATCATATGTGTGTACATTTAAAGTTATATATACACATTTATATTTAAGCATATATATGTTAATATTGCAGACGTATGGTCCAAATATTTCTGTCTCCACAAAATTAATTTGTTGAACTTCTAAGCCCCACAGTAATGATATTAAGAAGCAGAGCCTCTTGGGAGACAATAGGTCCTGAGGGAAGAGCCTTCATAATCATATAAAATAGGCACCAGGGAGCTTGTTGGTCCCTCACACCCTAAGGGGATGCAGTGAAAAGGTGTGTTCTATCAAAGGAGAACAGGAGCTCTAAATTCAGTGGGTATTCAGGGAAGGAGGCCTCAGAACAGATTCCTCTGGGTTCCAGTTACATTCACATTTATCCAAGATGGCCCACTTCTGGGTTCCTGTCCAAAGATGGCTGTTTTGGTTTATCCCCACTCTAAGCTCTCTCTGTTGCGGATCCCAAACTTCCTGACCTTGCTGTACTCAATCAGGTTCCTGCTTTCATGAGTGAGTTAACCAGAAGCACACATCTGTGCTGTCCAATACAAAGGGAGAAAGGGGAGCCCAACCCTGTCCAATCTCCTGCCTACAGAATATAAAGGCCCAGACTCTCCAGGTGGGTAGACGGTACTCCAACTCTGGACCCCTTCCCCACACAGGGAATCTGTCTCTTTGTATACTGTGTGGAGTGTTACTTTTGCTTTAATAAACCTGAGCTGTGTGCTCTGTGGCCAAGCAATTCTTTACCTGATAAAGAAAGAGACCAGAGAAAAGACTCTGAGGCATCACTATGAACCACGAAATGGACTCTCTCAGGATACTAAACCTGGTCCCGTCTTGAAGCTGGCCTTCCCAGCTTCCAGAACTGTGAAAAATATAATTCCACTGTTTACAAGTCACTATATGGTATTTTGTTACAGAGGCAAAAGACTAAGAAAACAGAAACACACACACATACATATACACACATACACACATACATTCATATCCACACATATCCACATGCACACACATGGATACACACATATCCATACACACACATACATCCATTTCAGCACACACACACACAAACACACACACACACACACACACACACACACACACACTGCTTATGTCTGCTTCAGGATTATGTGCCTTTCTCCTGAACCAATAAGAACTTGAAGAAGGAACATGCTACCATCCTTTCCCTAACTTTTCTTTTTAAACAGACCTGCCATAAATCCACTGCAGAGATAGTGCTTCCCTTTCCTGATTTCCAAGTGCTGAGAATGTCTGTGCTATTGCCAGATGACTCATCTTCAGGGTAACCCAATCTGGTGATTATCATGGAGTTGCTGGCAAGGTCTAGAAAACGAAGGGACAGAACTTAATTAAGTAGAAAACACTGAAAAAGAAATTCACAGAGCTCTCAAAATAACCAATGCTTTGCAAGGGAGACAAAACCAAGCCTTATTTTCCTGAGGCATCAGTTATGCAGGTTTTACCAGGGATCCGTAGATCCTCAGCTAACCCTTCTCGATCTTTGATGGCATATTAAATCCCATAACTCTCCATTTCTGTTGCATTATTTTGAGAACAACATACTTTAAAGACACAATATGAGAATAGTATTTGAATTTGTTTTTTTTACTTTTGTTTTATGTGTATGACACTTTTGCTTGCATGCATATAACTGCACCTGTGAATGCAATGCCTGAGGAAAAGAACACTGGAGACCAGTAAACCTTCTCTGGAATTGGAGTCAAGGGTGGTTGCTAGTTGCCATATGAGTGCTGGGAACAGAACCTGGGTCCTCTGCAAGAGCAGCCAGTGTTCTTAAAAACTGAGCTATTTTTCCAGCTCCCAAGCTTTTGATTATTTTATAAGTGGTGTTTTACCTGTTAATAGACACATAACATCTATTATAAACCATGTGCTATATGTCAGGCATGGAGTTTTAAAAAATGAGTAGGATCCAGAATCTGCCTTGGAGAACTCCATGACTTAGGGATGTAGATATATTAGGATCGCAACCGGCATGGCTTCTCAGGATTAAGCTACTTAAAATATTAAAAAGTGGCAGTCTTTAGAAAAAGTAGGACATAATGTCCACCACAGAAGTGTGAGGTGGGGCTGTGGGACATGGGCAGGGTTGCTTCTCCCATGTGTGGGGTGCTGGTCAGGCCACAAGGGCAAGCACTTGGGCAGGAGCCAGCAGGGCTGAGCTTTCCTTCCTCCTTTCCCATTCACTGTGTGCTCTTCAGCAAGCGAGTGAGCGTCTCTTAAGTCCTCAGCCACAGTACGGAAGGTCTGCTCTTCTCAAGCATTCGCTGTGGAGTCAAATTAGACAATACCTGGGAAAGATTCTGAGGAGTGCATCAGGTGTTTTGGACTCCGCAAAGGAAGATGATCTATTCTGGGTTTTCTCACTCTTGGATCCCTGTCATTTAAAAGATGCCTAGATTGTGATATGTACAAGGTACATATCTATCGAATGAATGCACGTTATAATAAAAGAAGTTGTCTTTTTAGTTTAAACAGTTTAGAATTTTGGCAATTGGTTCTTTATTATTTTACAAAAGAACAACACTGACTTTTATATGGCTTCTAGAGTCACTGTGTCTCGGGGCTGGCAGTGATCTGCAAGGGCACAACGCCTATCCTTGCAGGGTGACTTGAATGTCCTTGACTTTGTCCTTGACAAGTGCTTGTGTGTCCCGTTTGTTCAGATGACAGCTACTGGGGAGGTGCTCTTTGGGATACCTTGAAGAAGTTTCTCTCAAGTGAAACCCGCCTATCTGAAAACACAGAATAATCCTCCCCTAGGACCTGGGCCTTCAAGCATTCAAACACACTTGTCACCTTTTCCTGTCCTTGGGGTTCTTGGGTCTAGACTAAATAAAATGATTTCTCATGCATAATCTAGAGACATTAACTATATTTTTGATTAAGAGGCCGAGGAAATATTTCTTGTTAGAAAAACACAATCTTTTATAGTACATGTCTACCGCCGTGAACAGCAGGCTCTTGCATCACAATGGTGGGCAGTGCTGGCCCACCAATTGCCACCTGGAAACTGATGGCAAGAACAAAATGAGTATGAGGAGAGAGAGAAGAGTTGCCTTGTCTTTTGTCATAACCAGCATTATACAAGACAAATATGTCATTTTAGCAGTGCTTATGGAAGAAAAATCTGGTGCTCACCTAAATTTCTACCAGTAATGAAAGAGTTAAGTAAACTGTGGTGCATACTCAACGAACTATTAACACAAGTGAAAGCTGATGCTTGTCTGGAATGGTGGTGAATACTTATAATCCCCTCTCTGGAGAAACTGAGGCAGGAGGATTAATAGTTTGGAGCCAACCTAGACTACACAGGATAACCCTGTCCCAAAACATAATAAAATTGATGCTTGTACATATTATATATTAAATATAAAATGTAATACAGTAAAATTACATGAAAAAAATCAACATTAATATTCCAATTTATGGCTACCACATGGGTACTGTGTAAGTACAATGTAAATAGCCCTGCCTTACCCTAAAACATGAAATCCTGGGTGTCCCTGGTGAGCTTGTGGCAATGATGGGTAGATGGTTTTATTTTCTTCTATTAAATGTTGTCTTTAAAATAATTAAAATTTTAAGTGCTCACATATTTATGTCAATGGTTTATGATGATACACATATATAGATATATATATATAGAGAGAGAGAGAGAGAGAAAGAGAGAGAAATTTGTCTTTTTGTTATCCATCTTCTTCACATTCAGTGTCTATAAAACAGAGACCTGTTGTTCCAGTAGAGCCAAAGACATAAAGAACAGTATTAGATATTTGGGGGAGAGGTGTAAGCATGCTGAATGCTTTGATCACACTGAGAACCTTCCTACTCCTATTAAATATTAGTTCATCATTTGCATAAGGGGTAATGGTAGTGTTTTCATAGGGTTGTTTCAATGTCTGAATGGTATTTGTTTGCTAAGCATATGACATAGCATGGAATAGGAGCTCTAAGTGTTACTGGCTTCTGGGTGAAGTGTGTGGTGTGTGTGGTGTGTGGTGTGTGTGTGTGTGTGTGTGAGTGTGTGTGTGTGTGTGTGTGTGTGAAAATCTGAACTATTCAGGAAGTTCCAAGGTCACCAACGATGATAACCAAAGAGATCAGGACAACTTTTCCAAGGCACAATCACTGGAGTCTGCCTCTCTGCTCCTGAGGGAGAAGCAAGGAGCTGTGGACCACACTGAATGGGTTCCAGGCCGGCAGTGCTAAGCAGCCTGGAGGCATTCTGTGGTGTCTCTGGATGTGGTCTGTGGGCAGCATTTGGGGATTAAGATGGCAGAGTTACAGGGGCTGGGTCAGAAGCTGAAATGAAGAAGGAACTTCCAGTGACAGGGACAGTGGTGATTACAAATGCCCTGGGGGGAGAAGGAGGGTGGCTTCCACTGGAAGGTGAAGCAGCCAGGGGTAAAGACCTGCTCACCTCACTGCCAGGCATCACCAGGAAGGCAAGCAGGTAAGCAGAAGAGAGCAGGGATTTGAATACATGAAGCGTAACACCCACATAGCTGTAACACCAAAGTCAGAGCTCTACCGAATTTAAGTTTCCATTTTGGAATAGTTCAGTGTGCCTTATATTGGCTGTGATACAATTTAAGGATAATAAGAAGCAAAGAGCCACGACAAGCCATCCTGTTTTCAGTTTGCTGTCAGAAAGTAGATGATCCCAGAGGCAAGAAATTGAAACTTCCTCATTATTGTGTGCTAGTAAACATGCAAAACCCACCAGAAATTCACTCAAAACATGCATCAATTCAATCCTGAAAGAGATATGTGAGCATTGGAGCCCAAGTTTATACATGATCTATATGAGACTACAATCTCTCGATGGTTTCTCTCTGTTTCTGTCTCTGTCTCTGTCTCTGTTTCTGTCTCTGTCTCTTTGTCTATCTAGATAAAATATATTCCATTTAGCATCTTGGAGTAGCTCAAAGATCCATCTTCCTGACTGAATGCCAAGCTGTTTTGTCTGGCTGGAGCCAAACTCTGTGGGTGGATATCTGCACAGTTCTAGAGGAGGAACAATAGGTTCAGCAGCAAGAGGGATGCTCTGAGTAAATATTCAGGCATTGGGAAGGAAGGACTGGGATGCATAGTGCCAAGAGGGACCTGTGTAAGCCCTGTAGAGCTATACCTGTTCTAGTGTGATCCGTAGAATAAAAAGAAACAGCTTGCAAGTGAAAGCTTTGGATGTATTCAGGAATGACTGTGCTAATTTGAAAAAAGACACAGAAAACCAAAATAAAGCAAATGAAATCCAATTTGGGGCAAAAATAAGAAAGATATTATACTAAACACTAACCTGCAAATTAGCTAGAAAAAGTGGGAGTGGGAAGGAGCTCCTGCAGGACGAGGATGTGGAGAGGTGGGAGAGCCTGTGCTTCCCCCGGCTTAGAGGCTTGTGGTTCCCGAATGTTCACTCTCCTGCTTGGTTTCTGAAACTCCACTGAGTTCAGAAACTGTGTCCTTGAAGAATGGTCTTTTTGTTCCCATGGATGACTTTTGCTCATATGTAGGGGTTTCTGCCTGGGGTTTGGCTAGATGATAGATTATCTTATTCTCAGAAGAAAGCGATCCAGTTAGAGAGGTAGGTGTTCTTGCCTTGTTGTGGACATGTTGGAACACAGCCAGGTTTCCCTGTACCAGACACATTAAGTACTCGTGGTGTATTCTCAGAGATGAGTCTCGATTTTGCTGCTTCCTTCTGCTGTAGGTCCTAATCAACAGGAAAAGAATCATGCCACCCCAGGTCTCAAGCCAACAGTGACCCCTGCTTTGGGCATCCCGAGACCTGCCAGCTGCCCCCTGCCAGCAGGCCAGGCTAAAGCCGTTCCCTTCCTTCATTTCCTGCCTTCTTCCTTTTCCTTGTCTCCTCTCTCTTCCATTCTCTGCAGTAATGCCTCCGGCCTTCTCTGGGGTCACTCTGTCTGCAAATCTTTCATGATTATTCAAACCCTTGGGTACATCCTTGCTGCATTTCATTGTTGTCTATTTTTTCCATGAAAAATTTTTTCAGAGGTGATATGATCTGGAACAAGTAGAAAGGAACATCCAGTATTCTTTCTTTTGTTTCTATCTCATATCTACAAACAGTTCCTAATCTCCAGAAGGATAATACATAATGCTGACCATTGAGTGGATAAATGTGAATTTCTTCAAGGGCGAGTCTCATTTCTTTCCCACAGGATTCTCCTGATTTATTTTCTTATTCTTTTGTCTAGTATCTTATTCAATTGATTATTTTCTCTCTCAACTTTGTCTTTAGCTTCTTTCTTCCTTCTGGTTCCTTGTTCTCCATCAATAAAGGTACTCAAGTCTCTTATCTGTAAAGACTGACCAGAAGCAGCACAGCCTTCGACTTCGCATCTCGCTCATTTTGTGGCCGTGTTTACTGTGCCCGCCGCTGCTTCTGGCTCTGGGTTCAGACAGAATCATCGCTGCCCTCACAGAGCTAATGATTCAACAAACAATAAAAGCTCCAGCTATATGCCAAAGTGCTACACCAAAGCCAGGCCCTTGGTACGTTTGTTGGAAGACTTTCCATTGGCCCTTCCAGGAGGGTGAGGTGGCAACCAGCCGCCAGCCGCCCTCTGTGGACTCACGGTCCTTTTCTCCCTTCTCCAGCCTCCTTGCAACAGTAGCCTGTGATTGTACCACCCATTCCCAGCAGCATCTTCCTCCACTTCCCACCATATGACCAGCATGCTAGGGCTCGAGCCACAATCATAATCACATTGTGTTGGGCCTTAGACATTGTTACCTATTTCTCCACTGGGCTCCATCTCTGCTTTCTTACCTCTTATTTCCCTGGTTGCTCTCCCTGACATCAGTCCTCTTCTCACTTCCTCTTTCCAAGGAGCAGTTTCACTAACACTCCACTTCAACTACTGCTCTGCACCCAGGCATCCCAAGTTGTATTCCAATCTCCATTCTCATATTTCTAAAGCCAGGCTTCAGGAGCATACTAGCAGAGAAGTGCTTGCAGGAGCCAATCCACTGGGATTTGAAGCCATTTGACCACAACCTAAACTTCACAAATAAATTAGTTTTGAGTTTTGAATTAGTGCTCTACAAGTCTATGTGTCTTCTTGGGCTGATCATAAAATACCACAGACTGGGTGGCTTTAATAATAGAAAGTTATCCTTTCACAATTCTGGAGACAGCAAGTCTAAGATCAAGGTGCTGGCAGGTGGTTTCCCCAGAGGCCATTCAAAAGATTCTGTTCAGACCTCATATCCGCAGAGGATCATTCTCTTGTCACATGGTCAACCTTCTGTTCTCATATGCCCCTGGGGTTTCTCTGTGTATCAATTTTCTCTTATAAGAATGCTGGTCATATTGGATTAAGACTCACTTATATGACCGCATTTAATCTTAGTCACCTTCTCTAAAGGCCCTATTTAAAAATGTTTTAAAGTACTGGGGGTAGGGGCATATAATTCTGGGGGCACACAATTTTGTAAGTAAAGTCCCATGGTACAATAGGTTTTAAGCATCAAAGGCTCAGAGTCCTGGGTCACTATGGTCCTGTGTATTAGTTACTTTTCCATTGCTATGATAAAACACCATGACCAAGGCAACTTATAGAATGAAGAGTTTATTTGGTTTGTGGTTCCAGAATCTTTAAGTAGGCACAGAAAGCAGAGAGACAGACTGGAAGCTGGAAGTTGGCAAACTATACGCTCCCAAAGTCCACCCTCAGTGACATGCTTCCTTCTGCAGGCCACACCTCCTAGAGCTTCCATGACCCTCCTAAACAGTGCTGTGAACTGGGGACCAAGTTCTCATATACTTGGAGCCTCTGGGGGATAAGTGCTCAAACCACCACATCCTTCTGCCTCCCCAGGACACACTCTCAGCTGCCAGCTCCTTACCCCTTGGTCTGCTGGCCTTGTCTACTTGGACAGAATAATGGCGAGAAGCTGCAGGAATTCTTGCCCACCGCTGGCAGTGCCCAGTGGTGAGCTTTGCAGTCACTCATATCTAGTTGTTGAGCATATGTTGACTCCTTCTGCTGTTCGTTGGTCCACAGTCAGGCAGCGATGTCATGAAGTGGGAAGCTGGTTTTCCTACCTTCGACTCTGGGCACATCAGCCTTTTTGAGGATTTGATCAAACCTTCCCTGAGAAGGTGACATGAACCAATAGAATGACTTTTCATACATCTGAGGACAAAGAATTCCATCAAAGTGTTCCCTGGATCCCCTGTGACCTGGGTCTGCTGTCCTTGCCTCTCATCCGCATGCTGCTTTCATAAGCTGCACTCCCGCCTACCTCCCCACCCCAATGATCACAGCCACCTTCCAAATGTCTCCCTCTCTTCCAGCCTCCATGTTTCCGCCCACGTGCCTTCCTGTGGCTTCTCTGTGCTTTCCGTCCTGTCACTGCAGCAGACACGTGTACTTCTGTGTGCTCGGTGAATCCTGGTGTCATCCCCCATTTACTGTCACTGGGGGTGCAGCAAGGAGTTCTGCTGGACCCTCATAAGCCTCTTTTATGAAGTTTAGAACACTAGGTGTTGATTACATCCTTACTTGTCTTTTCCCTGTATGAACAATTTAGAGAGTAAGGTCGATGCTTTAATCACTGCAATTTTCCTAGCTCTTGCTATGGAGCTGAGCCAAATATTTGTAGAAAGAACAAATGAACAAATGATGGAATGTGAAGTTATAAGCTGATGAACAGTATGTGTGCACTTTAAATCTTAGCTCTGTCACTGAGTAGATGGTGACATTAAGGAAATTACTTTTAAACTTCGGTTTTCCAATCTGAAAAGAGGGCAACCTCACGGCAAACTGATGTTGATTCTTATTAATGGGCAACATCTACAGCTACATATAATTCAGCTTTGTCATTAAATTTCCTTGAGTTGGAAAGTTATTTTGAAGTGAAGAAAACAAAATTAAAAGACAATGAATCTGCATCTTTGCAGATTAATTTACTAATTGCAATAAAAATGTATTCATTAAATGCCCACTGGACACAAAACGTGATGCTGTGGGTGGGGAGAAGAGTTAAAGTCAAGATGATGAACTCTAAGGTAGAAAAGGGACAGTGCTGTAAGAGAGGCCTGAGGTTATAGACTAAGAGTTCATGGACAGGGCTGGGGAGATGGCAAAGCCAGTGAGTGGGTAAAGCAAGCCTTGCAAGCATGAGGATCTGAGTTTGGAGCTAGCCTCATGTGTCTAATTCCAGCACCCTTACAATGAGCTAGCAAGCAGAGACAGGAGAAGCCTCAGAAGTCTGCAGAACAGCTAGACTGTTGAGCAGCCGGAGACCTGTCTCAAACAAGACAGAAAACAAGGACAAACACTGAAGGTCGTGCTCTGACTTCTACAACTGCACTGTGGTACACACACACACACACACACACACACACACACACACATACACACACACACACACACACACACACACCTCCCACTACCCACAAACTAGTCTGCTTGTAGCTGGGCAGTGAGGGAGGCTTCCTGGGAGAAATGTTATTAGAGAGAGACCTTAAAGGGAAAGGTGGAAAAATGCCGCTGTGTTTGGAGGAAGGAAGAAGGGAATGCTCAACCCCTTCCTCACTCTTCTAATGATACTGCTCCCTGGGTGCTGCTGTTTGGGCTTCCGAAACTGATGTTAGCAACCCGCCTTTCCAAGAAGCACAACGTTCCTGGACTGTCTGTCTCCTGAACTTTCAGCTTCTGACTAGGTACAGAGCCCGGTTCTGCGCACAGCTAGAGCGGAGGCCGTGCCTTCTCAGCAGAGGCTCTGGCAGTTCTGTCACTGCTCTGTGCATTGTCCCTAGACCCTGGCGTGGTGCAGACTCCATTGCATGAACGATGGATCACATCGCCATAAATAGGACTCTGCCAGGGGAATGAGTCAGTGTGCAGTCGTGGAAACCACTAAGCACTGTCACCACAGATGGTTAAATTGCGTCTTTTATAATGAAATTGTCTGCCAATGAGACAGAGGAACACACACATATGCTACAAAGACAGTTTTCAAAATATTTCACTTTACATGTGATAATGAAACTATTTTAAAAATCCATGAATCAAATGTCATTTCCAGGAATCCTTTTCCGGCACCACCATATTGAGTTCCACTGCCGCCAGCCAGCCTGTGTGCAGGGATGCCTGCATCTTGCCCTGCAGTGTATGCGCTGTGATTAAACTAGCTTCTGAGGCACAGGGGGACTTCCGCACTGAGTAATGCGGCCTTGGCCAATTCGCTTCACCTTCCTAAGCTTCAACTTCCTCATCTGTAAAATGGAAACGATCATGTGACCGTCCTCATGAGCCAGTAAGCACTAAGGTATATCTTAGTGCCTGGCTCACACCCTCTCTCCCCAGATAGAAGCCTGGCTGCGCTCTCACCTTGATGTGTTGTGCAGTGAGGCATCTGACTGTCCTCTCTATTATTATTATTATTATCATCATCATCATCATCATCATCATCGCCATCATCATCATCATCCAAGGCACCTTATCACTATCTCGTGCAGCCCGAGTTTTATTTACTGATGTTACTGTGAGTCTCTTTTCTAGACATTAAGCTTTAGGAGGTCTGGCACAGGAGGCAGACACGGTGAGCACTGAAATGCTGGAGAGAGCCACACCGGCTAACCTGAGCCCACTCCTATTTCTTCGGGCCTGAGTGTGGAGGACGTTTGACTGTCTGTTGGCATCTGTAGCTGTGGACTGGAGAAGACACTAGAATAGGAATAGTAATTTAAGCAGCACACTGTGGCACATTCTAGCCCTGCTGCACTTGGAATCCAATGCTGAGGATAACTCACCAGCCTGTTTTCTTGCGACCCCATTTCCTCAAGCTTAGCTCTTGAGCTCCAGTTACCCAAAGTTGGCCTCAGAGACCCATTACATAGCCAGGGAGGGCAAAGAATTCCTCAGATTTTTTCTTTTCTTTCCTTTGCACGGGCAGGGTCTGATGCACACTCAGGGTCAGTGGGAGCCATGAAGGGTCCTCTTAGGGCCCCTCTCCGGGGCTCGCCTCCTCAGGCACCCCGGGGCCGGGGAGGTGTCTGCTGAGCTCAGCCCCGGCCTCCGCGCCCAGCACCGCCCCCGCGGCAGGTCGCGAGCGCGCATCCCCGCAGCACCGCGGCTCCGGGAGCGACTCGCCCCAGCCCGGGCGGCCAGAAGCGGCGGCGGCGGCGGCGGCGGGCTCGCTCACTTCGGAGGAGCCGGGACCTGGCGCACCCTGCGGTAACCCGGGGGAGACGGGCTGGCCTGGGCCCGGGGCCCTTTCGGTCGGCCGCGGTGTCGGGATCGTAGGGTGGAGGATGGGGAGGGTGGGGGAAGCCAGTTCTCACGGCGCCCGCGGGGAACGCCTGGGCCTCGCGGACAGCGTCCAAGTTCGAAGTGGGCGCCGCCGCCCGCGGACCTGCGCCTGCCCCAGCCCGGGGTGGGAAACCGAGGTGGCGGCGCGGAAGGAGCGCGGTGCTCTGGGCGCCCGGCTCCGCGGCCGGGTCGCTCCCTCTCCGGCAGGTGAGAAACTTTCCCCGCCACCGGGGCCTGCGCGGCGCCGCGCCGCCCGCAGAGCCTCCCGGCTGGGGACCGCCCCTCCCCTCCAGCCGGGGCGCGGCTCCCGGCCCCAGGGCGCCGCCTGCTGTGCTGCTCCTCGGCCCGGACGGCTAGACGCGGGTTATTCCCCCGACAGGGTAGCCCTTGCGGCTCACCTTGGCGGGGAGCGGGTAATTGCAACTTCCTCCCGCGTGCTTTTCTGCCCAGTCTGTGCACGGGGTTGAGGGAGGCCTTCTGAGAGCAGCTGCGACAGAAAGCGTTTTGAGGCTCGGGTTTCCGCTGCACCATAGATGACACGGAAACCCGGATATCGAATATCGTACTTGATTCCATCTGGACCGACGAAGCAGTCAGGGATGTTTTCAGAACAAATGAAGGTTGGAGGAAGGTACCCCTGCTACTCCAGGTAGAGAGAGGGACTCCCTCGAAGGAATTAGTTCTGATGAAAACCTCTGAGTGGCGGTATTTCTGGTGCACAGGTGAAAATTAGTTGACAGAGTAAGTACATTTTCCAACCCTACGCCACCGGTTAAAAGTCGGGTGGAGGTGCGAGAGAGAAAGCTCTGGAAAGTAGGACTGTCAATCTAAGGTCCTTTAGGTACAGCACCAGGACCAACAGATGCTGGAGAGTGGCCTGGGCTGTGGAGAAGGTGAGGAGCTGTAAGCTGGGTGCCCTCAAGCTTTGCTCGGATGAGGAAGACGGTCATGTGTTTGCAGAAGAGGGGGTTATGCTCATAGGTGGAGGGACAGGCAGTGTAACCCCTTTCGAAATGGGAAGGCCATCTCAACGACTTGGGAAGGTTTGAAGTCTAACACCCGGCTCAAAGTTTCGAAGCTTGAGTAGTAGGCACCCTTGAGCAAGGGAAGCAGTTAGAGTCCTTTGCACAGGTGTGGGGATGAGAACAGAGCTGGGAGACTTCAGAGATGGAAACACTGAATGTTAGCAACTTTCTAGAACTGATTCTTTAAAAAGGCAGCTTGCAGCCACCGGGGAAAGAATCTACAAAGATAACTTACGGCAAACTAGTTTCTTTCCCTTTTCTAGCAATGCACTGGGCTGTGGATGAGGGTGTGACCTCCCCACACGTCTATACATGTGAGTCATGACTCATTAGCTTAATGGTGCTTACTTAGTGGGTTGCAACCAACATTCTGAAAACATGAAAATCAATAGAAGAGAAGAGAAAACATCAGTGTGGGCTGTGAGAGTCGGTGAGTGTTGGCTTGTGCTCTCTTTGGTGTGAATTCTGTGTTGTTTACACTCTGCTTCTGCATTCCCAGCCGTGGTTTCCCCCACTCTGCCTTCTAGATTGACCCTCCATCATGTGGGGACATCTTCCGCTTTGCACATGACATTGCCCTCACATTCTTCTTGTTTTTGCTGACAGTAACTTAGCCAGGTGCTTCCTAATACACAACCTCCTTTAGTCCCCAGAACAAGGTAACTGTTATTTCTATTTTTCAAAGACTCTACAGATACAGTAGAGTTGCTGACCCTCCCATGATGGACAATCACCTGCTCTATCTAAGGGCAGGAGGGGAAGAGTGAAATACAGTAGGCTCTGCCTCTACCCCTTCTCCTTCTGGGAACCACTTACCAGAAAGACACAGGGGCAGGACACCGATTTGGGTTGTAGGAACTACAGATCTGAGAGAATAATGTATCTGCAAGAGATGGTAATCCTAGATGTTGGCCTCACACTCAGGTTCAAGTTCTAGGTCTGCGCAGAGGTTCAAACTTTCTTACTGTGGTACACTTTGAAATTCTGTGACCTTCCAAGGGAAAATTCTCCAAGGGAAGAAATTTTGAGGAAGACATTTTGAAAACATTTCATGAAGGTGGGAACCCACAGGCCACCTCAAGAATGTGAGGTTGAGGCTGGAGAGATGGCTGAGTGGTTAAGAGTTCTGACTGCTCTTGCGGGTGACCCAGGTTCAGTTCCCAGCACCCACATGGCAGTCAACAACCATCTATGACTCCAGTTCCAGGGCATCTGACACTCTCTTCTGACCATGGGCGCTGCAGGACATGGGTGTACTTACAGGTACTATGTAAGCAGTACATTCATACACATAAAATAATAAATAATTGTTTTAGAAGACTGTGAGGATTGAGAATGGCAGATGGGTCAGCTGACAAGATACCTGCCTTGTAAACATGAAGACTTAAATCTGGATCCCCAGAGTCCATGTGAAAAGCTGAGTACAGTGTGCATACCTGTAACCCCAGGACTAGGGGTCAAGACAGGTGGATCCTTATGGTTAGAATGAGCTTTAGGTTCAATGAGAGACTGTCTCAAGAAATAAAGGTGTAGAAGGATTAAGGAAAGATGCCTACATTAGTTACTCTTCTGCTGCTGTGATAAAACCTCATGACCAGAAAGAGTTTATTTGATCTTATGGTTCTAGGGTGAGGGTCCAACGTGGGTAGAGCGTGTGGCAGAAGGACAGAGCAGGAAGCTCCACATCTCATCTTCAGGCAGGTACAGGAAGCAGAGAGTGGCTGGGAATCCAGCAAGGCTGAAGGACCCTTAAAATCTGCCCCCAGTGACTTGCTTCCTCTGGCTTGACCACGCCTCTAATAGCCTCTCAAAACAGAGTCAACAACTCGGGACAAAATATCCAAATATTTGGAGCCTATGGGGAGATATTCTCATTCAAACCACCAGAATACCTGACATCAAGCTCTGGCCCTCACACAGGAACAGGAGCACTTGCAAGCACATCCACACACACCCACATTAACAAGTACACATACCACGCACAATCTCTCTCTGTCTCTTGTCTCTCTCTCTGTCTCTGCCTCTCTGCCTCTGTCTCTCTCTCTTTCTTTCACATACACAGGCTGTGATAGAATTACTTGCTTAGCATAAGTGAGCCCCTGTTACATTCTCAGAATGTCAAAAGAAAGGTGAATAATAAAAAACATGAGAAGAGACTGTTGAAGCATCATCAGAGAGAGCTGTGGCGATTCTCTTGTGCCATTCCCCTTGACAAGGCTTTCAAAGGACCAGGAATTGTAATATGTAAGTGCTTCTGGCATATGCATTTCATGGGGTAACCTGGGCAGCCTGATCACGTGGCCTTGCTCAGGTTTGGTGAGGAAAAGACTGCTTGGAAATTTCCTGTGAAAAAGGTGGGGCCAATTGGGATGGGGGCCAGCTGAAGAAGATGTCTCTGGAGCTGAGGAGGGGGATGGGCAGCCAGCTGAAGAAGAAGACACCAAGTGCTGACAGGGAGTGTGAAGACAGCGCAGCCCTGGCTTCCTGCTTTGATCTTGGATGAGTGAGAAAGTGGCCAGCAGTTGAGCAGAAGGTGAGGAAAGAGAAAAGAAGCTCCCCTGACCCACAGGGAGGACTGTGAGAGCTCAGGTCCCACTGTGTCCAAGGACAGGTCATTTCAGTTCCTCGGGGTCTTGGAAGTTGTTGTGTGAGCAATAAAGTTACAGAATCTTTGGGGAAAGGCAGGGAAGAAAGCAGAAATAAGTGAACATCTGGGCAGGTCCTATGAATTGTGGCTGCTCGGAAGGTGGCCTTTGGTGGATGGACCCATACCGAAGGACATCTGGAGACACAAATCAGACTCTATAGGCTTTGTTATAGATATAAGAGTGTCCATTAAACTGGGTGTGGACATTGGGGAAGGTGTGGATAAAAGAGGGGATCTAAATACCATGAAATTATATTGTATGAAAATCAAAAAACTTCAATAAAAAAATTAAAAAATAAAAAAAGGAAAGAGTAGCAAACTGTTTGCCTGATGCTATATTTACTACATTTACTTCTGACAAAGATTTAGAGGAGGGAGAGGTGGGAGCAGTCAGAAAAGAAAATGTTCACTTTTAGCCAGAATGTCAGAGTCCTACTTTGGAAGACTGATTTATTAAAAACAAACAAACAAAAAACAAAACAAAACAAAACAACAAGCCACAACAAACACTTGAAGAAAAATACTCCACAAAATTACCAGTGTTTTCAAATGTGCATTAGTATGTTGTTTGTAGTTGAAAAAATATCCCATTCTCATATAATTTCAGTTTCCTAAAGTTGTGACTTTTCTTCAGGTCAGCATAGTAAACAACTGGGATGGGACAGGGTGAGGGGGCGTTTTCCTTAGGGAGTGGGACACATTTGAGGTTTTGTTATCTGGGAGGAAACAATTTCCATTTAGATGACAGTGCTATTTTGGGCTTGTGTCAGGGCACAGAGTGATTTTTACTCTTCCACGGAAGTATGAAAGGTGTTTTAGCCCTATTAGAGAGAGGGAGCGAGTGCAGGTGTTTGTCTGTTTGTCTGCTTCTCCCTTCTTGCCAACATGCTTTTTCAGTCCATGATAGCGTTGCTCACAAGTGAAGTAAAAAGGCCGAGCTCTGCATGAGAGTCTAGAAGGTAAAATGCAGACTTAATTGGTGCTCATGTTTCTGCTATGAGGCTTATGTAACTAGCTTCCTAAAATTTATACAGCTTCAAGTTGAAGATAATTTACAAGCTTCAAATAATTAGCCTCCTCAAAGGTGCATTTGTTTTCCTCACACAAGACATTGGTAACCCGGAAAATAACAGTCATGAGAAGGCAGAGAAGGCTGAGGGCCTGCTTCCCATAGGTGACTGTGGCACAAGCTCCAAGAAACAGTAGATGAGTGAGGGGATGGGACTCTAAACTTTTCCACCTTCGCACACACCTTTGTTAGAGCCACTGTGGTTGAATGAGAAAGGTAGGCTGGGAAGGAGCATTTAAGATGAAGAACTGAAAACTATCATATCAGCCCTTCAAAGTTTCTACTCAGCACATGGGAAAGTGCAATGAACGTGTGTCCTGGGAATCTGAGGCAGAGCCCTTGACTGCCAGAAGCAAGTCTGTGTCTACCATGAACATTCACTTATTATTTGCAGTTACTCAATACCTGCAGTTACTTAGTTCACAGAGAAGCAACGCTGCCAGTGTGCTTGTCAAAGTGATGCCTCAGGAAGACGAACCAGGTGTGTTTGGAAATGTGGACCCTTGTTCCGTATCCCCAGACCTATATGTTGCTAAAATTCCTTCTGAGGGTGATATGAATAACATCGAGCTCCTCCTCCCTTGATCTCAATGATAACCCAAGGTTCGATTTCACCAAGCTGCAGTCTGGGAAACCAGACGTACTGGGAAACTTACTTACAGAGCAACGAGGAAGGGATTACTTGCAGGCATGTGGGTACCCCTCTTCCTAAGGCCACACTGGAAAGGCTTCATTGAAGTTTGGATGGAACTTCCCCATAGCTGCAGAAGAAGTTGAGAAAGCCTCCCCTAGGCTTCCTCAGTCTATACACGCTTAGCCCCTCCCTCCCAGGCCTTGTCCAGCTAGGGCCAACTGGTTGGTTCGAAGGCATGGCTGACTCTCAGATGAGGGTCCCATGACTCCCTGCCCCTTTGTCCTTTCAGGGGCTTGACAGTCAGCATGCTCAGCTGTGACAATCCTAGGTAAGCAGACACAAGCTTGGGAAGACGGTGTCTGTCATCTCTGTCAGAGGACAGTCCTGTATAACACTAGGCCAGGGGAAGGACCCCACTTTCTGCTTCTTCCCTTGCAAAGCCCCTCTCTTATGGTCAGGCTCTTTCTGCAAGATGAAGCCATGAACTGCCAGGAGCTGACACTGGTCCTGCTGTCCCAGGCTCTGATCTTCTCACCAGCCATTGTACTGAGGTGGGTGAGGGCCAGTCGAAAAACTACCCTTACCCTCAGATCAGAACTCGAGAGCAAGAAGATCATGAGACAGCTGAGCCTTCCTGATGCTCTGTCTCAGTCTTCTACATAAATCCACTGCCTTAGTTTACATGTCCTCAGAACATCAGGCCCTGTCCCTCATATTTGTTTGAAAAGAGTAATGTAGGAGTAGGAATGATACCACCAGAGAGAAATGAGAGAAGCTTATTTTGTTTGGTAAGTTATCCCTCAGATGATTCAAGATATGGCCTGTTCCACTTATTATAATTAGATTGTGCCAAGTGTTTCAAAAACTCTAATAATTAAAACTTAAAGAGTGCTTGATTCCCTAGGGTCATGCAACTGGCCGAAATTTAAAGTTTTACTTTACCTGGCCACGATACTTTCAGAATTATAGATATTTAAGTTAGCATGAGGACTTGGTAAGCAACAGACTGGCCTCTTGAGAGTTGAATCCATATTCTTAAGTGAGAAATTCGAGTATTTCATGTCAGGATTTGAAAGGGGAGAAGAGTCCTTATGGGCTGAAAGAGTTTGACACTCAAGGGAAAGAAAGACAAGAGTCTGGATAGAGCAAGATGAAAATCCAGCTTGGTGGGCAGGATCTACGAGGCCCATCTTTGAGGGTGCCAGACTCAGGTTCCTGTGCTGTGCAGAGACTCTCTTCTTAAGACCCTGTTATACTTGCTGTCTATGTCATCAGGCTGTCATGTTGCCTCTTACCCTGTGACCATGGTGTGTGTATGTGTGTGTGTGTGTGTGTGTGTGTGTGTGTGAGAAAGAGAGAGAGAGAGAGAGAGAGAGAGAGAGAGAGAGAGGAGGGTCAGTAAGAATGAGGTTGGTTCCATATACTAGTCTGAATGCCAGAGTGCACAGGTCACTGTCTTTCATAGTTCAGTTCATAGTGCTTAAAATATCCTTGTTAATTTGAACTGTCTCCTACTAACTTTAGCATGTTTACACTAGTAGACCTTGCCAGGCATGGTGGCTGATGCCTTTAATTCCAGCACATGGGAGGCAGAGGCAGAGGCAGGTGGATCTCTGTGAGTTTGAGGCCAAAATAGTCTACATAGTGAGTTTCAGGCTGGTAATCCTCTCCTTATGTTTATGAGAACTTAATATACTTGTTGAAGATAGCACAAAAGAGGGTGGACTGATGACATTTTTGAAATGATTTTCTTCTGAAAGTGGGGGCTGGAGAGATGGCTCAGTGGTTAAGAGCACTGGCTACTCTTGCAGAGGACTAAGGTTAAAATCTCCCCTCACCCACATGGCAGCTAACAACCATCTGTAACTCCATTTCCAGGGGATCCGATGCCTTCTTCTTACCTCCACGGACTTTGCACAACATAGGTGCACTTACATACACGCAGGCAATACACTCATACACATAATCAAACTTTAAAAAAGAGTGGAATAAAGTAAGTCAAATATTACCAACTTTCTAATTCAGTTAAATGACAGCTTAATGTCTAATGATTGTTTAATTCATCAAAGAGAGCATTGTTTTCCCCAAATTAATTCAGCACTTACATAAGTTTGCTAGAACTATCACTACAAAATACCATAGAAGGGGAGGCTTAAAGAACAAGAATGCTTTGTCTTCCAATTCTGGGGACTGGGAGCTTCAGAGCAAGGTGCTGGCAGGGCTTGCTTCCACTGGGGTCCACGAGGAAAGGTTGTGTTGTGTGCCTATCCTTGGCTCACTGATGGCTGGCCTCTTACTGTCTGTTAGTGCAGTAGTCCATCTGTGTGTGCGGCCCTGGGTGTCTTGATGGCTTTCTTGGGAGGATCATCAGATCGGATCAGGACTACCCTCATTTCCTCTCTTATTTACCTTTTAAAAGCCCTGTTTCCAAATGTAGTTAATATTCTGTAGTATAATGGGTTAAGGGTTTCGACATTCACGTTTTAAGGAGGTGAGAATTCAGTCTATAACAGTGTTCCGTCTGTCTGTCTGTCTGTCTTTCTGTCATCTATCTACCATATATCCATATCTATCTCTTTCATCCGGTTGTCACTGACTATCAATCACCCATCGATCACTATCAACTACTGTCTCTCTACTGCCTCTATAGATGTGCACAAACACTCGTGTGTAAATGCACACATACCCATGATTTTTAAAAGTAGGTACACACATAGAGCTGGGGACAAGTTAGAAGCAAGTTCTTATTTTGTTACAGATTATTAGTTTGAAAGGAATCTCATGACATCTCTTCAGCACTTTCTTTTGCTTTCAGCAGAAGGGAGTAGCTGTCACGTGAATACAGTGGAAGGTTAAAACAAAGGATTTAGGAAGCTACACTGTGGTGTTACTAAGCCACGTTATGGATGTGTCTGAATAAGTAAACACCCTGTCTCTTAGCGTTGTTTTATTAGAGGAGTGGACCTGAGCCCTTCAGGTTCGAATTCCTCAGGTCTCTCATGGAACTGTGCTCCCAAGCCAGGCCTTACCCATGTTTTGATTCAAAATCTTTTCTCCAGCATAAGCTAGGGAACTACAAGGTTCGGTCCACTTGTCTTATTAGAGAATCATGCCCTCTAATCCCTAGGCCTACGCTATCACTCTCTCTCTCACACACACACACACACACACACACACGTGCGCGCGCTAGGCATCCTTCTCAATTCCCACAGAGCTCAGCGAGGATATATGCATGTGCTGCATGTGCTGTGTTCAGTGCTCTGACACAGTAAGTCAAGCACGCCCACATTCACTCACTATCTTTGGTGGGTCCCCAGGGATCAAGGTCTTATGCCCAGTTCACAGGAGCCCATGGCTCAGTGGGCTTGCTTACATTATAAACACTAGCTTTTTGATTGCAGTGATGTAAAAGTCATTCACCCAGATTCTGTGCATTTTGTAAAGTTTATTCCTGTACTACATGTGTTTCCAGAATTAGGGCCAAACACAAGTATTCCTGAAGTCCCTGACTCTCCTGGGAGGAGCAGGGTGTTCCTCACAGCTTAAGGGCAAGTATTTAAGTATTCCTCACAGAGCTCTACTCCCTACTCTGGAGCTCTAGAAAGGGACAAAGCTGGGTGCTTGCTGACTGAGAGGATGGAGAAGTGACTGCCCGTCTCAATGTCAGCCTCCACCCCCTGGGCTCCTCTTGCTTTAGAGAGCTCTCAAGTACTCTCCCATTGTACACTGATTGAGAAGCACTTCTCCCTGTTACTATTATTTATTTATGCATTGACATTTCAGTTGTTCCTTTTTACTTAGTGCACAGAAGATCTCTTCTCAGTGTGACTATTTTTTTTAAAGCAGTATTACAGGAAACTTACCAATCACACCATAGTTACAAGAACCTTGGATATACCCAAGACAGGCTGGATGAGAACTTACATAATGTAAAAATAGCATATTATAAGTTAGCAAGCAAACAGGTGAATGCAGGATGAGAGGTCTCACAAGGAGCCAGGCCCCGAGGCAATGGTATTGCTTCCCCTCTGTGACAGTAGGCAGCTCTTGGAGACTCTCAGACCCCAGACATGGGCAACAGATCTGCTGCATGCACATTCTGACATGGTATGGCCATTCTGACACCTGCCAGGGCATCACTGGCCCAAATGAAGGTGACAGGAGGCAATGGCTTGCCTCAGGTAAACCTGGGCATGACACCTGTCAAAAGCCCGAGTCTCCTGCTGCTGTTTTTTTCACCACTGACACGTGGGGTGGGAGAATCCCGAACCACTTACAAGGGTGAGAACCTTTTGATAACAGCTATACACTTAACATGCACAAATGCATCTACAGCTGTAAGCCAAGAGGCAGAGGAATGTGTCTATTTAACCATTTGGATATCTATACTGCATCCTGAAGGCCCACACGGCACACCAGCTTGCTCTCTCACAGAAGCAAGCATAGACCAGAAGAGATCCAAACCAGAAGAAAAGCACTTTGCTATGCAGCCTCTTAAGCTAGACCCAAATGAACGTTATTCAAGGTTGAATTTCCTGATAAGTAGCAGTCAGGTACCGTTTAGACAGCACCGGGGGGACAGTTTCCCAGTCTGCTGAGGGTTTACCTTGGTCAGAAGTGGGGTTTGTACAGTCATACTCCTACACATCTTTATCTTGTTTTGTGCAAATCCAGAGGCATTTGGGGAGCTCTGCTAGACAGCAGAGCCAAGAGACCCATTTGGGGAGTGTCTAGCTGAATGGAATCCCTACTACGAACAGGCAGCAGGTTCTAGGAAACTAGTTTGCTCCTGTCACCTTGATGCAGGCAAGTGCCTCCTGGGGGAGAAATGGGTCAAAAACCTTGAAGATCTGTTTTATTGCCAACTCTAGATGCAGAGTATTTTTTTTTTTTTTAAAACAAAATAGCCTAGCTTAAATGGTAGTTTCCCAAAACTGAAAGCACCTCGTGTGGAGCTCAACTTTTCTGGGTAACATAGGAACGAGTCCTAACACTGTAGGTGGGCACCTATGTTCTGATCTGAGAGGTGAAATCTGAACTGAACCACCTCATCTGGTAATGTCCCCTTTTTACTCCTTGGTGAGGGTTTCAAAAACTTCAGATGTTGAATCTTACACAGCCAGGTTCACTCCAAATGTCTCCTGGACAGCATACACCACGTACAGGAAGCCGTTTTCATCCCCCTCACTCTTGGACGCCTCAGAGGTGGGTGTGGACACACTCACCACGCTGTCCGTTCACCAGGAGGAAGAGGGCTGGGTTAGTGTTGAGCTGTGCCTTCTAATCATTGTCATGGGCTCACTCATGTTGACATGGTCAGGTGGGAGAAACTTGGCTTTATGCAGGACAGGCAGCTGGCTGTCACCTCTGTGTCTTTCTATAATCAGTGGGCTTTGTGTTAGGGCCAGGCTCGGAGCGGGCTGCTGCCAGACATCTCCTCTTCTTCAGAGCTGCGGTGTTGTTTCAGTCTTCTCTGGCAGAAGGGCATGGGGGCTCCTGGGGTCTGCTACCACTGCAGCCATGGCAACTTCCTTTCTGTCTCCTCAGCCTGCAACTGGGCAGGTCTGTTGTTTAGTTTTAAAAATATTTCTAAAGACTTCTTTTTTTAAAGGAGAATAGGATTACTCTGGCTTACAGGGAAAGGGTACACATTCCGTGATGGAGACTGAAGGCAGGCAGCAGGTGCACAGGACCAGCTAGCAGTCAGGAGCAGAGCCAATGAGAAGTAGGACCTGGCTATGAAACCTCAAGGCCCGCCTCCAGTGGCCCACTTCCTACTTCAAAGCTGCACCTCCTCAAGGTTCCACATCCTTCTCAAAGAACACCACCGGCTGGGGAGAAGTATTCGAACATGGAAATCTATGGGAGGCATTTCACATTCAAACCACATTTCACCCCTCTTCCACATGCTCATGGGCGTCTCATGATTTAAAAATGTATTTTTTTTCCAGCTTAAAAAGTCCCAAAAGTCATTCACAGAGCCAACAGTGTTTGAAAATTAAGTGTCAGTACAGGGCT